>OZ024870.1:38215138-39545503 GCA_964017185.1 Rugalucina vietnamica
AATAAGGATGGTCAATGTTCAAAAGGTCATTAAGGTACCTAAGAATACATGTACACTGAAAAAAAGTTATAAGAGGCCACCTCATATTTTTTCTTCTAGTTCAGAAAGTAAATTACGATCAATTAAAATTCATAATCAAATTAATAAACCAATGTCTAACAGTGGCTCTGAGAGTGTCTGCATTCCAAAATGCGTGATATGTCTCACGCAGTCGAAGCATGGGTAAAGATACCCTCTTTTTGAAAATCACACTTCATGATCATCAAATTAAATGTCATATTATGACGTTGTGTTTTACATTTTAATTTATTTGAAAGTGCTACTGACTACCATGATGCAAGATAAATTAAGAATCTTCGTTTCTGTTTTGTACATGCAAGAAGACAGCAACATGAATAACATGAATTCAGCTTTTTGTATGCAATTTGCATACAAACTTTGTTCATCTCTGGTTGCATTATTATCAGCAGTATGGAATTGAAATTTTCAGCGAGTATTAAGGTATAATAATAGACTCTGATAAACTTTGAAAATTTAAAAAATCGTCCATAAATTTCGTTATTTTGTTTGTTAAAAATTGGCAATGAAACCGGAAGTGTGCGTCAACCGTGACCTGTTTGTCCTCGAAAATAGTCTAAAATAGCTCACTCGGGTTATATCTCTCATTTCCAGGCTTCATCAAGTAAATTTAATAGCGATTAACATGTTTAAGAGGCACATTGATGAATTTTTCAAAAAATCTCAAAATTTGCGATTTTTAAAAATGCGCAGAAAGTCTACCAGTAGAGAAAATTCGAATGTTTGATGTTTTTCCAAGCCGGAATTGCCCCTTTGATGACACCCGCTCATAATTTCAATTAATGTTGTGCTTTATCAATTTTTTTATTCAAAAACATTGATTTTTGCATTTTTACTCCAAAATCGCGTTTAGTGAAAGAAAATTATTTCTGAACACTTTGGAATTTTACTTACTTGAAAGACACGTCTTTAGACTAAAAATCGTGCAATTTTGAACATGGCTTAGTTACAAAAAATGAGTTTGAAAAGTGGCCTCTTGTAACTTTTTTTCAGATGTAATATTTCATGGTATTTATTCATATATCGCAGGGCTATCGCTGTCCTTTCCTTGTTAGATGTTGCCTGGTTTCTTGGTCCTTCTTTTCTTACTTTTCAGACTTTGTTTTCTGCAACGGGCAACTGCATAAAGTGTCTTCTATCAGTTCTTTTTACAACTTTGCAATGATTTCTTTCAAATTCTTTTAAAGTAACAGTTAGAGTAGTATACATTTTGTCTTAATTTCAGTCAGTTCTCTAACCACACCATCATCATCATTTTAGAACAGGAGATTTATTCCTCTATGAAACGGTAAGTGAGGCTGAAGTACCTTTTCAAGTTTGTTTGGTCTAATCAATATATGCCCACTTTACAACGCTAATCCTCCCAAGCCATCTTTAAGAGGATATTATCCCAAAATCTTGGGGTTCTGTCGCATCCCTGTGATCTTGTCTCTTTAAATCCACATTTGTCAAATCGTTAGACATTTCAACATTGGCAAGATCAAACCCTTTGTCACATTTGTATAATTTTGTTCAGCTTTCAAACATCACTTTAAGCTGGAGTTTTTATGTTTTTATTTCATTAGCATGTTACTTTTATATTTCTGAGACCATGGATATAACCGATCAGACTATAAATATTCTCTAATTTTGAAAATAGTTTAGAAATTCCATTGATATTCAACTTTTAAGCCATGCCTTTTGACTAATACAGAACTTGTGGGGTTAAGAACAAAAAAGATCTTTAAGCGCAAAAATAGATTAAAAGGTAAAAATAACTAATGATCAAACCTGGTGCAGCCAGCACCAAAGCCCCATCACCAAAAACATCAAGGTAGTTAAAAATTGCCGCGACATTCAGGCACAAATACACAGAGGACACATCGTAAGCCAAGCAAGCAGGCATTTTCCTAAAGGTGGCTACTCAGTTACCTGAACTTAACTACACATTTGAACACAAAAATCGACATCAAAACATGAAACAGACCACAGATCACGCATCGCTCCGGAACGTTCAGTTATTTAACAAACTAATTCCATGGGCCCAACTTTGCCCTCAGGCTATGCTGTGCACCGAAACTGCCAGTCGCTTTAAAATTGAGTGTACCATAATTATTATTGTAAAACATCACTTAACAAGGACAAGTTATAAGACTGTTAAGTGTTGTTCGTGACGATTGTGACCTTCGTAACAGCATGTCCATGGTGTGCTGATTTTTTAAAAGAGCATGAAGATTCATATTCTATGTCCCACCTATCCCGCTTTCCCCGGGAGCAATTTTATAGGAAACATTGGGATTAGTTTTGTCCCTTTCTTTCTAACTCGCCGCGAACTTTCGTGGGAATTGTTGTGACAAAAGACCTCAATATATGTCTTGTCAACCCAGAAACCCAGATGTTACATGCAAAACCGCAAAAAGACTCCAAAACACTAGTTTATCTGATTCAATTTATGCGATTTAGTCGTTTGATATTGGATCAGCACGTGCATAAGTTTCCACGATCCGCAATTTTGTATTCAAATCTTTTGTTGTTAATATAATTGTTTGACGGGTTCAAGTGCCCCCCTTTAGCCTTGTCTCTGAAATGGCTTTTCGTCAGGAATATTTGCAAAGTATATGATCTGAGTTTAATCCTTCATTAACCTGGTACTGAACACCGTAGATACTATTGTATGAGTATCCTGGATAGGCACTGACTTTGCCGGTCATAGTCAAAACTGTTTCCAGTGAGAATTTTGTAGCTAATTCCATCTGGGTTCATTTAATAACATTTGATTTCCAAGTACGATATCCTTAAGTACATTATATGATGTACAAGTAGCATGATCAGGAAAAGGCGCAATCAGAAAAACATTCCCACTCCAAAAAGAGGTGGGAAAAAACTAAATTGGCATTAGGTACTTATACTAAGAAAACATATCGTAAGCCAATTGAACAGCTGTTTCCCAATAGGCGGCCACTCAGTCATCCGAACTTAACTAAAAATATGAAAACAGACAGAAGGTTCAAACAGCACAAACATTCGACTATAATACATAAAACAATAAAACCACAACAGAAGTATCGCCTTGAAACGATTAGTAATACCAGAGGACCAATGGTCCTGTAAACGCTCACCTGAGATATGTTGTATATACCAATGAAAATGTTTGAATATTATAGAAAAGAGCCCCAGTATAGGGACAGATGAAGCCCTGGGGCCATTTTTTTTTTCAGAATAATCAATATCCTGCCCATTTGAAAATTTCCTAGAAGATTTTACTTCAAACGGCATTTTAACAGTTGGGTCAAGGTCACCACACGGTCATGATTTATATATACATTGTAGTACTTCAGCCATCGATGCTTCATGCCAAGTTTCTTTGAAATCGGTCCACCGGTTCCGAAGAAAGGATTTTAGAAGTGTTTTTACCATATATGGGCATGTCGGCCATCTTGGTCATGTAACCTATATTATTTATATATACATTGGTTACCCCATCTTATAGATGCTACACATAAAATTTGGCTTTGATTGGCCAAGTGGTTTCAGAGGAGAAGATGTTTGAATATTATTGAATATTATGGTAATATACATGTATGTTGCCCCGGGGTTGGGGC
This sequence comes from Rugalucina vietnamica, assembly GCA_964017185.1. NCBI lineage: Eukaryota > Metazoa > Mollusca > Bivalvia > Lucinida > Lucinidae > Rugalucina > Rugalucina vietnamica. Next base: position 38,218,798 of record OZ024870.1, read on the forward strand.
ATATGAGCAAAAATATGTCTTTGTGTTTAAAATTTTGTGCTGTTGGCGCCTTATGTAATGTTTTCATATTTTTAGTTAAGTTAACTGAGTGGCCACCTATTGGGAAATAGCTGCTCATTCGGCTTACGATATGTTTTCATGGTATAAGTACCTGATTGTTAGTTTGTTTTTTTTTCCAACCTCGGTTTTTGGAGTGGGAATCTTTTTTCTGATTGCGCCTTTTTCCTGATCTTTGCCTACTTGTACCTTTCCATTTTTTTCAGAATCATTAATATTCAGCCCTACTGCCCATTTCCTGCAAGACTTTCACTTTAAATGACATTTTAAAAGTTTTACCCATTCAAATGCATTGGCAACCTATGTTGACCTTGCCGTAAAATAGGTCAAGGTCATCACAGGGACATGATTTATATATACATTGTAGAACTTTAGTCATCCATACTTCGTTGAAATTGGTTCATCGGTTCTGGAGAAGAAGATTTTTAAAGGGTTTTTACCATATAGTTGGCCTCCCAAGCCCCCCAAATATTTTTCTGTTGGCATTTTTGAGTACATTTTGGCATCCATGCCTAATGTGTACCTTAATGTGTAACAATACACGCTAGGGTGGATGCCAAGTCTGAAAATGCCCCCAGAGTCCCAAAAATAGGTCAAAGGTCAACTAAGTGCAAAATTTGACATATTTCAACATTATGGCAGTATCTGATGAAATATTTTATTATTTTTTTTTGTAAAAAAGCCCCAAATTACATCTAATGCATTTGTATGATGTAATCAGTTACAATTGTTACAACAAAGTAATGCAGATTTAGGTCAAAGGTCACTTTAGTGCAAAAAATGCTTATTTTCATGCCCTTTTACAATTGCCTGTATAAACATAAGTGTCAGTGGTATTCTGATGGGGATAAAGTTCTTTTATGTATATTTTGTATCAAATGTATATAGAATATGATCGTAGCAATCATTTGATATCAATTTCAGCTCTCTGCAGCTTTTGGTTGCTGAGATATTGTCAATTTTATTGGTACACTCCCCTGTATTTGTCTGTGTTTTTTCTCATATATCTAAAGTTTTCTTAATTTTTTGCAACGGTATAGTCAGCTTGGTCATTTATATTATTACATGTTTATACATTATTGTCATAACAATCATTTGATACCAATTTCAGATGTCTAGGACTTATGGTTGCTGAGATATTAATGTTTCCGTTGGTATACCCCCTCTATTTTTCTGTGATTTTTATCAAATATTTCAAGTTTTCATCAATATTGAAACAACAAGAAAGTCAAACTATTCATTTATTATCGCATGTTTATAGAACATTAACATAGCAGTTATTTGATATCAATTTTACCTCTCTAAGACTTTTGGTTGCTAAGTTATAAAACATTTTGTTAGTATACCCCATCCACTTTTCTGTGGTTTTTCACTAATATTAAAAGTTTTTATCAATATTCGAAAATCAAGAAATTCAGAATGTTTGTTTGTCTCACATTGTGGTTATAGAATATTATCCTAGCAATCATTTGATACCAATTTCAGTCCTCTAGAGCTTTTGGTCACTGAGATATTAGCAGTTTTATTGGTTAACCCCCTTCATTTGCCAAGGATTTTCCTCCTATATCTTAAGTGTCCTTAAATATTTGAGAAACAAGATAGTAAGCTTGTTTATATACCTTATCACATGATTATAGAATATTGTCATAGCAATCTTTTGATACCAATTTCAGCTCTCTATGACTTTTGAGATATATACGTTTCCGTTGATATACCCCCTCTATTTCTCTGAGATTATTGTCTAATATTTAAGTTCTCATCACTATTCGAAAAACAAGAAAGTCAGATTATTTATGCGTCTTATCACACTATTATAGAACATTATTAAAGCAATCATTTGATACCAATTTCAGCTCTCTAGAGCTTTTGGTCACTGAGATATTAGCAATTTTATAAGTATACCCCCTTCGTTTGCCACTGATTTTTTCCCATATCTTAAGATTTTTTTAAATATTTGAGAAACAAGACAGTCAGCTTGTTTATATGCATTATTACTTGGTTATAGAATATTGTCATAGCAATCATTTGATACCAATTTCTGCTCTCTATGGCTTTTGGTTGCTGAGATATATACATTTCCGTTGGTGTACCCCCTCTATTTTTCTGAGATTATTATCTAATATTTAAAGTTCTCATCATTAATCCAACAACAAGAAAGTCAGATTATTTATGCATCTTATTATACTGTTATAGAACATTATTATAGTAATCATTTGATACCTATTTCAGCTCTCTAGAGCTTTTGGTCACTGAGATATTAGCAATTTTATTGGTAAACCCCCTTCGTTCGCCAGTGACTTTTCTCCTATATCTTAAGTTTTCTAAAAAAATTGAGAAACAAGGAAGTCAGCTTGTTTATATACCATATTATATGGTTATAGAATATTGTCATAGCAATCATTCGATACCAATTTCTGCTCTCTATGGCTTTTGGTTGCTGAGATATAAAAGTTTCTGTAGGTATAACCCCTTCACTTGCTGTGATTTTTCTCTAATATTATATTCATTAAGATTCCATCAATATTCGAACAACACGAAAGTCTGATTTTGTTACATGTATATATCTTATTTCGTGGTTTTAGAATGTTGTTATAGCAATTATTTGATACCAGTTTCTGCTCTCTATGGCTTTTGGCTGCTGAGCTTATAAGCATTTCTGTAGGTATACCCCCTCCGTTGTTCTGTGATTTGTCTCTTATATTGAAAGTTCTCATCAAGATTTGTACCCGAAGAAAGTTACATTCTTTCTGTATCTTATCATATTATGATAAACCATTATCATATCAATCATTTGATATAAATTTCAGCCCTCTAGAGTTTTTGGTTGCTGAGATGTAAGCAATTGTGTTGGTAAACCCCCTCCATTTATCTGTCACTTTTCTCTAATATCTGAAGTTCTCTTTAATATTGAGCACTAAGATAGCCAGTTTGTTTATATATCTTATTACAGAGTTATAGAACATTGTCATAGCAATCATTTGGTACCAATTTAAGCTCTCTAGGGCTTTTGGTTGACGAGATATAAGCAATTGTGCTGGTATACTCAGTTTTTCTGTGATTTTTTTCTAATATATAAAGTTTGCATTAATATTTGAAGACCAGGAAGTCTTTATATCTTATTACGTGGTCATCAAGCATTGTCAAACCAATCATTTGATACCTATTTCTGCTCTCTCAAGGTCTATCAGTAGCCAAGAAACATGTGGTAATATAGGTGTACCACACTACTTCCTCTACTTATTAGAGGTGGGGGTGAACACTCTATGATTTAACGTGACACACATGGGCAATAAAGAGATCCTCTGACCAAACTGGCACCCATGAGCATTTGTTCTAAGGGTGCAAGGTACATCCTGTAGATATTCCACCCTTAACCCTTCAAATGGCAATAGATTTTCACTTTGTATATCTTGATTTTCGTCATTTTCATTAATATTCATGAAAATGCAAATGAGATAATTATTATTTAGGCCCATGAGTCATCAACAAATTTATCAAATAGAATTATTGGTACAATAACAATAAGCCAAAATGATAGTTTAGGCATGACATTAGTTTTAATGGGATAATTGATTTTTAATTGTTTCTTTTCATTCATTTTAAAGTTTTAATGAAAATTCATGAATATGCAAATTAGATATTTTCCATTACTTATCATAGGAAAAAAGGGCTATGTCTAAGCTTTAAGATGAGACCAAGTTCAATGATCTAGGATTACAAATAATTGAGATATTTTCAATTTTCTATCTGTACCCCCATTATAAAAATGCAAAAAATGAATATTTAGGGTACTTTAATAGAACATAGCATTAAACGCAGACGCTTCCACTGGCAGAAAACAGGGTCTGATAGCTTTTTGTAGAAAATTACCCCTGGGGGAAGGGGGTATGGGTAGCTAGTAAAATAATATTAGTTATCATTACAGGTTTTGATATTTTTGCACTCATATGACTTTTGACGTAATTAAGTGACCCAGAGGCAATTACGGACTTGGAATATACCCATATGAGTTTAAACACTTATTAATGAATAAAATAAGCACATGTTGCCTTTAGTCAGTTCATGTTTGATTTAAGAAATACTTGATTATTGTAACGGGTGTTTGTTATTTTGCACTCATTTGACTTTTGACCTAATTCTGTCATCCAGGAGCATTTACAGTCTTGGCATCCACCTCTATGTCTTTGGAGACATGTCAAGGAATGACATGAGTACAAGTTACCTATAATCAGTCCATTATTTTCCAAAACAATGTCTATTTTCATTTTTACCGATTTTTGCTATTTTGCACTCGTTTGACCTTTGACCTTGTTCTGTGGCCCAGGGTCATTTACAGACTTGGCATCTACCAATACGAGTTTGGGCACATGCCAAGGAATATTATGAGCATAGGTAGAATAATGTACTCAAAAATGCCAACAAAACCAAAACTAAGCCACTTTTTTGGATTTGGACTGCCAAGTAATATATGGGCGTGGCGGCCATCTTGGTAATATGACCTGGATTATTTATATACGTTGGTTCCCTCTTCCTATAGATGCTTCATATAGAATTTGGCTTTGATTGGCCAAGCGGTTTCAGATGAGAAGATCTTTGAAATTGTGGACGGACGACATGGCCATCCTATAATCTCACCTTGTGAGCCTTACGGCCCAGGTGAGCTAATAAAATTACTGAGGGCCAGTTTTACAGGCGCAGCGTCTGCAGCGGCTCTAATATACACAAATATAATCAAGCAGTTATACCCCCATTCCACTGGACGGCGTTTCCACTACGTTCATGGCGTTCTTAAAACACTTGTGAAACGCCGTGGAAGCGCCGTCATGTGAAAACAAAATAGGATTCCAACGCTTTTACTACGCTTCTAGTACGCTTTGACTACGTTCTCGCTACGCTAGCGACGTTCTTGTCGCGCTACTACAGCGCTTCTATGGCGCTTTAGCAATCCCCAAGCCGCATCAGCTACGCTCCCACGACGTCAAGGGATTTCTGTCTACGCTTTGACTACGCTTTGCCTATGCTTACTACGTTCCTGCAGCGTCCTTTCTACGTTTGGAGCTCAGGAACCGCGTTTCTGTTGCGTTTTGTCCATGAAAACTCAACAAGTTAAGATCTTTTTCAGCATTTGACAACTAGTCTTCAAAGAAAATAAACCGTATGGTGCCAGTATGGTTAAATTGTCGGAGGCTGGGTGGCAGTACTAGTAGCGTTTGCTTTTCTTCCCTTTCGAGGTGGCATTTTCTTTTATGTGGATTGCTTAAATTAACATTTAACAATGAAGACAATGCTAAAACAGGTGACGTATTTATACCCTGGTTGGCACGTGCGTGCTGTAAATCGCCATGAACGTAGCTCAAACGCCAAGAGCGCAGTAGAAGCGTAGTGGTAACGCAGTCAAGACGCCAAGAGCGTACAGAAAGCGTAGTGGTAACGTAGTCAAAACGCCAAGAACGTACTGGAAGCGTAGAAGAAGCGCGTTGGTCGATATTGGTAATTTGGTCGAATCGTAGTGAAAGCGTGAGTAGCGTGGCAAGGACGTACATAGCGTAGGAGAAGCGTACTAGGATCGCGGACAAATATCGCTACGCTTTTACTGCGATGCTGCTACGTTTCTTCTACGTTATGCACGCTACGGCTACGATACTGCTACGCTAATGCCGTTCTTACTACGCTTTTACTACGCTTCCACTGCGTTTCGTGTCCACGGCGTTTTCTCTACGTTAAAGTTTTAAATCTTTGAGCAGGGTCAAAATTTTCAAATTGGTGTGGCGTTCAAGGCGCTACCAGTACGTTTCTACTACGATCAAGGCGTTTCGACTACGCTTCTGGCGCTCTCTCTACGTTTCACGGTATTTTATGCCCATATTTGGAAACGTAGTGGAAACGCCGCCCAGTGGAATGGGGGTATAAGGAAAATCATGTTAAGAAATATAAATACGATAGGTACCAACGATACCTATGATAGGTATAACATGGAAAAAGGGAAAGCAGGGTGAGCATCTATTGAAGTGAGGTGGTCACAGTGCTAGCTTGAACAGAACAGATAAACGCAGGTAACCAAGTAAACAGCCAAATGATACTCGGATGGCCACAAAGTTATACAACATTAAACCCATTATTATTGAAATAACTTGATATATGTAAACCACAACAGCAGTCCCGCCTTGGAATGGTCAGTTATAAACAACTGGGGGGGGGGGGCTTAAACCGGTTTAACAGGCGCCTAACCTCACCCCCACCTTCTGCATTGACTTTATTTTTTGTAAAAGTGGTTAGCATGCAAACGTGTCACACCGGAGCAGTCGGGGAGTTAATGATTTTCGAAAATGGCACCTCGACGAGGAAAATGATAAACAGGTCAAAGTTTACTTCACCCATACAATGCTTCATGGTCCTTTCAAAGGTGATAGGCACATTGCACATACCAAATGACATCCGATGGAATTCACCTTAGCTCCATCTGCCAGTGTTTGCTCCTTAAATCTAGCTTCGTGCAAAGATGATTCCACAGAGATTTTATTCATTTAAAAGGTAAAAGTAAGCATGACCAGGAAATGCTAAATCAGAAAGAAATTCCCACTCCATAAAACAAGGTGCGACAAAGGTACTAATAGGCAATGATCAGAAAAAGGCGCAATCTTTGATGATTCATTGACAAGTTATAGATTCACCACGAGGACCGAACAAGTAACTAAATGTTGTGTACCACTGTAGTAGCTGAGGGTGAGATAAGGCGCATGCAAAAAAATTAAAAGTAAGCAATGATCAAGAAGTAGCGCAATCAGGAAGAAATTCCTACTCCAAAAACCCGAGACGGGAAAAAACTAAACTGAAGATTAGGTACTTATACTAAGAAAACGCATCGTAAGCCGAGTGAGCAGCTATTTCCCAATAGGCGGTCACTCAGTTACCAATATGAAAAAATAAAGTTCAAACGGCACAAAAATTTGACTCCAAAAGATATAAAACAAATAGAACCACAACAGATGTATCGCCTTGGAACGATCAGTAATATAAAATTACTGGGGTGCTCAAACCGGTTTTACCTCGCCTAACCTCACTTTCATTTTCTGAAGTGGTTCACAACATTTAATTAGTTGTTCGGTCCTCGTGGTGAATCTCAAACTAGTCAATGAATCATTAATGACAAACAAATAAATAATGATAACCACTATGATGAATAAAAACAACAACAACGAGGATTCAGTAAGCTGCCCGACGATAGAGATCCCTTGGCGCCAAATAACTTACTAAAAATCCGGAGCAAAAGTATGGTAGTTAGAGAAACTAATCTAATTTATCAATTAGATACTAACGCAAAAAGAACATATCGTAAGCCGAGTGAGCAGCTATTTTCATGATTTTACACTGACTTAAACTAAATTTATGTGATACCGTGTGGTATTTACCATTTTTAAGTAATAAGATGTTCTTGTAAATTCAAAACAAGGATTAACTTTTCTCACTCTCTATTTTCTTTATTTTCTTCTCGGTGTAACATTAATGATACATGTTTTTCTTTCGTTTTCAACGTTATTAGTGTAAACTAAGATCTTAGGCTTATAAAATTTTCAAAACCTTGTAGAACACCAATCCTCAGTCCCCATTAGAAAGCGTCTGTTGTTTCGAATTTTAGTGCTGTTTACGCTTTTTTGTGTGTATTCATATATTTGGTTAAGTGGCCACCTATTGGAAAAAACTGATCACTCAGCCTACTTTATTAGCTCACACAGGTGAGCTTATAGTATACCCATGCTCCTCCGTTCGTCCGTCCGTCCGTCCGTCGTCCGTCGTTCACAATTTCAAAGATCTTCTCCTCTGAAACCGCTGGACCAATCAAAGTCAAACTTCATGTAAAGCATCCTTAGGAAGGAGGGGGAACAAAGTTTTATAAATGGTCCAGGTCGCATGACGAAGATGGCCGCCATGGTTATAAATAGCAAAAACCTTTAAAAATCTTCTTCTCCAGAACCAGAAGGCCTATGATTTTGAAACTTGGCATGAAGCATCTGGAAGAGGAGCTCTACTTGGTTTGTATTAATCATGACCCTGGGATGACCTTGATCTGTTTTACGGCAAGGTCAACTTAGGTCGCCCATGCATTTGAATGGGAAAAGATAGGAAAATGTCATTTTATGGCAGAAAACTTGCTAGAAATGAGCAAATAGACAGAAGGTTTATGTTTATGAACATATTTTAGGCCCAGGGGGTTGTCTGCCCCTGCCCCGGGGCTATATACATGTATATGACAATAATATTCAAACACCTTTTTTTCTGAAACCACTTGGCCAATCAAAGCCAAACTTTATGCGCAGCATCCTTCGAATGAAAGTTTGCATAAATGGTCAACTTGCAGGGATCTCACTAGGATTTTGAAAACAGGAGTCCGGGACTCCTCCAAAAGAAAAAGTAGGAGTCCCAGACAAAAGTTAGGAGTCCCACAATAGAAACTCATTTACAATCCTAATTTTTTTCGACTAATTTTTTTCGACCAAAAAATCATAAATATTTTACCTTTTTATAAACAGGGTTTGGTGACATCTGTCTATTATATAATGTTAGGGGTATATCATTTACTTTCGCCTGTTCAGTTATGAGTTTGGGGTCAATGAGGGGTGACCCCTCAAAGGCTGGATTTCCTACATGGTCAGAATGATAAGATTGGTTTGCATTTTTCATTACTAAAATATGGACACTAAACCTCTTTTGAACACTTTAAACAAAGTTTTACCAACAAATTATGATTTAGAGGCAACAAGAACAAACAAATAATCACGATTTTTCCATTTATTCTAAAGTCGCGAAAACTAATGACATTTCAAAAATCGGTCCAAAAGTATAAAATTTTTGCTTTTTTTAATTGTTTGTGTAATTCAATTGATCTTTATTTGAAAATCGCTAGGTGTTCACAAGATTTATTGACTGTTTAAGAAGTAAATTGATTTATGGTAGCTGACGGATCAACCGTAACATGTTTACACAAAGACACGAGTTTTAAGGATGTTGTATGGGACATCTTCAGTTGATCTTTGTCTTCGATTTGGGAAATACACCCGGATTTCATCTAATTAAAGCCAAAGTGTGTAGCGTTTTTAAATTGAAATTTGCAGTCAACATACCGTATTATGTTTATCTATTCCTTGAGACTCGACACACAATATCCAGATGTCACATTGCAACGCATTTTGACCTTAAAGCATGTCCAAGCACATGTTTGGATTTATTTGTGGTCACAAAATGTTTGAAACACACCCTAGGATACCACGACACAGACATTACCATATATATGCATCAACAAACACAGAAGGCAAACATGGCAAAGGAAGTTTTTATTTGACTTCATGCTTAACGTCCCAATCAAAAGCAAAGGTCATGTCGGGACATTGCCTCCATTTTATGGGACTTTTACCCAAAGTGAGGATGTCATGACATCCAACAAGTGCTTCAAATATAACCATCCAACTAAGCCACAAAGGCTTATATGTATGGATGGTTTGATTTGAACCACTTTTCCTGGGCTGGCTCAAACCAGAGAGGTATACCAGTAATCAGCTGGTCAGTCAGAAGCGTGTAAGCTTTGCCTGGAAGCACAAACAGCCCATCTGTTTCTTTAGGACCCATGCACTAATTGGTTGTCATTTTGATTGAATAATACATCAGCCATGTGAGGAGACTGTAGCAGCATATGATGGCTTTGCGCCAATGCAACGCGCTACAAATGTGATATTTGGTGAATGATAAAAACCTGAAGTACAAAAATGCATGTTCATTGGGTGTGTTTAATGTTTAATATTGAAGAGTATACAATTAGTTGATTTTGGGTGAAATGATCTTCAAATATTGTTAAAATACAATGTACAATCGAGTTTCCGGTTACGCAAAGTTCCCGAATCCGGAAATCCTTATTAAAAACATGGTTAAACATGTATTACCAGTACCTTCAAAACAAATAATCAGTTTTTGTTCTCTTGGCAATTTTCTAAACATTGCATTATCCAATAAATATCTGTGAATGAGTTCACTCACACCAATCTTTTATCTTTAGTAGCTTTTTGCATGTCAAATTTTATGACATCTGATGTCACACTGTTACATACCGAGAGCAAAGAAACATCGATTATGCATGGAAACAACCATGTACATTACGTACATGAAGGATCTCATAAAATTATATAGAAAACTGTAAACACTGTTACATTATGTTTAATGGCAAACACAGGCTGGACCAGAACCCAATACTTCAAACTTACGTAGGATGACACATTGCCGGGGCTAAAAAATCAGCAAGAATGTACAATTTCTTTTGAAATAGTCGCTTCTATGAGGTAACGGCTTCAAGAAACGAAAAATTTGGTCATAAAAATCTTTCCTGCAAAGTAAAGGATATGACTTTGTCTACATCTTGTCGGGTATAGTTTAGCAGTAATCAAAATTCTATTCTTCTGATGGCAATGATTTATCCTTGACAAGAACATTTTGCGAAACCAAGTACTTGACTGTAATGGAAATTTGATTTTATGACAATTTATTCACCCAAGAAACACAAAAGAAAAAGCGGCTCTCCTAGCAAAACGTGGGGAGCCTGGTTTGCTAACAGAGAACCGGACTAACAACTGAGAGGTCATGATTCGGTCCGATACCCGCCTCCGCCATGTAGTGTCCCTGAGCAAGACACTTCAAGCTCCGGGCGGCCCCCGTGGCCGAATGGTTAAGGTCTCTTGATCATTCGATCATCTCACCTCTGTGGGTTCGCACCTCGCACGGGGCATGAGTCACATGTGGGACAAGCATAGTTCTGCTTGCGGGTGTGTCAGGTGGTTTTTCCCCGGGTACTCCGGTTTTCGCCACACCTACCGATTGATTTGTCTTGATATGAGTAAAGAAGCTTGAAAGGGATGCAAAATTTAAAAAAAAAAAAAAAAAAAAAAAAAAAAAAAAAAAAAAAAAAAAAAAACTTCAAGCTCCACAAAGTACCGGTTACGTACCCAGAAAGGCATGGCTTTGTCTCGCAATGACTAAATAATAGTTGTGAAATACATTACGGCCAAAACACAAAAGAAAGTGAGAAAAAAAATAATGACTTGACACAACCATCCTATGAGTCAGTATTTACATTTTGTATATGCATTAGACCCAAGGTTGCAAATAACATGTCTAGGCAAAACAGTTAAATTTTGCTTCAATGGCTTGTTTGGTAATGTTTTTACGTCCCACTTAATACTGTAGCTAAGGTCATGCGGATAAACTAGCTCATTTTAAATTTTAACCGGAAAGGCTGAAGAACCCTTGGATCAATACCACTCTGGAAACAGTTCAATAGGCCCAGAGCTATATATGTATACATGTACATGTATGTCGATATTGTACCAGGTTGACCAATGTTTTGCTTGACCGACTTTGTCCAACGACTATCCTATAAGGGGGTACAAGATAGACAAGTTTCAGTGGTCATTTTTTTTTTTCATATATATATATATATATATTTTGCTTTGCTGTTGGTATGGGTAACCTTTAGTGTTGTAATAAATAAATAAATAAATAAATAAATAAATAAATTTTATATTTTAGGCATAGGGGCCCGTCGCGCTTTTTGGTTGATTTGTGACACATATTAAGCGAAAACAGGTATACATAGTAAAAATATGTCAACAACCAAAAAGCGCGACGGGCCCCTATGATTTTAGGAGGACAACAAATTTAGCACAATTGACAATCTCCCATATGGTCCTCCAGTGAATACAGACAGTGATCAGTATCAGACCTTTTTTATTTTTTTTTTCAGTCATTTTCATATATTTTCGAGATGTAAGTAATGCTATATTTTGAAAGAAGAGAATCCAGTGCTTGCCTTATAATGCTGAGCGCCAAGCAAAGTAGCCACTGATACCATTTAAACGGTCTTATTTATGATGCGGCTCTGGATCTAACCTACGACACTCTAACCATTACACAATGAGCAAGCACGATTTGGGAAAAATGTCCGTAGGCTGTCAGCAGTTAATTTGGTTGTTTGTATGGAGGCTTAACATTCCAGTCAACAATTTTTTAGTCATGTCGGGGCGGAGCCAACGCTTGTGGGGCTGTCAGCAGTTTAGCAGTGTAGCATTGAAGTGAAGTCCCAAATCACGTACTTTGTAATATATATCAGCAGTAAGACGAATAGCAACTATTTAAGAAAAGTCTGAAACTTAGACCACTGAATCATATTCTTGTTGTAGTGTCAGCGTTTTATGCCCTACTTACATCGCAAGTCATACTGAAACAGGGGCCCCTACCCATTGGGGCCCCAGAAGGAAATAGATGGGCTGATTATGCCTCCAGTGAAAGCCTGTACGATGCTGACTGGCTATCTGATTACTGGTTAACCGCTCGGGTCTGCCGGAGCCTGCCCAGGAAAAGAGGTTCCGAGTCTAACCATCCGCACATTATAATATGAGCCGCATCGTGAGAAAACCGGAATTTTGCATATGCGAAAAACAAAGGCGCAGATCAGATTCGCAGTAACTGCGAAGCTGATCAGCACCTTTGGTTTCACCACTCGGATAGTAAAATTTCTCTTCTTCCTAAATCCGAAATTTCAAGCTTTTGACCTTTTTCTGAGACTGCACAGACCCGTTTATGTCGGACCTGATAGGAAACCGTGAAGACCGGTTTTCTCGCATCAAGGCTCATATATTATAACCCCTTTTGGCTTTGTCTGGTTATATTTGAAGCACATGTTGGATGTCAAAGACTCATGACATCTTCATTTTGGGCAAGGGTCCCATAAAATGGAGGCAATGTCCCAACATGACCTTAGCTGTTGACTGGGACGTCTTCATTTTGGGCAAGAGCCCCATAAAGTGGAGGCAACGTCCCGACATGACCTTAGCTGTTGACTGGGATGTAAAGCATCAATTCGAACGAATTCAAACTGAGACAGGGCATATTTGAAATTTCATCTGGAATGAATATGCCGGAGAAGCCCTAGAGCGATTTCCCAACCACTTATTATATTACATAGCAGATAGCTTTACCACACCACGGATGCTCTAGACTTCAGTTGTATCCGAAGGATGCAACTAACATGGACTGACCTCCACCCCCGATCCCCACCCATTCGCACCCTTGTAACTATAAAAAAATGTGTTTAAACTGCACATACGCAACAAACGTGAACTGCTTGAAAGGGACATTTGGCATACTGGACTTTGTCATGTATATTTCAATAGACAAAAATGGAACACAATGCATTTTCATTTATTCAATAGATGAAAACTAATAGGGTGACAGGACTTTTGAGGAAGAGTATATTGCACCCCGTGTTCAGGACTTTCTCAAAACTGTTGTGTAATATTAAAACATGTACACAAGGAAAATTATAAACTACATTTTCCGCGTACATTGCTCTACATGAACCATAACTAATTTTCTCAAAACAAATGTGTTTTTGGATAGTTAAATATCTGGTTTAATGCAGTCGGAATGTGATGTGCAGAAAAAATCTGCCATTCGCGTGCAAAAGGATTACCTAAGCTATTCATGGTGGTAAGTTTATCGAAAATGCTTGTTTTGGTCACTTTTCATATCCCTTGTAACGCCATACTGGTGCTTTGCATGATTAAAATTGTGATGTTTGGCAATAAAGAATAACTATTCATAATAGAGTCGGACAAACTTTTGGCAAAATACATTCTTGTTTTCTCTCCAATCAGATGGTCAAAACTGGCCGAACATGTTCGAAGCAGCCAAAATATGCCAGTGTTTAGAACAATGACCTTAAACGCGACCGTCTGAACAGGCGCCGGAGGCGTGAAACTTTATAGCATGTCTAATTTGCATTAGAACAACACCATTAGTTTGAGTAATCCCTATCTTGATTGGAGATAATTGATTCTTGGAGCTAATAAACAACAAAGTCAAGGTAAAGATGAGAATTTTGGGACGTCTCACGGCGAAAAAATCTTGCGTCTGGCGTCTTCGAGATCTCTGCGGTCAAGGTCACATGACCAAGATGGCCGCCATGGCTGTAAATAGCAAAATCCTTTAAAAATCTTCTTCTTCAAAACCAGGAGGTCTGTGATTTTGGAACTTGGCATGAAGCATCTTGGAATGTAGCTCTACAAAGTTTGTATAAATCATGACCCTGGGATGACCTTGACCTTTTTTGCGGCAAGGCCAACTGAGGTCGCCCATGCATTTGAATGGGGAAAATAGGAAAATGCCATTTTATGGCAGAAAACTTACTAGGAATGAGCAAATGGACAGAAGATTTATGTTTATGAAAATATTTTTGGCCCATGGGGTTGTCTGCCCCTTCACTGTGGCTATATACATGTATATGACGATAATATTCAAACAGCTTCTTTTCTGAAACCGCTCGGCCAATCAAAGCCAAACTTTATGTGGAGCATTCTTAAAAAGTGTGAATGAAAGTTGGTATAAATGGTAAAGGTCACATGACCAAGATGGCTGCCATGGCTATAAATAGCAAAAACCTTTAAAAATCTTCTTCTTCAGAACCAGAAGGCCTATGAATTTGAAACTTGGCATGAAGGATCAAGGAATAGAGCTCTACAAAGTTTACATAAATTATGACCCTGGGATGACCTTGACCTATTTTATGGCAAGGTCACCTTTGGTCGCCCATGCATTTTAATGGAGATAGTTGTTAAAATTTATTTGAAGGGCAAAACTTGCAGTAAATTGGCAAATGGATTTGAAAAAATATTGACTCCAGCGGCTATTCTGACCCTGCCCTAGGGTTATATACATACATGTATATTACCATTCTAGTCATTCAAACAAGTTTATCAATATATATGTCAGGTCTCAGGTGAGCGTTTACAAGACCACTGGTCCTCTGGTATTCTCTTTGTGTCAGTAGCTGACTGACAAATTCTCTCCCACCTTGGTTCTTTGGGTAGTACTTCGGTGAATCTGATTATTGCTTACCTCTCCCCTTTCATGTTGTTACCAAGTCTGACAATGATGTTTACTCATCCAAGTCAAGTGCCCATGACCATTTTATTGAATTGATGGCAACTTAAACCAGAACTTTTATTATCTCTAGGCATTCTGACAGAAAATAAGTCTAAACTAATATCTCCGCGATCCTTTAATTTATTGTTGGCATTATAAATAAAAATAAAGGAAGGAATATCATAAAGTCATGGTAATTGCTAATTTTCTTCATGTGCACGCGATTGCGTGATTCTTACATCATTTTCATTCTTTGTTTATAAGTTTGTTTGTATGGTGACATGTGCATTATTGTAATGGCTAATCCTATGATTAATCAATTTACATAGAAAAAAATAATAAAGCCACAATGCAGTCGTGCTAATGAATAATCAGCTAGATTAAGGAAGCACCCTTCCAATTCGTGTCTCTGTAACAGACTGCCACTCCATTTGATAACACCATTTATTGGCCGCAAAAAATCTGTTGCGATAACATCTTCATAACAATACGAAGCTGATCAGCGCCTTTGGTTTCGCAACATGGAAAGTACAATTCCTCAACTTTCTAAATCCAAAATCTCCAGCCTCTAGCCATCTTCTGTGACTATCCAGGCCGGTTTGTGCCGGGACAGTTCGGAAACCACATTGTTCGTTTTCCCACGAGGCGGCTCATTTAATATTGTCATTATTAGATTCAGCTTATTAACATCAAAATGACTGGTTTGCTGCCGAGCTCCTGTCTTGTGGCTAATACTCCAAGATCACCTTCCAGCTGATGCTTCAGGTTTCCTGGAGTTTACAGAATGGCCAATTATATCCTCTTTCACTATAGGCCTGTGTCATACAAAGTATTTATATTTGTAATTTATAAATCAAACAGAATTTCATTTTCCAGAATTATGAATCTGATTTAAATGAAAGTAATGAAACTCAAAATGAAAATCAGCTTACAGGTGTTGTTATTGACCCAACCTTTCAAGAAAAATCCATGAAAGTAAAAACAAAGAGATCACATCAAATGAAACAAAAAGCAAAATTTAAGGCAAAAAGCAAAAACTCTAAAAAAAAAAACAGAACTGTTTGTTGAAAAGATGCATGGAGATGAATATTCATTGACAAGTAATTAAGGTGTAGCTGATAGACCTTTTCAAGTAACAATAGATCTGTAGTTTCATCTGATTGTGACAAAACTGTAGTGTATACTGACAATATTGAAAAAGTACCAATGTCAGCAGTTTACAACTTTGTCTCCGACAAAACTGGCGAAAACTCTCGAAATTTGTACTTTAGAAAGGTTTCTGGGCAGTATATTGATAAGCAATCATGGCTTACACGTGACATTGAACATATTGTGATGTATTTTAAACTTGATGGTGGGGTCAGGGGTAGGGAACGTAAGGGTGATAGTCATCACCCTGGCAAAGAATATGGGCCATGTGTAGTTTCTGGTAAGTCTGAAAACAGGTATTTTCATCTCATTGACAGACAAGAACAGGAATCATTGCTTCAGCATTTTCAAAAATCACTTCCAGGTATAAATTTAACTGATTGCATTTGTAGAACATGTGAATCAAGTTTAAAAAATCAAAATTATATGTCTGTTAAAGGAAGCAGGAAAGATCTTAAGAAAGGTTCAAAATCGATTTGTGATATGTCTGCTTATGGCATTTGTAAAATGCAGAAAGAACGTTCAGTTTTGATATGATAAACAGTTATATTTTATTCGTCTTGGAATAATATGATATTTATTTAAATGCACAGTTCCATTCTTTCAGACGGTTATTAAACTCGTATGTATGAACGAGTGTGGATGTTCAATTGTTTGAGGCAAATTAATTCTCGCCCTTCTCAGTCTGATCATCCAGTATCAAGGACATCTACATTACGACAACATGTCCATGCAATATACATAGATTAAATAGAGATGCAAAAACTGAAAATTTTCTGTAGATATTTTTAAATATTTTTCTTATTTTTGCTCAAATCATATATTATGGGTACACGTTAGAACCGCCTCGCCGTGGCAATTCTAAAGAGTACGTACCCACAATCTATGTTTTGGAGCAAATATAAGAAAAAAAATAGGTATACCCCTGCAAACCCCAGTTTTTCTACATAAAAGTGGGGAAGAAGGGATATGCATTTCACGGACATGTTTTCCTGGTGCACTGCACTTTACCTGGACACCCTCGGAGTAAGGGCAGTGATTGTGGCCTCGGAAAATAGTTTTAAGCCCTCTGATTATGTTTCTCTGTTCATTATAAGGCGGTTCTGTTGTGATTTATGTTCGTGTTTTATTTTGTTTTGGGTAGATGTTAGCTCTTCATGTACAATGTATGTTGTATTGTTTGTGAAGTTTTGTGTTTTCTTTTCTTTCGCGCCTTGTGCGTGGGTTTGGGTTTGAGTTTTAATTCTATCGATTCCAAGACTGTCTGTTCTATCATGTGCTTAAACCCATGTTGAACAGTCAAGGAGGTGGTATCGATAATGTCACCAGAAACCGCATGGATAACATATCACTAATTGGTTTATTTTGTTGACGTTTAAACCTATCCGGGTATGCGCATAGGTTTACCTGCTCTACAAAAGGCATGACTGATTTATCAATTGATCTGTGTGGTGAAGAGGAATTATACTAGCTGTATAGCGAAAACAAAGGCCGCTGATCAGCTTCGCAGTTATGCAAATTGTTGGTTTTCTCACGAGACAGCTCATATAATAAGCGTTTTGATATTATGATAACTTATGATTCTGTATTATTCTAATTTATGTGATGTCTTGTATTGTCCTTTTGATTCCCGCCTGATGTCTGGGTTGGGATTTCACATTAAATTGTAACAATTCCTGGACTGTCGCTTCTTATTGGAAAAGGTCCCTCAGGACCTTTTCCACAGTGTTTACTTTGAATATGAAGAAAATTGTACCCATGATCGACTGCTCTCTCTCAATTACGCGTTTTGTCACATAAAGCGCTAAATAAAAACTAGTGAACCCGTCTATGTTGACTAGACAGTTCACCGCAAACAATTTAATTTATCCATTGTTGACACTCCCTGTCAAAAAGCGTTAAATATCTAGCAAGCAGTCTCGATCGTGGCGACTTCTTGTCATAGCGCATCTAAGTTAAGATCGTAGATACCCTGATGAGGGGTACATAAACTATAGGAACTCTAGATGGCTGACTTTTAGTTCATCACATCGGACCCATGGGTCTCTCTCAGGTAGTGTGGCTGCAAGTCAAAATTCAGAACTCTGTCACAAATTGACTGCACTGCAAAATGGTTTTCTACACTGTGACATATCGACATATTTGATTGTAATCGTGTTCTCTTTAGAATTAGCTTTGATTCTGTAACATCAGAAATTTTAGTCAATGCATTGAGTGACAGATACACACGATATTTATACGAAACTGAAACATATGGGAATCGAAATTAATGACAAACCAGAGAATCAACAACACTGAAATCTGGAGCCAAAGGAAGCTCTTATATCAAACTGCTGCTGACCTTTTCATTGGTTTCTTTTTAAAGAAGCCAACTTGTCAATATATTGTATTAGCAAACACACATGTGTGTTTGCTTAACGATAAACGCACGTACGAAATTTAGAATAAAAAATCTACATACCTTACCGAACAAAACCGACGGTTACGCGGCCATGTTTTTGTTGCAATATGGGAGCAGACATTTTTGTTGGTATCATGATTTACCGGAGCCACAAAAATGTCGTTTCGGCCGGTCCGTGGAAACACCCCAAACCACCCAATAACGTACTCGCGCCCGAGTCAACTCTCACCCGGGTCAACTCGTCCCGGGTCAACTCTCACTCGCCCCTGTGTCAACTCGTCCCCTGTGTCAACTCGTCCCCGAGTCAACTCGTCCCCGAGTCAACTCGTCCTCGAGTCAACTCGTCCCCGGGTCAACTCGTCCCCGGGTCAACTCGAACTCGGGTCAACTCGTCCCCGGGTCAACTCGAACTCGGGTCAACTCGTCCCCGGGTCAACTCGAACTCGGGTCATCTCGTCCCCGAGTCAACTCGTCCCCGTGTCAACTCGCCCCGGGTCAACTCGTCCCCGAGTCAACTCGTCCCCGTGTCACACTTCGTCCCCGAGTCAACTCGTCCCCGAGTCAACTCGCCCAGAGTCAACTCGTCCTTTAGTCAACTCGTCCCCGGGTCAACTCGCAATTGCACCTGTCCCTGGTCAACTTGCACCCACGTCAACTTGCACCCGCGTCAACTCGCACCATAGTCATCCCGCAACCGAGTCAACTCGCACACAAGTCAACTCGCACCCAGGTACCTGCCTATCACACTAACCTCCTACCTATCTACCTACACTACCTCCCACCTACCTAAATACCTACCTACCTCCTTTCATTCCTCCCTCCCTACAGACTTGCATACCTACCTCGCCTACACTACATACCCCTCCCTGCCTCCTTCTCTGCCTACCTACCCCTTCCCTACACTACCTAACTTCCCACTCCCTCCCTCCCTACCTCCACAAACTACCACCTTAATAACCCCCTCCCACCACTACCTATCTGTCTACTGACTACACACCTACCTAACTGCCGCACTCCCTACACTATACTATATCCCTCCTTCCTTCCCTAAGTACCCCCTACACTTCCTTTCTACCTTACTCCCTACACTAACTCCCTCCCTATACTTACCTACCTACCTACCTCCATCCATACTTACCTTCCTACCTCCCACTACCTACCTCTAATCTACCTCCCTCCCTCCCAAATCTACCTAACTACCTCCCTACCTAAACCTATTCCTACATTACCTTCCTCCTTACACTACCTAACTACCCCTCCCTACACTTCTTACCTACCTCTTTCCCTCCGTACACTCGACGGTAATGATTATGTTAAGTTTCTAGCGTAAAGTTTACCGTGTGTTTGCAGATAAGGCAGCGTGCCTTTATTTCATATTAGTTCCTGTGTCATAAAGACACTCATGCGACGCGCGTTTTGTAACAACTCTATTGCTGTAATGGTAATAAAAAGGGCGTATAACCCAGGATACTTCCTCATTGTTCGGACGTCTCGTAGATTAACCCGTTCATCATTAACTCCTAGATTCAATTACGAGCGGGTATATAATATTCAACAAGGGGTGAAATCCGAAGATTTATTGGAGACGACAGATAATAATTAAACGGATTCCAGGGTGAGGCGTCAACTAATCTGAGTGTGAAACTTAAAACGAGGAACTGGCAAATGCATAAACAATTGCACGTCACTGAATACTTAGACTTAAAAATAGATAAGCTAAAATATGAAAATATTGCCAGTCGAGTGATAGCTATGTCACTGAGCCACATTCACCGAGAATATATGTACACACACGAGTAAGTTAACATTATGAAATGGACAAATGTTTCCAATACATATGTATTTCCCCATGAAAACGTCGCGCTAGGTTCTAGTTGTTAAAAGATCTCAGTTTGATTTTTATTCAGAATAAGTCTAAAATGCCATGTAGATTTAATATATTTGGCCTCATTTGGATAATGCAAGTTTTTGTAACGACTACCCTGTTGAAAGTTGCAAAAACACGGTAATTCTCTTTGGCTCCATGATACCAAATCTAAAGGGCCACTGACGAAACTTACGTATCCGAAACCATGGTATGGCCCATCCCATGACTGCTCTTAAACAATCTTAGTTTTGATTTTATTTGTTCCAGTTTTTATTCTTGAATAATTCAAAACCCAAAGCAATGATTCTGCTGGACATGTGATCATTAGTGAAAAAAGTGTGTTCGCAAGAAACAAAAAGCGCGATCCCTGACCTCATTATCAAATATCTTATGAAGACCATGATAGTTATGTAGAAACGACCCGCATAAAGTCTTTAAGACTATGTCAAATATTAAATTATCATCATGGAAGTCAACGAGTAAGAATATTGCCATTGTTCAAAATTGACTAAAAAGGGTCCTTTTTGTTTGGTGAATACAATACCAAACATTTTTCAAGTACACTTACACGTTAACAGGTCAAGAGCACCCAATAAGAACTCATTGACCCCCATTTTTAATAAAGCTTAATAAATCTACTCTATGACCATTGGAGTGTTGTTTACAAAATAACGCAAAGATAATAGCGTGTGTGATAAAGGCTTTATAAAAAATTTTTTTTCTTTTTAAAGACACGCAAATTTCATGTCGTGTTCGCGTTTTTCTTGTTACTTTCTTGTATGCTCTTGGGACATTCGTTTGTGTTTATTCTGTATTAAAAATAAACATGATTAGACAAATGATAACTCCAGCAAATCACAAGTGAGAGGGAGTCTGAAAAAAAAGTTCGAAAAGAGGTTTTAGAGATACATATAAAACAACGTTGGATTATGATCATTTCTATAGTTTCTTGCAATAGAATCAATGTTGTCATAACAACCAGATCACTTAGATGATTTGAGAATACTGTTGGTTATTACGATGCTATTCGCGAACTAAGTCATTTACACGCTGTTATATCATCTTTAAATTTAACCCAAATACACTTAACGACACAAAAGAATTGAATTTCTGTAACGCGAAAACGGTCGGTTCAAAAAGTGAGTTGCGACGACTTAATTTCATTTTATTTGTTTCTGACCGACATTCTGTACATTTCATGATGATATTACCAACACCTTACCCTTAATTTTGTGATGTCAAAGGTCATTACCAACAAGTTCAGTTTTCATAAGTTTTCGCTATTTTCTGTAGCATACAAGCCCTGGATGATGACAGGGCAATTCTCATTTTCTAAAATGCACACTTTTCATTTCTGGACAAGAGCCTGACGAAACGTTTTGTACATGCTATTGATTTGAATGTTTTTGAGGTGCATAATTCTGCACTTTTGCATATCAGTTTTGCAAATTTTTGGGATTTTGAATATAGCGCTTATGTGAAAAATGAACTTTTGAGTAATGAACCGCGTGTTAGTTATCATTTATGTCCTGGTTTTGCCACATGATCAACTTCTCAGCATGACGACCAATATGCAGCTATTGTTTTTCAAAGTATATTATTCAATATGGACCTTTCATCATACATTACTATTCAATTGCTCTTTATAGATTCTGAGCGCATCGTTTTAAATCCCATGTCCGTCTATTGCTGGCTGTCTGTATAAACGTTTTCACTGATTTCAAAGCTCATCTTTTTTAAACCTATGCTCGTCTAGATCTAATGCTGGCTGCCTGTGATCATTTTATCGCATCCGTTTGAACTTTGCCCATCTATTATGAAGGAATTTCCAAGCTGCTGAGACACTGATGTCAGAAAAAGAGTCGCTTTGGTCATAAAACATGCCCTAATTGATTTATAATGTTCTAGCAAATACCACCCGGAAATGTGCATAACTTTATTTGTCCTACAAAGACCTGTAATTGATCGTTAAATTGATCTATGTGATTAAGGCGTTATAGCAAGGATAAATCGACAGTGAAACAATAGTAACACTGTCCTTTACTTGAAATTGTCAACTCCGAGAATTATAAGCAGCATAAAATGGCAAGATTATTTCGATGCCTGGTCGGCGGAAGGTCCAACGAACACGACTACACCAGAAAATGCATTTCGAAACGAAGCGGGTCTGATGTAAGTTCAGACTTGAGATTCCCGATCATGAATGTAGACTCTTATCGTGTTGTTAGAATATCCAATCAGATCCTAGTCTTTGTCGAAGCAGATCATAGTTTTTGTCGGCCATAGTCCACATTGTTTGCAATTGTCAGGATGCAGATTTTATTCTCTTTTTATAATATTAAATTTATCAAAGTAAAGTTATTGGTTACAATTTCGGTCACAGTGTCACAAAAGACGAGGAGCCAATATTCTTTGAAGATCGTCGCAAAGCTGTCACCGTTTACCTAGACTGATAATAGTATACAATTGCCCATACATCGATTCATGGGCCATTGAAAGGTGAAAAGCAATTTACACAAACCGAAAGGCATCCGAAGGAACAAATACGATCCTAAAATATCTTGTCGCATTCGGGTTCATTACCCGAAATTGCGCAATATGGCACATACTATTTCCTTTGGAATGATTTCACTGATTTCAAAGGATCTAAATTATATATATCATTTGCAAGGCGATTTGTACTCGTCTGGTTCCTGTAGCTCCAGTACCCAATGATCGATCGCTCCGTAAACTGATCATTCCATAGAACATTTAGTCATGCATAAATTCATATTTGTGTTGTGGTGTCGCTTTGACCATTTTTAACATAATGTTCAAGATAAAAACGAATATTTAAACGTTATAACTTGACTTCATTGCTTGATTTTTCTTTCTCTATATGTTTGAATGTGGTTACAAAATGCATGATGGTTCCAAAGCCTGGGTATGTTGGGATCGTTGCTCTTTCATTCGTCATCAACTTAATAAGTACACGCGATAGAATCTGGCTCAGTACATTAAAAACCATATCCACAACCCCATTTGAAAGACGCCCTCTTTTTACTAAATCTGATAATGACGTTCACTCATCGAACCACGTGGCCATGGCCATTTTATAGTCAGCTATCCAATCCATGAAAAAAATCTTCAAATGGCAAAATGGGGTAGAAGCTGGCATCCATGCTAAATATGTTTCTAGATACATTCTATATCAGATAGGGGTGGATGCCAAGTCTGTAAATGACCCTGGGTCTTGGAATTAGGTCAAATGTCAACTCGGTGCAAAATAGCAATAAAATGCACAAAAAACTCTATTCAGTTGCCTATATTTTCTGTTAAATTTTGCTGAAACTACCCAGCATACACTTATAATACATGTGGTACTTACATTATAACTGAAAAGAGCACTGAGCATGTGCCTTTGTGAGGTTAAAGGTCATGTAAGTGCAAACTTCTCAAGAAAATGTTAGTAAAATCAAGGCTGATTTTTTGATATTATAAAAGCTGTCAAATGATTTAAAAATATATAAACGATGCTCATAAATGGTTGAGAAGTATTGCATTGTGATATTTTATCTCATTCAAGGCCAAGACTTAAAGGTCATTAAGTGCATAGGAAGGGCAAAATTTGTAATTGAGTTTTTGTTCAGCAATCAGTGTGTCCATCGCCTCCTATTTGGTTTTGGTCGGTCTTGTTTGTTGTTTAACCTCCCGGTCAACGTTTTAGTCGCAGTAGAGAAATTTTGCAAATATTAATGTACACCCCACCCCCACCCCCTTATATTAGAAGAAATATTGTAATCATGAATTTGTTTTTAAGCCAGAATTAGAGTAAAAATGGTAAAAATGACCAAAAAATACAAATTTCAATTTCCTTAGGATGGCTCTGTTAAAATCAATATCATTCTATCAGAACGTTTTGTGAGGCCCTAAGAAGAATACTCTACTTCAGTACAGGAATTACACACTACCCAACAACATCAACAATGGAGAAGCTATCTAAACCTACAGTGGTACTGCATTGATTGACAGCTCTGCAAAGGGTGGCCGTGTGGGAATATGGGGCAATGAGAAATAAGAGAATTTCTCGTGCATACAAGCAAAGCTTATAACTACTGACTGATCATCTGATTACTGATTAACTGTTCAGAGGGTCTGAGTCTTTCTAAGAAAGTTTTTTTTAGTCAAGTCAAACCATCCATTGGATGGTTGTACTGTGGAGCATATTTTGGATGTCATGACATCTTTATGTCAGGCGTAAAGGATCAGCCCATCATGAAGAAAAAGAATTTGTTAAGCTGAAAGAAAGCGCATAGAGCACACGGCCAGAGTAAATGTGTCATCACCAATTTCTTCAACATTGACTTGCTCGACTAGCAACCAATATTTTAGAGCTAAAATAGGCCTAGTCAGCCATTAAAGAACTCAACGACACACATCCAAAATATAATAATCAAGATGTTTCTCACTAGTGTGAGACGAACGACCATGTCCGGCATATGTGCCATAAAAGGATGCAACTTCCCAACATGACCATAGCTGCTGACTGGGGTGCTTAGCCACAAATCAAACAGATCAGCCCTGAAAACCTCTTACACAGAAGACTGCAAGTCAAAAACAGAAATATGTGTAAAGACACCATGATAACAATACCTGTCCACATCTACAGCCACTGGATGCTGCTACAAGGTAATATCAGTAGAAAAGCATCTCCGTACTGAAGGGAATATTTCAAATATTAATGCTTTCGAGTACAATTGGTTGAAGTACTGATGGATACCAGATTTCAGGGGAACATCCAAGCATTGTTAAACAATACAGTCCTGAACTTCTGGAGTTGTTTCTTAGCCTTTTCTATAAATTTATTGTTAACCAATATGTGCAACAATGCTGATTTCGCCGTTTTAATTTTCAATTAAAAGGGAAGAAGAATGATGCAGTCTTGAGTGCTATGGACTAGACTGTTGTCATTTACTCTTTGGTAATACATGATTGTTTTGTCAGTTTTGCATTTTGTAGGTAATTCCAACTATTCTGTTTCCGTTTATGACCACATTTTTTCCCAGTTTTCTCGAAAATAAAAATAAAACTGAGATCCTTTAAGAGCAGTGAGCATATTAATGAGAAAAGGTATGGGCCATACCACCGACCAATAGGAAAGATAAACGTCTGAATTTCAATTGTGATGGTGACCCACCGACCACAACCCATTTCTAACCCACCATTTTTGTACACAGGAACCAGATGATAGAAATAATATCTTCAACCTCCCCACCCCAACTCTGTTGTATCCAACCTTTCTCTAAATGTACGCTTAAGTAAAAAGGTATTAACATTTTCCACCTTACATTTATATTTGGTGTCCAACATAAAATGTCCCATCTGATCAGAATCAGAATCGTTAACTGGCGAAACGTCAAATTGACAATACTGTAAATCAGGATGTTTGAAGGATAGAAGCAAATCAATGTCAAAAAGCAGATTTGTGGAATCTTAAATAGAGATTCGTGGGCAAATCTAAAATAGAAGCGGAATGTAGTATGTAGTCATTTTATATTAAATCACACTAATACTTACTGCCTTGTGGTGTTGTAGAGTGTTGGTTAAACACACAAGAGGACGTGGTTCGATCCTCAGTCTGAGCAAAATATGATTAACCAGTAACATGTTTAACATATTACACTATCCAAACCCACCTGGCACCATTACATACCATACCCTAACCTATCCTAGTCTAGGGGAGTGTGGTAGAATAGTAGTAGAGCAACAGGTCCTGGATTTAAAGAATACCTTCACAATGTAGTGTCCTTAAGCAAGACACTTTAAGCTCCTCATATTCCCAGTTATTAATCAAAATGTCTGGCTCTATCACAATGTGGCTGAAAAAATGTTGACTGGACCAAACTTAACCGAAGGAACCTACACCATTTTCTCATTACCATTTGCCCTCCCTACTATATCACTATCAAATCCCGCTGTACCGACCTATATTCTAGTCTCTACACATACCCAACAGTTTTTAAACGCCACACCATGTGACTACCTTACCACATGCCATCCATACATTGCCCAATCCTAACCAACCCCATCTTATCCTATTCTACCATATGTCTGCCAGCATACTATATCCATATCTTTGAAACATTCAGGCTTAAAAATTGAAGGAAACAGTTATATGAATTTCTAGCATTGTGTGAATAGACAATGCTTAAATGCAAATTGATATTGGTCAGTTGATGATGGATGTAAAATTCTAAAATTAAACATAAATACTCCTATCTAAATGTAAACGACCATCAACTGCTTACTCGAATACACTACCTGCTTTTCAATAGCCATCTTGGATTTTGGCAGCAATTCTGAATTTTTTTTCTTCATTTTATCTTGATGCATATTGGTGAAATATCTAAGCTTTATACATTGTTTATTTCAAATGTGATCCATCACACCCATATGTAAGAATTTCTATCAAAACCCCTTTTTGTTGTCCATCTTGAATTTTGGCGGCCATCTTGAATTTGGGTGGCTATCTTGAATTGCTCAAGGATTTTATATCAGGATACTGATATGTAGATATGTATTTGGAAATAAATTCTATAGATGATATGACACGGTCATCTAGGTTTCATGCCGAACTATATTAAAGAAATTCATTTTTTTTTTACATTTTTGTAAATACTTGTGCATAAATGGAATATGCAATTTGCAAATACATGTCTTGAAACTGAAATATCTATTCAATGATGCCTCTAATGTGTTTCTTTCAATGAATTCGAAGCAATTTAACCATGAAACGCTTTTTTATCAAGATATTTGAACATTCTAATAAAACATTGGCGTATTTCTCTGAAAACTTCCTAAATTGCACTCACTGACCTTTTGACCTCCTGTACTTCGGTTCAGACAAACATGCTTGATTATCTGACACATACAAACCCTTAATGTACTATCTAACAGTTAATATACCAAATTTTAGCATTCAAACCACTTTCTTTGGCCTTTGTTTTACTTGTATTTTCAGCTGGGGTAAGTTTTCTTAATTTTTGCACTCGTTGAACTTTGACCAAGTTTCTGACCTTAATAAGCAAATCTAGACATAGCATCCACCCCTATAGCTTCAGGCATGCATCAAAGAATATATTTACAACATCAAATTGCTTCTACTCAATTTTGCCATTTAAAGTGAAAATAAGCCTCAAATGTATGAATGGATGGCTGCCTATTATTGTAATGACTAGTTGAAACCTGTTAACATTAACCATTATGTTTTGTGCATTTTGACAGAAAATAAGCCTGAAATGAATAGCTCGGCGACCTTTAATCATATTGCAGGCATTCTACCAGAAATTAAAGGAAGGAATGTCATAAAGTCATGGTTAATGCTAATTTTCTATATACTAGGCACGCGATGGCATGGTTCTTACATCATTTTCATTCTTTGTTTATAAGATTGTTTGCATGGAGACATGTACAATATTGTATTGGCTAATCCTGTAGTTCATTTATGTACATAGAAAAAATAGAAGCCACAATGCAGTCGTGCTAAAGAATTAGCAGCTCAGTTATGGGAACAACTTTCAATCATCGTGTCCCTTGGCCCCCTTTCATAGCAGCATTCCTGACCACAAAGAAGTTCTGTCTCAATACTTGAGCCGTCTCGTGGGAAAACCAACAATGTGGTTTCCGAACAGGTCTGACACAAACCGGCCTGTACAGCTACAGAAGCAGGCTAGAAGCTTGAAATTTTGGAGTTAAGTAGAGGAGGAATTGTACTATCCGAGTAGCGAAAACAAAGGCGCTGATCAGCTTCGCGGTTACCGCGAAGCTGATCTGCGCCTTTGTTTTCGCCTATGCAGATTGTTGGTTTTCCCACGTGGCGGCTCATTTCACATCGTCTATGTAGCTTCTGTTTTCATAATCTAATAAAGTCAATATTAGAGTATTAAAACATCAAGCTGACTGGACAGCTGTCTTGCTCCTGTCTTGTGACTTGTTCTAAGATCACCTCTTGGTTGATGCTTCATGAATTTTGTTGGGTTCAGCAGTCTCTGATCGTCTCTGTAGTATATGTGTAAACATAAAATTCCATGGAGCTTACAAAAATGATGACTGTTGTATGATTTTATCACTGCGGGTATCCCAGTCAAACAAAATATCAGTTAGGTCTGTAAATACAATAGAATTTCAAAATTGATTCTATGGGTTGGGTCCGTAAAATCGATTGATGTTCCCAAACTGAATGTCACTCGATATTGAAATACCTGTCACTCAGCGTATGATGTTTTATTTGTACTAGTACCTAATTGCGCTTTTCCAACCTTGGTTTTTAGAATGAGCTTTCGTTCTCCTGGTAATTTGTTACTTTTACGTTGTCATACATGTATTATGACATTTTATGACCATGACATAGTGCCATCAGGACAACATGTCAATGTAATGTATACCCCTTTATATCCAACTTTTATAGAGCAAAACTGGGGTATGCAGGGGTTAATCTATTTTTCTTAGAACCGCCGTGGCGAACAGCTGTGGCGAACCGCCACAATCAATTTATTGAGCAAAAATAAGAAAAATGTCATTTTTTTCTACTGAAAATTTTCAATTTTTACAAGATAAACAAAATCTGTAATCTGTATATAACATGGGCAAGTTTTCGTACTGAGTATCTGCTGCATGGAGGGTTACATAAAGCGTAATTGAAATGACGCATGAAGAGTTGCATAATATATTGTTAACAAACAATCATTTTGCACTTATTTATTCAGCGTAAGCTTTCTCTGTCACACAAACTAATATTCCATCTGCTCACAGCATTACTAAATTACATGTTGCTATGTGTTACAGGAAGCGATTTCAGATATTCGAAAGTTTCACTGGACTTTATTATGATTTCACTTAATCCGAAGCAGATTATGACAGATTAATGTTTTAAACATAACGAATTAATTTCGTTTTCATTTGGAATAATATTTAACAAGAAATGCAGCATTATGTTTGTTTGTGCAGCATCAACTAACCTTATCTCACTTAATGAGAAATTATATTGACAAAAGGTTATGTTATCAGGCCGCTTTTATGGGTCGCATGATAACTTCAACAGTCATTTTAATAAAAGAATGCACACAGCATGGAGTCTTATTAATTCATGATGAACGAAAACATAAACTGTGGGTGTTCATGTTTTGTTACATGTTACAAAGAATATTTTACCATGCTCGCACTGAATAGTCTAATCATCCAAGATCAATGCCATTCATACTGAAGCTTACAGTGAGATCTCTAGAATCAGTGGCAATGATTGGGTCCCGTAAAATAGTTTCAAACCTCCAGCTATTTCTTTACTGTCTGTTAAAAGGTGATTATGCTGTGATTTATCTTCATGTCTATGTAATACTCGTCGCACTTGCTCTTGTTTGGTGCTAGCCAAATAACCTTCGAATTGGGAAAGAGATAGTCATATCTAGTTTTGCTCTTCGTGTGTGTTGTAGTTTTGTGAAGCTTTGTGCATGGGTTGGGATTTTGTATTTTAATTGTATCGATTCACGCACATTCTGTTCTTACTTTGTACTTAGACGCATGTTGAACTGTCAATGAGGCGTTATCTAAAAGTCATCAGAAACAGCATGATATGGACATAAAACATATAGCTAATTGGTTTATTATGTTGAAGTTTTAACCCATCCGGATATAGGCATAGCTTTACTTGCTCTACTAAAAACCATGACTGATTTATAAATTGATCTGTGTGGTAAAGGCGTTCGAGCAAATATAATTCAGCTGAGAGACAAAGACGCAAAGGCAGTCGTTTACCAAGAAACATGCGTCGACTGAATGAATGAAAGAGCATTCCAGAGAGCTGTCACAGAAAAAGTAGACTAGGCCACAATTCTGTCCATAGTAGCTATAAGTATTTCTATACAAAAAAACAAAAATAAAATTAAGATCCTCTGGCAGCAATGAAAACACTCAATTGAAGGGAAAAAGTTTTAAGCCCCTATATTACTTGAATGCGATAACTGGACGGGTTCGCGACTTGTTCGTGACTATTTCGCGACAAAGATCAACGATATAAACACAACTCACGTTGCATCCTCATTAAATGGAAATTTATGCGACAAGTTCGTGGATTCGCTTATTTTGGTCTAATTTTGAAAATATATCTCGCGACTGTCGTACGACAGTACGACAGACGCGAGGCATTCGTGAGAGTGCCTCGCGACGTTCACATGAATGTAGCTTTAGTTTCAAGTTCATCCCTACGACAGTCGCGAGCCATTCGTGAAAGTGTCTCACGACATTCGTATGAATGTCGCTTAGTTTTATTTTCTCGCCAGACAGTCGCGAGGTGTTCGCATGTTTTCTCAAGACTGTCACGCGACTGTCGGACAATATTCGAGCGCCATTCGTACGAGTCTTGCGAAATTTTCGCATCGTGAATTCGCCTAAATTTAGCGGCGACACGTTTGCGACATTTGCACAAACGTCGTACGACTGTCGCACGACAGTCACGCGACAGTATTGCAACATATTTTGGCGAAAACGTTCGTATAAAATTTTTAAACATGTTTGAAACCTTCGCGACCAGTTCGCGACTAGTTAGCGACACATGAAAATCCTCACAACTTTCGTGCGACACTCGCACGAATGTCGTGCGAAAGGTCCACGACTAAATTCGCAAAACAGTCGCAAGAATTTGTCATGCCAGTGAGATACTAGCTTTAGCCCTATTTTTCAATTTTGGGTAATTAACTCTTGTCAGTGACCCTAATTGACCGGAAACCGGACGTCGTGGATTTACACAGGGTTGTCGTTTTTAAACGAAACCAAAACATTAAAACGTTTTCTTAACGTTCTCATTCTCATTCTAATTCGTTCCCGTGTCATACAGACACCCATGGGATGCGCGTTTTTCAGCAACTTTATTGCTATAATGGTGATAAACAAGGGCGTTAAACCCCGGATTCTTCATCATTGTTCGGACATCTCATACATAAAGGATTATATTAACCCGTTCATCATTAAACTCCTGAATATGTGGCCACTCAGTCACCCAAGCATAACCAAAATATGAAAACATACATAAGGTGCTAATAGAACAAAAATTCAACACCAAAACATAAATCAATAAGAACCACCACAGAAGTATCGCCTGGGAACGATCAGTAATATAGAATTACTGGCGTGCTTCAATCGATTTGGCCATTACCTAACCCTCAGCTTCTGCAGTGGTCCACAACATTTAGTTGTTCGGTCCTCCTGGTGAATCTCTAACTAGTCAATGAATCATCAAGGACAAACAAATAAATCACGATAACCACCATGATGAATCAAAAACGAGGAGTCAACAGATTCAGAAATGTGCACGACGATGGAGATCCCTGGGCGCCGAAAAACTTACTGGAATCCGGAGCAAAAGAAAAACACCAGCTGAACCCCGGTGGGCCAAGCAACAGACAAGAAGCTCCGGCCCCAACCGACTTAAATGAATAGCTTTGTGTCGGGGTCATCATAGAGTCTGACGCCCGACACATCGGCGTGCAATCAAAGAAGGCAGCTTTGTTATCAACCATGATTGGGATAAACACTAAGCATGCAGACTGTCGCATAACATTTAAGTTATATCTTGTACGTCTGTAACGTATAATGATTTTTTTTTTCTGAACTGAAGAATCTATAAAATAATGGTATCAAAGATACATGAATGATCGAGCAATTGATACTGCAACCTAACAATAAGGATAACCTCGCGTTGGTCAACGATGAATGAAATATCGAGATTTAAAAGAGCTACATTACTGATTGATGAGTTAAATGTTACAGTAGATGACATGTTTCATGAAATGGCAATCATGGGGATTAGAAATGAACGAAAACACGAAAGCAGGCGGCGTAATTTGTCAGTCGTTCGAGAGTTACGCCACTAATTCTGGCCATCACTCAGCTCGTTAGTTCAGTCATCATTGCACGATTACTATTGAATGTTGGCTTATTCATTGCACGAGCATCACATGTCAAACAAAGAAGTCCTTCAATCATGTGTACACCGTATCCGAGATGCGTCGTCTATTCACCCATCATGAACGACACCACTGGGTTTTGTGGTCTCTTCTTCAAGCAGTTTGGCCTCATGTCTTTTTTTTCTAACTGCCATATGATTGTATCTCTTTTAATATGCCCTTCAGATGGAACGCACGGTGTTATCTATCATATAATCCTGGTTGTACACATAGTCAACTTCTTGGCATGACTTCTATCTGCTTTCAAAGTAAATATTCAATACGGAACTTCTATCAATTCCATTCAATTTAATAGCTCTTTACAGAAGTTTTCGCTGACTTCTAAGCTCATGATTTAAGGTATATGCCATTCTAATGCCGGATGCCTGTGATCATTTTATCACATCCGTTTGAACTTTACGCATCTATTATGAAGGAATTTCCAAGCTGCTGAGAAAGCGACGTCAGAAAAGTGTCGCTTTGGTCATAAAAACATGCTCTAATTGATTTATAACGTTCTAGCAAATACCACCCGGAAATGTGCATAACTTGATTTGTCCTACAAAGACCTGTAATTGATCGTTAAATTGATCTATGTGATAAAGGCGTTAGAGCAAGTATAAATCGACAGTGAAACAATGGCAAAATTGTCGTTTACTTGAGATTGCTCACTCCGAAAATTATAAGCAGCTAAACTGCAAAGTTATTTCGATGCCAGGTCCAGCGGAAAGTGCTGCGAACACATCAACAACATTAGAAAATGCATCTCGAAATAAAGTGAGCCTGATATAAGTTTAGACTCGAGCACTGTATCAATATCGGGACTGTCTCTCCTTACTAATATAGTATTCGTTGCCGTGTCAAAAAGATATTCATGCGACGCGCGTTTTGTAACAACTTTATTGCTCAAATGGTAATAAACAAGGGCGTTTAACTCCGGATACTTCCTCATTGTTCGGACGTCTCATACACAAACGATTATATTAACCTGTTCATCGTTAAACCCCTCAATACCATGATGAGCAAGTCTGTGATGTTCAACAAGGGGTGAAATCAGAAGATTTATTGGGAATGACAAATATTAATCAAACGGATTTTACGGCATTTTTACGACACTCTTTGGCGTCATCTATTCTAAGTGACAAACAAAAAAATAAAAAAATAATAAAAAATAATAAAAAATAAGAAAAATAAATAAATAAATAAATAAATAAATAAATAAATAAATAAATAATAATAATAATAATAACATGTCATTGAATTCCATATGCAGAATAACTGAACTAACAAATCGACAAAAATGTGAGTTCCCGAAAATGACACGATATGTAATGAAGACCATACTTATGTAGAAACGCTTTATCAGAACCAGAATATTTTTGAACAAATTGATGAGGAAGGGGATGGGCCAACTTAAGCCTCTTTAGTGACCCTATAGATTTGACAACATGAAGCCAAAGAGAATCACTGTAATTTTGCAACTTGCAACAGGGTAGTCGATACAAAGACTATATCCAAATGGGGCCAAATTAATTAAACGTTGGTCAGAAAATGAATCTAACCCGATGATTTTCTCAGGATATCCTCGCTGATCTCAAAGGACCAAAAGGAAAATATAATCTGCATTATGATGATGTACGGGGAGACTTTTAGGGCCGCCACACGACACAACACCAGCTGCAGTAATAGCAAATAAAATAAATTGCAGTTTCGGTTTAGCCTTAGATAGCTCATTTGAGCAACTTGATATTGAAATTCATAAAATAATTATCAAGTTCATTCATATGTCAATTGCTTCTTTACAATTCATAGTGTAATCTTTTACCTGGAGGCAAAACTGATAATGACCCATATCAAGGTATTATAAGTCACATCATGAGAAAACTTGTTTTCAGGTTTAACCACGAGGTCCAAAAACAGAATATGCAATATCAGAAATGTTGGTTGGTTGGTTGGTTGATTGGGGTTTAACGTCCCACCAACAGCTAAGGTCATATGGATTCGGGACCTCGGTTTATAGTCCAATTCGACGGACTGGAGAAGCCTGGGATCGAACCTGCGACCCCTGGTTTACAAGGCGAGTGACATAACCACTGCACCACGGAGGCTTCTACAACAGAAATGTGACATATTTGTGTATGTTTAGTTTTATGAAGGTGTAATTCATGCACAAATTTGTATGTATTCATCACATCTTTGAAAAAATGCTTGATATACATTATAATCAGATGTGAAAAATTGGAACCCAGTTTTTACATATGTGAATTTTGATGTGTGAGTAATTGGTAATAACTCAAGAATAAATGGTAAGGATTTCTCTTGTGTAAAAAATGGTACTGAAATTGGAAAAGAAGGCAAATGCACTTCAGATGGTGTATTACATGAATTTTGTGGATAGGCATGAATGCTACATAAATGTTGGATGCATGCACATTTCTCACAAGAGTGTGAAATATCCGAATGAAATTTGATACTGGTACCAATGTATCATGGGTTGTGAGGATTTAGTACCAATAATTCGCAATGTGAAATTTGCAGCTCGACAAAGCAGCATGGTTACCTGCAGCTCATGTAACAATGTAGCTAAAGTCTTTCTTTTTGTGTAGTGCGGCTCTAATGCACAGGATGACCATTTGTGTGTTCTGGCATTGTTCATTTACAGTCCAACAATAACTTTTCACTTGCATAAAGCTATCACAGTAGATTGCCACATATATTGTAAAAAAGCAAGACGCTGACCAAACACATTACCCATATGTTGGGTTTCTGAGGATATATCGCAAAATATTATCTGTCTGTCAGTCGGCCACATTTTTTTTAAAAA
The DNA here is from genome assembly GCA_964017185.1 of Rugalucina vietnamica. NCBI lineage: Eukaryota > Metazoa > Mollusca > Bivalvia > Lucinida > Lucinidae > Rugalucina > Rugalucina vietnamica. The sequence goes on from OZ024870.1 coordinate 38,254,032, forward strand.
AAAGAAAGAATATTTTTAAAGCTTCAAAATGCAATATTTTCCATCTAAATGTCAGTGTCATCAGCCAACATAAATCACGATGATGGGTTTCCCACCAAATATAGCACATCGTCTAATCAGACGTCTCGCTTCATGAGCTGAGCAAATACATAAGAATGATGACTTGTAGTCTTATATTGTTTTCTGGAAACATAAGGTTTCACCATGCAACTGGATTTATCCATCTTCCATAAGATCATGTTTGCCTCTTTAGCTCAGGTGAGCTATTAAGCATTTGCTCAGGTGAGCTAACTTTGACAAAAATGCTGCTTTTCAATACATGGTGTACATGTATATTATTATCATGGACAGGATTACCTGGTGTAAATTTTTTAATATTAGGCAATTTTCTCCCCTTTGACAATGATCTCTTCACACCTATTGTAAGCTCATACACTAGGAATATATTATTGGGGAATCATCTCTAGACCAATTCAATTGATTTACCAACTCCTCAGGTCAAGTTGTGAAAGGGACACCTGATGTATTTCATGAACTTGACAAGGTAATTGCCAATTATATTGGCTACCTACCCTTATTGTGAAATAGCCATAAGAGCAGTGAACATATTAATAAGAAAGGGGATGGGCAATACCGTAGTTTCGGCAACTTAAGCCTCTTCAGTGACCCTATAGTTTTGACAACATGGAGCCAACTTGAAAGAAAATTACTGTATTTTTTGCAACTTGCAACAGGGTACAAAGTCAGACAATGTATCTAAACCTATAATTTTCTGATTTCTCAGAATATCCTCGCTGATCTCAAAGGACCAAAAGGAAAATATAATCTGCACTGTGGATGATGTACGTGGATATTTTTTAGTGCCGCCACGCGGCACAACAGCGTAGCGGCACAACACCTACAGTTATAGCAAATAAAAATAAAACTAAGATCCTGCAAGACCGCGGTTTCGGCTACTTACACCAAAAGAAGACAAACTATGGGCAAAGTAACTGAATGGTTCTTTTATTACTTCTTAATCTTTAAATTGGTAAGGGTGGCCAAACTTAAATTTCCTGCTTTTTAACAATCCAAATCAATTGCAAATTGCTCTGGTCAACCCTGAAGAGAACCAACAAAAGGTGGCCAAATCTGCTGATTTCATTTGTATACCAATCTAACTTGCTTTATAAATCAATCACCACATGAAAATTGTCAGGAAGATTATTTCAATGTTGGCAAGTTGATAGGGTAATCTCTTCACTACTTAACAAAGAAGTCAACAGTTCATCAATGAATTTATATAGATTGTTTGCAACATTAGAAAGAACTTAGGTGTTATGTTGGCCATAGTTAGAGTTCCCTAGCTGTAAGCCTCTTCAGTGAACCTATAAATTTGACAACATGGAGCCAAACAGAATTACTGAATTTTTGCAACTTGCAACAGGGTAGTCGATACAAAGACTAGTATACCCAAATGGGGCCAAATTGATTGGTCAGAAAATGAATCTAAACCGATAGTTTTTTGATTTCTCAGAATATCATCGCTGATCTCAAAGGACCAAAAGGAAAATATAATCTGCACTATGGATGATGTACGGGACACCTTTTAGGGCCGCCACGCCACACAACACAAGCTGTAGAAATAGCAAATACAATAAAACTTAGATCCTTTAAGACCAGTGCACATATTAATGAGAAAGGGGCTGGGGCATACCGCGGATTCGGCAATTTAAGCCTCTTCAGTGACCCTATAGATTTGACAATATGGAGCCAAAGATAATTACTGTAATTTTTGCAACTTGCAACATGGGATCGATACAAAGACTAGTATACCCAAATGGGGCCAAATTAATTAAACGCTAGTCAGACCAAGCCGATAATTTTCTGATTTCTTAGACTATCACTTAGTCGAACAACCTGTTCACGAAACTGTTGATTTATCATCTTTATTACACACAAATTGTTTAACTCAAAAGTCTAATTCTGTAGTGACAGTTAAAAGTAAGTAAAGGTAGGCAATGATCAGGAAATGGCACAATAAGAAAGAAATTCCCACTCCAAAAACCGTAGTGGGAAAAATCTATATTAACAATCAGGTACTTATACTAAGACAATATATAGCAAGCCGAATGGGCATCTATTTTCCCAATAGGTGGCCATTCAGTTATCCAAACATAACCAAAAATATGAAAACATATTTAAGGTGCTAACAGCACAAAAATTCAACACCAAGACTTAAAACAATAACAACCACAGAAGTATCGCCTTGGAACGATCAGGAATATAAAATTACTGGCGGGCTTAAATCGATTTTACATGGCCGAATAACTTACTGAAATCCGGAGCAAAAGAAAAACACCAGCTGAACCCCGGTGGGCCAAGCAATAGACAAGAAGCTCCGGCCCCAACCAACTAAAATGAATAGCTTTATAACGGGACCATCATAGAGTCTGACGCCCGACCTATCGGCGTGCAATTAAGAAGACATCATAGTTATCAAACATGGTTGGGTTAAAAACTAAGCATGCAGACTGTTGCATAACATTTAAGTTATATCCTGTACGTCTGTAAGTATAATGATTTTTTTTTCTGAACTGAAGAATCTATAAAATAATGGTATCAAAGATACATGAAGGATCGAGCAATTGATACTGCAACCTAACAATAAGGATACCCTCGCGTTGGTCAACGATGAATGAAATATCGAGATTTAAAAAGGCTACATTACTGACAGATGAGTTAAACGTTACAGTAGATGACATGTCTCATGAAATGGCAATCATGAGGATTAAAATTGAACGAAAACACGAAAGCAGGCAGTGTAATTTGTCAGTCGTTCGAGAGTTACGCCACTAATTCTGGCCATCACTCAGCTCGTTAGTTCAGTCATCATTGCACGATTACTATTGAATGTTGGCTGGCTTATTCATCGCACGAGCATCACATGTCAAACAAAGTCCTTCAATCATGTGTACACCATATCCGAGATGCGTCGTCTATTTACCCATCATGAACGATACCACTGGGTTTTGTGGTCTCTTCTTCAAGCAGTTTGGCCTCATGTCTTTTTTTCAAACTGCCATACATACTGATATGATTGTATCTCTTTTAATATGCCCTTCAGATGGAACGCACGATGTTATCTATTATATAATCCTGGTTGTACACATAGTCAACTTCTTAGCATGACTTCTATCTGTTTTCAAAGTTCAATACGGAACTTCTATCAATTCCATTCAATTTAATAGCTCTTTACAGAAGTTTTCGCTGACTTCTAAGCTCATGATTTAAGGTATATGCCCTTCTAATGCCCATCTAATGCTGGATGCCTGTGATCATTTTATCACATCCGTTTGAACTTTGCGCATCTATTATGAAAGAATTTCCAAGCTGCTAAGAATGCGACGTCAGAAAAGTGTCGCTTTGGTCATAAAAACATGCTCTAATTGATTTATAATGTTCTAGCAAATACCACCCGGAAATGTGCATAACTTGATTTGTCCTACAAAGACCTGTAATTGATCGTTAAATTGATCTATGTGATAAAGGCGTTAGAGCAAGGATAAATCGACAGTGAAACAATGGCAAAATTGTCGTTTACTTGAGATTGTTCACTCCGAAAATTATAAGCAGCTAAACTGCAAATTTATTTCGATGCCAGGTACAGCGGAAAGTGCTGCGAACACATGAACTACATTAGAAAATGCATCTCGAAATAAAGTGAGCCTATATAAGTTTAGACTCGAGCACTGTATCAATATCGGGACTGTCTCTCCTTACTAATATAGTATTCGTTGCTGTGTCAAAAAGATATTCATGCGACGCGCATTTTGTAACAACTTTATTGCTCAAATGGTAAAAAAAAAAGGCGGATACTCCGGATACTTCCTCATTGTTCGGACGTCTCACACACAAACGATTATATTAACCCGTTCATCATTAAACCCCTCAATACCATGATGAGCAGGTCTGTGATGTTCAACAAGGGGTGAAATCAGAAGATTTATTGGGAATGACAAATATTAATCAAACGGATTTTACGGCATTTTCACGACAATGTTTGGCGTCATCTATTCTAAGTGACAAACAAAAATAAATAAATAAATAAATAAATGAATAATAATAATAATAATAATAATAATAATAAAAATAATAATAATAATAACATGTCTTTGAATTCCATGCAGAATAACTGAACTAACAAATCGACAAAAATGTGAGTTCCCGAAAATGACACGATATGTAATGAAGACCATACTTATGTAGAAACGCTTTATCAGAACCAGAATATTTTTGAACATATTGATGAGAAAGGGGATGGGCCAACTTAAGCTTCTTTAGTGACCCTATAGATTTGACAACATGAAGCCAAAGAGAATCACTGTAATTTTGCAATTTGCAACAGGGTAGTCGATACAAAGACTATATCCAAATGGGGCCAAATTAATTAAACGTTGGTCAGAAAATGAATCTAACCCGATGATTTTCTGATTTCTCAGGATATCCTCGCTGATCTCAAAGGACCAAAAGGAAATATAATCTGCACTATGATGATGTACGGGGAGACTTTTAGGGCCGCCACACGGCACAACACCAGCTGCAGTAATAGCAAATAAAATAAATTGCAGTTTCGGTTTAGCCTTAGATAGCTCAAACATGATTGCCATTTGAGCAACTTGATATTGAAATTCATAAAATAATTGAGCCTGTGCGTGAGAAAACCAACAATCTGCCTATGCGAAAACAAAGACGCAGATCAGCTTCGCGGTAACCGCGAAGCTGATCAGCGCCTTTGTTTTCGCTACACGGATAGTACAGTCACTCTTCTTTTTAAATCCAAAATTTCAAGCCTCTAGCCATCTTCTGTGCTTGTACAGCCCGGTTTGTGTCGGACCTGGTCAGAAACCCAAATTGTTGGTTTTCTCAGGCACATGCTCAATTATCAAGTTCATTCATATGTCAATTGCTTCTTTACGTCTTTTGCCTGGTGTTGGAGGCAAAACTGATAATGATCCATATTAAGGAATTATAAGTCACATCATGTGAAAACTTGTTTTCAGGTTTAACCACGAGGTCCAAAAACAGAATATGCAATATCAGAAATGTTGGTTGGTTGACTGGTTGGTTGATTGGGGTTTAACGTCCCACCAACAGCTTAGGTCATATGGATTCGGGACCTCGGTTATAGTCAAATTCGACGGACTGGAGAAGCCTGGGATCGAAACCGCGACCCCTGGTTTACAAGGCGAGTGACATAACCACTGCACCACGGAGGCTTCTACAACAGAAATGTGACATATTTGTGTATGTTTAGTTTTTATGAAGGTGTAATTCATGCACAAATTTGTATGTATTCATCACATCTTTGAAAAAATGCTTGATATACATTATAATCAGATGTGAAAAATTGGAACCCAGTTTTTACATATGTGAATTTTGATGTGTGAATAATTGGTAATAACTAAAGAATAAATGGTAAGGATTTTTCTTGTGTGAAAAATGGTACTGAAATTGGAAAAGAAGGCAAATGCACTTCAGATGGTGTATTACATGAATGTTGTGGATAGGCATGAATGCTACATAAATGTTGGATGCATGCACATTTCTCACAAGAGTGTGAAATATCCGAATGAAATTTGATACTGGTACCAATGTATCATGGGTTGTGAGGATTTAGTACCAATAATTCGCAATGTGAAATTTGCAGCTCGACAAAGCAACATGGTTACCACTGATGTAACCATGCAGCTCATGTAACAATGTAGCTGAAGTCTTCCTTTTTGTGTAGTGCGGCTCTAATGCACAGGATGACCATTTGTGTGTTCTGGCATTGTTCATTTACAGTCCAACAATAACTTTTCACTTGCATAAAGCTATCACAGTAGATTGCCACATATATTGTAAAAAAGCAAGACGCTGACCAAACACATTACCCATATGTTGGGTTTCTGAGGATATATCGCAAAATATTATCTGTCTGTCAGTCGGCCACATTCTTTTTTAAAAAAGAAAGAATATTTTAAAGCTTCAAAATGCAGTATTTTTCATCTAAATGTCAGTGTCATCAGCCAACATAAATCACGATGATGGGTTTCCCACCAAATATAGCACATTGTCTAATCAGACGTCTCGCTTAATGAGCTGAGCAAATTATACATAAGAATGATGACTTGTAGTCTTATATTGTTTTCTGGAAACATAAGGTTTCACCATGCAACTGGATGTATCCATCTTCCATAAGATCATATTTGCCTCTTTAGCTCAGGTGAGCTATCAAGCATGCTCAGGTGAGCTAACTTTGACAAAAAATGCTGCTTTTCAATACATGGTGTATATTATTATCATGGACAGTATTACCTGGTGTAAATTTTTTAATATTTAGGCAATTTTCTCCCCTTTGACAATGATCTCTTCACACCTATTGTAAGCTCATACACTAGCAATATATTATTGGGGAATAATCTCTAGACCAATTCAATTGATTTACCAACTCCTCAGGTCAAGTTGTGAAAGAGACACCTGATGTATTTCATGAACTTGACAAGGTAATTGCCAATTATATTGGCTACCTACCCTCATTGTGAAATAGCCATAAGAGCAGTGAACATATTAATAAGAAAGGGGATGGGCAATACCGTGGTTTCGGCTACTTAAGCCTCTTCAGTGACCCTATAGTTTTGACAACATGGAGCCAACTTGAAAGAAAATTACTGTATTTTTTGCAACTTGCAACAGGGTACAAAGTCAGACAATGTATCTAAACCTATATTTTTTTGATTTGTCAGATTATCCTCGCTGATCTCAAAGGACAAAAAGGAAAATATAATCTGCACTATGGATGATGTACGGGGATATTTTTTAGTGCCGCCACGCGGCACAACACCTTCTACAGTTATGGCAAATAAAAATAAAACTAAGATCCTGCAAGACCGCGGTTTCGGCTACTTACACCAAAAGAAGACAAACTATGGGCAAAGTAACTGAATGGTTCTTTTATTACTTCTTAATCTTTAAATTGGTAAGGGTGGCCAAATTAAATTTCCTACTTTTTAACAATCCAAATCAATTGCAAATTGCTCTGGTCAACCCTGAAGAGAACCAACAAAAGGTGGCCAAATCTGCTGATTTCATTTGTATACCAATCTAACTTGCTTTATAAATCAATCACCACATGAAAATTGTCAGGAAGATTATTTCTATGTTGGCAAGTTGATAGGGTAATCTCTTCACTACTAAACAAAGGCGTCAACAGTTCATCAATGAATTTATATAGATTGTTTGCAACATTAGAAAGAACTTAGGTGTTATGTTGGCCATAGTTAGAGTTCCCTAGCAGTAAGCCTCTTCAGTGAACCTATAAATTTGCCAACATGGAGCCAAACAGAATTACTGAATTTTTTGCAACTTGCAACAGGGTAGTCGATACAAAGACTAGTATACCCAAATGGGGCCAAATTGATTAAATGTTGGTCAGAAAATGAATATAACCCGATAGTTTTTTTTTATTTCTCAGAATATCATTGCTGATCTCAAAGGACCAAAAACGAAAATATAATCTGCACTATGGATGATGTACGGGAAAACTTTTAGGGCCGCCACGCCACACAACACAAGCTGTAGAAATAGCAAATACAATAAAACTTAGATCCTTTAAGACCAGTGCACATATTAATGAGAAAAGGCTGGGGCATACCGCGGATTCGGCAATTTAAGCCTCTTCAGTGACCCTATAGATTTGACAATATGGAGCCAAAAATAATTACTGTAATTTTTGCAACTTGCAACATGGGATCGATACAAAGACTAGTATACCCAAATGGGGCCAAATTAATTAAACGTTAGTCAGAAAATGAATCTAAGCCAAGCCGATAATTTTCTGATTTCTCAGACTATCACTTAGTCGAACAACCTGTTCACGAAACTGTTGATTTATCATCTTTATTACACACAAATTGTTTAACTCAAAAGTCTAATTTTGTAGTGACAGTTAAAAGAAAGTAAAGGTAGGCAATGATCAGGAAATGGCACAATAAGAAAGAAATTCCCACTCCAAAAACCGTAGTGGGAAAAATCTATATTAACAATTAGGTACATATACTGAGACAACATATAGCAAGCCGAATGGGCAGCTATTTTCCCAATAGGTGGCCATTCAGTTATCCAAACATAACCAAAAATATGAAAACATATTTAAGGTGCTAACAGCACAAAAATTCAACACCAAGACTTAAAACAATAACCACCACAGAAGTATCGCCTTGGAACGATCAGGAATATAAAATTACTGGCGGGCTTAAATCGATTTTACATGGCCGAATAACTTACTGAAATCCAGAGCAAAAGAAAAACACCAGCTGAACCCCGGTGGGCCAAGCAATAGACAAGAAGCTCCGGCCCCAATCAACTAAAATGAATAGCTTTATAACGGGACCATCATAGAGTCTGACGCCCGACCTATCGGCGTGCAACTAAGAAGACATCATAGTTATCAAACATGGTTGGGTTAAAAACTAAGCATGCAGATTGTTGCATAACATTTAAGTTATATCCTATACGTCTGTTACGTATAATGATTTTTCTGAACTGAAGAATCTTTTAAATAATGGTATCAAAGATGCATAAAGGATCGAGCAACTGATACTGCAACCTAACAATTAGGATAACCTCGCATTGGTCAACGATGAATGAAATATCTAGATTTAAAAGAGCTACATTACTGACAGATGAGTTAAAATGTTACTGTAGATGACATGTCTCATGAAATGGCAATCATGAGGATTAAAATTGAACGAAAACACGAAAGCATGCGGTGTAATTTGTCAGTCGTTAGAGTTACGTCACTGATCTGGCCGTCACTCAGCTCGTTAGTTCAGTCATCATTTGCACGATTACTATTGAATGTTGGCTTATTCATTGCACGAGCCTCACATGTCAAACAATTAGTCCTTTCATTCAATGTGTACACCGTATCCGCGATGTGTCGTCTTTTCATCCATCGTGAACGACACCATTGGGTTTTGTGGCCTCTTCTTCAATCAGTTTGTCCTCATGTCCTGAATATGCCCCCCTTCACATTACGAAAACGTGTCCATGTGTCAGATTTTTTTCAGAAGCAAAAATTGAAAATTTCATCGGATTTGTTTGTTTTTTGTTTACATTTTAACATTTTTGCTAACGAGTACCCACAATCTATGTTTTGATACAAAAATGAGAAAAATAGGTATACCTCTGCAACCCCCAGTTTTTCCTATATAAAAGTGTGGTTTAAAGGGGTATGGTTTTCATGGACATGTTATCCTGATGAGATGACGCACGATACGACCACATACTTGTTTTATGTTGTACACATAGTCAACTTCTTAGCATGACTTCTATCTGTTTTCAAAGTAAATATTCAATACGGAACTCCTATCAATTCAATTCAATTCAATAGCTCTTTACAGAAGTTTTCGCTGACTTCTAAGCTCATGATTTAAGGTATATGCCCTTCTAATGGCCATCTAATGCTGGATGCCTGTGATCATTTTATCACATCCGTTTGAACTTTGCGCATCTATTATGAAGGAATTTCCAAGCTGCTGAGAAAGCGACGTCAGAAAATTGTCGCTTTGGTCATAAAAACATGCTCTAATTGATTTATAATGTTCTAGCAAATACCACCCGGAAATGTGCATAACTTTATTTGTCCTACAAAGACCTGTAATTGATCGTTAAATTGATCTATGTGATAAAGGCGTTAGAGCAAGGATAAATCGACAGTGAAACAATGGTAAAATTGTCGTTTACTTGAGATCGTACACTCAGAGAATTATAAGCAGCTAAACTGCAAGATTATTTAGATGCAAGGTCCGGCGGAAGGTGCTGCGAACACATCATCTACATTAGAAAATTCATTTCGAAATAAAGTTAGCCGGATGTAAGTTTAGACTCAAGCACTGTATCAATTCCAGGACTGCCTCTTCCTACTAATATAGTACAAATGTATTCGTTGCTGTGTCATAAAGGCACCCACGCGATGCGCGTTTTGCAGCAACTTTATTGCTATAATGGTAATAAACAAGGGCGTTAAACCTCGGATTCTTCCTTATTGTTCGGACGTCTCATACATAAACGGTTAGATTAACACGTTTATCATTAAACTCCAAGATACAATCACAATGATGAGCAGGTGTGTGATGTACAACAAGGAGTGAAATCAGAACATTTATTGGGAACGACGAATATTAATCGAGAAGATTTTACGGTATTTTCACGATAAGGTGTGGCGTCATCTATTCTAAATGTGAAAGTCACTGAATTCCAAATGCAGAATAACTGAACTATATAATAATTCGACAAATATGCGAGTTCTCGAAAATGACACGATGCCAGGCTTCAATATTAGATATGTTATGAAGACCATGGTTGTGTACATTATCAGAATGTGAAGGTGAAACGCCAAATGTGTTCAACATTTTTCAAAGAACACTTACACGTAAACAGGTCAAGAACACCTAATAAGAACCCTTAATTTTGTTTTCAACAAAGTTTTTATAAAGCTACTCTATGACCCTTAGAAGTGTTGTCTACATAATAACCCAAAGAAAATAGCACGTGTGATACAGTCTTTATAAAATTACATTTTTCGTTTCAAAAACACGCCAATTTCCTGGCGTGTTTCTCTTGCTATGCTCCTGGGGCGGTTTTACTTTATCTGTAATAAAAAAAACAACAAGACATGACTAGACAAATGATTATTCCAGTAATAAAATCGCAAATGAGATTGATTCTGACGAATGCATTTAAACCAAATGTCTTACAGACCAACTCTTCACTATTGTGAACTAAGTCCTTTACACCATGTTGACGAAACTGTTATATCTTCTTTAAATTCAACCCAAAATGTGCAAATAAAAAGTCTGATTTAGTTGTGACGTTTACACGAAACTATGAAATAATGGTATTAAAGATGCATGAAGGATACTGCAACCTAACAATAAGCATAACCTAGCGGACATTTAAAAGTAACACATTACTAACAGATGAGTTAAAATGTTACTGTACATGACATGTCTCATGGAATGGCAATTATGAGGATTAAATACGAACGAAAATATGAAAGCGAGCGGTGTAATTTGTCAGTCGTTAGTCAGCTGGCCGTCACTCAGCTCACGTCATTTCACAATCATTGCACCATTACAATTGAATGTCGATTTATTCATTGCACGAGCCTTACAAAGTAGTCCTTCCATCCAGTTTGTACTACTGTATCTTCGCTGCATTGTCTATTCAACCAGCGTCAATAACAACATCGAGTTGTGTGAGCTCCTATTTAAATAGTTTTGCCTCATGTCTAGATTGCTTTGATTGAGTACCAAATGATGGCAGTATCTGGAGAACTCACTAAATACGCCCTTCACATTTATTATATTTTTTATCATCCAAGTTAACCAACAGCGCCAATATCTCTGCATGGCGTACCATATACAGCTATACGTTTTATTTTTTCAAAGCATATATTTAATACAGAACTTTCATCATACATAAGAATTCAATTTTCTCCTTTATAGACATGTTCGCTGATTTGAAAGCCCGCCGTTTTAAAGAATATGTCTGTCTAATGCTGGCTGCCTGTGATCATTTTATCGCATCCGTTTGAACTATGCGTATCAATTATGATGGAATTTCCAAACTTCTGAGACACTGCTGTCAGAAAAGAGTCGCTTTGGTCGTAAAAACATGCTCTAATTGATTTGTAATGTTCTAGCAAATACCACCCGGAAATGTGCATAACTTGATTTGTCCTACACAGACCTGTAATTGATCGTTAAATTGATCTATGTGATGAAGGCGTTAGAGCGAGGATAAATCGACAGTGAAACAATAGTTAAACTGTCATTTACTTGAGCTGCTTTACAATATGAGAATTGTATGCTGCAAAATGTAAGTAGTTTTTTTTCTTCGATGCCACCTTGGCGGAAGATGCTGAGAACAAATTCTGCAGCATTGGAAAATACATTTCGAAACAAAATGGACTGAAAGAATCCAACTTTGTAAGTAGTGTCCAAATTTTAGTCTTAGTACAAAACTGGTTATTATTTTACAAATTGCAAATACAATTACAACCCGACATCCATGGTTTCTTGTGGAATCTTTGAAACTAGAATATAAGCTATTTTTATAAATATAAAAATGGGCTTTGTATAGTATCTAATCTTAATAGACATAAAGCATTTTTCAGCTGAAAATTTCCAATTTTTAAAGCACAAAAAACTCTGTATATTGCATGGGCATGTTTTCGTAATGTTCCGGGGAGTGGCAATGGTCGTTCAATTGGAGACACTTTGTTCTAAATGGAAGGTTGCGGCACTTTGTTCTAAATGGAATGTTTGGAAACAGTGCGGCTTAGTACTACCCAAGAGGTAAGGCCAAAAGAACAAGAAAGAATACTACCTAAAACCCCAATAACAAGAAGATTCAAATAAAGTACTCAAACACCCGGTAGCTGAATTATCTCAGATGGTGATTTATATTCGAAAAAGCAATGCCTACACGTTCCATTGAAGAAAATAAACAGAGGCAAAAGTGGCATCATACCTACCTTGATACTGGAATCCAGTTATGATGGACATCAAACAAGTTTATCTATGTGATATAATTGAACTAGAAAGATTTACCTTGCAGTCTATAAATCTTGCAAGTTTGTGTCAAGTATGTCTCGTAGATAATCAGGTAAAAATGGTAATTGCGACAGAAGAATATCGCACAATCGCACAATCGCCCGAAGGCTACCAAGACGTAACGAAAATATAAACTACCTTTTCGAAACATCGCGATAACATGTCCGTACAATGTATACCCCCTTATACCCCACTTTTATATAGTAAAATTGGGGTAAGCAGTGTTATACCTATTTTTCTTATTTTTGCTCCAAAACATAGATTGTGGTTACTCTAACGTGTACCCACAATCAATAGTTTAGCAAAAATATTAGATATATCATATTTTTAAAATGATTTTTTTTTCAATATTTACAGTTGAAAAAAATCTCTGTATATCACATGGGCAAGTTTTCATAATGATATATTTACATTTTTCTAAAACCTCCTTAGATGAACCATTAGATGTTCATCTGTGTTCATACTTCCATGAAAAGCATTGTGTCACGCGACGTGACGTAATCCAAACTTGACGTCAAAAAACATGAATCTTGCCAATCTGATTGGACGTTGTAAACGTCGACGCCGTTCCGCTGTTTGAACACACACTGTGTGTAGATTCTCTGTTTGCTGGTAAATGTGACTGCCTTGGTGATTTTTCAACGAGCGATAGAGAGAAATGAATGTAAATATAAGCAATGAGTTTAATTTTTCTGTTGTTCATGGAGCTATGAACCGCAGTGGGTCGCTAGCAAAGCTTACATGAACCCCTTCGGGGTTCATTCACTTTGCACGCGACCCACTGTGGTTCATAGCTCCATGAACACCAGAAAAATAAAATTCATTTCTTAAATGAAGGTAATCTGATAATAGCCACAGACGCGTCTGCAACTGCCATTGGCATACTACATTATTTGCAATTTGTTTCAACTGGTGTTTTTCTTTTGCTCCGGATTTTCAGTAAATTATTCGGCGCCCAGGGATCTCCATCGTCGGGCAGCTTACTGAATCTGAGTCTTCGTTTTTTGATTCACCATGGTGGTTATCCTGATTTATGTGTTTGTCCTTGATGATTCATTTACTAGTTAGAGATTCACCACGAGTACCATACAACTAACTAAATGTTGTGATCTATTGCAAAAGCTGAGGGTGAGGTTAAATCGATTTTAAAAAAAGCCCGCCAGTAGTTTTATATTACTGATCGTGTCAAGGCGATACTTCTGTGGTGATTCTTGTTGTTTTGTCTTGGTGTTGAATTTTTGTGCTGTTAGCACCTTATGTATGATTTCATATTTTAGTTAAGTTTGGGTGGCTGAGTGGCCACCTATTGGGAAAATGGCTGCCCATTCGGCTTACAATATGTTTTCTTAGTATAGGTACATGATTGTTAATTTAGTTTTTTCCCAGCTTGGGTTTTGGAGTGGGAATTTCTTTCTGATTGCGCCATTTCCTGATAATTGCCTTCTTTTACTTTTATACTTTCTCAAATTGACGTTGATTCAAAGGTATGCATTGATGATGACAGGGCATCTGATATCATTTGTTTATTTTCCAACAAACCAAATTGTCTTATAGTAGCATTTCAGACCCACTGGGTAACAAAGCACCCGGGCTAATGTTGCGTTAATGAATGATATATGGGAATATATTATCCCATAAACAATGGAAAAAAACGTGATTATATTTTTCTTTGCATTTTGAAAGCCAAATAATAAGCCACAAAAGCTATTTATCTAAATGTTTTAAATGTTATAGTGGTACTTTTCTTGATTTCAAGAGCGGATTCGAGTATTTGAATATTCAATATTACTGGTACATTATCAGACGAAGTCCACACCAAAGAGATGAAAAATGATGTTGACAATACAACTCAAAGATCAATCTTGAAACTGTCAGAGACGCATATCATTGACAAAAGAATTGAATAGGAAATGATAGAGCGTGGAAAATTATGCACGTGTTATTAAAATATCAAACGTAACAAACAAAGAAACTAGATCACTTTAAGACATTGTCAGAGTTGGGTGATTAATGTCATTTGAGAAGAATTTTGTCGTGCACAATCAAAACTTGGAGGTTAAATAAGAGATTCTTCGAATTTTCTTGCTAATATAATAAGGGCTGTCGCAGTACAGCGTAGCTCGCCTGACTTGTGCTTTGCCACTAAATCTATTAACATCTATGACACATGACACTGACCTCAAGGTCACTCAGGTGGGTCATGATGGTACAGCATTAAACTTCAGACCAATATCTACCAACACGCAAAGTATCAACTTAATCCGTCTACATATTCGATATAGACTTATAAAGTTTCTAAGTCTGTGACCTTGACCTCAGGTGAGTCAAGATGGTACAACATAAATCGAACAGCAAAGTGTCAACAAGATCCATCCACCTGTTCCAGCAATATACAGTTCAAAACACTTGAAGCAAAAGCTTTAACATAAAATTTCAAAGTCTTTGACCTTGTAGTCAAGGTCACTCAGGTAGGTCATGATGATACAGCATAAAACTTCAGGCCGATATCTGCCAACATGCAAAGTATCAACTTGGTCCATTTACATATTCAAGACATAAAGACATAAACATAATAACCAAAAACTTTGTCGCTCTGGTGGGTCGTGAACTTAAGACCACGCAAAGAATCAACTTGATCCATCAACATGTTCAAGAGATATAGACTTTATAGATACTTATACAAACTCTAATCAAAAACCTTCACACAAAATTTCAAAGTCCGTGACTTTGACCTCAAGGTGGGTCGTGATGGTACAACCGATGATAAAAAATTTAGACCAATATCTACCAACATGCAAAGTATCAACTTGATCCATCGACAACTTGAAGAGATATAGACTCATAAAAAACTGTAACCAAAAACTTTTAACATAAAACTTCAGGCCGATATCTGCCAACATGCAAAGTATCAACTTGGTCCATTTACATATTCAAGACATAAAGACATAAACATAATAACCAAAAACTTTGTCGCTCTGGTGGGTCGTGAACTTAAGACCACGCAAAGAATCAACTTGATCCATCAACATGTTCAAGAGATATAGACGTTATAGATACTTATACAAACTCTAACCAAAAACCTTCACACAAAATTTCATCCGTGACTTTGACCTCAAGGTGGGTCGTGATGGTACAACCGATGATAAAAAATTTAGACCAATATCTACCAACATGCAAAGTATCAACTTGATCCATCGACAACTTGAAGAGATATAGACTCATAAAAACTGTAACCAAAAACTTTTAACGCCGACGCTACCGCCGACGCCGACGCTAACGCCGACGCCGGGGTGACTGCAATAGCTCTTCCTGTACTTTCGTACAGGCGAGCTAAAAAGTAAATGAATAACAACTACATGTATCTGACTTAAAGAAGATTATAAAACAGACCATTACACAATAAAACGAAATCTGTAGGGCATGTTTAAAACACTTTAGATAAAAATAACGTATTAGACTTTCCCTTGTATGAAAAGTTGAGAAAGTATACTCAGTCTGGTGTATGAAATGAATGGAGCTGGGTAATGGTAACATTTACGAAGCAAACGCCGATACAGTTTTGTTTGTTACATTATCTGGATTACTATCAATTTCCATGGTGAAGAAAATATGTATATGCATGGCTTTTATACCAGATCAGATTGTTAATAGAATTTGTAGCTTCCCTTCAGACACGGTGTTGCCGCTGGTCAACATAACCAGGTTTTAACAAATATAGAAACCAAGTAAATGCAGCTTCTTGACAGAACAGCGAATCAAACGATGCATAAAATACTGAAATAGAAAGTGAAAGGGAATAAAACAGAATTTCAAAGTCCGGAAACACTGAAGCATACAAGAGTAACGAAGAGCAACAGAAAATGTGAGAGAAAAAGAAAGTATAACCGCAAGGTGAGATAATTCCCCTCCATTATAGACAGCGTGGAAAATAGTGAACTTCTTATTTAAACAAAATAGCGCGAGATAACATAACAACTAAGAAAGATTGGGTTGAAGATAGACTGATATCAGCCGTAGATGTTGTCTTTAGATTCCATACCAACTATCCATGCCTTATTATACCCCCGCCAAAACGAAGTTTTAAGGGGGTATACTGTTTTCACGTTGTCCGTCCGTGCGTCCGTCCATGCGTCCGTGTGTCCGTCCGTGCGTCCGTCCGTAACGTTTTGTTTCTTTAATATCTTGAAGACCCATTGATGGAATTTCATGAAACTTTGCAGGCATCTATATATCTATGGGGCAAATATGTACATGCAAAAATTAAGGGCTAGGTGCCAGTCCCTTTTGAGTTACTTCCCTTTATAGTTCTTGATGGCCTTTGTATACAGTGAAGATAGTGCATTTACGGGCCGATCAACTCCTACAACAGTTTTTGTTGGAACTTTTTGATATTATGCCTAAATGATGTAGGCCCATTGGACATTTGCATGAAGAAATGTTATCGGAAAAAAATAATTTTTGACAAAATGACAGCTATGACAACTTAGGCAATTTTCTTATTTTTTTTTACAGGTAAGGGCTTTTACGGGCCGATCAACTCCTACCACAGTTTTTGATGGAACAATTTGATATTATGCCTACATGATGTACACCCATTGGACATTTGCATGAAGAAATGTTATTGCGAAAAAATATTTTTTGACAAAATGACAGCTATGAGAACTTAGGCAATTTTCTTACTTTTTACAGGTAAGGGCTTTCACTGGTATTTAATAAGCATTACTTATTGTCTCTTTTTTCATTTGTCACTCCACATTTTATACTAAGCTGACTCAAACATCGAGATAGCCATAGAGGAGTGAAGTGTTTGAGAAGAATAGCTACTGCAGTCCTATTATAAAGTTCTAAAGGATGAATATGAATAAAATTTCACATCTCATCAGACTTTATAAGTCTAGGTTGAAGAGAGTGGCAGGAAAACACGATACTATTTGACATAAATCAATTCATTTGTTACCTGAATCGAGCTTGTAGTACACCATTTTATCAGTCTTTTTATTACTACAGGGGAAATACAATAAAAGCATTAAAGCCCCTGTCTTCCTTATTGCCATGGGTCACCATACTTTAACAATTAGATTAACCCTTTCATCATTGAAGTCCTCAATACGATGCAAGGGGTGTCACTTAAATATGCGTTAAAGGATAAAACTGGAAGATTTAGTGCGGCCCTAAAAAATTAATCAATTTGTGAGAAGGGAGTTCTGGATAGATTGGAGGTCTGGAATTAGAGGAATAACCTGACTGCACACATACCCATCTATGATACTATCAATACATAGAATTAATCTGTGCCGGCCTCGGTAGCTCAGTAGGTAGAGTGTCCGCTCCGAGATCGGGAGGTACCGGGTTCGATCACGGGCCGCGACATACCAAAGTCGTTAACAATGGTACTAGTTGCTCCCCGCTTAGCACTCGGATTTTCGGGGTAGGGCTAGGACTGGTCGCTCCAGTGTCAGTATAATGTGACTGGGGTGGTATTAGGTAAAAGTGTCTGGGATCTGATACCACAGTGAGGCAGCACTATAAAGGTGAGCATTGAGCTCCCTGTCACAACCAGACACCGTCGTTATATTACAGATAATGTTGGAACTCTTTTACAGTAATTTGGAAGATAACTTAACAGATAACATGTCAAACAATAAGCAAGATTTTTGGAAAATTGTCAGGCATTTTGTTAAAGAAAACAAATCTTCTGGTTCTATCCCACCGCTAGTCATAACTAATGAAAATGATGAAACAAAGATGTATGTAACTGATCATGAGAAAGTAAATTGTTTAAATGAATATTTTACGTCAATTTCCACAATATCCGAAGAACAACCCGTATTGCCTATTCTGAATCCCAAAACTGAAGCCAAGCTCGATCAAATAGTGATTACTGAACAGGAAGTTATCGATATGCTCGAAACACTAAACATACATAAAGCTTCTGGTCCGGACGGTATCAGCAATAGAATGATGAAAAATGTAGCCAAATCCTTAGCTAAACCTTTAGTTAGTTTATATAATCGTCTGCTAAACCAAAATCACTTCCCCAAAATATATAAATATTCTCATGTAATTCCACTATTCAAAAAAGGTGAGCGTTTTCTACCATCAAACTATAGGCCAGTAGCGCTTCTTAGTAATCTTGGTAAAGGTATGGAACGCATTATTTTTAAAAGAATATTTAACTTTTTATCAGATAATAATCTCTTATATAAATATCAGTCTGGATTTGTTCCTGGTCACTCAACTACTCACCAGTTGATTGACATTTATCATCATATTTGCCAGGCCTTTGATCACAACCAATTCTCTTGTATGGTTTTCTTAGATACATGTATATCAAAAGCTTTTGACCGTGTATGGCATGCTGGCCTCTTATATAAACTCGAGCAACATGGCATTTCAGGTGATTTATTAAGATGGATTTCTAGCTATCTGTCTGACAGAACACAGAGTGTTGTTTTTAATTCTGTTACTTCTACACCAAAACCTACTTCAGCAGGAGTTCCACAAGGATCTGTTCTTGGCCCTCTTTTATTCCTTTTATACGTTAATGATATATCTGAAAACTTACTTAGCTTAACACGACTCTTTGCCGATGATAGCTCGTTATTCTTCTCTGCCTCAAATATTCGCGATATCGAAGGCATACTTAACCACGATTTGATACTTGTGACTCAGTGGGCGCGAAAGTGGTTGGTTAATTTTAATCCAAACAAAACTGAGGCTATGCTTTTTAGATACTTTCAGGAACAGGAATATCCTACATTATTATTCGACAATGTAATTGTTAAATTCGTTTCTCAGCATAAGCACCTCGGTCTGACTTTTAGTGAAAATATGAGATGGAAATATCACATAGATTCTATTTTAACTAGTGCATCGCGAATGATAGGTATCATGAGAAAACTCAAATATATATTTTCACGACGCTCTCTTAATCAAATTTATATTTCATATGTTAGGCCCATCTTAGAGTATTCGTGTATAGTTTGGGATGGCTGCACTGTAGAACAACGGGAATCCCTTGAAAAACTCCAAAATGAGGCAGCAAGAATTGTAACTGGACTAACAAAATCTGTTACACTTGAAAGACTGTACCAGGAATGTGGCTGGCAAAGTCTTCAAGAGCGCCGCACAAATCAGAAAATGAAATTTATGTATAAAGCAGTAAATGGCTTGGTTCCTTCATACATCTCAGATCTTATACCACCAACAGTTTCAAATGTATCCAGATATGAATTGAGAAATAGCAATAATATTTCAAGAATCCCGACCACAACTACTACATTCAGTAAATCTTGCATTCCATCGGCAATTAATGAATGGAACAACTTAGAAGCTTCACTTAGAGAATCTGAAACATTCAACTCCTTCTGCTATACGCTCAAACATAATTCGCAACATAAAGTTCCAAAGTATTTTATTGACGGAAAAAGAAAGTTTTCTATAATTCATGCTCGACTGAGAAATCTTTGTAGTAATTTAAATTATGACTTGTTTTATAATCACTTAAGGGTAAACATTACTATTGTTTATGAGCACATTGTTTGCGCAACGTCGGCGTTTAGTATGTGCATGTTACGCGTAGTTTTTAACGTCATTTTGTTTTGATTTCTCAATGACGTTGCAAGCTGTAGAATATTATTCTGTTTGTTTCTGCACAATTAAGTCCTAAAGCATGTATACATATTGTTTATTTTTATTTTAAAAGATGTTCTGTGGCAATTGTTATACCCAAATTCGTGTTTAAGGTTAATTATATGTGAAAACGTTTATTTCGCTGTTGATGACGTCGCATAAATATACGCGACGTCAGTGCAACGTTTGGCGTTAAAACGAAAAAGGCGGGAATGTTGAACGTTTTTTCTCTATATCTTCCAACGCAATCCGGTGACCCCCACTTTTTATTTGAACTTTTAAATGGTTACCACGTTTCCTATCTGTTGGTGTAATTTAATCAAAATCATATGTGTAGTTTAGGAGATATCGCAAAAATACGTACTTTTTCCAGGTTTGAAAATATGGCGGGAAAAATAATTTTGCATGTAATCTCCTCAGTTTAAGAGCAAATAGTATCAAAATGTAAGAAAATAACACTCATCGTGTGTTTAAGTTGTTTTTGCAGTAATAACATATATATTAAAACGCATGTCCGCTACGAGTTCGGTTTTCTTAAATGCACGAGAAACATCCAAAAAGTTCTGATACCATGGAAACGAGGCCGGTGACTCCCCACTTTTATTTCGATATTAGTCCAAGGATACAATTATCTTGAAGCATAGGAAGTTTCATGAAAATCATATGCGGGAATTAAATAGTAATGTTTCCCTTTAAGACCTGATTCCATTTGTGATTGCCTTAGAGATGAAGAAACTGCTGAGCACTACTTTTTTAAATGTGTTCGCTATACAGATCAAAGAATTATCCTATTCCGGAACACACGTGACTTCCATCCCCTTAGTGTTAGTACTCTCTTACAAGGCAAAGAAACACTATCTGATGACGATAACTCTCGTCTTTTTCAGTATGTCCAAATATACATTCAATCCACCGGCAGATTTACTTGAGCACATATACACTAAATAAATATTTGACCAATCTCACTTGTTTAACTTTGACATCTATCTTTTTCAGGTACAATCAACGCAAGTCAAGTCACTTAACAAGCCACCCGCGTTACCCTGACGAGCGACACAGCACATAGACTTTCACTGGACAACTTCTTTATCTTATCTTATCTTATCTTATCTTATCTTATCTTATCTTATCTTATCTTATCTTATCCTATCTTATCTTCTTATCCTATCCTATCCTATCCTATATATTTTTGCCTTGTTTATTTTTGTAAATATGAAAATTGTAATTTGTAACTGTTGTTGCCATGTTGATCATTGTAAATATGTTGTAGGGGGAGGGCTGTAACTAAGGTTGAGAGAACTTGTAGCCCAAACCCATTGCTTTCCTGTTATGCAATAAATAGTATTAAACTAAAACTGAAAGCGACGTTAAACCCGAACAAACAAACAAACAAGAATTAATTTGTTACTTTTTTTTTTACATTTTTCCAGATGGACAAGCCAAATTTCAAATTGCAATGGATATCCATCAAGAAAAAATAAAAATAAAACTGTTAGGATCCTTTAAGAACAGTGAGCATATCAATGAGAAAAGGGATGGCCCATACCGCGGTTTCGGCTAATAGCCTCTTCAGTGCCACTTTAGATTTGGCAAAATGGAGCCAAAGAGAAATACTGTAATTTTGCAACTTTCAACAGGATAGTCGATACAAAGACTAGTATTAGCAAAAAAAAAAAAAAAAAAAAAAAAAAAAAAAAAAAAAAAAAAAAAAAAAGCCAAATATATAAAACGTTGGTTAGAAGATGGATCTAAACCGATAATAGTTTCCTGATTTCTCGGAATACTCTCGCTGATCTCAAAGGACCAACAGGAAAATATAATCTGCACTATGGATCTTTTTAGGGCCGCCAGTAGTTCAGGCAGATGGATAGTTTAATAGAAGAAAAAGATAACTTTATAGTATTCTATGTTTTCCACCAGTTTGCGACCTCATCTCCATCTATACGCCGTCATAACCGGCACCGATTAATTCAAATTTTCTACCCAAGAAGCGTGCAATTCTTATCGTTATTTAATTATTTCCATTCCATATGAGCCGCTTCGTGGGAAAACCAATAATGTGGTTTCCGAACAGGTCCGACACAAACCGGTCTGTACAGTCACAGAAAAGAGCTAGAAGCCTGAAATTTCGGATTTAAGTAGAAGAGGAATTGTACTATCCGTGTAGCGAAAACAAAGGCGCTGATCAGCTTCGCGGTTACCGCGAAGCTGATCTGCGCCTTTGTTTTCGCCTATGCAGATTGTTGGTTTTCCCATGGGGCGGCCCATATCATATGAAAGCCGCGTTAGCAACGCGTTCGTCCATACGAACATCTTCTGAATGTCAAAACAAACACGGTTTACGGTCTGTTTCTCGGTTTTTGTATGTTTATTCCGCTTCGGCACCAGTCTACAAAGTCCATTGTTCTGGCATATTTCTAAAAGACGACAAAACTGATCAAAACTAGTAGAAAAGTCTGAGAAAGAGCTTTGGGGTCCCGTGCCAATATTGTACAAGGTTGAAGATCACACAAGAGCCGCCGCACCAGAAAACCAGCAATTTGCATATGCCAAAAACAAAGGCGCAGATCAGCTTCACATTAACTGCGAAGCTGATCAGCGCCTTTGTTTTCGCTACACAGATAGTAAAATCCCTCTTCTTCTTCTTGAATCCGAAATTTCAAGCTTCTAGCCTGCTTCTGTGACTGTATAGGACGGTTTGTGTCGGACCTGGTCGGAAACCTTGAATACCGGTTTTCTTGCGTCGCGGCTCACAAGATTGAAAAGGGAAAGGATTTTCATTAAAAGCGAAATATGAAGGCTGTAGTAAAAGGCATGGTCGGATTATTCAGTTCAAAGCAGCAAAGAGGATGTGTACGGGAGAATTAAATCAACCGGGCTAATCACGAATTCACAGGTGTCTAGCCCAAGTTAGCAGTCGTACAAATATACAGCTAAATTGAATTTGTCATGGTGACACATGTGAGCCGCGTCATGAGAAAACCAACTGTATGCTTTCCGAACAGGTCCGACATACATCGAGCTGTACAGGCACAGAAGATGGCTAGAGGCTGGAAATTTTAGATTTAGAAAGAAAGAAGAGGAATTGTATTATCCGTGTAGCGAAAGCAAAGGTGCTGATCAGTTTTGCAGTTGCTGCAAAGCTGATCTGCGCCGTTGTTTTCGCATCTATGCGAACTGATGGAATACTCATGGCGCGGCTCATGTATATTAAAAATCTCTAAAAAGGTGATATTTTCTGCTTAAACTATTTTAATTTTAGACCTACATTTACAACACTACTATTTCTTCGTACTGAAATGCTCACCCGAACACATCCATCACCACATCGAGATATTGGGAATGTATTTAGGACAGTTCAATTTTGGGTGACAAACTTTAAACACTCGGGCCATCTCAATGCAGCAAGAAGTCTTTGAAGTACTTAGACACAAAGAACTTTTCTATAAATAAATAATGCAACATGTGTACATTTATGTCATCGAAATCTCTGAATGGAGAAAATATTGTGATTTACGTAACCAATTGAAGATAAGTTTTGATTTACACCACCCTCTTTAAAAATTACTGTGAAACAGTAATGTTATTACGAAAACTTGCCCATGCAATATACAGAGATTTTTTTTTTTCAGCTGTAAAAATAGAAAATTTCATTGAAAAACGTTTGATGTTTTTATATTTTCGCTCAAAACATATATTGTGGGTGCACGTTAGAACCGCCTCGCTGAGGCGGTTCTAACGAGTACCCAAAATGTATGTTTTGGGATTTTAGTGTATAAGAGGGCGTAAAGAGATACTTCTTCGATTGATTCCTGTGACATATTCAAAAATAAGGATCAAAAGCCTCTTAATGCCAGTGAACTGCAAAACAAATAGAAGCAACTGCAATCCCTCGAAGAAGCAATCTATCCTTTTTAGGGAAACTGGCTTAATAATTTCATCAGAACCATAGAATTACAGAAATGTTCATGGTCCAATTGTAACGAAGCTTTAAGGAAAACTGGCATAATAGTTTCATCAGAACCATAGAATTACAGAAATGCTCATGGTCCAATAAGGAAAACTGGCTTAATAATTTCATCAGAACCATAGAATTACAGAAACGCTCATGGTCCAATTGTAACGAAGCTTTAAGGAAAACTGGCTTAATAATTTCATCAGAACCATAGAGTTACAGAAACGCTCATGGTCCAATTGTAACGAAGATTTAAGGAAAACTGGCATAATAATTTCATCAGAACCATAGAATTACAGAAACGCTCATGGTCCAATTGTAACGAAGCTTTAAGGAAAACTGGCATAATAATTTCATCAGAACCATAGAATTACAGGAATGCTCATGGTCCAATTGTAACGAAGCTTTAAGGAAAACTGGCTTAATAATTTCATCAGAACCATAGAATTACAGGAATGCTCATGGTCCAATTGTAACGAAGCCTCGCCATCGGTTCTCCTTTACATGCATAACTCAAACGCACTTTTAATTGCTGGGATAATTAACTTATTTGTTCAGTTCTGTTCCAACAATGATGCGATTTTAAGAACATTGAGAGAGGAAAAAACGCAGTGATGAGCCCCAAGAGACTTAGATCAGATACAAGGAAAACGTGTGCGGGACATGAACGCTTGCGTGTCGTTAAGAAAATATTTTTTATAATAATATTTCAACGAGTTTATCATCTTCACGCTATTGTCCTAGAATTGTTATGTAAACAAAACACTTGTGGGTCAGGGAGTAGATTCTTGCAATGCCATGTTTTGTCGTATGCCCAAAACAAAGAAAGAGAAAGTCAATTAGTTTGTATTGCTGAGGTTACTTGAACTCAAGTACAGTGCAGTTTGTAATAATTATGTATGTAATGGAAATTGTTGGCACATGCTTTATATAATTTATTTTGAATATAACTATACTGAACAAAAAAAGAAACGCTACAATATGTCACCGAGTTTAAGGGTAAAACGATGGTAATTTCAGATTTCAATTAAAATTAAATGAGAAATTTTTGTCTTAAATAACGCAATTCGGGAAAGATTTGCGGTGCGCATGCGCATACCTTCTTCAAATCATCAAGAAACAATGTCAGCTGCTCCCTCTCTAAAATTCATGAAAAAAGAAGAAAAGTTCCACGACAAACAAGCTTGTAATTAAGACCATCAAAAGCCCTATATGTTTAATTGAAAGGGGGATAATTTTAATTTTATTAATTTTATTTCTTTAACGTGTGAGTTATCTGCTGAGTGGTACGTGCTGATTTTGAATGGGGGTTTATAGCCAATTTAAATTGTGTCATTATTTTGATATTTGTGCATGCGCACTGCATGTTTTACTACTTTAAGCATGCCTGTGGTCGGCACCAAATAACTCCGGAAATACTCATTAAAATGAAAATCGGTTTCTTGCATTTGCAAGTCTGACGTCTAATGCAGAATTAGAAAATGAAATGATTTCTGATTATATCATAGTTAGCTATTAGAGGTATATAATTGTTGCGTTTTTTTTTTTTTTTTTTTTTTTTTTTTTTTTTTTTTTTTTTTTTTTTTGTTTGTTGTTGTTGTTGTTTTTCAGTATAATTAGTATATTTATTGTGGCAGTGTGTAACTTCTGCTTCAAATTTCGCATTATAAAATTTGGATTCCGTCAAATGTAACAGAGCAAAGTCATTTTGATGTTTTTTTCTCAAAAAGCAATAATTCCAACTTTACTAATTTCCTACATTCTGATTGGTTGTTTGGAAGACTTTATACTTCGATAAAAGCAATGCGTAAGAATACTCAGTTTTCACCTTAAAAACGGCGCGACGTTACGTGATAACGTGACGTTTCTTCTCAAAAACGTTGACGTCATCAAATCTAAACGTCATAAAAACAATGGATGAACGCGTTTTGAAGGCGTCGAAATGAATATTTGGAATTTTTATTAACATGGACGCATTTTCTTTAACAGAACATAGTACGGTATGTGTGTTAATCTTCCTGTTGTGTGTTGGAATTTGATATTTGAATTTCTAATATTCCGAGCTCCAGTTCAAAATCGACATGTCTTTCTATCGGTCCAGACGGCGATATTTTCTCCCAAAAGCACAGTTTTGAATGAAGTGGGGACGTTTTAAAGCTCCCGCTTTGACAGCCTGCTTATAGCAAGCCAGTTATGGCTTCTATTTAAAGCGAGAAATGAGTTTTATGCTTTGGAAATTTTCAAGATGGCTGCCTCATGAAGATCCGTTTTGCTCTATTTTCCTTCCGCTGGCTATAAAAATTTAAATCAATGTAGACAAATGCAGTGTAATGAGACAAAGTTGGAATTATAAGGAATGAATTATTATTTTTGTTGATTTTATCAATGTGTAAACTCAGGCGAATCACTCACAAACTTTTTCATAAAGCCCTTCGGGCTTTATTTAGTTTGTGAGTGATTCGCCTGAGTTTACACATCGATAAAATCAACAAAAATAAAATTCATTCCTATAATAAAGACCAGGATTAGAGCAGTTTTCGCTAATGTAAAATAAACGAGCATAAACGTCAGTGATCAAGATGTGAAATATGCACAAAATTTTGTTAATTTAACATTTTTTTTTATTATTTTATTTATTTATTTTTAACGTCAAACATGAAAGTATAATTATGTTGACGCTGAGATAAAGATGAAGAGATTAGAAAGTCCACCTAGCGGCCACTTTATGATTGTCGCGCGTGTACCTGTGGCGCCACTTACGATCCGCCGCCATATTGTTTCGGAGACAAAACCAATGCTATAAATATCGGCGTTCATTGGCAATTTCATACATCCGATGAGATAATATTTTATTCAATAGAAACTGTTAATATTTAATATTTGATTTAGGAACCAGATTTCGATGTCTGTAGTGTTTTTATTGGATTTTTGATTGTTTATACGTTGATAAAACACCTCAGTAATTCCTTGTTCGGCGTTTCAAAATGGCGACCAAGCGGATTATAGTCGGTACTTTTTGACTAAAAGGCGTTGTAACTAAAAGGCTAGGTAATCTTTAAACAACAAAATATGAAAGAAGAAAGGCATAAAAATCGTTTTATTTGTTGATACGCACACAATCTATGACTGTGTTTGTCTTACGATCGTATAAATATTGACAATTTTTGTCATTTAAGCAAAAACGGTTTGGTCCGATCTCAAAACGATGTGTAATTGTTTTTATTAAAAAGGCTTCTATGAATGACTTTTCTTTGGCAAACAAGATCAATTTTCTCAAAGAACAATGTCTTACAAATCGTTTTATTGCCCTTCGATACGGTTTAGGTATTTTTAAACGCTTTAAATCGCCCTAATGAATCGGCTGTTTTTCACAACTTTTTGCCGCTTTGGCGTCAAAATGGAGAAATTTCTACACATTGGTTGGCATTGCAAATAAGACCAAAAAGTTACACTTGAATGCAGAATGACATATCATGCTTTTACAGATGATTTCCAGTGATTGCCGATAGTTTATTTTGTATTTATAACCACACACCCTCCCCATGTGCCGTACCCGGGACAGGATTTGGGATAGCCGCATGCCCGGAAATGTGATGGGGACAACAGAACAATTAGTTTCCACATTTTTTCGAAATAAAAACAGTGACAAAATAAGAAATGACATATGCGTAGCAAAATGTAGGAATTTAATTATACGTTAAGCCCGGATTCGAGAAGGAAAAAAATAGGATCCGGCGAAAGGAGCTCTGATATGCAAATTGCATTTTGACTTTGATGCTGTTGAAAAACATCCCATTGATGCATTTTCGTGCAATGTGAAAACTGCGAGACCGTGCTTGAAAACAGACACCATAGCAGCTATTGAAAAGAAATCGTTGCTCAGCACGGGCAAGTATACATCAGGTCTAAGAGCTGACATAAATTTACAGACTGTCTTTAGATTTACAGACTGTCTTTAGATTTAAAGACCTGTGAGTCTATAGAATTAAAGACTAAAACGAAGAAATAGCAACAATCATGAAATACGGAAAATTCGCACTGATAAACAATTGTGATTTGCTTTATTACATAAGCAGTTGCATAGTGCAGAAAAATGTTCATCGTTTGTTGACTTAACATTGAATAATGGAAGAAACAAATAAATGTGTTTTGATATACAAAAGTTTTTTCCCATATACTATAACTCAACAATTGATAACGCAAGCAATCATCTGATCGGGTGACATTCACCGCCAACAATGGTCAAAGGGAGAATAATCAACAAGGAATACATATAGTTATTATTTGCTATCAGTACACGGAAATAAGGCCATACTTTTTCACGAACTTCACACACCGAATATCGAACATGTATAGGTCATTCATTTATGTTAAATATAGAATGCGCTTTTTCTTGGTATTCCAAAATTCGATGAAATACTGCATAAGTCTTTAAATATATAGACTTTACAAGTCTTTAGATTTACAGACTGTCTTTATATCCACAGGCTTAACAAGTCTGTAGATTTACAGACAGTCTGTAAATCTAGTAAGTCTGTAGATTTAAAGACTTGAAATGTCAGCTCTTAGACCTGTACATATAAAGCTAGAGTATTATCTTTTCAACATTTTGAGTATGACTATATCATGATGAGAGCTAACATTGCAAGAAAAGTGTGGTTGCATGTTGGCCTAGAGTGTATTATTATTTTTTATTATGTATTCTTTTCCGAATACAATCTTCAATAAAGTTACATTAAACTGTGTCAGGTATCTGTCATTAATGCGGCACGTGCCTGCAACGTGACATAAGTGCGTCTTTAACGGCTCGAAGATCAAACAAGTCGCCGAATCAACAGGTATTATTGCATAAATACCCGTGTCACACGATATTAACAGCCGTTTATTAAGGATGTTGTATGGGACATCTTTGTCTTCGCTTTGGGAAATACACCCGGATTTCATCTAATTAGAGCCAAAGTGTGTAGCGTTTATAAATTGAAATTTGCACTCAACATACCGTATTATATTTATCTATTCCTTGAGACTCGACACACAATATCCAGATGTCACATTGCAACGCATTTTGACCTTAAAGCATGTCCAAGCACATGTTTGAATTTATTTGTGGTCACAAAATGTTTGAAACACACCCTAGGATACCACGACACAGACATTACCATATATATGCATCAACAAACACAGAAGGCAAACATGGCAAAGGAAGTTTTTATTTGACTTCATGCTTAACGTCCCAATCAAAAGCAAAGGTCATGTCGGGACATTGCCTCCATTTTATGGGACTTTTACCCAAAGTGAGGATGTCATGACATCCAACAAGTGCTTCAAATATAACCATCCAACTAAGCCACAAAGGCTTATATGTATGGATGGTTTGATTTGAACCACTTTTCCTGGGCAGGCTCAAACCAGAGCGGTATACCAGTAATCAGCTGGTCAGTCAGAAGCGTGTAAGCTTTGCCTGGAAGCACAAACAGCCCATCTATTTCTTTAGGCCCCATGCACTAATTGGTTGTCATTTTGATTGAATAATACATCAGCCATGTGAGGAGACTGTAACAGCATATGATGGCGCTACAAATGTGATATTTGGTGAATGATAAAAACCTGAAGTACAAAAATGCATGTTCATTGAGCGTGTTTAATGTTTAATATTGAAGAGTATACAATTAGTTGATTTTGGGTGAAATGATCTTCAAATATTGTTAAAATACAATGTACAGTCGAGTTTCCGGTTACGCAAAGTTCCCGACTCCGGAAATCCTTATTCAAAACATGGTTAAACATGTATTACCAGTACCTTCAAAACAAATAATCAGTTTTTGTTCTCTTGGCAATTTTCTAAACATTGCATTATCCAATAAATATCTGTGAATGAGTTCACTCACACCAATCTTTTATCTTTAGTAGCTTTTTGCATGTCAAATTTTATGACATCTGATGTCACACTGTTACATACCGAGAGCAAAGAAACATCGATTATGCATGGAAACAACCATGTACATTACGTACATGAAGGATCTCATAAAATTATATAGAAAACTGTAAACACTGTTACATTATATTTAATGGCAAACACAGGCTGGACCAGAACCCAATACTTCAAACTTACGTAGTATGACACATTGCCGGGGCTAAAAAATCAGCAAGAATGTACAATTTCTTTTGAAATAGTCGCTTCTATGAGGTAACGGCTTCAAGAAACGAAAAATTTGGTCATAAAAATCTTTCCTGCAAAGTAAAGGATATGACTTTGTCTACATCTTGTCGGGTATAGTTTAGCAGTAATTAAAATTCTATTCTTCTGATGGCAATGATTTATCATTGACAAGAACATTTTGCGAAACCAAGTACTTGACTGTAATGGAAATTTGATTTTATGACAGTTACTAAATTTATTCACCCAAGAAACACAAAAGAAAAAGCGGCTCTCCTAGCAAAACGTGGGGAGCCTGGTTTGCTAACAGAGAACCGGACTCATGATTCGGTCCGATACCCGCCTCCGCCATGTAGCGTCCCTGAGCAAGACACTTCAAGCTCCGGGCGGCCCCTGTGGCCGAATGGTTAAGGTCGCTGACTTCAGTGTTCTTGATCATTCGATCATCTCACCTCTGTGGGTTCGCACCTCGCACGGGGCATGAGTCACATGTGGGACAAGCATAGTTCTGCTTGCGGGTGTGTCAGGTGGTTTTTCCCCGGGTACTCCGGTTTTCGCCACACCTACCGATTGATTTGTCTTGATATGAGTAAAGAAGCTTGAAAGGGATGCAAAATTGAAAAAAAAAAAAAAAAAAAAAAAAAAAAAAAAAAAAAAAAAAAAAAAAAAATTCAAGCTCTACAAAGTACCGGTTACGTACCCAGAAAGGGATGGCTTTGTCTCGCAATGACTAAATAATAGTTGTGAAATACATTACGGCCAAAACACAAAAAAAAATAATGACTTGACACAACCATCCTATGAGTCAGTATTTACATTGTGTATATGCATTAGACCCAAGGTTGCAAATAACATGTCTAGGCAAAACAGTTTAATTTTGCTTCAATGGCTTGTTTGGTAATGTTTTTACGTCCCACTTAATACTGTAGCTAAGGTCATGCGGATAAACTAGCTCATTTTAAATTTTAACCGGAAAGGCTGAAGAACCCTTGGATCAATACCACTCTGGAAACAGTTCAATAGGCCCAGAGCTATGTATACATGTACATGTATGTCGATATTGTACCAGGTTGACCAATGTTTTGCTTGACCGACTTTGTCCAAGGACTATCCTATAAGGGGGTACAAGATAGGCAAGTTTCAGTGGTCATTTTTTTTTTCATATATATATAAAAAATTTTTGCTTTGCTGTTGGTATGGGTAACCTTAAGTGTTGTAATAAAAATAATAATAATAATAAATAAATAAATAAATAAATAAATAAATAAATAAATAAATAAATAAATAAATAAATTTTATATCAGACCTTTTTTAATTTTTTTTCAGTCATTTTCATATATTTTCGAGATGTAAGTAATGCTATATTTTGAAAGAAGAGAATCCAGTGCTTGCCTTATAATGCTGAGCGCCAAGCAAAGTAGCCACTGATACCATTTAAACGGTCGTATTTATGATGCGGCTCTGGATCTAACCTACGACACTCTAACCATTACACAATGAGCAAGCACGATTTGGGAAAAATGTCCGTAGGCTGTCAGCAGTTAATTTGGTTGTTTGTATGGAGGCTTAACATTCCAGTCAACAATTTTTTAGTCATGTCGGGGCGGAGCCAACGCCTTGTGGGGCTGTCAGCAGTTTAGCAGTGTAGCATTGAAGTGAAGTCCCAAATCACGTACTTTGTATCAGCAGTAAGACGAATAGCAACTATTTAAGAAAAATCTGAAACTTAGACCACTGAATCATAATCTTGTTGTAGTGTCAGCGTTTTATGCCCTACTTACATCGCAAATCATACTGAAACAGGGGCCCCTACCCATTGTGGCCCCAGAAGGAAATAGATGGGCTGATTATGCCTCCAGTGAAAGCCTGTACGATGCTGACTGGCTATCTGATTACTGGTTAACCGCTCGGGTCTGAGCCTGCCCAGGAAAAGAGGTTCCGAGTCTAACCATCCGCACATTTAATATGAGCCGCATCGTGAGAAAACCGGAATTTTGCATATGCGAAAAACAAAGGCGCAGATCAGATTCGCAGTAACTGCGAAGCTGATCAGCGCCTTTGGTTTCACCACTCGGATAGTAAAATTTCTCTTCTTCCTAAATCCGAAATTTCAAGCTTTTGACCATTTTCTGAGACTGCACAGACCCGTTTATGTCGGACCTGGTAGGACACCGTGAAGACCGGTTTTCTCGCATCAAGGCTCATATATTATAACCCCTTTTGGCTTTGTCTGGTTATATTTGAAGCACATGTTGGATGTCAAAGACTCATGACATCTTCATTTTGGGCAAGAGTCCCATAAAATGGAGGCAATGTCCCAACATGACCTTAGCTGTTGACTGGGACGTCTTCATTTTGGGCAAGAGCCCCATAAAGTGGAGGCAACGTCCCGACATGACCTTAGCTGTTGACTGGGATGTAAAGCATCAATTCGAACGAATTCAAACTGAGACAGGGCATATTTGAAATTTCATCTGGAATGAATATGCCGGAGAAGCCCTAGAGCGATTTCCCAACCACTTATTACATAGCAGATAGCTTTACCACACCACGGATGTTCTAGACTTCAGTTGTATCCGAAGGATGCAACTAACATGGACTGACCTCCACCCCCGATCCCCACCCATTCGCACCCTTGTAACTATAAAAAAAATGTGTTTAAACTACACATACGCAACAAACGTGAACTGCATGAAAGGGACATTTGGCATACTGGACTTTGTCATGTATATTTCAATAGACAAAAATGGAACACAATGCATTTTCATTTATTCAATAAATGAAAACTAATAGGGTGACAGGACTTTTGAGGAAGAGTATATTGCACCCCGTGTTCAGGACTTTCTCAAAAGTGTTGTGTAATATTAAAACGTACACAAGGAAAATTATATACTACATTTTCCGCGTACATTGCTCTACATGAACCATAACTAATTTTCT
Organism: Rugalucina vietnamica; assembly: GCA_964017185.1. NCBI lineage: Eukaryota > Metazoa > Mollusca > Bivalvia > Lucinida > Lucinidae > Rugalucina > Rugalucina vietnamica. The sequence goes on from OZ024870.1 coordinate 38,287,357, forward strand.
CAAAACAAATGTGTTTTTGGATAGTTAAATATCTTGTTTAATGCAGTCGGAATGTGATGTGCAGAAAAAATCTGCCATTCGTGTGCAAAAGGATTACCTAAGCTATTCATGGTGGTAAGTTTATCGAAAATGCTTGTTTTGGTCACTTTTCATATCCCTTGTAACGCCATACTGGTGCTTTGCATGATTAAAATTGTGATGTTTGGCAATAAAGAATAACTATTCATAATAGAGTCGGACAAACTTTTGGCAAAATACATTCTTGTTTTCTCTCCAATCAGATGGTCAAAACTGGCCGAACATGTTCGAAGCAGCCAAAATATGCCAGTGTTTAGAACAATGACCTTAATGAAGAGAAAGCCATACATTAATATTGCAATTCACGCGCGCACGTGCTGTTAATACATGGCTTTTACTTGTGCTCGTTACCGGGCGCCACGCAAAGCACGTGCTAGTAATGAGAAACTGAAGTCCGCCCAGAACGAGCATAAAAAAGAAAGTTCTTACGCGTTTGAAAATGTGATGAGGCTGTACAATATAATGCACCATATTTTTTTCGTTTCTGCACCTTATTTCTTTCGTTTCTGCAGAATTTATGCAATAATAGCGATCAAAAATGATTTTGTCATTCATTAACATTCGCTAGGTCCCTCGGGGAGTGTTGAAAACCTCGGGCTACGCCCTCGGTTTTCAACACTCCCCTCGGGACCTAGCGAATGTTAATGAATGAAAAATCATGTTTGATCCCTATATTGCACGGTGCAATACAGGTAGCTGGTAATAAAAGTGTCATTTTTTCTTTTGAAATTTCGGCGGCGACTTCATAGAATATACATGAATGCAAGTATGAAAGATAGAGGAGAAAAAAAAAGAAGAATATTCGAATTCATGCCTGACTGATTCCATTTAATTCACATAATCCGTTCCTCCACTGCCCTTTTGTAGAGAAAAGTATAAAATATGACCAACAAAACGAAGGGGAAAAGAAGATAGAAAAAAACGAAAATGGTTGTTGAACCAAACGCATCTCTCCAACGTGTGCAATTCGGATATTGGCGGTATTCTTCATTGAACGTGATAGATAGATGTGGCTAGAATTGATATAGGGCAATCTCATTACGCTCGTTTACGTCAGGGGACATCAAAATCGTTGTTGTCCGGTCTAAAGCTTAAAAAAGATGCTTTAATTTGAATTGAAGCTTTCACCTTGTTCAATAATTATCTTTATTTTTACGGTGTTAAGTATGATTAGAGATACGGCGAGATAAATCAATTTGCGTTTTCTTTAATCTAAAGATAATCCGTTAAGAATCGTTGTATGTGTCCAGTAGCGTAGAAAAAAGCATAATTATGGGCGTAATTCGTAAGTAAAAAAAAACAACAGCTTGTGCAAATTGAATGATAATTGATAAACAACTAAAGAGATGACTCTCTCTCTCTCTCTCTCTCTCTCTCTCTAGTCTTTCTTACAAAGATGCCAGTGTTTAGTATCTATTTGTTGGAAATTTGAAGCTGTATTTAACAGAAATAAAATCTTTTACTATTATATGAATTATGGCGAAGAAAATTTAAGCGATTTATATTTGCTAATATACAAAAATTCGGACCACATTCAGCGGCCGGTAAAATATTGATTTTTTCACCGATTTACCTGTCTACCTAAGCGACAGACACAGCGGAGGCAAATATCAATATTCAATAGCAGTTTCAGATCTCTGTATCTTTATCTCAGGTGTAAACAAGAGTTTTATCAGAATCAGCTAAAGACCCTTTTATGCGAGAGCTTTTCGGAACCAGAATTTTATGGTGACTTGGTTTACAAATTTAAGAAACTTTTAAAAAAGAATGTTTTTTCTTTTCAGTTCAGTAAAATCATGACACGTGACAGACGTACATGTATAAGATATAACTTAAATGTTATGCGACAGTCTGCATGCTTAGTTTTTAACCCAATCATGGTTGATAACTATGCTGCCTTCTTTAATCGCACGCCGGTGGGTTGGGCGTCAGACTCTATGATGGCCCCGACATAAAGCTACTCATTTTAGTTGGGTGGGGCCGGAGCTTCTTGTCTGTTGCTTGGCCCACCAGGGTTCAACTGGTGTTTTTTCTTTTGCTCCGGAGTTAGTTATTTGGAGCCCAGAGATCTCCATCGCCGGGCAGCGTGCTCAACTGTGAGTCCTCGTTTTTGATTCAACATGGCAATTGTCATGATTTACTGATCCATTGACTAGTTAGAGATTCACCACGAGGACCGAACAACTAAATGTTCTGAACCGCTGCAGGAGCTGAGGGAAAGGCGAGGTACCTGTAAAATTGATTTAAGCCCGCCAGTAATTATATATTACTGATCGTTCCAATGCGATACTTCTATGGTGGTTCTTATTGATTTATGTCTTGGTGTTAAAACTTTTTGTGCAGTTTGTGCCTTATGTATATTTTCATATTTTTAGTTAAGTTTAGTTAACTGGGTGGCTATCTATTGGGAAAATAGCTGCTTATTCGGCTTACGATATGTCTTCATGGTATAAGTGCCTGATTGTTAAAAATTTTCTTTCCCGACTCTGTTTTTGGAGAGGGGTTCTCTTTCTGATTGCGCCTTTTCCTGATCGTTGCCTACTTGTACCTTTTCGCAGTGCATGCAGAAAACAAAAAAAAACAAAAAAAAAAAAAAAAAAAAAAAAAAAAATGTCCAAGGTTTATTTGAATGGCCATGACGTTTATCGAATCATAAGAGTAATTTTCGATGCATGACGTTATCTGTGGGACAACTGATTAAAGCTACAGTGGAACGAGCCATAAATCATACAGATTTATGACTCTTAAGGGCATCATATACCAAACCCTTTGATTTGAACATTCAGATTTTGGCCATTGCATCAAAAAGCTGACCCTAGACAGCTCCATAGGCAAATTTATTCTTTTTTGACGAAACAAATTGTAACAGATATGCTGTTGTAAGCAATTTTCATAACAAAAATCAAAACTTTTGTGTAAGTTCAAAGCAGGGACCTTCTAAGGACAAGACTTAAGTTTCTAGTTCCTCTCAGTATATCCATTGCAAAGTATTGGATAGGTTATGAGATCTACCTTGCATCGCTGGGATGAACCCAGTGTGGTGAGAGGGACCACCTTAATGCCATAAAATAATGTCCTCAATGATGAACACATTTGCTTGATGTAAAAATGCATAGTGTCTATACCCACTCCTAGTGCGCTTCTAAAGAATAGGGTGTACTTACAAAAATACTCACTACCCACCAATAGAATGTTCTAGGATATTATAATTGGTCTGATAGTGATGCATGAACCCAACAATTAACCTTGATACCTAATATTTACATCATTGAATTTTCTTATTTATGAAACAACACATTCTTATCACAGTCACCATCATACAGTGTGAATCAGAGTCAGGTGGACCAGTGATTGATCATCTTTTTCTTTTAAAACCACTGGCTAACTTGGAAGGCATTTTTGTAAACCGGCCTCGGTAGCTCAGTAGGTAGAGTGTCCGCTCCAAGATCGGGAGGTACCGGGTTTGATCCCGGGCCGCGACATACCAAAGTCGTTAACAATGGTACTAGTTGCTCCCCGCTTGGCACTCAGATTTTCGGGGTAGGGATAGGACTGGTCGCTCAGGTGACAGTAAATTGTGACTGGTGGTAGTATCAGGTAGAAGTGTCTGGGATCTGATACCACAGTCAGGCAGCACTACAAGAGTGAGCATTGAGCTCCCTGTCACAACCAGACACCGTCGTGATATGACAGATAATGTTGAAAGCGACGTTAAACCCAAACAAACAAACAAACATTTTTGTAAAGAATAATTATTGTTTATCTCTAGCCACGAAACACAATTTGGAAATTTTATTAGTGAGTTTCAAGAAATAAAGCAGCAAAATGAGGTGGTAAAAATGCATAAATGCCGAAATAATGTAGAAAAAATCGCTAAAAATATCACAGAAATTGTCCATTGGTCGCAGCATTATCATATACAATTTGGAAATGTGTTTAGAATGCTGTTTAGCCAGTCATAACACATGCAGATCATTTCGTCTTGGAGAATTTATTGAACAATCATCGCTTTTAAGCAGTGCAACTTAGACCCTTCTTCATAAAGGGCTAGAAAATGCAAGATAGAAATGCTTTCCAAATAAATTTAAGTTAATTTTTGTAAGGTAATATAACATGCTTTAAGTTGCGACTAGCACAAGATTTACTCCAGGTATCCTTTGGGAATTAATATCAGATAATCACTAGATGATCGATCACTGGTCCACTTACGCTATACATGTACATTTCACGAACATGTTCTCCTGATCATTATCTACTGATATTTTAAATACAAAGTGAAACAAGTACCCTGCTAACTTCTTCATTTTGCAAGCTACTCTAAAGCTAAAACAAAGATTTTGGACTACAAGTACAAGAAATCAACAAGAAATAGAAAATATCAGTTTATTATGCAATAGCATTTTTGTCAAAGTCTTAGAAAATCTGTTTCTTTATCACATTTGTATGTTATGCACAAGGTACATACATAGCACAGCTGAAAAATCTTACAAAAATTTATTCACAGCATATAATGACATCAAACTCAGTCTGACTACAACATACAGTGTTGTCTAAAACAATACTACACAATTGTAGTTGCTGTATAAATTAAGCACTAAGATTCAGATCAGCTTATCCATTTATTAAGTCTGATCAGTCTACTGTGAGTTTAATGGATAGCCGAGAATCATAGTTTTCTTCATTCACCTGTTCCGAATTGGATCATAGTGGCTGCCCTTATAAAGTAGCTCAAAATTCTGATTCGTAACATCTTTATCAAAAAAAAAATCTTGTTCAAATCCCATAGCTGTGTTTCCATACATTGAAAAACCATTATACAAAATATATGTATTCATTGCACAGAATAAGTTCAAAATGGCTCAATTACTTTCAATATTCTTACAAAAGGATGGGCATTCAATAATGTTTTTGTGAAAACAAAGTCACAGATCAGCTAACATAAATCTATATATTGCCATGTCAAAAACATCATTTTCATGTGTGCAAAAACTAAGGCATAGATCACTAACTTGTTTTGTTTGTTTGTAATGAGGCTTAAATTCTCAGTCAACAATTTTTCAGTCACGTTGGGACGGAGCCACTGCTTCCTGGGTTAACCAGTACTGTAGGGAGTCAATGTGTCTTGCTCAAAGACACAACATGGTGCCGCCTGTGGGGATCAAACCCAGGACCACTCTATTCGGAGTCCGATGCTCTACCACTATGCCACCGCGCTTCCTAATCACTAACTTGTACAGTTTTTTTGGTTTGTACTAATGTTTTGGTTTGTACTGATGTTTAACATCTCAGTCAACATTTTTTCCGTCATGTAGGGACAGAGCCATCACTTCCTGGCTTTTAACCAGTTCTATGGGGTTTAATGTGTCTTACTCAAGGACACAACAAGGCACCCTGAGTGGGGATCAAACCCAGGACCTCTGGATTTGGAGTCTGATGCTCTACAACTGGGCCACCGTGCTCCCCTAATCTAACTTGTGATTTCTAGAATCTGACTTACACATACAAAAAGCATACATGATTAAACTCTAAATGTGTGATATTGGAATGTTCTGACTAGTAGAAATTGCACTATAATGAGATTATCTAGACACTCAGTTTCTATGAAGGAAATAGCTTGGATGTTGACTAGCTCAATTCAAATGTAAGAGTAAGATAGGGTCTCACTTAAAAGTGTGTATTTGATATCCTTAGGATATTTTTGTCATTCCTCCATAAGGAGAGTTGTGAATGTAGCCAAATTTTATCACATATGTAAAGATAAATGAGCCATCGCCTGAGAAAACCAACAATTTGTGTTTCCGACCAGGTCAAACACAAACTGGCCTGTACAATCTCAGGAGCAGGCTAGAACCTTGAAATTTTGGATTTAAGAAGAAGAGGTATTGCACTATCTCTGGAGCGAAAACAAAGGTGCAGATCAGTTACTGCACGGCTGATCTGCGGCTTTGTTTTCGCCTATGCGGATTGTTGGTTTTCCCATGCGGCGGCTCAAATGTAATTATCCTTTAATTACTATCAGTTATAGTCAAAAACATAAAACTTCTACTCTTCTCCAATCTAACGTTTCTGCCAGTCCTGTGGCAAGTTTTTTGTGGACTTTTCTTTCAAAATTCTGGAGTTTTTCATGTGTCTACCAAACCATGGAGACTGGTTGAAGAATGGTAGTAGGAATCGATCTGAAAAGATAAAGTACAGTACAACTAGAGGACCATTGGTCCTGTAAACGCTCACCTGACATCTGGGATATATATACCAATAAACTTGTTTGACCATTATGGTCATGGGACACCTATATTGACATTGCCATAAAATAGGTCAAGGTCATTAAAGGGTCATAATTTATGTATACATTGTAGTACTCTAGTCCACAATGCTACATACCAAGTTTTGTTGAAATGAGTCCACCGGTTCCGGTGAAGAAGATTTTTGAAGGCTTTTTACTGTATATGGACATGGTGGCCATCTTGGTCATGTGACCTGGATTATTTACGTACACATTGGTTCTCCCTTCCTATAGATCACCCAGGATTACCTGTTACAGGGAACTCGGAGGTTCGGAGAACTCGGAGGCAAATAATGGATGGCGCTTCAGAGTAGGGTCAGTATTTATCCCATTTTATTACCAACTTACAGATACTTTAGAAATTTTGACATATCGCAAATGTAAAGTATAATAGTCGAAGCTCCTGAATGCACCATCAGTTTCAGCTGTCATGTTAATTATCGATCATAAACAAGTAATGTATAGTGGAAATGTTATGATTTTAAAGCACTTTCAACTAAGGCCGCTTATTTTTGAGTATTTGTGATATTTTCGCATCAAACAGCTGTTGGTTTTTAAAAATACAGGGTCTTTTTGAGCATCATGCAAAATTTTAGCCTCATATATGTAAAATTTCCAGTATTTTTACCCAGATAAATGTGGGAGGTATGACAATTTTGGGTACGGAAAATATCGGAGGTATGATATGGATAACTCGGAGTTACATCAAATGTATGATAAGGTGAACTCGGAGGGTCAATTCATTAAAAATGACTCGTGATTTTGTTTCTGGAGCAAACTAGACTTTAATTACTGTTTTATGACATGCAGTTAATGACATCTCGTTAATATTTAAAGTACCGAATAAACATATATATATGTCACTCTAACCTATGTTACTCTAACATAAATGTATTGCATGTGTATATAATGTATTAAAGTGTATAGATATTTGGGATGATTATTGTGTCGTCGAATCATTCAGTCACTGTCCGCTGTGAGCTCAAACCACGCTCGGTGTAACAAGTGGAGCAACCCAAGATCTATCTTCTGATACTGAGTCGATCAAAAATGAGCAGTGTGCCTATCTGTTTGGTGTAAGATTTATGAAGGGCGCATTACTATTTGTATTGACACTATGAATTTATTTCCAAATTTAATGTTTGATAAAAGACGCTTTTACGTGAGGCCATTTGGGAAACAGAATTTATGGCGACTTGGTTTAAAAATTTGAAAACTTATAGGAAGGAATTATGTTTTTCACCTCAGTATAAGTACCTTAGTGTTAATTAAGTTCTTTTCCCACCTCGATTTTCGAAGTTGGAATTTAATTTCTGAGTGCACCGTTTCCTGATCATTGCCTACTTTTACGTATATATGAGCCGCCTCATGGGAAAACAAACAATGTGTTTTCCGAACGGGTCTGACACAAATCAGGCTGTACAATCACAGAAGCAGGCTAGAAGCTTGAAATTTCAGATTTAAGTAGAAGAGGAATACTATTCGAGTAGCGAATTCAAAAGGTGCTGATCAGCTTCGCGGTTACCGCGAAGCTGATCTGCGCCTTTGGTTTCGCATATGCAGATTGTTTGTTTTCCCATGAGGCGGCTCAATTTTATATTACAGCGTACTAATTTTTAGCGGAAACGTTGTCGTAAAGAAAGGATTAAGACAAATTGTCTAAAAAGCATCCCAGAAATGTTTTGCTCGTCCACATATCAACAGTTCACTCAACCCCAAGAGGATGGACGCCCCCGTCCATCGGGGCTGTGAGAAATAGACGGGTTGCTTGATGCCTCCGCGCAAAGCTGCACGCGCGACTGGTCACCACAGTACTGGTTAACCACTTAGAAAGACTTAGCCTTTCCAGGAGAAGTGGTAAAGAACAAACCTTGTTGTTTACTTGGGTGGTGCATTATTGTGACACTTTGGGATGTCATTTGATCACAATTTTAGGTACATGTATAAGTACAATAAAAAAAAGAGACGACGTCCCGACAGGAGCCTTGCTGTTGACATGGACGTTAAGCCACAAATCAAACAAACAATAACCATGAGTGTGGTTCAACCAATCCTAGGAAAAACTTGAATGAGCCACATTGTCTATGTCATTTTAAATGTCGATCGAGTTCAAATGCAGACAAGAGCACTGACAAAAATACATGTATCCTCCCCTCTCCCTGTTTCGCTCAGTCGAAAGTTGGCAATGAAAATTCAGTATCAGCAGTTTTGTAAGTTGTAAAAAATGACATAATGAAAACTTGCCCATGCAATAAACAGATATCTTTGAGCTTTAAAAATTGAAAATTTTCAGCTAAAAATGTTTTATTTTTTGGCTCAAAACGTAGACTATTGGTACTCCTCGAGGCGGTTTTAACGAGTCCCGATAGCTCAAGTGGTAGAGCGTCCGCTTCGGGATCAGGAGGCGCAGGTTCGATCCTCGGCCGCGCCATACCAAAGGCGTAAAAATGGTACTGGTAGCTCCCTTGCTGACGCTCGCAATAAAAGGGTAGGTCCAGGAAGATACAAGAAGGCAGGTAGGTATCTGTTAAGGATATGTGTTATGTCGCATAATAGCTCATGGGCTAATGTTGTCTGTTAAAAACGCGACGTTAAATAAAGCTTCTTTATCTTTATCTTTAACAAGTACCCACGGTTTATGTTTTGGGGCAAAAATAAGAAATAATAGGCATACCCATGCATATCCCAGTTTTGCTATATTAAAGATGAGTTCAAAGTTCTAAAATAAAGAATTCGCATAAGATAAAGATGGGATATAACGGGTTTAGATTACACACACGACAACTTGTCCGTTGATCATCTCCTTTCCTCGTGAATATCAAAACCATCCCCCACCAAATACGTATACATGTACGTGCGCATACTTACCGAGAACAAACGTTTGTGCTTACCTTCCCTTAATTCGTAGGTAAATTGAAGTGATTCAAACAAATATACTCTCAGATAAACCTTATTAAGAAATAACAACTCTTCAAATGTTTTATCACCTCCGAATCTCCAAAACCGTCCCTCCGAGTTCCCAAGATTACATTTCAAAATTACTCCGAGAATTCCCGTAACAAAAGTTGTGACACCATCCTAATGTTTTAAAGCCTGTGGAGTTTATCCTTTTGTAATCATGCGCAGGGAAGCTTGCAATCTCGAGGAGAAAGGCTTAATTTTGAAATATAGCTACCAGTTTGTTGAAAAAAGTCATTGGTCGTCCGTTGTTTACCTGGTAATACAATTTTTCTTGCTGCGTGAGTATAATTCTGAGTTCGAATTATTTTAGCATGTTAATGCGAAGACAAAAACGACCACGCTGATCATAAACTGTTAGCTTATTATAGTACCTTTTTGCCCAGAACATCAATTAGTTCTGCTGTCACCGTTATGTGACATTATAAATGATATTATACTGACCCTGGTCTGAGACGCCTTCAATTGTTTACCTCCGAGTTCCCCGAACCTCCGAGTTCCCTATAACAGGTAATCCTGGGTGTAGATGCTTCATATCAAATTTGGCTTTGATTGGCCAAGCAGCTTCAGAGAAGAGCTTTGATGCTCCAGGGTGGGGGCAGACCAGCCCCTGGGTCCAATTTTTTCAGAATCATAAATCTTCAGTCCATTTACCAATTTCCTTCAAGTTTTTCTCTTAAAATGACATTTTGACAATTTTCCCCATTGAAATGCATGGGCCATCTATGTTGACATTGCTGAAAATAGGTCAAGGTCATACCAGGGTCACTATTTATATCAACTTTGCAGAGCTCCTCTCCGTGATGCTTCATGCCAAGTTTCAAAATCATAGGCCTTCTGGTTCTGGAGAGGAAGATTTTCAAAGGTTTTTGCTATTTATAGCCATGGTGGCCATCTTGGTCATGTGACCTGGACCATTTATATATACTTTCGTTCCCCCTTCCTAAGGATGCTCCACATGAAGTTTGGCTTTCATTGGCAAAGCGGTTTCAGAGAAGAAAATCTTTGAATATTATGGTAATATACATGTTATTGCCCCGGGATGGAGGCATCCCCTAGGGTCTTAAGTTTTTCAGAATCATAAATCTTCAGTCCATTTTCCAATTTCCTTAAAGTTTTTCCCTTCAAATTACATTTTGACAATTTTCCTCATTCAAATGCATAGCCGACCTATGTTGACCTTGCCGTAAAATAGGTCAAGGTCATCCAAGTGTCATGATTTATATAAATTTTGTTTTTGCTATACAAAAAACAGAATTCCTCTACTTTTTAAATCCAAAATTTCAAGTCTCTAGCCATCTTCTGTGCTTGTACAGCTCCGTTTGAGTCGAACCTGTTGGGGAAACAACATTGTTGGCTTTCTCATGACACGGCTCATATGAGTTCAAACTGCTATTGTCCTTAGGAATGTTCTTATGGTCTTTTCAGTTTTTGAGTAACTTTCAAAAAAATCTATTTTAGTATGCTACAAGCTAATAGCAGAAACTTTAGCGTGAAAATGGTATCGGTTTTCCACTTGCTAAAAATAGAAATGATTATGAGGTCTTGCAAATTCAGACACAGAAAGACTGTTTGTTTTATGGCTTTTTAAGTCCTCAATCAACAACTAATATCATGTTAGGGCAGTTGGTTCTTCGAGCCACACTGTTACCGGACAAGCCTCGAAGAGACAGACTACCAGTAGTTGGTGCACATTTCTTTCAACTCTAACTGTCAAATGCTCTTCATGAATCAGCATGAGAAGGAGAATAGTCTAAGAAGTCATCATGCCAGAACTGTGCCGAATGTGAAACTAGAACGCAGGTCATTATGAATGGGACAACTTACCGATCAAGATATCGCTACAGGTTGAAATAAAAGTCTGACTGACAAACAACATACCCTTGTGGTCAATCAAAGCCTTTGCAGCAGCCTCCATCTCTGCACTCTGTATGCCATAGTTAACTCCTGTAGCTAATCTTTCACCACGGAAATATACCGCAACTGTGTAACGGCGTGTATTGGACGGGCCAGTTACATTGATAATCCTGAAATTTTAAATATGTTATGAGCTCAGCACTCTGTATAACATAGTTAACTCCTGTAGCTAATCTCTCACCACAGAAATATACTGCCACCGTGTAACGACGCGTGTTGGATGGGCCTGTCACATTGATAATCCTGAAATTTACAATATGTAGTGAGCTCAGCACTCTGTATAACATAGTTAACTCCTGTAGCTAATCTCTCACCACAGAAATATACTGCCACCGTGTAACGACGCGTGTTGGACGGGCCTGTCACATTGATAATCCTGAAATTTAAAATATGAAATGAGCTCAGCACTCTGTATACCATAGTTAACTCCTGTGGCTAATCTCTCACCACAGAAATATACTGCCATCGTGTAACGGCGAGTGTTGGATGGGCCAGGAACATTGATAATCCTGAAATTTTAAATATGAAATGAGCTCAGCACTCTGTATACCATAGTTAACTCCTGTAGCTAATCTCTCACCACGGAAATATACAGCCACCATGTAGCGACGCGTGTTGGATGGGCCAGTCACATTGATAATCCTGAAATTTTAAATATATTATGAGCTCAGCACTCTGTATAACATAGTTAACTCCTGAAGCTAATCCCTCACCACGGAAATACACAGCCACTGTGTAGCGACGCGTGTTGGATGGGCCAGTTACATTGATAATCCTGTAATTTTAAATATATTATGAGCTCAGCACTCTGTATAACATAGTTAACTCCTGAAGCTAATCCCTCACCACGGAAATATACAGCCACTGTGTAGCGACGCGTGTTGGATGGGCCAGTTACATTGATAATCCTGAAATTTTAAATATGAAATGAGCTCAGCACTCTGTATACCATAGTTAACTCCTGTAGCTAATCTCTCACCACGAAAATATACAGCCACCGTGTAGCGACGCGTGTTGGATGGGCCAGTAACATTGATAATCCTGAAATTTTAAATATATTATGAGCTCAGCACTCTGTATAACATAGTTAACTCCTGAAGCTAATCCCTTACCACGGAAATATACAGCCACCGTGTAGCGACACGTTTTGGATGGGCCAGTTACATTGATAATCCTGAAATTTTAAATATATTATGAGCTCAGCACTCTGTATAACATAGTTAACTCCTGAAGCTAATCCCTCACCACGGAAATACACCGCAACAGTGTAACGACGTGTGTTGGATGGGCCTGTCACATAGATGATCCTGAAATTAATTCATAATTTTAGTTACAGGAAAAAAGATCCAAAATTTTAATACAGCATGTGAGCCAAGTATAGAATTTCTTCAGCCAGATATCACCAAGTCTAATCAGTCATTGCTATCCACTATAAATTCTTATCAAAATAGCATAAGAACAATTAAGGCTTGTTAAGACAGGGCAGTTGTAACGGCTTATTGTAACTTGCTTCTATACACTTTGTTCAAGGCACAGATGTAGAGGCTATGCAGTCATATGGGGTACCTGGAGGAAACCAACAGCAACGTGTGAAAGCAGTCGAACAGATATGGATACCTTTCACTATTTGAATCAAGCACTGCATGTCAATATCATAAACATGGTTCTAAAAGCATTTTTCATCTTCAGGTTACATACAATCTAATTCATAAAGTATAATCAAACTTCTTTCAGAATTTTCTTTATATAAGCTTTAGTTTACATTGGTGAAACCTTTCGAAAGACAGAGTAAATGACCTACTTGTAGAAGGGCACCTCAGGGTCTCCATCAGTGGGGTCACGTAGCACAAGACAACATTGCTGTAGCTGAGACTTAGGATCATTCCAGTCCTGGTTCAGGATAAACTCCTACAAAACAAACACACACAGTGTGGTTTACAATATGTTGTAAAATTAATAACTTCAGTTTTATTTTTTTCTCAATTCAAATAAAAAATCTGAAAGTACAAGATTATTTAATTCATATGTAACAGGCAAGCAGTAGGTTGGGTCAGTAGGACGGGCAATCAGTACCACGAGAAAAATCACCAGACTCAGAGGAAAGCAGAATTTGGCTTCCCTCACATGAACTGCACATTGCACACAGGGGTAAGATGATGGAATGATTAAAAGGGATAATGAAATCAGCAACCTTGATTAACAAAAAACAAGAGAATCTCCAAGACTTACCTCTAGCCTCGGGAAGAAGCAGCACTCTACAAGGACTTTAGGAAACTCCAGACCAGCATCCACATACATAGCTCCTAACAATGCTGAAATGATAAAATGGGAATAACATAGAAAATGATGGTCTTCACAAACTAAGCGTCTTCACAAACTAAGCTTTTAATAAACTATTATCAAAATATGAGCTGCCACATTGGAAAACCAACAATCTGCCTAGGCGAAAACAAAGGCGCAGATCAGCGCCTTTGTTTTCGCTACTCGAATAGTACAGTTCCTCTTCAACTTAAATCCGAAATTTAAAGATTTTAGCTCTTTTCTGTGACTGTACAGGTCGGTTTATGTCGGACCTGGTTGGAAACCACATTGTTGGTTTTAGCTAAAGCCCCAGACTGAGAAAAGCCATCAAAAAATCACTTTTGGTGGCCACCTGTTTAGCACAAATTTCCTTGGTATAGTTGTTTAGTACTGTCTTTAGGAAGTATGAAAAACAATGTTTTAATTTTTTTCGGTCTTGCAAAAGTACTTTTATTTCGGATGAAAATGAAGTACCCTAGCTTGTTTGATCCGCGACATTAAAGGCATTTATTTCTGGGTACCCGGGGGGCTAATTTGGTCTACCTTGCACATCCCCTCACAGGAGAATCTTTCAAGGGTGCCAAATCATTCATTGGGACCCCAGAAATGCAAATCATCTTTGTTTTCAAAGATAAACTCTTTTGTTCTATGAAAAATGCATGGTTTCCATGGCAACCATTAACATGATTCTCACACATGGGGGTGTACATATAAGATTGGTCATATTCCCGCTGTTACTCATCCTAGACCATTGAACGTGGTCTCATTTTAAAGCTTAAGACATAGCGCTTTAAACCTATGGTAAGTAATGCAAGTTACTTAATTTGCATGTTCATGAATTTTAATAAAAACATTAAAATGACAGAAGAAACATTGAGAAACCATTAATAAACTAATTTCAGGACCATACTATCAATGTGACACTTTGTTATTGAGCCAGTAATATCATATGACAAATGTATTGATGTCATGGGCCTAAATAAAAATGATCTCATTTGCATATTCATGAATATTAATGAAAAAGTAAAAAATCGAGGAAAACAAGGGAAAAAACTGTAGCCATTGCAAGGTTTTGGATGGGTTATACGATCTATCTTGCATCACTGGGACCGATTCTCATGGCTGCCAGTGTAGTCAGAGGTTATCACCTAAATGCCATAAAATATTGTCCTCAACAATGAACGCATTTACATTATGTAAAATTACATAGTTTCCACTCCTACCCCTAGTGTGATTCTAATGAATAGGGTACTTAAAAATATACATATTCCAACAATAGCATGCTCTAGAATACTATAATTGGTCTGATAGTGATGCATGGACCAAGCAATTTTACCTTAATACATGTACCTATTATTCAAATGGTTGCATTTGCTTGTTCATGAAAATTAATAAAATACATAAGAAATATGTAAAAAAAAGTAGTGATAGACATACAAAATCACTTGTACCAGAGCTGGTAACAAACTCAGGATGCTGAAAAAAGTATCAACTGAATGCTATGGTAATGCACTATGTCCTTTAAGTATGGTATAACAATGATCTGATTTCCAATTTCATGAATTATAATGAAAACTCTAGAAACAAGAATGAAAAAAATGAAAAATGAAACTGGTAAACATACAAAATAACTTGTATATCGGCAACCAAAATCCCTAACATGCTGAAAATGGCATGAAATGGTTGCTAGGGCAAAACTATGCCGTCCTGTACTACAATATACGTGTCATTTGATTATGAATATTAACAAAACCTTTCGAATTTAGAGGAAAATTACGGAAAAGTAAGGGCGGTATACAAAGAAAATCACATGTCTCTTGGCTACTGATAGACCTAGAGAGCTATAATTGGTGTCAAATGATTGCTAGGACAATGTTCTATAACCATGTAATGTGATAAATAAATAATCAGCTATTTTTGTTGTATGGATATTAATAGGTTCTTTATGAATAAGAGAAAAATCAATGAAAAACAAGGGGGTACACCAACAAAATCGCTTGTATCTCAGCTGCCAATATCCTTAGATAATTGAAAATGGTACCAATAGAATGCTGGGACAATGCACTATTGCCATGTTGTCTGATAGTTTAAGCATATGTTATAGCATTTTCTAAAAGTTACACAAAATTTTGAAAAATTGTGGAAATGACAGAAAATATAAGATTGTGCTCCAACAAAATTTATTAAATCTTGATTGCCAGCAAGCATGCTTTATATATCTAAACACATGACAATAAAACAGTGTCCTACCAATAAATTGCTGCCATTTTAAGTTCTCTACAGCTCTTCGCAGTCAAGATATACACGATTTTGTTTGTGTACCCCTTCCTTTTCGTTGCTTTTTGTCTTATTTATAAAGATCTCATTGACAGCCATACAACAAAAATAGCTTATTATTTATATATGAGATAGCATGGTTATATAACATAGTCCTAGCAACCAATTATAGCTATCTTAGTCTATCAGTAGCCAAGATACATGTGTCTTTCTATGTATACCTCCTTATTTTCCGTATATTTTCTCTAAATTCTGAAGGTTTTGCTAATATTCTTAAAACTAAAAATCAAATGACTTATATATTGTAGTACACGATGGTATAAATATTGCTCTAGCAACAGTTTGATGCCATTTTCAGCACTTTAGGGCTTTTGATTGCCGAGATACAAGTTATTTTGTAGGTTTACCCGTTTAATATTTTCTCTTTTTCTCTCCAATTTTTAAAGTTTTCATTAAAATTCATGAAATTAAAGAGCAGATTATTCCTATATCATACTTTAGGATCCTAGTACATTGCCATAGCAGTTATTTGATACCTTTTCCAGTATCCTGGGTTTATTAACAGCTCTGGAACAAGTGATTTTGTACATACACCCCCCTAATATCCATGATTTGTTTCCGATTTCTTATGGGGTATTTTTTTTAATTTACATGAATAAGCATATCCAATGATTTGAATATTAGGTATCAAGGTTAAATTGCTAGGTCCATGCATCACTATCAGACCAATTAAAGTATGGTCCCAGGGATGCAAGATAGATCTTATAACCTATCCAAAACCTTGCAATGGCTATAGTTTTTCCCTTGTTTTTCCTTGATTTTTGACATTTTCATTAAAATTCATGAATATCCAAAGAAAATAATTTTTATTTAGGCCCTTGACATCAATGCACTTGTCATATGATATTACTGGCAATAACAAAGTGTCACAGAGATAGTTTGAGCCTCAAATTAGTTTATTTATGGATTTTTAACGTTTTTCTGTCATTTTAATGTTTTCATTAAAATTCACGAATATACAGATTAGATGACTTGCATTGCTTGTCATAGGATAAAAGAGCTATGTCTAAGCTTTAAAATGAGACCAAGTTCAGTGATGTAGGATAAGTAACAGCAGATATATGACTAATTTTGTATGTACACCCTCATTTTCGAGAATCTCATTATAGAATGTCATGTGTAGCAGTATACATCCCATAATTTCAACACTTTTGCAAGACTTAAAATTGACCAAACATTGGTTTTCAAGCTTCCAATGGGCTTCTCTACAAAATGGTATGAATGAAATTTGTGCTACTTTCCGACCACCTATCACCATTTTTCTGATGGCTGGGGCTCTAACTATTTTCCCACGAGGCGGCTCATATTTTGAACAACATAATACATGTTGAGCAGATGTTGAAAATATGCCTGAAAATTTATACACACAAAATATTCTAGTGACAACAATATAGTTTGACCAAAGCAAAGATATTTATTTGAGAATTACATCCTGATGCAGACGTAAAAGAAAACAGGAAAGACCTTCACTATGCTGATAAACATGAATGTTAAAAATTTTATCTCATAAAAAGGTAAAACTCTGATCAAAGACCGACAACAATACTTGCCTTCTAAGAGATCAGCTTTCTGTTTAACTCTGAGACTGGTATGTCTTGTATCAAAGGGAGAGTCATTGATCACAAACTCGGGTATACCCAGCTCTTCACACACAGTCGCCTGGGTCTTATTGTTGACTAGAGAACTACGCAACAGCTAAAAACCACAGAAAATAATCTCAATCTCATTACAATATATTGAAGTCTAGACATTTAAGTTCACCTCAGCTGTAAGGATCACAATGTGAGCTTATAACATTCACCATTTTTGCATTATCAGCTGGTTTCCAGCTCATAAAATCAAAATTAGAAATACATGTATAGGTAACTAATTACCTCGAGGTCAGGGTGATTTTGGATATCTGTTTTTTCAATATCAATTCTAAGCATGAAACTAGCCGAAAATGCAAAAATGGTCAATGCCAATGCTCTGGTGTTTGTCAGTCAACCATTTTCAAAAGGCTTCTCTGAAATAACTTGTCCATTTGAAGTCAAATTTCTGACAAAAATCCTATGATGATCTTTCCCAAAGGTAAAATTTAATTTGAATACAGTTACCTCCTAATTCTTAATATTTTTGGCCTGTTTTCTCTTGTGAAGAGGTTCATACGTCGTTTGACAGCTTACCGTAAGATGTCCTTCATGATGGGTGGGGAAATGTTTGTAGAGATATTCTGATGCAATCAGCTGGATAATGGTGTCGCCTAGAAACTCCAACCTCTGGTTACTACCACTGTAATGGTACGAAAATATAATTCATTTGTAATGGCACACAAATATTACAAAATTAAGGTCAAGGATGGTAATTGTAATGTTTTCAAGATGAGACAAAATCAACATGAGAGGATAAATAGACAAGTATCCAAGCATTATTTATGTTCATTCTAGACTCTTTATTCTTTTACATGTGTCAGCTTTGGATAGACATAGCTGTCTCAAGGGTAACTGTTGCATCACAATGCTCTGCTGAGTGATGCTGAACTAATAGCTATATTCCCAACCTTCACTCAATCTCAAACACCAACTTGACTAAGAAAGTATGCTTGGAGTAAGAGTCGAGTAGGAGTAACTGGAGTATGGGATGAGTATATATTTGGTATGCACATCTGGTATGCACACCATTCACTTGACCTACTCTCACTTCAATGTCAGGTGTTAATCTCTCTCGCTCTCTGAAGGGAGGGGGGGGGGATAATGTTGTGGCAGCATTTTCTAGCATTAAATACAGGTTGTTTTTGAGTCAGTACAGCATTGACTGCCACCACCCAAATGAAATATACATAATTTCTCTTCTTATCCACCATTTACTATGTGGTATTCATGTATCTAATACTTACTATGTAAGATTGTTGTAACCTACACATCTTTGACAGAAAGCCTTTGCCAATAATCTGATATGTCGGAATTTCATGCCTATCCTGTCTTCAAACTTCACTAGATTCTGAAAATAATAATTTTATAACATTGGACGATTGATTTGATGATTTTACATCCACTGTTACAGTTACATTTATGTTGGGATGATCAGTTGTACTAGCCATACTGTTCTTGGGCAACCCTCCTAAAGGCAGGTTAACGGTACTAAGTGTCATTTCTTTCACCACTAACTGACTGACAAATACTCTTCTCGAATCAGCTAAGAGCAAGAATGGCCATAATGACATAAGAAGTATTTTCATATTTTATAACAGGGATTTTGTAATTTGTACTTAAGCAAGACAACTGGAAAGTCAATAAATGCTCATTTTAAAGATATGGCAATGCAGGAACATTCAAAGTTAGAGTTAGACTACAATGTTGCAGGTTCATTAAAGTTCACGCCCACCTGTAGTGTAGGACTATCATCTATCCAGTGTCTGTCACCATCTGTCTCCTCAGCCTGTAGTGGGTGTTCTGGGATAGTGTTCCACACTTCTAACAGAACAGGCCCATCAAATATACACCAAGAGAACACCTTGTAATGAGATATACCTGTAGTGTAGGACTATCATCTATCCAGTGTCTGTCACCATCTGTCTCCTCCGCCTGTAGTGGGTGTTCTGGGATAGTGTTCCACACCTCTAACAGTACAGGTTCATCAAATAAACACCAGGAGAACACCTTGTCTGCAGCCTCCAGCCCACCGCCTAGCATACCAGAGTCTAACATCATAGCACCTGAAAAATAGGGACAATAAATTTTGTTTGTTTTGTGATTTAACATCCCAGTAAAATATTTTCAGCCAAGTTGGGAGGATGCCATTGCTTCCTCTGTATTTACCACTAGATCTATTATGGGGAATTATTTTGTCTTGTTAGTGGACACAGCTCGGTGCAAGTGGTGTTCAAACCCAGGATCTCTTCATTTGGCGCCCAATGAATTTGATAAATAAAATATTAACCACAAGAGCATTGAGGCTTGGACTTCACATTAAATACTATGGGTAATCAATAATTTTTCTAGAATCAGATTGTCAATTATATGTACTGATTTCAGTTAGAAATGGACACTTGTAACTCCTAAACATCCAAAAAAAAAAAAAATTTAAAAAAATAAATTACCCATTAAAGCTTCAAAGCAGTTTGCCATGGCATGTTTCATGGTCAACTCCTCACACAGATCAGGCCCATGAGCAAACAACATATAGTCTTCAAGGTGAATTTTCTGAAAGAAAGAAAACATCAAGGTGTCAAGGTTATAAAACTTTTCGAACATTCTCATTTCAACTGAAATGACATGGTCATTTTTGAGACCTCTTGCACATAACACAGCTCTATTTTTTTTAATTCAGTTTTACGTCCCTTTCAAGATTATTTCAGCTTATATGAGACGGGCCAATCAGTAGGTGGGCAAAAAATGGGAGAACCCAGAGAAAAAACATCTGGCACACCCGTAAGCAGAACTTGGCTTGTCTCACGTGGCCAGTGCAGGGCTCGAACCCACACCAGACACAGCGGTGAGATGATCGAGTGATTAAGAAACAGTGCTCTTAACCGCTCGGCCATGGGGGTGTTCACAGAGACAAATCAAAATGCAAGGAATTGCCAATGTAAGAATTTTTCCACTTTTGTTTAGTATAGATTGTGCTACGTCCTTCTCAAAGTACTATTGAGTGGAGTTGGTATAATTGCAACTTGAATATGATTTCACAGTTTAGCCTACCTTAGCCAGTTCAGTAAGATTTTTATTCTGTACCAGAGAGCCTCTGTATGTTGTCATTTCACCCTCATCGTGATAGGGGAACATAAAGAACAGATGGATACTGAAAGAAAAAACAACAGAAATTGAATGATTTATCATAATTGACTGATTGACTGATTGATTGACTGATCCACGATCATCAGCTATGGTCACATTTGGACAGTCTGGCTACACAGCTTCTGTACAAGCCTCTGGCAGGTGACCAGCACTAACTGAGCCGCGATGTGAGAAAAGGGTCTTTGGGGTTTCCTTAGAGGTGTGACACAAACCGGTCTGTACAATCTCTGAAAAAGGCTAAAAGCTTGGAATTTTGGATTTAGGAAGAAGAGGGATTGTACTATCCGTGTAGCGAAAACAAAGGTGCTGATCAGCTTCGTAGTTACTGCGAAGCTGATCTGTGCCTTTGTTTTCGCATAGGCAAAAATCCGGTTTTCTCATGACACGGCTCAACAGACAAAAGTTCTTCTTGAATCAACGAAAGAGAAAGAAAGGCCACAAAAATATTTTCATGACTAAATTTTCATGAAAGACAGATGCCCGAATCCCATACCGGACATAATCATATCAAAAAAGATGTGTTGTTAAAGGCCTAGGGGATTTAAGGCCTGATTTCGGCCTCATGTGTTGGTAAAAAAATTAATTTTGGAATTTTGAGGAGAAAAGTATTGCATATAGCAGGTATAGGTCCCTGCTTATAAATTCTAGCACAACTATCACATTTAAATTACACACGTTGCCATGGCAACGCTTCGAAAAGCATAGAAATGCCACTTTTTGCAATTTTAGGTCTATTTTTCACCATTTAACATCATTTTCAACTACCGGCCCACGCGACGAACAATTTCTTATTATGAAATAATTATGAAGTATCATCCAGTGATGGTGTATGCTAAGTATCATCTTGTTCGTCGTGTGGGCTGGCACTTAAAAATTTAACCAGAGGACCAATGGTCCTGTAAATGCTCACCTGAAACCCGAGATATACACCAATAAACTTGTTTGACTAGAATGGTAATGTACATGTATATAACCCCAGGGCCGGGTCAGAGCAACCCCTGGAGTCAATTTCTTTTTGAAAACATAAAACCTCAGTCCATTTGCCAATTTACTGCAAGTTTTGCCCTTCAAATGACATTTTAACAATTTTCCCCATTCAAATGCATGGGCGACCTAAGTTGACCTTGCCGTAAAATAGGTCAAGGTCATCCAAGGGTCACGATTTATATAAACTTTGTAGAGTTCCATTGCCTGATGCTTCATGCCAAGTTTCAAAATCATAGGCCTTCTGGTTCTGGAGAAGAAGATTTTTAAAGGTTTTTTGCTATTTATAGCTATGGCAGCCATCTTGGTCATGTGACCTTGACCATTTATACACACTTTCTTTCCCACTTCCTAACAATGCTCCTCATAAAGTTTGGCTTTGATTGGCCAAGCAGTTTCAGAAAAGAAGATATTTGAATATCACTGTAACATACATGTATATTGCCCCGGGGTGGGGGCAGACAGACCCCTGGAGTCCAAACTTTTTCAGAATCATCAATCTTAAGTCCATTTGCACATTTCCTGCAAGTTTTTCCATACAAATGACATTTTAACGCTTTTTCCCATTCAAATGCATGAGCGACCTATGTTGACCTTGCCGTAAAATAGGTCAAGGTCATCCCAGGGTCATGATTTATATAACCTTTGTAGAGCTCCAGCCACTGATGCTTCACACCAAGTCTCAAAATCATTGGCCTTCTGGTTCTGGAGAAGAAGATTTTTAAAGGTTTTTTCTATTTATAGCCATGGCGGCCATCTTGGTCATGTGACCTTGACCATTTATATAAACTTTCTTTCCCCCTTCCCAAGAATGCTCCATATGAAGTTTGGCTTTGATTGGCCAAGCGGTTTCAGGGGAGAAGATGTTTCATTAATATGGAAATATACATGTATATAGCCCCGAGGCAGGGGCAGACAACCCCCCAGGGGCTAAAATTTTCCATTAACATTAATCTTCTGTCCATTTGCCTATTCCCAGTAAGTTTTACCCATTAAATAGCATTTTACCATTTTTTCCCATTCAAATGCATTGGTAACCCAAGTTGACCTTGCCGTAAAATAGGTCAAGGTCATCCTAGGGTCATGATTTATATAAATTATGATGGGCCCAAGTTCCCAATGCTACATACCAAGTTTCGTGGAAATTGGCCCACTGGGTCTGGAGAAGAAGATTTTTAAAGGTTTTTGCTATTTATAGCCATGACAGCCATCTTGGTCATGTGACCTGGACCATTTATATAAACTTTCGTTCCCCCTTCCTAAGGATGCTCCACATGAAGTTTGGCTTTGATTGGCCAAGCGGTTTCAGAGGAGAAGATCTTTGAAATTGTGAACGACGGACGGACGACGGACGGACGGACGACGGAGCATGGGTATACTATAAGCTCACCTGTGAGCCTTCGGCTCAGGTGAGCTAAAAATGTGTTCAGAAATGGTCAAAAAATGACCCAAAAGTGCAAATCGTGCTCTACCTATGGTTCTTCTGGGCGTTGCCATGGCAACACTTGTAGGATAAATGAAGTACTTGTTCTTGTTTTTAATAGAGGAGACATATGGCTGTATTACGGAATAGTTTTCTCACCTAAATTGTAAAATTTATTTTTTAGCAAAATCTGAGGCCAAAATCAGGCATTAAATGCCCTAGTCCTTTGCTAAGGATATACAGTATACTGTAGCAGGTCTCACAAAATTATGCTTGAATAAGGTTCTGATCTGAAATCACTACCCCTCTTATGCTATATAATATGAGCCGCCTCGTGGGAAAACCAACAATGTGGTTTCCGAACAGGTCCGAAACAAACCGGGCTGTACAAGCATAGAAGATGGCTAGAGACTGGAAATTTCGGATTTAAGTAGAAGAGACATTGTACTATCCGAGTAGCGAAAACAAAGGCGCTGATCAGCTTCGCGGTTACCGTGAAGCTGATCTATGTCTTTGTTTTCGCATATGCAGATTGTTGGTTTTCCCATGAAGCGGCTCATATGTAATCACACACGTTTTAGACATGTTACCTTGAGAGAAATTCTATGACAGCGTCCCCAAGGAACTCCAGTCTCTCATTGTGTGGGATCTCTGACTTCACCTCATGCTTGTAGCCAAATGTGGACATTATCTTGATCAGAGTAGTCAAACCTGGAAAAGGCAATATGATCTATAGCTACTATCATGGTAGAATCTTTTACCGATAAAGGGGTCATTTGAAATGTAGAAGTTTGTACTCCTGTTGATGTGTTGGCAAGGCATGAGAAAATAAACCTCTTTATGCTTATGGGAATGAAAATGAGTTCAACTAATGCACAGCAATCATTTTACTTCTTTTATATCCAAAAGCATAATATTCCAAGCCATTAGCATACCTTGCATGATAAATTGTTTTGTGTTCTGACTTGTCTGAAACACCCATGAAACAATAATTCAAATGTTTCTATTTTAATGGCTCCAAATGATTCTACTGTACATGCTTTTTGTTGAAACCATACAAAATCTTCCTCCAATTTCTGTCAAAAATTAACAATATCTGTTCATCTGAAATCTCACCTTTTTTCTTTGTATGTTTGAAGTTGTTTCTATGATCCCCCAGCTCTACCATTCTATTACCACAGTTAGACAGTGAGTTACGGACATGGTCTGGGTTGGTGCCAAAGTTCACCTTGTAGGACGAGTGGGTGAAGGCAAGCTGGAAAGGAACACTCACATTACCATAACCTGTATTCAATGGAACACACTAGAGTTAAAGATGAAGTTTAAAATGTCATGAGTTTCAATGTACTTGTATCAGCAAAATTTTGCCAAAAAATATTTTTATTGTAATCAGAATAAAACATAAATTGCCTGAAATTTCGGAAAAGGCTATCTAAATGCACATTTCTGCAAAGAAATGGGGAAAAATGTGTTGCTGATTATTAAATATGCCCTTTATCTTGCTCAGTGCTAATCTTTCTCCCCCATGTTAACTTATGTCAAGGTTTCAGTAGCTATAATGTGCCACTATTACATTTAAATATCAACTTCAAGTCCCAGTGCATACCTGTAATAAATATCTGTCTTTGAATGTATACCCAATCTGTTCTTCAAATGTGTGTAGACAATCATGGAATCGTAGATGTTCAAACAGCACTGGTAATAGTAAAGCATGCTGAAGAAAGAAGAACATAAACTCATCATGAGCAAACCAGATTTTTGCATATGCTGTAACTGCACAGCTGATCAGAGCCTTTGTTTTCTCTACACAGAAAGTACAATTCCTCTTCTACTTATAGCCAAAATTTCAAGCCTCTAGCCTGCTTCTGTGACTGTACAGACCAATTAGTGTCGCACCTGGTCGGAAACCCTAAAGACTGCTTTTCTCCCGTCACAGCTCATCTAATGTTGGTTTTCTCATGTTGCGGCCCATCTGATGTTGACTTGGACACAATCACAACGAATCCTCATTTTAACAATCCAATGGAGAAATCAGTACCTAATGATTTCAGCCAATGTGAGACAAACAGTCTTCAGGTTTCCCTACCAGTTCTGACAGAAACAGGCTTGTACAGCTGCAGAAGCAAGTTAGAATCTTGAAATTTTGGGTATAAGCAGAGGAGGCATTGCACTATCTGTGTAGCAAAACCAAAGACACTGATCAGCTGTGCAGTAACTGCACAGCTGATCAGCGCCTTTGCTTTCGCATAGGCAAAACCCAGTTTTGTCATGATATGGCTAATTTACTGCTGTCCAAACAAGCATATTTTTCAAAGTTTAGTGAGATTTAGCAAAGTTTCTGCACACATTTATTTGCATGTATATGATTTGATACACTGGTTGTCATGTTTACAGTTTTATTGCCAAACCTTTCAAATTCCTGCAATGCAAACTTCTGAAGTTGTGCAGGCTAGTTTGAGCATGAAGTGGTCTGAAATACTGAATATAGGTGCATGCTTATGTGGTGTGCACAGAAGGGGATACCGATCAGACAAAATAGAAACCTGACTGTGAACATCATGTTTCTTTGGAACTTTTAAATTTCTGGCCTTTTTCTCCAAATATGAACCACATCACGAAAACAGGATAATTGCCTATGCAAATACAAAGGTGCCCAGCTGTATAGTAACTACACAGCTGATCAGCATCTTTGTTTTCACTACTCGGATAGTACAATTCTTCTTTTATTTAATTCCGAAATTTGAAGCTTCTAGCCTATTTCTGAGATTGTACAGGTTGGTTTGTGTCGGACATGGTCGGAAATTCCGAAACCCGGTTTTCTCACGTCGTGGCTCATATATTAACAGTGCAGCTTTGATGATTACCTGACACAGATCAGTTCTAATTCCTGTCCTGTAGAAGCCCTCGGAACTGATCTCTACTGTTACATCTCGCTTCTTAGAGCTTGACAATATAGAAAGACAGGTCACATATTACCAGATGCTAAGTCCGTATCAGAGAGAAAAAGTTGACAATCTCTTTTTTTCTGCACTATGTTCATGGGTAATCTAGGTTGACATGGAAACAAATCAGTTGAGCAACAACAACTTAAAAGCTTGTTTTATGCAGTTGCTAAAATCATAATATTTTCTGCATATTTCATCATTCTTCTTATAGCCTCCAGGAGAAAAAACAATAACATGCCGATTTAAGCAAATATGACAAAATTCTAAAACATCAAAAACAGTCCTTGATCTCAAGAGCTAGAATGGTTGAAGATTTGGTTTGGTTAGCTTATGGTTTCATATCCCAGTCAACATTTTTTTCAGTTATGTTGGATGGAGCCACCCCATTCCTGTGTGTTAACCAGTAGTATGGAAGTTAAAGTGTCTTGCTCAAAGACACATCCCAGTGAACACCTGGCCTCTCCATGTGGAGTCTAACCCTCTTAATTACTACTAGGCCAGCACCCTGTCCCTCGTGCTAAAAGAGCTGGACTGGTTTAAAATTAAGTCCAAAATGGGCAGCTATATGCAATACTGATATGAGCCGCCCCATGGGAAAACCAACAATCTGCATAGGTGAAAACAAAGACACAGATCAGCTTCGCGGTAACCGCAAAGCTGATCAGCGCCTTTGTTTTCACTACTTGGATAGTACAATTCCTCTTCTACTTAAATCCGAAATTTCCGAAATTTCAAGCTTCTAGCTCTTTTCTGTGCTTGTATAGGCCGGTTTGTATCTGACCCGTTCGGTAACCACATTGTTGGTTTTCCCACGAGGTGGCTCATATGCTTCTGACAGCTACCATGCCCATTCATTCACCTGATGGGAGGGGTGGGGCCTACAAACCTTTTCACTCTTAACTGCGTAATTTCTTCTGTAGCATCATCAAGTTTTGATTTCTCCTCTTGTGTCATTCTAGGTCTGTTAGTATACAGATGACGCAACTTCATGTACTCTCGCCATTTCTTCTTATACCTATAGAGTAGACATGCACAGAGGTAATTCAGTGAACATGAAAACAGATGAATTCAAACTCTGCCATTATATTTGGCATGTAAAAATGATAAAAATTATCTTTTTAAAAAATCAAGATCAATAAAATGGTCCTAAAGCTTGCACTGTAAAACTTGTACTAGAATGTCAGGCAAACAATCATAAATTATATGTCATGCTGGGTGGAAGCCCTTATCCATACTGGATGAAGCTTTTTTTTTGTTTTTTTTTGCATATAGGAAAACAAAGACTCTGATCATTGTTGTCGCAGCTGATCAGTGCCTTTACTTTTACTCCTCATACATTTTCTTTAGAAAAACATGCAAGGCCCTTCCTTCCTGAATATAAAATTTCAATTTTCTAGTATCTTCTGTGGCCATAGAGCCAAGTTTGTGTCAAACCAGTTTGGAAATCTGGAAGATAGGTTATGTACTACACAACTAACTCTATACATACTCAGGGTCTCCGCAGTAGCTAAGCTGTGCCGGTCTGACACCACAATGTACAATAACAGGATATGACACTGCTCCACCATCATTTTCCTCACAATGACTCTTGTCTAACTGGTCTAGTCGTAATGATGTTGGTTTCTGAAACACAATGACAAGGACCCAGGGTAGTCAGTTATCTTAGCCACCCTGCTCCATAACAAGACTCACGAAGGCAAATTACCAGAACTTAATGCACAATTTTTCACAGTTTACCTTCAACCCAGTTTTTGAACCAAACAAGAAGAAGATGTAGAGATAATTTTCCTTGAAAAAAGAAGGAAAATGAGTTGAAGCTTTAACTATATGATTTCGCAATCAATAAAATCACATACCTCAAAAGTTGCTTCCTTATTTGCTCAATGAATGACATAAATAACTGAGCCTGTGCGTGAGAAAACCAACAATTTGCAGCTGATCTGCGTCTTTGTTTTTGTATATGCAAATTGTTGGCTTTCTTACACAGCCGCTAAAATGTATTATATCTAGTCATCGATGTCAAGAGTCAGCAACAAATGAATTGTTAAAAACCACCTACCATTCCCGGACAGGTAACTATCATCCCCCGGTATTTATCTACATAGTTGTCCCATTCCTGTCTGTTTAACTTTAGTAACTGAGGTAATTTCACAGGGTCTAATAATGGCTGCTTACTCCGGAGAAGGTATAACAGTACCTCATTCATAGATAGAATCTCCTTACCATTATCTAAGAAAATAAAATTGTTCATGTTTTATGTCCCACTCAATAAACGTTGTCATATGGACAAGAAATCTGATTTATAGCCTTGTCCGAAATACTGGAGAAGCACCGGGATGGAGTGCACAACCCTGGATAAAAGGGTTAATGGCTTTGGTAAAAGGGCTAGTGGCTTTACCACTATGTAATGGAAGCTTCTAAGGCTCTGCTTCAGCATATAGGAACCACCATGTGCGGACAATCATGTTGACATTTTGCTGCCACAAGTATAGTGTCTTTGGTTTCTTCACAGTGAATAACTTTCAATTATTTAAAATATCAACCCTGTAGTGTTTAAAACTTATTTGTTTGTTAGGTCAAACTTCAAGACCACAGTTTTCTTCCGACTGAATGTTAAAATCTCAACTTCACCTCTAAGGTTGCAAAAATTATTGCAACAACACAAACAAATGTTTTTTCACGGGGAGTTTCGCTCATTATGAATCATTAATTTTAATGCAGTGATGTTTCCATTTAATTTCAATATGGGAAAGTACAATGAATTACAAACTTTAGGTGGTGAACTCTACCTGGTAAAGTTCTGGCAAATCTTGGCATTAGATGGAATCTTTGGCAGGAGTTCTCTTCCCCTGGTCCCAGCCAGTTCAGGTCGAGCAGCTCTAGTAGTTCAGTGTACAGGTAGCGTGTAAACAGGTCCAGACTTCTCACTGTGAAGTTCTGAAATGTAAGATAATGATTGGTTTGTTTGCTTGAACTGATGCTTAACGCCCCAGTCAACAGTTATAGTCATGTCAGGATGTTGCCTCCATTTTATGAGACTTTTACCTAAAAGCAGGATGTCATGACATCCAAACATTGCTTCAAATATAACCACCCAAGTAAGCCTCTAACGATTATATGTATAGATGG
Source organism: Rugalucina vietnamica (assembly GCA_964017185.1). Taxonomy (NCBI): domain Eukaryota; kingdom Metazoa; phylum Mollusca; class Bivalvia; order Lucinida; family Lucinidae; genus Rugalucina; species Rugalucina vietnamica. The sequence continues at coordinate 38,316,487 of OZ024870.1, forward strand.
TTTGACTTGAACCACTTTTCCTGGGCAGACTCAGACCTGAGCGGGTAACCAGTAATCAGAGCGTAAAAGTTTTGCCTGGAGGCACAAGCAGCCCATATATTTCTTTAGGCCCCAATGGGCGGGAGGTAATATTCCCACCCGACCACCCAATGAGATAATGACCCATTTAGATGAAGATATGACCCTGATTAGATAAAAATTTAAACTAGCATGAGCAGTTACACACTCAAGCGATCAAATTCACATTCTAAATATGTGGAAGCCAAATGGATAATAAACTGTAGACTGGCAGATCTGTCTATGTTGCTCACCAATGCATTAAGTAAGTTTATTTGTGCTCAATTTCTATGTATTGTTCGCAATTACTTCAAGCAGGCTTACTAATTAATGCTCAATCTATCTGTGTATTAATGGGTTACACCACCATTTTTCTTTCCAGCTAATTATTTTTTTTCTGTACTTTTAATATAACACACCACAATATGAAGAAAATATTCTCAGAACAAGCGAAATGTACATCAAGTATAGTGTATTACCTCTGGAAATGATTCATCCATGGTATAAATTGTGTAGACCATGCTGAACCGCAACACCTTACACAATGGCATATTCTGGAAAAAAATACCAGAGAAAATTATTACATGCATTAGCATAGTGTTAAAACAAACCTATCTATACAAAAGCGTTTTACAATTTTCCGCTCCGGGAGTTTAAATCATGCTAGATATTGAAAAGCACTGAATATAAAGCTCTTCTAATTCCTGACCTTGAAATAATTGGTTGACAACAAACACAGCGTATTTGTACTTTAAATCTTGTTAAAAATCCAAACATCAGGAAAACATGTCCGTGCAATGTATACCCCCTTGAACCCCACTTTTATATAGCAAAACTGGGGTATGCAGGGGTATACCTATTTTTCTTATTTTTGCTCTAAAACATAGATTGTGGGTACTCGTTAGAACCGCCTCGGCGAGGCGGTTCTAACGTGCACCCACAATCTATGTTTTGAGCGAAAATAAGAAAAATATCAAAAATTTTCCAATGAAATTTTCACTTTTTTAAGCTGAAAAAATTCTCTGTATATTGCACAGGCAAGTTTTCGTAATGAACCTTCCTGGCCTCAACAGTCGAATGATGCAGTTTTTTCTACATTATAGTGAATATACAATAGTGAAAGTATAATATACATACCTCAGAGATTTTCTTATGAGTAAATATAGAGAATCCTTCAAACATGTACTCATGGTTGTCATGATGTATGATAGAGGGAGTCTTCGTCTGAAAACATATGAATGGTGTCTATCAATACCTTTTGCATATGCCATAAGAGCTGTCGCAGGACAGCGTAGCTCGCCTGACTTGTGCTTTGCCACTAAATTTATCAAAATTTATGACCCATGACCTTGACCTCAAGGTCGCTCAGGTGGGTCGTAAAAGCATAAAATTTCAGACCAATCTACAAACATGCAGAGTATCAACTTGATCCATCAACATGTTCAAGAGATATAGACTTCTAACAACTTTCATGAAAAACTTTAACATAAAATTTCTAAGTCTGTGACCTTGACCTCACGGTCACCCAGGGTGGGTCATGATGGTACTCCATAAAACTTCAGACCAATATCTTCAAACATCATGCAAAGTATCAACTTGATCCATCAACATGTTCAAGAGATATAGACTTCTTAAATCTTTAATGAAAAACTTTAACATAAAATTTCTAAGTCCGTGACCTTGACCTCAAGGTCACCCAGGGTGGACCACGATGGTACTGCATAAAACTTCAGACCAATATCTACCAACATGCAAAGTATCAACTTGATCCATCAACAAGTTCAAGAGAAATAGACTTCTAAAAACTTTCATGAAAAACTTTAACATAAAATTTCTAAGTCTGTGACCTTGACCTCAAGGTCACCCAGGATGGGTCATGATGGTACTGCATAAAACTTCAGACCAATATCTACCAATATGCAAAGTATCAACTTGATACATCTACATGTTCAAGGGATATAGACTTCTAAAAACTTTAACCGAAAGTGTGACGCGGACGCACACGTAAACGCGGACGACCGAGGTGACAACAATAGCTCTGTGCACTTCGTGCAGGCGAGCTAAAAATCAAGGTACACAGAAGTACAATGCCACTGGCATATCATTATCATGAATCCAGCTTTTCTTTGTGGCTGGTCAGATCTAGCAGTGGCCATAAAACCATAATAATGATTCATGACATGGCTAGGATATTACATGTTTGTCTATTTTCTACTGTTGGAGCCAGTATTGTTGTTGGTTGATTCCGTGTTTTACATCATACTCAACAGCTTAGGTCATATGGAGACAAGACCTCAATTTTAAGTCTCATTGGAAAGATTGGAGAAGCCCAAGATCAAACCCACAACCCTTATGAGGCCAGCCCATATTGGTGTCAAGTGGAGATGCATTAGAAATGTACATATGAAATAAGCCACCTCGTGGGAAAACCAACAATGTGGTTTCCGAACAGGTCTGACACAAACCGGCCTGTACAAGCACAGAAAAGAGCTAGAAGCTTGAAATTTTGGATTTAAGTAGAAGAGGAACTGCACTATCCGTGTAGCGAAAACAAAGACGCTGATCAGCTTCGCGGTTACCGCGAAGCTGATCTGCGTCTTTGTTTTCGCATATGCAGATTGTTGGTTTTCCCATGCGGCGGCTCAAATGTACACATTACACATTATGAAAAACATTGCAAAATTTAGATTTTAGAGTATAACAATCTTGAATATGCCCAAAATAGTAGTAAAATTTCATGAAATTTAAATTGTAATTTTAGAAATTTTCGCTTGACTTTTATTTTGCATAGTATCTATTTCCAATTTAAAAGTAGTGACATCTTGTATTTCTGAGGGAGATCAAAAGCACTAGAGTAAAAAGGTTTTTATTAGCAAAAAGGTTTTTATTAGCAAAAACCTTGAGTTTGCAAGGCAATGTTTTAATAGCAAAAATTAAGTTCTCAAGAAAATTCCCAAACTTACTGAAGTATATGAGCCACCTCATGGAAAAACCAACAATTTGCATAGTCGAAAACAAAGACGCAGATCAGCTTCGCGGTAACCGCGAAGCTGATCAGCATCTTTGTTTTCGCCTTTCGGATAGTACAATTCCTCCTCTACTTAACTCCAAAATTTCAAGCTTCTAGCTCTTTTCTGCGACTGTACAGGTCGATTTGTGTTGGACCTGTTCGGAAACCACATTGTTGGTTTTCCCACGAGGTGGCTCATATGTACAGTATACACACCAGCATGTTCACTGTAGGTGCCATGGAGATTTTGTAGTGATACAACTTATCCTTGTTGTTACTGTTAGGGTCACAGTAGTTCAGAGACTGGAAATTGTGAAAGGAAAACAAAAGTGTTGAACAATGACAGGTTTTATAGTGTAATTTTTTTTTTTAAAAAATTACCATCAAAATTATCAAAAATCATCAAGCACTCTTCTATTCAAGTTTGACAGTTCACTTTACTTCTATTAATTTTTCAGTGCTTTTTAGTCATTTACTCCAAAGTGAAAAGAAAAACTTGATAATATGCACAATAGAAAGATTTTAGACTCACATATTTCTTTTGATTTGTCGCTTTATACAAGTGATATAATTAAGATAAAAGAAGAAAAACTGTCTATTGTATGAACTGCCATTTCATCACCATAACATATCCTTGAAATATACCCCTTAAACCCCTCCCCCTTTTTTTTTTTTGATTCAGTTTTACGTCCCTTTCAAGATTATTTCAGCTCATATGAGACGGGCCAATCAGTAGGTGGGCGAAAACGAGAGAGCCCCGAGAAAAACCACCTGGCACACCCACAAGCAGAACTTGGCTTGTCCCACATGTGGCCAGTGTGGGGCTCGAACCCGCACCAGACACAGCGGTGAGATGATCGAGTGATTAAGAAACGGCGCTCTTAACCCCTCGGCCACAGGGGCCGCAAAAAAAAACCAACACACTTTTATATAGTAAATCTGAAGTGTTCAGGGGTATACATTTTCCTGATTTTCATACCCCCGGCATTTATGCCGACGGGTATATAGTTTTCTTCTTTCCATTCGTCCGTTCGTATGTTCGTTAGTTCACTACAATTTGCGTCAAAGCTTTTGGTTAAAGTTTCTCTTGTGGTGTATATCTCATACACCAATGGTCAGAAACCATTCATATTTGGACCACAGGTACCCTATAGGGTTTACTTTGTTTCCATGAGTTCGAGCCCCAGGGTCCATGCCAGGGGGTGGGGCTAGAGATCAAAATCTAGGTCACCTTTAGATTGTGTCAAAGTTTTTGGTTAAAGTTTCTCTTGTGATGTATATCTCATACACCAATGGTCAGAGACCATTCATGTTTGGACCATAGGTACCCTATAGGGTTTGCTTTTTTTCCATGTGTTCTAGTCCCAGAGTCCATGCCTGGGGGTGGGGCTAGAGGTTAAAAACTAGAACTGTAAACCAGAGGACCAATGGTCCTGTAAACGCTCACCTGAGTCTGCTGCATATACCAATAAACATGTTTGAATATTATGGTATTTAACCCCAGTGCAGGGGCAGATGAAGCCCTTGGGCCGTTTTCTTTTTTCAGAATAATCAATATTCTGTCCATTTGCCAATTTCTTGCTGGTTTTTCCCTTCAAATGACATTTTAACAGTTTTTCCCATTCAAATGCATGGGCAACCCATGTTGACCTTGCCATAAACTTGGTCAAGGTCATCACAGGGTCATGATTTATATATACATTGTAGTACTATAGCCATGGATGCTTCACGCCAAGTTTCATTGAAGTCAATCTATCGGTTTCAGAGAAGATATTTGAAGGGTTTTTACCATATATGGGCATGGCGGCCATCTTGGTCATGTGACCTAGATTATTAATATACACATTGGTTCCCCCATCCTATAGATGCTTCACATAAAATTTGGCTTCAATTGGCCAAGTGGTTTTAGAGGAGAAGATGTTTGAATATTATGGTAATATACATGTATATTGCCCCGGGGTGTGGACATATGAGCCCTTAGGTCCATTTTTTTTTTTCAGAATCATTAATATTTAGTCCTACTGCCCATTTCCTGCAAGATTTTCACTTCTAATGACTTTTTAAAAGTTTTCCCCATTCCAATGCATTGGCGACCTATGTTGACCTTGTCCTAAAATAGGTCAAGGTCACCACAGGGTCATGATTTATATACATATTGTAGTACTTCAGCCATTGGTGCTTCATGCCAAGTTTCTTTGAAATCGGTCCACCAGATTCGGAGAAGATTTTTGAAGGGTTTTTACCTTATATGGGCATGGCAGCCATCTTGGTCATGTGAACTAGATAATTTATATATACATTAATTCCCCCATTCCATAGATGCTTCACATAAAATTTGGCTTTGATTTGCCAAGCAGTTTCAGAGGAGAATATGTTTGAATATTATGGTAATATACATGTATATTGTCCCGGGGTGGGGGCAGATGAGCCCCTGGGGTCCATTTTTTTTCAGAATCATTAATATTCAGTCCTACTGCCAATTTCCTGCAAGACTTTCACTTTAAATTACATTTTAAAAGTTTTCCCTATTCAAATGCATTGGCAACCTAAGTTGACCTTGCCGTAAAAAAAGGACAAGGTCATCACAGGGTCATGATTTATATACACATTGTAGTACTTCAGCCATCGATGCTTCATGCCAAGTTTCTTTGAAATCGATCCACCAGTTCTGGAGAAGAAGATTTTTGAAGGGTTTTTACCATATATGGGCATTGCGGCCATCTTGGTCATGTGACCTGGATTATTTATATACACATTGATTACCCCTTCCTATTGATGCTTCACATAAAATTTGGCTTTGATTGGCCAACCGGTTTCAGAGGATGTTTGAATATTACGGTAATATACATGTATATTGCCCCGGGGTGGGGGCATATGAGCCCCTGGAGTCCAATTTTTTTCAGAATCATTAATATTCAGTCCTGCTGCCCATTTCCTGCAAGACTTTCACTTTAAATGACATTTTAAAAGTTTTCCCCATTCAAATGCATTGGCGACCTATGTTGACCTTGCCGTAAAATAGGTCAAGGTCATCACAGAGTGGTGATTTATATATACATTGTAGTGCTTGAGCCATCAATGCTTCGTGCCAAGTTTCGTTGAAATCAGTCCACCGGTTCTGGAGAAGAAGATTTTTGAAGGGTTTTTACCATATATGGGCATGGCGGCCATCTTGGTCATGTGACCTGGATTTCTTATATACACATTGGTTCCCCCTTCTTATAGATGCTTCATATAAAATTTGGCTTTGGTTGGCCAAGTGGTTTCAGAGAAGAAGATCTTTGAAATTGTGGACGGACGGACGACGGACGGACGGATGCCGGATCATGGCCATCCTATAAGCTCACCTTGTGAGCCTAACGGCTCAGGTGAGCTAAAAATGGATGTACTGGTGTGTAACTTTTTCAAAGAGTCTGTATCTTGACAATGACTTATCATAAAGCATTCATACTTCATACACTTAAGGTTCCATGACATTGGACCACTGGATTGGAGTCGGGGGTGGGGCTCTGAGGTCAAAGTCTAGAACTTCTAAAAAAATTGAATTTTCTGTACTTTTATTTACAGCCATGTTTAGAAATCATTCATACTTGGACCATAAGTACTCTATGGTGTGCTTTGTTCCTCATAATTACATTACACTGTAGGGTCCATGTCCAGGGTGGGGCTAGAGGTCAAGATCTAGGACATCTTTTTTTTTTTCTTTACTTCTCTTATTATTGAAGAATGACATTCTATTAGATTGAGTATGCAAGTCAGCTCTGTATACTGCTCTAAAATAGATCTGTCATTCTACTACCACCCCCCCCACCCAACCCACCCGTGGTTGTAGGCAATGCTTTTTGCAAATTACTTGTGGGTGCTTTCTTTGAATCAGGCATTGAGGTTCAATGAATCAGGGGTGAGCATATCCGGGTCGGGCAGGGGGTGGGCTTGGAGGGGGGAGGGGCTTGAGGCAACCAGCCCGGGGTATGCATGCCTCTCAAGGCACTTTTTCTAGTTAGTCCAAAACATAGATTGGGGGTTCTTATTAGTACTGTCTTGGCAAAGTGGTTCTAACTTGTACCCACAATCTATATTTTGATAAGAAAAAAAAAATCCAACGAATTGTTTACATTTTGCATCATAAAAAAATCTGTCTATGTTGCATAGGTGTGTTTTCATAATGCAAGGCAGTTTACCTGTTCCCCTGGGTAGACACTGTGTCTGATCCCTTTCTGCCGGTGCTTCAGGCTACAGCGACATAGGGGACCATCATTCAGCTGGAATTTAATGATGATAGTGTAAAGACCAAATCTGTAAGTGTTTTTATATTTTAAAAAAATGGCAACAAAAGCTAAGGTGTTAGATTTATCCTTATTTCAGTAACTTTCAAGAAGCTATCTTTTCCAATACTTTAATAAAAACACACAGATAGCATGCACTAGCAAAGAGATACTTGTCTTTTTTGTCAATCTTTCAGTGCTTGAATAAGCAGGTAGATGTAGATCAGTCTCCACAGTTATTAAACTTGTCATGCTCAACTCAGCTGAGAAAGAAATTCAAACTGCTCATGAATACTGAAATAACCAACATTGGTAGAAATTTCAAGTTAAGATTACCTAACTCTGTCATTTAAGCAGAAACACTAACCACTAGACTACGGAGCTCCCATCACCTAAATCATAATTGCCACCCCTGATCATGAGGATGCTCCACTCAGCTAAGCATGAAATTTAAACTGCTCATAAATACTGAAATAGCACAAATTAAATGAAATTTCAGGTTTAGATCACCAAAGCCTGTATAATTTATCCTGCTAATAAATGTTAAAATGCCAACAGTTGTTGGCATTTTAACATTTATGAGCAGGATAAATGTTAGTCTCAGCTGAGTTGAGCATGAAAAATGTTTTATAACCTTGGGACATGGTCTATTATGCCAGATATCTGAGTGAAGCATCTGTAGTGCCCTTGTTTTCATCTCTACCCAGCATCAACCCAAACCTTATTTCCCATCCGTCTTGCTACCTACCATGCCTGGCTCATTGTGCCAGATTTCTTCATGAAGCCTCTGAGGATGTTCCTGTTTTCTCTTCAACTCTTTGGCCCATTCTTCCATTATTTCATTCTTCACATCGTCATCAGAGTCTGAATCACTACTGTCAGAATCTACACAGGAGAAAACAGAATGAATTCTAACCCATGACAAATGATCTTGCCTAGCAAATAAGATGGGGCACAGTCTTCTGCGGCATTTGCTGATGTCCTACAAATACGATGTCAGGCTTAAATGGGTAAAAAAAACTGTTTTCAAACAAATATTCTCTTAAATCTAAATCAGCACCTCCATTTGAGTTGCATCAAGAGAAAACCGGGGTTTTGCCTATTCAAAAAAAGACATAGATCAGTTTTCCAGTAAATGCACAGCTGATCAGCACCTTCGTTTTGGCTACACAAATCATACAATTCCTCTTCTACTTTAATCAAAAATTTCAAGTTTCTAGAGCTTTTCTCTGACTGTGCAGACCGGTTTGTGTCAGAAATGGTCAGAAACACCAAAACCATTTTTCTCGCATCGCGGCTCATTTAATAAGACTATATCCATAATTTTACAAACTGTTTATATATTCTGTGGAATTTGGAAATCTTCTTTTAGTATATGAGCCGCATCGTGAGAAAACCGGATTTTTGCCTAGGCGAAAACAAAGGCGCAGATCAGCTTCGCGGTAACCGCGAAGCTGATCAGCGCCTTTGTTTTCGCTACACGGATAGTACAATTTCTCTTCTTCTTAAATCCGAAATTTCAAGCTTCTAGCCTGCTTCTGTGACTGTACAGGTTGGTTCATGTCGGACCTGGTCGGAAACCCCGAAGACCGGTTTTCTCGTGACGCGGCTCATATGTAAAGGACTAAAGGTGTCAGTAAATATAATATTATTGCAAACGCAGTCAATGTGTTTTGCTTTTATTCATAATTAGAAAATAGCCATTCATATTTTCTATATACACACACATACAACACTTTTTGCATGACACATACAATGCACGAAAATGAGCCACCTCATGGGAAAACCAACAATCTGCATAGGCGAAAACAAAGACGCAGATCAGCTTCGCGGTAACCGCGAAGCTGATCACGTCTTTGTTTTCGCTACATGGATAGTACAGTTCCTCTTCTACTTAAATATGAAATTTCAAGCTTCTAGCTCTTTTCTGCGCTTGTACAGGCCTGTTTGTATCGGACCTGTTCGGAAACCACATTGTTGGTTTTCCCACGAGGCGGCTCAAATGACAGCAAACATAGACTTTTTCCCCCCACTGTAATTTGTATCAGATCTATACGGAGACCATGATGTCCATGTGTTATCAACAACTACACTCCTTCTATGTTTGTTCAATCAAAATGAAACAAAATACCCACCACTGTCATGAAAGTGTAGAAAATCGTGAGCTTTCAGCTTATTATCTTCCGGTTCTGGGAATTTTTTCCTGGCTTTTTCATTGGCTTGTACCAGCTCACTCTCAAATCTGTTCTCAAGCTTCTCGGTTTTCTTTGTACCAATTGTACAGCCAGTCTGAAACATATCAAAGTTTGAAAATTGTATCAATATTTCCATATTATTTCACTCATGTGCCATCCCTGTTGTATTTTATCAAAGTACAATGCCTCAGATTTCTAATTAGTGAAAAGAAATCAATGGTGCTAATAATTTTTCACCACATACATGCAGCTCTTTCCCTAAAAGTGGCCATTCAGCTAAAAATTAAATAAATCCTAAATTTCAAGCATCCAACTACAGGATCATCTCTTTCTACATTGTAGACCTGATTGAAACTCTGTAAGGCAAAAAATTGCTGACACACAGCATCCAATAATACAGATACATGGCTATGCTATTCACTCACACTGAAGTCTCTGCTGACATTTCCCACAAAAACAACCCCTACTTTTACCAAACAAAACCACAGATTGGCTGCATGAATAGCTGAATACCTTTTCTGTGTCTGAACCCAAAATTTCAAGCCTCTAGCCATGTTTTGAGGCTGAACAACCATGCTTGTGATGGACTTTGTAGAAGGCATCAATAACCAGTTTTTGCATGTGCATGTTCATATCTACTGAGAGCGATTCATTTTTGCAATTTTCGCAGAAAAATTAACTTGCAACTAGAAAATGGCTGCAAGCAAGGCTTTCAGTATACCCCCCGCAAAATTATCTGAAGCTGGCCAATAACTTCCTAAGTCAAAGCTTGAGGTTGATTTCACTGTATGCACTATGATCTTGTTTATCATGAGAAATGATAAAAAATTGGCTAAGTTAAATAAAAGCTGTAAATTTGTCAAAAATTAACTTTTCAGCATGAAAATTATTCTTGCACGTCTAAAATATATCTGGAACAAATCTACAAAGAATTTAAAAGAAACACTGAAAGTTCTAAGAGGAGTTGATTTCACAAAGTATGCACTACCAACCATTATTGTATATAAGCAATGGTCAAGAAATGGCTATGTTGAAAAATTATGTAAATTTGTCAAAAATCACTTTTTCATCATTATAATTCTTCATGCACATCTTCAATATGTGTGGAGCATGTCTGCAAAGTATTGAAAAGAAATACTGAAAGCCCCTAGGAGGAGATGATTTCACAAACTATGCACTACCAACCTTTATTGTATTTATAAGCAATGATCCAAAAATGGCTATGTTAAAAATTGTCACATGCACATCTTCAATATGTGTGGAACATGTCTGCAAAGTATTGAAAAGAAATACTGAAAGCCCTAGGAGAAGTTGATTTCACAAACTATGAACTACCAACTTTTATTTGTATATAAGCAACATTGGTCAAAAAATGACTATGTTAAAAAATGATGTAAATTTGTCAAAAATTATTTTTTCATCATTATAATTCTTCATGCACATCTTCAATATGTGTGAAACAATGAAAGCTGTAGGAGGAGTTGATTTCACAAAGTATGCACTATTAGCACTATGGCAAACATTCTATGTATAGGTTTAAAAAGTCCCATAACTCTTGCAAAACTGACCCTTTGGCCCCTAAATTCATATCAAACATGTGTTGTCTAATGGTGCAAGTGAGATGAAAATTTGATGAACATCGGGCAAAAACTACTTAAGTTATTTAACAAAGATGTCAAAATGTTGACGGAATGACTGACAAACTGAAAACAGTATACCCCCCTAAAACTTCGTTTTGCGGGGGGTATAAAACAAAAGGCACCCCAAATTGTCCATTTTAATATACTTAACATTACTCTTGCATAGGCTACTTCTGCGATCTGCAAAAATTAATTGCAGCAAAAATAAGCTTGGAGACTAAATCATGAAAATAACGAGCCGTGAAAATAAAATGTTACAGTACCTTGAGATCTTTAGTGTAGTAGAGGTCGGCAGCAGAGCATCTCACCCATGCTGGGGTGTCCTCGGGTACTTCATCGGAATCCTCAGGATCCTCCTCATTCAAATCATTTAGGGCATCCCAGTATCTAAAAATAGACTTTTTAGACACACAGTGATAAAATAGAAATGTGGATTATGCATTTGTTCAAGATTAGTCCATTTTTTTTTTTATTTCTTGGAGAAATCATTAGTACATTTAATTCTATCAGTACAGCACACACAAAACAAATTACAACTACAGTTGTGTAACTTGACAAGATTATGTCCCACCATATAATCACTTGCATGCTACTGACTGATTGTAGGTTTACAACTTAAGTAACTTCAAAATATTTTACTGAATTTGTTCTAATTAGCGCACATGCTCCTATAAGCAAACACCCCAAGTCTTTTCTGAACAACCTGTGTATAAGCTGGTATTTTGATATTTTACACCAGTTTTGGTTTAATAACCAGATTACCTTAGTAGATGCATTAAAATTAAATCTTAAATAAATAATCTAAGAATATTTTTCTGAAGATTTCTGAAAGTTTCGCAGTTTTCTGCAATTTCACTTCAGCAATTGAGCCGCCTCATGGGAAAACCAACAATCTGCATATGCGAAAACAAAGGCGCAGATCAGCTTGTTTTCGCTACTCAGCTGATCAGTGCCTTTGTTTTCCCTACTCGGATAGTACAGTTCCTCTTCCACTTAAATCCAAAATTTCAAGCTTCTAGCTCTTTTCTGTGCTTGTACAGGCTGGTTTGTGTCGGACCTGTTCGGAAACCACATTGTTGGTTTTCCCACGAGGTGGCTCAATTCATGTGTTACTTTCTGTAATAGTGTACGCTATTAAGGAAGGAATTTTAATCAGCATTTATGACCAGCAACTTTGAAAGCCCACACAGGGCTAAATTGAATGAACAGGGCAGCTTACCCGCTGTGTTCTTTCATGGTGAGAAATTGCCGTCTATAAGCACTAGACTCTAATGTCTTCCACTGTTTAAAACTGCTTGACTCTGAGGTAGAAGCCAGATCAAGATCCTCAGCCCCCAGTCCAATATCTCTGTCTAGTTCTGCTGTGTCCATGCTGGAGTCAAGATCGTAGTCTTTGTCATCTGTTCTCCGCCTCTTACTATCGGCATCAGTTCTGTGTCTGCTCTCAGATCTCTCTCTTGTATGGGACCTGCTGGAGTAATAATTGAGCCACTTCGTAGGAAAACCAACATTGTGGTTTTCAAACAGGTCTGACACAAACCGGCCTGTGCAGTCACAGAAGATGGCTAGAGGCTGGAAATTTTCGATTTAGAAAGTAGAGGAATTGAACTATCCATGTAGCGAAAACAAAGACACTGATCAGCTTCGCGTCTTTGTTTTCGCCTATGCACATTGTTGGTTTTCTCTTCAGGCGGCCCAATTGTCATTGTCTTTTGGACGGCAATGTCCTGTTATTGTCCCCGCGCTATATTTCCACCACCTCCCACCATACCCACCCACCCTCGGCTCAATTGTCATTGTTTTTTGGACGGCAATGTCCCGTTATTGTCCCTGCGCTATATTTCCACCACCTCCCACCATACCCACCCGCCCTCCAGATTTCTCAGACTTATAGATATGAAATATTAAACACGGAATAAACCTAATTTGCATATTATTTGCTTATTAAATTGACGAGGGGAACAACTTTTGATACAGTTTATTCCGTAGAGGGGACGATAACAGGACATTGCCAAATGAAAAACTTTCCATAGTTTCAAGACGATGTCTTCAAAGATTTTGTTTCTAGCACATTTTGCTTTGCTACTTTTGGTTGTTCGAACTGATGTTAAACATCCCAGTCAACATTTTTAGTCATGTTGAGATGGAGTAACCATTTCCTGGGTTTTAACCAGTATTATGGGGAGTTAATGTGTCTTGCTCAAGGACACAGCCTGGAGCCAGTGGATTCAAACACAGAACCTCTCAGTTCAGAGTGTGACACTTGGCCAAAACCTTCCCCATGAGTGGGGATTTCTAGCAGATTTCTACAAATTAGAGAAAATAATTTAGATCATTAAGGAAAACAATTTTTAGGAAATGACATAAGGACAAGCTTTTGGCTTACTGACAGATCCTGGGTAACTTTATTGTGTGTAAATGTATCTGTGCTGGTTAACAATCAAAATAAAAACCAAGAAAAACAAGTTACTCTCTGCTGTGGTCTCTGCTGTGATCTCTCTCTGGTACACGACTAGATGACCTTGACCCATGTTGACCTCTCCTGTTGCCATGGAAACCTCTATCGGCCCCTCTTCCTCGATCATTTCGGGTAAACCTCGACTCATCTCTTAATACTGGACTGAAGTAATATACAAGAAAACTGACACAGCATGTCTATGCAAACAGTGTATCATCAGGGAAAAACAAGCAACAGCGTATCCCTGGTGAAAGCTTACATTTTCTCTATCGTAACCTATGGCATTAGAAATGTTCATGAAAACAGAAATTTATCAAATACTGTAAATTCTGAAATGTTCATGAGAACTTAATTTTCGGGAATTAGTTGCCTCGCAAAAACAAAGTTCTCGCAAATAAAGATTTTCCTTAAGCTTTATAGACTGCATGAGTACCCACCCCCAAATTCAAGAACTCACAAATAATTCAGAAACTAAAAATTCGCGAAATAGAAGTCTCTCGAAAATTTCCGAACTTACAGTTAAGTAGAAAAAAAGCTGCATCAGAAAAGCATTCATTTCTAGGAGTACCAAACTAAGAGGTTAGTACCAATTTTGCTCGAAGATACAAATCACAATACAAAACTAACTTAAATGTTGTAACTATTACAATACCTGTTATCTCTATGCTCATCTCGGTCTTCCAAGAGCACAGCACCTGTTCTTCCAAGTGTCTGACGACTATGAGCATCCGGGCCATCTCTTACCCTAGAATTTGATCTGCCATGGGAACTGGATCTGTCATGTCTCTTTCTATCCTGAGCATCTGAAAACCTTGAGTTTGATCTACCAGACCTCTGATTATGCTGATCATCATGGTTGTCTGGACGCCTGGACCCAGATCTGTCATGTCTTTGAGAATCATGAGCATCAGAAGTGTTAGAATGTCTTGAATCCGATCTATCATGCCGCTCAGAAGTGTTAGAATGTCTTGAATCTGTTCGGCTATGCCGCTCAGAAGTATTGGGAAGATTTGAACTTGATCTATGACGTCTTCGATCATCATGTGAATCAGCTGATGCATTGCTGCCTTGTGCATAATTACGAGCATCAAATTCATCAAAGTCATCTGGAGGCCTGGAATGTTGCCTGTGACTATCATGATCAGACTGTCTGTTTCTTCTGTGGCCTTGATGACTAGAATCACTGGAGCTGTTTCTAGTATCGCTGTCCCGGGATCTGTCCCTACTCCTATCTGCAAATAATCAGAAGAAAAGAAGTTTAATGTCTTGTTTGCTCATATCAGTAAACTGTGACAAAAAGATTATACTGGACAATTATAAACATCTCCTCACTTTTACTGGGCAAGGCTGAAGGAAATGGTTTATTGGTATCTTTGTTTAGAAACAGAATTTCTGAAATAAAAAATGGTAAGCCCAATTTGGGAGTGAAATTCTGGGCTTCATGCAAACGTAACGGTAAACATTTGTGACTGAGTTACCACCTTTGGTTGGTTCCTAATTGCATGTATTGTATTTTCAGTGAAGTTTCATACTTGTTATTTTAGCATATTAATTTTCTAAAAAAAAAAAAACTTTTAGGACTACATGTATATTTTCTACCTTTAGAATGATGTTTTCTTTCGTCTCTCCACTCCCGACCACCATGTTCTTGTCTATGACTGTGAGAATGGTCTACCCTGTCATCTTCTCTCCTGTTGAAGTGATCTCCCCTGTCATTACTTCTGTCAGAGTGATGGCCCCTTCCCTTATCCATATTTCTTCTTTCATCTCTCCTATTTCTATGTCTTAGAAAAAAGAACATTCATTTACATTTTTGCTCTAAATTATTCATTACAATGAAAAATCTCCCTGATGCCTATTTCAACCTCATCACATATATGAACATCACGATTTAAGAAGTGCAAAAAAATAAAGAGCTGTTGCAGGACAGCATAGCTAGCTTGAATTTTGCTTTGCCGCTAAAACTATGAAAGTCCTATTTCAAAGTCAATGACCTAGATTTAAAGGTCAGTCAGGTGGGTCACAATAGTACTGCATAAAACTTCAGATCACAAAATGGCTCAGTTCAAATTGCGAAAAAAGTAACAAAAATTAATCGGAGGATTATAATCCATTCACTAAAATGCCTGAAAAAATGACTAAGTTCAAATTGTGAAAAAAAAAGACAAACAAAAAATCAGAGGATTATATCGAAACCACATGCATATCTTCATACCATGCCCATTAAACACATGTAAAGTTTTAAAGCAATTAGCATGAAACTGTAGGAGGAGTTGCGCACACAAGGTACCCATTGTCCTGTCCATTCACTTTCATTGTCAAAATGCCCGAAAAATGCCTAAGTTTGAATTGCGAAAAGTGACAAAAATTAATCTGAGGATTATATCCAAACCACATGCATATCTTCAATGTATGGTTACAATGTTTGTAAAGTTTCAAGAGAATCGGTATTAAACTGTAGGAGGAGTTGAGCACGCAAGGTACCCACTATCTATTCACTTTATCAATAATTAAAAAGGGAAATAACTCTCAAAGAATGGGCCCCTAGCCCCTTGAATTTACCTGAAAGAAAAAAACACTGGTCCTCTTAATTTTCATATACAAACTACATACCAAATTTCAAGATCCTAGCTCTGATGGTTCCTGACCGAGTGCTAAGCGTTACTCACGCACTTCACCAACTCACACACTGACTGCACTGCACTGCACTGGACGGACAGACCCAAACCAATATGCCCCCTCAACTTCTTCTGAAGTTGGGGGCATAATAAGTACCTGTGATCTGAATAATCATCTTCATGAGCTCCTGGGAAACTACTGTGTCTGTTAGGAACATTTCCAGGCATCTGATTGGCTGATGTGTGAGGGTGTGTGTTCATCTGTTGATGTGGTTGGCTGCCAGAGCCCGGAGGTTGTGGAGGGGGTGGGTGGGGTGGAGCTGCACCAAACATCCCAGACTAGAGGAAATAGACAAAATCATTATACATGTAGTTACTTTGTGAGCTTTTGCATGAGAAAACCAACATTTTGGGTTTTTCACCAGGCCGGACACAGATTGGCCTGTACAGTCACAGAAGAGGGCTTGAAGCTTTTAATTTTGTATTTAAGAAGAAGAGGGATTGTACTATCTGTGTAGCAAAAAACAAAGGTGCTGATCAGCTGTGCAGTTACTGCACAGCTGATCTGCGCCTTTGTTTTCGTATATGCAGATTGTTGGTTTACTGAAGCAATGGCTCATGTGATATCTCCCTTTTTGGAGGGATCTCTATATTTTTTAGAAAATCTCTCCATTTGGAATTTCAGAAGTTCCTTATACATGTTTATCTTATACATCTCCCTATATGGAATTTCAGATTTCCCTTTCAAATATTCATAATTTCCTTCTTTGCCAAACCATTCTCTTGTTTGGCTTCCAAGATGTATCACATCTATTACTAAGACATGAGCGGCGACATGAGAAAACCGTATTTTTGCCTATGCAAAATCAAAGGCCCAGATCATCTGTGCACTAACTGCACAGCTGATCAGCACCTTTGTTTTTGCTACTTGGATACTACAATTTCTCTTCTACTTAAATCCAAAATTTAAAGTGTCTAGCTTTTTTCTGTGACAGTACAGGCCAATTTATGTCGGACCAGGTCAGAAAGTCAGAAACCCCACAGACCGTTTTTCTTGCGGCGTTGAAAACAAACTAGTTTTTTTGTTGTTGTTGTTGTTTATGTCGAATGACCCTTCAACACATTAAGGCTGTTTCCTAGAAACAGTTTACTAGATGATTATAACATATGGTGAACCACTGGGGAACACTGACGAAAGCGTATGCTTGTATTGTATGATGCAAATTTTCATATTCAAATATTGTTTACTAAAATGCTTACTTATAAAGGTAAAATTATACATTTTATTCTATGAAACTTGCTACACAGTTTCAATGTACATGTACTAGCAGTAGCACTTAGTTTAATAAGGGATATACCAAGAGCTAAACAAGAAGATAATTCTTTTTCTTACTTGCAGATCCTTTTGCATTTGAAACTTTGTTGACAGGACATTTTTTTTTGTCTTAGGTCAACAGGGTTAGGAAGCTGACCTTAAGCGTCAGAAGACTCAGAACACACCCTCTATTAAGCAAGCACCTGTCTTAAGCAAGCAATTTTAGTGTTTCCCTTGACCACTTGCATGAGACAGATTGGACTGTACATGCATTACAACTAATAACAGCTAAAAAACAAAAACAAAACAATCATCAGTTTACAACCAGTAAATATGAAAGATAAAGCTCTAGATTAATTCTGCTTAAACTTACCTGTACATGATGTGTTGGTGGAGGCATGAATGGCATACTTGCACCTGGGTAACTTGGCGCTGTTATTGCCCCAGCACCCCAGGGAACGGTCATAGGCATAGCCTGGGGGACAGACATAGGCAGACCCTGAGGAACAGATGCTGGTGCTGTCTGTGGAAACATGCCACCTCCTGGTGGGAACAGTCTAACATGAGGCCCTTGTATCACTGGTGGCATGGGGGTGGTCATCTGTGGTAGGACCGGGGAGCTCTGGCCCAGGGGCAGGTACCCTGGCATACTGGCTGGGATTGGTGAATGATGGGCAAGTGGAGACTGCTGAAACATTGCTGTGGCTGCAGGCTGGCCTGGAATTACAGGACTAGCTTGGCCTGGTATGACAGGACTAGCGACAGACTGACCAGGGACAACAGTCTGAACTGGTACAGCTGGACTTCCAACAGGCTGGCCTGACACTACAGGACTGACAGCAAATGGACTACCCATCCCAGGATAATGCTATAAAAAGAAATCAAAAGATCAAATATTACTGAAAAACATCAAATTGTTCCTGCTGCTGGTATGTATCTCAAAGGTTTGACTGTCATCTTCCGGGCGTGGTGGTTTCCAGGGCATTTTCAGACCGAACATCAGGAACTGCCTTGGCTTTCCCCAACCAATAGACAGTCCAAACTTAAGACTTTCTCCACCAATCTCCCCAAATTTTGGGGTTCTCAAATCCCACTGATTTTCATTTTATCTCAACAGCTCTTGCAGTTAAATAAGCTTCAGTTTATACCTACTTACAAGACAGGTAGTATTACAGCCACTGTGCTGCTTTTAACATCACTCTTTAACTATCATGCAGTTTGTAAAGTTTCAAAAGAGAACTTTTCACTTATCATTTAAAACACCTTATTCAAACATTTAACATAGAAGATATTCATGGTTGGCGAAGAACACCGCTATTAAATCTGCATGACAATACTAACACTATTTTTGTGCAGATAACTGCGCTGTCTTTAAAAAAAGCAGTGTTGGTGCATGTTTTGTTTAATCTTATATAGGGGCAATAATGATACAGTGTTCTACTTCAAATCTAGTCTAACACAGCACTGCAAATCTGTTGTCCGAATTGATGAGCAGAACGAATACTGCCACATGCAGTTGTTTTCGTACATTACAAAATGTAGGGGTTTAGTCACGCGTGTTCCTCAAAATGGAATGCTTTGTATGTAAAACTGAAAATAACCTGTTGCCCAACAGGGCTGTTTAAGCCCTGGTTGCCCTGGAAAGCCATAAAATTCGATAGTGAATATTTATGAAAAATCTTCTATGCAGGGCGCAACCATTTTGAAAGTAAAATGCTTGTAACGAAGACGTTGCGGTTGTTGATTCAACGTTGACCGTTGACTCTTTCATAATTTATTATTATTATTATTATTATTATTATTATTATTATTATTATTATTATTATTATTTAAAAAAAACACGAGACAAAATGTTCCTAGGTACCCCCCCAGAAACATAAGTTCTGATTATCTACGGGTCTTGTTGAACTTTGTGTCTTATGAGCTGTTGCCTGGTACAGGTTCATGCGCGGATCCAGAAATTTTCATGAGAGGGGGTCCAACGAAAATGGTAATTTTTGGTCACAGATGAGGGGTGGGGTCCAACCCTCAAAAAATCCCGAAATTACCCTTTTTTAGGTAAAATTTTCAAATTCCAGGGGGAGGGGGGGGTCCGGACCCCCGGTCCCCCCCTCTCTGGATCCGCGCATGAGGTTTTCTCGCGATGCCTATCGTAGAAATGGAACAGCAGCTACATGTAGTACTTAGTTATTCTTCCGTTTTCTTCATAAAAGAACGCGAACGGTCATTGGTCAGTCTAGATTTTCGTTCATTCAGAAATATGATTAATTTCCTTGAGATGTCTAAGACTATAACAGTGATTGATATGTCTAGAAACTGACAGGTTAAGTGACGGGTTACAACATTTCAACGCGTAATGTGTGAATTTTCAGACGTCATCTGACAAACTAATTAGTAATTTACAATTGATGCTATTAACGCTGGGAGGTGTGGACGCTTATTCAGAATGACTGGGTGCGGTAGGCCTACATGAAACTTTCCGACTGAAGGTGCAAGTTTTTGTCTGTTTATTATGTGAAACTTTGGTTTGCCTTGCCTTTAGATATACGATACAGATATACGATCACAAATAAACGACAGGCACAACAAATCTGATCCGAGTCTAACCAGACGGTGCTAGAGTAAATAAATATCATAATCATATCCTTCCTATATAAAAGCGTCGCTAATATGACCCATTGTAAACTTATGGACTATTTAGGGTAATTTCTATCTTTTCAAAACCCCGTACCTCTCTGCAGTTAGGTTAGATTGATGAAACAATAAAAGAAAGATATACATATAACACATTGAAACGGGCTTCTAAAATAATGTTTTTAGATAGCAAATAGTGCATCTGACAGCTTTCTTTGGCATTGATCGTAGTTTAATGTGCAGTTAGTCATTTCTGCGAATAAAGCAAACTTTCATGGAATTTACGTACTTAATAAGTCGGATTCACCGTGAATGCTGAAAATTTGAATCTGGACTCCGCGCTGTAATGTGTTCATTGTCCGTCGAATTTATAAATATGCAAACGGGCCTTTAATTATTATACAATGATAACGACAAGTCTCGTGTATGTAATTGTCATTCGGTTGTCTTAAAATATTTGTCATTCAGAAAAGTACTGAACATTGCTGGAGTACGTAGAGTTTTAGAAACGTTAGAAACAGAAGTGTCCCATAACATAATTTGGTTTAAATCGCGAGGGTGGCGGGAAATATTTTAGATACCCGTTCAATAACTAATTCTGGATAGAGAATAGGAAGTATTGCTCATCCTTGAATCACCCCTTGGGCACATTGGAATATATACGTCAAACTGAACGTAGTGAAAGTTTATTAGCCTACTGACTGTCACATTGAAGACGACACAAAAATGAGAACTTGTGCTACAGGAATAGTGCTATTATTTGTAAGTAGATTTTGGGTTTTTAACTTAAACATTTCAAAAGGTACTTATAGAAGAATAAAAAGAATTTGGAATTTTGGCTTAATTAGTATAAACGAATAATTCGATAAACAGTTTCGACCAAGATGCTTGAAAATCTAACGTATTGTCTTCCAAAGAATTTAGGCTATTCATTATAGGCATCGATGTTCCTGATTACTGTTTTTAAGCATTATTCTAAAATACATATGTAATGCTTTTTCTGTTTTCTGTGCACACTGTGCCACTACGTCGTGTTCAATATAAAAATATGACAAATGAAAACGGGGCTTCGTACAAAAGCAAATACGAAGGTCTAGAAACAGAGTGTCGAATGCAATGTGTCAGTGACTTTTACAATCACTAAATATGATGCAAGTTTGCAGAAGCGTCAGATTTTTCTTGATTTCTATTTAAATCGTTTTTATGAATCCAGAGTCTGAAATCATTGATATTGCTCATCCTTCTTCGTTCCAGTTTTATCACATTCTAGTTATTATACTGAGCAAAAGTGAAAACGCTACGCATTATTTCATTTTATTCTCACACAAGTTTTTACCCAAGGTTTCTTTGTATTGCAAAAGGTTTTATCACACATAAGAACTTCATTCTTTGGCCATAACTTGCAGTTTGATTCGTTTCTGTCGAAAGCGAAACAAGTCGTCTCACACACATTTTAAAAAAAGGTTGGGGGACAGAAAAATACCGTGTCAATTCAGTTGCACTAAAAATGGCCGCTTGAAATCGGCAGTGTTGGCTCCATGCACTGCCGATACCGTGCGCTCAATTTCTCAAGTCCGGTTTCATGTTCAACTGAAATGGCACAACTTCACACAGAAATGGCATGGTTAAAATATTCTGACCACTTACCTGTTAAAATGCACGTAGTACGCCATTGTTTGCTTTCACAGAATCAAATGATTAATCATAGAGCAAAATGAAGCCAAAGAATAATTTATTTATATGCAATGAAAATTTTTGCAATAAAATTAAATACGAGACAGAAATGCAAGTTAGAACATAATTGAGCCGCCTCATGGGAAAACCAACAATCTGCTTAGGCGAAAAAAAGGCGCAGTAACTGCGAAGCTGATCAGCGCCTTGGTTTTCGCTACTTGGATATTACAGTTCCTCTTCTACTTAAATCCGAAATTTCAAGATTCTATCTCTTTTCTGTGATTGTACTGTCGGTTTGTGTCTGACCTGTTCGGAAACCACATTGTTGGCTTTCCCACGAGGTGGCTCATTATTATGTGTAGCGTTCAGTATATTTTGAAGGTATAATTCAATGATTTGCATGTGCTTTGTCGGGGAAAGGTCGCTTCAATTGTCAAGTAAAACTTCTGTTCTGGTGGCACAAACCTTCACTTAAAAATGCGAACGCGTATAAATATAGAGGATCTTACACGAGTGGTCATTTCATATGAAATTTATTAAACGAGCCTTCGGCGAGTTTAATAAATTTCATATGAAATGAACACGAGTGTAAGATTCGTTTTATCATATGAGTTTTAAAATAGTATTTTATCACCTCCGAAGTGGACATATTTTCAATGAAATTTTACATTGTTGTTACGGACGTCGTCATGACGTTACTTATTCCCGCGAAAGTGTTATTACACGTGTGGTCATACGATTTTTATGACATGACGTTATCCACTGGAAAACAGCGACGTCATATGATAAATAGAGATTATCATATGACAATTTTCATATCGTACCTCGTATCAACCCGAGAATCCCGTATCAGCCCGAGACTCTCGTATCAGCCTGATACGGGATTCGAGGGTTGATACGTGGGTACGATATGAAAATTGTCATATCGTAATCTTTTTATCATATATTTTAATTCATGACCATTTTTTCACTTTCTTTGTTTTATTTATTTATTTTATTTTATTTATTTATTTATTTTGACATACCGCCAAAGCGTGCAGTAGAGCGCATATTATTTCCACATTAGCACAAATCGAAAATTCGTCTCGACATGACAAAATACTGTTGCCTGTGACCACCCAGGATTATCTGTTACAGGGAACTCGGAGGTTCGGGGAACTCGGAGGTAAACAACGGAAGGCAAATCCGACTAGGGGCAGTATTTATGAAACATAAAACCACATAAAACCACAATCCAAACAAATCTAAAATGCATGCGGTACACTACCGAATGAACTCAATACAATAGGAGCCGAGTGCTCCGAATGTAATTTTATTAGCCAATCATTTGGTGATACGGCTTTTTCTCCCTAGGGATGATATGGGTCACGTGGGTATGTGAGCCAATCATTTGGTGATATGGCTTTTTCTCCCAAGGGAGTGATATGGTTTTTATCAATTTTTGAACGGATACGGCTTTCGAGATACTGTGCCGCGATACGTGAACGTAACTCTTGTCTGTATCGCATATGCAAAAAGAACGTATTTTGTAGTAAATATATGATAAAGCGTTTTAAAGTTAACCTATACTTTTAATACGGCTTGATAACAGTTGAGCATCTCTGCTGGTAAGTTAACGTTCCGTTTATTACTAAAAAGACACTTTGCCAAGAATGCATATATACAGTGATCATTTATGTTTTCAGATATCAGTCATTTGTGCAACAGAGGCACAATTTCTCGGCTTACGACCTGATGCTAGACGATCTGTGTGTGCGGTGAGTACATTTATCAGGCAATCTTTAATGCTGAACTTGAAATTTCTTCACACATTGGCATTAATGTAAAATGTCGTTGGTATTATCGCTTTGTCATGTCAGATCATTATTTCATTTTCTTCTGAGCCGTGAGCCTTTACCGGATCCTTTACTCCTTTTGCTTGTTTTGTAAATCGGCTTAGATGTCGACATTTAAAGAACAAACATCGGGCCTGAGTAGATTACACTATGATCGTCTATGATATTTTGCGCACCCGAAACACTACCGTCGCGATTGTACAGGTCTGCGAACAACTGACTATCTGAGCCGCATAAGGCTATGCATGCCAATTTGGGTCATGGCCGGTGGTTTGGATTAAAAGATGGATTGATTTAGGCCGGGACCTGAGCTTCTATCGTGCTTCATCATTAATAAAGTGCGTGTTATATTTCAGAGGGCGCCTCCATGCTGTCCCGGTCATGTCTGCAGAGCTTACAGACAGTTTGCTCGTTCAAATCCCGTACCAGCTTGCGCAAGAACCCCGGAAGGAAGACGTAAGTCACATTTAGTATCCGCTTTTGCCTTATTATATTGAAACCCCAGATACAGACTCGTTCAGCTGCCGTGTGCAATGACTGGGTGCCTGGCTTGTTGCTGGCCAATTATCACCTTGACTTAATATACCTTGGGTGGGGTGCATGATACGCGGGATTCGTTAAATGTAGCCGATATGATTTGTTTGTATCAATGTGACTAAATTGTAATGGCACTGATAACCGACCATCGAACTTGCATTTCCGATCGTTTTGGGCTCTCTGACACTTGATCTTATATACAGAGAAATAAATGCAAAAAGTAGAGAAACTTAAGCCTGACATAGAGGCCAGAACTATTGACAGCGACGGACAAAGCGGCATCAATTTTCATTTGCATTACATCGAATTCTGTATCTTTCAGCCATGTACCGTGCTGGTTCAAGGGCACAAAGATTCTTCTGTGGCGATCGTGAAAGTAGGCCACCTTTCGGAATGCCCGGCAGACCTCAAAGGCCGGGTGGATTCCCAAGAGGTCCAGAACCCGGATTTGGTGGCAGAAATTTCGAGCAACCTCGCCCTCGTATGAACCCACCTGGTCGTCCGAGACTGCCGCCTACACCCCGAAGCTCACAGGGTGGGTTCAGCGGATGGGGAAGCAACAGCGATGATGGAAACGACTGGAATGACAGGATGAGTTTGGCTGATAGCAGAAATAGACAGAGGCCGGATAGCTCACAGTGGGGTTCCCAGGCTGACCAACTAGACAGAATGTTATCCCAACAGAACGTATTCAGTGGGCAGCAAACATTTGGCGGGAGATTTCAGGATTCAAGAAGGTCTGATGATGAAGGAATGAATAACGGAATGCGAAGTGGACAGTTTGGAGGACCTAGTTCAAGTTTTAATGGATTCTCGCAAAGTTTTAGACCAGATTCCATGGGCGGGTCAAGCTTTACAGGACAAGATTCTAGATCTAGATTAGGCACAAGCCAAACTGGTTTTGGCGGGAATCAGGCAAGTTTTGGCAGTCAATCAGGTTTTGGTGGATCACAGCATATATTTGATGCAGAATCGAGATTTATGCAGTCAGGTCTTAATACCCAAGGACAACAGTTCCAGACTCGCCAACAACCCTCGTTTGAAGGCACACAAGGAACGTCATTTGGCAGTGCAACTCAATCATTTGGGGATGCCTCACAACAAGGTTTTGGAAGGGCTACGCAACCATCGTTTGGAGACGTTCCACCGCAACCATTTGGAGGTATCCCGCGGCAATCTTCTCCAAACTTGCCACCACAGTCGTTTGGTGGTATGCCACAGCAGTCGTCACCGAACATGGCACCTCAATCATTTGGAGAAATCCCACAGCAATCGCCACCAGGTGTGTCATTTGGAGACGCTACACAGCAGTCATTTGGAGGTATTCCACCACAACCATCTCCTGGTTTTGAACAGCAACAGTTCAGTGCATCACAAACACCACAGGGTTCTTCAGGATCTGAGTTTCAGACCAAGTTTACACCTCAAATGTCACAGGGGCAGTTTACACCAGGATCTGACATGCAGTTTGTATCACAAGTTTCTCTTGGACAAATGGCAGCTGGATCTCAGACACCTCCACAGTTTACATCACCAGCAGGGTCAGACGCACAGTTTACAGGTCCAACAGGACCTCAAACACAGTTTACAGGTCCAACAGGACCTCAAACTCAGTTTACAGCTCCTGGAGCCCAAACACAATTTACAGCCCCTGGAGGGCCACACACAGAGTTTACAGCCCCTGGAGGGCCACAAACACAGTTTACAGCTCCAGCAAGATCTCAGTTTACAGCCCTAGGAGCTCAGAATCAGTTTACAACTGAATCTCAAACACAGTTTACATCTCAAGGACAGTTAACACAAGATGTACAGGCACCATTTACTAAACTTTCTGATTCACTTCAGGGACAAAGAAATGCAGGATCACAAAGACAATTTCCAAACCCACAGGGCACAGCAACACAAGGACAGTTTGGTCTATTGTCAGGACAGGGCTGAAGGGTTCACTTGAGTCATATCTGTGTTTACTAGGGTAGTTGTTAAAAGTGCTGAAATGCACAGCAAAGATATTGAAGCTTTATCAGATCTCTGATGTTAGGGCCAGCATGACAGATAAATTGGCAACGTTTCTGATTCGTAAAGAAGTGCTGACCCACCAATGATACTCACATTTGGGACATTTCTGTCATAAACATTTGGTCATAACGATATTTCTATGGTAATCCTTGTCAGTGGTGAAAAGAAATGAGCACTAAGTACTGGTAGCCTGCCTCTGAGGCTTGCCATAGGGCAGTGATTAGATTAACTGACCATCATGACATGAACTTAGCTGTTGACCATTGATGTAAAGCAATATATCAGTCTATCTTCTGTTTATTAGAATACATAAATGGAATTTCTGTGTCATATTTGATTTGAAAGGAAATAATGTCTAACCAGCCCACTGACTAATATTGCTGGAATCAGGAATATGGCATCCTCCTCTCTCCTCTCTTTCCACACAGCTGCTTTGCATATTAGGTCATTTTGATTCCAATTACATGATAGCATTTCTTTAAAATTTTTAAGGGTAAAAGTATAAATTGTTATTAGAAAAAAAAGTGGGGTCAATGACCACACTTTTATCTTACAACTTTAATCCTCATGAAGCTATTTACACGAGTTCACAATATGTTTTGAGGAAAAACATGCTTCTTGAATTGTAATAATGAGGTGGTGAGTAAGAAAATGTTCAAAACATCAAAGAGTGTTTACATGTATGTTTTTTGCTATTGACATAATGGAAATTGGAATCAGATGTTTTATACACTTTTATATGCTTACAGGAAATGTTACACTTAATGTCCTAGTAATTTTTCAGCCAAGTTCGATTAGTTGACATTTCTAGATATTTAAGAGTGGTATAGAAGATAAACATGTTTTGCTCAAGGACACTACAGGGTAGGTCATCAGGAAATCATGTCCATGAAATGTATACCCCCTTTAAACCCACTTTTATATAGCAAAACTGGGGTATGGTCGGGTATACCTTTATATTTGCTTCAAAACATCTATGTTAGATTGTGGGTAAGATTGTGTTCCCACAATCTATGTTTAAAGAAAAAAATCAAATAAAAAAATCACTTTTTCTACTGAAATTTTCAATTTTTACAATATTGCATGGACATGTTTTCGTAATGGTTTTGAACCAAGGTCAACTTGCCCTGGAGCCCCAAACACTACCCCTGACATGCTCCAAGAAATGAGCTGTCTCGTGAGAAACCAACAATCTGGTTTCCGCACAGGCCAGACAAAAACCGAGCTGTACAGTCACAGAAGCCGGTTAGAAGCTTAAAATTTCGGATGTAGGAAGAAGAGAAATTGTACTATCAGAGAGGCGAAAACAAAGGCGCTGATCAGCATCTTTGTTTTCGCATATGCAGATTGTTGTTTTTCTCATGAGATGGCTCAAATGTTTTCTGAACATTGCCACCTATCAAATTAAAATTTATTCGTGTATGTTTATGTTAAACTATTTGTATGTTTAACCCTTGTTGTAAAGGGAACAGCAGCTTGTAAATATTGACTGTTCAAAGTAAACTAGTGTTTTATATGCATAAAAGTTCTTTTTTAATATGGTGTTAGTTATACTTCTTAAGCAGTAGTAGTAGTAGAAAGTGGGCTTTTAACATCTTCCCGGGCTGAACAGACTTAATCCAAGGTTCCATCTCAAGGACGATACTTCTTAAGCCATCATTGGCTGTCTTTTATATCAAACTAACAAAGAGGTAGATCAGCTGTGCAGTAACCATGCTAGTGATCAGCAACATTTTGTTACATAGTACCATCCCAATTCTTTCTACATCCCAAATGAAAGCCACTAGCCTTCTTCTAGTACTTTATGCATATGACCATGTATGAAGTATTGTGGGACATAAAGGTTGCTATACATGTAAATGGCAACAACAAGCATAAGAAAGCCATGATATACATAAGCAGAATAGTTTATTCTTCTTATTTAAACATGCGTACCTGAGGCTTACGAAACATTCACAAAAACAAGATCAGATAAAAATAAAGGATACCCTCTAAAGTTCTCAATGTTATATTAGCCAAGTCATTTGAAAATCTGCTTTATGCAAATGAGAAAACAAAGTAGGTGCATGTAACTGAAACAAAGTACTACCCCACTCAGTTTCTAAATGAGCCATGACACGAGAAAACCTGTCTTCTGGGTTTCTAAACAGGTCCGACACAAACCGGCCTGTACAGTCACAGAAGAAGACTAGAAGCTTAATATTTCGAATTTAGGAAAAAGAGAAATTGCACTGAGTAGCGAAAACAAAGGCGCTGATCAGCTTCCCAGTAACTGCAAAACTGATATGTGCCTTTGTTTTGGCCTAGGCAAATACCCGGTTTTCTCATGGCGTGGCTCAAATGTTGAGATTCTAGCTGCATTTGGCTGCTGTTGCTGGTTTGTGTTAGATCTGGCTATTAAACACAAAAGAAGTTTATTGTCTGTTTTAAGATTGAATAAAAGAAGATGAGTCTTGGGTACTTATCAAAAAAGTCTCTATGTAATGATTACATGCATGGGTTGTCCCAGAATAATGACGACTTTTTAAATAACTCTTTAACAGTATGTTGAATTTCTATGAAAATGATGTACAATCGCTAAAAGTGTTCACTCTAAATTCACTCTATACATCTTACGCCCCAGACAGCTTATACAAGAATAACATCAGTTTTACATTGCTCTACTCCCATCTTATTGTCTACTCCCATCTTATTGTCAACCTCCTGAATGTCTCGATATGAATGCATTAAGACTTCCTTCATAGTCATAGGATATTCGGCCTTGAATAAGCAAATTTTAAGGGTTTTTTGTGTCATAAGTACAACATACATTTTCAGTGGTTATTTCTTTTTAAGTGTTTTAAGTGTGCATTGTGTAAAAAATTGTATCTCACATTTATAGACATTTAATTGGAAAATAAAACTGTTTTATGTGGTAAATAGAGTAAATACAGTGAATAGTAACTGAATACATATATATAGCCTCAATTCTCTCACACAGAAATTTTAGATAAATCACTAAATAAAGTTTAAAGAAAACACTTAACTGTCAAGCATACAGCATTCTCACCATCTTCAAATAAAAGATAAAAAATCATCACAATGGGTGGAATATCTTGAGATTTGTTCACAACATGGGAAATGGACGGACAACAAGACATAACTAAATTACAAAATTATGAGATATATTAGATTTGTGAAATGAGCCACATCATGAGAAAATCAACATTATGCATATGCAAAAACAAAGGCGTTGTTCGGCTTTGCAGTAACTGCGAAGCTGAACAACGCCTTTGTTTTCGCTACATGGATAGTACAATTCTTCTACTTTCTAAATCCAAAATTTCCAGCGCCTAGCCATCTGCTCGGTTTGTTTCAGACCTAGCAAGACCTAGCCAGAAACCACTTTGTTGGTTTCCTCATGATGCAGTTCAAACATTTCATGCGTATAATTACAATTTGTAACTCTTCCAAACATAATATGAGGCACTGAATGTTTGACAAATTCAATAATTCTGATGTAGCCCTCAGCAAAGACACATCTGAGTTTTTGCTGGAAGCAAATCTTGACTTATCATATTTGTCATTCAATCCCCTCACACTTGACCCTCATCACAGGGAAAACTACCTAGAAAATTCCAACATGAATGAATACCTGCACAATGCAGTGGCTAGACATGCGCGGATCCAGAGGGGGGGACCGGGGGTCTGGACCCCCCTGGAATTTGAAAATTTTACCTAAAAAAAGGTAATTTTGGGATTTTTGGGAGGTTGGACCCCCCTAGTCTGTGACCAAAAATTACCATATTCGTTGGACCCCCTCTCGTGAAAATTTCTGGATCCGCGCATGCTAGAATTCTGAAATTCTTGACAGAGTATTAAATGTTAAGGCATAGAATTATAAAGGTAGTAGCCTGGTCCCGATGTTATAAAACTTTTTTCAAGCTCAGCTGAGCATGAATCTCAGCTGAGCATGAAATTTAAACTGCTCTTAATTACAGAAATTAGCAAAATTGGTAGGAAATTCCTTTTAGATTGGCAGAGCCTGTAATTTATCCTGCTAATAAGTGTTAAAATGCCAACAATTGTTGGCATTTTAACATTTATTAGCAGGATAAATTTTAGTCTTAACTGAGTTGAGCATGAAAAAAGTTTTATAACCTTGGGACCAGACTGCTTACAGAAGCATGCTAATCTGTGCATTGTTGTTCACATATGACCATAGTAGGCTTTCCCCATGATGTGACTCACTAAAGGGATCAGATAAAAACTGACCCGTCATACACTTAAGAACACAAGAAAAAATGCTACACAGTTGACCAGATATGAGAATATTTGGTGAAATCCAAGCAGTTCTCATATGTTTAGAGCTTTTGTATATTAATGTACGGATATTGCAATAAATATCCATAGCATATGGGGATTCCATTGTTTATCTCTAACTTGCATATTTACATCAAATAATCTCTATATCTGGCCAGTTCGCTACATACATGTATATATAAGGTGACTAAATTAAAAATAAGTTAAAAAGAAAATTAAGATGGACATACAATTTTAGTGTAAGTAATTTGGCTAGCAGTAAAGTTTCAATTGATACACAACCCAAAGCATGTTTGTCATATATCTTTTCAAACCGAAAAGTATGCAGAACACTCTAATTTCAAAAATATTGTCATGCCGATAAGCAACTATTTGTTCAACTATCATGTTTAGCTTTTATTCAGAGACTCATTATTTAGTTAAGTAACAAAAATATTTTGATTCTTTCCTTCTTTTGAGGAATTATGTCCCAATATAGCTAGTTACACAGGCAAACATAACAACAGTTTGAAAACTGGCATCAATACTGTAAATCATTTTCACTTTTAATAGATCGTCACCTTAGCGCAAAAACAGTGTAACTGCCAAATGCTAACTTTTCAGGAGAGACAAAAAACTTTTTAATTTTAGTATTTCACATATAGACACATCAAAAAGCAGTTTGAAAACATCTTATTAATTGTTGTCATCTATGTGTAAAGTAAGTTTGTTAAAGAATGGTCACTGAAAAAATTTATAGCATTTTTATTTTCAGATACAACATTTTAGCACTGAAAAAGTTTGCGCAAAAACCTTGTAAGTGCACTTACACTGTTTTTGCGCTAAGGTATTTGAGAATTTTTGGACAGTGAAAAAATTGCAATGCAGAACTTATTTTTCTTCTTTTTTGCCTTAATTATATTGCTTTTAGAGTATTTTACAAGATGACCATATGAAAATACCAAAAACAAATATTTTTGATGATTTTATTTCAAAAATTGCAGTTACAACATTTTAGCGCTGAATTATTTTCTTAGCGCAAAAACCTTGTAAGTGCACTTACAAGGTTTTTGCGCTAAAATTCAAAAAAAATTTTTTACATGGGAATTTTTCCAAAAACTTTAATAACTTCAGATATAGATTGAATCCAGTCGTAATACTTCTCCAGGTATTGTATCTTGATAATAGGCACCCATTTATGCAAAAAAGTGATTTTGGCCAAAATGTCAGTTACACTGTTTTTGCGCTAAGGTGACGAGATAAAGATGTTCTTTGTTAATTTTTGGATATGGCTTAATGTCCCAATCAACAAATTTCAATCAACAAATTTATATTCATGTCCGATGGATCCACTTATTTCTGGGTATTAGCGGGTACTATGACGACCTTAAAGTGTCTTGCTCAAGGACACTACACAGCAGTAGACATCCAAACCCAGAGACTCTCATTTCGGAGTTCTGTACGCTACCACTAGGCCCTCAAACTTCCCTAAAAAAATACTGATATGAGAAATGCATATAAAGATAGCTAGTGAGAGATAGCTATAGTATAAAGATAGTTAGTGAGACACTGTCACATGATAACTGGACGGAACAACATCACAATAAGAATGATGTATATTTTACATGATGAAGTGGTAATGGAATGTTGTAATAATAGTAGCCCTGCATTGACTTTGAGAGGCTCCATGGTCTAGAGATTAGTAGAAGGATACCAATTTAAATCCCACAAAGGGTGAAGAAAGATCAAAACGATTCACCCAGAAGTCAATGGCCTTTTCTTACAAGGCAAAAAGAAATGATTAGATTAAGCATGCTTTAGCTTATCATATACCCTTGATAGCCCAAAATAAACTAGGCTCCCAACACACTTTTGCACCCACATTAACTAGGGTTTTGCACTTCTTACCAATTTCATTTTATTTAAATTTGAATGCTTCATGCTGTACAGAGTCCTACACTTCTCAATGTTCGCTAGCCCTGAACTATATCTAGATCAGTTGAACCAGAAAATAGTAATGGAGCATTGTTTATGACAAGAGTTTTTTTTTTAAAACACTAAAATCCTCTTCCGAAATTTCAAGCTTCTAGCCTACGTCTGTGACTGCATAGGCAGGTTACTGTCCAACCCGGTCAGAAATCCTAAAGTCCGGTTTTCTCGAGACACATCTCAAACTGTGGTAGGTAACCATACACAACCTGGGGTTTTGGGTATCAGAAATTAACCTCACTTTCATGCAATTATCATAAAAATGCTTCCATCATTTTTATGGTTATCTGAATCATTACATAATTATGATAATAAATGAGCCGCCACATGGGGAAAACCAACAATCTGCATAGGCGAATACAAAGGCGCAGATCAGCTTCGCGGTGACCGCGAAGCTGATCAGCGCCTTTGTTTTCGCTACACGGATAGAACAATTCCTTTATTTTCTAAATCCAAAATTTCCAGCCTCTAGCCATCTTCTGTGCTTTTACAGGGCGTTTGTGTGGGACCTGTTCGGAAACCACATTGTTGGTTTTCTCACAAGGCGGCTCAAACAGTTCAGTGATCACAATAAGCGAGACGGTGGATTTCCAATGTTAAATTGTAAGTATTAATGGTCTACTGGTCGGTCTGCCTATCATTTCTTCTTTCCTCCTTTGCTAGAGATTTGTTTCATTGCCCAGTCCATACCTTCCTGCAATTAAAGGAAATATGCTTCATAAAGTTGAAACCTGCAAACTCTAACACAAACCGTAGAGGAAATTTCTAGAAAATGACAATTAAGAGGTTGTCATGGGTTTCTTTTCTACACTTCTAACGCAACACTTACATTTTTGGACATAACTCAAAAATCGTTTAACTGATCTTCATGAAATTTTCAAGAAATTAAGTTCATCTATTTTTGTTTACTGTCTGTAATTTTCACAAAAATCGGTGGTCTATAATGCAATAAATTGGATGTTTATATAATATGACTGAAAAACAAAAAGTCACAAAATTCCGGTTGAACTGATAACTAAATGCAAGTAATTCGGATATCACAGCAGTGAAGTGTATCATAGTCAGTTAATATCCTGTGTGTCCCGAATGGAACTGGACGACACAGGGACACCTCCTCCTCATGGACAAAACATATTTATCAATTTCATACCAAAGCCCTGTGGGATTTCTCCACTCCTCCACAAAGATCTACTTCAGTTACTGCGAATTTCTTGATACAACACGGTGTTTACGCATACGCCTGTTTTTTAAACGCATCCCAGAGATGACCAATAACGCTAAATTTCTTGGAATAAACACGTCATATGTTTTATTGCTTGGAAACTTATTTTCAAGCTTGTGGTGTTGGGGATACCGGATATGAGCTGGATATGATACTTTTCTGAGACGCCGCTGTGATACTATTAAATTCTTCAATGGAGTGGCTTTTTGCGACTTTTCATTTTTGAGTCTTGTTAGATAAACTAAATATTTTATAAGTTGTGAACAATCAATTTCAATGAAAAAATACAGACAACACCCAAGCATAATTGATTTATATTTGCGGAAAAATTTAAATAAATTTGGTGGTTTAATTTTTTAGATATGATGGAAAATGTAAGTGTTGCGTTAGAAGTGCCCCTAAGTGTATGTAAATCTAGTGAAAATAAATAGGCTGATCTGCTGCTCCAAACTTTAAAAAAAGCACACAGAAAAATATACATGATGCAATCAGCATGGATGTTGATTAAAAGCAACTATCAAAGTCTATTAATAAAATCCAAAGTTCATCATTTAAAGGACAATTCAAAGCAACCATCGGTTCAACATCAATATCTTTCTACATAAATTTCTATCAAATATTAGGAAACATAAGTGATATTAAGGTACACTTACTCGAACACCTTCACAATTTGTTGCGCTACACGGCTGTATCTGCCATACCCTATCTCGTATACCATTTAAATTTAACCCCTCTGACACCTCGGCTGCTGTCGCTGAGTTCATTAGATCTTGTTTGTTGGCGTATACTAACAACGGTACCCCAGATAACTTTGGTTCATCTATTAATTCATTTAACTCCTGTAATTAAATACAAACTTTTACTTACTTTAGAAATAATATAAACAAGAATATTTCTGTTTTATACCTCAATAGGCTCTGACAGCCAAGGGGATTTGAAATTAGAAATGTGGAAAAGAAAATGTCCTGATGTCCAGTACCAATATGAACAATTAATGAATTATAATACCCAATGAAAATGCAACCTAAAATCCTATTTCCAACTCAGAAAACACAAGCGAGACAATTTAGCTGACATCTTAACCCACCTACGTCTTTAATTCCTTTCAGAATTACCATATCCAAGACTTACCTCCCCTGTTTCTTCAAATCTTTTTCTATCTGCACTGTCTATAACATATATCTGCAATGAAAACAGCTCTTATTTCCTTGTCTCTTAACACATATACTATTAGTCATATCAGAAAACAGCTGTATTTTGATTTATGCACTTACAGTGCTATAATTATGGTATGCATGTACTTTGTTTCTAAATCAATGATAGAGAGAAAACAGCCTTAAAATAGTTCATTTCTTAAAGTCTAATAAAAATACACATGCTGTTAAACATAGGGAAAGAACTTGAAAAGGCATAAATGACAGACTAGCAATGCTATCTTCTAGACTAGATAAATTAAGTCAGCTTTTATGTTCTGTTTCAAAGTAGAAATGCACTATCTTGTTTCCAGTTCTTTGAGCGAGCAATACTACACATTGCTCTTGGATACACTGGGTACATGCAGATCACATTCAAGTTGAAGAGAATTTGTAGCATTAGTATACATGTACTTACTAAAACATCTGTATTTTCAAAGTAATTTTTCCAGTATGGTCTAATTTTTCTCTGTCCTCCTATATCCCATACATTTAAACGGAAACCAGATGATTGCACTGTTTTGATATTGAAACCCTGAAAAAAAAAATACATGCTCAAAATCACATAACAAGAAAACCTTCAGCTTATATCTTTATTTCATTCATTCAAATTGCAGTTAACATGTAACAAATAACATGTTTTGGGTTACAAGTATAAATGGTTTTGGGTACTTCCTTAAAAACATTTTGATGCAGAGCACAACTGCAGCATCATTTATTTATTCATTTACCAAAGGTGCAGATCAGCTTCACATTAACTGCAAAACTAATCAGCGCCTTTATTTTTGCTACAGTACACAGATATTACAATTTCTCTACTTTCTAAATCCAAAATTTCCAGCCTCTAGTCATCTTCTTTGCTTGTACATCTCGGTTTGTGTCAGACCTGGTTGGAAACCACATTGTTGGTTTTCTCATGAAATGGCTAATATGTATTCTCACCTGTGTTGGTGTGATATGACTAATATCTTCTGATGCTAAACTTTTTAACAATGTTGTTTTGCCAGCATTGTCTAAGCCTAACAGTAATATTCGAAGCTCTTTGTCTCCACTAGCTCGCAGTTTACGTAACAATGCTAGAAGACCCTGAAAAAGATTATAAATTGTTTTAAATATCAAACATTCTGACTTATGACATTGGCATGCTTGAAAAATGCTTTTGATAAAAAAAAGTAGGAAATTCAGGAAAAATTAAAAAAAGGGTAGCCTAGTACATGTATCTGGTAATAAAAAGTAAGAAAAATTTGAATTTTCCGTTCGAAAACATGATAATATAGACATGCAAAAATGCAATGAGCACTTTCAAGAATGCTGGAATTTGAAATCCGAATGGCAGAGAAAAGATAGTTTGCCTTTTGGTCTTTGAGATCAGCAAGGGTATTCTAAGAAATCAAATCAGAAAATTACATTGTATTATCGGTATAGATTTATTTCCTAACCAGCATTTAATATATTTGGATTATACATGTACTAGTCTTTGTATCTATCCCTTTTCTTATTATTATGTTCACTGCTCTTAAAGAATCTAAGTTTTATTCTTATTACCAGTTTTATAACATGAGGATCGATGTTTTTTTTAGTTTTGACCACAGTAGTCTGAAAGTTGGCAGCCAGGAACATAGTGTTAAATCACCGATTATGATTTTTCTGAAGTCTTTGTTTAAAAATGGGTGCGTTCCTTTACTGAAATATTTACAGATTTGGGGATGGGTTAGACTCGTACAACTCAGCTGATGTGTACAATCTCCATGGAGCGAAACGTCTCGTCACCATTCCGAATGTACTCTCAGCCTCGTGTCCATCCGTAAATCAAGATGGTGAGAATAAGCCGTTTTTACACATCGACTGTTTCACCTAGAATTCTATCGTTAATACAAAGAAATGCTCACCGACACTTAGCTATTTGATGAAACACACATTTAACTTTCTGACAATCAAGTTTTCTCCACAAAACTCTGTGTCTACTTTTTGCAACAGGTTCATTTTTCAGCTGTTTGTCATCGTTTTCACTTGTGGGGCTGTTTCCGGAACGAGCCGAACACATATTCCGACGTAACGGAAAATGACGTCGAATATTAATTTATTCCAGTTGAAAGGTCAAGATTTGGCCTTGTCCAATGATATGCACGTATTTCTACAAATGACGTCAATCAGGTCAGCCATTTTGAATTCGGCGCGTGGCGTTTGACGTCAATGTTACGTTGCAACACGCGCTTCATTTTACTAATTGATCAATTAACCCTCGTCCTGCGGGACCCGCATGTATGCGGAATCGTAGTGCCAGGCTGTGTGGCTGCACCCGCATATATGCGGATCCGCAGGTACCGTATTTTAGTCATACAAATCTCTCGACCAATCAAAATCAATGTACTATCGATGTTCGGGTCGGTTGCTATACACAATGGAAAAAACGTTCTGCCGTTATATCGGACAATATTATTGGTTTTACAGGTAAGCCACGTGACTTTTAGCGAGATTTCAGCAGCTGATCAAGATTGCAAATTACTCGCTACAAATTGGGACGTTTTTCAACGATTTAAACGCCGATTCTGATAGCGGAGATGAATTTTGGTCTTCGAAGTGCACGACATTGATATTGACCGACAGAATCAAGACGATTCTGACGATGAATGGGCATTTGACATTAAAAAATCGGCTGAGGGCGACCCAGAACCGACACACCTTTAGTTAACAGGTGTGCCTGGGGTCACTGGCTCTACCGCGCTTCCTAATAGTTAGTTTCTAGTTTCTAAACTATAACTGTTCAAAAAAAAGAATATTTTTGTGTTCAGTACTTTAAAAATTAGCAATTTCAAAATTTTTGGAAACACACCTGGACGGTCCCTTTGATGTTTCTTTGATGTTGATAAATTATTTCCTACCTGAGAAACTGAAAAGTGTATAAAAGTTTTTGAAAATACATGTATTCATATTTTATTAAGATTACCTAGTATTTCAAGGAGCAGCAATCACATTTTTACAAGTAATTGTATGTTTTATCATTTTTCACATATTTACCTTAATTAATCAATTAATTTTACAGGTAAATGGTGCATGTCCATAATTGGGCAGCCAAGTTAAGTGTCATGCAATTGTCCATGATCCCAAATTATTTACTTGGTTTCAAGGGATATTATTTGCCCAAATTAGCTGGTTTTAATATATGCATAAGTTTGAAATATTTTGCAAAACAATCTTTAACTCACATGAACCTTTGACCTTTGATCCCGGCTTATATGTCACACCTGTTGTCACATTTTTTTTTCTAAAGATGACAATGTTCGATGGGGCACGTAAATGTCACAGAACAACACAGGTATTGAGTAAAACAACACAGATTTTACAGCTGTTTTTGTATTTTATTACTTTTTCACACCTTTACCTCAGTTAATTAATTAATATTTCACAGGTAAGAAAAAAATAATGACAAAACATGAAAAATCTTGAAGATCAATGCAATTCCTTTACAATGATGTACAACATGTTAACATACCAGAATAAAATAATACAGTACAATACATGCAAAACATGATACTCACATTTTACAAAATTACAAAAAAATACTCAGCCAGCAGCACTGGAGCTATATAGAATACGCAGCAGGACAAGGGTTAAATATTAATTGACAATTAACTTTCCATATAAGGAAATGGTCGGAAGTCAATTTTCGGATTAAACCTACGAACATATACGGAATTTAGTGCACTGAAAGAATGATAGCCAGAAGTTTTTAAACGAGAATAAAACCGCTAAAAACGGACAAAAAAGGTTGGATTTTTTCTAAAAGCACAATAAACATGTTAGTAACGCATCGGTTAAGTGTATTCTTCTTGATTTATCTTGAAAAAGTTGCAATTATCGACACTTCGTTTCACCATTGAAAAACCAACTGGGATCGCAACGAAGAGATATGGAACATATGTGTAATATAGCGGAGTGAGATCTCGCAACTAGGGATGGGTCACCTTAAATGTACTTTTGTAGGCTATTTAAGACAGAAACCTGGAGATACACGTCAGTAATCTACCAATCCTTTCGACAATTAACAATAATTGTTTGAGGCTCTGCTCGTTTTATTGTGTGTGGGAAAACAAAGAATTTTAGTTGTGACATGTTATTACCCCACCCACTAAATTTTCAAATGAAGAAAATACAGAACGTCATTTTTTGTGTTTCATACGCTCTAGATGGGTAAATCTTTGACAAGTTCAGATGGGAAACAATAAAATAATGATTCAGATGTAAAAATATGAACAATCTATGCTCCGATATGCTCACTAAATGCCAAAAATTACCATTATTTATACGGCGGTTTCGCTTCAGTGTAACTACGCGTGACGTCACCACGCCTGTACGTCTATTTTTTGTTTTCTAAGAGAGAGTACTTCCGGCAGGTGCTTGTTTATTATTTTTTTCTTCATTTATCTTAAAAATTGTGCTTTACCATGTATGTCAGCTTATTTCCAAGATTCCCCAAGCCATAGAAATGCCCCAATTTTAACATTAAACCCAAAACTTCTTCTACACGTTCTAGTTTAACTTCTAATTTTTTTTTTTTTTTTATGGACAAGTCACCAACTTTTGACAGTCACTAGTATTTGGACACCACATCATTATCTTGAGAATGTGATTTACGCATGGGCACTGTAGTAGATCTGGAGTGGCTAGAAGAATAGAAG
The DNA here is from genome assembly GCA_964017185.1 of Rugalucina vietnamica. Taxonomy (NCBI): domain Eukaryota; kingdom Metazoa; phylum Mollusca; class Bivalvia; order Lucinida; family Lucinidae; genus Rugalucina; species Rugalucina vietnamica. The sequence goes on from OZ024870.1 coordinate 38,356,105, forward strand.
TACATTGTATACAATCGGTATAACCAGTCCAGACCTTTTAGCCTAACGGCAGCTACAGTCAGTGGACATAATTATTCGCCACCTTTCTTTTCTTTCTTTCTATACTGCCATACGCCCTCACGGACATTCTAGGCAGATGCGCTGTCGAACAGAAAAAGGCTGAAAATTAATGAAAAGACAGGTTAAAAGCATTCAGTTAGACGGATAAAAGATGATAGGTTAAAATAGTTAAGCGGAGTTTAAAAACAGGATAATGGAAAATTCCATAGACTTACATGTATTTTCATGTTTGCAAGAAAAAATATTCTGCTCCTCCTGGTCAACACATTTTTATGTTTTTGGTGTCATTTGAAAGGTAAATGAATAAGGCAATAAACAAGATATTTTCCATTTAATTCCACGTCTGCGTTTTAAAGCTACAATTTTTAAAAAACTTGCGATTTTTTTTCGGACACTTTTTGAACAACGTCACCATTGACATCAATGGGAAAGTGGCTTTTTCAAAATTTCCCAAAATTTTAAACTGCTGTATATACAAAATGCAATGTTGAAACTTCACCAACTAACCTTTGTATATTGCCTTAATCATTTAACTTTCAAATGACACCAAAAACGTGAATATATGTTGACCAGAAGAGGCAGAATATTTTTTCTTGCAAACATGAAAATACATGTAAGTCTATGGAGTTTTCCAAAGGTGGCGAATAATTATGTCCACTGACTGTAGTCTGACTGGTCAGCCGTCAAAATGAAGTATCATACCCAGTGGATAAATCAGTTATCAAAAATTCATTTTGACGGCTGACCCGCCAGACTAAACGGCAGCACCATAGTAGGTTGGCCCTATATTGGCAGTTTGTATATTATTATTAATATGCAGTTGCTGTTTTAACCTCAGCAGTTGCTGTTGTAATTCTTAGTCTCTTGAGTTGCCTCCTCTTTGATCTAGCCTCAAGCAGAACCATAGCCACAAGCAAACAGACGTGATTGTCATGGATTTCGCTGAGGTCTTTGACTATATAGCATGTACGTGCCTGTAAGGCTAAGATAGTGATATCATTTCAATATAGCATGTAGTGAATACGAAATCGATCAGTTCTTTTTCTAGAACTACTAACCTTTGACAAAGTCAAACATAAAAGGTTATTACACAAACTATACATATACAAATGGGATTAGAGGATCTACGCATAAGTGGATGGACTCATGGCTCTCTGAGCACTCTCAAAAAGTGATATTAGATGGCGGTGCCTCAGATTCAGTCCCGGTTCACAAGGATCGGTGTTGTCCTATTTCTTATTTTCATTAATGATCTTCTGGATAATATCAGGTCCTCTGTTCGGCTATTCGCTGATGATTGTGTTTTGTACAGGAATATCAAGTCCCCATCGGATTGTCAGATTTTGCAAGATGACCAGTCACCTGAATAGCTTGGCCAAATGGGAAATGGACTGGCAAATGACATTAGCAAATGACCCAAATGTCATTCAATGAGGGTGACCCAGCCATGCGCAGATTCAGAAAATTTTTTCAGGGGGGGGTCCAAATTCCCAGAAGGGGTCTGATGTCATGTCCACTTATTGATTGGAGTCATGGAGTGGAGTATTAGAGTAGATTCTTGGAGTGGAACCTTGGAGGGAAATTTTGGAGTGGAACCGAAAACTCGATTCCAGTGGTAAATTTGTATTGGGGAGAATGATGCCATCGTGAAATGTGTAACAAATGCATAAACCGTTACTTAGGCTGAAAATAAAATTTTGTTTGTTTGTCGTTTACCTACCTACCCACAATTTACGCCCTGCCCTACTCAAAAAATTATATTGCAGTTTCCTGAGGAAAAATTATTTTTTTTTTCCTATGGCTGAAATATTTGAAAACTTGCATGATTTGGGTTTTATTAAAAATTCAAATGCTAGTATACAAACTTCTTAAATTTTTTACCTTTCCTGGAAAATCTGTACAATTTTTGTGAAATATCTATTTCATTTTATTTTATCTTGCCTACAATTTATGTAGTATTTTATGCAAAATAAAAGGTGATGCATGTGAGACAAAAATGTGAAAGTTAATTTTCTATTTTCTAAAGAAAGCAAAATATGATATATTAATTTTCCTACCTACCCTAGACTTTGCTGGGTAGGTAAAGGACAAACAAACAGTTTTTTTTTAATTCAGGCCTTTTGAGTTTGTTAACACTTAATATCTGTTACTTATCCTTTATTTGTACTGTTTGTGCATTTTTTGACACGTTTTGTGATGGCACCGTTAGCACCAAGACAATGGTGTTAAGTTTTCTGTTCCATTCCAAAGTTTCCATCCAAGGTTCCACTCCAAGAAACAACTCTATGACTCCACTCCATGACACCAATCCAAGACTCCAGTACATTGAATCCAAGACTCCAGTACATGACTTAAATCCATAAAATACACAGTGCCTATCTGAAGATGCCATGTCTTATAGTGTCTTACAGAGAGAGCTACTTATTGCTAGGCATGGCCTTCCATCACATTTTTATTGGGAAATGTGGGGTTGAAGTTAAAAACAGGAACGTAGGCTCTCCCTTCTTGACCAACTGAAACGGAGTTTCATGCATGCATAGTGGCTCTGGTGGTATGGTTAGGCAACATGTGATGGTCAAACAGCTGACAAAGACATACTTTCATTTGCCTGAAACTGTACAGTTTACTCCATCCTTATATACATGTACCTAACTTTGGTACTCTGCATGGTTTGGGATAAGACTGTTTTTGGATGATTTGGAAACTAAAACTCTATACTATCTAAGCCGTAACGCGAGAAAACCAGTCTTCGGGGTTTCCGACCAGGTCTGACACAAATCGACCTGTACAGTCACAGAAGCAGGCTAGAAGGTTGAAATTTCGGATTTAAGAAGAAGAGAAATTGTACTGTCCGTGTAGCGAAAATAAAGGTGCTGATCAGCTTCGCAGTTACTGTGAAGCTGATCTGCGCCTTTGCTTTTGCATAGGCAAAAATCCGGTTTTCTCAAGATGTGGCTCATCTAATGTATAGATCGGAGATGCAGCTGTGTAAGCTGTCAGAACTGTATCGTTAAAGTCTGTTCAGACTTCTCATAGGTATGTATAGGCATAATCTTTGTTGATTAGTGTCAATAATTCTTCATTCTCTGCTGATAGATTTCATTGTCTGAGTGGGGAGCATGACTCATTGGAATTCTTTTTGGAGGTTGGGTTCATATTTATTCACTAGTTGCCAGGTTCTTAAATATAAGTTAAAGGATGTGCACTGATTACAGGCTAACTTACATGAGTTCAAAATCAGGAAATATGCGGACAGGAAAACTAACCATACTGGTATGATATCAGCTGTTTACTGTGGACATGATGTACAATAAATCAAACAAACATCAAGGGTGTTTGAGTTACATGTAGTTATAATTGAGCCGCCTCATGGGAAAACCAACAATCTGCATAGGCGAAAAACAAAAGCGCAGATCAGCTTCGCAGTAACTGCGAAGCTGATCAGCGCCTTTGTTTTCACTACTTGGATAGTACAGTTCCTCTTTTACTTAAATCTGAAATTTCAAGCTTCTAGCGCTTTTCTGTGACTGTACAGGTGGGTTTGTGTCGAACCTGTTCGAAAACCACATTGTTGGTTTTCCCGCGAGGCGGCTCATATAGTTACTGACAATAAACATGATAAAGCAAGGACACATGAGAGTGTGAGGATAGTTGAGAATCAGCTGACTGTTAGTTATACCCCCGGCATTCATGCCGACGGGTATATAGTTTTCGCTTTTCCGTTCGTATGTTCGTTCGTTCGTTCGTTAGTTCGTTTCTTCGTTCGTAATTCCGGAACGTTCGTAGAATTTATGTCAAAGTTTTGGTTAAAGTTTCTCTAGAGGTGTATATCTCATGAACCAATGGTCAGAAACTATTCATATTTGGACCATAGGTACCCTATAGGGTTTGCTTTGTTTCCATGAGTTCGGACCCCAGGGTCCATGCCCGGGGCTGGGGCTAGAGGTCAAAATCTAGGTCACCTTTAAAATGTGCTGTTTACAATGTTAATGTTTCTTCTTTTAAGTTCATATCTTAACAAACAACCATAGGAATGTATTCTTATATAGTTCATAGATACCCTTTAGGGTTTGCTTTCATATTCAATGTCACCAAATCCTGGTTACCGTCCCCAGGGGTGGGGCTAGAGGTCAAAATCTAGGACACATTTTTATATGATATATACCATGATAAACTCTCTGTAAGTCTGTTTTCTTGACATCCACTAAGTCTTGCCCAGAACGCATTCATACTTAGACCATAGGTACCATGTAAGATTCAAACTCTAGGGTCTATGTGCGGGGGGGGGGGGGGGGGGGGGGGGCTAGAGGTCAAAATCTAGGACATCTTAATTTTTTTTTTTTTTTTTTTTTTTTTAAGAATGACATTCTAATTTCATTTCAATCTAGGACTGAGGACCTGACCCAAAATGTCCGCGCTTATGTCCTAGATTGGGTATACACGTCAGCTCTGTATACCGCTCTAAAATAGATATGTCATTCTAAAACTACACTTCCCCATGTTTGTATGTAAAGTACTTTACACTGCTTATTTCTAAAATGTACTTGATGAGGGTGCGGTCTTTCATTGGTGATGTGAGGTTCAATGTCAGGGGTGAGCATGTGCCGGGTTGTTTAGGTAGGGGGTAGGGAAGGGGGCTTGGTGGTTTCTAAAATGTACTTGATAAGGGTACTGTTTTTCGTTGGTGATGTGAGGTTCAATGTCAGGGCACTCAGGGGTGAGCATGTGCCGGATTGCTTTTGGAGTAAGAGAATAGTACAATGTTGTTACACTGTGTCACAAATAATAAGTACAGATTGTTTGTTGAATGTATTTTACAAACTCCTATGAAAATTATAGCTACAACTACAATAACTCATGATTTTAATGCAGGATCATGGAATCTCAACGTTTAGATCTGGACAGTCCTATCTGGGATCAGAATACCTTCATGGGCAGGCTGAAGTACTTTGCCTGGGTAACGGATCCCAGACTTAGTTTCTGCTCAACAACAAAGCTAATAGAGGCTAAAAATCTCCTACATAAGTACAGGTAAGCAGAATTGCTTTCTTGAACAGGATTTAGGTTGATTAGGCACAGAAAATTTCTTTTCAACGATTTACGGTCTTTTCAAGGTATTTTCAAGGCTTACGAATAAAGGAATGATCTGCAAATTCTTATTTGAGCCTGTACATGAGAAAACCAACAATTTTGGGTTCCTACAAGGTTCGACACCAACTGGGCTGTGTACAGTCACAGAAGATGGTTAGAGGCTGGAAATTTTGGATTTAGAAAGTTCATGTAGAGGAATTGTACTATCTGTGTAGCAAAAACAAAGGCGCTGATCACTTTCGCAATTACTGCGAAGCTGATCTGCGCCTTTGTTTTCACCTATTATTGGTTTTCCCATGCAGTGGCTCAAATAAAAAGAGCTATATCATGAAAAAATATATTTTAACTGTGCAGGTGATTCGCACCATGTTTTCACTCAATTGTGTTGGGCATGGTACAAAACCCCTAAGATTTTCATGTTTCAGTGACTATGACCGTTTTCTTCCAGGCAAGGAGAGGAGCCACAGGGTACCACAGTAGAGGGCATTCGGCGGGCCCAGCAGCTTTATCTGTTGGCATGTCACCCTGACACGGTGCAGCTACAGAATATCTAGAACCTAGTCAGAATCCCTTAGACTGGTTTCCCCTCAATGTATCTCTATTGTTTTCTTCCAGACAGGGTGAAGAGCCACAGGGTACCACAGTAGAGGGCATTAGGCGGGCCCAGCAGCTATATCTGTCTGCATTTCACCCTGACACGGGGCAGCTACAGAATGTCGCAGGACGCATGTCTTTCTATGTTCCTGGAGGAATGATACTCATTGGTGCTATGATAACATTTTATAGGTAAAATCATTCAAGTAGATACATCCCAGCAGGTACATGACGTCATAATGACGTCAGATCGACGTCGATGTGACGTTATTACGTCGCATCGACGTTGATATGACGTCATTATGACATCATGTGCCCACTGGGATGTACTTAAAGCCAGATGTACATGTATGTAATTGAAGGAGTTTAAAAGAATGTGCGTATCTAGGGATCGAAACATCATTTCTCGCCGCATTTGAAACACCAGTTTTTGCTTGAAACATTATTTCCAGCGTCATTTTACATTCAAAATTATCATTTTGTGGGACAGTTAGCAATATCAGATTAAATAACAGTGTTTTTGGCACAAAGCCGACGTTGTGCGAAAAACATACTGACTTTGTCAACTACTACCTCGTTCATACACTTATAAGAGGAAAAAAAGCTGATCTATGCCTTTGTTTTCACTAACGGATGATACAATTCTTCTTCCTAAATCCAAAATTTCAAGCTGTAGGTGCTTTAGCTTGTGTCAGGCCTAATTGGAAACCCTGTTTTCTTGCATCATGGCTCATATTGTAGAAGCGTTGACTATGATGTAATACCACTGATGGCTGCCTGCTTGAAATTTCAGATTTAAGAATTAGAAGGACCACTCATTCTATTCTATTAAACAAAAACTAAAGTGCTGATCAGATGTGTAATTTCCTTACAGCTGATATGCACCAGTCCTATTACTTTTGTATATGTTTTCTAATCATACAAATCATATAATTCTAGGAGCAACACGGCTGTGATATTTTGGCAGTGGGCTAACCAGTCCTTCAATGCCCTTGTCAACTACACGAACAGAAATGCCGACTCTGACGTCACACCAAAGTGAGTTCAGGTACCTCAGTGCAGAATACACTACATTATTTTGATTATATCAAGTCTTTGAGAAGTAGAAGAAAGTAAGAATTACATTGTTCTTTGTTTTCTGGAGGCATTCAGAGATTTCATTTTGCAATTTTGGGAAGGGGCCTGATTGGGAAATTTTGTGGCCAAAATCCTGAGTTTGGGAAATTTTCAAAATATTCGAAGTTGAAAATATTTTCCAAGATGACATAGTTGATTATGGTTATTCATTTAGAATCATTAATAAAAACTTATTATCATAGTTAAACAACATTTTAGAGTTTGATTTTCACATTGTATGGAACTATATTCAGCTGTGATTGGGAATTGCTTTCTCCAGATTGTGGGAACGGGACCTTATTTTTGCTCCTTAGACACACGAAAAAGATCCCTTGCAATATTTGTTTAAACTGTAAAATGGACATATACACACACAAGAAATGATGTATCTTTTGTTAAATTAAGACAGTGCGGTACAAATTTTCGTCGATTATGCACTAAAAATGTGACTTGTTTCTTTTACAATGTATATACAATTCTTGGAAGTTTTAATTTAAATTGTAAAATGCAATATTTTAGATTCTCTGATTTTGCAGGAAGATTGCTGTAGCCTATGTTTCTGCAACAGGAAGTGCATTGGCGACAGGTCTCGGTTTAAAAGCTGTTCTGGCTTCGGTAAGATTAATTATACATGTAATGTGCATGAGAAAACCAACAAATTCTTAGGCGAAAACAAAGGCGCAGATCAGCTTCGCGGTAATCACGAAGCTGATCAGCACCTTTGTTTTCGCTACATGGATAGAACAATCCCTCTCCTACTTGAATAAAAAATTTCAAGCCTCTGACCATCTTCTGTGACTGTATAGGCCGGTTTGTGTCAGACCTGGTCGGAACCCAAATTATTGGTTTTCTTAAGCACAGGCTCATATGGCAGTCATTCCAGAAATAATGTGCATTCTGAGTAATGAAAATGGATCAAAGGTGATGACAACTAATTGTGCCCCTAGTGGTTCATATCATTAGATACATCCATTCAGAAACCAAAATAACTGGAATGTTTTATTGTTCTTGATTGATTTGATCTATATCAAAAATTTTATGTATGGTCTTGACCCTCAAGTGTCAACTCCGTTACGAACATTTTCTTGTCTATAAATCACTACATGTTAATGAAATACACAAAACAATTTGTTAGGAATAAGAGTTTCCAATTTCTTATTGTACAAATGCAAAAGAAACAATTCCAGATTACTTAAGAAGCAAATTTTTCACTTTTACAACCACGATTATCAATATTTAGGGAAACTCAGTCAGTTTTGTTGTCCAAAATGGTGATTGCTGCACACAAGAAATAAATTTTAAGTGGAATTTCGACATTTTGATAATGATTGCATAGTAGAGATAAGGAAATGAAAGCACTTTTGTACTTTTAAGTAAGCTATTTTATATTTTTTAAATATTTTACCCCATGTAACGGAGTGGACATTTTAGTAACGGAGTGGACATTGTAACGGAGTTGACAATTCTAAACCGACTTTTTCAACAAATGATGTAAATGTTTCATTTAATATCTTTTATCTATTTTACTCTACTCACTTTTATTTAACTGTTAATCGCATGTGCATCCCTCATAAACTGCAATATGGTTGTCAGCAGACTGTTAAAAGTAAAATCTGTCAACTCCGTTACAAAACTCATTGAAACGGAGCTGACCGTAACGGAGTTGACATTTTTTGCTTTTTGTAACGGAGTTGACCGTAACGGAGTTGACAATTTAATAACATTTTATGACTGAGCTTCTTTATTCAGGAGTGTTGTCGTAGAATCTGAACATTAACCACATCTGGGTATGATCATTATTCTATGTGTTTCATTGATTTTGACTTGCTGCATATTATCTGTATGAAACAGTATGAACGGAGTGGACCAAAAATTAGTATACGCAACATAGGAATCACTTAAAAGCAATTTTTTTTCACTAAAACCTACGTAAGAGTCTTCACTAGCATATGATTTCCTATTACCACAGTACAGAATCTGCACATACTGATCAACAATTTTGTTTACAAATAAGTAATTACCAAATTATGGCCAAAAATATCGACCGTAACGGAGCTGACATAAAAGTGAGGGACATATGTCACGGATGTGATAAATCACACATACAAAGGCAAGCATTGATTTACTGAAGTTATTTAGCTTAGATTGCATCTTAACTAATAATTACTGGCAAAACACGGCATCATTTTGATAATTTATCTGATAGAAATACTCAAACATCCCGAAAACCTGTGAAAGGGACATGCTGTTTTTGCATATGTGGAGGTTGTTCCGTCAGTGGCTTTCTTAGAAAATGTTGCCTATTGCAAAACAAGCATATTTAGATTTACGTATGTGTATTAGTTAAATAAAACACATCACAAATTTCAAATTATTTTGCTTATTTTGTGATATATCGTGATAAATACCACAGGGACATAGGAATTCACGTTATTTTTGGAATGACTGATGGATGACCCATGTGGCAAAGGGTATAAAACACAATACAAATGATTGAAAGATCAAATGATTTCAATTCTTCCTCTATAAACAGTCTGACTTTTCAAGACTTGTTCACATTTGTTTGTATTTCAGTATGAAGGTTGACCTAAAGTACTTTATGGAACCAGTGATTCATAGATGAGCTGGGTTTCTGACACAAACTGTCCGCACAGTCACAGAAGATGGTCAGAAGAAGTTTCAGAAGAAGAGGTATTGTGCTATCTGTGCACTGAAAACAAAGACACTGATCAGCTGCGCAGCTACTGCACATCTGATCTGTGTTTTTATTTTTGCGTATGCAAAAATACGTTTTCTCATGACGCAGTTCAGATTGTTGTGATCCACTAGCTCAAACAAACAAGTTTTTTTGACATTTATTGAAACAATGTGCATATAGCATCAAGATGAACATCAAGTAAGTTGTCCAATCTGCCTGTACATCCATGCTAGTATTGTTGCTTATATAGACAATGTTTATAGATTTGCATGAAAAAAAAAAAAAAAAAAAAAAAAAAAAGAAAAGGAAAAGAAAAAAAATAAAAACAAGAAAAATTCAGCTAGTCACCAAACTGATTCACCAAGTAGAATAAAAACAAGGAGATATTGATTTATTTGTTGTATTTTCAGAGAGCATCACCCCTGATGCAGAGATTTGTACCATTTGCTGCAGTAGCTGCTGCCAATATGGTTAATATACCTCTCATGAGACAAAGGTAACGGCCAGTGTACTGTCCAGGTTCAATCACTAAGGCATTAAACACATTAATTACAGTTGAGCCACGTCATGTTAAAAACGGATACTTGCCTATGCGAAAACAAAGGCGCAGGCCAGCTGTGCAGTAACTGCACAGCTGATCAGCGCCTTTGTTTTCGCTGCACAGATAGAACAATCCTTCTTCTTCTTAAGTCCGAAATTTTAAGCTTCTAGCTTACTTCAGTGACTGCACAGGCCAGTTTGTGTCAGACCGGGTCAGAATCCAAATTGTCGGTTTTCTCACGAACAGGATCAGTTTATACTTGTCATGTTACATGCCTTTGAGCAAAACACATACTGGCTAAGCATTGAATTCATTCAAGCATGACTAAAAATTGTTGACTTGGATATAATAGAGATTCATGAGTTAGTGTTGCAGAAAGGAAGCAGATAAGTAAAAGTCTGAAGGGCACAAAGAAGGCAAATGGACAGCAAATCACACGAGCCTGTGTGTGAGAAAACCAACATTTTGGGTTCTGACCAGGTCCGAAACAAACTGGGCTGTACAATCACAGAAGATGGTTAGAGGCTGGAAATTTTGGATTTAGAAAGTAGAGGAATAGTACTGTCGGTGTAGCAAAAACAAAGGCACTGATCAGCTTTGCAGTAACTGTGATGCTGATCTGCGCCTTCGTTTTCGCCTATGCAGATTGTTGGTTTTCCCATGCGGCGGCTCACATCATAATTTTGATCAGGTGAAATGTTCATACCTGTTGCTGTTTACAGTGAACTGATAGATGGTGTAGCTGTATATGACGAGAACAATAACAAGATTACGGAGTCGAGATACGCTGCCATTAAAGGCATCAGTCAGGTCACTTTTAGTCGAATATTGATGGCCACACCAGGGATGAGTAAGTCAATTTTTTTTTGGGGGGGGGGTGCAAGAAAACTGGTCCTCAGCATTTCCAACCAGGTGCTACACAAACCAGCCTGTACAGTCACTGAAGTAGGCTAGAAGCTTGAAATTTTGGATTGATGCAGAAGAGGAATTGTACTATCCGTGTAGCGAAAACAAAGGCGCTGATCAGCTGTGCAGTACTGCACAGCTGATCTGCGCATTTGTTTTTGCATAGGCAAAAATCGGGTTTTCTCATGAGGAGGCTCAGATAATACTAGGCTTATCTAAGCTTCATCACAACTGATCAAAAGTACTCAATGAGCCGCCTCGTGGGAAAACCAACAATGTGGTTTCCGAACAGGTCCGACACAAACCAACCTGTACAAGCACAGAAAAGAGCTAGGAGCTTGAAATTTCGGATTTAAGTAGAAGAGGAATAGTACTATCTGAGTAGCGAAAACAATGGCGCTGATCAGCTTCGCGGTTACCGCGAAGCTGATCTGCGCCTTTGTTTTCGCCTATGCAGATTGTTGGTTTTCCCATGGGGTGGCTCAAATATTTTGATTGTAGAAATTCATGGCATTCATAGTATTGACTCATGACAAGTGAACTTTTGTTACATTACACTCCTGCGATTTTTACTTTTTAATTGTTTTACTATCATCTTAAGATGTGTACATTTTTGAGATCCCTTCCTAAATTAAATTGATTTTCATTCATTGATAAATGCTTTAAGTAGCCAAATCTTAAAAAAAAAACAACAACGTTTTTTAACAAATAATAATTTGCTGGTCATTGAGTAGCCAAGATCTGATACTAGTGCATTTTTCCAAGGAGATAGCAATTTGATATTTGCCTTCTCAAGTTTGTTGAAAATGATTTGAAATAATTATAGAGCCTTCTGACTCAAATCAGAGTTTTGACGTTAAAAAGACTTTAGAAAGTTCTTGTTTTTACAGCTCTTCTTCCATATTTTATGGAACACTTAGAGAAAACTGCCTGGATGAAGAAATACAAAATACTCAATGCCCCCTTACAAGTTTTACTCTCAGGTTTCACGTAAGTTAAGAAGAAATATTTTTGTTGTTAGGCAAAGAAAGGGCTTGCTTACTGAGTTACTGTAACAGTAAATGTTTACTGTATTAAATGTCATGGTTGCCACGCATCAGGGAAAAGTCAGGGAAATTTAAATTTTTTCAAGGTCAGGGAATTGTTAGGAAATTTTGCAAAGTGTCAGGGAAATTTGGAATTTTTGGTAAATGTCAGGAAATTGTCAGGGAATTTTGAAAATACCAGACTCGGGTTCAGTTACTGAGTGATGAATCCCATCAATGTATTTTGGGCAATCATAAACCAAATGGAATCCAGAAGTACATTTTATGTTGAATTAAGTTCTAATTGGTGTGTTGTAGTAATTTATGACTTTCCAAAGTTTAAGAATTGTCTTATTTAGCTGCCCTTGGAGACCGCGCGCGAAGATATCGTTGTCAGGGAAATTTGAAATTCCATCAGGGAAATGTCAGGGAACTTTGTTTCCGCATGAGTGTGGCAATCCTGAATGTGTACTAAACTACACTTTAACCTCATTATAATGCTACCTTTGAGGTGAAGGTTAACAGATTGTGTTATAAGTGAAACCATGTAATAATAAAGTTACTTTCATAGACATAGCAAAATAAATTTGGGAGCTATGACATGGTTCTAGTATACTAGTATTGAAAACTGCTAATTTCAGTGAGAGGCACTATAATGAGGTTCATCTGTATAACAGTTTGATTTGAAATACTGTGGGATAATAATATTGGCACCTGTCAGTTTGTGACCGATGATGAATTTTACTAAAAATTTCATCTCCTTAAAAAAGTAAAGAGGTCATAGCAAAAGCATTTGCTCTAAATATATTTCTTAGGCCTTTCCATGTGAAATCTTTTAACATCAGAATAACATGTCCTTGAAATGTATACCCCATTGGACCCCACTTTTATATAGAAAAACTGGGATTTGCAGGGGTATACCTATTTTTCTTATTTTTGCTCCAAAACATAGATTGTGGGTATTCGTTAGAACTGCCTCGGCGAGGCAGTTCTAACGTGTACCCACAATCTATGTTTTGAGCAATAAAAAAAATATCAAATTTTTTCAGCTAAAAATTTTCAATATTTTCAATTTTTAAAACTCAAAAAATCTCTGTTTATTGCATGAGTATGTTTTCATAATGAAGCCATACATTGTTTTGATGCTTCTTTTATTGTAGGTTACTTGTAATGGTGCCTGTTGGGTGTGCACTTTTCAATCAAAAATGGTAAGTCTATTTTCTTTATGTACGTAAAATGGAAGGATATGCACCCATCAATTTTTGGCCCCATAGGAATGAGACATTGTAGTCGGAAAAGTCTCTGGATATTTTAAAGAGCATTGGCATTAAACCAATTCTGTATTAATTTCAGTTTTTAGCTCACCTGAGCCGAAGGCTCACAAGGTGAGCTTATAGGATGGCCATGATCCGGCGTCCGTCCGTCCGTCGTCCGTCCGTCCGGCGTCCGTCGTCCACAATTTCAAAGATCTTCTTCTCTGAAACCGCTTGGCCAATCTAGTTGAAATTTTATGTGGAGCCTCCTTGGGTAGTGGCATTTCAAGTTTGATCGCGAAATCCAGGTCACATGACCAAGATGGCAGCCACACCCATATATGGTAAAAACCCTTCAAAAATCTTCTTCTCCAGAACCGGTGGGCTGATTTCCACGAAACTTGGTATGTAGCATTGGGGACTTCAGCCCATCGTAGTTTGATAAAATGATGACCCTTGGATGACCTTGACCTATTTTACGGCAAGGTCAAATTTGGAAACATAGGCTTTTACATGGGAAAAAGTGAAAAAAATGGATATGTTGGAAACTATTGCAGCCTGAGGCCTGAAAAGTGGTAGATGCAAACAACTAATGGAGTAGATGAAGGTATGTGATTAATTTAGGTCAAGGTCATCTCTTGACCTTGGCCAGTCTATCGTCCATTGACACTTTTCAAAGATCTTCTTCTCTGAAACTGCTGGGCCAATCAAAGTGAAATTTTATATGGAGCATCCATGGGTAGGGGAGACAAAATTTTGATCGCGAAATGCAGGTCACATGACCAAGATGGCCGCCACGCCCATATATGGTAAAAACCACTCAAAAATCTTCTTCTCCAGAACCGGCTGGCTGATTTTCATGAAACTTGGTATGTAGCATTTGGGACTCCAGCCCATCATAGTTTGATAAAATGATGACCATAGGATGACCTTGACCTAATTTACGGCAAGGTCAATTTTGGAAACATAGGCTTTAACATGGGAAAAAGTGAAAACTACGGATTTTTTGAAAACTATTGCAGCCTGATGCCTGAAAAGTGGTAGATGCAAACAACTAATGGAGTAGATGAAGGTATATGATTAATGTAGGTCAAGGTCATCTCTTGACCTTGGCCAGTCTGTCGTCCATACACACTTTTCAAAGATCTTCTTCTCTGAAACTGCTGGGCCAAGCAAAGTGAAATTTTATGTGAAGCATCCATGGGTAGAGGAGACAAAAGTTTGATCGCGAAATCCAGGTCACATGACCAAGATGGCTGCCACGCCCATATATGGTAAAAACCACACAAAAATCTTCTTCTCCAGAACCGGCAGGCCGATTTTCATGAAACTTGGTTTGTAGCATTTGGGACTACAGCCCATCATAGTTTGATAAAATGATGACCCTAGGATGACCTTGACATATTTTACACAAAGGTCAATTTTGGAAACATAGGCTTTTACATGGGAAAAGGCGAAAACAATGGATATTTTGGAAACTGTTGCAGTCTGAGACCTGGAAGTTGCTAGATGCAGACAACCAAGGAGTCAATGAAGGTTAAGTAATTAATGAAGGCCAAGGTCATTTCTTGACCTTGACCCAAAGTCATTTAAATATCAAAATTAAAATTATGGTTTTCTCATAAATCACTGGGTTTGGAAACTATTGCAGCCTGAGACCTGAAACTTTGCAGATGCAGACAACTTATGAATTCAATAAAGGTGTGTGAGTATTCAAGGTCAAGGTCATTTCATGATGACTTAATACTCCAGGATCAGGCTTCAGGTGAGCGTTCTCAGGACCAATGGTCCTCTGGTTTAGCTCACCTGAGCCGAAGGCTCACAAGGTGAGCTTATAGGATGGCCATGATCCGGCATCCGTCCGTCCGTCGTGCGTCCGTCCGTCCATCCGTCGGCGTCATCCACAATTTCAAAGATCTTCTTCTCTGAAACCGCTTGGCCGATCTAGTTGAAATTTTATATGGAGCCTCTTTGGGTAGTGGCATTTCAAGTTTGATCGCGAAATCCAGGTCACATGACCAAGATGGCCGCCATGCCCATATATGGTAAAAACCCTTCAAAAATCTTCTTCTCCAGAACCGGTGGGCCGACTTCCACGAAACTTGGTATGTAGCATCAGGGACATCAGCCCATCATAGTTTGGTAAAATGATGACCCTTGGATGACCTTGACCTATTTTACGGCAAGGTCAAATTTGGAAACATAGGCTTTTACATGGGAAAAAGTGAAAACTATGAATTTTTAGCTCACCTGAGCCGAAGGCTCACAAGGTGAGCTAATAGGATAGCCATGATCCGGCGTCCGTCCGTCCGTCGTCCGTCCGTCCATCCGTCGTCGTCCACAATTTCAAAGATCTTCTTCTCTGAAACTGCTTGGCCGATCTAGTTGAAATTTTATGTGGAGCCTCCTTGGGTAGTGGCATTTCAAGTTTGATTGCAAAATCTAGGTCACATGACCAAGATGGCCGCCACGCCCATATATGGTAAAAACCGCTCAAAAATCTTCTTCTCCAGAACCGGTGGGCCGATTTCCACGAAACTTGGTATGTAGCATCGGGGACTTCAGCCCATTGTAGTTTGATAAAATGATGACCTTTGGATGACCTTGACCTATTTTACGGCAAGGTCAAATTTGGAAACATAGGCTTTTACATTGGAAAAAGTGAAAACTATGGATTTTTTGAAAACTGTTGCAGCCTGATGCCTGAAAAGTGGTAGATGCAAACAACTAATGGAGTAGATAAAGGTATGTGATAAATTTAGGTCAAGGTCATCTCTTGACCTTGGCCAGTCTGTTGTCCATACACACTTTTCAAAGATCTTCTTCTCTGAAACTGCTTGGCCAATCAAAGTGAAATTTTATGTGGAGCATCCATGGGTAGGGGAGACGAAAGTTTGATCGCGAAATCCAGGTCACATGACCAAGATGGCCGCCACGCCCATATATGGTAAAAACCACTCAAAAATCTTCTTCTCCAGAACCGGTGGGCCGATTTCCACGAAACTTAGTATGTAGCATTGAGGACCTCAGCCCATCATAGTTTGATAAAATGATGACCCTTGGATGACCTTGAGCTATTTTACGGCAAGGTCAAATTGGAAACATAGGCTTTTACATAGGAAGAAGTGAAAAGTGGTAGATGCAAACAACTAATGAAGTAGATGAAGGTGTGTGATTAATATAGGTCAAGGTCATCTCTTGTCCTTGGCCAGTCTGTTGTCCATACACACTTTTCAAAGATCTTCTTCTCTGAAACTGCCTGGCCAATCAAAGTGAAATTTTATGTGGAGCATCCATGGGTAGGGGAGACGAAAGTTTGATCGCGAAGGCCAAGATGGCCGCCACGCCCATATATGGAAAAACACTCAAAAATCTTCTTCTCCAGAACCGGTGGGTCGATTTCCACGAAACTTGGTATGTAGCATCAAAGACCTCAGCCCATCATAGTTTGGTAAAATGATGACCCTTGGATGACCTTGACCTATTTTACGGCAAGGTCAAATTTGGAAACATAGGCTTTTACATAGGAAAAAGTGAAAACTATGGATTTTTTGAAAACTATTGCAGCCTGAGGCCTGAAAAGTGGTAGATGCAAACAACTAATGGAGTAGATGAAGGTATGTGATTAATATAGGTCAATGTCATCTCTTGACCTTGGCCAGTCTGTTGTCCATACACAGTTTTCAAAGATCTTCTTCTCTGAAACTGCACGGCCAATCAAAGTGAAATTTTATGTGAAGCATCCATGGGTAGGGGAGACAAGTTTGATGGTGAAATCCAGGTCACATGACCAAGATGGCCGCCACGCCCATATATAGTAAAAACCACTCAAAAATCTTCTCCAGAACCGGTGGGCTGATTTCCACGAAACTTGGTATGTAGCATTGGGGACCTCAGCCCATCATAGTTTGATAAAATGATGACCCTTGGATGACCTTGACCTATTTTATGGCAAGGTCAAATGGGAAACATAGGCTTTTACAAAGGAAGAAGTGAAAACTATGGATTTTTTGAAAACTATTGCAGCCCAAGGCCTGAAAAGTGGTAGATGCAAACAACTAATGGAGTAGATGAAGGTATGTGATTAATATAGGTCAAGTTCATCTCTTGACCTTGGCCAGTCTGTTGTTCATACTCATTTTTCAAAGATCTTCTTCTCTGAAACTGCTTGGCCAATCAAAGCGAAATTTTATGTGGAGCATCCATGGGTAGGGGAGACGAAAGTTTATTAGCAAAATCCAGGTCACATGACCAAGATGGCCGCCACGCCCATATATGGTAAAAACCACTCAAAAATTTTCTTCTCCAGAACCGGCAGGCCAATTTTCATGAAACTTGGTATGTAGCATTTGGGACTCCAGCCCATCGTAGTTTGTTGAAATGATGACCCTATGATGACCTTGACCTATTTTACGGCAAGGTCAATTTTGGAAACATAGGCTTTTACATGGGAAAAGGCAAAAACAAACTGTTGCAGCCTGAGACCTGAAAGTTGCTAGATGCAGACAACTAATGGAGTCAATGAAGGTAAGTAATTACTGAAGGCCAAGGTCATGTCTTGACCTTGGCCCAAGGTCATTTAAATATCAAAATTAAAATTATGGTTTTCTCAGAAATCACTGGGTTTGGAAACTATTGCAGCCCGAGACCAGAAACTTTGCAGATGCAGACAACTTATGAAGTCAATAAAGGTGTGTGAGTATTCAAGGTCAAGGTCATTTCATTATGACTTAATACTCCAAGATCAGGCTTCAGGTGAGCGTTTTCAGGACCAATGGTCCTCTGGTTTGAAAACTGTTGCAGCCTGAGGCCTGAAAAGTGGTAGATGCAAACAACTAATGGAGTAGATGAAGGTATGTGATTAATTTAGGTCAAGGTCATCTCTTGACCTTGGCCAGTCTGTCGTCCATTCACACTTTTAAAAGATCTTCTTCTCTGAAACTGCTGGGCCAATCAAAGTGAAATTTTATGTGGAGCATCCATGGGTAGGGGAGATGAAAGTGTGATCGCGAAATCCAGGTCACATGACCAAGATGGCCACCACGCCCATATATGGTAAAAACCACTCAAAAATCTTCTCCAGAACCGGCAGGCCGATTTTCATGAAACTTGGTATGTAGCATTTGGGACTCCAGCCCATCATAGTTTGATAAAATGATGACCCTAGGATGACCTTGACATATTTTACGGCAAGGTCAATTTTGGAAACATAGGCTTTTACATGGGAAAAAGTGAAAACTATGGATTTTTTGAAAACTATTGCAGCCTGATGCCTGAAAAGTGGTAGATGCAAACAACTAATGGAGTAGATGAAGGTATGTGGTTAATGTAGGTCAAGGTCATCTCTTGACCTTGGCCAGTCTGTCGTCCATACACACTTTTCAAAGATCTTCTTCTCTAAAACTGCTGGGCCAATCAAAGTGAAATTTTATGTGGAGCATCCATGGGTAGGGGAGACGAAAGTTTGATCGTGAAATCCAGATCACATGACCAAGATGGCTGCCACGCCCATATATGGTAAAAACCACTCAAAAATCTTCTCCAGAACCGGCAGGCCGATTTTCATGAAACTTGGTATGTAGCATTTGGGACTCCAGCCCATCATAGTTTGATAAAATGATGACCCTAGGATGACCTTGACCTATTTTACGGCAAGGTCAATTTTGGAAACATAGGCTTTTACATGGGAAAAAGTGAAAATTATGGATTTTTTGAAAACTGTTGCAGCCTGATGCTTGAAAAGTGGTAGATGCAAAAACCTAATGGAGTAGATGAAGGTATGTGATTAATTTAGGTCAAGGTCATCTCTTGACCTTGGCCAGTCTGTTGTCTATACACACTTATCAAAGATCTTCTTCTCTGAAACTGCTGGGCCAATCAAAGTGAAATTTTATGTGGAGCATCCACGGGTAGGGGAGACGAAAGTTTGATTGCAAAATCCAGGTCACGTTACCAAGATGGCCGCCACGCCCATATATGGTAAAAACCACTCAAAAATTTTCTTCTCCAGAACCGGCAGGCCAATTTTCATGAAACTTGGTATGTAGCATTTGGGACCCCAGCCCATCATAGTTTGATCAAATGATGACCATAGAATGACCTTGACCTATTTTACGGCAAGGTCAATTTTGGAAACATAGGCTTTTACATGGGAAAAGGCGAAAACAATGGATAATTTGGAAACTGTTGCAGTCTGAGACCTGGAAATAAAATATAAAAGCTTGATCCTTTGGAAGCAGTGAAAACGTTCAAAGGGAGGTAGTATGGGCCATATTGCGCAATTTCGGGTACTGAACCCTTATCAGTGACCCTTTATAAACTGGCGCTGATAACTAGATAAATATACTGCAATTTCAAAAATTTACGTAAGTCTAAATCAAAGACGCATGCCTAAACGTGGTCAAATAACTGAAACAATGTTTAGAAGATGGCTCTAAACGTACATTTTTATGATGCTAGATGCAGACAACCAATTGAGTCAATGAAGGTAAGTAATTAATGAAGGTCAAGGTCATTTCTTGACCTTGACCTAGAGTCATTTAAATATCAAAATTAAAATTATGGTTTTCTCATAAATCACTGGGTTTGGAAACTATTGCAGCCTGTGACCTGAAACTTTGCAGATGCAGACAACTTATGAATTCAATAAAGGTGTGTGAGTATTCAAGGTCATTTCATGATGACTTAATACTCCAGGATCAGGCTTCAGGTGAGCGTTCTCAGGACCAATGGTCCTCTGGTATTAAAAAAGAAACTGTGTTTTACCATTGTAAATGAACATGGATTCATTATACCCCCGGCATTTATGCCGACGGGTATATAGGTTTCGCTTTTCCGTTCGTCCATTCGTCCGTTCGTATGTTCGTTAGTTCGTTAGTTCGTTGGTTCGTTAGTTCAGTTAAAATGTCAAAGTTTTGGTTAAAGTTTCTCTGCTGGTTTATATCTCATGAACTAAATATCAGAAACCATTCATATTTGGACTATAGGTACCCTATAGGGTTGGCTTTGTTTTTATGAGTTTGGACCCCAGGGTCCATGCC
The DNA here is from genome assembly GCA_964017185.1 of Rugalucina vietnamica. NCBI lineage: Eukaryota > Metazoa > Mollusca > Bivalvia > Lucinida > Lucinidae > Rugalucina > Rugalucina vietnamica. The sequence goes on from OZ024870.1 coordinate 38,376,429, forward strand.
CGGGGTGGGGCTAGAGTTCAAAATCTAGGTCACTTTTAATTTGCGTCAAAGTTTTGGTTAAAGTTTCTCTATTGGTGTATATCTCATGAACTATATATCAGAAACCATTCATATTTGGACTATAGGTACCCTATAGGGTTGGCTTTGTTACTATGAGTTTGGACCCCAGGGTCCATGCCCGGGGGTGGGGCTAGAGTTCAAAATCTAGGTCACCTTTAATTTGCGTCAAAGTTTTGGTTAAAGTTTCTCTATTGGTGTATATCTCATGAACTATATATCAGAAACCATTCATATTTGGACTATAGGCACCCTATAGGGTTAGCTTTGTTTCTATGATTTTGGACCCCAGTGTCCATGCCCAGGGGTGGGGCTAGAGTTCAAAATCTAGGTCACCTTTAATTTGCATCAAAGTTTTGGTTTAAGTTTCTCTAGTGGGGTATATCTCATGAGCCAATCATCAGAAGCCATTCATATTTGGACTACAGGTACCCTATAGGGTATAGGGTTGGGTCCATGTCGGGGGGGGGGGCTTGAGTTTAAGATCTAGGACATCAATACTTTTATTATTACTATTATTTTTTTTTTAATTTAGACTGACATTCTATTTTCATTTTCCATCTAGGACTGAGGATCTGACCCTCAATGTCCGTGATTAAGTCCTAGATGGAGTACACAAGTCAGCTCTGTGTACTGCTCTAAAGAAGATATGTCACTCTAAAAACTACACTCCCTCATGTCTGTGGTCAAAGTGCTTTAGAATGCACACTTCTATAAAGTATTTGATAAGGGTACTGTCTTTTGTTCGGGATTTGTGATTCAATGTCAGGGGTGTACATGTGCTGGGTGGTTGTGGGAGGGAGAAGGAGGACTGGGTGACCACCAGCCGGGGGTATACGTGCCTGTCAAGGCAATTTTTCTAGTTATTAAAGAAAACATGTCCGTGTAATTAATACCCACTTATATCCCACTTTTATGTAGTAAAACTGGGGTGTACCGAGTATACAATTTTTGTTTTTGATCCAAAACATAGATTGTGGATATTTGTTAAGCGGTTCAACTAAATTTTTCAGCCTTCAACTAAATTTTTCAACAGAATTTTTATAGCCCCGCTTTGGAAAAGTGGGGCTATACTGGATTCACCCTGTCCTTCCGTGGTTCTGTGATTCCGTGGTTCCGTCATTCCGTGAACATTTAGTTTCCACTCAATATCTTAAGAACATATTGACAGAATCTGACCAAATTTTGTATGCACATCAACATTGACAAGACCTAGCTTGGGATTATTACCCGTCATTTTTTGCAAAATTCTGACAGAGTGATGGCCCTTGACTTACATCAAAATTTCGTTTCCGTTCAATATCTTGAGAACAAATTGACAGAATCTGACCAATTTTGGTATGCACATCAACATTGACAAGATCTAGCTTGGGATCTTTGCCTGTCACTTTTGGCAAAATTTTGATGGAGTTACGGCCCTTGATTGACGTCAGAATTTCGTTTCCGCTCAATATCTTGAGAACAAATGAACAGAATCCGACCAAATTTTGTATGCACATCAACATTGACAAGATCTAGCTTGGGATTGTTATCCGTCTTTTTTCGCAAAATTTTGACGGAGTTACGGCCCTTGATTGACGTCAGAATTTTGTTTCCTCTGAATATCTTGAGAACAAATTGACAGAATCCGACCAAATTTTGTATGCACATCATCATTGAAAAGATCTAGCTTGGAATTGTTAACCGTCATTTTTCGCAAAATTTTTACGGAGTTACGGCCCTTGATTGATGTCAGAATTTTGTTTCCGCTCAATATCTTGAGAACGAATTGACAGAATCTGACCAAATTTTGTATGCTCATCATCATTGACAAGATCTAGCTTGGGATTGTTACCCGTCATTTTTGCCAAAATTTTGACGGAGTTACGGCCCTTGATTGACAGAATTTGTTTCCGCTCAATATCTTGAGAACAAATTGACAGAATCCAACCAAATTTTGAATGCACATCAACATTGACAAAGTGTAGCTTGGGATTGTTACCCATCATTTTTCGCAAAATTTTGACGGAGTTACGGCCCTTGATTGATGTCAGAATTTTGTTTCCGCTCAATATCTTGAGAACGAATTGACAGAATCCAACCAAATTTTGTATGCACATCAACATTGACAAGATCTAGCTTGGGATTGTTACCCGTCATTTTTCGCAAAATTTTGATGGAGTAACGGCCCTTGATTGACGTCAGAATTTCGTTTCCGCTCAATATCTTGAGAACGAATTGACAGAATCCAACCAAATTTTGTATGCACATCATCATTGACAAGATCTAGCTTGGGATTGTTACCCATCATTTTTCGCAAAATTTTGACGGAGTTACGGCCCTTGATTGACGTCAGAATTTCGTTTCTCCTCAATATCTTGAGAACGAATTGACAGAATCCAACCAAATTTTGTATGCACATCAACATTGACAAAGTCTAGCTTGGGATTGTTACCCGTCATTTTTTGCAAAATTTTGACGGAGTTACGGCCCTAGATTGGCTTCAGAATTTCGTTTCCGCTCAATATCTTGAGAAAGAATTGACAGAATCCGTCCAAATTTTGTATGCACATCATCATTTACAAGATCTAGCTTGGGATTGTTACCTGTCATTTTTCGCAAAATTTTGACGGAGTTATGGCCCTTTATTGAGGTCAGAATTATGTTTCCGCTCAATATCTTGAGAACGAATTGACATAATCAGACCAAATTTTGTATGCGCATCAATATTGACGAGATATAGCTTGTGATAGTTACCTGTCATTGTTTTTTTCACCCTGCAAAAAAGCTGAGAAGCGGGGCTATAGACAGATTCTCTGACAATTCTAGTTCACCTTGTACCGCTTCAGAAAAGTCTGTATATACTATATTGCATAGGCATGTTTTCTAAATCTTGTTACTTTGTTAATGTATTTTCGTACATTTTTCTTACAGCTCAATTCCTGTATCAAGACTTGAGAAAATGGATGGTAAAAATCTTAGTGACTTAGAATTGGAACTTGGGAAGAGGCTACCAGACATTGTTTACTTCAACAAAGGATTGTGATGCTAATATTGTAGAATATATACGACAAAATAATGACCATACATGTGGTATAAGAGAAGAAAACATGGGAGCTTTAGTATTTCAAAGAGGATGATTAAAAAGTGCAATTCTGTAATTTTGGTATGTAAAAACTGAAATTCATTTTTGGAGATATTGAAGATATTACATGGCCATTCTGTGATTTTTTGTAGGATTTCCTCAAAATAGGCAGAATATACTGAGCTACCCCTAAAATAGGATATTGCTTGTATGGACAGCTATTACTCATGTTTCCCATATTCTGAGTGTAACAATGGACTAGTCTTAAAGATTGAATTTGAGCCTGTGCATGAGAAAACCAACAATTGGGTTTATGACCAGGTCCAACACAAACCAGACTGTACAGTCACAGAATAAAGATAGAAGCTTGAAACTTTGGATATAAGTAGAAGAGGAATCGTTCTATCCAGTGGCAAAAACAAAGGTGCTGATCAGCTGTGTTTGTACATAGTAATAATTCCAACTTTACTAATTTCCTACATTCTGATTGGTTGTTTGGAAGACTTTATACTTCGATAAAAGCAATGCGTAAGAATACTCGGTTTTCACCTTAAAAATGGCGCGACGTTACGTGATTACGTGACGTTTCTTTGAAGAAACGTTGACGTCACCAAATCTAAACGTCATAAAAACAATGGATTGACGCGTTTTGAAGGCGTCAAAATGAATATTTGGATTTTTTTTATCAACATGGACGTTTTTTTTTTCTTTTAGGAGAACATCGTACGGTAAGTGTTTTAATCTTCTTGTTGTGTGTTGAAATTTGACGTTTGAATTTCTAATGTTCCGAGCCCCAGTCATACATGTGATACATCTGAGAAGCAAAATAGGGAGATTTACTTTTCAAAATAGGGAGAATGATTAAACAAAGAAGGAAATTCTTGATTTCAAATAGGGAGATCTGAAATTTGAAATAGGGAGATGTATAAGTTATATAGGGAAATTTTGAAGTTCCAAATAGGGAGATTTGCTCAAAAATAGGGAGATCCCTCCAAAATAGGGAGAAATCACATGTATGGCCCCAGTTCAAAATCGACATTTCTTTCTATCGGCCCAGACGGCGATATATTCTCACAACAGAACAATTTTGAATGAAGGGGAGATGTTTTAAAGCTCCCGCTTTTACAGAATGCCTATAGCATGGCAGTTATAGCTTCTATTAATTGCGAGAAGTGAGTTCTATGCTTTGAAAATTTTCAAGATGGCTGCCTCATGAAGATCCGTTTTGCTCTATTTTCCTTCCGCTGGCTATAAAAAATTTCAATCAATGTAGACAGATGCAGTGTAATGAGACAAAGTTGGAATTATAAGGAATGAATTATTATTTTTGTTGATTTTATCGATGTGTAAACTCGGGCGAATCACTCACAAACTTTTTCATAAAGCCCTTCGGGCTTTATTTAGTTTGTGAGTGATTTGCCTGAGTTTACACATCGATAAAATCAACAAAAATAAAATTCATTCCTATAGTAAGGATTGTGATGTTATACAGATTTTGCTTGGCAAAAGATATATTGCTTTTTGATGTCATGTTTATTTTTTTTGAGAAAAAAAAAATAAATGCTTTCATACGCATTCATGCTTATTCTCTTGTTTCAATAGTTTTTAGTGTGATTATGGAAGTTAATCAAATGTATGTGTGAAGAGCCTGTTTTAAGTAGTACTCTGGAATGTTTACAATACTGCAAAATTGGTTACCATATTCCTTCTGTTTTGGACACTGTGCACTTTTTTTTTCACAATAGTCTCAAAAAACGCCAAGTAAAATTTTGTTCCAATTGGCACCAACTATGAACTGAAACAAAACATAAACTGATGAAGTAATCATCAGTCATATTTAGTGTTACAAACTTTGCAACATATTGTAAGATCATTTAAAGCTATATTCAATTATGTTATCCAGGGTGGCATTGGCTAGCCACACAGAGTGGGCTTGTGCACATATTTCGGAAAAGATCTGGGTGTGCACTTATTGGAGCATGTGTACTTAAAAGAATGAATACAGAAGTTGTATTCCTAGTGCAAGATAGATGTTGCCAGAGAATGCATCGGTAAAATAATTGAGCCTGTGCATGAGAAAACCAACAGTTTTGGGGTTCCGACCAGGTCTGACACAAACCAGGCTGTACAATCACAGAAGCAGGCTAGAAGCTTGAAATTTTGGATTTAAAAAGAAGAGAGATTGTACTATCCCTGTAGCGAAAACAAAGGCGCTGATCAGCTGTGCAGTTGCTGTCAGCTGTGCAGTTACTCAGGGTTCCCAAGAAAAGTATAAAATAAAATTCCATGACTTTTCCATGATCAGAGTTATATTTCAAAGACTATTTTTCTGTTTATTTATTTATGTTTTTGTCATATCACACTTTTTAAAAGGCAAGAACAGATGATTATATTGCAAAAGTAACTTCTAGGTATACATTATCTTGTTTTCTGATTAAGACAAATTAGTTTGAATGCCCTTTTGAAAAACAACTTTATTTATCAATACTTATCGAGCAAGCGAGGAAAAAAAAATGAATCCCAAAGACATCCAAACTGGCATTTTATAACAGAATTCCATGATTTTTCCATGATATTTCATCATTTTTCAAATTCCATGATTTTCCCATGCATGGAATTTTTTTAGCCATTTTCCAGGTTTTCCAGTGCCCCTGGGAACCCGGAGTTACTGCACAGCTGATCTGCGCCTTTGCTTTCACATATGCAAATTGTAGGGTTTTCTGATGAATTGGCTGTTGATTTTTAAACATCAACTCATATTGAGACATACCTCTGATCAGTGATGGGACACCTGGGTCACCCTTTTGCATGATTTGTATATTTTCTCCTGATTCCTTGTAACGAGTACTACTTACCAAAATGATTATAATGCTAAAAATAATGATTATAGCTGTCTGCCACTGCAGACTAGCTGTCTGCCACTGCAGACATACATAAATTACATGCTATTAAAAACATATCAATAATAGTATTAAAGTTTAAATTAGAGCCCACTGCATGGTGGTGCTCCAGATGACTTGCATTGTAATAAACAAGAAAGCAGATCATGTCAAATTTCCTTGCACTTGAATCACTTGTGAGTGCATTTAGAGTGAGGAAATGTCATAGAAATTATGACTTCTCACAGGGTTGCCACGGTCAGTGAAAAAGTCTGGAAAATGAAATTTTTTCCAGTTCAGGGAATTTGGGTTTGAGTCAGGGAAAATTGGAAAAAGTGCAAAAGTCAGGGAATTTCAAAATTTTCTCAAAAGGGATGGTCTTTGGCAATGTATCAATGTCTTAAAAGAATTTGAAAAAGTGAACTCTTTTCCCCTAAAGTTACATGGCTTTCGGTTTCTCAGAATTTCTTAATTAAGTTAAAGGCTTTTAACATATTGTTTGAAAAGTATTTGATTTTTCCTTTTTAGCTCGCCTGCACGAAGTGCACAGAGCTATTGTCACCTCGGTCATACCCGTTTACATTTACGTGTACGTCCGCGTCAGACTTTCGGTTAAAGTTTTTAAAATTGTTATATCTTGATAGTCACTGACCAGAAATCATTCATATTTGGAACATTGCTGCATATGAGGGTCCTCTGTGATTTAGTGTGAAGGGACCCGTGGGGTCGTGCCTAGGGGCGGGGCTAGAGGTCAATATCTAGAACACCTTTGTACAATGCTCAGATGCTGTGTTAGTTTCTCATCAACTGTAAAGCCTAGAACTGTCAAACCTTACATATGACTTCTCCTCGATGTCCCGACTTTGCACCCACATTGATCTAGTGACCTTGACCTATATTTCGTGCTCTAGTGACTTTGTCATTTTTGAAGCCAACTCTTAATATCTCATCAACTATAAAGCCTACAACCATCAAACCTTGCATATGACTTCTCCTCGATGTCCCGACTCGGCAACCACATTCACCTAGTGACTTTGACCTGTATTTCGTGCTCTAGTGACTTTGTCATTTTTGAAGCCAACCCTTAATATCTCCTCAACTATATAGCCTACAACCATCAAACCTTGCATATGGCTTCTCCTCAATGTCCCGACTCGGCACCCGCATTGACCTACTGACCTTGACCTATATTTCATGCTCCAGTGACTGTCATTTTTTAAGCCAACCCTTAATATCTCATCAACTATAAAGCCTACAACCATCAAACCTTGCCAATGGCTTCTCCTCGATGTCCCGACTTTGCACCCACATTGATCTTGTGACCTTGACCTATATTTCGTGCTCTAGTGACTTTTTCATTAAAGTTTTTAGAAGTCTATATCTCTTGAACATGTTGATGGATCAAGTTGATACTTTACATGTTGGTAGATATTGGTCTGAAGTTTTATGCTGTACCATTATGACCCACCCTGGGTGAACTTGAGGTCAAGGTCATGGCCTTAGAAATTTTTGGTTAAAGTTTTGGGTTAAAGATTTTTGAAGTCTATATATCTCTATGTTGATGGATCAAGTTGAAACTTTTCATGTTTGTGGATATTGGTCTGAAATTTTATGCTGTACCATCACAACCCACCTGAGCGACCTTGAAGTCAAGGTCATTGGTCATAGATTTTGATAAGTTTAGTGGCAAAGCACAAGTCAGGCGAGCTACGCTGTCCTGCGACAGCTCTTATTACAGTGGTTGAGCTTCAAAGTAAACTTACCTTTTCTGTATCCTACTTGTTTTCTTCAATTAATCCCTCTTCATTTTGGCTGCATGCTAAAATATGATAAATGACCTGAGGAGAGGCCAACATCAGAGGAGATTGCATTATTAACCCAAGAGCTTCTGTGGGCCTAGCCGGCCCCCAGACCCCCGCCAAAATTTACTTTCCTTTTTACATCAAACATTACCATGTGAAGTGAAGCATAGGTGCAGGATGAAGAAAAAGCCATTAAATCCTTTTTTTCTGACATACTTTTAATAACATTGTTTTGTTATCATGGGGATAACTTGAATGATAGTGAAAATAATTTCCCTACATATATAGGAAAAGTTCTAAAGTGGGAGAAGTAAAGAAGAGCCTTGCAACCTATGCTTTGGTAGAAGGTGATATGGCTTCAAAGAGATGATAAATGGCACTGAGAGGCCGATAAAAGAATCTGGAAAACTGTACAAAGTCAGGGAAAAGTCATGGAATTTTGAAATAATGAGTGGCAACCCTGTTCTCAGAGGCAGATTGCTAGTTCCCATGGCTTACTTCACCACACTAAATGTCAATTTAATGTTTATGAATCATTGGATCTGGAATGTTCAACATATTCCTCGTTTGACATGATATGTCAGACAAATATGTAACCAGTCTTCTCATAATGGCCACCAGTTGACACTAATAGAAGGCTATTTTAATGTCAGAAAAGTCTACCTTGCTCAGAGTTTGCAAACACTGACAATAGGTCCTGCAAGTTTCATGAGTATTTTAAAGAGGAAGATTGGCTGTTCATGACCAAATTTTCTTGAAAGAAATATGCTGGATGTGAGGATTGTTTAGTTTTGCGACATCATTTTCATGTCTGAATCTTGAAATGTAATGGATGTGAGGATGAATTTGAGGTTTGATCATTTTCGTGCCATTTAATAATAATCTTGTAAGAAATGTGCTGCATTTCATGACCAAATCTTTTTGAAAGAAATGTGCAGGTTGTTTCATCAGTTTAGTGACCAAATCTTCATGAAATGTGCTGGATGTGAGGATTGATCTCAGATTTGCTTCAGCATTTGACTAAACCTATAAGAAATGTGAAATGAGCTGGATTTAGGATTTATCTTGGTTTGCTTCATTTTCATGACCAACTTTTCATGAAAGAAATTCAACTGCATCTCATGACCAAATTTTCTTGTAATTAAACCAAATTTTCTTGTAATTATCAAGTTATGTGAATATTGATCCAGGGAATCAGACGTTTAATTATCATTTAGGCTAAAATTAGGATGTTTCTACCCTAAAGTTTTAAACAACTAGAAAATGTGTTTATGAAACACTATGCCCCCAACTGGTAAGCCACTTTCAAGATGTAAAAATGTCCAAAAAATGACTAAGTTCAAACTGTAAAAAAGTGAAAAAAATTAATCTGAGGAGTATATTCCAACCACATGCATATCTTCAAAGCATGGTCAAAATGTCTGCAAAGTTTCAAAAGTATCGGTATTAAATTGTAGGAGGAGTTGCACACACAAGTTACCCTCTATCCATCCACTAAAATGCCCGAAAAAATGACTATGTTCAAACTATGAAAAATATTACAAAAAATAATCCAAGGATTATATCCAAACCACATGCATATCTTCAGACCATGCCTATAATACATGTAAAGTTTTAAATGAATTGGCATGAAACTGTAGGAGGAGTTGCGCACACAAGGTACCCACTGCCCATTCACTTTCATTGTCAAAATGTCAGAAAAATGGCTAAATTGCAAAAAAAGTGACAAAAATTAATCTGAGGATTATATCCAAACCACATGCATATCTTCAAAGCATGGTCACAACAGTTACATCTGTAAAGTTTCAAGAGAATCGGAATAAAACTGTAGGAGTTGCGCACACAAGGTATCCACTATCTATCGGCTCAGCCAAGGTCAGATGCAATTTTTGTACTTGTGTCTTGTTATATGCTTGTAATTTGCACACCAATACACTGACACACTTTGTTTTTTGTTCAGGGAAGAGCTGATGTATTGTCCTAAGTGGCCCCAGAAAGAAAAAAACCTTCTCGGGCTTCATTATATTTGTGGTATTGGTCGAAGTAGTCCAAAAATGGCCAAAAATCAGTGTTATGCTGTTTCATTTAAAAAATGGCTTTTTTGGACATAAATTTTCACATAAATGCATCTTCATGTGCTTGTTCTGTTTTCAATATTTGTATAGCTAATTATGTCTTCTTTCTTTTGCAGGTTGAATTAACAGTCTATGTTAAACGGATCACAAATGGCAACCAAAACAACAAATGTCTTCTTTGTTATATATTTCCCCAAAAATGAAACCTGAGTGTTAGCATGACATCCCAGTCTCAGCTAAAGCAATGTATTCAACACTGCTGAAATGAAATGTGTATTGTTTTACATCAGTTAATGAAATTATATAATGCTGACACCATCAACAGACACACCGGTTCAAAATTTTCTCATTAAGTGTATGCTACAAAATGTCAAAAAAATCTGTCTTGTCCGTAGACACCCTTTCTTTTAAAGAAGGGTTTGAGAGATGTAGGTTATGCTTTTGTATGTGATGTATGTTTTCATAAAGACCAAGTTTATATAGAAAGTTTGTAGATGTCAACTGTTTACAAACACATACATACAAAAATGCTTTGTCCGTAGACATGTCTTGTCCGTAGACGCCAAACATCTATGGATACTAAAGTAAATATACTAGCAAAAACTGACTTTTTATCATCAAATTTGGTTTAGTTTTATTGTCAGGACTCATTTAAACAAATTTGGAAAATATTTGTCGAGTAAGTCTCCATGATTTTTCTTCAACATACGACGAAAAGCCATTTTAGCACAAAAAATATCTTCTGTAAGTGGATATACAAAGAATCATAGGTATATTTTTGTCCTTTTTTATGATTATTGTAAAACTGGTGTTGTCATGCTAAAATACACAAGGCAAGTAGCAATACATACAAAAGCATAACCTACGTCTCTCAAACCCTTCTTTAAAAGAAAGGGTGTCTACGGACAAGACAGATTTTTTTGACATTTTGTAGCATATACTTAATGAGTAAATTTTGAACCGGTGTATCTGTTAATGGTGTCAGCATTATACTAGAAAAAGTGCCTTGAGAGGCAGGTATACCCCCGGCTGGTAGCTCTCCACCCCGACCCCTAAGCCCACCGCCCCCGACCCAGACATATTCACTGACACATTGAATCTCAATTCCCAAATTAAAAAGAGCACCCTCAACAAGTAAATCTTTAGCTGGTAGCTCCCCACCCCGAACCCTAAGCCCACCGCCCCCGACCCAGACATATTCACTGACACATTGAATCTCAATTCCCAAATTAAAAGGAGCACCCTCAACAAGTAAATCTTTAAAATTTGAATTTGCAAAAAGCACTGTCTAAAAGCATTGACAGGTGTGTGTGTGGGTAGGGGTGGGGTGGGGGGGGGGGGGGGGGGGGGGGAGAAGTGTAATAGAATGACAGACTATTATAGAGCAGTATACAGAGCTGACTTGTATACTCAATCTAGGACTTGATTGCGGACATTGAGGGTCAGGTCCTCGGTCCTACATGGAAAATAGAATGTCATTCTTTAATAATATTAATAAAAAATAGATCTTGACCTCTAGCCCCACCCTGGGCATGGAACCTAGAGTGCCATGTCATTAGGAACAAGGCAAACCTATGGTGCAAGTATGAATGATTTCTAAACATGGTGGTAAAAAAAAGTACAGAAAATACAATTTTTAAATAAGTTCTAGATTTTGACCTCTAGCCCCACCCCCTGCACATGGACCCTAGTCTGAACCTTACAGGGTACCTATGGTCTAAGTATGAATGCTTTCTGACAAGACTTATTTGATGTCAAGAAAATAGACTTGCAGAAAATTTATCATGGTCTCTATCATATTATAAATGTGTCCTAGATTTTGACCTTTAGCCCCACCCCTGGGGATGGTACCATTGATTATGAAAGGAAACCCTATAAGGCATCTTTGAACTAAATATGAATACATTCCTATGATTGTTTGTTAAGATATGGACTTAGAGAAGAAACAGTAACATTGTATAAAGCACATTTTAAAGGTGACCTAGATTTTGACCTCCAGCCCCACCCCCCAGGCATGGACCCTGGGGTCCCACCTCATGGAAACAAAGCAAACCCTATAGGGTACCTATGGTCCAAATATGAATAGTTTCTGACCATTGGTTCATGAGATATACACCTCTAGAGAAACTTTAACCAAAACTTTGACATAAATTGTATGAATGTTCCGGAATTACGAACGAAGAAACGAACGAACGAACGGAAAAGCGAACTATATACCCGTCTGCATAAATGCCGGGGGTATAATAATTTCATTAACTGATATATTAACAATACACATTTCATTTCAGCAGTGTTGAATACATTGCTTTAGCTGAGACTGGGATGTCATGCTAACACTCAGGTTTCATTTTTGGGGAAATATATAACTAAGAAGACATTTGTTGTTTTGGTTGCCATTTGTGATCCGTTTAACATAGACTGTTAATTCAACCTGCAAAAGAAAGAAGACATAATTAGCTATACAAATATTGAAAACAGAACAAGCACATGAAGATGCATTTATGTGAAAATTTGTGTCTTTAAATGAAACAGCATAACACTGATTTTTGGCCATTTTTGGACTACTTCGACCAATACCACAAATATAATGAAGCCCGAGAAGGTTTTTTCTTTCTGGGGCCACTTAGAACAATACAGCAGCTCTTCCCTGTACAAAAAACAAAGTGTGTTAGTGTATTGGTGTGCAAATTACAAGCATATAACAAGACACAAGTACAAAAATTGCATCTGACCTTTATCCTATATATGTCTTGTCCGTAGACAACCAGATTGTCCATTTACAAGCAAAACAAGAAGGATTGATCTGCCTTTGCATCACGAGATGGCAGTTGTCATAGACAAACCTACAGAAAATATGTTTTAGCTCTTGGAATCAAATAGCTATCTTTTGTGCATTCTATGTCCTGTTCGTAGACACCTGAGTTAGCGAGAAAAGCCAGCATGATTGAATGATATAGGAAAATTTCTGGTTTATTTTTTTAAAACCAGTTATTGAATCACAAACTTTGTATAATGATTAATGATATGTTTTCTTTTTTTCATACTGTGAGCAGGATAGCCCATAATCATATAATAATAGCCCAATCTATCATTTATACATACATTTTCATGTTGACAAAATTGGACAAAACAGTTACCTGTATTTAATGCTTCCTAAATATTTCTTATGATGTTTTAATTAGAAAATATGATTCATAAAATGTTTGTGTGTTTTATTAGGCTTACTACAAAGGAACATACCAATTTGTCTTGTCCGTAGACATTTTAGCTAAATTTTGGGTGTAATTTTGAAATCGTGATTTCTTTGGTATAAGAAGACATAGAATAACAAACAAGGTCTCGTTTTGTTCGGTATGACCTACAGTTTTTTATCAAGTGGGCTATTTATCTTGCTGAAGCCCCAAAAATTATTTATTAAAAAAGATATGAGGTATTTCTTTGTCAATACAAGACTTTTTGTTACTTTCTTTGCCATAAAAAAGAACAAAAAGTATGAAAACATAGCATATTTACTACCAAAATCTTTCTCATAATGTACCCATCAACTTATGAAAACATTTGAACCACTGTGAGATATTTGAAATCAATTAAAGTTTATTTAAATTTTATTGCCTTGTTGTTTTATTTTCACTTAAAATTCATTTTCAACCTAAAATCATGAAGTTACAATTTATACTAAACCAAAATACCACTTGGATTCTGGTATTTCAAAGTACATACTAAATGGAAATGCAAACAAAAACTGAAATGTAAGAACTTGATTTTTGACCTCTGGTGAAACAAAAAATTGCATCTAAGCTTGGCTGAGCCGTATTCACTTTATCAAGAATCAAAAAGGGAAATAACTCTCACAGAATTGGCCCCTAGCCCCTTGAATTTACCTGAAAGAAAAAATATGGGTCCTTTTAATTTTCATATACAAACTACATACCAAATTTCAAGATCCTAGCTCTAACGGTTCCTGACCGAGTGCTCACGCATCACAGACTGACTGACTGCACGCACTCACTCACTGCACGGACAGATCCAAACCAATATGCCCCCTCAACTTCTTCGAAGTTGGGGGCATAAATACATTTATCATATGACGTCGCTGTTTTTCAGTGGATAACGTCATGTCATAAAAATCGTATGACCACACGTGTAATAACACTTTTGCGGGAATACGTAACGTCATTGACGACGTCCGTAACAACAATGTTAATTTTCATTGGAAATATGTCCACTTTTAGAGGCGATAAAATTGTATTTAAGAAGTCATATGATAAAACGAATCTTACACTCGTGGTCATTTCATATGAAATGACCACTCGTGTAAGATCCTCTATGTACTTTTAACTGCATTGTATGTATGGCATCAAGTTTTGGGACTTACAGCACTATTTATAAAAAGTCAGACAGGGTGGACCTCACCAGTTAAAATGCAATGCCAAATTTGTAAATAACTCGGATTCTTGTTTGGGCAGGTTTTCAGCAGGTGAACTTTTACAGGGTCATTGATCTGCTGATCTATGAACTTGAAGCAATAACTGTTGTGATCATGGATATAGTCCACTGATATTTCAACCTGCTCATTAAAAGATCTATAGCTGATAATTCAAGTAGATGACTTTTGAATTTGGTTTATTTCTATTTGATACAAATACTTTTCAACAGATTTTTGTTTTAGATTTTAAAGAGCTAAAACTTTCACTAGACGTTTTAGGGCTGGTGAAATGTCTTAAAAATATACTAATTAAAAGTGTATTTTAAGTCAATACATGTTTCTTTAATTTTGTAGTAATTCTGTGATATTAGTGTTTGTTGTTTAGTATTCATCACCACCTTCTTCTTCTGCTTCTCCTTCAACAGAATCCACACCAACTTCTTCATAATCCTTCTCTAGGGCAGCCAGATCTTCTCTTGCCTCAGAGAACTCTCCTTCCTCCATACCCTCTCCCACGTACCAGTGGACAAAGGCTCTCTTGGCGTACATCAGATCAAACTTGTGGTCAAGACGGGCCCATGCCTCGGCTATAGCTGTTGTGTTGCTCAACATGCATACGGCCCTCTGGACCTTGGCTAGATCACCTCCTGGGACGACACAGGGTGGCTGATAATTGATTCCTACTTTGAAGCCAGTGGGACACCAGTCAACAAACTGGATGGTTCTCTTGGTCTTGATGGTAGCGATGGCAGCATTGACATCCTTTGGAACTACATCTCCTCTGTATAGCATGCAGCAGGCCATATACTTTCCATGGCGTGGGTCACATTTCACCATCTGATTTGCAGGCTCGAAGCAGGCATTGGTAATTTCTGCAACAGAAAGCTGCTCATGGTATGCTTTCTCAGCTGAGATAACTGGAGCATATGTTACAAGAGGGAAATGGATTCTTGGGTAAGGTACAAGGTTGGTTTGGAATTCGGTGAGATCAACATTCAGTGCACCATCAAATCTCAGAGAAGCTGTGATGGAGCTGACAATCTGGCCTATCAGACGATTCAAGTTGGTGTAGGTTGGTCTTTCAATGTCGAGGTTTCGCCTGCAGATATCGTAGATAGCTTCATTGTCAACCATGAAGGCGCAGTCTGAGTGCTCAAGTGTAGTATGGGTTGTCAATATGGAGTTGTAGGGCTCAACCACAGCTGTTGATACCTGCAAGTTTTAAGACAATTTTGTGTTAAACTGCATTCTTTCAATATTCACAAACCTGGCAAAACCAGCAATATTGCTAAGATTACATTACAATGTCATGTAGATTTAAAAAAAAAAAAAACAAAAAAAAATTTGTTTTGGCCTCAATTCTGGATTTAATATAGCTTGTCACAGTTTTGTTAAGGTTTAAAGTTAGCCAAGTCCTCAGTACCTGCTCTAAGGTTTTGTTTCTTCTCATTGGTATAAAATGTATTATTTCAGATCCATAACCTCCAATTAGAGACCATACCTGTGGGGCTGGATATATAGCAAACTCCAACTTGGACTTCTTTCCATAATCTACAGAAAGTCGCTCCATTAATAGGGAAGCAAAGCCTGAGCCAGTACCACCACCGAAGCTGTGGAAGATGAGAAATCCTTGCAATCCGGTACATTGATCAGCCTGAAAAATACAAATACAATTTTTGTTCTGTTTACTGGGGTGCAACATATTGATCAGGGCCTTTCAAGTTCTGAAAAGACTTGGTGTCCAGGGTACTTCTTTAAGATGGCATCTCCCCTTCGCAGTTTGCAGTTTTTGTAACGGAGTTCATAGTGGTCAGTGGATTCAAGTTTTATGCTTTAGCTGGAAAGCAAAGTTTCTCAATTTCTTTGGTCTACAGAGTGGTTAACAATTGGACTTAGTACTACATATACTGTATCTTAGGGTTCTCGATTCTGGTTTGCAGCCATCCAAATATTTGTAAATGAAGCCTCTGGCCTGCATTGCTTTTTAAAATAAATAACTTAGTACTTGAATTTTTCAGAAAATGGTAAAAACTAGTACCAGTTTTCGGATTCTATCCAACACCAAATCAACAATTTCTTTTCCAATTGTATAATGACCTCTGGCATAGTTGTTGGCTGCATCTTCCTTTCCTGTGATCAGCTGTTCTGGGTGGAACAACTGGCGGTAGGTTCCAGTTCTGACTTCATCTGTTGTAATAGAAAAAGACATATTTGCACTTCCTAGTCGACAAATAAGTTGTGTTGTAAGAGAAAGCTGATTTTTTTTTTATTTATTATTTTATAAATCGGGCAACTTGGATTCACGAGTCATTTAATACTCATTTAATACACATGACATGATTGAGGACATAGCATTGTGAAAATGAGAAACAAATAAATTTAAATTGCACTATGTACAAATGTCAGACCTTAAACATTTTCTTTAATATAATCAGGGACAGTAGTATCATATATCACTGATATAATATGCAGTACATGTGGTTGAGTAAATGGCTGTGATAAGTTTCATTTACAAGTCTTCCAAGTTTTGACATACCTACAACTGTTGGCTCCAGATCAACAAACACTGCTCTAGGAACATGTTTGCCTGCACCAGTCTCACTAAAGAAGGTGTTAAAGGAGTCATCACCACCACCAATGGTTTTGTCACTGGGCATCTGACCATCTGGCTGTATACCATGTTCAAGACAGTACAGTTCCCAGCAGGCATTGCCAATCTGTACTCCTGCTTGGCCAACATGAATAGAGATGCATTCCCTCTAAAATGAGAGAGTATTTTCATATAAACAAAAAGTTAGTATTTTTTCCTTCTGACCTGACAAGTCAAGGCCAGTTTTAGTGGAACATTTTCTTTATTTATATTTAATCAAAATACTTCAAGTAAGAATAATTTGAAAATAGCAATTTTAATTTAACAATCTCAACTTTTTTCAATTAAAATTTAAATCACAAATGTACAAAAAAACTTGTTTGCAACAAATTTTTAAAATCCAGAATTGATTTTACGACCATTGAGTGTACAGTGTGACTGTACATGTAGTAAGCCTCTTTATTATATAGCAAGTGATGAAATATAGAGAAATATGTATTAAATATAACCATTAACCAATATTTGAAAAAGTTATATTTTCACATGAAAATATAAAAAATATTTTCACATGAAAATATAAAACATGTGAAAATTAATATAAAAAAGTTTGAAAATATAAGATTTGGGAATACGCAAATTACGATTCCACCGTTTTATTTCTAATTTATACATAACTAAATTTTATAATCTATGCTATTCAGTGTTAGAAATAAGATCTCGACAACAACTTGTCCCACGGGCAACCTGAAGTCAGTTTCAACTTGCCCCCCAAGATTTTAACTTGCCCCCAAAGCTGCTACACAAAACTGTTTATGTTAAAACTTGACTATCCAGGGAACTACAACAGTTTGTTAATCATGAACAAAAAGTACTTTTACCTTCTTAGGGTTGTTTCCAGTTGGATTTTCATAAATCAACCGAATATTTGACGAAAAAGTAAAATGCAACAACTAGGTAGTTTAAAATTGGAGTGTGAAATTCAATTCTAAAACAGAAGCTAGTAATATATTGTTGTATAATTATGAATTCAGAAACCCTTTTTCTTCAAATGTTCGGCCTTGGGCCTTCTTCAGGAATGGAAACTGTTTTTCAATGCTAAGTATTAAAAGTAACTGTCATCTAGAACAACTGTAGTTGCTGCTCTTTAAGCACATTGTGTTTGTGAGTGTCAGACTCTTCATGAGTGGTGAGTCTTTTCCGTATGAGCAGGTTCCAGTTATAATAGGCCCTGATGATTCAAACTGTTGACAAGTTTTGCAAACCATTCCGGTGCAGTTTTAGAAATAAGACCCAGGAAACAGTTGTCCGGGAGACAATCTGAAATAAATCTGCAACTCAAGTTTTGAACTTACCCTATATAGCAAATGTCTTATAGTTCCCAACTTCAAAGATATGATTCAATTTTTATTGTTGTGAATTTGTACTTTTGCTCCACTAAGAATTATCAGATCAAAACTTATTGGAGAATTTCAAGTTGTCCTGGGGGCAACCTTCCAGTAAGGCCAGGTTGCCCCCAACAAATTTAACCCGTGATGGGCAAGGGGGCAACTGCTTATTTCTAACCCTGGCTATTGTTGATGCAATGAACGTTCACACACAATAGCGACGTAATGACATTTAAGGTTTTGACGTCACATGATTTAGCGCGCAACGTTACAATGACTACATGCAATATATTAAAAAGAAAATTCAAGTTTTTGTCGTGAATATGACTTTTATTTCATCTCGTGAAGTGAAAAATTATATATTTCATTCGTGCCTTCGGCACTCATGAAATATAAAAAAATTTTCAATTCACAAACTTCCACTGTTCCTTTCCTTTCCTTTGTTGTAGATGTCTTTTAAGACATGCTTTTAAGACATGCCATCGATGGACTTGAAAAACTGATGCCATCGATGGACTTGAAAAACTGTTTGTCCAAACGAATTCATTAACTGATTGGATCACATCAGCGTATGATCAGCAGACTTCGAGAATAATGTAGTTAGACATGGAGACACTCGTTAAAATTAATTTTGATACCCCACACTGGTAAATGTAAAAGTACTGGAGCTAGTTGCAACGCACTGGTGCAGATTAAATTACGAACTGGAGTAAGATTAAAATGTCGGAAAAGGTAAACAAAACTTGTACCTCTCTTCATTATCATTCCCTTATAAATTTGTGCGTGTGTTATTTGCCATGTCACCTGGAGCAGAGAAGGGCGGAAGCGTTGTAGTTTATGATTTTATCACGCAATATGTGATTTATGTCATGGGTTAGAAGCCAAATCCGATACAGTTTTACCAACGTGACTGGTGGCATGTGTTTTCGTGCCAAAATTGAGGGGAAAATGCATGTCTGAGCATGGTTTTTGTTATATTATCATATATTTATGAATAAACATTCAAGAAACACGATTTTCGATCGTCATTTTTATCTTGGTACCGAATCAAACGTTTTATTGAGTATTTTCTATTACAACACACCGGGAGCATTTTTTGAAGCATTTGTACAACGCACTGGTGGTTACACAAACTTGCTTCAGGGTTGCGTTTTACTCGTCCAGAAAAATAGAGACATTATTTTACAGTGTTCATTTAAAAAAGGCCGTAACACTAAATTATCATACATTGATGACATTGACAACAGCTGTGTTTTCATTACCCTATCTATTATGCAAAGACTTACAAGGCTGTTAGTTTAAAATTTGATTTTTGTTCTCATCTTGCTGAAACAAAACACGTCAGAGACGATTCTTAGAGTACACACAATCTATGTGTCAAGCAAAAATTAGAAGAAAAAATGTCTATCCCTGTACAAGCTGTTTAGCTATATAATGTGTGGTCTGAGGTTCTCGGACATAATTTTGAGACATTTTCTCGCTTTACTTCCCATATTTTCAGAACTAGCAAAACATTTATCCTCATCATCCTACTTAGTCCTTGTCCATCAACCTGAGCACCCAGATCAGCCAGAAAAAAGGTACAAATGCATTATGTCCTAGTTTTCAAATAGGCCCATCTAAGTTTTAAGGACTTTATTTAACTGAATATGGCGAAGACTGTGCCTTGTTTTATTAATGCTTACAAGTATTCATATTTTGGGGCCAATTGGTGGCTTTTTGGTTAGTCTGCAGATGCTCTGATTGCTTTACTTCCCGGCTTTACTTATATTTATACATATTCTCTGAAACCGGTCGCACAGATATACAGTGTAGCTCCATGGGTGTTTCGTTGCATCTCATGGAAGTGGTACGAAGTATCGAAGTGTAAAAGAATAATGTGGCTGTTACAGTTTTAACGCTTTATGAATTTAAAATGTTTAGTCAAGGACTTTCATATACAGTGTATATGCATTTTTTCCTGTCAGCCCTTGGTAAAGATTCTGGGGTTCGCAACCTTTTGAACACACGGCCGGACTTGGAAGGTGTGGAAAAAAGCTGCAGTCTTTTGGGGAGTTGATACTATTATTCTCTTTTTCAGTGTCACAAACCGAGGCCGATTTTTTCTTTGCTTTGTTCTATTTAAGGAGAGGTTAGAATTTTTTCTCTTAGACATCTTTTGAGTTCTGGAGTTTTTTTTGTAGATGTGGATGTAAATCAGGGGCTGTGGTTGTTACTAGGGTTAAGCAGAGGCGTTGTTATTATTCATTGAAATGGAAACATCGTTTAATGAATTAACAATGTGAATGCAATAAGACGTTCATGAGTTTCACGTCTTGCTTGTTAGGATAGCCCCATACATCATATGCCCATAGGTTAATCGTCTAGCGGTAGCCGGTCAGATGCAAAATGGACAGAAATAAAATAAAATATAAAGGTCTGATCCTTTGGAAGCAGTAAAACATTCAAAGGGAGATAGTATGGACTATATTGCGCAATTTCGGGTAATGAACCCTCATCAGTAGCCCTTTAAAATCCGGCAACGAAAGCCAGACTATTGTACTGTAATTTCGAAAATTTACACGAGAAGTCTAAATCAAAGACACATTCCTAAACGGGGTCAAATAATTTAAACTTTGCCTAGAAGTATGTTTCTAAACGTGAGTGTTTTGAACACTTTGAATATCTTTTAATACTGATCTCAAAGGATCTAAATAAAAATATAATCTGCACTATGGATGATGTACGGGGAGACTTTTTAGGGCCGCCACACGGCACAACACCAGCTGCAGTAATAGTAAATAGAATATAAAGGTCTGATCCTTTAGAAGCAGTAAAGTAGACACAACCACTTTACAATATGACCAATAAAAAAGGCTATGTTTATGTTGTGCTTTACATAGGATTTTTATAATTGACCGCTTTAAAATAATGTATGTTTTTTTTTCTGGGCGAGTTAGTTGTTTTGTATATGGGCATGTTCAAAAAAAATGAAGCCTTTGTGTGACATAGAGGGTCAAAAATAAACATGATTTCCAGGGTCTAAATTTTGTTGGACAATGTTCTAAAGACGTTGAATTTTACTGATTTGATAGGCATTTTATGAATAACAAAAACATTTTTTTTGGTTGTAAATTTTATTTTGTTAGTTTTAATGATTGTAGAAATTTTCCTTGATCTTGTCAGGAGCTTGAAATGTTGATAGTACATGGTAAGATGTAAGTTTTTCCTATTTGATATAATAGAATATATGTATATGAAACTTTTAAGACTAAAATCCTTTTTAATTTCTACTTTTTTCTCATTTTACACCATTTTAAGGAACATTTCTTGCCTAATTTTTTAAAAAGCATGCCTTAAAGTTTTTATAGCTTTAAAGATAAACTTTTTAAAAGAATAAAACATGCTGCTTTAAAAAGATTGGAGTAATGGGAAACAATGCTGAAAATTTCATATTGATTCCACCATCCGTCCAGATTTGCCAAATGATTATTAAAGACAGGTATTTTCTATGAAATGTTACACTCCTGAGATTATTGACTGGTGTTATAAATCAAAATTTACAACAATTATGAATGCAAAGAGTAATGTTGAACCATCTTAACATATTTGATAGATGTAAAATTGATGTTTTTCATATAGAAAACATAATAAATGCTCCAAATTATTGTTGTTGTTTTAAATAGTGTCTAGAATTATTTGCGATATTGTAAATTGTTCATGTCTTTGACAAAATACCTCATAATTCACAACCAAATTGTAATAAAATTGTAATTAACCAATTAAGCTTAAAACCATAACAAAACATTTAACTCTTAATAACATCAACTATAAGCAAAATGACTAGAACATACACATGGAGAAAATAACAAAAAGCGTTACACTCCTGAGAATTTGGGTAGTTACATTAATCTGAGTTTGTTTCATTTTTATCACAAAATTGCTTCCAGGAAATATATGTAGTCAATTTGATTAATAAAAATTCATTGAAACAGTATAAGAACAGTTGCATACTTTGGCCACAACAATTATGTTCACTTCCTTTGCGGATATAATATTTAAAATTTTCGATAATTTCCAATCAGCAGGCAAAATCAGTTAAACTACTGAATTAAATGCATTTAAAAATATTCCTTAGGACAGTTACAATAGAAGCAAACCACAAAGATTTTAACAAACATGTAACTATTTGGAAAAACAAACCCAAATTCAATCTTCTTTACAAAATGTTTATAATGTTACACTCCTGAGCATTGTAAGTTGCTTCTCATAAAACATAGTTGTAGCCTTCTGGCAACCTGTATGCGTTTAGCTCAAAATCTGGTAAGTAAAGATATATATAGCATTAGAATTAGAAATGTAAACATTTTTTAACAAGATTGGTTGTTTATTTTATTATTAGGATGCTTTGTCAAAACATATATTTTCTTAAGAATTCCAAGTTGTTCATGAAATCTTTTGTAAATTGCTCTAATTATCACACCTTTTTTTTAAAAAAAATATATATATTTTGATGATAGCAAACTGTCAAGAAAACACAAACTGTTAGTAATATCACCTAAGAAACCTTACAACCAAAACATATTTACAAATTGTTTGAATGTTACACTCCTGATGTCGGTTCACTAACCAACATGACTGTCAGTATTGCCGAATTTGCCCACAAGAAATGATTCAGAGAGTTACCATTGATCATTTATTTCAATATTCAAGACATATCTTAAGTAATAAGTATGTCATGACTATTTGTTAAAATGAGTTTGATTCTATTTGACAAAGTTCGACTTAATTCACCCTTAACCCTATTGGACCAGGGCACATGAACTTCTACAATTCACATACATTTGCACCCAGACAAATCTCTGGTCAGGGCTGGGGTAATCGTAATTTGTAATTGTAATCAGCTGTAATCGATTACAGACTTAGAAGTAATCAGCTGTAATCAGTAAACAGTCATTTTTCTGATTACAGGTAATTTAATTTAATCAATTACTAAGCCTGAGGAAATAATTCTGTTTACTTTCAATATACCCTCGATATTGTCGTTTAACTATCGATCGACCTTAAATTACCTTGATACTTTATACGCGCTTATATTTATTTTTAGCCAGAGAGTGACAACGAAGTATTTTTGGATCGATGACCTTGAGTTTGCTTCGTTGACAATGTAATCAGATATTTAGCATGTGTGATCAGCCATCGTTGTCCAAACATAAAAGCTTGGTGGTTATAATTGAGCCGCCTCGTGGGAAAACCAACAATGTGGTTTTCGAACAGGTCTGACACTAACCAGCCTGTACAAGCACAGAAAATAGCCAGAAGCTTGAAATTTTGGATTTAACTTGAGTAGAAGAGGAATTGTACTATCCGAGCAGCGAAAACAAAGGCGCTGATCAGCTTCGCGGTTACCGCGCGAAGCTGATCTGCGTCTTTGTTTTCGCCTATGCGGATTGTTGGTTTTCCCATGAGGCGGCTCATATATTAGCACATTTCTGCCGTCAGGACATCCGCTTGTTGGCTCATTTGCTCATGCACACCAACAACATAAGTATATAGTAACTGTGTCACATTACGAAAACTTGCCCATGCGTTATACATATTTTAAATATTTTTGCTAAAAACATCGAATGTCGAACCACGTTAGAACCGCCTCGCCGAGACCCACAATCTAATGCATATCCCATTTTTGCTATATAAAAGGTTAACGCGGACATGTTTTCGTGATGGACTCTCCCAGCTTCTGAACACCATATTGCACATGAGGCTTTTCCGTAGACAACTTCTCGCCCAGCGATGTCATGTTTCAGATTTTATTTTCAAATACTTGATGGTATTAGAAAGAGGGGAACTGAACTTCCGTAAGACAACATGAAGATTTGTCTGACATTAAACCCCAAAGCTAATCGAATTGACCGAACGATTTGTTGTGTTAACGGCTGTGTTAAACGAAGACATAGACTAGAAACAGTGTAAATTTTAACCCAGCTGTCGTGTAAAACCACATAGAACTTGACAGACGTTTTGCGTAGTGAAACAGTGTCGTAGGGTGATCTGGGGGAAGAGCATCGGACTCCGTATCGAGACCCCCAAATGCGGCGGCGTGTTGTGTCATTGAGCAAGACTCATTAACTCGCCTGCAGCTATGTCTCCGTCTCGACACAAATGGATATTTGTTGACTGGGATGTTAAGCCATTACCAGTCTGACAAAACTTACCTTCAACTTATCTTTACACTGATTCATTTGTCGCTGGCATGACGGCTTTTTAATTAACAGATACAACTATTTATTATCATTTCTCTCCCTCTTGAAATTCAAAAGGGAATAACTTTAAAAGGCATAAAGACAAGTTTCAACTAGAATGTCCATCATAACCATGGTAAACAAATATTAAGATAATATCAAAAATAATCTCTGGGGTCGAGGCTCATGTCTTATATAGTTTTATATTCGTGACAACTAGGGGTGTAACGATATACCGATATATCGGTATACTGCGGTACGGTGCTCGCGGTACGGTATACCGGTACGCCCATACAAGGATTCCGGTATATCGTAACACAGTCCGGGTTTTATACTAACACCCAAAATAATCCAAACGAGTACAACCACAGACTGTGTATTTATAATCGGTCCTGCTATCGAATTTTTACAGGTAATTAGCGTGAAACCAGTCCAATACATGTGCGTATTTGCCTCCCCTGTTGAGCTGTCAGTCATGTGGTTATTTTTGGAACATACATCTATTTCGGCACTTTAAAACAACCTGACGTCGCATAAAAATTTTGCATGTTGTTTACAATAATATCAGTCATAGATGTACTACAAATGTTGTAAAATTGATTCCCATTCTAGTGCAACAAATTTTGGCTTCGATAAGAAATTGAAAATTGACTTTCCTGTTCGTACGATATATTCAATACGCATTGCGATATGCATTTCCCGTACCGCGATATATCGCGATGCGGTTTTAGTGGGCGATACTCAGCCCTAGTGACAACTATGCTAAGTGTAATTAATAGTGCTCAAATCGCCCGGAACTCCTGTCTCAATATGATCGTACTGTTTAGGTGGGACGTAAAACACCAATAAAAGATACCAACAGAATCTTACTGAAGAGGACAGAGATAGATCACTGGATGGCAAAACATTGAGTAGGCCTATTTGTAAACATACCTGTAGGAATGACTATTTAACAATGGATATTGACCAGTGTATTTGTCATCAAGTTTCAAATTGAATAAGATAAGATCTGATTAGACAAGTGAAGTGGTAAGTCCTAGATCAACCAGTTTATCGTCCAATGGACCGATTTATGGACCGATATTGTTAGTTGTCCATCTCTTTTCAATATAAACATCACAATAAAAACGGGAAAACCCCGAGGTTTTATGAAATCATAATGGACATATGCATTTTATTCGTTTGAGATCAACCAAGTGACTCGTTTAAACGCATCAAGGTCGGTGGGTTAATTTGGAAATATTGTGAAATTAGTTTCGGAATGTGGATATTCATGTTATCTAAATTTTCCGGCATCAATCATTTATGAATCTCGGGTATGATTTTCAGATATTACCAAGCAGTGTAGATATGGATTGAATCAGATTCAAAATGAGCCGCGACGTGAGAAAACCGGTCTTCGGGGTTTCCGACCAGGTCCGACATAAACCGGGCTGTACAGTCTCAGAAGCAGGCTAGAAGCTTGACATTTCAGATTTAAGTAGAAGAGGAATTGTACTATCCGAGTAGCGAAAACAAAGGCGCTGATCAGCTTCGCAGTTACTGCGAAGCTGATCTGCGCCTTTGTTTTCGCATAGGCAATAATCCCGTTTTCTCACGATGCGGCTCAAATAATGTTTATTGGATCCGAGGTTTTACACAAGTATATCGACAGACATACAATGACATACAATGAGTATGTATAATTCAGGTGAGTCGGCTGTCGACATACCGAGACATGAAACCCATATCGTTATACTCGCACGAAAGTAACCTTTTGCGTATTACAAATGGCTCGGTCGACAGCACACTTGCTCCCATGGTATCTGTACCGACCTGGTGCTAAACCTAGCTTCTCTTACCAATGTTTAATATATTTGGTCCCATTTAGATAATACTAGTCTTTGTATCAACTACCATGTTGAAAGTTGTAAAATTTCAGTAATTCTCTTTGGCTCCATGTTGCCAAATCTAAAGGGTCACTGACGAGACTTTAATAGTCGAAACCGCGGTATGGCCCATCCCCTTTCTCATTAATGTCTTCACTGCTCTTAAAGGATCTCAGTTTTAATTTTTATTTGTCGTATTAACGATGGATTTGTCACGAATATGTGTCAAGATGATGCGATTGTAACGTTCGACCATCTGCTTGTGCACACAAATATGCTACAGCATCTGTTTCAGACTATCCCATATTGCGTGTTAAGACGAAGTTGCATAGACCAATGCAGATTTAAGCTTTCACGTGTGACTACTTTATATCGTGGAATTTCGCCATAAAAAGCGCACGGCAGCCATAGAAAACGAAGACATACTTTCAAACTTCTTTGACACTGCGTTTTGTATATGTATATCAAAATTTGCGTAAAAGAAACACTAACTCAAATGAAAACTAACATTGAAAGCGCTTGAAATCATTCCTTGGTATTGAACTTTTACTCTATGCTCCTCCTATGCCAAATCTTTATTTGTCCTTCAAATGTCAGTCTGACATCTAAGTAGGCAACATAAACGGAATTTCATCATCAACATTGTATCATGACTTCTACTGAATACATAATTGGTTTAAACCCCACGCACCCTGTGTCCAGTTGATTTTATCAGTTAATGAATATTTGCTTTGTTGTAATGTCGGGATGTTCACGTCCGTTTTCAAATATCAGTTTGAATATCATATTATTAAGAGGTAATGATCAGGAAACAGCTAAATCAGAATAAATTCCCCCTCCAACAACCCGAGATGGGAAAAACTAAACTGACAATCAGGTGCTATACAAAGACAAGAACGCCGCGGAGGTCAGCATACGACCTATACACTTCGTAGAGGAAAAAACCGATGCTTTGTAAACCCTAAAAGTCATGTTTTGTGTTTCATACATTGTAGGTATACTTTAGAACCGCCTCGCCGAGAACGGCCACGTTTTCCTGATGCTTTTGTATGTGCTCAGTTAAACAAAGCACCTTTGCGGACAAAATACCACTGGTATATTCTTAATATTTGAATGCGAGTTAGGAAACAAGGCGTGCCAATGGTCGCATTTGGGTCTGTGTTTCCTTTAAATACCAGGGTCCAGAATAAAGTTCGATCCCGGGCTTCTCCAACTATAAACCGACGTCCCGTCTCCATATGACCTAAGCTGTTGGTGGGACATTAAACTCGAAATCAAATCAAAAAGTAATCTTATTTTCATCATGGTTATATGACAATTTATAAACAGGGTTTCGTAACTAACCTTACGGAAGCCTATTGACATATTGACATATTTATTTCAAGGTCGAGCGGGATACTGGGAAACTACGCATCTAAAAATATCTTACCTGTGTCGCAGCCGATATAAAATTTACTACAGCTAAAAATAAACATTGATCGATCGAGTTAGGTTGATGTAACGTGCATAGCAAAGTAAACAGAATATTTTCTACTGGTGTAGTGAAAAACTGGCTTGTAATCATGATTACATTCTGATTACATCTGATTACAATTAGATAGATTTTGACAGGTTTTATGTTCAGTGTTAATGTGCAGCAATGGTATATACATGAATATAGGCAAAATCCAAACACCCACAAAAAAGGAAATAATTTACAAAACCTGCTTTTCTTTTACAGTTTTAAAATGAAATAAACATCACAAACTTATTTGATATACTATTTTGATGCCTTTTGCAGTCTGATATGGAAACTGCATATTCACTGAAAATTTACATTTTCTAACACCTTAAGCTACAAATCATTTTATTCAATACAGGAATCACAGGCAGCAATGTTCAAGCATTTCAACATCATTCATACAACTTATTGATTCTTCTAAAGCTCAGTCTAATGCACCAATTAGGTTTATATGGCTGTGTCACTTTAATTGGCTTGTTAGTCTATTGAAAACAAAGGTTGTTCAGGGTGTGAACAATTTATTTTGTTGTATGCTGATGAATTAATTTGATTATGCATTTGAGTCAAACAAATGGGAGAGTTACTTGTGACCACACCTGTACAAATTGTTAACAATCAAGATATTAATTATATGAGACAACTATATTTTCTTTACAAATGGGACATGTTAAGTTAACCTAAGGTCATTAAGTTAGTGAAGTTAACCAAATTTTTAGCTTCTTGCAGTTTAGTTTTCAAGGATAAGGGCTTGTTTTTAAGTGTGTCCTGGTCACTGCTTATTGTTTTACTCATGAAATGCCTTCTTTCTGACGGTGTTTTAGAAAAATTATGCAGGTTTGCATTTTGAAGGACATTCATGAATATGCAATTTATTATCCTTCCCTACTTGATAAAATTCAGCAAAATAACAACAACTCAATGAAGGACAAAACTTAGTTGAGCAAGTATATGTGGCAGCTTTTTTACACGTCCCTTTTAAGATTATTTCAGCTAATATAAGATAGGCCAATCAGTAGGTGGGGCAGAAACGGGAGAACCCCCCCCCCCCCCCCCCCCCCGAGAAAAACTACCTCGGGGGTATACCCCCAAGCAGAACTTGGCATGTCTCACATCTGCCACATGTGGGGCTCGAACTCACACCAGGCACAGCGGTGAGAATGTGGTGGTTTATCCAACAACTATGGTCATGGAGGTGGGCCCTTGGTTAAAAATCTGGAAACGTGTCTGGTTCGCCCAATCATGTCTGGTTCAGCTTCCAGGAAAATAATATGATAATTATAAATTAATAAAATTGAGTTCAAATTATACTTTAAGTCAGTTGCTATTTTTTCAACCAGTGAGAAGCAAACATTTGCATAAAAGAAACGAATTTAGAAGAGATATTAATTGTCATATAACCAAAGTAATCAAAAGTTATCTGATTACTTTGTCAAAGTAATCGTAATTTAATCAATAACATTCAAAATCTAAAGTAATCAATTGTAATTGATTACATTTTTTTTGGACTAAGTAACCTGTAATTTAATCGATTACATTGCAATGTAATCAACCCCAGCCCTGTCTCTGGTCAATCTAAACTGGTTAGTATGATGATAGATGTACTGATGCATTTTCTCAGGAGTGTAACACTTAATACTAAGCTTCAAATAACAGGTTTATCTATTTAGAAAATGTGAAATATCTTAAAGTTAGCTACTGTTAAATTAATCATAAGATAGTATACTTCCTTGAGAAAATTCATCATGATTTCTAAAAGTTGTTAGTCACACCTGGCAGAGCAGGCATTTTGGAGTTTATTTAAAAATGACACAAAATTGCGAAAAACAGTAAACCATTGAGTTGTTAAAACTTAAAAATGCCTTAAAAAGTTGAAACAATCAACACTTTTTGGAAATCAGTTGTTTATTTCAACTTTGGACAAGACATGTTAAGCACAGTGTTAAAATTTCAACTGATGAAAATTCTCTAAAAAAGGTGTTACACTCCTGAGAAAACAAAATCTGTTCTGAGAAGAACAGTTGTTGCATCAGACTGCAATTGTTTCAGCTGGTAATGCACTCTGAGGATGCCTTCTTGAAAAATAAAACAGAACAATAAAATACCACCTCATGCAAGAATTATGATATCCTAAGCACAAAATGTTACACTTCTGAGATTAGAGGGTTGTCAGACTCAAAAACGTCTGGACACAAATAAAAGTGTTGCTAGTTTGAATACACATCTTTTATAAGTTTTCCTAATGTTGGTAGAATTGGATAAACCTTTACACATGTATACAGGATATAAATAGAAACCACCAGCCACTGCAACAGTACAAGGTATTGATTTTTTGGGCAAGGTAAATTTTAAAGGGACTGTTTCTAATTCGGTGCACTTAAGTTATACCAATTGATAATGAAATCTATTGGATAATGTACTTTGCAGCTGGGACATTGAATTTTCCAATCTAAGAGAAATTTATGGAATAGTACCCCCCAGTGAAATGGTGTAGGTCTCTGAAATTTGGCATGCAAAATTTCCGTCACACTAAAAGTGTTACACTCCTGAGAATTTTGGGTAGTTTTTGTGGCGTCAAATTTTTATCTCTTTATCAATTTTAGTGAAATTTTACATGTGTCATCTGGACATCAAAAAACATCTTTCAGATATGTTAAATCATTTATAACATGTAAAATGTGATCATAGGATTCAAAATAGTAAAAGGCTTCATTTTTTTTGAACATGCCCATATGTGAAATCAGCAAGTTTGTGTAACCACCAGTGCGTTGTACAAATGCTTCAAAAAATGCTCCCAGTGCGTTGTAATAGAAAATCCTCAATAAAACGTTTGCTTCGGTACCTGGAAAAAATTGGCGATCGGAAATAGTGTTTCTTGAATGTTTATTCATAAATATATGATAATATAACAAAAACTATGCTCAGACATGCATTTTCCCCTCAATTTTGACACGAAAACACATGCCACCAGCCATGTTGGTAAAACTGTATCGGATTTGGCTTCTAATCCATGACATAAATCACATATTGCGTGATAAAATCATAAACTACAACGCTTCCGCCCTTCTCTGCGCCATGTGACATGGCAAATAACACACACACAAATTTATAAGGGAATGATAATGAAGAGAGGTACAAGTTTTGTTTACCTTTTCCGCCATTTTAATCTTACTCCAGTTCGTAATTTAATCTGCACCAGTGCGTTGCAACTAGCTCCAGTACTTTTACATTTACCAGTGTGACCCTTGACTGCTTTGAAAACGAAAATACCCCATCAAAGTGACTTGGTCGGTATCGCGAAAACTCATTTCTTTTTTGTTTTCTTGAAAAAAAAAATTGAAATAACAATGAAACGGTGTTACATAAACAATACTGTACATATGAGCGCTATAATAGTTTGCATCATTGACTTTTATTGCTATTGGGTCTCACCATTTTAGCAGTTTCTTCTCAGCTTGTGTCACGATGCGTAACGAATCTTTCACAGCTTTAGAATTTCAAATTTATCCCGCGCACGCTACTTTTATACGCATCATTCCAGAGCGCATGTCTCCCATAGAAACGGACTGTGACGTCAGATGAATTCCTTTAAATTATTATTATTATTATCATCGTTCGTTGTTATATTATCCCAATAAATTTTCTTGAAGAAAAACAAGTATAGATCGATTTTTTAAAATATAATTTTCTATTTAAAATTTGTGACACGTTCTTTTGAATCGGTCCGCATCGGCATGTTGTTGTTGTTGTTGTTGTTGTTGTTAAATAGACCTGATTGAACCGCCTTCTGGACTGACGACGTTTATAAATTGACGACTGTTCGTCGCTTGTCAATCATGGAATCGACTCATGGAACGGTGAACGGATTCAAAAACGCCATCGACAGACACTTCAGAGAAATACACGGGGTTTCTATAACTCGGTCGCTTAAGCCCTAGGCTGCATTCAAGGGTTTGGTCGCAGGTATAAACTTTCGAGAACTCCATAGACGGTTTAAAATGTACGTAGGCTGAGCAAATAGTTCGTGGACTTGGTCAATAAAATCAAAAGACTCTGAAATAACCGTATGTTCGCTGATGCGATTTCTCTGGAATAACCGCATGTTCGAAATCAATTTAATACGAACATACGTGGAAAGTTTCAGACAAATTGCTTGATAAACGTCGTTGCTATGATAATTTTTCGATGCGTGTTAGCGCTACCTGGAGCACGCATTTAGACATTAACGTCATTTGACATCGGAATGTCTGTGTGCGTTGTTCCTATAAAAACATTATTTCTTATTCGACTTCAAGCAAATTTATTATAAATTTGTTTCAGTTTTGATATGTCTCTAGCTGTTTGTAACAAATTAAACGTTTCTGTAGGTTTAGTATTCAGAAATCTCGCACAATTGTTTTCGCTGTGCGAGTACAGAAGGTGGGCAAAAGTATTCGTCGCGTTTGTAAAACTCCATTGACTTCAATGTATTTTCATGTTTGCGAGAAAAATTATCCTGCTTCTCCAAGTTAACGTATTTTAATGTTTTTGGTGTCATTTGAAAGGTACATGAATAAAGCAATAAACAAGGTATTTTCATATTCCATGCATGCGTTTTCAAGCTACAAATTTTTAAAAAGTTGTGAAATATTTTTTGACAATTTTTGGGCGACGTCACCATTGACGTCAATGGGAAAATTACTTTTTCAAAATTTCCTGAAACTTTATAAACTGTTGTTTCGGAAAAATGCAATGTCGGAACTTCGTCAGACCACTTGGCCAATCAAAGCCAAATTTTACGTAAAGCATTTATAGGATGGAGTAACCAATGTGTATATAAATAATCCAGGTCACATGACCAAGATGGCCGCCATGCCCATATATGGTAAAAACCCTTCAAAAATCTTCTTTTCCGGAACTGGTGGACCGATTTCAAAGAAACTTGGCATGAAGCATCGATGGTTAAAGTACTACATGTACAATGTATATATATCATGACCCTGTGGTGACCTTGACCTATTTTACGACAAGGTCAACATAGGTCGCCTATGCCTTGAATGGGTAAAATTATTAAAATGTCAGTTGAAGGACTTGACTTGCAGGAAATTTGCAAATGGACAGGATATTGATTATTATGAAGAAAAAAAATGCCACAGGGCTTCATCTGCCCCTTTACTGGGGCTTTTTACCATAATATTCAAACATGTTTATTGGTATATACAACGGATCTCAGTTGAGCGTTTACAGGACCATTGGTCCTCGGGTTTCGTTTTTAACCAGTTGGAAACAGGCAACATAACATTTATGTCGAAAACACACACTGAGCCGTGTCAAGAGAAAACCAACAATGCGGTTCCCGAACAGATCCGACACAAACCGATCTGTGTACACGCACAGAAGATGGCTCGAGGATGGAAATTTCGGATATAGAAAATACAGGACTAGGTTAATTTTTCACTCTATTTCAAATTTTCGGCACTAGGCCTTCATCAGGAAAGTAACTTAAAATTTCTGCAACTGGGTGGCATCCATTTTGAAGCATTATATCAGTAGTCAAAGGTGACGTAACATTTCTGCAACTGGGTGGCATCCATTTTGAAGCATTATATCAGTAGTCAAAGGTG
This sequence comes from Rugalucina vietnamica, assembly GCA_964017185.1. Classification (NCBI taxonomy): domain Eukaryota; kingdom Metazoa; phylum Mollusca; class Bivalvia; order Lucinida; family Lucinidae; genus Rugalucina; species Rugalucina vietnamica. The sequence continues at coordinate 38,409,897 of OZ024870.1, forward strand.
ACGTAACATTTCTGCAACTGGGTGGCATCCATTTTGAAGCATTATATCAGTAGTCAAAGGTGACGTAACATTTCTGCAACTGGGTGGCATCCATTTTGAAGCATTATATCAGTAGTCAAAGGTGACGTAACATTTCTGCAACTGGGTGGCATCCAGTTTGAAGCATTATATCAGTAGTCAAAGGTGACGTAACATTTCTGCAACTGGGTGGCATCCATTTTGAAGCATTATATCAGTAGTCAAAGGTGACGTAACATTTCTGCAACTGGGTGGCATCCAGTTTGAAGCATTATATCAGTAGTCAAAGGTGACGTTACGAGATTTAAAGTTACTTTCCTGATGAAGGCCTAGTGCCGAAAATTTGAAATAGAGTGAAAAATTAACCTAGTGTTTATCATCTATTCCGTCAGGAATATTTATTTGAGAATATCTACAGAAAATACAGGATGTAGCGAAAACAAAGAGGCTGATCAGATTCGCAGTTATACAGCGATCTACACAGTTTGTTTTCGCATTATGCAAAATGCTGATTATCTTATGCCACGGCTCATATTCATGTCAAAAGAAAGGAATGGTCGTACAAAGGCATACGCGTTTCTAGATTTGGATGGAGGCATGACTGGGGTTGGGTGACGTTACGAGATTTAAAGTTACTTTCCTGATGAAGGCCTAGTGCCGAAAATTTGAAATAGAGTGAAAAATTAACCTAGTGTTTATCATCTATTCCGTCTGGAATATTTATTTGTGAATATCTACAGAAAATACAGGATGTAACGAAAACAAAGAGGCTGATCAGATTCGCAGTTATACAGCGATCTACACAGTTTGTTTTCGCATTATGCAAAATGCTGATTATCTTATGCCACGGCTCATATTCATGTCAAAAGAAAGGAATGGTCGTACAAAGGCATACGCGTTTCTAGATTTGGATGGAGGCATGACTGGGGTTGGGTAGGATTTCTGTTTTCGTCTCTCACTAATGAGAAAGACCATCATTATTTCTTGAATAGCTTCGTGCGTGTTGGTGAGTTCTTTGATGGCTTAGGCCAATTCTAGGTCTAAACTGTCGGTTGCAAGTAGAGCAAGTCAGTGTCATGGATTCAGCTGGTGGCCCATTGGTATTGACTTTGCGTTCTCTGCGCTTTCTTTCAGCTTCACAGATTCTCTTTTTCATAGAGAGCTGCTCCTTTGCCACTTTGATCGCTCCTGAGCAGTCTGTTCCCAAGACCCAATTGGTATGTCAAAATTCTTCAGAGAGGCTTTGAGGGTGTCTTTGAGTGTAGCGTTTCTTCTGGCCACCTTGAGAGCGCTTTCCCTCTTGTACTTCTTCACAGAAAACTTTCTTTGGAAGTCGCTCAACAGGCATTCTTATAACATGGCCAGTCCACCTTAGCTGTGCTAGCTTTAAGACAGTATGCATGCTTTGCATCCCTGCTTTCTTCAGGACCACCGTGTCTAGAATCTTGTCTTGCCACTTGATTTTAACAGCTCTCTCAAACAGCTTAAGTGGAAATGGTTAAGTTTCTTTGCATGACACCGGTATTCTGTCCAGGTCTCACATGCATACAAGAGGGTTGGCACCCGGGTTGGCAGTTCCACAGCCTTGTAGACTTTCAGCTTGGTGTCATGCTTGATTCCATTTCGTTCCCAGACATTTGCGCGGAGTCTTCCGAATGCCACACTGGCTTTTGCAATTCTGGCAGTGACCTCATCATCAATGTGCACTGCTCTGGAAAGAGTGCTGCCCAGGTAGGTGAATTTATATATCAACAACTTTCAGTTTTTGTCCATTCACAGTGATGGTTGGTTCATTGTACGGTTTTCCAGATGCTGGTTGGTGTACAACCTCTGTCTTTTTTTGCTGATTGTGAGATCATAGTAATCACATGACTGTGTGACTTGATCCATGGCTCTTTGCATTTTTGCCTCTGAGCTGGCATCCTTATTTATATCATCTGCATAGAGGAGCTCATCTAGCACATCAGTCTGCACCTTTGTTTTGACTTGCAACCTTCTAAGGTTGAATATATTGCCATCAAAACGGTACGTGATTGGAAAACCAGTGTTACTGTCCTGAAAAACATCCATAAGCATGGCAGAAAACATCATGCTGAACAGTATTAAAATTGGTGCCATAACACAGCCCTGTTTGACCCCATTCGTTACCTCAAAGGGTTCAGAGAACTCTCCATCATTTTACACATGTGCTTGCATGCCATCATGAAATTGCCGCTTCATTGCTATGGATCTGGGTGGACAGCCAAACTTGGCCATGATTTTCCAGAGTCCATCACGACTAACTGTGTCAAAAGCTTTGGTGAGGTCGACAAACGTCATCTATAGATTTACATTCTGTTCTTGGCATTTCTCCTGAAGCTGCTTGCTGTGAAGATCATGTCTATTGTCCCTCTGTCTTTTCTGAATCCACATTGACTTTCTGGGATAAGTCCCTTCTGATAAAGATGAACATTCAGGCGGTTAAACAGAATTTTTGCCAGTATCTTCCCAGCAAGGCATAGGAGGGAGATGCCTCTGTGGTTGTCACAGACTTGTGGATTTCCTTTCCGCTTGTATAGGTGGATTATCAGCTTGTCTCGTGCTGTCTTGATTCAGCTTTAAGACATCCAGTCTTTTAGGAGCTTTCCTGCCTTGAGGTCGCCTCGCAGGCTGGATTCTTAGGTTGAGTTTGCTGACAGCAAGCCTATGATCTGTCCAGCAGTATCCACCACACATAGTCTTTGTCACTCTGACATCCTGCCTGTCTGTTCTCCGCACTAAAACATAGTCAATGAAATACCAATGTTTGACCAGGATGTTTTATTTCTGTTAGGTAGACAGACGAAAGACTGTTGGTGATTAGTAGATCATGTTCAGAAGCAAGAGACCATTGCTGTTGCACTTTCCAACACCTTCTGCCTTCTAGACCTAAAACTTTTCCCCAGGTCTGGTGGTCTGTACCAACTCTGGCATTAAAGTCACCAAGAACACGGCTACCAAACAGTTAAATGCGTAACCGCGGTTAAGAAAAGAAATCCGATTCACGTCCTTCCGGTTTTGCGTGTGAGGTGCAGTAAAAGGTAAACAAACTTTCGCAGCTCGCGTTTCCAAGTAATTTATTTTCACCTGGAGAAAGTTATTAAAATTTTCTCAATGCAATTTTGTTAGTTATTAATTGATCTTATCGTATCTCAAAAGATTTCCAGATTTGTCTCCTTATAATCGTGATTTTTATTCCCTCCTCCAAAATGCATGTTGATATTGCATTGTACATGAAGAAAATGTGGGTCAGTCATAGGGATATTTGTAGATCCCCGCTAATTGTGTCATTATAAACGGACGGCAAGGCAGCGAACAGATGATTTTAACATTGTATGTATAAGTTCTGTGAACACTTTCCTTGCCACTGACCGCTGCATTCTATGTATATGTGGCTAAAAGCTGTGTCAAAATTTCGGTCACGCATTTAATCATTAGAATGATAGCAAAATAATCGACATTAAAAGCACTTGTATTTTAGTTTCTCTCTCGAGTTCTACGTTTAACAATTTAATAATCACAGTGTCTCGTCATCTTTGTATGGTTTTTACCTCTACGAATCAAGTTTTATTTAAGAAATAGATCAGCTCTAGCAGTGAATTGTTGAGTAATAATTCACTGTTTGGAGGTCAGTTGTAAAGAAGATCAAATCACGAGCGCGTAGCGCGAGTGATTTATCTTCTTACAACTGACCGACAAACAGTGAATTATTACTCAAACAATTCACGCACTTGAGCTGATCTATTTCGATTCTAACACACAATAAACGCAAAAAATGTTGCTGAAACCGTCGATATCGTTCAGCTTTCCGCCATTGCATTTCAGAAATCCCGCCAAAAATTTGACTGTAATGCTGGTATTTACACACACTGTTTACGTTTGTTGTGCGCTAAAACGACGTTTCACCGTCTAACGCTGCTTTGTGGGATAGCTGACGTCACAAATGCCGCAAAGTAACGTCACGCTTATTCGCCCAGTGAAATTGTTGAACAATATAACACGTTTTTTTACCATTGGCTATATAGGCGAGGTATGTTAGAATTAAGGGTTTTTGACTTACAGTAGTGTGCAAGAAAAAAACAAACAAACGAGAATCTGCATATACAAAAGCCTTAAATATACCTTGGCTTTCCTTTTGCTCATGGTTTTAGTGAGTGATAATGTTAAAAATAATTAACCCAGTTAATACATATAGACAACCCCTCTCAAGGAAAATGAAAAAAATAATCCAAAATTGGTTTCTTTGTGATGTTTGCAGTGAGAATACTTGGTATATATCAAAATACAAACATTTTTGCAACAAACATGCAATACAAAACACTGTAATTCACATGTATGGTATTCCTGTTTATGATAAAACTTAGACTTTAAAATATAGACTTTAAAACATTGTGAATACTGTAATTTGCTTTTTTTTCGTTTGCTTTCATCTAAAACGCTGTACAGAGAATGTTAAATATCATAAAACAGGCAGAGGTTTTCAAACATATCTTGAAATAAATCCTTCTTATTTTAATGGTTAAATGCTTAACCATTTTTTTCTTCCCTACGAAAAATAAATGTTGAACCCTAAGAAAAATGAATACTGTGGCAGACATCAGTTGTAATTTATTTAATATATAACTACAAATTTGTCGCGGAACAATTACAAAAACATGATATTTAACAGCAAATTGTCCAATTTTTAGTTGTATTTTGCCGTTCTTGACCGTGTTGAAACACATGTTTCGAATGAGGGAACAAATAATCCCCAAAAACATCAAGTAATGTTGCAAACTGTTTTGGTGCTGCCTAACAATGATAAATAAGTGACAAAATAGCATTCTTAGATTTTTGATACCGTTCTGTACTACAAAATAATTATCGATCGATTCGAGTAGTCTATGTTTTGTTTACATTTGTTGCACCTCACACGCAAAACCGGAAGGACGTGAATCGGATGTATATTCTTAACCGGCGGTTACGCATTTAACTGTTTGGTAGCCGTGAAGAAGGATAAACTTGTCTGTACGGGGTGTTGCAGAAATAATGAAATAAGATATATGAGACAATCATTTTGCTAGTCCTGAAAACTGCGATTCACAGCTAGTTATTTCATGACTTATAGTTAGTAGCCTATAGATCGGGCTACACTTATGGAAAAAGACGTTTGACTGGTAATCTTGAAAATTCTGAAATGATAAAATAATGATGAAGAAAAGAAGGAATGATAATAGACAATATTGGACCTTGGTCTATCTAAGTTCATTACTCTTGTGAGAGCCAGTAAGGACTATCTAGAAGGTCAAGCTCCATCCTTTGGTGTTTGACGCAAGATTCACTCCGGTACAATGTCTCTTGACAAAGATAAATTTATACCTGTCCAGATTCTGGCACCCAAAATGAAAAGGTACAAGTAGGCAACGAGCAGGAAAAGGCGCAAACAGAAAGAGATTTCCACTCCAAAAACCGAGGTGGGAAAAAACTAAATTAACAACCAAATACCCATACCATGAAAACACATCGTAAGCCGAATGAGCAGCTATTTTCCCAATAGGTGGCCACTCAGTTACCAAAACTTAACTAAAATATGAAAACATACATAAGGCGCAAACTTAAATTTAAACACCAAGACATAAAACAATAAGAACCACCACAGAAGTATCGCCTTGGAACGATCAGTAATTTAAAATTACTGGCGGGCTTAAACCAATTTGACAGGACCCTAACCTCGCCCCCAAGCTTCTGCTTGATGATCCTTAATGAATTCAAATTCCGGGTCGTTTCGGCCCTGGGTCATTTCGGCCTGGGTCGTTTCGGCCAATTTTGGCGGTGGGTCGTTTCGGCCTTGGAAGGTGGGTCGTTTCGGCCAATTTTCTGGGTGAGTCGATTCGGCCCTGAGTCGTTTCGGCCAAAATACATGTATATAGAACCTCTTTAGGTAAGTTATAAAATTTGATCTTCTTGAGTACATACGTTTTCGCGGACATATACATAATGTATGCATGTGGGATGTTTTGAAAGTATGGAAGTCACAGTTCCAACCTCACATATTCTTAGTGTATCAGAAAAAAGTTCCCATTAACATTTAATGATTAGCAAAGTACTTGTGATAGAATGGAAAAATGAATGAATGAATGAATCATAGATAGATAGATAGATAGATAGATAGATAGATAGATAGATAGATAGATAGATAGACCGGCTGTCGGTGATCTAATTACAAGGGCGATTATCAAGGTGTGAAAACTCGTGTCTGTAATCAGCAATGCTAATCCATGGTGATTGGTTATTAATGTACTCAAAGTGTGAAAACACGTGCTTGTCAATTTAATTTGAGTCTACGCGTGAGAAAACAAACCGATTGGGAATCCTACCAGGTCCATCACAAACCAGCCTGTACAGTCACAGAAGCAGGCCAGAGTCTTGATATTTCGGATTTAAGAAGAAAAAGAATTGTACTATTTTTTTAGCGAAAACAAATGTCTTACTTACTTTCTTACTGTCTTTGAGGCCTTGTATAGTCTCTCGACTCTTGGGCCCTTTCACGTCTTCTTTCATTTAACTGGTGATGTCTAGCATGCGCAAGTGGATATGAATAACAGTCTGGCTCAAATTTGGTGTTTTTGTTTTTCCAGAACGTGTTTAGTCTATTTTTAAACTGATTGATGTTTTCTGAAGATACCACATCCTCTGGCAAACTGTTCCAGTCGTCTATTACCCTTTGTGAAAAGGAATACTTTCTTAAATCCAGTCTGAATTGCCGTTTAAACAGTTTTTGTGTATGGCCCCTTGTCCTTTGATTTGTTTGCACGCGAAATAACTGATCCTTGTCGCATTTGTCTATACCATTAAGAATCTTAAAAACTTCAATTAGGTCGGCTCTGGATATTCTGTATTGTAACGAGGGTAGCCCTAGTTCTTTCATTCTGTCTGTATAATTTAGGTGTCTTATGTTTTGTACCAGTCTTGTTGCTCTTCTCTGCACGTTTTCAATGGAAATGCTGTCTTTTTTATATATGACTGACCAGACGGTTGACGCGTATTCTAAATTTGGTCTTACAATGCTTTTGTACAGATTTAAGAATATTGTTTTATCTAGGTAGCTGAAGGTACGTTTTATTATCCCTAAATTTCTATTGGCCTTTTTAACCATAGCTTGGATATGTGGTACAAATTTTAGTTTGTCGTCTATTATAACACCAAGATCTTTTTGCTCTGGTACTTGATTTATTTCTGTTAGTTCCCCATTTACAGACATGAAATATTTGCTGAAGTTTTGCTGTTTGCCTAAGTGCATGTGATTGCATTTTTTATAGTTGAACTTAATTTGCCATACGTCAGACCATTTGTCCACTCTTGTCAAGTCTTGCTGAACTATACTAGCATCATTGGCTGTATTAACCACAGCGTATAGTTTGGCATCATCAGCAAAGAGCTTGACAAAACTGTGGACAACATCGGGGAGGTCATTGATGTAAATTAAAAACAGGGTTGGCCCTAAAACGCTACCTTGTGGAATACCGCTGGTCACATCTGCCCAATCTGATGACGCACCATCCACTTGTACCCTTTGTTTTCTATCTTTTAGAAAGTTTTCTATCCATTTTAGCAATCTACCTTGGATTCCATATCCCTTGAGTTTTAACAACAGTCTCTGATGTGGGACGCTATCGAAAGCTTTCTGAAAATCCAGGTAGATTGCATCAATGCTATTCTTATTGTCAAGTTCCTCAGACCATTTGTCACATACAGGTTCGTTTCATTAATAACATACCCCTGCAATGTCGCAAAATAAATTGACCCGGCACCCTACATTGCATGGCTCATTGCTGGATGGTTATTAGTCTGGCCTGGATGAAACTTTTACAATTTGTGTATATATTTATGTGTTTTAAACTGGTAGTTTGTTTATATTGATCGTGAGCAGTCCGATTGGACAGGAAGCTGCTTTCGACGTGTACCAAAATTATGCTAAATTTAATTTCAAATTTTCAACTTTCGGCGATTGGTATTTTGTAAGTACTGTGAATATTGCCAGTTTCTGACATGAATGTTGTTCATTGGCATCTATTGTAGATACCTTAAAACTTACATCACATTCGCTGAAGTACTGAAGTAGAAATGGAATATCTAACTATACCTACTACCCTGTATAATGCTACCATGCAAATGCATGTTTTCAGCACATAATTTGTCTGAAAGTTTATCAAATTTAAAAACTGGACATCTGAGAATATCATTAACAGTTGACATGATTATTTAAAGAGAGTAACGATAGCCTTGTATCTAATGCAATGTGTACCTGCCTATGACAATGTTTTAAGTTATGTAATGACATTCTTAAACATATATTTATTAAGGACATGTGATGGGTTTTGAAAACAATTGATTGAAATAGTGTGACTGGCGATTTTATAACAAGACGGCTTATATTAGTAATCATCCAAGAGAAACTTCAACGAATCAAATATTAAACGCGCGAGAGCACACTAAGATGGAAGTAGACATTAAGAGCAGTTTTGCTTCCTTGAAATATGTCTGTGATGAAGGAAATAGCGTCTTTTTAATCATTATTTCTGAACTTTATATGTATTGCGAATGCGGTACAAGTTTTAATGTATATCAAATAGATGTCAATGTATAACATTCAGGTCAGAAAGTGGCAGTATTCACAGTACTTACATTATACCAATCGCCGAAAGTGGAAAACTTGACATTAATTCTGTCGGAATTTTGGTACATACCGAAAACAGCTTCCTGTCCAATCGGACTGCTCACGATCAATATAAACAAACTACCAGTTTAAAACACATAAATGTATACACAAATTGTAGAAGTTTCAACCAGGCCAGACTAATAACCATCCAGCAATGAGCCATGCAATGTAGGGTGCGGGGTCAATTTATTTTGCGACATTGCAGGGGTATGTTATTAATGAAACGAACCTGTACATCTATTAACTGTGTTACACATGAGTAACCCTTTCTGAAGCCATGCTGGTGTTTGGTAAATAGACCATTTCCTTCCATGTGCCCCATGATTTTATCCCTTACAAGTTTTTCCATGATCTTTGATACCACCGAGGTTAAACTGATGGGCCTGTAATTTTCAGGTGATGATTTGGAGCCCTTTTTGTGTAATGGTATTATGTTTGCTAGTTTCCAGTCTGTGGGTACTTGCCCCTCTTGCAATGATTTTCTAAATATTTCTGTTTATGGTACTTTTATTTCATCAAAAGTTTCTAACAGTAGTTTGGGATGAAGATTGTCCGGCCCTTGAGACTTAGATGCATTTAGTTTCTTAATGTATTTTTCTACCATTTCGATGTTAATGTCAAAAAATTCTAAAGATTTCCCCAAACTTCTATCCGCAAATATTGGCATTTCGGAGGTTTTTTCTTTGGTGAAGACACTGGTGAAGAACTCATTAAGTACAGTTGCTTTTTTTGCTCCTTCTGTGACTGTTACTCCGCTATTGTCGACAAGGTTTCCTACCGATTCTTTTGTTTTAATTTTCGACTGGACATAGTTCCAAAATGCTTTGTTGTTTGTTTTAATATTTTCAGATATCTGTTTTTCATAATCCATTTTGGCTGCTTTTGTTTCTTTACTTGCTTCTTTTTTAGTTTTATCGTATGCTTCCTTGTTTGTTTGTGATTTGCAATATTGATATTTTTTCCATTTGGTATGTTTTTTCTTGATGGCTTTGAGGCTTGTTCTTGTGATCCAAGGGGTGTCATGTTTCCTTTTGAAAGCTTTACACACCGGTATGTTTTCTCTTACTTCATGGTTGATTTTGTCGGTAAAGCTCATTGGCATTGATCAGCTGTGCAGTTACTGTACTGACTAGCACCTTTATTTTCGACACGCCTATGTTGGTTTTCTTATGCGAATTCGGTCTACTTAAAGTCAAAAGAAATTGTAAATACCATTAAAATGATAACTTTAAATTATGAAAAAGCTCAATTTTGTTGCAGCTGAATTTGTAAGTTTGAATGTCAAATTCTATTAGATACTATGTTTACAGGTTTCGTTGCCGGTTTTAAAAAGGGCTACTGATGAGGTTTCATTACCCGAAATTGCGCAATATAGTCCATACTATCTCCCTTTGCATGTTTGAATGTTTTACTGCTTCCAAAGGATTAAACATTTATATTTTATTATTTATATAGTCTTCTTTGAATTCTCTGAGATGGGCTTGTTAAGTTGCATTTTGCATTTGTAACGGGATAGTCTCCCTTGTAGAATACGTTGGTGCAACGTATTAGCGGCATATTAGCGAGTAGTAATATGCAAATTAGAAACTCGAAACTTTGTGATTAGAGTAAGTGTTAGGTATATATAAACCACCCTTGGTGGATGAGCATGCTTTTCCACCGACGGGATTTGCTGTGGCTTAGCTCGGCTGTTCGCTACATTTGGTGGCAGCGGTGGGATGATGACAACTGCCGGAACGGAGTTGCCTTACCCATGTAGTCCCCAGGCCAAGACTCGGGGCGAGTCTTCTCGGAGGGGGAAGTAATGTAACGGGATAGTCTCCCTTGTAGAATACGTTGGTGCAACGTATTAGCGGCATATTAGCGAGTAGTAATATGCAAATTAGAAACTCGAAACTTTGTGATTAGAGTAAATGTTAGGTATATAGCGCAGTAAACCACCCTTGGTGGATGAGCATGCTTTTCCACCGACGGGGTTTCTGTGGCTTTGGCTCGGCTGTTCGTTACATTTCCGAAGAGACTGGTGTTCTGAAACACAGGATTCCAACTGGCGAGGCCCTACCAATAAGACAACCTCTAAGACGTGTACCTTACCACATGCAAAAGGAGATGGATGAACAGATTGACAACATGCTAAAGAAAGATGTCATTACGCCATCAAAAAGTCCATGGGCTAGTGGCATTGTTCTCGTGAAGAAGAAAGATGGGAGCAAGAGATTTTGTGTGGACTACCGACGTCTGAATGAGGTAACCATTAAAGATGCCTATCCTCTACCCAGGATAGACGAGTCGCTTGACCAGTTGGCTGGATCGAAATGGTTCTCATGCTTGGACATGAATTCCGGCTATTGGCAGGTCGAGTTGGACCCCAAGGACAGAGAAAAGAGTGCATTCATTAGTAGGAAAGGCCTATATGAGTTCAAAGTGTTACCCTTCGGTTTATGTAATGCACCAGCCACATTTGAAAGACTGATTGAAATTGTGTTGGCAGGCCTTCACTGGGAAACTTGTCTAGTATACCTAGACGATATTATCGTGTGCGGGAAGACATTTGAAGATATGGTGAAAAACTTGGATGAAGTGTTTTCAAGACTACAGCAGGCTGGACTTAAACTTAAAGCCAGAAAATGTCACCTTTTTGCCCGGAGAGTTGAGTTCCTAGGGCATATCATATCAGAAGAAGGGGTCAGCACAGATCCGAAGAAGACAGAGTGCATTCGAAATTGGCCTATACCATCTACAGTAAAGGAAGTTCGTTCTTTCTTAGGATTCTGCAGTTACTACCGTCGCTTCATATTCAGATTTGCAGAAATAGCAAAGCCATTACATAAGCTGACGGAAAAGTCGGAACGGTTCAAATGGACAGAAGAGTGCCTGGAAGCATTTCAAAACCTGAAGAACAAGCTGATCAATGCACCAATATTGGCACACCCAGATTTCAGCCAGAGCTTCATTTTAGACGTTGATGCTTGTGACCAAAGCATCGGAGGAGTAATTTCTCAAGTAATCAATGGAGAAGAACGCCCAGTAGCCTTTGCTAGCAGAACTTTGACCAAGACTGAGCGTTCATACTGTGTGACTAGAAAAGAAATGCTGGCACTGGTCAATTTTGTGAAGCATTTCAAACATTACCTTTATGGAAGGAAATTCCTGGTCAGGACTGACCATAGCTCCCTGAAGTGGCTAATGAACTTCAAGAATCCAGAGGGCCAGATTGCTCGGTGGATCGAGGTTTTGGCATCCTACGACATGAAGGTACAGCATCGACCTGGACGCCAGCATGGCAACGCTGACGGAGTCAGTCGAATCCCGTGCACTCAGTGTGGCAGACGTGATGGTAAAGAAAGAGTGAATGTGCTTGATTGCTCAGATTCAAGGAACTTGAACCTAAAGACATTGCAGGATGAAGATAGAGACATTGCGCTGTTGAAGGGATGGTTAGAAAGTGGTGTCAGACCAGATTCTAAGGATACGTCCAGTGAGAGCTATGTGGTGAAAGCTCTGTTGGGACAATGGAAGAATCTGGAACTGCATGATTGGTTGCTTGTTCGTAGATATGAAGATTCTGACACGAACAGAACCATAAGACAGGCAATAGTACCTCAATCAAAGAGAAGAGAAGTGCTCAAGTTCTCACACGATATTCAAACATCAGGTCACCTGGGAATGAAGAAAACGCTGAGCAAAGTGAGACAGAACTATTATTGGCCAGGTGTATCACAGGATGTAAAAATCTATGTATCAGGATGCGAGATCTGCCAGAAAGGTAAAGAACCAATACCATCGAAAAGGGCACCCATGCAAGTAGCTCGTAGTGGGTACCCTATGGAAAGGATCGCAGTTGACATAATGGGTGAACTACCAGAGACAGAACGAGGCAACAAATATGTGCTCGTTGTCAGTGACTATTTCACAAAGTGGACTGAGTGCTATCCAATGCCAAATATGGAGGCGGTAACAGTAGCCAAGTTACTGGTTGAACAGCTTTTTACACGATTTGGAGTCCCAGAGCAGATCCATTCTGATCAGGGACGCCAATTCGAGAGCAACCTGTTCGCTGAGATGTGCAAACTGCTCCAGATAGACAAAACTCGCACTACACCATATCATCCGCAGTCAGATGGTATGGTGGAGCGCTTCAACAAAACCCTCTGTGCTATGCTGCGAGCATACATTGATGAAAATCATGAAAACTGGGATGGGCTCTTACCATACGTTACGATGGCATATCGGGCCACTTGTCATGAAAGTATAGGTACCAGCCCAAACATGTCAATGTTTGGTCATGATACCAGAACTCCTCTTGACCTTGTATACCAAATGCCCCCTAACGTAAAGACTGCCCCTAGCAATGCATGGGTGTGGGAATTGCAAGATAGGCTTGAATCAGTACATACATTTGTTAGGGAACATACCGGCATGTCAGTGCAAAGGCAGAAGAAGGTATATGACAAAAGGTTGGCATTTGAAAACTTCAATGTAGGTGATAATGTCTATGTCCTCTTCCCTGTTAAGAAAACTGGACAGTCCATCAAATTTGTCTTCTTTTGGAGAGGTCCATTTAAGGTAGTTGGGAAAATGTCAGATGTCCTGCTTAAGATCAACTGTGGCCGAAACGGTACATTATCGGTCATTCATATTGATAGGGTACGGAAAGTAAGAACGCAAAACCTTCCTAGAGAAATAGAGGTTACAGCATTGTCTGAACAAGAAGAGTTGAATGTGGAACCCAGTGACATTTATGCTGTAGCAAGAACTGAGTCTGAGTCTGATAGCAATGACCAGGAAGCTTTTGTTGAAACTAGGTCCAAACGGGTAGTTAGAAGGGAGAAGTGCTCAAGTTCTCACACGATATTCAAACATCAGGTCACCTGGGAATGAAGAAAACGCTGAGCAAAGTGAGACAGAACTATTATTGGCCAGGTGTATCACAGGATGTAAAAATCTATGTATCAGGATGCGAGATCTGCCAGAAAGGTAAAGAACCAATACCATCGAAAAGGGCACCCATGCAAGTAGCTCGTAGTGGGTACCCTATGGAAAGGATCGCAGTTGACATAATGGGTGAACTACCAGAGACAGAACGAGGCAACAAATATGTGCTCGTTGTCAGTGACTATTTCACAAAGTGGACTGAGTGCTATCCAATGCCAAATATGGAGGCGGTAACAGTAGCCAAGTTACTGGTTGAACAGCTTTTTACACGATTTGGAGTCCCAGAGCAGATCCATTCTGATCAGGGACGCCAATTCGAGAGCAACCTGTTCGCTGAGATGTGCAAACTGCTCCAGATAGACAAAACTCGCACTACACCATATCATCCGCAGTCAGATGGTATGGTGGAGCGCTTCAACAAAACCCTCTGTGCTATGCTGCGAGCATACATTGATGAAAATCATGAAAACTGGGATGGGCTCTTACCATACGTTACGATGGCATATCGGGCCACTTGTCATGAAAGTATAGGTACCAGCCCAAACATGTCAATGTTTGGTCATGATACCAGAACTCCTCTTGACCTTGTATACCAAATGCCCCCTAACGTAAAGACTGCCCCTAGCAATGCATGGGTGTGGGAATTGCAAGATAGGCTTGAATCAGTACATACATTTGTTAGGGAACATACCGGCATGTCAGTGCAAAGGCAGAAGAAGGTATATGACAAAAGGTTGGCATTTGAAAACTTCAATGTAGGTGATAATGTCTATGTCCTCTTCCCTGTTAAGAAAACTGGACAGTCCATCAAATTTGTCTTCTTTTGGAGAGGTCCATTTAAGGTAGTTGGGAAAATGTCAGATGTCCTGCTTAAGATCAACTGTGGCCGAAACGGTACATTATCGGTCATTCATATTGATAGGGTACGGAAAGTAAGAACGCAAAACCTTCCTAGAGAAATAGAGGTTACAGCATTGTCTGAACAAGAAGAGTTGAATGTGGAACCCAGTGACATTTATGCTGTAGCAAGAACTGAGTCTGAGTCTGATAGCAATGACCAGGAAGCTTTTGTTGAAACTAGGTCCAAACGGGTAGTTAGAAGGCCGAGATGGTTGCGTGATTATGTATCTGCGCTTTCTGTTTGCAGGACTATGAACACTAAGAAAACACCACGTAAAAGGGCTGCTTGTCCAAACTGCAAGAAAGACGTGAAGCTTGAGGACTATATCAAGCATGTCCAAGAATGTAGACAGACAAAGCCACCTACAGTGATAACCTGCAGTGTATGCAAGGCACCGTTTAGTAAGCAGGCTTACATGAAAAAGCATATGAAGAGGTTTCATCCAGTAGAGGAAACAGTGACGTCATCTGAGGGATCAGAGACATCTACCAAGGCGGCTGTGACAAGGAACTTGAGTAGTTCAGCATCAAGTGATAAGGAAGAATGGGACAGAGATCCTCTTGTTGAACTCGACCTGGACTGTTCAGAAACAGAAGATTCAGATCCTGAGGAAACAGTCATTCAGGAGAAGCCAAAGCCACAGAAACCCCGTCGGTGGAAAAGCATGCTCATCCACCAAGGGTGGTTTACTGCGCTATATACCTAACACTTACTCTAATCACAAAGTTTCGAGTTTCTAATTTGCATATTACTACTCGCTAATATGCCGCTAATACGTTGCACCAACGTATTCTACAAGGGAGACTATCCCGTTACATTACTTCCCCCTCCGAGAAGACTCGCCCCGAGTCTTGGCCTGGGGACTACATGGGTAAGGCAACTCCGTTCCGGCAGTTGTCATCATCCCACCGCTGCCACCAAATGTAACGAACAGCCGAGCTAAGCCACAGCAAATCCCGTCGGTGGAAAAGCATGCTCATCCACCAAGGGTGGACAAGTGCGGGAACAGACAGGCTTTCTATTGCCACCTTGGAAGATATCACAGCAAGTAATTTTGTGGTGGAACGTGATGAGGAGAGACAGAAATCAAACGTTATAATGACATAAGATGTCAAGAAAGAGATTTTTCTGCCAGCACAGCAGAATCCATTTAAAATAACAGTTCTCTGACAGGAAGTCAGGCACTAGCCCTTGTGTAGGGCATGAATCTTTAAAGAAAATCTTTATTTGACCATAGGCAATGGACATAGTCATGTGTTTTATTATGCTAAACAACAGAATATGTTATGTCAATAAACAAGTTAATCTCTTTCAATTTATTCTTAATGTAATTCATGCGAGGACGCATGTAGTCGGAGGCGTGGGTAGTGTGACGAAATTGCAGGCCAAGAATGTAAACAAGCTGTAAAAAATGAAAATACCAGCCTTGTCACCTGTTTCGAAAAGTATGATCAGCCTCCGCTACTCGCATTGTCTATAATCAGCCATAAATTAATCCAATTTGGTCATAAACAGAGCTAGAAATCACATAAATCACTTCAATTTCAACCTGGAAATATTTTCTCCTGGGCGCAGCCATTTTCTTTAGGTCACAAGGTCACGTAGACACATTCGACCACAATGCACCGGAATGGACCGCAACATTTTGGTTGAGGGTTAGATCGTTCCATTACCATGGAAATTAATATTAATTAATCATTTTACGCTAAGAAGCGAGTAGCCTGAGAAAGTACTCTGGCAAGCAACAAATCATTTCATATATAAATCAGGAAGATATACACAATCAATGCAATAATTACATATTTGGTTTCAACCTGCACACCCCTTTCGCCGCTTGTAATAGACTAGTCCATTGGTATAAAAGGAGGTGTTTGCAGCGGCAAATTCAATTCTGCATTTGGTTTCGAAGAGATTAGATCCGTTCTAAGTAGCAAGCAGGTAATTAATTGAATAAAAAGGCTTCGTGGTGCGGAGTTAGGCCTTTGGACAAACAGAGATCATTGCGATAGCTGTTGTCCTATAGTGTTTAACTCTTAGTGCTGAACCAGTGTTTGGAATCTTTGGCCACAGAGATCATTGCGATAGCTGGGCCTTGTTCTAAATTATCATTGCGATAATTGGAATAGTGGTTTCTGACACAGGTTCCTGGGAAGCCAGAGCTATAGGCTTTAGGAATAGCCTGAGATATTGTTCAGCCTTGCAAGCCATAGGGTTTGAGCTAAGGGTAGGCTGAACCAGAGATAAGTTGAGCTATAGGGAATAGTTTTAAGTGTGAAGCCAAAGAATCAGAGGGCTCAGGTTGAACCCATATATGTCTCATAGTGATTATAGTTTGATTAATATATGTCCAATGAAATACTAATCAAAGATTGAAAGACAAAGTAGTCTAATATTTTGTATCTTTATATGCATTGCCAATCATCAGACCAGTAGTCTCACGCAAAATTTATATACCTTTGTTAATCAAGTTTGAACCTTCATATACCGCTCGCAAAAACGTTACAGTGGTGGAAATGTAACGAACAGCCGAGCCAAAGCCACAGAAACCCCGTCGGTGGAAAAGCATGCTCATCCACCAAGGGTGGTTTACTGCGCTATATACCTAACACTTACTCTAATCACAAAGTTTCGAGTTTCTAATTTGCATATTACTACTCGCTAATATGCCGCTAATACGTTGCACCAACGTATTCTACAAGGGAGACTATCCCGTTACATTACTTCCCCCTCCGGGAAGACTCGCCCCGAGTCTTGGCCTGGGGACTACATGGGTAAGGCAACTCCGTTCCGGCAGACCGCTGCCACCAAATGTAACGAACAGCCGAGCCAAAGCCACAGAAACCCCGTCGGTGGAAAAGCATGCTCATCCACCAAGGGTGGTTTACTGCGCTATATACCTAACACTTACTCTAATCACAAAGTTTCGAGTTTCTAATTTGCATATTACTACTCGCTAATATGCCGCTAATACGTTGCACCAACGTATTCTACAAGGGAGACTATCCCGTTACACATTGTACATGTAAAGCTTAGATTGCATTAACTGTTTCATTTCTGTTTGATACAGCCAATACTCCAGAAATCTCTAACATTGATACTTTTGCTGTTATGTTTGAGATGAGAAAATGTAAGGAAAGTTATAAAATTAAACGTTTGTGTTT
The DNA here is from genome assembly GCA_964017185.1 of Rugalucina vietnamica. Classification (NCBI taxonomy): domain Eukaryota; kingdom Metazoa; phylum Mollusca; class Bivalvia; order Lucinida; family Lucinidae; genus Rugalucina; species Rugalucina vietnamica. Next base: position 38,427,628 of record OZ024870.1, read on the forward strand.
TTGTCTTATAAACCATGACGCCATATAAATGACCATTGTAGTTTCTCTATCGTTTTTTGAATGGAATACAGTACCTTTGCAAGACTGGCTGCATGGTAAACGAGCCTCGTATAACATACACATCAAGTCAAGTATATTATAGGATTGAATAAACTCCGGCCGAAACGACCCAGGCCCGAATCGACTCAGTCTGAAACGACACTACGACCGAAACGACCCGTTACCATTGTAGCCGTTTTTGTTCCGATTCAGTCCGATTCGGTATAGTTTTCGCTAGATGACGTCATTCAACAAACAGCGCCATCTGTCAAAAATAAATACATGTGAAATTTATTTATTTTTTTTACAGAAATATCCTTAAGATCTGAACAGTTTTCTAGAAAACGGTTATTACACACAATCTTAGTATTTCTGGATAAAAGCAGAAATACTGCAGCATATCACAGGCAACTGAATTGGCTTACATTTTTCATGAAATTAATTGGGTGGGTGGGGAATATTTATTTATATTCAAATACAAGTTAAAGCTTTTCTGAAAACCGTGCCTTTAAGCTATTTAATAAAACCGTGCCTTTAAGCTATTTAATAAGCGTGAGCACGTCAGAGTTGTTGGTGGGAACAAACCCTTGTCTGACAAGTCGGCCATTAAAATCAAGTTTGTTTTGTTTTGTTTTCCTGTTACTCCCATCAATCAATTTCTGATTATTCTTGGGAGGTGTACATTGTACACTCCGGTGTGTTTGCAGGATGAGCCTACATGCATGAGGATAGAACCTGTGTAGGGATCTTTAACCTGCACAGGGGATGACTGTCCCTGCACAGGGGGCCTCCAGTTAACGTCCCGATCCGAAGGACGGCGCACTGTATCATGTCATTCCTGCAAATGACACGAAGGGAAGCAAGTTCGGACCAACAAATTTTCCTCGCCGCCGGCGGGGATCGAACCCGGGACCTCTAGCACAAGAAGCCAGTGCGCTAACCACTCGTTTAGATACGCTACATGATTGTTTATCATTTTAACAGGCCATTGACACGGCTAACAAACCTTTAAATGCGTAACCGCCGGTTAAGAAAGAAAATCCGATTCATGCCCTTCCGGTTCCGCATATGAAGACCAAAAAAAGGTAAACAAAACATACACTACTACGATCGATTGATGATTATATTTTAGTACAGAAATATATCGATTATCTATGAATGCTATTTTGTCACTTTTTTCCTTTTGTAAGTCAGCACCAAAGTAGCTCGCAAAATAATTTGATGGTCTTTGATTTATTTATTCCCTTCTTCGAACCTGGTGTTACAACACGAACAAAGTCGGCGAAATACAATTAAAAAATTGGACAATTTGCTGGTAAATATCAAATTTTAGTGATTGTTCCACGACAAATTTACAGATATATATTAACTAAATTGCAACTGATGTCTGTGCCAGTATTTCGTTGTGTTAGTGTCCGGCATTACCGATTTGAAGGGAAGAAAAAGATGGTTACGCAATTAATCATTAAAATATGAAGGATATATTTCAAGATACGTTTGAAAACCTCTACCAGTTCAAGTTATGGTATTTATTTTCCCTGTAAAGCGTTTTGAATGACATAAAACCAGGAAAAAATAAATTAAAGTATAAAGAATGCTGTAAAATCGTCTTCATGAACAGGAATATCATGGATGTGAACTATTGTATTACATGTATTGCATAGACAGTTTGTATTATGTATTATTTTATATCAAACATTTTCACTGCAAACATCACAAACACACCAATTTGAGTTAGCGCCTGTTAAGAGAGGACGAGAGAATGTGACAATTAAAACTTCAGCGTAAAACTATTAACAAAAACAAAAACTTTAATACATGCGTTTTATAATGATTATATTGCTATCATTCTAATGATTAAATTCGTAACCGAAATGTTGACACAGCTTTTAACAACATATGTATAGAATGCAGTGGCCAGAGGCAACGAAACTGTCAACAAAGCTCACACAATGTTAAAATCATCTGCACGCTGCATTGCTTTCCATTAATATGGACGTAATGAGCGGAAATCTAAAAATATCCCTGCGACTGACCCACATTTTCATCGTGTACAGTGCAATCCCAACATGTGTTTGGGGGTAGGGAATAAAAATCATGATTATAAAGAAAAGTTTCTGGAAATCCTTTGGGGTCCAAATATAGCAATGTCTAACTAATAAAATAGCATTGAGGGAATTATAATATATGTCTTCGAATCAAAATATTTTACTCGGAAACACGAGCTGCAAAAGTTTGTTTACCTTTTGTTGGTCATCTGATGCGAAACCGGAAGGACGTGAATCGGATTTCTTTTCTTAACCTCGGTTACGCATTTAAAGGTTTGTTAGCCGTGTTGAGTATGATTCCGTACTGTCTTGTAATACATTTTCTCAATAGTGACATGACAGTCATATGTTCTCGATAGCTTTTGTTCTGTCGCGAAAATTTCCCTTTATTTGATGTCATATATTGCATTGACGCCTTGACTTATAGGACAATAAAAGTCCTTAGTCTTATCATAATTCAGCTATCAGAATGCCCAGATTAAAGGGAGATTCTTGCGATTTTACAACACTAAATTCAATTTATCCTTTTTCTGCTATTTCCAATTTTCTCATGCATTTTAACCCCAAGATCCAAGAAAACTGACTCCTAGAACATCCATCTATTTTATATATACTGAACAAAAAAGAAACGCAACAATAGGCCACCAATGATTTTTGAGTTTGAGGTAAAACGTTGATAATTTCAGGTCTGTTGCTGTATGATTCCAATTCATAGGATATTAGGGTATATCATGCAAAAAACTGATTTTCATTTCGATAAAAATTGAATGAGAATTTTTTCTCGTCTTAAATAATGCAAATTGGGAAAGATTTGCTCTGCGCATGCGCACAATTTTGAATGTCCAAATCATCAAGAAACAATGTCAGCTGCACCCTAATTAAAATTAATGAAAAAGAAATAAAGTTCCATGACACAAAAGCTCGTAATTATAACCATCAAAATCCCTATATGTTTAATTGAAAGGGGGATAATTTCAAATTTTCTCCATTTATTTCTTTAACATGAGAGTTATCTGCTGAGTGGTACATTGTGATTTTGAATGGGGGTTTATAGCGGATTTAATTCGTAACATTATTTTAATGCTTGCGCATGCGCACTGTGTGGTATACTACTTTCAGCATGCCCACGGTTGGCATCGCATAACTCTGAAAATACTCATCAAAATGAAAATCGTTTTCTTGCATTCGGAAGCGTGACATCTAATGCAGAAGTAGAAATTGCAATGATTTCTGTTTGTATCATAGTTTGCTCAAAATTAAGTGGAATATAATTGTTGCGTTTCTTTTTTTGTTCAGTATAGATCTGTTTTATTGACACATTGATGCTAAAATTAGATAAAAGAAATTGTGCATGCTTTCCTTAGATTTAAAAAAAACGGGAGCCAAAAAGTGTTATGGGTTCTTACATAGTTGTTTATAATGAAACTCTCAGAAATAAACAAAGCCATATGGATATGATAAGTAAGATTTTTTTGTGTAAATGGCAGCTTGAGAAGTTGCAGTCATGGGTTTAATTGTTGAGGGCCATGGTGGACAGAAGGCTATCTATTTATGGCATGAAGCCATTTCTCGGTGCATTAGTAGACCAGTTAAAATTTGAACGTCTTGTTTGGAATCACATTTTACAGTCTTCACTACTTTTATTCTGAGGTGTTGCATAGTTAATATTCAAGGCATATATGGCCATGATCAGGCTCAGGACAAGTCAAAATTTAGCTACAGAGCTCGATTTAGCTATAGTAGCTAAAAGGAGCTTTAAAAATTGTGTATATTTCATATATATATCATTAAAAAAAGACTCATTGAAAAAATTGCAAATAAATGATTAATAAAAAATGTTAACTACTTTGTATGTGTTGTGTAAACATCAAATTTGAGAAAATCCAGCCAAGAATGTTTTGCAAAAACTTCATTTTATAATTGCAGGAAATGAGATGCTATAAAATACCTTATTGTGGCAAGTCAGTGCAAAAAATGGAATGCCGAACTTAGAACACAATTTATGCAGCAGAAAAAAATATGATAGCATATCTAACTGTTGACCGAGTTTATATGAATTCTCATTTTCTGAAATAAACAAAAATGGTGTTTTTTTGCAGAAATTTCTTCTCTCGATTTTCCCCAAAATGTTGTTTACATAACATATTTAAAGTTGTTAACAGTTTTAATCGAGTGTTTGCCTGCAATTTTTTCACAATGTTTAAGTTTAGTAAAACATAATATGAAATATACACATTTTTAAAGCTCCTTTTAACTACAATAGCTAAATCGAGCTCTGTAGCTAAATTTTGACTTGTCCTGAGCCTGATGATGCGATCCCGATAGTTGAACCTGCGCGTGACCAACATGATATGCAAATGACTATCAAGATCATATGACGGGTCATGTGATTGGTCAGTTTCAACATCCTTAGGTCAAGGTCATATCTGTAAACACCCATATTTGTTTTGACTGTTGCATATTTGTTTCAAGGCCACATTGAGCTGAGATACAGGTATAACAGTTAAACCTACACCTATACCACAGGTATAGTCAAAACAATGACTCACAAGTATAATCAGCAGAGGAATGCATATCTGGGTATTAAATATGGAATCAATATGGAATGCAAAGGAATGCATATATGATATGGAATGCTGTAACAACTAGATGTAATAAATAGAAAATTCTGGTCTGATAGACAGGGCACGGCAGGGCACATCACTGTCAAAGCCTTCATACCCGACTGTTTTTCTCTGCTTACCAGTCAGAAAAAACAACCCTGAATCAAAGTAGACGTATGACTGGCCAAAATGTTAAATTCAATGTAAAATTTGATGTTATGATAGCAAGGCCAAATCTGTTACCAAAATGACAATATTTCACCAAAATTTGGGGTATTCTCGGATCCATCCAATACAACCCAGATATGGCACTATTAAATTGATTGAAGAGAATGTCAATTTATATTGTCTCTGCTTGATTTTAAGTTTCACAAACCTCAAACAGATTCTCCAAACTCATAGAGTTTAAGTGACAACTGAGGTCGTAATAAGAAATAATTTAAATTACTATGAATGATAATGTAGTTTTTCCCCTTCTGATTACGAAAATTTGCCCATGCTATATATATATATATATATATATATTTCTTAAGTTGTAAAAATTGAAAATTTTCAGTAGATTTTTTTCTTATTTTTGCACAAAACATAGATTGTGAGTACACATTAGAACCGCCTCGGTGAGGCAGTTCTAACGAGTACCCACAATTTATGTTTTGGAGCAAAAATAAGAAAAATAGGTATACCCTTGCATACCCCAGTTTTACTAAATAAAAGTGGGGTTTGCGGGGGTATACTTTACAGGGACATGTTTTCCTGACGTTATTTTAGCCAGATTTGGTGCTTTTCTATAAAAAAAAAATACGAGCGGCCGCCGTGGCTGAGCGGTTAAGAACGCTGTTTCTTAATCACTCGATCATCTCACCGCTGTGTCTGTTGTGGGTTCGAGCCCCGCTCTGGCCACATGTGAGACAAGCCAAGTTTTGCTTGCGGGTGTGCCAGGTGGTTTTTCGCGGGGTTCTCCCGTTTTCGCCCACCTACTGATTGGCCCGTCTCATATGAGCTAGAATAATCTTGAAAGGGACGTAAAAATGAATAAAAAAAAGAAAAAATAAATAAATCCGAAAACAGTGAAATTTGATGCCTACCTTTCTAGACAATTTGTAAGGAACATGTTGAATTCTCCACAAATAAAATGATACCAAAGTTAATATATTAAGCTATTATTTTACGAAAAAATGTCTTGGATATGTTCTCAAATAGTTGAATCATCAGCTTATATAACCTTAACATCATATTTCCAATATTACCATACATACACCGTAGTTACCAATCTGGTGTTTGGATCCGAGGGGTAATGCACAGCTTTCTTAATTTATCAGGTTGTTTCAAACGGCACACATGCAGTAAAATGCTCTACCAAAAATAGAACTGTGGCATCAGTCTACTTCAAATTCCGACTTGTCATCAGTTATAATTGGTGAGGTCAGCTTTATATCCAGACCATAATTAAACCTTACTTGTTTTCTTAGACTGGCTCCTGTCCTATCTTCAATATTACCTCATAGTATCATGTTCTATAACATCTACAAATATTTTTTTGTATGAGTTACTCTCTTCTTAGGCTCGTCAAACTCGGCAATCAGAAGATCTTGAGCAATATCAGTGTGCATGTTTTACTTCAAACAAAACAAAAGTTTGACGACGGGAGCCAGTCTGTTTTAAGAATCTATGGAAGTGCTATATTGGAAGTGCTATATTGCAGCACATTTGGATGCCATTGCATCCCAGTTGTCATGTCATGCCAGTTTTTAGCTCACCTGAGCCGAAGGCTCACAAGGTGAGCTTATAGGATGGCCATGATCCGGCGTCCGTCCGTACGTCCGTCGTCCGTCCGTCGTCCACAATTTCAAAGATCTTCTTCTCTGAAACCGCTTGGCCGATCTAGTTGAAATTTTATGTGGAGCCTCCTTGGGTAGTGGCATTTCAAGTTTGATCGCGAAATCCAGGTCACATGACCAAGATGGCCGCCACGCCCATATATGTTAAAAACCGCTCAAAAATCTTCTTCTCCAGAACCGGTGGGCCGATTTCCACGAAACTTGGTATGTAGCATCGGGGACTTCAGCCCATCATAGTTTGATAAAATGATGACCCTTGGATGACCTTGACCTATTTTACGGCAAGGTCAAATTTGGAAACATAGGCTTTTACATGGGAAAAAGTGAAAACTATGGATTTTTTGAAAACTATTGCAGCCTGAGGCCTGAAAAGTGGTAGATGCAGACAACTGATGGAGTAGATGAAGGTATGTGATTAATTTAGGTCAAGGTCATCTCTTGACCTTGGCCAGTCTGTCGTCCATACACACTTTTCAAAGATCTTCTTCTCTAAAACTGCTGGGCCAATCAAAGTGAAATTTTATGTGGAGCATCCATGGGTAGGAGAGACAAAAGTTTGATCGCGAAATCCAGGTCACATGACCAAGATGGCCGCCACGCCCATATATGGTAAAAACCACTCAAAAATCTTCTTCTCCAGAACCGGCAGGCCGATTTTCATGAAACTTGGTATGTAGCATTTTGGGACTCCAGCCCATCATAGTTTGATAAAATGATGACCCTAGGATGACCTTGACCTATTTTACGGCAAGGTCAATTTTGGAAACATAGGCTTTTACATGGGAAAAAGTGAAAACTATGGATTTTTTGAAAACTATTGCAGCCTGATGCCTGAAAAGTTGTGGATGCAAACAACTAATGGAGTAGATGAAGGTATGTGATTAATTTAGGTCAAGGTCATCTCTTGACCTTGGCCAGTCTGTCGTCCATACACACTTTTCACAGATCTTCTTCTCTGAAACTGCTGGGCCAATCAAAGTGAAATTTTATGTGGAGCATCCATGGGTAGGGGAGACGAAAGTTTGATCGTGAAATCCAGGTCACATGACCAAGATGGCTGCCACGCCCATATATGGTAAAAACCACTCAAAAATCTTCTTCTCCAGAACCGGCAGGCCAATTTTCGCGAAACTTGGTATGTAGCATTTGGGACTCCAGCCCATCATAGTTTTATCAAACGATGACCATAGGATGACCTTGACCTATTTTACGGCAAGGTCAATTTATGAAACATAGGCTTTTACATGGGAAAAGGCGAAAAACAATGGATATTTTGGAAACTGTTGCAGTCTGAGACCTGAAAGTTGCTAGATGCAGACAACCGATGGAGTCAATGAAGGTAAGTAATTAATGAAGGCCAAGGTCATTTCTTGACCTTGACCCAAGGTCATTTGAATATCAAAATTAAAATTATAGTTTTCTCAGAAATCTCTGGGTTTGGAAACTATTGCAGCCTGAGACCTGAATCTTTGCAGATGCAGACAACTTATGAATTCAATAAAGGTGTGTGAGTATTCAAGGTCAAGGTCATTTCATGATGACTTAATACTCCAGGATCAGGCTTCAGGTGAGCGTTCTCAGGACCATTGGTCCTCTGGTTATGTCATACCAGTTATAGGGAGAACTCCAACAAACATAGAGACAACTTCCAACTAGTATTTGCAAAAACGTGCATGTCACAAAACAAGCAAGATTTCATTTAACTCTGTTTAAAAAACTGCTAACATTACAGTATTAAAGGCACTGTACTGCAAAATAAGCTATTGTCCAGCAAGGAATTGCAATCTGTGTGTCCTGCGATAGCTGTCTATAACAAAAAAAAGAAGATTTTGCAAAGACTTAACCTCTAGGATCTTGCCTATTGCCTGGGGCATAAAAAACAAAAATGCCTTGTGTTTTGGTTGGAAGTCAAACAAAAATGGAGGTAACTTCCTTTTATGATCATATCATGTGACTGGGACATAACATGTAGAGTAAAAGAACAAACAAAAAAATCTCCCATTATTAAGAGTACCTGAAACAATTCTAACCTATATATTTCAGTTAATTCCAATGCGCTGTGATGTCTCACTGGGACTAGGATGGAGGATGCAGTGAGTCGTAGCTCTCTGGACTCGTCTTCCACTGGTGATGAATATGTCCTTGTTAATGCCGACCCTAAACTGAGAATCACTGGGGATATAGATGACATACACTCTGAAATATGCTCGGAGAATCAGACAAACGGTAGAGGATCCAGGCCAAGATCTAAAGTGATGGGGGACAGTGTTAATAGTGAGAAAGAGATAGGCAATGTGATTCCTAGCAGTCTGTCCGTAGATGTGTTGAATGCCAACAACAATGGAGAAACAGGTTTGTTCCATTCACTGCACGGGTGACAGTTTCATATGAAATTTTTAGTTTTAACACTATATATATCCACTCAATGCAGCAATGTCATATATGATAAAAGCTAGTGCGTATATTTAATGTTACTTGATAGAGGGTATCTGTAATTTACAAAATGTGAAAATCACATTTCAATGTAAATGAAAAAATAACACTGAATTTATTTACCAGGAAACGATTTTAGCATGAGATTGAAGACTTCAAGAGCAAATAAATCTTTCTGTCTGGTCACTGGCATCACTAAGTGGAGTGCTTTGATGACGAATCATGACTGAATCATCTGGCTGTAACTCCAACATATCCAGTAACTCAAACATATGTCATATACTTTTAGTCATGAGTACATATCTGCATGCTTTTAGTCATGAGTATATCTCTGTGTGCTCCTTTTTTTTCGCAGAGAAAGAAGTTGGCTCTGTTTCCCTACCCACCACCCCTACTGGAGATTGTATCATCTTTAATGGAGTGACCTACCTTGGATGTGCCACAGTCAATGCACCGCGCAGTGAGGTGGAGATCTACCGTAACATGGCAGTCCTGAATGAACAGTCCCAGAGTGCGATCCCCGTGGTTCTGTCTGTTCCCGCCACTGCCGATGGAACTGTCAGGTAACACTGGGGGTGGGGTGGTTCTTTTGTTTCAGTCCTGTCATGTGAAAATTTTGTCTTATGGGTCCATTCATGTTCCATGTCTGACACAAATTGGACCTGAATTAAAAAAAAATCATTGTCCTTCACCTACCCAGTATTTTAGAATTGGATAGGTAGATAGGGAAATTATTGTATTATATTTTGCTTTCAGTAGAAATTGGACAAAAACTCCAACCTGTCACCGTTTTATCTGATAAATCTGGTAAACACAGTCTACCATTGATCTTGACTGTATGATCGCTTGATCTTTTGCATTCATCGCAGCAACAATGTTCTCAACAATGCTTTTGATCAACAGGACACATTTGCAGGAAAAATGTTTGATAAAAACTGGATTCCTACCAAATGATCAAATAGTAAGAATATTTTACCCCACAAAATTGCAATATATTATAATTTTTTGGATTGGGGGGGGGGGGGGGGGTTGGGGGGGGGTAAAAAGTGGGTAGGTAGGTGGAAGACAGACAAACAAAATTTTATTTTCAGCCTTAGGCAGGTTGCAAAACCTTGAAATTATTCTATAGTATGTATCGTACATGTACTACTTTGTACATGTATTGACAACAAAGGTGCAGACCCAGGGGTCCAGTTACTGGGCTCTACGGCGAAAAATATCGCCGAAAGTTGCGAGATTTCGCCTTCTGTAACCTTGACAGAGAAGTCGACTTTGCCCTATTTTTTTCAGATTTCAAAAGTTTACTTTCGATTTGATCACATTGATTCACTTGTTTGATTGTTTACAGCCCTCGAATAACGCCAGTTTTTGCCCATGGCGACACAGCTGATTGTCAAGTGACATTAAACAGATTACCTTTATTGATTAATCCCAATGCAATTATCGGATAATTGCCTCAATAAACGACACATGCACCTTTGATCATTATTTCACGCCGACATGTAGAGTATAGGCAAGTGTCAGCCGATTCGTCACCAATGCTGATTGGCTAACTAGAGTCACGTGTCAAAAGCAACTTTGACAAGGGGCAGTTCAGGGGCGGAGTCATGAATTATTGACTAGAAGACACGCTTCTGTGATTTAATAACTGCAAATTATCTACTATTGGCCTTTGAACTAGACTTTGGGAGAAACGGTCGCCGTGAAACTGTTTCATTTTTATGAGCAAAATATATTACAACTATCTATTAGCCGCATTTTTTACATTCAATAGGCCTGTAATTGTGTTTCCTTGCAAAAATCCTGTTTCAAATGCATTTTCCAGGCTTAAATTGCCAAAGAAATGCTGTATTTTTACGTGAAAGTTTTGGCTGCCATAAACGCTATTGTTGTATTAAATTATCCTCCTTTAGTGGCACACCTCAAACTGGAGTCTTCTCCATAGAGACTTACTTACAGGGGCTAGTAGCCTCACCCATCACTGTATTTACACTCAACTCATAGATGTTGACCCCTCTCTGTCCTCTCCCCCCCCCCTTCCCCTACCCCCCCCCCCCCCCAAAAAAAAAAAAAAAAAAAAAAAAAAAAAAATATGATTTAATGGGCTACAAGAAAAAACACAACTGATATGTTACTTGGGCCACTGGAACTTAATTAAATCTTAGGAAATGAGTGTCCAGCACTGAAAGGGGCCATTGATCTTTATCGATGAGTAGTCAAAGTCACTTCTCTCTGATGTCTCAAACTTCTCCCTGTTTGGGCTGGAAGGAGAAGTCACTTCTCCCTGCTGTCATGGGCTAGCAGGACCCCTGCAGACCAGCATCATGGTTAATGTGGCATAAGCTGAATCTGCATCTTTGTTTTCCCCAAATACATGAACAACAATATATTTCTCATGGCATGACTGGTTTTCTGTGCTAATGGTTTATGTTGGTGTTTCGTGTGTGCATTCTATAGTGTTTGTGATAAAATCATGTTTTTGACAAAAGTCTTTGGTGGATAATTTATAACATAATTGCTGTGACACTGACACTTTAATTTCTTATACTCAAAGGTCTCGAACTTGGTTATTGCAAAACTTACAGTATAGTGTAAGTGTGCATCAGTTGTAATTCTTCTGATTAGCCAAGGCAGCAGCAGTCTTTCCTGTAGTTGTGCTTTGGGCTTATATTAAGAGATTATCACATGGGCATTTCGGTTATTGCCCGCAGTATCAACCTGGGCTCCATTATCAAGCCCGAGAGCTTTAGCTTGAGGGCTGATAATGGTCGAGGGTTGATACTAAGGGTGATGACCAAAATTTCCATGTTATAATCTGTTTATCACATCTTGAAATAATCTTTTCTAAGCATTTATAGATAGAAATGCGAAAAATTGTCGATTTATGGTGCCATTAAAATGACATAACGTCATTTCATTTGACATCACATATTGCGTCGCGTGACAACGTCGCATGCGGGCATGATATCCTCTGTCCATTCAAAATGCATGATGCGGGTTACACATTATCACAGTCATATGCAAACTTGAGGTTATCGCTGGAAATATAGGTCTAAGTATGTGATAATGGTGAATATTGTCTCTCTCTGCGATATCTAACAGTGTTCGCAAGCTGCCAATTTTTGATATCCAAGCTCGGGACAATATCAGGGCATTAACTTATATTATTACTAACGAACTTAAAAAATCTGAGTGTTGAATATTTTGTTTTATTTTATTACAGTCATTCTTTAGATGGATGTGTTAGGTATTGTATGCTAATTTTCACTGGTTGTGTTGGTAGAGTTTGTTTGTTTTAGCTCACCTGAGCCGAAGGCTAGCTTATAGTATACCCATGCTCTGGCCGAAGGCTAGCTTATAGTATACCCATGCTCTGGCGTCTGTCCATCATCCGTCCGTCGTCGTCCACCATTTTCAAAGATCTTCTCTGAAACCGCTTGGCCAATAAAAATTTTATATGAAGCATCTATAATAAGGGGGAACCAATGTGTATATTAGAAATTCAGGTCACATGACCATATGGTAAAAACCCTTCAAAAATCTTCTCCAGAACCGATGGACCGATTTCAGTGAAACTTGGCATGAAGCATCGATGGCTCAAGCACTACAATGTATATATAAATCATGACCCTGTGATGAACTTGACTTATTTTACGGCAAGGTCAACATAGTTCGCCAATGCATTTGAATGGGGAAAACTTTTAAAATGTCATTTTAAGTGAAAGTCTTACAGGAAATGGGTAGTAGGACTGAATATTAATGATTCTGAAAAAAATTGGACCCCAGGGGCTTATGTGCCCCCACCCCGGGGCAATATACATGTATATCTCATTATCTCCATAGTATTCAAATGCCCCCACCCCGGGGCAATATACATGTATATCTCATTATCTCCATAGTATTCAAATGTCTTCTCCTCTGAAACCGCTTGGCCAATCAAAGCCAAATTTTATGTGAAGCATCAATAGGAAGGGGTAACCAATGCATATATAAATAATCCAGGTCACATGACCAAGATGGCAGCCATGCCCATATATGGTAAAAACCCTTCAAAAATCTTCTTCTCCAGAACCGGTGGACCGATTTCAATGAAACTTGTCATGAAGTATCGACGGCTCAAGTACTACAATGTATATATAAATCATGACCCAGTGATGACCTATTTTACGAGTGTAAAAAAATAAAAAATCTTCTCCAGAACAGATAGACCGATTTCAATGAAACTTGGCGTGAAGCATCAATGGCTCAAGCACTACAATGTATATATAAATCATGACCCTGTGATGACCTTGACTTATTTTACGGCAAGGTCAACATAGTTCGCCAATGCATTTGAATGGAGAAAGCTTTTAAAAAGTCATTTAAAGTGAAAGTCTTGCAGGAAATGGGCAGTGCAGGAAATGGGCAGTAGGACTGAATATTAATGATTCTGAAAAAAATTGGACTCAAGTGGCTCCTCTGCCCCCACCCCGGGCCATTATGTATATTACCATAATATTCAAACATCTTCTCCTCTGAAACTGCTTGGCCAATCAAAGCCAAATTTTATGTGAAGCATCTATAGAATGGGGGAATCAATGTGTATATAAATAATCTAGGTCACATGACCAAGATGCCGCCATGCCCATATATGGTAAAAACCCTTCAAAAATCTTCTTCTTCGGAACTGGTGGACCGATTTCAAAGAAACTTGGCATGAAGTATCAATGGCTAAAGTACTACAATGTATATATAAATCATGACCCTGTGGTGACCTTGACCTATTTTACGACAAGGTCAACATAGGTCGCCTATGCATTTGAATGGGGAAAACTTTTAAAAAGTCATTTGAGGTGAAAATCTTGCAGGAAATGGGTAGTAGGACTGAATATTAATGATTATGAAAAAATTTGGTCCCAAGGGCTTATATGGCCCCACCCCGGGGCAATATACATGTATACATGTATTATCAAAATATTCAAACATCTCCTCTGAAACCGCTTGGCCAATTAAAGCCAACTTTTATGTGAAGCATCCATAGGATGGGGGAACCAATGTATATATTAATAATTTAGGTCACATGACCAAGATGGCCGCCATGCCCATATATGGTAAAAACCCTTCAAAAATCTTCTTCTCTGAAACCAATAGACTGATTTCAAGGAAACTTGCCGTGAAGCATCGATGGCTAAAGTACTCCAATGAATCATGACCCTGTGATGACCTTGACCAAGTTTATGGCAAGGTCAACATGGGTTGCCAATGCATTTGAATAGGGAAAACTTTTAAAAAATCATTTGAGGTGAAAATGTTGCAGGAAATGGGTAGTAGGACTGAATATTAATGATTCTGAAAAAATTTGGACCCAAGGGCTTATATGGCCCCACCCTGGGGCAATATACATATATATTATCAAAATATTCAAACATCTCCTCTGAAACCGCTTGGCAAATTAAAGCCAACTTTTATATGAAGCATCCATAGGATGGGGGAACCAATGTATATATTAATAATTTAGGTCACATGACCAAGATGGCCGCCATGCCCATATATGGTAAAAACCCTTCAAAAATCTTCTTCTCTGAAACCAATAGACTGATTTCAAGGAAACTTGGCATGAAGCATTGATGTTTAAAGTACTCCAATGTAAATATAAATCATGACCCTGTGATGACCTTGACCAAGTTTATGGCAAGGTCAACATGGGGTGCCTATGCATTTGAATGGGGAAAACTGTTAAAATGTCATTTGAAGGGAAAAGCCAGCAGGAAATTGGCAAATGGACAGAACATTGATTATTCTGAAAAAAGAAAATGGCCCAAGGGCTTCATCTGTCCCTGCACTGGGGTTAAATACCATAATATTCAGACATGTTTAATTGGTATATGCAGCAGATCTCAGGTGAGCGTTTACAGGACCTTTGGTCCTCTGGTTTTTCTTTTGAAACACTGCTTCCCCACAAAAACCTCAAGGCTAAAGGCCAACTCATGTATGCTTCTTCCATTGTTAGTCATATTCTCTATCCGATATATAAGGAATCCTACTGACTGGTACAGGAAAGGTCTCATTTAGTGGTAGTGCAAAAAGTGATTGCTTGAGATTTTGAGGGGGTGGGGGAGTGAAAAATAGAATATCCATATCAGGGACCTCTGCCAATCCCTGCCTGCCAATTCTAACATTACAGGATTGCAGAGTAATGGAATTTATTTAAGTCATTTAAGGAAGTCTTGTTAACCCCTATGGCACCAAAACTCAGGATGTTCCACGAAATAAAACGACTTGGATCTTCAACCAAAATACAAATGTATAGTAAAAGTGGTTCTGTTGCCAGTTACCAGGTCTTCAGTTGATAATGATTCATTGTTCTGTGATATGGTCAAGAACAAAAGTGTTTCCAATCTCCCATTTGTAAATCGAGGCAAATTTCCTGCTTTGTTACACAATTTCTGTCAATCCTGCTTGAATATTCACCAAAACCTGCTTGTTTTTGCATGCAGTTATAGTTTTAAATATTGCTGTTTATTTCAGAATAATTTTGGTTTGGTTTCAGAAAATATGCTTTTGTCTTGTTAATTAACCATCCTTCATTTATTCTGCTTCATTTCAATTGAGTTCAGGTTTCAATTGAGTTTGGTGCTTAAAAGCTGTAAAGGATTTTTTTGTCTAAATCATGCCAAATTATAAGTAACATAATGTTGTATACTCAGAATATAGCTTATTTTAGCTGGAAAGTTCCACTTATAGTTAACAGCAGCAAACACAACATACACATAAAATTTTAAGCCTACTCATGAGAAAACCAAGTATTTGGGTTTCCAACCAGGTCTGACACAAATCGACCTGCACATTCACAGATGCAGGCTAGAAGCTTGAAATTTTGAATTTAAGTACAAAGGGAATTGTACTATTTGTGCAGCGAAAACAAAGATGCTGATCAGCTGTGCATCTTTGTTCTGGCCTATGCATGTTGTTTGTTTTCTTATGCAGCCGGTTCATATTTTCAAAACATTGTTATCCTAAATACATGTAGTTGTAAACATCCATCAACACTAACACAGATTAGTGTCCTTGTGTTAGTGGCCTGTGAGATGTTTTTATTCAACTAGCACCTCTCTATTATCTGTAGCTGTATGGCATGGTTTGTGTCAAACCTGGCCCTGAGGTTATAAAACTTTTTTCAAGCTCAGATGAAATTTCAACTACTCATATATGTTGAAATAGTCAAAATTAATGAAAAATTCATGTCCAGAAAAAAACAGTAATATATCCTGCTAATAAATGTTAAAATGCCAACAAATGTTGGCATTTTAACATTTATGAGCAGGATAAATTTTAGTCTCAGCTGAGCTGAGCTTGAAAAAAGTTTTATAACCTCGGGGTCTGGTCGGAAACCCAGATTGTTGGTTTTCTCACACGAATGCTGTCATTATATTTTGCAGGTTGTTGGACCCGAACAGTAACAGTGAGATAGCAAGTTACAAGATCCACCGTATACTGTTCTGTGCCCGAGGTCCGGTAGAAAGCAGCGAGAAGAGATGTTTTGCCTTCACCTTTAGTCACGGTGAGACAGCCGAGACTTCAATATTCCAGTGCCATGTGTTTAGATGTGACCTTCCAGAGGCGGTGAGTTAAAAACAATTCTGGTATTGATAAAATTGGCCATTATAACTGAAAGTTCAGTAATTCAAGCTGTTTTTTCAGATAGGCCTTTAGGCAGTTGTATACCTCTTAAAAATTACTTATCTTTTCAGCTTTGTGAGCATTTTTACAAAGATTACATGTAATTCTTGCATAGAAATCTATGCGCATAGCTGTTTGAAGCCGTTTTCGATTGGTCGAAAGCCGTGTTCAAACAGCAAAACCCATGTTCAAATCATGAAATTCACGTGCCGTTTGAACATGGGTTTTGGCCGACGTCATTGGTCAATGCGACGTGACGTCATGTGTTTCGTAGAAACAAAATGGCCGACGTTGAAGAAGCTCCGCTGTTTTCGGTGAGTTTTTACGTTGCTAATGTTATTTTCAAGAGATTTTAAGTGGATTAGAGTGAAAATGCAAGAATAGCGATCAACCATGGTTTGTTTCAGTGTTCAAACATTCGCTGGATCACTCGGAAGGTGTTTGAACACGCGGCCTGCGGCCTTGTGTTCAAACACCTTCCTCGTGATCCATCGAATGTTTGAACACTGAAAACCATGGTTGATCCCTATATTCAAGTTTACCAAATTCTGTTTGCATAACTCAATATATTAATACTACCTGGATAAAATACTGTTCCTTCAGATGCACATGGCAGCAGTGTACTGGCATTAATCTATTTTTATCGCACCTGCTTATAGCAGGGTGCGATATAGGAGTTCAAAGGACAAAATTCACGAACCAGCTGAATCGGCCCTGTAAATTGCGGAAAAATCAAACTCGTTGTATTGAGTGGAAAACGTATTCAATAGCACAAGTAACATTTCAATTCTCAGGGTCTGAACTTTTTTTTCCGATTATATTGGCCCGGGTCGGCACTACAATGTGTTAAACATGGGTAGGTCGCCAGTTTTTCGTGTTTTTGGCCCGATTTTGCGTTTTCACTCTCAGATTTGACTGTGGCCACAGCCTTTAACAACGATGAAACTTTGAGAGTACAACAGTATTGCAATATGTTTTAGGTTTGTTCAGGTCTCGTTGTTGTTATTGCCTGTGACCATGGTTAAAAATAAACTTTTCTTCTCTTTTTGTCTTCCAAAACGTCCACGGATGAGCGCGCCATTGAACGACGACGTCATCGAATCGGGGCACGTAGTATGACGTCATTCAATTAAGCGCACCTTGCGGAACCGATAATTGATTGTGCTTTAATAAGATTTGTTGTATGCAAGTGCTCGCTGAGAGAAAAACAAACAGAAACAAGCAAACAAACTTACATACTGGACAAGACATGCTGAATTTGATTATGACCTGACTTCAAATAGCTAAAATTATGAAAACAATTTTACGGGTGCTCCTGTTGGAAACATTTTGAAGCCCTATATTATTTGTGACTGATTGATGCACACACACATGTATTCCCAAACACACGCAGTTCCGTCTTAACACTCACGAAATTATGTTATCTACATGTGGTATTTTAGAAATCTTACATTACGGAGTTTATTGTGTATGCTGGCTTCTTCCGTTGATGCGCATTGTCAACAGAGATGTGCTTAGTTAAAGAAAAAAAAATCATGCTACGGCAGGGTGGTCTTCATCATAATCTTTATCGCTGCAGGTCACGTTCTTAATTCATGTCACTGACGGAAATGTCGTTGCATTATGTCGTTGCATTGTAAAGAGTAGGCAAGAAGTCTGTACTTCTAGTTCGGTTTTTAACACGAATAACGTGCTACACTCAGCTCCGCCTCAATTTTATGTGTATTTTTAGTATTGAAAGAGTAAAAACAATGTTGAAAGTTGTATCATTTAACGTAAAATTGCTGAGATGTTTAAACTTTCACAAAAAAGATCGGTAATGATTTTGCCATCTGAGTAGTTTCCCTTTGCTTTTCGCATATGGCAAGATCTAGTTTTTTTTATCCAAATGACAAAACTCGACAAGGCGTGATCGTCTAAACCTTATTTGAGCCACAACGTAGCAGGGAATAATTTATTAACTGCATCACAAATGCGTTAAAACAAAGCCTGTGTTGAGCCAGGGCATCTGCGCATTTTCACCAAAATATCGCCCGAGTAAGCCTAGCAACCGAAATCATAACGGTTTATCTTCCATTCCTTGCAATTTTAAAAGCACTAGATGGTACAGGCTTATGCAGTATCGTCTGTATATTCGTACTTCTACGTCTCTGTCTATTGATTGGTTGTATTAGTATTGTAGTGTTTTACATTCCACTCAATGGCCATGGTCATATAGAGACGGGACCCCGGTTTAAAGTCTCATCCCGGTAAGAAAAGTTCGGAATCGAACTCACGATGTCAGCTGTGCACTTGGCGATTAGCTTAAAACACTATGTCACGGAGGCTTCGTTCTCTGTCTGTGTGTAAGTCTACACACGGCCTTCTACTTTGATAATTCGGCAAAATGGACAACAATAGCCTTCGTTCCCAAGGCGTAAAGGTTCCGACGCGATGGTCTTGTATACATTCCTTCCAAGCTAAAACGGTCGCTTGTACTCAACTCATTAGTGTACTGGGTATACAAACCAACCCGATACCAACCATATATCACAGGAAACCAAGAAGAATCGGCTTCTCTGGAGTTGACAGTTTACACGGGAAACATATTGTAGCTATCTGAGACTGTTATCACCTAACTAAGGCTTCAAGTGCCAGAGAGAGAGTATGGGTCGTCCAGATATGATTCCAATACAGAAAATAGATAAACAAAGTCGGGCCCCGTCCACTGGCACGTAAAGAAATAGATCGACTGCTTGTGCCTCCAGACAAAGCTTCTACGCTTTTGACTGACCATCTGATTACACATTACTGGTTAAACGCTCAGGTCTGAGCGCCTACCCAGGAAAAGTGGTTCAAGTCAAAACCACCCATACATACAAACCATATGGGCCTAATTGGGCGGTTATATTTGAACACTCTTTGGATGCCATGGGTAAATGTTCTATAAAATGTGGGCAACATCTCGAAATGACCAAAGCTGTTGGAACGCTAAACCACAAAAACAGAACAAACAAATAAATAAAGAAAGAAAGAAAGAAAGAAAGAAAGAAAGAAAGAAAGAAAATGTTGCTATCGTTCTGGCGATCCTTTGAACTGAAATGTAAATGATCCAATGTTTTACCCTTTCCATGGCTCTGTTAAACGTAGATTGCTTAAAATGTTGGTTGATTCAAACGGGTTTGTCACGACCTTAAACAGGCAATAGATTGCCATTCAAGTGGCTCGTGACGGCATTTGAACTAGAAAGCGTACACAGAACTGCAAACAATCACATGTACAGAAACATGTAGCTTCTTGATCTATTGATATAAAAAAGAGCTCTTCGTGACATTTCTTATGTTACCCCATTTGACTGCGCGGTGTCGCAAGAGGTCTGAGGTTTCCAACCCGGGCTCATGACCGCGTGTAAACCATTTAACTTGTCGTTGATTGTCTGTATGCATGTCCTGGGTATCAAACAACAATACAAACCATTTTTAAGGAAAAAGATAATTTGCAGTTTCTTCTTCTTTAATCGCGATAATACTTAGTCTACGAAATGTAGATAGATCTAGTACTTAACAACGTTTTACGCAATAAATAAAGGGTAGTCGGGTGGCAATATGGGACCCCGGTCACCCGCCCCGGCATTTGGGCGTGAAGAATTTGCTTGGTTAGGTGGTTACATTTAAAGCCTTTTTTGGTTGCCATGACATCCGTAATTTTGGGTGGGCTGCAAGTCCCATAAAAATGAGGCAACTTCCCGACATGATCATAGCTGTTGACCGAGACCTAACAAAACATGATATAGACGCTGTGCGCTACCTGTATTGGAGTTGCTTCCCTTGAAAATAATAGGGCAAATAATAATCATTTTCCCTTATTGTTTTGAATATCATAATGGGGACGTTTTCTTTATCAATCAAATCAGATAAGATCTTTTTATATTAAAGGAGTTTCGCCTATCAAAGATAAAAATACATTTTAAAAGGTCTTTAAAATGAAAAACAAAAATCTTCTCGAATGCACTTTTTATGTTTAATATAAAAAATATACTTTCTCGTTTCGGTTTAGGTGGGCCTATCTAACGTCCTTGTGGTGGGAACATGGATTAAGTCCGTTTGGCCCAGGATGACGTTAAAAGCCTAATCTTTACTACTACTACTAGTGGGCCTATCTGAAAAGCAAAGAGCTGAAAACATATTAAGACAGAATTATACAATATATCTACCCCACAACCATTGGTCGGAGATAGCAAGGGTCCCAGTTTAGTAACAGCCACTCCTTTGCATGCTTTTAAGACAATGGGATCGTGGTAATTCATGCAACTTGCGACTGTTAATGTTTGATCGATATTAGTATGATGCACCAATCATTTGTATCCCCGTCCCTCTAGACACAGAGGGGCTAAAGTGCCGGAATAGTGATGAGTCACGGCAGTACCGGGGATGTGCCGGGCTTTTAATATCCCGCAAAAATATGTTATTCCGCATTATTGCATAAATACCCGTGTCACACGATATCAACAACCATTTATTAATGAAGAAAAAGCCATTTATTACTATTGAAATTCACGTGCGCACATGCTGTTAATACACGGCTTTTACTTATGCTCGTTGCCGGGCGCCACGCAAAGCACGTGCTTATAATGAGAAACTAAGGACGGCCCGTAATGAGCTTTTACGCGTACGAAAATGTGATGAGGCTGTTAAATATAGTGCACCATTATTTCTTTCGTTTATGCAGAATTTATGCAATAATAGCGATCAAAATGATTTTGTCATTCACTAACATTCGCAAGGTCCTTCGGCGAGTGTTGAAAACATCGGGCTACGCCCTCGGTTTTCAACACCCCCTCGGGACCTAGCGAATGTTAATGAATGGAAAACCATGTTTGATCCATATATTGTTGTCAGTCGGCTCTGGGGAGCCGCAACTTTTAGCAGGGACTTTACCACAAATCTGACCCCGCATTGCCGGGTTTTTAGCGGAGCTGTAAAAACTGAAAAGTAAAACACCCCGCTATGGCCCGGCCCCTGGGGGTGTGGATATAAATCACAGGTGCATTAAAGCCTCATCACATCGTGGGGGTAATGCAATAGTGCGGTATCTTGATTTTTGTGATTTTTCAGGAGAGACAAAAAACTGTCTGATTTTTTTCTTATTTGATGCATCAAACTGAAAGTTATGGGGATGTGGCACTAAAGCATAAGTATTGATATGATAGTGATATACATAATCAGATTATTCAAATAAGAGAGAAAAATGCCAAAAACTGACTTACCGCAGTATTGCATTCCAAACATTAAATAATTTGCTATATAAAAGGTGTTGTATCTTGAGTTACCACAGTTTTGTGCTCAAAAGGGCTCACAACAACTATATTTTTTATGTTGTATCTTGAGTTACATCATGTTTTCTTTCAAACTTTCTGATAAATAACTTGATGCAACAGTGCTGTATCTGACTTTGAAAAGCTTTCCCCAAAATGGGAACACTGTTTTTGTAAATAATAGTGTGCTTTAATTTAAAGAGCTACATAAACCGTCAATTTTGATATAAATTTTATTGGAATCTGTCAAAAATGAAGAAAGTAATGGCTGCTGGACTATTTTTGCATTGGATATATATATAGGCAGTTTAAAAATGAAATTTCACATGTGCTTGCCCAATTTCTGGTCCTAGAAAAATCACAATATGGAAATGGCAGGCACTGAATGAGGCTAAACAAAATTTAATCATATTTTACATGTTACCCGAGGCCATCAGGCTCAAGTACATAATGAGACTAAAATCGGAATAGATCCCAAAGTGTATTTATGCACTTGTTCATCTCACCCATGTATTAATACACATCAAATCATGAAGACTAAACATCCATGTACTAATGCACCTCAATACCCATGTATGAATGCACCAATATTCTTAATATCCATATATTGATACACACTGGACCGTCCACTTGTGTACCTGTTTTCCTCATGTCCCAGTCCACATATCCCTGTCCACATCTTCCTACCTATTCACATGTCTACTTGCAAAGGATCTAACAATTATTTTTATTTATCCTTGTTTCTTTTCAATATCGCTATCCATTTTGCGCATGTCTAGAACCCCTATCTCCCTGTCATCTTTTCTACCTGCCCACTTGTCTTCTGTCAACCCGTGCTGTAGTACCCCTGTCCACTTGTTTAGTTGTCTCCCTGTTTTTACAGTAGCCCTATCTACATACTGTACCTTTCCTTTAACCCCTGTGTCCCTGTCACCTTTTCTACCTATCCACTTGTTTATCTGAACACCTGTCTCACTGTTTTTCAGAATCCATGTCTGCTTGTCCACCTGTCTCCCTCTGTCTCCCTGTTTTCCAAACTCCCTGTCAACCAATCCACCTGTCTACTTGTTTTCCCGTATCACTGTCTACCCATCCACCTGTCTTCCTGTTTTCCCATGTCAGTCTACCTTTTTCACATGTCCCTTTTTACCATTCCACCTGCTTATCTGTTTCACATGTCCCTGGTTACCATTCCACCTGCTTAACTGTTTTCCTATATCATTGTATAGTGTATACCCTTCCACCTTCCCATATCACTGTCTACCCATCCACCTGTCTTCCTGGTTTTCCATGTCAATGTCTACCTGTTTCACATGTCCCTGGTTACCATTCCACCTGCTTAACTGTTTTCCTATATCCTTGTATAGTGTATACCCATCCACCTGTCTACCTGCTTTCCCATATCACTGTCTACCCATCCACCTGTCTTCCTGTTTTTCCATGTCAATGTCTACCTGTTTCACATGTCCCTGGTTACCATTCCACCTGCTTAACTGTTTTCCTATATCATTGTATAGTGGATACCCATCCACCTGTCTACCTGCTTTCCCATATCAGTGTCTACCCATCCACCTGTCTACCTGTTTTCCCATATCACTGTCTACCCATCCACCTGTCTACTGTTTTCCTGTATCACTGTCTACCCATCCACCTGTCTACCTGTTTTTCCATATCACTGTCTACCCATCCACTGTGTACCTGTTTTCCCATATCACTGTCTACCCATCCACCTGTCTACTGTTTTCCCATATCACTGTCTACCCATCCACCTGTCTACTGTTTTCCCATATCACTGTCTACGCATCCACCTGTCTACCTGTTTTCCCATATCACGGTCTACCCCTCCACCTGTCTACCTGTTTTGCCATGTCACTGTCTACCTTTTTCACATGTCCCTTTTTACCATTCCACCTGCTTACCTGTTTTCCTATATAACTGTATAGTGTATACCAATCCACCTGACTACCCGTTTTCCAATATCCCTGTCTACCCATCCACCTATCGACCTGTTTTCCCATATCCCTGTCTACCCATCCACCTGTCTACTTTTTTCCAATATCCCTGTCTACCTGTTTCACATGTATCTGGTTACCATTCCACCTGCTTACATGTTTTCCTATATCATTGTATATAGTGTATACCCATCTACCTGTCTACCTGTTTTTGCAAGTCCTTGTCTACCCATCCATCTGTCTACCTATTTTCCCATATCCCTGTTTACCCATACACCTGTCTACCTATTTTCCCATTTCCCTGTCCACATGTCTACCCATTTGATCATAATCATGTCTACCCATACACACGTCTACCTATTTTCTCATTTCCCTATCCACATGTCTACCCAATTTCTCATATTCCTGTCTACCTATCCACCTGTCTTCCTATTTTCCCCTATCCCTGTTCACCTGTCTACCTATTTTCCCATATTCCTATCCACATGTCTACCCATTTTCTCATATTCCTGTCTACCCATCCACTTGTCCACCTGTTTTCACATGTCCATAGCTACCCATCCACCTGTCATCCTGTTTACCCATATCCCTGGCTACCTATTCACCTGTCTACCTGCTTTCCCATATCCCTATTTACCTGCCAACCTGTCTGCATGTTTTCCCAATGTCCATCTGTTCACCTGTTTCCCATGTTCCTGTCTACCTATCCACCAGTCTAGCTTTTTTTTCCCATGTCCATGTTTACATGTATCCCCATGTCCCTGCCTACATGAAAACTGTGTCTATCTGTTTTCCGAATGTCAATGTCAACCTGTCCATCTGTCTAGCTGTTTTCCTCTTGTGCATGTCTACCTGTATCCCCATGTTCCTGCCTACATGTCCACCTGTCTATCTGTTTTTGGCATGTCAGTGTCAAACTGTTCATCTGTCTAGCTGTTTCCCTCTAGCCCTATCTACCTGATCACCAGTCTACCTTTTTTCCATAGCATTGTCTGCCTGTTTCCCATACCCCTGTCTACCTGTCCACCCGTTTCATATCCTTGTCTGCCCATCAACCTATCAGTCTGTGTTCCCATATCCTTTTCTACCTGTCCACCTGTCATTTTGCTTTCCAGTACCACTGACTTCCATTCTATCTGCCTCCTTGTCCACCTGTCTCCCTGTTTTCCAGTAGCCCTGTCTATCGGTCTACTTGTCCACCTGTCTACTATTACACCAGTTCCCTGTTTACCCATATCTTCCTACCTATACACGTCTACTTGATCCTTGTTTCAATATCACTATCTGTTTTCCGCATGTCTAGAACCCCTATCTCCCTGTCATCTTTTCTACCTGCCCACTTGTCTTCTGTCAACCCATGCTGTAGTACCCCTGACCTCTTGTTTAGTTGTCCACTTGTCTCAATGTTTTATGGTGCCCCTGTTTGCCTGTTCACCCTTCTCCCTATTTCTCCCTGTTTTCCCATATCCCTGCCTACATGTCACCCTGTTTTCCAGTATCCATGTCTACCTCTACACCTGTTTACCTTCCTCCCTATTTTTCCAATAGCCCTATCCACTTGTGCTTCAGTACACCTGTCTTCATGCCATCTTTTCTACCTGTCCACTTGTCTAGTTGCATACTTGTTTCAATGTTTTATGGTATTCTTGTTCACCTGTATTCCCATGGCCCTTGCTACATCTCAAGTGATCTCCCCATGCATATATCTGCCCGTTTTTTTTTCTAGTACCCCTGTCTTTTTGTCTTGTCTATCTGTACACCTGTGTACATGTACACCTGTCTCCAGTTTTTAATATCCCTTTCTACTTATCTACCTGTAGAAGCCTCCATGGCGCAGTTTTAATGTCACTCGCCTTGTAATTCAGGTTTTGCATATTTTATCCCGGGCTTCTCGAGTCTGTCAGATGAGACTATTATCCAAGGTTCCATCTACCCTTAGGTGTTGATGGGACGTTAAACAACAAATCAATCAATCAACTAACTAACCTATCTACCTGTCCCCCTCTTTTCAGTCTCCATGTCCACTGATCTTTTTGTCTTATATCTGAAGTGGGACAGGAAATATATAATAATCTTGTGCCATACCAGGACTTTGGAGGATCGTGGTATAAGGGCCATTATTTACAGGGATCTGGGGAGCACACAAAAAAATCCCATTTCCTCCTGGAGTTGAAAGCTCTTACACTGAGCCATACCACTCCAGCATTCTTGATAGGGTCTAAAATTGTAAGTGTGCCAATCTCTGTAGGATGTCTACATAAAATAAACTATCCATAACTATCCCAATATAACTAACACTGATGCAAACAAAGATACTTTTGATAATAAGTAGCTTATGAGGGGTCATGAGCTCTTGATACTACTAAAAGTTTGATTGGGATCACTTAAATTCATTTTTATGCCAGAGGGTCTACAACTATCCATAACCGATATATTTTCAAAACTGGGGCCCTATCATGTTTTCGGAATCTGTGGGGAAGGGCCATTTATTTTCAGGGATCTGGGGAGCAAGCAAAAACTCCCATCTCATTCCGGAGTTGGAAGCTCTTAGACTGAGTCAGCACCACTCCAGCATTCTTGATTGGTTCATAGACTTTAAGTACACCCATCTTTACATGATTTTTACTGAAATTAAACTGTTCAGAACTGTTCCAATAAGCGTAATACTGGAGCAAACAAAGATACAACCTTAAAATCTTTTGATATTAAGATAGAATAAATTTCAATATTGTTGTATATTGAGATACAACTCAGAAATTTTATGTGATTTTGAGAGATTCTGAGTGCAACATTACTGTTAAGTCAAGATACAGCAGTTTTGCATTCAATAGTTTTTCTGATCTAACTGAAAGTTCAATGAAACACTGTTGTAAGTTAAGATACAACAGTTTTGCATCCACATATTTTGCATCGCCTAGTCAAATATTTAATGCAAGACTGTTGTAAGTCAAGTTACAACAGTCTTGCACTTAACTTCTTTATTGTTTTAGCACAGTTTTGGATGCAACAATGTTGCAAGTCAAGATACAACAGTATTGCATTCAAAAATATGGGCCGCTGAGATACAACATTTTTTCAATGTCTAATATCGTAAAAACTATTTAAGCGATGGTTATAAGGGTTTGCCAGTATCTGCATTACAGAATAAGGCTTCCAATTTTGCAAAAAAGCTATTTTCTCAAAAATGTGAGTTACCACAGTTTTGCATTCACCCCACGACATGTTTATGCGTGTCAAAACTTTATTTCAGTTATTCATTTTTAGCACGTGTTTTGCATGCCGATGCCGCCCTGTAACGCGTAAAATAGAATAAGCATAAAGAAAATGAGCCGCGACGCGAGAAAACCGGTCTTTGGGGTTTCTGACCAGGTCCTACACAATCCAATCTGAGCAGTTACTAAAACAGGCTACAAACTTGAAATTTCGGATTTAAGAAGAAGAGAACTTTTATCCATGTAACAAAAACAAAGGCGCTGATCAGCTTCGCGGTCACTGCGAAGCTGATCTGTGCTTTTGTTTTCGCATGGGCAAAAATCCGGTATTCTCACGATGCGGCGCGAATCGTGTATTAACAGCGCGCACTCGCGAATTGCCCATTTACTTTACGGCTTTCGTCTTAATTAATAAACGCATGTTGATATTGTGTGAAACTGGTCTATTTATGCAATAAATTACATTTACAAGTAAAAAAATTAAGAATTTACACATTTTATTCATTGCCCTTTCGCCATGCGTGACGAAAACGTGCATCTGTAATATCTCGTCACGTAGTTGGCGTATTGGCGCGTCCAAAAGCATATGCATGCATGTCTTGTTTTAAGCATGATAATGGACCGAGAAAGCAAAATAATGTTCTTTTTCTTAATTGGCAGACTGATGTCACGACCCGGTATTTGTGCAAGTGCAACAAACTCTGCGTTTCTCCCATGACGTCCCTTCAACTTTTCGGAGTGACCGATATGGGTCTCTAGATTATTTATTTCTCATCGATCTCATATTTTGGAAAACTGTAATAATCATGGTTCATATCTAATGACTGCTACTTAAGATTAGCGCACTGTAGATATCGGGCTACTGGAGATATAAACAATGTCATACGTTCATTTCTTGTCCTACGTTCATCGCTGATGAATGAAGTTAGGGGGTTGCACCTGTGTAAATCATTGACTAACAGTGTCACGGTAGCAATAATATCCATTTCCAACTGGTGGTCAGTGAGTGCGAGCAGAATATGTTGCATACATAACGCTGCTACGACAAGCGTATAACGTCATTAACGTTATAAATTCACTACCCGCGTCGCGTGGGGTAGGGTATGTTAATGACGTCAGAAATGCTTTATAATTACGTCACATGTTTCAAAAATGCATTTTTGATCTCAGGAGACCTACGTCTATCTTGTGTCCAAATTTCATTAATTTCTGATACAGGGCCGATTTTTGCCATTCGTGAACCTTGTCCTTTCCGTCCGTCCGTACGTTCGTTCGTCCGTTCGTCCGTCCGTCAACATTTACGTCGAAGTTTGGTTTTCTCGACATCAGAGATAGCTGCGAGTCTGAAACCTTGCATAGTAATTGTCCCTGACATACCCTTCAAGCACGCACCTTAACCCGGTGGCTATGACCTATATTTCACGGTCCACTGACTTTGAAAATTTTTACGTCGAAGTTTTGTCAACATTACGTTTCTCGACATCAGAGATAGCTGCGAGTCTGAAACCTTGCATAGTTATTGTCCCTGACATACCCTTCAAGCACGCACCTTAACCCGGTGGCTATGACCTATATTTCACGGTCCACTGACTTTGAAAATTTTTACGTCGAAGTTTTGTCAACATTACGTTTCTCGACATCAGAGATAGCTGCGAGTCTGAAACCTTGCATAGTAATTGTCCTTGACATACCCTTCAAGCACGCACCTTAACCCGGTGCCCTTGACCTATATTTCACGGTCCACTGACTTTGAAAATTTTTACGTCGAAGTTTGGTTTTCTCGACATCAGAAACCTTGCATAGTAATTGTCCTTGACATACCCTTCAAGCACGCACCTTAACCTGGTGCCCTTGACCTATATTTCACGGTCCACTGACTTTGATAATTTTTACGTTGAAGTTTGGTTTTCTCGACATCAGAGATAGCTGCAAGTCTGAAACCTTGCATAGTAATTGTCCTTGACATACCCTTCAAGCACGCACCTTAACCTGGTGCCCTTGACCTATATTTCACGGTCCACTGACTTTGAAAATTTTTACGTCGAAGTTTGGTTTTCTCGACATCAGAGATAGCTGCGAATCTGAAACCTTGCATAGTAATTGTCCTTGACATGCCCTTCAAGCACGCACCTTGACCCGGTGCCCTTGAACTATATTTCACGGTCTGTTGACTTTGCCCGATGCAGGTGCGATATCGACCTCCGCGGAGTTCTTGTATTATCATTACAGGTCGCAAAAATCCTCTACTGTTTTGCAAACACATTCCGCCGTGTTCCAAAGAAGCATTCTCACACAGCAACACCAGCTGCCGAGGCTGACTTAGATTTTGTGTTTGCCGTCAATTTGGACTTTCGGGAAGAGGACGGTAAAGGGGGCTTCACTCCATGTCCAAGGGACAAAAATGTGTTCAAACTACGCTGTAACCTAGACAAACAAATAGCAATAACTGTCTCCCAAACTGCTGGCAAGGAACTTAAGATTGAAAGGTACTGGGGAATATCTACATTTATATTCATTCAGACATAATTTTGCTGCAAAAAAATAATCTGAGACTCAGAGAAAGGTTTTACAGTAATAATTAAAGTTATGCCTGTATCAAATTGAAATTAAATTCTTTCAGGTTAAAGTATACGAGGCGTGGCCCGGTAAATCGTGTACTTTTTTGATGTTTTCATTATTTGACGCCCTATCGCCATTAAACTTTTCAAATACCTTCCGCAATTCAAATTCAGTAAAAAGAGGTGCATACAAGTAAAAGTTTATGTACAACTTGTAAAATGTGCATGATTGATTTGGTCAGTGTATGCGAACCCGGCGCAACCCAAACAAACACATTTAAATAATCTTCTGTGTGTTCAGTAAAGTAATATTTTTCAGCCATTTCAGTGTTTAGCGCTAAAATGAGGTGCCTGCTCATTGCAATATTCTTTTAACATCACCAGAGAAAATTTCGAATATTACATATCATCTGTTTTGAAAATGACACACATTTAAATGGTATCGGTTAAACTTACAACCTAATGAAAATGGCGATGTTAAAGGAAGAGAAAGCGCGACGAACGGCAATCCAGTTCTGTGCGCAGACCGTTATTACCTCAAATGATTCATTCAAGCATCTGAGAAGCACAAACATATACAGTGGTATTTCGAGGAGCTTGTTTTTAAATGGCATGGTCGATTTAGAGATGGGTGGACAGAAAGTACACAGCATGGACGGAAACCATTCATAAATGCCCGTAACATACTTTCTGCAGATGAAATCGCATCTTCAGTGTAAACGTTTTAAGGGCAGAGAGAAGTTCATGTAAGCGATTCAACAGGTCGTAACATAGTCTATGGTTCGGTGACATGTTTCAAAAGTTGATACAAAGATCGCTTGTGTATCGCACACAACGGAGCGTACCTCTATAAAGAGTAAACGGTTAAGTACATGTAGCACATGAAGTTGACGCATAACAGTAGACGACGTCGTCAGCGTGCGCCGGGTCTGCATGACTTGTAGTTTTGTATTGTGTACTGAGATTTTATTCTTAGGTGTATTTTTCTGAAATTTTGTATGCATACCCAGAACATGTGTACGTAATATACATGTAAATTGGGGGCCTGTGCATTGAATAGTTTTCATACAGCAAGCACAGTCCACGAATTACTGGGCCACCCTTCGTACTTGTGAAATTCTTGGCAAAGATTTACCTATTTATTTTGTAATTAAAACATTTATTTCATAGCAAGTTATTGGATGTATTTCTGTATTTTACAGATGTTTTGGTTTGTTGGTGTGCCCTGGTAGAAATGTTAAGCACGCAGATATGCACCTCATAGAAATGGTAAATTATCAGATTTGCTTTTCGATTAATGTATATTTGAGCCACCACATCAGAAAACCAACATTCTGCATATGTGAAACCAAAGCCGCAGATCAGCTGTGCAGTAACTGCACAGCTGATCAGCGCCTTTGTTTTCGTTACACGGATATTACTATTCCTCCACTTTTTAATTCCAAAATTTCCAGCCTCTAGCCATCTTCTGTGATTGTACAGGCTGGTTTGTGTCGAACCTTGTCGAAACGCAAATTGTCATTTTTCCAATGTGGTGGCTAATTTATTAGTTAATTAGCATTGAATTATTTCTCTCACTATGTAGACTTACCAGTATTGAACTGTGAGTCTATGCATGAGAAAACCAACAATTTTGGTTCCTGACAAGGTCCCACGCACAGTGGCCTGTACAGTCTAAGAAACGTGCTAGAAGCTTGAAATTTTGGATAAAGGTAGAATAGAGGAATTGTACTATCCATGTAGTGAAAACAAAGGTGCTGATCAACTGTGCAGTAGCTGATCAGCACCATTTTCTTCGCTTGTTCGTTTTCTTTTGTGGGGATTCCTTAATCTAATAATAATTCGTTTAAACTGTGGTCATTAAGTTCCACCATTGTTACTATCACTAAGGGTGGAGGGAGCAACTTAACAAGTGCCCAAAAATTGAAGCCAAATCTTAACATAGGAATTTTAAAGCAATATGACACGTTCATAGGAAATCACCAATCAATAAACAGTTTTACTTGTTTTAAAATTAGTTTTTTGGAAGAGAAGCTTTCAATCTACTTTTGATTTTAATGTGTTTATGTTCAGGAATAATTTACTTGAATAAAAATAAAATATATCCAGAAAGCAGCTCCTTCTTGTATAAGAAAGATTAATTGATCATTACATTTGAGCCACCGCATAAGAAAACCAACAATCTGCATATTCGAAAACAAAGGCGCAGATCAGCCATACAGTAACTGCATGGCTGATCAGCGCCTTTGTTTTCGCTACACGGATAGAACAATTCCTCTTCTTAAATCTGAAACTTCAAGCTTCTAGCCTGCTTCTGTGACTGTACAGGCTTGTTTGTGTCAGACCTGGTCGGAAACCAAGATTGTTGGTTTTCTCACGCGATGGCTCATTTTCCTTTTCAGTCATCAATGGGTTATTCGGGTGATGATGTACTGTACTCTGTGGCTGGAAACTGGGATCCCACCGAACCTTGTTTTGAAGTTCTTAATACTCAAACACCTGCAGGTAAACATAAATTTTACCTAAATTTTTTTGAAAATACTCCATACACTGCAAAAAGCTTAAAATTCAAATAAAGGCATAACTATAGAGCAAGGCTTTGTTTTGGGTTCTCTGGGTGTGCAATATTTGACTAGGTATGTTGGTTGAAGAAAGAAGTTTGCCAAAGTGTCCAAGGTATATGCTCAAAATGGTGTAAGATGCAATAAAGGGCATTAAGATATATCTAGAAAATGTCAAATGTCAAACCCAGTCACTGTGGTTTCTGACTAGTGATACAAATCTGACTGAACAATTTGTGACTTTGCATTCAAGAAAGAGAGAGAGAGTACTCTTTGTAGCAAAGCCATAATCACTGATCAGTTGTGTAGTTACAATGAGGTTGATTTGTGCCATAGGTTTTTGCATGTTTACAATAGCAGGTTTTTCTCGTGCTGCTGCGCACATGTCCGAAGTATTATTTATTTTATTAAAAGAAATCTTTACTTTGTATTTGTTCCAGATCGTCGAGTGTTTATGACAGTTGCCATAGATCTAGTCATACATGGTATCCAGGAACCTGTGAGGTTTGCCATGGAAATCAAGGCCATTATCTACCCCCAGACAGAGAGGTTCTGGTACTACAGCAAGAAACCACACACAGAATACTTCCATGTCAAGTTGAAAGAGGTGAGTGGTTTCTGTCATCCTATATACCAGTGATGCAACCAATTTTGTTACTGCTCAGATTGATGCAACATCACACGTCACATGACAAAATGGAGTGTCGTGATTGGAAGCCAGATCAATTGGGTGACAACTGACAGCGATGAGTTCATTGCCTTGGTGTAGGTTGTTGCCCAATTGATCTGAGGCCAGTTGTTCAACATTAACGATGTTGTTAGTTAACAATTTGTTAAAATTTCAAACATAAATATTACAAATGCACTGTTATTTTTAGTTGATAAAATGTGAGAATCGCAAAGGATTCTCACATTTTATCAACAAAAAATAACAGAGTATTTTTGCTTATGTAGTCGGCATTTACTTAACAAGTTGACGTTAATCTAACGAAGTTTTGAACAACTGGCCCCTGGCTTTTAATCATCACACTCCATTTGGTCATCTGACAAAACATACTGTATCAATCTGCATGGTAACAAAGAACATCTTCAGATCTGGGAACTTTGAATTGAGTCAGTGAAATTTACAAAATGTAGAGAAAGGCCTTCAGAATGGTCTGTAAAACTGAAAAGTCAGGGAATTTTGAAATGGAAAAAGAGGGGCAACCCAGCAGAATGTGGGATTCCTTTTGTAGTCAAGATGTAACATGAATATTAAAATACATCATGAGTATGGATGAAGAAAAGGATATATAGAATTTCTACCACCAGAGAAAAAAAAATGACTGCATGCAGAAAATATAGCTTTGCTCAGCAAAGGGAGGTAACTGTGTTTAGCATAATCAACAAAGCTTGTGCTTATCGTGTCTGTTGATACATGAACTCCATATAATTGAGCTATGAAGTAAGGAAAGTGGTTTTGGGGATTTCCAACAAGGTCCAACAATAACCGGCCTATGCAGCCACAGAAGAAGGTTAGAAGCTTGAAGTTTCTGGTTTAAGAAGAAGAGGAATTGTACTATCCGGGTAGCAAAAACAAAGGCACTGGACTGCTGTTACTGCATAGTTGATCTGCGCCTTTGTTTTCGCTTAGGCAAAAATCCCATTTTCTTACGATATGACTCAGTTAAGCAAGTTTTGTATTGTTTTAATCATGTGAGGAAACCTGTTTAGGTAACTGTAAACAACAAAGTGTCAGATAAAATTGCTCATTACACAGTCTGATCAGCACCCTTGTTTATTTCATTGAAATATCCTCTCATGTTTCTAGTACTGTCTACTCCTTACGTTTTCTGATAGTCCATAGTATATTTTGCCTTGTCAAGTACATAGGGGTCAAACAATTTAAACAAAGACTGGTGTTTGTGTGACAAAACACATATAATGCAGTTGTTGTTATAAAATTGTTGGATCTTCATGACTGGGCAGATTTCTGAGTATAGTGAAATTACAATATGAGCCGCGACATGAGCAAACCGGTCTTCGGGGTTTCCGACCAGGTCCAACACAAGCTGACCTGTACAGTCACAGAAGCAGGCTAGAAGCTTGAAATTAGGATTTAAGAAGAAGAGAAATTGTACTATCCGTGTAGCGAAAACATAGGAGCTGATCTGCTCCTTTGTTTTCGCATAGGCAAAAATCCCGTTTTCTCACGATGCGGCTCATATTATCGAAGGATGGCACAGCTTTCAATCAGATTTGAACCATGTTATGAGATAATTGTTGAATAGAATAGAAGGGGCATTGACTTTTGTCTTTCATATCTCTAAAACTCCTGCATTGTGTGGACATAGACTTTAGTAAAACCACAGCCGTTTCTTTCACAGTCTGCTATGTTTACCCTATTATGCCTATGCAATATAAATTCTTGACCCAGAATAATTCAACAATACATGTGTTTTCAAAACCCCGATCTCAGGGGAGCGCTTTCAGGACCATTGGTCCTCTGCTTAGTCTTTTAGAGGTGGTGTATTATTTGAACCACTGCATAAGAAAACAAACAAAATGCTTGGGCGAAAATAAAGGCACAGACCAGATTTGCGGTAACTGTGGAGCTGATCAGCGCCTTTGTTTTTGCTACATGGATAGTACAATCCCTCCTCTTTTTAAATCTGAAATTTCAAGCTTCTAGCCATCTTCTATGACGGTACAGGCTGGTTTGTGTCAGACCTGGTTTGAACCCAAATTGTTGGTTTTCTCATGCACAGGCTCGTTTGTTATGAAATCTGATAGCTTGTCATTGAATGTGTATTGTAGTCTCTGCATTTGCAAAATTACATGACCTTGTTTTATGAAGTTTTTTGAAGTGAGGTTTCGTGGCCAAATGCATGCAGCTTCTATTAAGCTGCATCATTGTAGCCCTGGGACAAAAGTACAAGTCATTCCACGTTATGAGAAAAATGGATTTTTGCCTTTGCGAAAAAAAAGACGCAGATCAGTAACTGCACAGCTGATCAGCGCCTTTGTTTTCACTACACTGATAGTACAATTCCTCTTCTACTTGAATCCAAAATATCAAGCTTCTAACCTTCTAAGTCTGTGACTATACAGACTGGCTTGTGTCTGACATGGTCGGAAACCCCACATGTCGGAAACCCCAAAGACCATTTTCTTCGTGTCGCGGCTCATATTAGCACAGTTTTACCCCTGGTTATAGCATTTAACTTGTATCTATATCTTGGCTCATGAATAAGCCCTGTGTCTTTTACATGCTCTACCACAGAGCCAACACAAAGATGAACCATAGACCAGAGCAGCGGCGTGTGAAAACTGTCTTCGAGGTTCCGACCATGTCTGACAAAAACCGGCCTGAGCAATCATACAAGAAGGCTAGAAGCTTGAAATTTCGGATTTAGGAAGAAGAGGAAGTGTACTATCCGTGGAGTGAAAACAAAGCCGCTGATCTGCGGCTTTGTTTTTGCATATGCATATTGTTGGTTTTCTGATGTGGCGGCTCAATCTCTGCGTTTTGGTGTAGAAGACGTCAGATAATTGTATTTCCAAATTAATTTTTGTCACTTTTTCTTCAGGCCAGTTTTATAAATTGTAATGGGTTCATAAACTAGGTTGATTTTATCATTACATCTAATTAAATTAACATCTTGTTTTCATAACAAGTTATCACTACACTGAAAATGTATTTTGGTGGCTAAATAATGCAGACATAGCAATACAAGGATGATAAAATAATGCAATTAAGTGCTGTTAGACAGTTTCTCCAGGCAAAGCTTCTAAGCTACTGTCAGACCGACCATCGGATTACTGGTTAACCGCTCAAGTCTGAGCCTGCCCAGGAAAAGTGGTCTAGTCAAACCATCCATTGGCTTAGTTGGGTGGTTATATTTAAGAAGCACATTTTGAGTGTCATGACATCCTAATGTTGGGTAAAAGTCCAGTAAAATGGAGGCAACGT
This sequence comes from Rugalucina vietnamica, assembly GCA_964017185.1. Classification (NCBI taxonomy): domain Eukaryota; kingdom Metazoa; phylum Mollusca; class Bivalvia; order Lucinida; family Lucinidae; genus Rugalucina; species Rugalucina vietnamica. Next base: position 38,463,776 of record OZ024870.1, read on the forward strand.
CCCGACATGACCATTGCTGTTGACTGGGACGTAAAACATCAATTCAAACAAACAAATAAACAAAAAAGTTTATTTTCCATTAAATAATTAAAAATGGAAGAAAACAGAACGAACAACTCAACAACGGTACATTTAACTTTGTTTATTTTCCAACTGCTCAAATTTGGGTTATATTACATAATAGTAGATCTTGTAACCCATTATTGCAGAAATGAAGGCTCCCTCATTATTTGAGCCACCTCGTGGGAAAACCAACAATGTGGTTTCCGAACAGGGTTGACACAAACCGACCTGTACAAGCACAGAAAAGAGCTAGAAGCTTGAAATTTTGGATTTAAGTAGAAGAGGAATTGTACTATCCGAGTAGCGAAAACAAAGGCACTGATCAGCTTCGCGGTTACCGCGAAGCTGATCTGCGCCTTTGTTTTCGCCTATGCAGATTGTTGGTTTTCCCATGGGGCGGCTCATTTCTTCTTCTCAGGTCCATTTTATACACTTAAGCCATGAAATAAATTATTTGATACTACTTAAGCCAAAAATGTAATACTATATTGATGCTATGAGCCAGGTTGTTAGACTCAAGGTGTGTCCAAAATGGGCAGATCGGCCAAAGAATATTGTTAGAGGCTTGAAATTTTGAATTCTTAAAGAAGTTGAACAAAATTATTCTAAGTGAGTGTCAGACACGCAGTAACAAAGCATAGGTGCTTGCAAATACACCATATCCGAATGAGTTATGTTTTCCTGAAAAGTGCCAAATCATTTGACACTACCCATCATTCCCTGATAATTTCATATGGTCATGACTGTGTGTGGCCAAACCAGTAGATCTTGGAAAGACTCGAGATCTCACTTTACCAGGCAATGTAATCTCAGTCAGCTGCCCTAAGCATCACTTTGGCTTAAAAGATTCATTTTGATGGGTATTTTGAATTTCTTAACACAGTTTTGTCAGTGTTTTGAATATATTGGCATATGCAAATAGTGCAAGCCTAAACCACTCTTTGATGATCAGACTCCATACCAAGCAGTTGCGCATGTTCCCTATAATCACAATGACACATCCGCCCACACTTCTAGGGCCTGCTGGGGTTTTATTGTTCAAGTTAAAGTTGAATTTATCAAGATAACATGTCCATGAAATCTATACCCCTTTATTCCCCACTTTTATATACAAAAAGTGGGGTATACCTATTTTCCTTATTATTGATCCAAAACATAGATTATGGGTACTCGCCGAGGCGGTTCAAACATGTACCCACATCTCTGGTTCTAGCATAAATATTGAAAATGTCAAATTTTTCGAATGAAATTTTCAATTTTTTATGAAAAAAAAACAACAACAACAACAATCACTGTATATTGCATTGGCAAGTTTTCGTAATGTGGTGATGTACCAGAGCTCGACATATTTTGTCATAACGCATGAACAGATAACTCACACTGTCATCTTTATTTTCAAATGTTGCATTATTTTCACCCCTCTTTCATTTTTATCGCACCTGCTTATAGCAGGGTGCGATATAGGAGTTCAAATTTCTGTCTGTCCGTACGTTCGTTCGTCCATTCGTTCGTCCGTCCGTCTGTTAACATTTACGTCGAAGTTTAGTTTTCTCGACATCAGAGATAGCTGCGAGTCTGAGTTTTGTCATTATTTACGTCGAAGTTTGGTTTTCTCGACATCAGAGATAGCTGTGAGTCTGAAACCTTGCATAGTAATTGTCCTTGACATACCCTTCAAGCATGCACCTTAACCTGGTGCCCTTGACCTATATTTCACGGTCCACTGACTTTGAAAATTTTTACGTCGAAGTTTGGTTTTCTCAACATCAGAGATAGCTGTGAGTCTGAAACCTTGCATAGTAATTGTCCTTGACATACCTTTTATGCACGCACCTTAACCCAGTGCCCTTGACCTATATTTCACGGTCCACTGATTTTGAAAATTTTTACGTCGAAGTTTAGTTTTCTCGACAGCAGAGATAGCTGCGAGTCTGAAACCTTACATAGTAATTGTCCTTGACATACCCTTCAAGCACGCTCCTTAACCCAGTGCCCTTGACCTATATTTCACGGTCCACTGACTTTGATAATTTTTACATCGAAGTTTGGTTTTCTCGACATCAGAGATAGCTGCAAGTCTGAAACCTTGCATAGTAATTGTCCTTGACATACCCTTCAAGCACGCACCTTAACCTGGTGCCCTTGACCTATATTTCACGGTCCACTGACTTTGAAAATTTTTACGTCGAAGTTTGGTTTTCTCAACATCAGAGATAGCTGCGAGTCTGAAACATTGCATAGTATTGTCCTTGACATGCCCTTCAAGCACGCACCTTGACCCGGTGCCCTTGAACTATATTTCACGGTCTATTGACTTTGCCCGATGCAGGTGCAATATCGACCTCCGCGGAGTTCTTGTCATATTTTAAATCACAAAAATAGCTATATCATGACTAGTTGGTTCAGCATTTTATTTATGATAATTTTTTAAAGTAAAACCGATAAACAGTAGCTATGACAATATTAACTGAGGTATATTTTCTAAGTCCAAATAAACAGGAAGTACATAAATTATACCATAAAAATCCCAAAACATACATCACAGAAGTTGTCTTCAGAGTGACTGGACATAAAATAACCGAAGAATTTGAATGCCCGAAAACAGTTTAAACTATCATAGTCAAAGACCTGTTGGACCTGGGTATGCAAAGTTCTAATACCTAAATAGCCTAGCTCTATAAAAATCTGTGCAAAAACCTTAACAGTTTACAGTGTACTTGATATATTGAGGAAAATTATTTTGCCGTATGAATATTCAATTTTATTAAATGCGGAAAAAATTGAAGGCTGATCAAGTTACTTCCTGAAATAAAATGTTGTTTGAAACTTAAAAAAAATATGAAGAATCAAAGACTGAAAATTAAGACAATGAAAACATTCATGGAAATACTGATTCTTGGTGAAATTAAATATGGATGCATAGAAGAACAGTAATTAGATACTGGAGGTGATAAAGTTTTGACAATCTATGGTAACCTGATCTCAAAGAAACTTGTAATGGACCCTGATTTGAGATGAGTTGCCATAATCATTATAACTCTATCCTGTGGATTAAAAGGATAAAAAGGAGCAGTTGAATTATATTCAGATGCCTTTTATGCTATGCGCCAAAATGCCCAAGTTTTCAAAGAAAAAGAGGAAAAATGGATTTATCCAGCAGAATGGTTTTGTTCACCCTATTAAGGTAATGGAGACTTTAGAGATAGATATGGTGGCTATATATGCAAGCAAAGTTTATCAGAAACTCTTACCTTGAAAGAAGAACTTTTTGTTTTCAGAATCCTTTTGAGAATAGGCTTTGGACATTATTGCATATTTATGAGAAGTTTGAACAATCATGTAATAGTATAATTCATATGTTCATATTGTTGATATAACCAATGGCCATTATGGGTCACCCTCACTTACTTACTGAATGAATTTGTTGCATATACAAGGATGTAATTTACATAGTTATACAGGTAGTTCTGGACCTCGGATAAAGTAAACCATTTTTTTTTCTCTCTTTTTTTTTTTTACCCTAAGATAGTCATTTCAGACATGTTGGGCTGTATATTTGATATTGATTTTTTTTTCCATGCAGATAAAACATCAGGAAAACATGTTCGTGCAATGAATACCCCCTTGAACCCCACTTTTTACATAGCAAAACTGGGGTATACAGGGGTATACCTATCTTTCTTATTTTTGCTCCAAAACATAGATTGTGGGTACTCGTTAGAACCGCTAGAACCGCCTCGGCAAGGCGGTTCTAACGTGTACCCACAATCTATGTTTTGAGCAAAAATAAGAAAAATATAAAAAAATTTGTAGTGAAAATTTTCAATTTTTACAACTAAAGAAAAAACTGTATATTACATGGCCGTGTTTTCGTAATAAGGATGTATAATCCAAAATGGCCCAAAATAGGAAACACAGTACTTGAATGATATGAACTGATAAAGGGCATCAAACTTAAGAGAAAGAAGAATTTTTCTTCAATTTTGGATAAGGTGACAAGGCAGGATAAATTTATGTCATATCTTAAGTTATAATTATTTACAAAGATAAGATCAGAGGAAAAGTTTTACCATAAAACAGCAAAAGTGAGACTTATTTCATAGGCATTTCAGTAAGTTGGTACAATACTAACAATATAAGATTAAAGAATCATTTTGAAACTTGTCAGTTTTTTTTTTTTTTTTTTTTTTTTTTTTTTTTTTTTTTTTTGTAAACAGTAGCCAGTAGCTATGAATGATCTTTTTATTCCATTCGGGGTAGGGTGTCTTAGACATATTCCTAGACTATTTCTGGTAATTTTCAAAAGCCAACAATGTACCTTTAGGAGACTTTTGTAAGCTTAATGATCCTCAGATCTTGACCATTGTGGATATTATGTTTACAATAAGAAATATCAGGAGAACAGATATAGTGTATATTTTATGAGAAGGGGGGCTTTACTGAATGTAGTTTCATCTTTGAAGGCCTGAGCTTTTTCATCTTTGAGCTGTTTCATTTTGGACAATAAATAAACAGCCAGAGACTAATTTGTGTGAATGAATTTCAGGATTTATGGTTATTGCATCAAAAATTGTTTGAAAGTTTAGAGCTAGTAACTCAGTTATATCACTTTATCCAGTCTTCTGAAATGATTTTGTTTTAGTGACAGGAATGCATCATAATATAGCTGGTGGAACATCAAGTTTATTAGGATTATTCAGCTTCTTTGGACCAAGACAGGTTGTTATTATTCACCATTCATTTTTAACCACTGCCCCCCCCTCCTCTCCCCCAGCCCCTCCCCCCCCCCCCCACACACCACCTACGGGAAAGGGCGGTGATTGACTTTTTGGCTTTCAGTGCCCTGCTTATAAATCTCTTGAACTTACCCATTTTACATGTAAATATACCTCAGAAATGACCTTGACGCTTTAGGTGAAAGATGTAAATGGGACCAAATGTCATGAAGTTGTCACTGTTGCTAGTCAGATAGAGAGGAATGACCTGGAACTTGACCCACTCTAAATATATCCCACAAATGACCTTGACCTTTTTCTCTTGTTCCAGATAGAAGATGTGAATGGTACAAAATGTCATGAAGTCATCACCGTGGCTAGTCAAACAGAGATAGACAGGAAGAAGGCAGGAATGACCTTGAACTTGACCCATTCTAAATATATCCCGGAGAATATACAGACTCCATCAGAGGGGCCTGATGAAGAATCAGGTAGGTTGAGTGTACATGATTGGAGCCATAATGCAAGAAAACTGGTTATCTGATTTCCATCCAGGTCTGACACAAACGGGCCTGTACAGTCACAGAAGAATGCTAGAAGTTTTATATTCTGGATTTAAGTAGAAGAGGTATTGTACTATCCATGTATTGAAAACAAAACAAAAACACTGTAGCTGCACAGTTGATGTGCGTCTTTGTTTTCATGTATGCGGAAATCTAGTTTTCTCATTTTTGAATGACTGGTATGGGTCCATCAGGGTATTAAGAAACATTTTTTAGCTCACCTGAGCCGAAGGCTCACAAGGTGAGCTTATAGGATGGCCATGATCCGGCGTCCGTCCGTCGTCCGTCTGTCGTCGTCGTCCACAATTTCAAAGATCTTCTTCTCTGAAACTGCTTGGCCGATCTAGTTGAAATTTTATGTGGAGCCTCCTTGGGTAGTGGCATTTCAAGTTTGATCGCGAAATCCAGGTCACATGACCAAGATGGCCGCCACGCCCATATATGGTAAAAACCACTCAAAAATCTTCTTCTCCAGAATCGGTGGGCCGATTTCCACGAAACTTGGTATGTAGCATCAGGGACTTCAGCCCATCATAGTTTGATAAAATGATGACCCTTGGATGACCTTGACCTATTTTACGGCAAGGTCAAATTTGGAAACATAGGCTTTTACATGGGAAAAAGTGAAAACTATGGATTTTTTGAAAACTATTGCAGCCTGAGGCCTGAAAAGTGGTAGATGCAAACAACTAATGGAGTAGATGAAGGTATGTGATTAATTTAGGTCAAGGTCATCTCTTGACCTTGGCCAGTCTGTCGTCCATTCACACTTTTCAAAGATCTTCTTCTCTGAAACTGCTGGGCCAATCAAAGTGAAATTTTATGTGGAGCATCCATGGGTAGGGGAGACGAAAGTTTGATTGCGAAATCCAGGTCACATGACCAAGATGGCTGCCACGCCCATATATGGTAAAAACCACTCAAAAATCTTCTTCTCCAGAACCGGCAGGCCGATTTTCATGAAACTGGGTATGTAGCATTTGGGACTCCAGCCCATCATAGTTTGATAAAATGATGACCCTAGGATGACCTTGACCTAATTTACGGGAAGGTCAATTTTGGAAACATAGGCTTTAACATGGGAAAAAGTGAAAACTATGGATTTTTTGAAAACTATTGCAGCCTGATGCCTGAAAAGTGGTAGATGCAAACAACTAATGGAGTAGATGAAGGTATGTGATTAATGTAGGTCAAGGTCATCTCTTGACCTTGGCCAGTCTGTCGTCCATACACACTTTTCAAAGATCTTCTTCTCTGAAACTGCTGGGCCAATCAAAGTGAAATTTTATGTGGAGCATCCATTGGTAGGGGAGACAAAAGTTTAATCGCGAAATCCAGGTCACATGACCAAGATGGCCGCCACGCCCATATATGGTAAAAACCACTCAAAAATCTTCTTCTCCAGAACCGGTTGGCCGATTTCCACGAAACTTGGTATGTAGCATTGGGCACTTCAGCCCATCATAGTTTGATAAAATGATGACCCTTGGATGACCTTGACCTAATTTACGGCAAGGTCAAATTTGGAAACATAGGCTTTTACATGGGAAAAAGTGAAAACTATGGATTTTTTGAAAACTATTGCAGCCTGATGCCTGAAAAGTGGTAGATGCAAACAACTAATGGAGTAGATGAAGGTATGCGATTAATGTAGGTCAAGGTCTCTTGACCTTGGCCAGTCTGTCGTCCATACACACTTTTCAAAGATCTTCTTCTCTGAAACTGCTGGGCCAATCAAAGTGAAATTTTATGTGGAGCATCCATGGGTAGGGGAGACGAAAGTTTGATCGCGAAATCCAGGTCACATTACCAAGATGGCCGCCACGCCCATATATGGTAAAAACCACTCAAAATTTTCTTTTCCAGAACCGGCAGGCCAATTTTCGCGAAACTTGGTATGTAGCATTTGGGACTCCAGCCCATCCTAGTTTGACCATAGGATGACCTTGACCTAATTTACGGCAAGGTCAATTTTGGAAACATAGGCTTTTACATGGGAAAAGGCGGAAACAATGGATATTTTGGAAACTGTTGCAGTCTGAGACCTGGAAGTTGCTAGATGCAGACAACCAATGGAGTCAATGAAGGTAAGTAATTAATGAAGGCCAAGGTCATTTCTTGACCTTGACCCAAAGTCATTTAAATATCAAAATTAAAATTGTGGTTTTCTCATAAATCACTGGGTTTGGAAACTATTGCAGTCTGAGACCTGAAACTTTGCAGATGCAGACAACTTATGAATTCAATAAAGGTGTGTGAGTATTCAAGGTAAAGGTCATTTCATGATGACTTAATACTGCAGGATCAGGCTTCAGGTGAGCGTTCTCAGGACCAATGGTCCTCTGGTTTTCTGGAGAAGTGATTAATATATAATTTTGTAATGCGATAGCTCTTACCAGTGTTAGCCTGCATCCATTGAAAGCAAGGCCAGATGAAGGACCACCACGTATTGTGCTAATATGAGGGCTAGATTAAGTTGAGTGTCAAAGGTGGTCTTTGTTTAAAGTTTGAAGGATTCAAGTTAATGGTCATCTGATATGTGACATCTTTAATGCTGTTTTTTGTTCATGCAATAGTACAAAACATCCAAACTTGAGTGGTAACAAACCTGGTCCCTAGGTTATAAAACTTTTTTCAAGCTCAGCTCTCACAGATGTTAGAATACATGTACAGTCAAAATTAAAAAAAAAATATATTTTTACCCAATGGATTCTGAAATACCCAAAAAGAGAATACCAAAAAGAGGTGGGTAAATACCCATTGACCATCAATCCTTATCTGGAGTACTGCATTAAGTACTGGTAATCTGCCTCTCTGGTATGGCTAGGATAATTGACTGTTCTGACAAGTCCTTAGATGTTGACAATGGAAGTAACAAACAAAGCATCCGACTCATGGTCACTGTAGCACCACACTGAGCGGCTGCATGGTAAAACCAACAATCTGCATAGGCGAAAACAAAGGCGCAGATCAGCTTCGCAGTAACTTCGAAGCTGATCAGCGCCTTTGTTTTCGCTACACGGATAGTACAATTCCTCTACTTTCTAAATCCAAAATTTCCAGCCTCTACCCATCTTCTGTGACTGTGCAGCCCGGTTTGTGTCAGACCTGGTCAGAACCCAGATTGTTGGTTTTCTCACACACAGGCTCAGTTATCCTAGTTTGAAACCTCAAAGGTAGGTTTGTCATGGTGTGACATGCAATCATGGATAATTGCTGCATATGTATCACTTTCCTTAAAATTTGTCACCATATACAGACACCCAGTGTTAGGTTTCCTGGTCAATTTATAGAGGTGGTGTATCCATTTCATGCAAAACAAAAAAGTTAGTCAGCACTTTGCTGATTGTTACACAAATAAACCTTGTCAAGAGAAAGTACTCTGTGGAGGTTTGTGTTGGAGTTCATGGAGATGATGAGAATACCAACATTTGGCATATGCGAAAACAGGGGCTGATCAGCTTCACAGTGACTGTGAAGCTGATCAGCACACAAATAATACAATTCTTCTACTTTCTAAATCCAAAATTTCCAGCCTCTAGCAATCTTCTGTGCTTGTACCTGTAGCTCTGTTTGTGTCGGACCTGTTCGGAAACCATATTGTTTCTTCCAGGACAGTGTATTTCAGGAAAAAAAATCTATTTTCATAGTATCAAATGAGCTGTGATGTGAGAAAACCGGTCTTCGGGGTTTTCCACTAGGTGCGACACAAATTAGCCTGTTAAGTCACAGAAGCAGGCTAGAGGCTTGAAATTCTGGATATAAGTAGAAGAGGAATTGCACTATCGGAGTAGCGAAAACAAAGGCACTGCACAGCTGATCTGCGCCTTTGTTTTCGCATAGGCAAAAATCCGGTTTTCTCATGATGCGGCTCAAATGATGCTTATTAAGTATTTTTTATCGATGTTGATTGTAGTTGAGAAACCAGTCCTTCTTAATCTAGACATGACTGAACTGGTTGGAAGCCCCTCAGTGAAATAAATATTTTGTTGGATTTGTGTAGCAGCAGGTCTTGAAAGCTGTTTGCGCATTAGTTTGGCTGTTTGGTGCATTAGTTGAGCCGCATCGCGTGAAAACGGGATTTTTGCCTATGCGAAAACAAAGGCACTGATCAGCTTCACTACGAGGATAGTATAATTTCTCTTCTTCTTAAATCCGAAATTTTAAGCTTTTATCCTGCTTCTGTGACTGTACAGGCCAGTTTGTGTAGGACCTGGTCGGAAACCCCGAAGACCGGTTTTCTCGCGTAAGGGCTCAGTTAAGCATGGGCTTAGCAAGTGAGACACTATTGTTCCAATCCCCACATAAGCCAATTTGTTTTGTCTTTCGGCAAAGCACTTCATCCACATTGCTTAAGTGATGATTTCTGTTATAATGCTGAAAGGGATAAAGACAGTATCAATGAGACAAACATAGAAGAAAAAACTTTTTCAAAAAACGATATTTGAGCCACTGCATGGGAAAACCAACATTCTGCATACGGAAATCAAAGACGCAGATCAGCTGTGCAGTTACAGCTGATCAGCGTCTTTGTTTTAGCTACACGGATAATACTATCCCTCTTCTTCTTAAATACGAAGTTTCAAGCTTCTAACCATCTTCTGTGACTGTACAGTCCGGTTGGTGTCAGACCTGGTCGAAACACCAAATTGTTGGTTTTCTCATGCACAGGCTCATTTCTCTTTCCATATAGATGGAGATGAGCCATTGTTAAGTGGGTCGGGGATGGTGAGCAAGGAGATCACTGATGAAAACCTTCTGGAAGCCTGGCATGAAGTTCTGAAGAAATGGCACCAGAACCTGTCACAGAGGCCCAAACAGGTCCACCACTTGTCCAGGAAGGGGATCCCGGAGGCTCTTAGAGGGGAAGTGTGGCAACTGTTGACAGGATGTCAGAATAGTCAGGAGTTACAGGAGGATTATAGGATACTGATGACAAAGGTTGGTAGCTGGCAGTTGGGGGGGTGGGGTGGGGTGGGGTGGGGGTGGAAGTCAGCTACGGTTTTCAGGTTCATTGAGAGGGGAAGTTTGGGTCAACTGTTGACAAGCTGCAAAAGTAGGAATTACAGGAGGATTATAGGATACTGATGACTAAGGTTGGTATAGGGGGTTTTGGATGTGGGGAGTTGGGTTAGGGATTTCAGGTTCCTTGAGAAGGGAAGTGTTGCAGCTGTTTACAGGCTGTCAGAATTGTCAGGAATTACAGGAGGATTATAGGATACTGTAGTCTGACTGGTCAGCCGTCAAAATGAAGTATCATACCCAGTGGTTCATTTTGCCGGCTGACTCCAGCACATTATCAAAAAGCCAAGCTGTTAGCCACTTTTGGGTGAAAGCCATTATTTACAGAATAACAAGTTTTTATGAAAAAAATGGTGTCAAACACTGTCAAACAAAATAATAAACAAACCTCCATTTGACAATTCATAAAATATATCCAAGTGTTGTTTATTTTGATGATTTTTTAAAAGAATCCATTCATCATGGCTGACATTTTTTTCTTCAAAAAGTCATCTTGAAATTCTAATTGCGAGCTTCTGATTGGCTCTCAGAGAGTGCATTACCTCAGCACCCAGCCATCAACCAATCAGATTAGGAATTCCCATAAAATCAGTGTCTATAAACAGCTTGCAGAGATATTAATAGAACTTGGGAAATTTTGATGGTGTTGGAGCCAGACGTCAAAATGATAAATCAGTTATCAAAAATTCATTTTGACGGCTGACCCGCCAGACTAAGGATACTGATGACTAAGGTTGGTATACTTGGGGGTTTTGGATGTGGGGAGTTGGGTTAGGTGATTTCAGGTTCCTTGAGAAGGGAAGTGTTGCAGCTGTTTACAGGCTGTCAGAATAGGAGTTACAGGAGGATTATAGGATACTGATGACCAAGTTTGGTATAAGACCAAGGTTAGTATAAGGGGTTTCGGATGTGGGGAGTTGGGATTTCAGGTTCCTTGAGAGGGGAAGTGTTGCAGCTGTTTACAGGCTGTCAGAATAGTCAGGAGTTACAGGAGGATTATAGGATACTGATGACCAAGGCTGGTAGCCGGTGGTTGTGATGTGGGGAGTTGGGTAAGGGATTTCAGGTTCCTTGAGAGGAGAAGTGTTGCAGCTGTTTACAGGCTGTCAGAATAGTCAGGAGTTACAGGAGGATTATAGGATACTGATAGACCAAGATTGGTAGCTGGGGGGAGGGGTGGGGTAGTAGGGGTCTAAGATGTGGATTCCCTGTTACACTTAGAGGGGAGGTGTTGCGGTAGTTGACTGAATGTCAGAATAGTTAGGAATAGGATACTATGACCTAGGTCGGAGGAAAAAAGTTAATTAAAATTTTGATTTGCTGATGATTCTCATGTTAGAATGTCAGAATAGTTAGGAATAGGATACTAAGACCTAGGTCAGAGGAAAAAAGTTAATTAAAATTTTGTTTTGCTGATGATTCTTATGTTACTAGAGCTCATGATTTAATTGTATTTTATCTTGACCATGTATGAATGTTTTTGTAGTGACTGGAAGTGTTAATTAAACAACTGAAAGTGATAGAAGCATGGTTATTATTGGACAAGAATCACAGTGTCGGTTGAGGGTGAGACATGGAAATCATAGGAACTGACCTATTTCATAATTAATTACCTATTTCAATAATTTAATCCATGATAAAGTGTTTAATTATTTAATGGGTGTTGTATAAGCAATACATTCCCAGAGCTGTAGAGACGCCATTATAATAAGCATTATATGTAGCAGATAGTTTAGTGAAAAGCAGTGGATTATATTATTATATACTCTCGGGATATTTGTTGTGTGGATATTTGATGCCTGGAGGATTTATGAAGGCAGTACATGTACTAGGCACAGACTGACTCGAGTATTTAACAGCCTGATTGACCATCTCTCATGTCACATTATCCTTTTTGTTGTGCTCGTTCACTGCCACTATAGACTAGATATTATACAGACAGAAGGCCATACGAAAGCCTCACTTTCAGTCATTAGTGTTAAATAGAGCTGCATCATTAGAGAACCTGCTTTTTACATATGAGCCTTTGCAGAAAACCATTAATATTATATGGGGTTTCGACCAGGACTGACAAAAAATGGTCTGTGCAGTCACAGAAAAGGGCTAGAAGCATGGCATGAATTTTTGCATGGTCGTAAGTTCTGAAGACGGGTTTTCTCTTGAAGCAACTCATTAGATAGTTTCGCATGTCCATAATGGGTGAGGAAATGGATACACAATGAAATAATTAATTACGTATTTCTCAGGTCTATTGTCACAAAAAGTAGCAAAAATGAGCCGCATCATGAGAAAACCAACAATTTGGATGTGCGAAAACAAAAGGCGCAGATCAGCTTCGCAGTAAATGTTTTCGCTACATGGATAGTACAATTTCTATTCTACTTATTTGCTAAATTTCAAGCATCTAGCATTCTCATGTTACTGTGCAGGTCAGTTTGTGTAGGACCTGTTCGGAAACCACATTGTTGGTTTTCTCATGAGACAATTGACAGCCTCATAGTCATATAAATATTCTTATACTTTGTACATTACTAGGATAGTTCAGTGTGCGGCGGTGCAATGAAGGCAATTGTTTAGTGGTGCTTTTTTCCTTCCTTTTCTTGTGGTTTCTTTTATTTACATTCACTATGTGCTAGTGAAATTACTTTTAGCTTGGTTTACTCAAACAGAATCTGAAAATCCTTTTCTGAAATATAAGAATGAATGCTGCAATTAGCAGAGTTTGCATCGCTGATATCAGAAATGATATCTAGATTCTGTCATGATTTAACATAGTCTCCATATTTTGCACAAGGTCGCACATTGAAAAACAAAGCCAAGAAATTAAAAGATGCAAAAAAAAAAAAAAAAAGGAAAAGGAAAGAAAAATAGAATAACACTAAAACTGTCATGTGGCACTTCTTGCACTTTGTTCTCCAAATTTTGTAGTTTGTCATTCTGAAAGTAACCTGAGTTTAAATAATAAAAAAAACAACCTATACAGTGATATATACTTGCTATTAAATGTGGACAAGCTATAGTTTTAGACATCTTAAGATGCTGATGAGTCAGGAGCTCATACAACTTGTTAACATGCTAAGAGGGACATAGAAAATAAAAGAAGAGAAGAAAGTCAGTACGAAAACACGCCCATGCAATAAACAGAAGTTTGTTTAGCTTTAAAAATTGAAAATTTTCAGCTAAAACATTTTGACATTTTTCTTATTTTTGCTCAAAACATAGATTGTGGGAACACGTTAGAACCGCCTCGGCGAGGCGGTTCTAACGAGTACCCACAATCTATGTTTTGGAGCAAAAATAAGAAAAATAGGTATACCCCTGCATACTCCAGTTTTGATATATAAAAGTGGGGTTCAAGGGGGAATACATTACACGGACATGTTTTAGTGATGTAGTAATTTTTAAGAAGCTTTAATAAATCAAATGGCAGTGAACATGAGTAACAATATGACCAACAGTAGTTGTGGCAAGTTTGAAGTAGATTTTTGTAACGGTTCTGCAATATTGAATGACATCAGTAATGATAAGTTAGAACTTCATATTTTGATAAGTAGTCTCATTCTGCTGTTGTCAACGATTATGATCATTATATTCAACGGGGTACTTTTGTACTGTATTTTGATGAATAAAAAGAAGCAGTGGGTTAGAAATGCTCAACAGATAGTTTATCTTATACTGAGTGACTTTATCGTAGGCTTGCTGTTTCTGCCCAGGAATGCTTTGATATTCTTACGAAGTTCAGGACTAACATACAGCACATGTGCCATGTTTAGTTACATGTTTATAACTACACAGTCGGTATCTTTCTACCATATCATGGCAGTGTGCATACATAGGTTTAGAATGGCAAATCGAATACACACACCAATGGGTATGGATCGTTATAATTATGGCCGAGAGAGTCTTCTGATATGGGTAGGAGTACTGGTAGCGTTTGTGCCACCGTACCTGCTTTGGGGTCGCCATGGAGAAATCATATATAAATGTCTTTTGGGCTATATATTTGGACCCGAGGACGCAGGAGGGAAGATCTACATGTTGGTACTATATATCATACCATGGATAACGACAAACACCCTGTATATATTTGTACTGTTTAAAGTGAAGAAGTCTTTGAAAAGGGTCCATTCTATGAACTCTACTGCAAATGTGTCAGCTATTGCAAATGTGTCAACTAATGCGAATGTGTCGACCAATCATGGTTCATTTACATCTCAGAATCCACCAGCATCAACATCACAAAATGCACAGGCTAACAAGAAAATCCTGCGCACGGTAGGGTTGTTACTTCTAACATTTAACGCCAGTTTAATTGTGAGTATTGTAATTGTGATAGGAACATTCTATGAGACAGTTGTTCCCAGAATAGTTCAGTCATTTGTTCTAATTAACAATATATGTAACCCATTTATATATTTGTCAGCGAGCTCCATGCTAAAGAAAGAGACATACCTGATGATTTTGAACTTCAGATGTAAATTGCCCTGGAATAGACAGATTTAAAAGGCATTAAACATTTTAGCGCTGTAATAAACATTTGTGGAAGGATTCTATAAAAGTACTACAAGATGTAATAATTAAGGTGAATTGTATACCATAATGCCCAATGGATTTCAGGATGTTGTCAGAAACTTTGTGTAATATTTACACTGATTATGACAAAAAAAGGAATTTACTGTACACAGTTAAACATAAGAGCAGTTTTGAACTGTCACCAGTACATGAACTGGCCTTCAAAGCCAGTGAACATACACAGAACTAAAAAAGTAAAATAAAGTGATTATGGAATTTAAAGTGAAGCCAAAGAATTTAAGCAATAACACATGGAAGAAGGACTTCTATCTAGATGTTTCTTGTTAAGGTCGCTAGTTTGTGTTGGACAGGTGGCAAACCCTGTCTTTTTCTCCTGATTGAGGACCACAGACTAATTGGAGATAATGAAGAAATATAAGTGTGTGATACCAATCTGCAATGCTGAGCCAGGGGCCACTGTTAGGCATCAAGATGCTCTGCTAAGTGATGCTAAAACTATAGCTCTAGGGACAGATATGAGTGAACTGAACAATTTTCTGTACACATTAAACATTAAAGAACCAGACATTGGTGTTCCTGTGTAATGGTAAGGTTAAAGAACAGATAATTATTGTTTGGCTTTTTGTCTGTAAAGGCATGGTTAACAATAATTTTGTAGGTCTTCTGAAGTTAAAGTTCTCCCAAATCTGACAGATTTCATATAACATAAGCTGTTCGTGCAACAATATTTGAATTGTAGTTTCTCACAATGCGTATTTCGTTGCTCTCGAGTCAAAATCTCATTTCTTACTTTTCAAGAGAGCAATTTTTAGATACAATCAGAAGATTTATATCGCAAAAATGGGATTTCTTGATATGGTAGAATTTTCAAAATGTTGGAACTCGTTTTTTTAAATTGAATTTTGTAAGTATAAAACATATTTAAAACATATTTAGTAATTTTGTTTTTAACATGAAAACATTTGAAATTCAACTCTCATTCTATCACTTATCCCAGCAATTTGAGTTACGCGGTTGTGACTCCCGAGGGATGATGGGACATTTTAAGATACAGGTAAACCTCATTATAATGCTATCTTTGGGGTCCGCAGAATCAGACCTTGTTAGAAGTGAATTGTTATACATGTAATGAGGTTGTTTACAATAGACATATAGATAAATATTCATTTTGGGTGCCATAACAGGCTGTGTTATATTGAAAACTGCATTATAATGAGGCATGTTATAATCAAGTTGCCTTGTAATTGAATTTTTCAGGAGTCAGCTTGTGAAGGAGTGATTTCCAGGGATATCAACAGAACATTCCCAGCCCATGATTATTTCAAGGAAGCTGGTGGTATTGGACAAGATTCTCTCTACAAGATTAGTAAGGTGAGAATAATGTAGAAAAAAAATGGGAAAGCTAACTTAGCTACCATATGAGCCGCCGCATGGGAATACCAGCAATCTGCATAGGTGAAACAAAGGCGCAGATCAGCTTCGGGGTCTGTGAAGCTGATCAGCACCTTTGTTTTTGCTACATGGATAGTACATTTCCTCTACTTTCTAAATCCAAAATTTCCAGTCTCTATCCAGCTTTTGTGACCGTACAGCCCAGTTTGTGTCAGACCTGGTTGGAGCCGAAATTGTTTTTCTCACGGACAGGCTCATATTAGATTTTGAAGTGCAATGCATAATGAAATCAAACAGATTTTGTCTGTCTTATCACCAAGTTTTGTATTGTGACGAAGTAAGATTTCTATTTTGCACAGTTGTAATATTTCTCTTCCATGGGTCTATGATAGAGTTAAAGTACAGAATAGAAAAATAAGTGAATAAAGCGAGTCGTAGACGAGCTGTTTTTACTTTTTTTTTCTACAAGGTCTTTAACTAACTTGTAGTATGACAAAACACCAGTTGACAGATCTATCGGTACTGTAATTTCCAATGTTTGGAAGTTACAGTATGGTTTTAATACTGCCTTCTTCCTGTGTATTTAAAAGAAGACCCATCTACTTTGATATTCACTTGTATTGCATTTAATGTTACAAAAACTTCATAGGAAAAAAAGAGAGTCATACCACAAGATATTATAACATCAATCAATTTTTTATGTCTGAGGTGCTGTATTTGCCTGAGACTTGGATAAAATAAGGTTTGATGCAAAAGTTATTCTCTTGAAATTCTGGTTTAATAGAATAATTATATTGTTTAACTATTTTCCAGGCTTACTCAGTGTATGATGAGGAGATAGGCTACTGTCAGGGGCAGTCATTTCTTGCTGCAGCTCTTCTCCTACATGTAAGTGATTTCAGCATGTTTTATAATAACTTGATATTCTCATTTGAAAAATGTTGATAATAGACAATCATGTTTGAGTGCTTTAATGGAATTTCGTTATATGGTGGGATAAATTTACAGATGTCATTTGTACATCCCATATTTCATGTTGATATGGAATGAAATCCTTAGTAGAAAGCATTACACTGCCTCCCTGTTTATCATCTCTCCCCCACTACCCAGTTTCTGATTAAAAACAAACAAACTTGAAAGTTTCTCTTTTATGTATTACATGTATTTGTTTGCATTTACAGATGCCCGAAGAGCAAGCATTTGGTGTTCTAGTCAAGATAATGTTTGATTATGGTCTCCGAGATTTCTTCAGAAATGACTTTGAAATGTTACATCTACACTTCTATCAGCTAGAGAGGCTACTACAGGTAATTGTAGTAAATACATAATTGAGCCTTGGCGTGAGAAAACCAACAATTTGGGTTCCGACCAGGTCTAACACAAACTGGGCTGTCCATCACAGAAGATGGTTAGAGGCTGGAAATTTTGGATTTAGAAAGTAGAGGAATTGTACTATCCGTGCAGCGAAAACAAAGGCGCTGATCAGCTTGGCAGTTACTGCGAAGCTGATCTGCGCCTTTGTTTTCGCCTATGCGGATTGTCAGTTTTCCCATGCGGCGGCTCAATTGTTATACAAAGAATATTAATTTTGTCTCTTAGTATTGAGATAAGGAATGGATAACAAGAATTGATGTAATTAGATTTTAACCATTTAAAGACTATTTTAAATCATGAATGTTGCATTTTCAATACCTATTATGGTCAATTTCTGATACAAATCTTATGAGAGAATGTTTTGTTGATACTCTCATTACTTAACCCATATATGACAAATGGACTTGCCCATCATTGTCATTTGGGTGAGCCCACTGTCATTTTTGGGACATCAGGAGTGATTTTGAATTTATCAATGAAATTCCTCTACAGTAAGCAAACAGAATAGCCTCAGATGGTAAGCCACATTTTGTGGCATCACATCTGGGGCTATACTGTTTGCCTATGTCCCATAAATAGGACACCAGGCTTGAATGAATGATAAAGTATTTTTAGGGTGAATTATCACAATTAATGCAAGATGTTGGAGGACAGATTGGTATGAATTAAAGCGAGTCTCAGTACCTCCACAGAAACACCTTAAATGTAGCTCGCTTGGTGTTGACTATTTCAGGACACTCTACCTGAGTTGTATGACCACCTAATGGAGATGAATCTTGAAGCCCACATGTATGCCTCCCAGTGGTTCCTCACACTGTTTACGGCAAAGTTTCCTCTACATATGGTCTTCCATATACTAGATATATTTCTCAGCGAAGTAAGTATCTCTGCTATTTTGTATGGTCTCGTCATGCTTCAAAGTACATGTGTATTATGAGGAATAAAGGTTTATGCAAAATTAAACAATAGGAATCACCAATTTCTCTGAATATTCGAGGTGCCTCAAAACTTGAAATGACCAAATATAAAACAAAAACTATGCTTTAGACGATGTGTGGAATTAATTTTATTAGCTCGCCTGTACGAAAGTACAGGAAGAGCTATTGGAGTCACCCCGGCGTCGGCGTCAGCGTTAGCGTCGGCGTCGTCGTTGCTCAAAATGTTAAAGTTTTTGGTTAAAGTTTTTATGAGTCTATATCTCTTGAAGTTATGGATGGATCAAGTTGATACTTTGCATGTTGGTAGATATTGGTCTGAAGTTTTATGCTGTACCCTCATGACCCACCTGGGTGACCTTGAGGTCAAGGTCACGGACTTAGAAATTTTTTGTTAAAGTTTTTGGTTAAAGTTTTTATAAGTCTATATCTCTTTAAGTTGTTGATGGATCAGGTTGATACTTTGCATGTTGGTAGATATTGGTCTGACGTTTTATTCTGTACCATCATGACCCACCTGGGTGACCTTGAGATCAAGGTTACGGACTTACAAATTTTCTGGTAGAGTTTTTGGTTAAAGTTTTTGTAAGTCTATATCTCTTGGATATGTAGATGGATCAAGTTGATACTTTGTATGTTGGTAGATATTGGTCTGAAGTTTTATGCTGTAACATCATGACCCACCTGTGTGACCTTGAGTTCAAGGTCACAGACTTTGAAATTTTATGTTAAAGCTTTTGCTTAAAGTGTTTTGAACTGTATATTGCTGGAACAGATGGATGGATCTAGTTGATACTTTGCTGTTAGATATTATTCTTTTATTATGCTGTAGCATCTCGACTCACCTGTGGTCAAGGTCACAGACTTAGATTTTAGGTTATAAGTCTATATCAAATATGTAGATGGATCAAGTTGAACTTAGCATGTTGGTAGATATTGGTCTGAAGTTTTATGCTGTACCATCACGACCCACCTGAGTGACATTGAGGTCAATGTCTTTGGTCATAGATTTAATAGATTTAGTGGCAAAGCACAAGTCACGCGAGCTACGCTGTCCTGCGACAGCTCTTATTATAATAGTCTCAGCAAGGCATTAAAGTAAAACATTGTAATTAAGGGCAATTGAGTGACCCCGCCACAATCAGAAACCCTGACGTGTGATTTTCATGATCCCTTACTGAATGGATCTATTAAAGTAGATTTCAGTTTTATTTTGATAAAATAAGCACATTTCCATTTGTTCCTTTATTTTCAAGGGCAAGAATGTGATATTCAGCATTGCTCTAGCACTTTTGAAGGTAAGTTTCGTTATTGGTCGCTAAATTTTTTAATAAGTTGAACATACACTGAGAGGCACTTCTAACGCAACACTTGCCTTTTTGGACATAACTCAAAAATCAATTAACCGTTCTTCGTGAAATTTTCAACAAATTTAGTTCATCTATTCTTGTTTACTTTCTGAAATGTTCATAATAATCGATGGACTATAATGCAATAAATTAGATGTTTATATAATATGACTGAAAAACAAAAAGTCACAATAACCCAGTTGAACTGATAACTAAATAATGCAAGTTTTTCAGATATCACAGCAGTGAAGTTTATTATAGTCAGTTAATATCCTGTGTGTCCAAAATAGGCCTGGATGACACTGGGACACCTCCTCCTTATGGACAAAACATATTTATTAATTTCATAACAAATCCTTGTGGGATGTTTCTCTCCACAAGGATCTACTTCAATAACTGCGGATTTCTTGAGACAACACGGTGTTTCCACACACGCCTGTCATTAAACGCAACCCAGAGATTACCAATAACGCTTTGTCTTGGACTAAACACACCATATGATTTTTTATTGCTTTGAAATTTATTTACAAGCTCTTTGGGTTTGGGATACGGGATATGAGCTGGATATGATACTTTTCTGAGACGCCGCTATGATACTATTAAATTCTTCAATGGCGTGGCTTTTTGCGACTTTTCATTTTTGAGCCTTGTTAGATAAGCTAAATATTTTATAAGTTGTGGACAATCAATTTCAATTAAAAATACAGACAACACGCAAGCATAATTGATTTATATTTGCAAAAAATTTCAATAAATTTGGTGGTTTAATTTTTGAGATATGATGGAAAATGTAAGTGCTGCGTTAGAAGTGCCCCGCAGTGTAGTATGATGATGATTAAAGAATTTAGATGTAAATCAAATTCTATATGAATATATGTATTTTACGTTATGAAAAAAAAATATTCTGAAAAAAAAAAGTTTTTCAAGGGATGATTGATGCAAATAAATTTAGCGAATTATATGTGGCTATAACATGCTTTGAAGTAGCGAGGCAGATCATCACTCGCATTCATGTTTTTCACAGAGGAAAAATACATCTTAATTGAGCCGCTGCATAAGAAAACCAACAAAATGCTTAGGCAAAAACAAAGGCGCAGATCAGCTTCACAGTAACTGCAAAACTGATCAGCTCCTTTGTTTTCACACAGAAACATGTAGTAGAATTCCTCTACTTTCTAAATTCAAAATTTCCAGCTTCTAGCCATCTTCTGTAGGTGCACAGGCCGGTTTGTGTCAGACCTGGTCGGAACCACAAATTGTTGGTTTTCTCATGCACAGGCTCATCTTTATTTTGTGTTTGTGTTTAGGTCTCAAGGAAGGACCTACTGGCCCTTGACTTTGAAGGTGTGTTGAAGTATTTCCGCATCCAGTTGCCAAAGAGGTTTCGCTCTGAAGAGGCAACGAAGGACCTCATCAAGACAGCGGTTGGTCTCAAAGTGAGCTCAAAGAAGTTGAAGAAATATGAGAAAGAGTACCAGTCTATCAGAGAACAAGAGTGCCAACAGGAAGATCCTATTGAAAGAGTGGAGGTAAGGCCTCGAGGTTATAAAACTTTTTTCCCAAATGTATGTAAAGATTTCCCAAATTCATATGAAGGGCCCTCTGTAAAGATCTTTTCAAAAGATGCAGCTTTTAAAAAAAGGGCCCCTGCCCATTGGAGCCTAAAGAAATAGATGGACTGCTTGTGCCTCCAGGCAAAGCTTGTATGATGCTGACTGGCTGTCTGATTACTGGTTAACCGCTCGGGTCAGAGCCTGCCCAGGAAAAGTTGTTTCAAGTCGAACCATCCGCACATGGCTTTATTGGATGATTATATTTGAAGCACTTGTTGGATGTCATGACATCCTCATTTTGGGTAAGAGTCCCATAAAGTGGAGGCAACGTCCCGACATTACTTTAGCTGTTGACTGGGACGTAAAGCATCAATTCAAACAAACAAAAGATTTTAAAAAAGAAAGTTGACACAGATTAGACTATTTTCTTCATAGTCTGAAATTGCATAGATACAACAAAGGAATATCCGATTTGTATGTTTTAGTCTAATTCTCAGAGCCTTTATTCAATAGGTTATTTAAGTTTAACTTTGTAAAACGGATATAGCGATATTATAACTATTTTTCCATAGCGTGAGAACAAACGTCTGATGGAAGCCAACATGCGTCTAGAGCAGGAGAATGATGATATGGCCCATGAGCTAGTGGAGAGCAAACTGAGTCTCGGCAAGAAGCTTGACGAGGCCCAGGACACTGCCGAATCTCTGACAGCTGAGCTCATACAAACCAAGAAGAAATTAGCCGAGACAGAGGAGGAAAAACAGAGGCTGGAAACTGAAGCACAACAGGTAGCATATGGGAAATAGCTTCATACAAAAGTAATACAAGATTGGTGCCTTACATTTAGTGAAGCAGTAAAACAATGTAAAATCTGGAGCAAATGAATTTTTTTTTATAACAGCAGAAAATCGTGCAGGTCTCGGGTCCCATTTGAAGGTTTTTGGTTAATAGGCATTAGCTAGAATTGTATTTTGCTGCTTCTGTGTTTGTCATTAGAAATATCCTTTACAATGGCAATTTTGGCACATGTAATTCAGGACAAGCTTGAGAAGGTGTCTCACTATTCTACGTTTTTTTCTGCCACAGTTTTGCTAGAGTTATACCAGTTCAAAAACTTTTTCTTCAAACAAATAGTTTGTTCTCTTTTATGAATAATCAGAAAAGGATTCATAATCAGGATTTCTTATTATTTTAGCTGAAGGAGATGTGTCGTCGAGAACTGGACAGATTAGACACGGAGAACAAGAGAAATGCTATAATTATAGCAGATTATAAGCAGGTGGGGTATTGTAAAAAATAGAATACAAAGGCCAGTTCAAATATTAGACCCTAATCAGGCACCTTTATGTGTGCCTTTCTGTTGGTTTTGTAAAGATTTTGGCATACAATTCAAACAATTAAGTATGGGTTAATCAACTTCTCCATATTGTTTAGGAGACATTTTCATGAACTGAACCACCACCCAGCTACTGTACTGGTATTATTTTTCAGATATGTTCTCAGCTCAGTGAAAGATTAGAAAAACAGCAGACATCCTCTAGAGACGAGTTACAGGCAATAAAGGTAAGTTCTTCTTCTTCTTCTTCTGGCCCTAAAACCATAGATAATGTGCTAATTTTTTTAAACAATTTCCTCATTATTATAAAATGAATCAAAATTTTCCCCTTAATATTCTTAATGCATGAAAGGAAGCTTTTCCCATAACATTATGATAATGAGGTAGGTATTTAAATAATATTCCTTAAGGAAAGTTAAGTAGTTTTCTGTAGTTTGTATTCTAGTATATTTAATGACTCTTCCAGAGTCAAGTGGTTTCCTGTAGCACATGTTCTAAGATGTTTGACGAGGACGGCAAAGTTCATCTCCCGGAGCCCAAGATTGACCCAGTCAGTATCAACCCTAGAGTTATGGACCTTGAACGTCAGGTCAGGGAACTGGAACTAGAACTAGCACAAACAAAACTAGCACTAGTAGAATCCGAGTGTAAAACACAGGATCTTACCCACCAACTGAACAATGCAGTCACAGAAATACAGGCTTCTAAGAACACCTGGTTTCATAAGACAATCAATTCCATTAAGGAGGTGACGACGAATGTGCAAAAGAAAGACGGAGGAACAATAACGAGGAAAGATTCTGGAAGTTTAAAGAGGAAAGACTCTGCGACGAAAGAAACCTAGATTTTTTGTCTAAGTGTGCTTTGTAAATGCTTATTATGCATGTACAGTATTTTGTATGCATCAAAAGTGCCACACGTATATGTATGATATTATGGTTTTTGTATCTTTGCACATCTTTCTTAAGAGATTAAACATCTTTCCATGGAATGAGCCACATTTACAGTAACATGGTCTTTCTGGCTTTGTGCCAGTTCTGACACAAACCTTGTAGTTTGGATTTGAAATTTCACATTGTGATGAAGATTGTTCAACAATTGTGATGAAGATTTGTATAACAATTGTGTTACACTGCAGATGATCTATACCTTTGCATTGGCATAGCAGATTTTCTCCATATAAAGCTCATGTTTGTTGGTGCTCCATAAAAGTAATGTATTCTGTAGAATGCCAAGTGTGGAGGCAGTCGAAAATGAGAGTTGAAATAAGCTTGTTAATGTATACTTGAAAAGGTGTGAAAAATGGAATAGCTTCCTGAAGTATTAGAGAGTTGGGCTGACACTTCCAGAAAGGTGTGCAAGGGTTGCACTATCAACTTTATTGCTTAGAATTCCATAAATTATCTTAAAAACAGTTTGCATTCCCAGTTAGAGAAGAAACACAATTATTTGGCATTTCTGACAAAGTTTGACACAAACTGGGCTGTACAACCACTGTGACTACATCTAAAGTCCAATTCGCATGCGCCAAAAATACACACGTGTAAATATACTCCGGTGTGCAAATTTTACTCGGGGTAAGTAAATGGCGCATGCGAACGCAAATACACACCGGAGTATATTTACATATGGGTAAATTTACTCCTGGGTCTGACCAGATGCAAATTTTATTTTTACAAATACATGCGTGTAAATTTACTATTATGTCCCATGCGAATGCAAAGTAAAATTTACCCATGAGTATTTTTATTTCAAGTCAATATTCTGCTTTTAGAAAACAAATTTTCACATTTTTTGTTCCTACCTGATTATATGACAGTTGCTGAAACTGTGGACATTGTTGCTAAATAAGAGTTTATTGCCATTCATAACATTTTAGATCATACGGAGTGCAAACAGCCACACTATTTCTTCATCATTCTTGGTTGGGATTCTTGGGGCATTTTAACAGTAATTCCTTGTAAAAGGATGAAAAAAGGGAACTGTATAACTGCTAAGGTTATGCCTGACCATTACATGATTCTCCTCTGCTGCCAAAGTCTACATGAACACCTTGAAGCAGCCTCTTCTTGTTTTGCAAATACAGAAAACTTAAATGAACAGGTTTTAATCCAGAAATGATAAATTTACCTACAAAAATACTCCTGGCGATAAAACCCATGCGAACGCAATTTAAATTTACTCTCAGGTTGATTTGCACACCGGAGTATAAAAACACACCGGAGTATATTTACACGCGTGTATTTTTTGCGCATGCGAATTGGACTTAAGTAGTAGACATATATGAGCCTTCGCATGACAAAACCAACAATCTATGTTTCCGACCAGGTCTGACACAAACTGGCCTGTACAGCCACAGAAGCAGGCTAGAAGCTTGAAATTTTATATTTAAGTAGAAGAGGGATCGAACTATCCATGTAGCGAAAACAAAGGCGCTGATCAGCTGTTCAGTTACTGCACAGCTGATCTGCATCTTTGTTTACGTATATGCAGATTATTGATTTTCTCATGCAGAGGCTCATATTGTACTAATAATGTAGCTAATACAAATGCACTAGAACATTGAGCAAGGTTGTTCACTAGTAGAGACTCGGACGGCAGAGTCAGAGGTCGTACCTACGACTGCCTTATTGTCCTTTAGCAAAAGAAACATATGACAGGCTCTGTTTTCATGCTAATCATGCCAGTGAGTCGTTATCAGCGCAGTGTATACATGTAAATATGTTCTTATTTATTAGTAGAATATGTAAATCTGTAGAATTAATAATCAAAAGATAAATAAGACTGCAAGTGTGCAATAATAGCCCAGGAAACTTGCTTTTGTGTCTGACGTCTCCAGTAGTTACCAAAACTTTAATTAGGGGATAACTGTATTCAAATTTTTCGTTTGGGGTGGTATATCCGATGATATATCACCCCAAATGAAAATTTTGAATATTGTTATCCCCATTCTAACTATAAACATCGAAAATACGTCATCCTATCAGACGTTGTGTTACAATCTCAAGTGCATTAGAATGTAAATTTAGGTGTAACAAGCTGTCACATTGCAGTGATAAAAAGAAGAAAGTACATGTATTCTTTGTTAATGTTTTATTCATATTATGAATTGCATATACACTGTTTATACATAAGGACTGCCGACCAAAACGATATTTAGGTAAGGTATACTGGGTTACATAAATTTATCCCTGAACACTGTCAGTTTTGGAAATGTTTGTGAGAATTTTGGCTAATATTACAAATTACTTGCCTTGTGAATGCATTCACTTGCGCATTCAAGGACTTGCTAATAATTCGGAAAAGTAGTGAAAATTTCAAAATTTACTGTAGTCAAAAAATACTTTCTATCTGAAGGACTGCCTGATAAATTTGAGCCACCACATGGAAAAACCAACAATCTGCATAGGCGAAAACAAAGACGCAGATCAGCTTCGTGGTAACCGCGAAGCTGATCAGCGCCTTTGTTTTCGCTACACGGATAGTACAATTCCTCTTCTTAAATCCGAAATTTCAAGCTTCTAGCTCTTTTCTGTGACTGTACAGGTCGGTTTGTGTCGGACCTGGTCGGAAACCACATTGTTGGTTTTCCCACAAGGCGGCTCATTTACTGAATTTGTAGTGCCTCCTAACAATGCAAATAGAAAGTCTGACAAGATATAATCTAGGTTTGAGCCTATCTTATTATAAGACTGTTTAAGGTAATGTGTGTACAGTATTTTAGCGGCATTGTGCAATGACGTGTTTTCGTCTAACACTTTTATTGTCATCATGCTATGTAGCACTTGTAAACTTGTACAGTGATTGTTCATGTAATTTTATACAAACTATCATTCCATTTGAGCCGCAGCATAAGAAAACTAACAATTTGGGTTTCCGACCAGGTCCAGCACAAACGGGCCTGTGCAGACACAGAATCGGGCTAGAAGCTTGAAATTTCGTATTTAATATGAAGTAGAGGGATTGTACTATCTTTGAAACAAAAACAAAGGCGCTGCACAGCTGATCTGCTCCTTTGTTTTAGCCTATGCAAGTTGTTGGGTTTTTATTCGGTGGCTCATTTTCATATTTCATACTGGTACCCCAGTTCACAAAGTGTTGCATAGTTTCATGGAAATTATCATTTTACTTGAAAATATTGTTATGCCATATTAACCATTCAAATTCTCATTATGCAAAATTATTGTGTGAACTGTTTATGATAAATGTTGTGACAAAAGTGCATTGTTTATTAAAATATTGCCCAATTTGATATGTGTTAATGCTCAAAAGCAAATTTCTAGTAAAAAATGATTGTTTTATCATATTAAAAAAAAAAATAAGTGTCAATGCAATACTAATTTTGTTGACGTTTATTTCTAAAAAAATGGTTGAGATTGCATGCTTTTCATCAGGAAAACATGTCCATGCAATGAATACCCCCTTAAACCCCACTTTTATTTAGTAAAACTGGGGTTTACAGGGGTATACCTAATTTTCCTATTTTTGATCCAAAACATACATTGTGGGTACTTATGGTTCTAACAAGTACCCACAATGTATGTTTTGAGCTAAAATATTGAAAATATCCTAATTTTTCTACTGAAAATTATCAATTTTTACAACTAAGGAAAATCTATATACAACATGGGCAAGTTTTCGTAATGTTGAAGAAACTTTTAGATCTTTTTTTAGAAGTCTTCTGTGCTATGCTAAAGGATTCAAATGATTCACAGCCAAAGAAGTTTTCATAGTGTACATTCTCATATTGTATGTTTTTGTTTGCCTTGCATATCTCTACAGCCATAACTTGAACCCACCGAAAACTGCTTATACAGCCTTTATTATCTTAGTTCTGATTCATACCTAAATTCCTAGGAAGAGGTGGCTCGGTACTGAAATAACTGAAACATTGTAATGACCGCGATATTATACCACAAAACAAACACACAAAAATTTTTGTGAGTTATCAAGGTGTCAATATTCCTATTATGTATCTTCTAGCTTCTATTAACTCATATGGGCCACAACGCGAGAAAATGTACCTTCGGACAATATTTTGTCTATTAGAAAATCAATTTTACTTTGAAAGTATATTGTTTCTTGCGTCCAATAGTCTTTATTTGACCGGATTAATTTAATTACTTTTTGAGTTATGACATGTTTACTGCATGAACCCTAGAAACGTCATTGTTCTGAAAAATAACGTCAAAGTTGCGTAATGCATTTCTGCATTTTACGGGTGCCTACAAAACTAAAGTGTTCGCTGAAAATGGTTTATATATTGGCCAGGAACTATTGTTTAGATGGAAAAATATTATCATTACAGAGAATCTGTCGAAATTATTTTGTCTATTATTGTGACCATGTGGTTGCTATGGTTACCGTTTGACGACACATATAGGAAAATTACGTAAAATATGGGCTAAAACAAGGGCAGATAACTCCAAATATTGAGATTAAATATGCTTTAAAACTCATTTATTTTGTAGTCCAGCGTTCAAAGATTACAAATACATTGTTATTTCTAAAACATAAATTACATGATTTTCCCGCATTTTTGCAATTTTCTAATAGTAACGTCAGAATGTCCGAAGGTACATTTTGTCACGTTGAGGTTCATATAAGCATGGCTTCCTTTTTACGGGACATAGGCAAACAGCAAAACGGCATCCCATCTGGGGCTATTCTGTTTGCTTAGATGAGTTTCATCCAAAAATGGATTAAAAAATACAAAATCTCTCCTGATGCACCTAGAAATGACAGTGGGCTCACTTAAATGATAACCATGGGAAAGTCCATTCATCACTAATGGGTTAATTTATAGCCTTCTGTTCAGGAAGTCTTGGTGCTGCGAAGCTGATCTGCGCCTTTGTTTTCGCAAAGGCACAAATCTGGTTTTCTTACGATGCGGCTCATACTAGCCACAATCACAAACAACCCTCAAAAAAACAGTTCTCGATTGCCAAAAAAAGCATTTTAGATTGCCATGCCAAAACAATGTCAACAAATGTAAATTGAACATTCTTGATTGTCAACACATGCTTTTTGGCAATCTAAAACTCCTTTTTTGCAGTTTGGAATGCCATTTTGTTTAAAGTTCAGATTGCTTCTAATACTATGGTTTGAGTCTTATTACCTGATCAGAACCCATTAGACAAATTTGAATAAGAATGCTGAATATACTGTTTGTGCTGCCAATAACACTTACCATTAAAGATGTTCAAGTAAAATTTCTGCATTCATAAACTCATATTAGGGGGAACTTTGTGGCCTAGTGGTAAGAGTGTAGGTCACCAAACCGAGAGATCCTCAGTTCAGAATCTACATTTGCTGGGTTGAGTCTATTTGAGCAAGGTACATTTACACTCCATAGTACTGGTATTACCCAGGAAATTGAGTCCTCCGTCAAACCACCCATCATTAATATTCATTTTATATTGACCATTCAAATCTGCACATTATCTAACGGTCAATGACGGTTAGACAACACGTCGGTTAGACAAACAAACCAACACGTGCTTTTTACAGGTAAATATAGGTGCAAAAACACAATGTTTGTCTAAGGAAATAGGGGTGGGCGTGGCTATACCTTGCTGGCGGAGGAGTCAATTGGCTTTATCCTGACATGACAGAAAAGTTGTTGAGTGCAGCTTAAGCCTTAAACCAAACAAAATTAAATCATATCAAAACATTTGCTTAAGATTGTATTTTTTGTTTCTAATTAAAACTGGAAACAAATTATGTTGTTGTTATACTGGAATACCTATTATGTGTTTCATTTGTTTGATTTGTTGCGTAACATCCCATTGAACAGCTATGGTCATGTCAGGACTTGGCTGCGGCCCCAAGGTAATAAAACTCTTTTTAATGCTCATCTCAGCTGAGGCTAAAATTTATCCTGCTTACAAATGTTAAAATGCCAACAATTGTTGGCATTTAAACATTTATGAGCAGGATAAATTGCAAGTTTTGAACTCGAATTTTCCACTAATTTTGACTATTTTAACATTTATGAGCAATTGAAATTTCATGCTCACCTGAGCTGATCTTGAAACAAGTTTTTTAACCTCGGGACCCGGCTTATGGGATATCTACTCAACATTAGGATGTTATGACAACCACTTTTCCAGTGCAGGCTCGGACCTGAGCGATTAACCAGAAATCAGTTGGTCAGTCAGAGGGTAATAAGCTTTGCCTGGAGGCACAAGTGGCCCCTCAATAATAGACAATTTCTCACAGCCCCAATGTTCGGGGGGCCCAATGAGGTGTTTTAAAATTTTGATGGATGGCAGACTATGAAGAATATGTCTGCAAGCTAGGCTATCAGTTTACCTCTATATAGCTCCTCTTCAAAAAAATATTATTTCCGCAATATTTGAAAGAGTCAATGGAAGGTTTGAGAGACTGGCTTAGCTGAAACCATGCTGGTTCTTGTAAGTAGATTATTCTTAAATGGTGGACCATAATGAACACACACGTGCGTGAACACACACACACCTTCTTTGTGTTGTTGCTGAATTTTAAAATCAACAATTTTCGGACATATCAAAATGGAGCCCCCACTGTCTGTGTACTTAACCATTAATGGGGCCAGTAAATGTCTTGCTCAAGAACACAATATAAGGCAGTAGATTTCGTCATTAAAACTGTGTATGATCGTTTATGGCTAAGGAGAACTCACTTCATATAGTATTCACTGCATTTACCACACAGTAAAGAATTTCAAAGTTGCCTTTCACATGATGCAGACATGATACTGTAAATTTGGAAATGTTCACAAGAAGTTAATGTTCGCTAACATTTGTGAATTCGTCACCTCGCCAAAATAAGTTCTTGCTAATAAAGACTATAAGCTTTATAGGCTGCACTAGTCCTAACCTTGCTCTCGAATTTAATAACTTGCGAATCATTTGGAACTTGAAAATTCGCAAAAATAAAAGTCAAGAAGATTTCCAAACCTACAGTAAAACCGAGCAGCATGTGAGCCGTGACACAAGAAAACTGGTCTTCGGGGTTTCTGACACAAAGCGGCCTCTGCAGCTACAGATTAACAGAAGATGGTTAGAACCTTGAAATTTTGGATTTAGGAAGAAGAGGAATTGTATTATCCATGCAGTTACTACACAGCTGATCTGCACCTTTGTTTTCGCGTAAGCCAAAATCCGCTTTTCTCAAGGTGCGGCTCATGTATACTGAACAAAAAGAAACGCAACAATAGGCCACCAAGGATTTTCGAGTTAAAGGGTAAAACGTTAATAACTTCAGGTCTGTTGCTGTATGATTCCCATTCATGGGCTATTAGGGTACATCACGCAAAAAACTGATTTTCTTTTCGATAAAAAACGAATGAGATTATTTGTCGTCTTAAATAATGCAAATTGGGAAACATTTGCTCTGCACATGCGCACACTTTTGAACCTCCAAATCATCAAAAAACAATGTCGGCTGCTCCCTAATTAAAATTTTGAAAAAGAAATAAAGTTCCAAACACAAAAGCTCGTAATTAAAACCATCAAAATCCCTATATGTTTAATTGAAAGGGGGGTAATTTCAATTTTATTCATTTTATTTCTTTAACGTGTGAGTTATCTGCTGAGTGGTACATTATGATTTTGAATGGGGGTTTATAGCAGATTTAAATTGTACCATTATTTTAATGCTTGCGCATGCACACTGTGTGGTTTACTACTTTCAGCATGCCACTGGTTGGCATCGAATAACTCCGTAAATACTCATCAAAATGAAAATCGGTTTCTTGCATTCGGAAGCCTGATATCTAATGCAGAAGAAGAAAATGCTATGATTTCTGATTGTATCATAGTTTGCTCATTTAGTAGAATATAATTGTTGCGTTTCTTTTTTTGTTCAGTATATATATGCATCTGATTTTCAATTATCGGGACATGTATGGTAGGTAATCCATGTTTGTTTTGTAAATACTCATTAGAAGTTAGAACCATATTCAATGTCATAGAAAATAAATTAAAGTCGGAAAAAAACATTTTTTTTTTCCAATGTTATTGTAATAATACTGGTCATCATGTATGCACCTTATGATTGATTATCATGAAAACATGTCCTTTAAATGTATACCCCGCTCATACCCCACTTCTATATGGCAAAACTGGGGTATGCAGGGGTACGCAGGGGTATACCTATTTTTCTTATTTTTGCTCTAATACATAGATTGTGAGTACTCGTTAGAACTGCCTCGGCGTCATGTTTTGAGCAAAAATAAGAAAAATATAATAAAAATTCTAGTGAAAATTTTCAATTTTTACAACATAGGAAATTTCAGTTTATTACATGGGCGTCTTTTCGTAATGTTTCTTCACTGCTATAATACAATGAACATCAGTGTGATGTAGGCACAGCCCCCAACTATTACCATCACTAGATGCAGAGTCAATAGTGTTACCTTATTTATCATCCTGAAGTCAAATATATGCACTCTCAGTAGCAGTAACATTATAGAAAACTTGTACTGAAATCTTATGAATAATATCATCCATACATAAAGTACTACCAGTAGTATTCCGAAAACTGAGAACAGCACTATTGACAGCAATCCTGTCACAAAGTAAATACTAAATGCAAAATGGTTCTTCCATATACTGCCTCTTGCATAGTCGTGGACTTTTGGCTTGGTTGGTGTATTGTCCGATATTGCTCGAAGCTTTTTGTGCCTAACAAGGTATGTTTCTGCAGTCATCATGCATGTCATATAGGGTCCTTGAAATGCCCTGGGTTTTGTTCGCAGTGGGATTAACATTTTTAGATTGTCAATCTCCCAATAAAATGTTTTTAAACACTCATTCCATGTGGTGACACTCCAAAGTTTCCTTGTATGATGTTGTAAGCAAGTGTGTTCAGACAGTATTGAAACTGGCTGTACATGTAGTTTCCATGTAGTATCCACTCTCAATTTCCACCACTGTAATAAGCAGCTGAAACAGAGAGAAAATAATGTAAAAACAAGGCCTTAAAAATCCTCAATTGACCAATATCAGACCAATAGCTCAGCATCAACCCATGAAGTTTCACTATCATTACATTTATTTATTTAAATAATACAAAACATGTACTAAGTAAGGATTTACTTCTTTTTCCAATAAATTTAATAATGCAACTTGGATGTTTTTACAACAGCATAAATTTGCTTTACTTAAAATTCCAATTCTAACATTGTAAATGTGCCTGCAATTTTACAGCAACATATGCATTCAGGTTGATAATTTATGAAGAATACATATGAAGAAAGACAGGTTGAGGAAATGAAGACCAATTTTAGCTCTGAGTTGCCTTGAACAAATCTGTGAATTATGAGCTTATCTTCCCTCAGTTGCAGGCCAGGTCTAAATGAAATACATGTGCATCAAGAAAACATGTCCTTAAGGGTAAACATTACTATTGTTTATGAGCACATTGTTTGCGCAACGTCGGCGTTTAGTATGTGCATGTTACGCGTAGTTTCTAACGTCGTTTTGTTTTGATTTCTCAATGACTTTGCAAGCTGTAGAATCTTGTTCTGTTTGTTTCTGCATAATTAAGTCCTAAAGCGGGTATACAAATTGTTCATTTTTATTTTAAAAGAAGTTTTGTGGCAATTGATGTACCCAGATTAGTGTATAAGGTTAATTATATGTGAAAACGTTTATTTCGATGTTGATGACGTCGCATAAATATACGCGGCGTCAGTGCGACATTTGGCGTTAAAGCGAAAAAGGCGGGAATAGTTGAACGTTTTTTCTCTATATCTTCCAACGCCACCCGGTGACCCCCACTTTTTATTTGAACTTTTAAATGGTTACCACGTTTCCTATCTGTTGGTGTAATTTAATCAAAATCATATGCGTAGTTTAGGAGATATCGCAAAAATACATACTTTTTCCAGGTTTAAAAAGATGGCGGGAAAGTTAATTTTGCATGTAATCTCCTCAGTTTAAGAGCAAATAGTATCAAACTATAAGAAAATAACACTCATCGTGTGTTTAAGTTGTTTGTACAGTAATAACATGTATATTAAAACATACGTCCGCCACGAGTGCGGTTTTCTGAAATGCACGAGAAACATCCAAAAAGTTCTTATACCATGGAAACGAGGCCGGTGACTCCCCACTTTTATTTCGATTTTAGTCCAAGGATACAATTATCTTGAAGCATAGGAAGTTTCATGAAAATCATATGCGGTAATTAAATAGTAATGTTTCCCTTTAATCCCCACTTTTATTTAGAGAAACGGGTATGCAGGGGCATACCTATTTTTCCTATATTCACTCCAAAACATAGATTGTGGGTACTCGTTAAAACTGCCTCGGTGAGGCGGTTCTAATGAGTACCCACAATCTATGTTTTGGAGCAAAAATAAGAACTAGAGGACCATTGGTCCTGTAGCTCACCTGAGAGATTATCACATTGTAAGCTCATGAGATTTAAATTAATTGAGAATCGACCAATGAAAGTCTATGCATGGACACTATTGACCCCCAGGGCATGGCCAAATTTGACCCAGGGGCATGACTGGCACAATTTATAATGGGGACTACCAAACATTGCTACATACAAAATATAGAAGCTCTGGGCCTTTTGGTTTCAGAGAAGAAGTTTTTTTTAGTTTTTCCCATTGTAAGTCTATGGAGACTATCTACCCCCGGGGCGTGGCCAAATTTGACCCCAGGGGCATGGCTGGCACAATTTATGTAGAGGACCATTAGCCATTGCCACATACAAAATATCAAAGCTGTGTGCCCTGTGGTTTCAGAGAAGAAGATTTTTGAATTTTTTTCCCATAGCAAGTTTATTGAGACTATCAACCTCCGGGACCTGGCCAAATTTGACCCCAGGGGCATGACTGGCACAATTTATGTAGAGGACCATTAGCCACTGCTACATACCAAATATCAAAGCTGTGGGCCTAGTGGTTTCAGAGAAGATTTTTTTAGTTTTTAGGTCTATGGAGACTATCGACCCCCGGGGCGTGGCCAAATTTGACCCCGGGGACATGTTTGGCACAATTTATGTAGAAGACCATTAGCCATTGCCACATACAAAATATCAAAGCTGTAGGCCCTGTGGTTTCAGAGAAGAAGATTTTTTAATTTTTTTCCCATAGTAAGTCTATGGAGACTATCAACCCCCGGGGCGTGGCCAAATTTGACCCCAGGGGCATGAATGGCACAATTTATGAAGAGGACCATTAGCCATTGCTACATACCAAATATCAAAGCTGTTGGCCTAGTGGTTTCAGAGAAGAAGATTTTTTTTTTGTTTTTTTTCCCATAGTAAGTCTATGGAGACTATCAACCCCCGGGGCGTGGCCAAATTTGACCCCAGGGGCATGAATGGCATAATTTATGTAGAGGACCATTAGCCATTGCTACATACCAAATATCAAAGCTGTTGGCCTAGTGGTTTCAGAGAAGAAGATTTTTTTTTTTTTTTCCTATTGTAGGTCTATGGAGACTATCGACCCCCGGGGCATGGCCAAATTTGACCCCAGGGGCATGATTGGCACAATTTATGTAGAGGACCATTAGCCATTGCCACTTACAAAATATCAATCCTGTGGGCCCTGTGGTTTCAGAGAAGAAGATTTGATTTTTTAATTTTTTTCCCATAGTAAGTCTATGGAGACTATCAACCCCCGGGGCGTGGCCAAATTTGACCCCAGGGGCATGAATGGCATAATTTATGTAGAGGACCATTAGCCATTGCTACATACCAAATATCAAAGCTGTTGGCCTAGTGGTTTCAGAGAAGAAGATTTTTTTTTTTTTTTCCTATTGTAGGTCTATGGAGACTATCGACCCCCGGGGCATGGCCAAATTTGACCCCAGGGGCATGATTGGCACAATTTATGTAGAGGACCATTAGCCATTGCCACATACAAAATATCAAAGCTGTGGGCCCTGTGGTTTCAGAGAAGAAGATTTTTTAATTTTTTTCCCATAGTAAGTCTATGGAGACTATCAACCCCCGGGGCGTGGCCAAATTTGACCCCAGGGGCATGAATGGCATAATTTATGTAGAGGACCATTAGCCATTGCTACACACCAAATATCAAAGGTTTCAGAGAAGAAGATTTTTTTAGTTTTTCCAATTGTAAGTCTATGGAGACTATCAACCCCCCGGGGCGTGGCCAAATTTGATCCCAGGGGCATGGCTGGCACAATTTATGTAGAGGACCATTAGCCATTGCCACATACCAAATATCAAAGCTGTGGGCCCTGTGGTTTCAGAGAAGAAAATTTTTTAATTTTTTTCCCATAGTAAGTCTATGGAGACTATCGCCCCCCGGGGCGTGGCCAAATTTGACCCCAGGGCATGAATGGCACAATTTATGTAGAGGACCATTAGCCATTGCTACATACCAAATATCAAAGCTGTGGGCCTAGTGGTTTCAGAGAAGAAGATTTTTTTTAGTTTTTCCCATTGTAAGTCTATGGGACCTATCTGTTGCCATGGAAACCACAATTTTGATACAATCTGCTCCAAAACCTAATGCCATCAATCCCCCAAACCAATTATGGTTCACATTAAATTTGATCAAGATCGGCCTACTAGCTTCAGAAATATTCTTCTTTGAAATTGTGGACGGACGACGACGGACGACAGACGACGACGACGGACGACGGATGCCTGCCTATCCTATAAGCTCACCTGTGAGCCTTCTGCTCAGGTGAGCTAAAAATAGGTATACCCCAGCATACCCCAGTTTTGCTATATGAAAGTGGAGAATAAGGGGGTAAACATTTCACGGACATATTTTCCTGATGTCTAAACTAACCCTCGTTTTTTTTTTAGAATCATTACCCTTATTCTTTGATCAATTATCTTAAAAGAAAATGTAGGCCCATTTTCAGATGTTACAAGTTGTTTCTTTCTTAAATATTGAAAAAATCATATAAATAATATCCTAAATAAATTGTTTTGGCATGAAGCAGGAATTACATAATAAATAATTATTATTTATTTCATTCAAGACTAAGCAGGTCCCAGAAAGTACCAGCATTATCGACTTGAATTGCTTTATCACCAGTAAACTACAAGAGTTTGTTGGTCTTTTGGAGGAGACATAGAAAGAGTTAGTCATCTGGTCCCGGGTCGTTTCGCCCGTGAGTTGTTTCGCCCCTGAGTCGTTTCGCCCGTGAGTCGTTTCGCCCTGGGTCGTTTCGCCCTGGGTCGTTTCGCCCGTGAGTCGTTTCGCCGCTATTTGGTGAGTCGTTTCGCCCTTATTTTTCTACCATGCCCAAATATGTAATCTGGTGTATTATTTGTTATTTATAACTCAAGGATATGTCTTGGGCTGATCATTCATAACTGTCTTTTGGGTATAAAAACTAAAGGAATTTGTGAAAACGCCTCACTTTAAATTCGTTGCGATGATGATTATTTCTTTTAGAATACAGAATCTTTCGAACAGAAAATACAATCAGCCTGCTTAAATTTCATACCAAAAAGGAACGCCAACGCCAGTGATTTACTTCATACAGCATGATTTCAATCGTTACCAAAAAAATCAACAAAAATAAATTATGAGGACGAAAATATAAATATTCACCAGGTCCAACATGATTTCTGGAAAGGAACACCAAAAGCCAAGCAAATGCTGTTAATTGACTTTCAATTGCACTATAACTGTGGTAATGACGTCACTTGAACGCATATGAAGAAAACTTTCATTTTTGCGTGTAAAATGAAACGAATTCGAAAGTTTTCAAACACAATAAATAGGCACGGACTTTTGTAAAAATTATCATAACTTTTTGCGCTATTATCATATGCATGTCTCAGGGGTCCTGCTGGCCTTGAAAAATAGGGAGACATCACTTCTCCCTCAAAGTTAGTTAGAAGTTTTGGGACCTAGGGAGAAGTGACAAATAAAGCGACTTATGATACGGAATTGGATTGTTTCGGTTTAAAATGAAATCCTTGATTTGAAATACAACATAGTTTTCCACTCCTTGTATTTTTAATGACCAAATAAAAAAGAAAGGAAATATTCTGCTAATCTTCTATTAATATTTCTATCAGACTGCATTTTGGAGTTAGGGAAACAGTGAAATCATTTTACAAACATAAAGTTTCTCTAAATAGAAAGGTCAACAATTTTGTAAAAGCTAGAACTTGTAAAACGATCTTTAAAAATAAAAAAACTTCTGTGCACAAAATGTCAATTACTAGGATACATAACTGTCCACATCAAAAAGGCATAATTGTGGAGAAAACTTTTCAAATGCTTCTTTGACTTTATTGATCTCATTTGAATGCATGGATAAATAGGCCCGGATAAAAATGACAGGTAAATCTGTGACCACTCACATGTGGAATGATCACTGAAATGTGTCAATTTTAACACAATTATGACCTAATCAATGATAATTGATATGCTGAAGGGATTAGCAAACCAACTGCCAGCTGTCTGAAGTGTTGACAGGTAGGGATAATGTTCCAGTTGATTGCACTAGACATCGTTTTTGTTTACACAAGTAAAGCTTTTAAAAAAGTTGCAGAAATTAGCAGGCGAAGTTTTAGTAGCCCTTGGGGCTCCCCAGGGCGATTCCTGGGCTCCTAGGGCGAAGTTTTTCGCCCTAGAGCCCAGTAACTGGACCCCTGCATGTCTGTGTGCTTTTACCACTTTACGCTTGACGTCAGCGAAAAACGCTAGCTCCTTAAACGGCATTGAACGAAAGTCATGTTTTCCCTTGTGCTTAAGGTTGCACGCATCATCGGAGTCATGATTTATTCTTTTATCATTTAAAAAATCCTGATAATTGGAAAGATATTTTATGTTCTTTATCCTTTTTTCCATTTAACATTTCAAGAATGTCGGCCACCGGTCACCGCCAAAGACAAAGCATTCACACACCGCCTTTAATTGACAAACACGATTATTGTCACCTTAAGTGTGATTAACGGCGTAAACATATTAATGGATTATCGCATTAATCAATTGACTTGGACAAATATCACACTTCTGTTAATCTATCTATCATTTTTTCCTTCCTTCCTTCCGTCCTTCCTTCTTTCTTCTACAACATTAAAAGCCACAAAAGCGAAAGCGCTAAAATGTTTAAATAAATATTATATTAACAAGATACGTCAAGATACTCCTTTTAACCAAAACTGTCTTCCTTCCTTCCTTCCTTCCTTCCTTCCTTCCTTCCTTCCTTCCTTCCTTCCTTCCTTCCGTTATCGTTCTACAACATTAAAAGCAACAGAAGCGGAAACGCTATAATGTTTAAATAAATATTATATTAACAAGATACGTCAATATACGCATTTTCACCAAACCTACATACCTACCTACCTACCTATCTACCTACCTACCTACCTACCTATTAGCATCATCAACAATAGCAATGTCAACAACAACTATAATAATAATAATAATAATAATAATAATAATAATAATAATTATTATTATAATGGGCGAAACAACTCATGGGCGAAACAACTCACGGGCGAAACGACCCACATAATAAGGGCGAAACGACCCACCCATAAAACCAGGGCGAAACGACTCGGGGCGAAACGACCCGGCGAAACGACCCACGGGCGAAACGACCCGGATTCAGTCATCTTAAACTCTGTTCTTCATGTTGCTGTGATGTCTTGTTTTGTTCTTACTTTCCAAACTGATGTCTTTGAGTTAGGATTTTGAATTTAATTGGAAATGGAGGACAAATTCTAGAATGAATTTGTTGTGGCGGAATTCGAGCGGCCGTGTTGGGCGTCCTGGTGCTCTAACAAATTTTCTAAATTTAAAATCAATAACTTGATTCCTGGATCCAGGCTTGACCTGTAACGAGGAGCAAGTTACAATGAACCTCTATGGTGGGTGCCATCCGTCCGGCCAACAATTCTGTTGGAAACCTTTCGGCCTGGCTCCACATTGGGGTTCTAACATAGTAATTTTCACTATCGTTTAATTTTTTACAAGGTTTGCACGCACCATTCTAAAATTAAAACAATGGGGAAGGTTTGTCCATAACAGAAATGGATTCTGTATCAAGGCATTCCTTGCGGACCCCGATTTTGGTTTTGGCTATTTTGTACTGGATTACATACATTTTATATATGTATATAAATGGAAGGAAATATATGGAAAGGATATGGAATTAGGAGGAATTTGGATCATTGGATATTTAAGGAAATAGCAAGGAAAATTAAATTCTACGAATTAAGGATAACAAAATTTATTGGTGCGTGCAACCTTCATCACCGGGACGTCCGTTGTGGCCTCTTGATTTCCGTCTCCTACATCCAAATTTATCCATTATAACATTACAGGACAAGAGTTAACATCTAGTCATGATAAATATTTAATACATTTAATATTTTCTAGTCATTTGAATGGGTGTGAATAAACAAATATAATTTTGTTGGAAATTGCTTTGTTTATTAACTGTCAGTATCCTAAAATAATTGTTTCAACTCCCTTGACTTCTATCTTCTGATACTGAGTCAGTAAATTTCTGAACATACCTATTTGTAAACCATCACGAAAACATGTCCATATAGTGTATACCCCCTTGAATCCCACTTTTATATAGCAAAACTGGGGTATGCAGGGGTCAGGGCTGGGGTAATCGTAATCTGTAATCATAATCAGCTGTAATCGATTACAGATTTTGAAGTAATCAGTTGTAATCAGTAATCAACTATTTTTCTGATTACAAGTAATTTAATTTAATCAATTACCTTGGAAAAATGGCTTGTAATCATGATTACATTCTGATTACATCTGATTACAATTAGATAAACTTTGGCTGGTTTTATGTCAAATGTTAATGTGCATCAATGGTATACATGAATATGGGCAAAATCCACCCCTACTCCCCAAAACAACATAATTCATGAACCTGGTCTTTGTTGTTTGCAATTGCACAGGCAAAAGATGTTATTGTAATTTACAGTGAAAAATGAAACAGATCTGATATACATTTTGATGCCTTTTGCAGTCTGATATGGAAATTGTATATTCCCTAAAAATTTATATTATCTAACAGTCTAAGCTACAAATCATATTACAGCAATCACAGGCAGCAATACCCAAGCATTTCAACAGCCTACAACTTAGTGATTCTTCTAAAGCTCAGTCTAATGCACCATTAGGTTATACAACTTTAATTGGTTTGTTGGTCTCTTGAAAACAAATGTTGTTCAGGGTGTGAACAATTTCTTTTGTTGATTTAATTTGATTATACATTTGAGTCAAACAAATTTGTGATTTACCTGTGACTACACCTGTACAAACTGTGAACAATCAAGATATGCATTTATAGTCATTTCAACTATATTTTCTTTACAAATGGGGCATGCTAGTATAACCAGTTCGAAAGATCATTAAGTTAGTGAAGTTAACCAAAATTTTAGCTTCTTCCAGTTTGATTTTCAAGGATCAGGGCATGTTTATTATTGTGTCTGTTCTCGGTC
The DNA here is from genome assembly GCA_964017185.1 of Rugalucina vietnamica. Taxonomy (NCBI): domain Eukaryota; kingdom Metazoa; phylum Mollusca; class Bivalvia; order Lucinida; family Lucinidae; genus Rugalucina; species Rugalucina vietnamica. Next base: position 38,505,031 of record OZ024870.1, read on the forward strand.
ACTGCTTATTGTTTTACTCATGAAAGGTCTTCCTTCTGACTGAAAAAAAAAATTCATTAGATGCAGGTTTATATTTTGCAGGACTTTCATGAATTAAGCAATTTATCGTACTTGCCTGCTTGATAAAATTCAGCAAAATAACAAAAACTCAAAGACAAAACTTATTAATTTATTGAATATTAATTTGTTGAATAGTATGTTTTGTTGATGGTTGATTGGGGCTTAACGTCCCACCAACAGCTAAGGTCATATGGAGACGGGACCTCGGTTTATAGTCCCATCCGACGGACTGGAGAAGCCCGGGATCGAACCTGCGCCCCCTGGTTTACAAGGCGAGTGACATAACCATGGCACCACAGAGGCTTCTCGTATTTTGTGTGATGGTTTATCCATCAAATAAGGTCATGGCAATGGGACCTTGGTTTAATATCCATGTCTGGTTCACCGAATCATGTCTGGTTCGGCTTCCAGGAAAAGGATATGATAATTCTCATAGAATTTAGTTCAAATGATACTTTTAGTGAATTGATTTTGTTTCCACCTAAAAAACCAGTGAAAGACAAACAGCTACTTGTATTAAGAAACCAGATTAGAAATGATGTTAATTGTCATCTTACCAAAGTAATCAAAAGTAATCTGATTACATTGTCAAAGTAATTGTAATTTAATTGATTACATTCAAAATCTAAAGTAATCAGTTGTAATCGATTACAATTTTTGGACAAAGTAATCTGTAATTTAATCGATTACATTGCAATGTAATCGACCCCAGCCCTGGCAGGGGTATAACTATTTTTATTGCACCTGCTTATAGCAGGGTGCGATATAGGAGTCCAAATTTCCGTCTGTCCGTTTGTCCGTCCGTCCATCAGTCAACATTTACGTCGAAGTTTGACATTTACGTTGAAGTTTTTTGTTTTCTCTGCATTACTGATAGCTGTGACTGTGAAACCTTGCAAAGTAATTGTCCTTGACATACCCTTCAAGCATGCACCTTGACCCAGCGCCCTTGACCTATATTTCACGGTCCATTGACTTTGTTAATTTTAACATCAAAGTTATGTCAAAGTTTGGTTTTCTCTGCATCAGTGATCAGTAGAGCACAACCGTTAAATCGAAATATGATATCTCCTTTTTAATATAGTATCTAAAACTAAATATCATATCTAAATCTAGATATAACACAAAATATTTGAATTTAAATATAGTATCTCCTTCTAGATATATAACTCTGCATCCGGTTTATCTATACTTCGTTTTACATATTATATCTAAATTGACATATATTGTCAAAATATCTCCTTTTTAATTTAGTATCTAAAACTAGATATCATATCTAAATCTAGATATAAACACAAAATATTCGAATTTAAATATAATATCTACTTCGAGATATACGGCTCCACATCCGGTTAAAATATATATTTCGTTTGACATATTCTGTCTCAATTGACAAAAATTTTCAAAATTTTTCGCCCCATAGCAACATGTATACGTAATTTGTAGTCAGGATATTCCCATCGGTGTTCCTTGATAACTCTCCACACCACGCGGAAGTAGAGCTAGGTGACAAAGTGAAACGGATTGCGGCTTATCTAGCTGATCTACGTAATTTGTTGATTTAGATATACTATGGATTGGAATATGCCCGCAACTTAGTCTGCAACTAACATGGCCTAGTTCAACCTGGCGACGGACAAACATCTTAAATATCATCTTGTTGGTGTTTAAACGATTCCGTGTGTTCAGATTTTATCTGACAGTCAGGTCTGAAGACTAGGTCCCTTGGACTTAACAAAAGGTCACAAAGTCTGTAGCCTCGTCACAATACGTCCTTGTCATCTGTTTATCATGGAAGATTGTCGTGGGACCTCGGCTTAAAGTCTCACCCGGAGGAGTGGAGAAGGATGGGATCGAACTCGTGACTCCTTTTTTACAGTGCATTTAGCTTATCCGCTGTGCCTTAGAGGACTGTATTACCCCGCCACGCGAACAGGATCATCGAGTTGCTTATTTTTGAAAACTCCAGTGTGCTAGAACTCGCCAAGATACATGAACCATCTCATCGTATGAAGCTTTGCCATCGGTAAACAAGTCCCCACTCCGTTAATAATGCTGGTTCATGACCTACTTGTTTTTTAGCAATCATTCTTATATATTTCCTTCTCTCGTTTCAATATGTCAGAGATGTTCCGGGATATCAAAAAGTTGAGGCATCCAGACGCAGGAAGCATAAATTTACATTGGTTCACCGGTACCAGCACCATTCCAATAACGTGTTGATGCTCTCGACATGGATAATAGCCTTGCTGAACCGCTTTTTCAAATTTCACATTTGTGTAAAAATAGGTACCAACAAGGCACATTTTGGAAGTGTGACAATTTCGATGGCGGGGTGGAGGCGGTGAAATTAATACTAAAACTTCAAATGTCTTCAAGATCGTTCCAAGGCGATACTTCTGTTGTGGTTCTAATTGTTTTGTGTTTTGGAGTGGAATTTTTGTGCTGTTTGAGCCTTATGTGCGTTTTCATATTTTTAGTTCCGTTCGGGTAACTGAGTGGCCGCCTATTGGGGAATAGCTGCTTTATCGCCTTACGACATATTTTCATGGTATAAGTACCTAAGTGTCATTTTAGTTTTTCCCACCCCTCGGTTTATGGAGTGGGAATGTCTTTCTGATTGCCCCATTTCCTGATCATTGCCTTTTCATATTTTTTTCTGTTTCTGACGGTACGAATTTATATAACGTCTGTGAAGAACTGGTATGACTTTTTCCAGATGTGTAGAATTGACACAAATCGGTACTAAATCTTCTAACACACGAAAACACGTTATTGAACCACAATTTTCACATTTCGCAAAGTTCTTATGTGAATTATTAGTACCAAATCCTCCCAGCCGGCGAAGAATTGGTAACAAATTGGTATGTGACGAATTTCATTCCATTTCACACGCATGTGAGATAGGCGCATGTAATCAAATTTCATGTACGTATTCTTCGCACTCACGAAAACCACCCATGTGAAGTGGTTTTGCCTTTAATTCCACTGATTCTTCAATATTTATAGCATTATATGTGAACATTTAGTACCAAGCTTTCACATCTGAGTAAAATTGATACCAGTTCTTCAAAGATGTGATGAATCCAAACCAATTCTTCACACGTCAAAACACTGACTCGTCCCGCATGTGAAAATTTGGTACAAGTTTTTCACATATGAAAATAATACCAGATAGTCACAGATTTTATGATTAAGTGCTGCCGATTTCACACGTGTGAAATCTGCAATTCAACAACGCTTTGAAAACGTAGATAAAAGGAGCAAAACATAAAGCAAGTAGGACTACAACAGAAGTACCGCATCGGAGCAGTCAGTAATATAAATTTACAGGGTGGTACAAACAGTTTTATATATTTTCCATTATCTTTGTTGAACTAGAGCCACAAGATAAGCTTTTCTTCTCGGTCTGATACAAAATGCATGATTTTGCATGCACCGAACGGTCTCAGGAGATACAACGTTATAATTTATAAATCTGTGGTTTCCTGCAGATAGAACATAAGCGTATAACCCAAACGCGCCCAGGGTGTATGAAAAATCTCAACACGCTGAAGATTTTGGACGTTTAAAAATAATTTGTTTCTTAAACTTGTGTTAGCAGTCACACATTAGCGCGTAACTAAAGCGTCTGCCAGACGTATGAAAAAAAAATCTCAAAACGCAAAAAAAAAAAAAAAAAAATAAAATAAAATAAAAAAAAATAAAATAAAAAAAAAAAAAAAAATAATAAAAAAAAAAATAAAGTACGTTTTGTGTTACATCGCAGACACACTAATAAGCAGGAAGACCCCGCCCATTAGGACTTAAAGGCTGTTGGGGCTCCAGGCAAAGCTTGTTCCACCTGATTACTGGTTAACCGCTCAGGTCTTAGCTTTCCCAGGAAAAGTGGTTACAAGTCAAACCGTCCACACATATAAGCATGTGTGGTTTTGTTGGATGGTTATATTTTAAGCACTTGTTGAATGTCTTGACATCCTCATTTTGGTTAAAAGTCCCATAAAGTGGAGGCAACGTCCCGACATGACCTTAACTGTTGACTGGGACGTAAAGCATCAATTCAAACAAACAAACAAACACTAAGCAGGTGCTATAGGCGCGCAGCAAACGCTAAACGCGCGTCTCATACACGCTTGGGGCACGTTACTGAACAAATATTTGTTTAAAATATGCGCCAAACGCGTTCAAAACGTATTCAACGCGCCTGTAACGCGCGTGGAACTTATTCGGGCTAATCTGTTGTAGATGGTACTAACCGAGTTTCGAGAAAATTTTTAAGCATGCTTAAAAAGTCTATTGAGCCCATACGCGCATGGAGTGCGCACCGACCTACAGCGACGTCCCAGCAGGCACATGACGTCAAGTTGACGTCACATTAGGGTTACATTATGGTGGTCACGTCGTACGACGTTATAACTACGTCAGTGTGACGAAAATATGATGACCTAAAGTGACGTCAGGCTTATAACCTTCATGCAACGTCAATATGACAAAAATATAATGACCTAATGTGATGTCATAATTATACCCTACATGTAACGTATTTTCATGGTTGCATTTATGTCATGAGCAATCACCTTGCGTGTGAAATGCATCTATATATCAACGTACACACAGGCGTACACCAAGCGTACAAAGCGCACATGTAACGCGTTTCTAACGTGCCTCCGATGTGCTCCTGACGTATGTTGAATTTTACATTATTGTCAAATATTTACATTTTTCTAAAACCTCCTTAGATGAACCATTAGATGTTTATCTGTGTTCATACTTCCATGAACAACATTGTGTCACGCGACGTGACGTAATCCAAACTTGACGTCAAAAAAACATGAATCTCGCCAATTTGATTGGACGTTGTAAACGTCGACGCCGTTCCGCTGTTTGAACACACACTGTGTGTAGATTCTCTGTTTGCTGGTAAATGTGACCGCCTTGGTGATTTTTCAACAAGCGATAGAGAGAAATGAATGTAAATATAAGCAATGAGTTTAATTTTTCTGTTGTTCATGGAGCTATGAACCGCAGTGGGTCGCTAGCAAAGCTTACATGAACCCCTTCGGGGTTCATTCACTTTGCACGCGACCCACTGCGGTTCATAGCTCCATGAACACCAGAAAAATGAAATTCATTTCTTAACACACCCGGCGCGCATTTGGCTTATATGCTAATGTGTGTCAGCTATTTTCCTCGTTTCCTGTGTGTTGAGACCTCGTTTACTGTCCTTCAATTGGGACCTAAAAAAATTAGATGGGCTGCCTGTGCCTCCAAGCAAAGCTTCTTCGCTACTGACTGACCATCTGATTACTGGTTAACCGCTCAGGTCTGAGCCTGCCCAGAAAAGTGGTCCGTTTGGTGGTTATATTCGAAGCCCTTATTGGATGTCATGACGTCCTAATTTTTGGTAAAAGTCCCACACAACTCGAGGCAGCGTTCCGACATGACCATTAGCTTTTGACTGGGACGTTAAACACCAATTCAAACAAACAAACAAAAAACAAACCAACAAACATAAAATAAATAGGGAGCGTGGTGACGTGCATGGGAATCCGAATCGAGAGGTCATGGGATCGATCACCGTGGCACTGGCAGCACCGTGTTGTCCTTGAGCAAGGCATATTAACTCCCTGGAGGATGAGGAGCCATGCAAATAATGTACCCATCACCATTTAGCATAACTGCAACCAAGTTTGACTGTCCCTTGCCGAGTTGCATCATGGTACCGCTCTGGCCAGTGTTGATTCGAGCCCCGCACCGAGCATTTGTGAGACGAGTGTGAATATGTTGTTTGATCCCAGGATTCGATCATATAGGTTTATTGTTTGAATGTGTTGCTTTACATTCAATCAACATCTATGGTCATATTGGGATGTTGCTTCCTTTCAATGGGACTTCTACCGAACATTGTGATGTCGTGATATGCTTAAAAATACGTGCTGAAGACATATAACCACACAACAACTAAAGCTTATAACTTTTCCTAGGCAGTTTCAGACCTAAGTGGTTAACCAGTTATCGTGTGGTCGATCACTCAGTTATAAGCTCTGTCTGGCAGCCCATCTATTTCTCACGGCCCAATGGGCGGGGATGGGCAAAGTCGCAGCGGTTTGCCGCCCTTATCCGTTTAGTTTAGTTAACATTGAGAGATCGCTGGTTTCATTTGCAGTCACGCTCTCATTGAACAGTCTGTTCATCGAGGTAAATGCTTGTTGCCTGGCATTGTGGTAGAGTCACTCTTTGAAAGAAGAAGAAGAAGAAGAAGAAGAAGCAGAAGAAGAAGAAGAAGACGAAGAAGAAATAGAAGAATGATTTATTTACGTACAGAGAGGTCCCCGGCGAGATCGTACGTTATCTTGTCGTGAAGAGCCATTGGGCAAAATTTTAAGCTCCCTTGACGTCTGGTTTACATACAGAAAGCGTTGGCTCCTTTCCAACATGACTGAAAAATTGTTGATATGGACGTTATGTCATATAATCTAACCAGCTGAATCTAACCAGTCCAAACATTTTAGATATAATTAACACTTCTTGGAGCTTCCCTAGTGCTTTATGTCGTTATGTTGAGCAAGTAAAATAGTGTTTACTCATGTAAATCGGACGACGAGCAGATTCAAATCCAAACTGTACATAACTTCCCTGGTGAACTTTTCGATGACGCTGGATTTTTTGTTGGAAATTTGTTTCTGCACAAAATTCAAACCTTCGCGCTATGCGAAACTCAATGAGAGATTGCGCATTACGCAAAATGATCACGTGTTCAGATGAAGGAAATAATATATCTCGATCGAAATATATAATGATATTTAGATTGACATATTATATGTCAATTTAGATATATTATAATAGGGTATATTTCGTTCGAAATATATGGTAATTAGGCATATCTCGTTTTAGATATTGTATTTCGATTTAACGGGTGTGCTCTACTGGTGATAGCCATGAGTGTGAAACCTTGCATAGTAATAATTATTGTCCTTGACATACCCTTAAAGCATGCACCTTGACCCAGTGCCCTTGACCTATATTTCATGGTCCATTGACTTTGTTAATTTTTACATCGAAGTTTGGTTTTCTCCACTTCATTGATAGCCGCGAGTGTGAAACCTTGCATAGTAATTGTCCTTGACATACCCTTCAAGCACGCACCTTGACCCAGTGCCCTTGACCTATATTTCACAGTCCAATGACTTTGTTAATTTTTACGTCACAGTTACGTCGAAGTTTTCTCTGCATCAGTGATAGCCATGAGTGTGAAACCTTGCATAGTATTGCCAGAGTCAATTGACTGAGAACAATGACACAGTTATCTTCAATAAACTATACTACAGTGGACCAATAAAGTTATTATTAGACGCGTAGTGTTCAAAATCAATACACCTAGTCAGGAGAGGTTTATTTTTATACCCAATATTGAATTTCCTAACTGTTTATTTTTAGACTTAACTTGTATCATTGGAAAAGTGTGTTTGTTTGTATTTTCAAAATTTCATAGAACTTTAAACTGTTGTAAATGAAAAGTACAATGTTGAAACTTTACCAGGTAACCTTTGTTTATTGCTTTATCCATTTAACTTTCAATTGACACTAAATTCATAAATTTATGTTGACTAGAAGAGGCAGGATACATTTTTTTTGTTAACAGGTTGCTTGATGAGTCAGTCGTAAATATTAAATGAATTTTGATAACTGATATTAACGACCCATTAGATATTATTGAATAAGATGATTAATTTGTTTTACCAACTGGCCAGCCAGACAAGTAAACATTAAAATACACTGAAGTCAGGGGAAACTTCCAAAGGTGTCAAATAATTGTCATTGCATATCTCTACTTTGATCCTTTTGAAATCGGTCTTGCTTCTTCAATGGGAATTTGAATCTTGACCACCTCAGCCTTTTAATTGAAATTTTCTATTACGGAAACATGCCCAAGTAATATAAAGGGATTTTTCAAGTTGTAAAAATGATTTTTTTTTAAATAGAATAGTTATATATATAATATTTCTTCATTGTGCACAAAACAATGATTGTGGGTATGAGGTGGTTCTAACGAGTACCCACAATCTATGTTTTGGAGCCAAAATAAGAAAGATAGGTATACCCTTGCAAATCCTAGTTTTTCTATATAAAAGTTGGATTCAAGGAGAATACTTTTCATGGACATGTTTTCCTGGTGTATGAAATAGAATGCGTCTACAATAAATGGCTGTCTTCAGTTTAGGGACGATTGAATTAAACAACGGGTGAAAGTGCAAAATAAAAAGCCAGTCATCGAGGGCATGTGATTTAAGTTGCCCTCCGATGAGTGTGTGTGTGTGTGTGTGTGTGTGTGTGTGTGTGTCGCCAAACCTATATGGTGTTTGTAATATTGCATTGCCCATGTTTTACATGTTTCATGTAACTCCAGGGAGAATAAACTTTGAAACATGAAACGCAATTTTACGCTGTTTCAACCTGACTGTTTGCTCAAAGTAAATTGGTTACATGTGCACTTCCATGATGAAGGTATCACAAAACACTAACGAGACTAATGGTCCTCACAAACGTCTGTACACGGTTATCTCAGTGGTTGATCATGGGAGCTTGGTTCAAAACTTGGGTTGTTTCAAGTCTATGTCATCGTTAACAACCAATTATTCAGTCAGTTCGGTTATATTTTGGGTTAAATGTCCCACCAAAAGGTAAGGTCATATGGAAACGGGGCATTGGTTTATCTAGGGAAGTTTAATATACCTCGCTTACATTTACCTTGTTTATCGTCTAAGAAGCTTGATCATGATCAAACCAGCGACCTCTGGTTTACAAGGCTAGCGACTTAGCCACTCAACATGGAAGATTCCAGTTCTAGTAAAGTTACGGTAAATGACCAATTAGTCTGTACTCCCTACCAGTTCGAACATCAAACATCCTTGAAATGTGCTTAGATAATCGTTTCCAAGGATCTTAATTTCTAATGCTTCCTACTCAAGAAACATGGTATGCTTGTAAAAAAGACCAACAAGTACGACTTTCTGATGACATCAAAAGTTCCCTTTGATATTTTTTCTTTTTTTTTCCCATTATATTCGAAGCAATTTTTGGATGCCATGGCAGTCTAATTTCTGGTAAAAGTTCCATAAAATGGGGGCAGCATCCCGACATGACCATTAGCTGTTGACTTGGAGGTTAAGCATCAATTCAAACAAACAAACAAAAAAACCTGCCACCTACCATAAAACGTCTGTCTGCACATTTATAGTTGATTTTGTTCCCTGTTTAGTTTATTACTGAAGACAAAAAGATGCAGAAAAAGTCCATCTGATTGCAAATTAAAACATCTGAAACTTCTGTCCAAAATTTTCCTGTTGAAAGTGAAATCCCTCAATGTGCTGGATTGCTGTTTTGCTGTGTGCTGCCTAAGTCACACGCTCAGCATGTTATTGAATAACATTGCGCTTTAAAAGACTAAACGCACAAAAAATATCATGTCACTACAATATTTTAAAATTGAGACCCCTTTGTGCAGCCTTGTAATTGACAGAGCTCTTCTCTGACGTAATATTATAAAAATATCCTTTATGTTCAGCTGGCAAGAATCTGACAATTGTGTATTAAGTGAACAGATGTTGTTGTTGTTTTTTTTTTAAAAAAAGGGGTCTTTGCTCAGACATGAGAGGAAATATATTCAAAGGCAAACTTTTAGCAAAGGTCATTTGTCCTTAGAGCTGGTCACATGAAAAGGTGTTGAAATAGCCCATAATTATTATAAATGGTGCAGTTAGTTCATTCAGTGGCAAGGTTTATCATTATTTCACTTTATGAATCCTCTTCCTTAATTAATTGCAAATTAACCATATGGTATGTATAGCTGTAGATTTACAAGGTAATTTATTTATCATGACAAATCTCTTTTGAACAGCACAGTGGGTGGACCAAAACATTTAAGTTTGATGTTTAAATTGGTGACACTTGATCTATTGACCCAAAATTCCTTGTGATGAAATTTTGAAAATTGTCATTGTGAATTAAGCGTGTTTTGCATTGTAATAAGTCGTGTGCCTCCTCTGTTTAATACCTGGTAGATCCAGACAGTTCTGTCATGCATGCTGCATGGGAATGATTATCAAGATGTGCACTCATTTAATTCAATTTTTGTTAGCGCAAATTTAACGTTTGATAGAGAGAAAAAGAAAAAGAAACAACAAAAGGGATGAGCTCATTGCTATTTAAACGAATGTGCGGTCTTTGTATTCCCTGGTTTTGATGCCTACTTCAAAAGATTTTTACGCACAACTGGGAAACAAACTTTCATTCCTAAATTAAGACATCCATGGGACATGCGATGTTGACAGAGTGTACTGGGATCACATTCTCCGTGAGATGACAAACCCTGCCTGATCCGGACTGCAGGAAGTTGGGCAACAAACACAGTGTAGCAGTATAACTGTTGAAAGATTGCATATATTATTTTACCATCTATATATCTGTCTGACAAAGTTGTTCTTTCCATGTTCATGAGGGTTCATTTAATACCAAAACTGTGCAATATAGTCCATACTATCTCACTTTGAATGTTTTACTGCTTCCAAAGGATCAAACCATTATGTTTTATTACATGCGTCAGCAAATCATACAAGATCTTTATAAACCAAATTACATTAAAACTAGCTTTCTCAATACAGAAATTGACTAAAAGCAAAGATGGCTAGAGGCTGGGAATTTTGCATTTAGATAGGTAGAGGATATTTACTTCGCTGTACATAGCGAAAGCAAAGACACTGATCAGGGGAAGACTGTTTTCACAGTTGATGTTTCAAGCAATTGTTCTTGTCTGTCTCCGATTGTTTTCTTTTTATCTTGGTTGGTCAACAATTTGACAATCCATAACACCATTCATACTTGGATAATGTATAATTAAGATAACAATCTTTGAAATCCTACAAACTGTCTGGTTCGCATTTGAAGTGTTTGGTCTCAGTCAACACCTTATTGAGCTAATTCAAAAACTGAATAAATAAATTTGTGCATGCCATCAGGTTAAACTAGAAATTGGCTGCAAGCAAGGCTTTCAGTATACCCCCCGCAAAATTATCTGAAGCTGGCCAATAACTTTCTAAGTCAAACATGCAGAAAATTTGTCAAAGATATCTTTTCAGCATTATAATCCTTCATGTACATCCCCAGTATGCCAGTCACATCTATAAGATATTAAAAGAATATATTGAAAGCTTTAGGTTGATTTCACTGTATGCACTATGATCATTGTTTATCATGAGAAATGGTAAAAATTGGCTAAGTTAAATAAAAGCTGTAAGTTTGTCAAAAATTAAATTTTCAGCATGAAAATTATTCATGCACATCTAAAATATATCTGAAACAAATCTACAAAGAATCTAAAAGAAACATTGAAAGCCCTAGGAGGAGTTGATTTCACAAAGTATGCACTACCAACCATTATTGTATATAAGCAATGGTCAAGAAATGGCTATGTTGAAAAATGATGTAAATTTGTCAAATATCACTTTTTCAGTATTATAATTATTCATGCACATCTTCAATATGTGTGGAACATGTCTGCAAAGTATTGAAAAGAAATACTGAAAGCCCTAGGAGGAGTTGATTTCACAAACCATCATTGTATAAAAGCAATGGTCAAAAAATGGCTATGTTAAAAAATGCTGTAAATTTGTCAAAAAATAATTTTTCAGTATTATAATTCTTCATGCACATCTTCAATATGTGAGGAACATGTCTGCAAAGTATCAAAAAGAAATAATGAAAGCCCTTGGAGGAGTTGATTTCACAAAATGTGCACTACCAACCATTTTCGTATATAAGCAATGGTCAAAAAATGGCTATGTTGAAAAATGCTGTAAATTTGTCAAAAACTATTTTTTCACCATTATAATTCTTCATGCACATCTTCAATACATGTGGAACATATCTGCAAAGTACTGAAAAGAAATACTGAAAGCCCAGGAGGAGTTGATTTCACAAAATATGCACTACCAACCATTATTGTTTAAGCAATGGTCAAAAAATGGCTATGTTAAAAAATGCTGTAAATTTGTCAAAAACTATTTTTTCAGCATTATAATTCTTCATGCACATCTTCAATATGTGTGGAACATGTCTACAAAGTATTGAAAAGAAATACTGAAAGCCCTAGGAGGAGTTGATTTCACAAACTATGCACTACCAACCATTATTGAATATGGCAATTATCGAAAATTGGCTAAGTTCAAAATGCTGTAAATTTGTCAAAATTCATTTTTTCAGCATAATACTTCTTCATGCATATCTTCAATATCTCTGGCACATATCTGCAAAGTATCAAAAGAGAATATTGAAAGCTGTAGGAGGAGTTGATTTCACAAAGTATGCACTATTAGCACTATGGCAAACATTCTATGTATAGATTTAAAAAGTCCCATAACTCTTGCAAAACTGACCCTTTGGCCCCTAAATTCATACCACACATGTGTTGTCTTATGGTGCAGGTGTGTTGAAAATTTAAAGAACATCGGGCAAAAACTACTTAAGTTATTCAGCAAAGATGTCAAAATGTTGACGGAATGACGGAATCACGGAATTACGGACAGACTGAAAACAGTATACCCCCCTAAAACTTCGTTTTGCGGGGGGTATAATAACTTGTCAATTTTGATTGATAAGTTGCAAATATATAATAATTGCACTGGTCTTTTGAAACCATGTAAGAGGTATGAAAGTTTACAATCTAGATAAAATAATTACCTGACACTTTTCATAAAATTTACACTAGAACAATTTGGGTCATGTTAAAAATCAAATGTGCTTGTAAAGCATAATTCAAACATCAAAGAAACTCTATTTTTGATTGTCTATTTTGGTGTATTGATGTTGTCAGTACTCTATAAATAGATCTAGAGTACTGCAGACTGAGGTAAAATTTCCAATCAATTGTCACAGTGACACAGAGTTTACACTCTACACTTGCAAACTTTACCTACAGGCAAACTGGGGGTGTTTTCACTCAATTGAAAAAAGCAGTAATTGTCCTTGACATACCCTTCAAGCATGCATCTTGACCCAGTGCCCTTAAAGACAGGGTTTCTGTGCCGGGGGGGTGGGGGGTCAAAATACAGGTAAAACACAGGTAATCAATTATTGATTTTTTGGTGACAGGAATAAGCCAATCACATTACTGTATTTAGGACTATAAATCATTTATTGGCTGACATTTGATGTGAATGGTCTCAAGTCTAGTGAGAAAATGACAACTGAATGCTAATCCCCTTTATATAGTCCAGCCCTGTCTTTAACCTATATTTTGCGATCCCTTGACTTTGCAAATTTTTACTTCAAAGTTACTTCGAAGTTTGGTTTTCTCTGCATCATTGATAGCTGCGAGTGTAGACCTTGCATAGTAATTGTCATTGACATACTCTTCAAGCACTCACCTTGACCCGGTGCCCTTGACCTATATTTCACGTTCCATTGACTTTGCCCGATGCAGGTGAGATATCGACCTCCGCGGAGTTCTTGTTCTTATTTTCACTCCAAAACATAGATTGTGAGTACTCGTTAGAACAGCCTCGATGAGGTGGTTCTAATGTGTACCCACAATCTATGTTTTGAGCAAAAATAAGAAAAATATCAAAATTTTTCAGCTGAAAACTTTCAATTTTTAATGCTAAAAAAATCTCTGTTTATTGCATGGGCAAGTTTTCGTAAACTTTTGACTTTAATGTACCATTTTGATAGGACAAATCTCTGTTGGTGAAAAGATATTAAGAGGGTTCAGGCAAAAGGTTACAATATATGCCATCTATACAAGACATACAGTTCTAGAACAAAACTGAATGCCAATGCAATAGATGCTAAAGAAACACTATTGACCCGGTCAGCAAGCTACTCTTAGTCTTACGTGAAAAAATATCAATATTGGTCACCAGAACTGCATGGTCTACACCTTTCCCGTCTTTTCGCTCATTTGGTCGAGCGTATAAATCTGTCAATATGGTTGTCATTTTTAGACTCGTATAAAATCACAATTTGCGAGAAATATTACAGGGTTCATACCTTGAGTTGAAGAAATAAAGATCTAAAAATTTATGCAAAGCTTTGATGAAAATTTCAATCTTTGTTTCGTATTTTCTGCTTTTAATTCAGTAAGGCCACAGCGATAAAGACCGAGCAATTCACCTTGTACGAATGACCAATGACGTCATGCTGACCACATCAACTGCATGCCAGACCTACAGATGCTAAATAACAGATAAAAAAAAAAGTTGAAACGGTAGGCAAGATTATAATAAGAAGAAGTAAGGGAAAATCAAGAAGTAAGGGAAAATGGAAGTTTACCTTTTTAAATTAAATATTTCCATAGGGTGATGCAGAATTATTAAATAGAAAGAAAAAGCTACCTGATGCTGGTTATAAAGGAACCAGGTGAACCCTTTTGGTTCTTCTTAATCTCCACATTGTTGTCTGGCTTCCGGTGTCAATTTATTTAAATACTAAGTAAGAAATCATTTAAGTGTTTATGATTGGCCTCATCCTCATTTATATTACTTTTTCAAGGGTCCGTAGAAATACCGGAAAGTACTGACACACCAAAACGCGCCTGTATTTACCGGAACGCACCATAAACCAGAGGACCAATGGTCCTATAAACGCCTAACTGAGATCTGGGATATGCGACCTAAGCTGACCTTGCCATAAAATAGGTCAAGGTCATCCCGGGGTCATGATTTATACAAACTTTGTAGAGCTCCATTCACTGATGCTTCAGGCATAGTTTCATAATCATAGGTCTTCCGGTTCTGAAGAATAAGATTTATAAAGGTTTTTGCTATTTATAGCCATGGTGGCCATCTTGGTCACATAACCTGAACCATTTATATTAACTTTCATTCCCCTTACCATGTTCGACATAAAAAGTTTGGCTTCGACTGGCCAAGCGGTATCAGAGAAGATGTTTGAATATTATGGTCATATACACGTATATAGCTACGAGACAGGGGCAGACAATCCTGAGGACATTTTTCTCATGAACATAAATCTTCTGTCCATTTGCATACTCCCAGCAAGTCCCCCCCCCCCCATTTAATTACATTTTACTAATTTTCCCCATTCAAATGTAGTCAAATGCATGGGCAACCTCTGTTGGCCTTGCCATAAAATAGGTCAAGGTCATCCCAAGGTCATGATTTATATAAACTTTGTTGAGCTCCTCTCCCTGATGCTTCATGCCAAGTTTCAAGATCATAGGCCTTCTGGTTCTGTAGAAGAAGAGTTTTAAAGGTTTTTGCTGTTTATAGCCATGGTGGCCATCTTGGTCATGTGACCTTGACCATTCATATAAACTTTCATTCTCCTTTCCTAAGAATGCTCTACATGAAGTTTGGCTTTGATTGGCCAAGCGGTATCAGAGAAGAAGATATTTGAATATTATGGTAAAATACATGTATATTGCCCCGGGATGGGGGCAGACCTGTCCCTGGGGTATATTTATTTTCAGAATCATACATATACAGTCCATTTGCCCATTTCCATAAAGTTTTTCCCTTCAAATGACATTTTGACAATTTTCCCAATTCAAATGCATACATGGGCGCCCTATGTTGACCTTGCCATAAGATAGGTCAAGGTCATCCCAGTGACATGATTTATGTAAACTTTGTAGAGCTTCTCGCCCTGATGCTTCATACCAGGTTTCAAAATTGTAGGCCTTCTGGTTCTGAAGAAGAAGATTTTTAAAGGTGTCTGCTACTTATAGCCATTATGGCCATCTATGTGACCTTGACTAGTTATATAAACTTTCATTCCCCCATCCCAAGGATACTACATATAAAATTTGGCTTTGATTGGTCGAGCGGTTACTGATAAATAAATTAAGTTTTACATTTAATTTGTAAATGACCTTGACCTTAAATACCTACAACACTCCATTAGCTCAACATGTTGTCTGTATCTACCAACTTTCAGGTCAATGGCTACAAAACTTCCTGAAAAAATTCAATGTTTTCATTGTTTTTTTTTTTTTGTTTTTTTTTTATTGAAAAGCCTAGATGTAACCAAAATTGACCTTGCCGTAAAATAGGTCAAGGTGACAAGGTCAACCCAAGGTCATGATTTATATAAGCTATGATTGGCCAGAATCCTCGATGCTGCACACCAAATTTCGTTGGAATCGGTCCACCGGTTCCAGAGAGATTTTTTTATGGTTTTTACCATACCGGTATATGGGCATAGTGGCAATCTTGGTCATGTGACCTGGACCATTTATATAAACTTTTGTTCCCCCTTCCTAAGGATGCTCCACATGAAGTTTGGCTTTGATTGGCCAAGCGGTTTCAGAAGAATTAGCAACACAATTAGCACTAAGTTTTCTCTTGGTGCGACAAAAAATGAAAGGTATTTCACACCTTTTCAAGCAGCTTACAACAAAGTGTCAAACTGTTAATTGAGTTGACTCAATTTGCAAACGTGTAAAAACATTTCAGCAACATTACATGAAAAGTGAAATATCAAGAACAAGAACAAAACTTTATTATTCAAGAATCAAAATCTCAGTCAGACCACGCGCAGGTGGTATATGAGAAAATCAGGAAATCGAAATTTGGAACATGGCAACTGAAAACTGATATCCTTGCTAATTGCCAGACAAGCAAGATAAACACTACAACTTTTGCCTATGAGTATTTATTCAGGCAAACAAGATGAAATTTAATCCAAACAACAAAGTGTTGAAATTGCATTTTAGTTACTGCATTCAAATTTGCGTATTAGTTTTTGCCAACAACATCAATATGCAGAAGAAACAATATTAAATGATGTGTTCCGGTAAATACAGGTGCTTTTCGGTGTGTTCCGGTTTGCATACATGTGATACCTCCCTCATCATCAGGGAGACTCCAGGAAATGAGCCATAAAATTGACTAAAATTCTTCTAAAATACACAAATTTTTCTCACAAAATCCAAAGTCTCCCTGAAATGGATCAGGAATTTTCCTATATATTCTATACATTTTTCAAAACCTCCCTGAAATGAAAGAAAAATCTCCCTGAAGCTCCTTTTCATCTCATCACATGTATGGGTTTTTCTATGGATCGCTTTTTCAAGCAAAATCAATTAGATCTGAATCTGAATGGTTTGCTGGTGATATGCCAAATTAACAATACAGTTCACCAGAGACACTGGCGTCTGACCTTCAATAAATGCACTAAACATTAGTATTTTAGCATTTTGTACACTCCATGCCCAAAAAAATCTTACCAGAAATAATGACGGGTGATGTTGAGGTGGTACTTTAAATGTTGGACTGTAAAAGAGTTATTTTCTTAGTAGGAGATCAGAGAGTACAGGAATTCTGCTTTTGTAAATGGACACTAGCTATTTGAAACGGCGAATTGGCATGCAAATGACATACTTATTTTATATCAGTAAACATTGCCTTACCATTATTTTATCCGGGGTAAGTTTTTTTTTTCGGCATGAAGTGTAAAAAAAATACTAATGTTTGGTGCATTCATTGAAGGTCAGACACCAGTGACCAGGGGGTGCGCCAGGTGGGAAAGTCCCTGGCTCATGTATAATCACCTTTTATCACTTTGAACACTAAAATTTCATAAGCCTCGAGAAACTGCAGCTTGGTAAGGACGGACAACCACTACCAGGCGTTCCAAAATTGTTAATTTTGTCCAGAGGTGGGTATTTTCACATTTTCTCTACTTTCGTTTTGCCACCTTCTTGGCGAAGAGTATTCTGGCTAAGGGACTTAACTCAAAGTCTTACGATATACCGAATAAGACCGAAATGCCAAATGACATAAAAGGTTAACCGCCGTTTGATATGTCGACGCACCCGGTAGGAGCCAGCAACAAGTTATGCTACCACTCGTTAAAACATAATCTGAATCTGAATGGTAATACGCCAAATTGACAATACTTCATCGGGGGGTGCGCCAGGAGGGAAATTAGTCCCTGGCTCTCACAAATGATGCGAACTTGGACACACAGTCATCAGACAATTCAGGTGGGATATGAAAGTCCCTACCGAGCCGAGCTTTGAGAAAGAACCTGCCGAGACAGGATTTTGACTTGTAATCGCAAATTTAGCTCAAAATGCCAAAAATGAATGATTTCATATATTGAAATAGATAAAATCGCACAGGTGTTAAAGATAAATAGAATCCATCATGGGTGGTCAGTGGAGATAGGAAAATCCCAACCCGAGGGTCCACCCGTTCCAGTGGGAAACGAGGCTCGCCGAGTTTCCCACCGGAACGGTGGACCCGAGGATTGGGATTTTCCTTTCTCCACTGACCACCCATGATCGATTCTTTTTCTTACATACCCCGATTAAGCCTAAATTCATTTTACCGGTAACGTCACCTGGTACCGTGCTTTAATTAACTCAGTCTGATGACGTTGTGTTTATTGCGGATATGACGTCAAATGTAAATAAATCGTTGTCAAATTGAAAAGAGATGCAGTTTTGATTTGTTTTTCGTTGAAAACGAGTGTGAATCAAGAATATACCCTATGAATTCTCACCAATGTAGTCTAGTTTTGTTGAACAATATTGCTGGAAGCAGCAGCTTTGGGCTTGAAACTATCGAATTTAGTCGCGTGATTTTCTTATCTTGTATGAGCAACCAAGCGAGCAGTGTAAGATAAATAGAATCCATCATGGGTGGTCAGTGGAGATAGGAAAATCCCAACCCGAGGGTCCACCCGTTCCAGTGGGAAACGAGGCTCGCCGAGTTTCCCACCGGAACGGTGGACCCGAGGGTTGGGATTTTCCTTTCTCCACTGACCACCCATGATCGATTCTTTTTCTTACATACCCCGATTAAGCCTAAATTCATTTTACCGGTAACGTCACCTGGTACCGTGCTTTAATTAACTCAGTCTGATGACGTTGTGTTTATCGCGGATATGACGTCAAATGTAAATAAATCGTTGTCAAATTGAAAAGAGATGCAGTTTTGATTTGTTTTTCGTTGAAAACGAGTGTGAATCAAGAATATACCCTATGAATTCACACCAATGTAGTCTAGTTTTGTTGAACAATATTGCTGGAAGCAGCTGCTTTGGGCTAGAAACGATCGAATTTAGTTGCGTGCTTTTCTTATCTTGTATGAGCAACCAAGCGAGCAGTGTAAGATAGATTTGTCTACCACCGCTAAAATACTGGAATTTTTCTATCTTTATGAAAGAGGTATGTAAGAAAGATTTGTCTACCACCGCTAAAATACCGGAATTTTTCTATCTTTATTCTTCATGATTATGGCATTTTTGTATTCGACTGGTACGAAAGCTGAGATTTTCTATTAAATTCATTAAATTTGGCAAATTATCATAACTGAGTTTATGTAAAAGGTTTCCAGTCATATCAAATCATTTCAAGTGCTATAAAATATCATTCTGTATATTATTTGCCATGAAGATATCCAGCTTTTAGCAATAATAAGTCAAAAACCTGGCTCGGCAGGGTCTTTCTCACAGCTCGGCTCGGCAGGGGCTTTCATACCCCACGGACAATTCAGCAGTGGAGATCAGTCAGGGAGGTCATTCCAGTCCCTGATAGTCTGTGGAAAGAAACTACCTATGTACGCTTCTTTGCTAGCTGAAGGTATCTGAAAAGTCAAAGAGTGATGATTTATACACCGCCTATTCTTCGGGATAAGGTAATCTAGCTGTGGGTATTCTGGCTTTACCCTTTAGACCTCTGTATAGCAACATAAGTCTACTATCCTTCCTCCTTTTTTTAAGAGATTCCCAATTCAGTTGACCTAAAATGCCAGTCATGCTCCCAGTTTCAAAAACATAATTTCCAGTCACAAACCTTGCCGCACAATTTTAGACCTTTTCCAGTTCTTCCTGGAGACCATGAGTGTAAGGGTCCCAAACTGAGCTTCCATATTCCAAGACCGGCCGCACCAGTCCTTTATAAGCTGCCTCTTTCACGTCTGGGGGACAAGAATACAAGTTTCAACTCAAGAATCCGAGAGTTCTGTTAGCCTTTGTACAAACATTGGAAATATGAGTATTCCATTTTAAATCATTTGTGATAGTTACACCCAGGTATTTTATGCTTTCACCGTTTTCCAGTACAGTGCCCTCAAGTGTGTAGTTAGCCTGTATCTTACTAGACCGTTTATTTGTCAGCTGCGCCATGTTGCATTTGACGGGTTGAAATCTCATTCTCCATTTCCTAGCCCAACTGCCTAAACGGTCAATGTCTCTCTGAAGTTTCAATGTATCCTCCTCATTCTTGAATTCACGATAGCAAACACAATCATCAGTAAAGAGTCTTATTTCAGATTCAATGTCTACTGAGATGTCGTTTATATATAAGGAAAACAGCAAGCGGCCGAGAACGGTGCCCTGAGGGACACCCGACACAACTGGAGCCCAATCCGATTTAATACCATTAACCACTACCCTTTGTTGTCGGAAACAAAGGAAAGCATTTATCCAATTCAGTGTTGTTCCACCTATTCCATAGCTAAGCAATTTGCTTTTAAGGAGTTCATGGGGAGGAGTATCGAAGGCCTTTTCAAAATCCAATATAAAAGTGTCAACCTGGCATTTTTAACTAAATGTTATGAACCACTGCAGAAGCTGAGGGTGAGGTTATGGCCATGTAAAACCGGTTTAAGCCCGCCAGTAATTTTGTGTTACTGATCGTTCCAAGTCGATACTTCTGTGGTGGTTCTTTTTGTTTTATGTCTTGGTGTTTAAAATTTTTTTGTGCTGTTGGCGCTTTATGTATGTTTTCACATTTTTAGTTAAGTTAAGGTAACTGAGTGGCCACCTATTGGGAAAATAGCTGCTCATTCGGCTTACGATATGTTTCATGGTATAAGTACCTGATTGTTAGTTTGGTTTTTTTCCCACCTCGGTTTTTGGAGTGGGAAGGTACAAGTAGGCAAAGATCAGGAAAAGGCACAATCAGAAAAAGATTCCCACTCCAAAAACCGAGGTGGGAAAAAACCAAACTAGCAATCAGGTACTTATACCATGAAACAATCGTAAGCCGAATGGGCAGCTATTTTCCCAATAGGTGGCCACTCAGTTACCTTAACTTAACTAAAAATATGAAAACATACATAAGACGCCAACAGCACAAAAAATTTTTAAACACCAAGACACAAAACAAAAAGAACCACCACAGAAGTATCGACTTGGAACGATCAGTAACACAAAGTTACTGGCGGGCCTAAACCGGCCCCACATGGCCATAACCTCACCCTCAGCTTCTGCAGTGGTTCATAACATTTAGTTAGTTATTCGGTCCTTGTGGTGAATCTCTAACTAATCTTTTTCTGATTGCGCCTTTTCCTGATCTTTGCCTACTTGTACCTTTTTGTCTAAGATTTTTGCCCATTCATTTATCACTGTAGTCAACTGAGTTTCACAGCTATGCCTTTTTCCTAAATGCGTGTTGCCTGTCCGACAGGAGTTCATGTTCATCAAGATGGGCCATAATATTTGAGCATACAATATGTTCAAGAAGCTTACAAGGAATGTATGTCAAAGAAACAGGGTGGTAATTGCGGGCAAGAGACCTGTCGCCCTTCTTAAACAGGGGGCAAATATTAGCAAGAGACCATTCTTTAGGAATTTCACCTGTATCAATTGACTGATGGAAGAGATGTGCGAATACCGGACCTAATTCCATTGCCATTTCCTTTAGGACTCTAGGACGAAGCTCATCAGACCCTAAAGCTTTAGACGGGTTAAGACCTTTGAGAAGTTTGCTGACCCCTTCCTTTGTGACCACAATATCAGGCATGAATGGGGCAGATCTATCCAGAAGAGGGACCTGTTTGTATTCACTTTTAGTGAAAACATCTGAGAACTGACCATTAAATTCTTCCGCCTTCTCAAAGGACTGTGCAATTCCACTTCCACTCCTCTTTTTCAACGGGGGAATACATTGGGTATCTTTTTTCTGACTGTTTATGTACCTGTAGAAATCTAAATCTCTAGGATTAGCCTTAACATCTCCTACCAAGTTGTTCACGTAAAGATCATGCTGCTTCCTGATATCAGCTTTGATTTCTTTCCGTAAAGATTCAAATTTAGACCTAAGTTTTGCACTACCAGACTTTTTAGCTTTTGCACGGGTTGCATTTTTTCTGCGTATGTTCCTAAGTATGCGGACACGCACTGAATTTCACGAGTATCCAAAAGAGTCTATGCACAAGATGCATTCAAATGGAGTTAGAGATCATATTGAGATCTGTTAGTTACCAGCCTCAAATACAGTTCACCACAACTACAGTGTTTACAAGCGTTAACTCGTTAACCTTCAACTGATGTGGCGAATGTTACATTCATACATCAGCAGATTGGCTCATTCAACCTCCAGCCTACAGTATAGGCACCTTTTATTTTATGGATTGGAGGCTTTGGAGTAGAGTCATGGACTGGAGTATTGGAGTGGATTCTTCGAGTGGAGGCGTGGAGGGAAATTTTGGAGTAGAGCAGAAAACTAAATCAAAACAAAGCCATTTAATTCTTAATAAGATGTAATGTCATTTTAGATATGAGTGTTAATAGCTTAACATATCATCCATGTATATTTTGGCAGAACCTTACTTAGATCCTTACCCAAAACATGGGATGATTATGATAAGAAATTAACACCCGTATTGGAAACTTTCTTTGAATTCTAAAAAGTATTTACTTGGTTTGCCTGAATTGAGTTTTCTGTTCCACTTCAAAAGTAACTTGATTTTGATTGGCCGGACGATACCATCAAACATGTATAAAGATTCGGCTGTGCACTAACCACCCGAACTGTCAATGATAAACCATTGGTCCTCTGGTTTGGCTATGGATTTAGTTAAAAGTCTCGCGGATATGTTTTATTGATGCAGTCAATGACTCCCGGACAAATACTTGCAATATTTTCCGATCAGAAGTATCCGTTTTCCTTTAAGCAGATGATTCATCAAATTTAAGTACTTTATTTGATTACTGTAGCCCAAGAAAACGTTCTATGAATCGAGTGGATAGCTCGCGAGCCACGTCATGTACGTCAGGACCTAACATCATAATACCAGACCCCTGTCTCACACTCAAACACATAGTTTGCAAACCTAGTAAAATCTGATAAAACCCTCATGCTAAAAATTAATGTCACATAGACCTTTTTCTGCAGGCTGTAATTATTGATCACTTCAGCAATTATTTACAAATAATATACCATATGTTTCCAGCCACATATATTAACTTATAATCACGGGACAACGATCAGACAACATGTCAGGTACATTATTAACTTTTTTTTTTTATAATAATACTGGAATACAATAGACATTGATCTAACATGTATGTATTCTTTTAATTATATAATATTGAAATGCAAGCGAATGAAAGTTATATAAATGTGTCAGAGACATAGCACAAGCTTTGCATTCTTTTTTGAACATGCGTTTTAAAATAACACATATTATGCAATAAGATACGGAAAGTGTGGACTGAGACGCTATGCATGCCAACTTATACTGACATTAGCCATAGAAACACGACATTGGTCTGCCGCAAAAAGTCAGTTAATTTGTATCTGTATATCCGATTTTTATGTCGCTTGTTTTAGGCCTGCGGAAACAGAAGCAGTATGACTGGAAAGATACGAATCTTGCACTGTTTGGATCTGACACAGAAAGACAAGTCAAAAGTATACATTTTCACTTAAAAATGATTCTTTTTTAAATGAGCCGCATCGTGAGAAAACCGGATTTTTGCCTAGGCGAAAACAAAGGCGCAGATCAGCTTCGCGGTAACCGCGAAGCTGATCAGCGCCTTTGTTTTCGCTACACGGATAGTACAATTTCTCTTCTTCTTAAATCCGAAATTTCAAGCTTCTAGCCTGCTTCTGTGACTGTACAGAATGGTTTGTGTCGGACCAGGTCGGAAATCCCGAAGACCGGTTTTCTCGCGTCGCGGCTCAAATGCATTGATACAGAGATCAATGCGTTGCTTTATAGCCAATGCGTTGTTACATGCACATACACAACGCCCTCACTTCTTTAAAAGCTCATGATTTCCATTTTGTTTGAATTATAAACTACAATGTAGATTACAAAAAATCGTATCTCTGTTCTAAATTATACATTCGATATCATTGATTCTAATGCTTGCAATTTTATAGCCACATACTTTCAACTTATAATGCATAGTGCATCACCATATTGTTTTGTCCCACAGAATCTTCTGCAGAAGCAGAACCAGCGTGGAAAAATGCTGGAGTCAAACCAGGTCTTCAGATTTGGAGAATTGTTGTGAGTTATGCATAACATATTTAGCCATACATTTATGCTTGCCAAATTGTGTCGACCAAAATGCTTTGTGTGCTAAAATAAGTACTTTGTATCATGATTCGAATTTTATGTACATGTATAAAATTCCATACCATTCCAGTATAAAACGTACGAAAAATATGGTTAATGTGTAAATGGCGTTCAAGATGGTAGTCAAAATGTTTTAACTTTTAACGTGCACATTGTTAAATAGAGTAAGCATTGAAAGACCAGGGGCCAGTTGTTCAAAAGTTTGTTAGCTTAACCTCAACGCAATGCAATGCAAAGGATTCTCACATTTTATTAACAAAAATACCAGTATATTTGTAATATTTTAACGAATCATTAACTAACGTTATCGTTAATTTTGAACAAATGGCCACAGGAATTTGTCCAATTAAATTCAGAACCCCTATTAACTTATTAAGCGAGGTTATACTGACATATACGGTAACGGAAAGAGTTATGTTTCTGTCTCCATTATATCTATAATGTTATTGTCAATGACAATAAATTGAACATGTGATGCAAATTAATAAAATACAGTTTACGAAAGCAAAATGGTATGCTATTATAAGGTCAGTAATAAGTCAATATCTGTGTAAATGCAATTGTTATACTCCGTATTGTTGTTTGAACTGTAAAACTAGGCTGGAGAAAATAAATTAGATAAAGTTTTTCCTGGTGACTATACTTAGAAAGACTATGTCCTTGATGATCTGTTCTAAAAGACACATACACATTATTCATGACAAAATATTGAAACTAAGTTAACATTTCTTTCTCCAGCAATTCGCTGTGAAGCCATGGCCAGAGGAAGAATATGGGAATTTTTATGAGGGGGACTCTTACATCGTACTTAATGTAAGTTCAATATGTGGACGCCTCAAGTTTAAAAAGAAACATTAAAAGATCATTTACAATTTCGATAGGGGAGGCCCAAGACAACGAAGATTAAAGAAAATCACCAGGAATAAAGGCGATATAAAATGCCCGCCCTTCATTCCCAAACGGGAAACAGCTAAACACTTTATACAAATAGGCACCGACTTTCAAAAGAATGCTACTAAGCCACCAAAAACCCAACAAAATATAATCTGTATTTGCATAATAAATTGGCATCACACACATTGACACCAAAATAAACTAGTTTAGGTATTGAGCTTTGATAAGCACCTACATTGTTTACCATTTGAGCCGCCTCGTGGGAAAACCAACAATGTGGTTTCCGAACAGGTCCAACACAAACCGGCATGTACAAGCACAGAAAAGAGCTAGAAGCTTGAAATTTCGGATTTAAGTAGAAGAGGAATTGTACTATCCGAGCAGCGAAAACAAAGGCGCTGATCAGCTTCGCGGTTACCGCGAAGCTGATCTGCGTCTTTGTTTTCGCACATGCAGATTGTTGGTTTTCTCATGAGGCGGCTCATTTGTTTTCCACCAGACTTATAAAGATGACACATCTGACGCCTTGTTGTATGATGTTCATTTTTGGATTGGGAAATACAGTACTCAGGTAAGACTAAAGGAATTCAGCCTGAAGCTTGAACGCATACAAATTGTCTTTTACAACGGCATACGATGTACAACACCTTTCAATAGACCAAATGCAATAGTGCAAAGAAGAACGAATTACAACAGTGTTGAGTTTTTAGGAAAAAAAATATATTGATAAAACTGATACAGTAATTAGTAGATACGGTGGTCGTTCGTCTCTCACTAATGAGAAAGATGTGAGTAGATGAGTTCGTTGATGGCTGACCAGGCCCATTCGAGCTCTAAACTGTCGGTTGCAAGTAGAGCAAGTCAATGTCATGGAATCTGCTGGAGGCCCATTGGTCTTGGCTTTGCGTTTCATAGATACGGTTTAGGCAGAATTAACAACAAACTTGCACTGGTTCTTTACAGA
The DNA here is from genome assembly GCA_964017185.1 of Rugalucina vietnamica. NCBI lineage: Eukaryota > Metazoa > Mollusca > Bivalvia > Lucinida > Lucinidae > Rugalucina > Rugalucina vietnamica. The sequence continues at coordinate 38,531,284 of OZ024870.1, forward strand.
AACAAAATACTCAAATCTCGATACCAGAAAAAACCAGAGGACCATTGGTCCTGTAAACGCTCACCTGAGTTCTTACATATAAGACCCTAATAGCTGGCTATCAACTGTTCTGGGAGGACATTTGGTCAACCAAAGCCTCTGTGTAATGTTGGTTAAGCTGTTTCTCAGGATCCTGGGTTTGATCCCAGGCTTCTAGACTTTAAAAGAGGTTCTACCTCCATATGCCCTTAGATGTTGAGTGGGATATAAAACATGAATAAAATCAATTGACCAACTTTGATGAAACCACCTTAATTAACTCTTGGTGCCTCCCTTTATTTTAAGTGCAAAGTTAGACAACTCTTAAACTAATTAAAGCCTAGTCACAGTAAAAATTATATTGCTGAGCATTCAAAGATGGAAGTTCTGCTGTGGATCTCTCTAGTTTATGGTTTGGTGTGGATTTTGGTTACCTTTAAGAAAAAGCCACTACATTTGACTCTGCTTATCACATGGGATTCTTTTAGACTTTGTTCCCATTGTGCCAGTTCTTGATCATTGCTTTAATACCTTCTACTTCTCTGTCCTGCCATACCCAACTTTGTAATCAACAGGTCAGAATCAACAAATGGTGATCATTTTAACAGTGTTATCCAAATAAGCCATATTAGCTGCTGCAAAAGGAGTTTCAGTGAAAACAACTAGTTTATCTAATATTTTTTATTCATTTAATTGCACTACACTGATTCCTAAAGTTCATCCATTAAAATCTATTTAACTTAGACCCTTATTACTAAAACACAAAAGTATTACATCAATAATAGCTGCTTAATTTAATGACAACATTATGAAAAGTGAATCAAAAAGATGAAGAAACTTAATCAATTATGAATCTTGGTTAATCTAGTATCTTAAAGTAGATGTAGAAGTAATGAGACTGTGTTTACAACATTAAGAGTCAGAAAACATGCCAAAACTGGACATATGCAAGAACATTTCTGTGGCTAAAATAGATATATTGTAAAAATCATTGTAAAGGTACAGTTTAACACAATCTAAGAATTATACTAGGCCTAGACCACAACATCAAAAATAACTCAAGTAATGTCACATTATTACTGTTCATAAACTTGTTGCTAGGCATTAGCTTGTATGCAAAATCTAGCTTTTTCCAGTTCTACATTTTCATTTAAATCTATATACATATTTTCAAATAATAAAAACTTTTGACCATTACTTATGTACATTATAATCATTATCGAATCAAGCTCTGAGTTACAATACTTTTGTGGAGCAACATGAGAATATGTCCTAAACCAACAACCATCCGTCAATACATGTATACAGATTTTTCAAAATCAGAAATATCACTCCCACTCACTTTTCATCACTATGCAATATTACAATAATGTCTTGTAACAAGATATACTGAAAAGCATGTCTTCTTGCCAAACATTTATTACACATTTATATAAAACTATAAAGCACTTGTTACATCATTCATCACCGTATCAATACAATGAATCCTTAACAATGCAATGTAATTGCTTGTTTTAATTTACCTGAAATAAGCATTTTACTTTTTATTTCAAATTCTATTTAAAAAATCATATGTTATAGTCACAGTCTCTTTCATTCTTCATCTTATTTAAGAATACATGTGTTTTTTTTTTTTTCAGTTTCATTACAAACAAATTATACATAATCACCATTACAACTGTATTTCACCATAGTCTAACAAATATTTTAAATGTGTTATTCATAATACATAACTTTTGAATCTCATTGCTCCCTAACTATAATGATAAAACAATTATTTTGTCCTTTTTGTTGGAGATGAGTTTTAACATCCCTGACAAAATCTTTCCAGTTATGCCAAAAATAAGACCAACTGCTTGAAGAGTACTAGACTAATACTTTTGTGATTAAAGCTTCTTTTGCAAAGATATAACACCACAGCATGAGGGCTCTCACTCAAGATTTAATGGTCTACCACTAGGCCTCCATACTCACTATTTAAGGAGCTAATTCAAAATAAATTATTGCTGATACAGTACATCAAACATTCCACTGAGAAATAATTGTAAGAACCCATAGTGAAACAATACCTGACATGAATATAAATGGATGTATATGTATTGTTACAACTACAAAAAAATACAATTAGGCCCACACACACATATATATAAAAAAAGAAAAATAAAAAATTGAAAAAAAAAAAAATATGGTGGCAACCCCAAGTTTTGCTAAACCACCGAATTTAATACTTAGTGGGGTTACGCCTTTGCCGTTTTTCTCTTGATTTTCTTTTTCATATACCAAGGACAAGGTTTCTCTACTCTGTAATGATACAACAGTTGGAAAGTTTTAAAGACACCTTTAGTAGCTAATTTTAGTCAATAACAATATTTAGTCATCACATATTCAGCTTTTCATCTTTTGGGGGTTGTGAAGTTGCCATTATACGTAAGAAACATTATTATTTGTCTCAAAAGGGGTTACACTGGTTGTTCTGTACTTTATTCATGTTCTGCACCACCTTTCCATTATTTATTTGTCTATGGCACAATATATTATTTTATGATCAGACCAATAAGCCTCGATCACATCGCAAAACCCTTCAGAATTTGAAAATATCAAATCTAGCACTGATCCAGAGTCTGTTGTACATTGTTTAATATGCTGCATACACCCAAATAATTTCTCCATAAAATCCACAAACCCTGTACTGGCACCATCTATCTGTGTGTTGAAGTCACCTAATATGACTAACTTAGCATTCAGATCAATAACCGGCCTGAGATGACAGTGGATATCCTTTCTAAAATCAGTCTGTGAACTTTTTGGGTATTTGTACAACACAACAACTTGAACATAACCTTGTTGATTGCTGAATGTGCCAGTGAATATGAACTCAAATGACTTGCATTGCATTTTCACGACATTCTGAATCTGCAAGTACTCCTTTACATACAATGCAAGTCCATGATATGGCCTGTTGAGAGTCTCTTTTACTGTGTCATCAAGCCTAATCCCAGCAGGCACCTGACGTCTGTTCGACGTCAGATATTGGTTATATTTTGGTCGCGACGTCATATAACCAATTTCCAACGTCTATCAGACGTCATTTCCTGACGTCTTTTGGACGTCTGGATTGGACGTTGTTTTGACGTCCAACTAGTTCGTCAGTTAGACGTCGTAATCAAGACGTGATTTAGACCTTGTGTTTTTCATACTTCTGACCATGTGTGGTGTGCAAATTAATGAAACTTCACTTTGGGTAAAAATCAGATCATTCGTTTCGTGTGTTTCTTTTGCTTTCTTTCTTTTTTCTTTTTTTCTATGTTACTTCCAGCAGACATTTGACGTCCGTTGGACGTCAGTTTGACGTCAGACTCCAACGTCATAATAACGTTGGAGTAAGGTTGATTTTGAAAGTTTGTTTGTTGTCAAAACTAGACGTCAATCTGACGTGCTAAAGCCAACGTCGGTTTAACGTCTGAAAGCTGACGTCAATCTGACGTCCTAAAAACGACGTTTGAATTAATGTCATATAAATAGTTTAAGGTGTATATTTTTTCGCATTTTTGAATAACAGTGGATTCAGAAGAGCAGTGATGCACTTTTGATAGTCCCTTTCACTTTTTTTTTTTTTTTTTTTTTTTTTTTTTTTTTTCTGGGCGAGACCAGTACTATAGGAGGTTGTTTTTTTTTTGGGTTTGTTGTTCCGGGAGCACCCGAAGGCTCAACCGGAAGGAGGTTTTAGGTTTCACTCCTTTGATAGAGTTTTTCGGGACATACACAATGTTCAAGATATTAATTCAGCCTGATGTTGATACATCTTATTTAAGCAAAATTTTATTGCTTTATGGTGATAAAACCAATAAGACATTAGTGTGAGAAATAAGATTATTCTGAACAAATAATTATTTAAAATGGTGAAATAAATATTGAAATATACAAATTTTATTTTCATCTTAATTGAAAGTTTGATAATTTAGTGAAAGACTTTATTTTGATTAATAAATAATCATTTTTTCTACATTAATTAAGCATGAGGGCGAAATATTGGATTTCCCATACGAGACTCAGATATGACTTTTAAGTGGCAAGGTTGAAATTATTATTTGAATTTGATATTATTACATAATATGTGTAAGAAATTATATCAGTTTAAGGGCAGCTAACTCTGACGACATATACGAAAAACACGTCCCCAGCACGCAGGCATCTGACGTCAACTTGACGTCGGATATTGGTTGTATTTTGGTCACGACGTCATACATACTCATTATTACTTGAGACTAGCGTGATCTGGTCTTTCCTGGCGCAGCTACGAGACGTGATCCGACCCATCAGATCAAGTTACTGAAGTAATAACGCGTTTATTATATACCTACAAAAGTAATCAGCCACAAGAATTCAAATCGTAAATTTGCGACATTATGACGACGTACCATACGACGTTGCGTCAAATCTTTGATGACGTAACATTGTGCCAGTTCTTACGTCAAAGCTAGAAAAGTCGTTAATTTTTTGTTAATTATGTTGCTTTGATGACAAGCGAACCTCTTTAACTTCTGAAACAGTTGTTGTTTTATAAATTAAAATAGAAATTACTCTGGTTGTCATTCAGATTTAGATGCCGGCTTTAGGTGCTGGATTTTATATTGTTGGGTAAAAAATGGAGGATGGTGATACGGAATCGTACCAGGACAGTGTGGTGATACAAGATTCCGTATTTTTGTCTCGGAAAACGGGTAGTATCAATGGTTATTTTTGGTAGGTATATAATAAAACCAATAATCAACGTCCACCTGACGTCAGTGGACGTATTGATATGACGTCGAAATGACGCCGGATTCAAACGTAAGTCTAACGTCATATGTCGACAGAGTTAGCTGCCCTTGAACTGACATAATTTCTTGCGCAAATTATGTAACAAAATCAAATTCAAATAATAATTTCAACATTGCCACTTTTAAAAAAGTCATATCTAGGTCTCGTATCGGAAATCACATATTTCGCCCACCATGCTTAATTTAGAAAAAATAATTATTTGTTAATCAAAATAAAGTCTTTCACTAAATTATTAAACCTTCTATTAAGACGAAAATGAAATTTGTATATTTTAATACTTATTTCACCATTTTAAATTATTGATTGTTCACAATAGTCTTATTATTTACACTAATGTCTTATTTGTTTTAGCACCATATAGCAATAAAATTTGACATAAATAAGATATACCAACATCAGATCTAGAGTGATTTAACATCTTAAACATTTTGTATATCCCGAATAACTCTTATCAAAGGAGTGAAAGGGAATAACAATAGTGCATCACTGCACTTCCGAATCCACTTCAGGATTTCAGAATGTTAATTATAATTACATTAACGATATCGGTTTTAGCACGTCAGATTTACGTCTGTTTTTGACGTCAAACAAACTTTCAAAATCAACCTAACCCCAACGTCATTATGACGTCACATTTGAGACATCAAACCAACGTTGTTTTTCTGACGTCAGAATGACGTCTGTTTTTGACGTCAGAATGACGTCTGTTTTTGACGTCAAACAAACTTTCAAAATCAACCTAAATCCAGCGTCATTATGACGTCGGAGTCTGACGTCTATCTGACGTCCAACCGACGTCAAATGTCTGCTGGCATAAGTCTGAACCGTTTGAGGGCAAAATGTATGTTTTCATCCCTACTACATAATCTTGTTTCAGCAAATCCAATGACATCTGCTGCCAACACATTTGGTTCAAATTCAACATCCTTAAAATGTTTATGCAAGGATCTAGCATTGTTGAATGCAATTTTGGTTTTGCCAGCACCAATTTTATACAGAGGAACATAACAGAGCTCTAATGCAGCTTCTCTGCGTAGCCTTTCCATCTCTATATTCACATCATTATCAACATCCAGAGTATTTTCATTCATATTCAATATATATAAGTCCTCAAGCTTTTTCACTCTACTGAATGCAACATAGTGCATATGTGGCATTTTATACTTTCTATCTTTCTGGGATAAATCAACAACTACCTTGTCTACTGTAGCTCCTTCTGCTTTGTAGACTGTTTTACCTGAAGCTGGTGTCAGCGGAAATTGGCTTCTCTGAAATGTTTTGTAGTTCACTATAAATGTTCGTTGTGTTTCAAATACAGGTGTCCAGTCTGAATGAATGCTAGAGTTGTAAAATTTCCTGTTTTTTTCACGTGTTGCCCTACCAACTCGAGGGTCATCAAACAAAACCCAAACAATGCTAGGTCTATTTGTTCCTTCCATCCACCTGAAGTCAACATGTTTCACAACACCCGTAGCACCATTAGTTAAACCGTCTTCTACATCTACATTAGCTGTATGAACAACAATCATTCCAACAACTACTGTCAATGACTTCTTCAATTGTCCTGTTTTCCCATAGTCGTTTGGAAGCCCATCAATCAGGGACTGTTGCCTTTTAGCAGGAATGTTTGATGAGACAACAATGTCATGGCATGGTATTGTAAATTTTTCTCCAGGCAACTGACTCAAAATAGTGTCATTGTGTTGGTCTACATAAGAATTCTCCGCAAATAAATGAAGGGCGTCCTTTGGATAGTCACCGGTTTCATGGTCAACAACACGTGCCTGCAGCTTTTGTTTGTCTTCCTCTGTCATTTCATTCAACCGAAGTCGGTTTAATAGTTGTGCAAATGCAAGGTCATCTTTCTGCCTCATGATATCAACCAATTCATACATTTTGAAGAGTTCTTTCCACAAGTTTTGTCCCAGTGAAGATGCTCCCACTTTCAAATCAAGACTTATCAAGGCCAAGACAAACTTCCTACGATGTATTGGTTACCTAAGCTTCACAAAAGACCATACAAAGCTAGATTTATTGCAAATTCTAGCTCTTGTACTACCACTGAACTTTCTAAATTATTAACTTCCTGTCTTACTGCTATCAAATCTCATGTTATAAGATACTGTGAGACAGTGTATGAAACTTCAAATAAAAATTGGTTTTGGTCAATTAAAAATTCTGGTGAGGTGCTCAGTAAATTGAAGTGTAGAGGGTTCCGTGCGACAAGCTTGTCCACATATGATTTTTCTACTCTGTATACAACATTACCACATAATCTAATTAAAGAAAAACTTCTGGATTTGATAGAGTGGACCTTCAAAAGGGCATTAAAAAACTATGGTTCACTTTATTTGGCATGTAATGACAGAAAGGCTTTTTTCACTTCCTCTGACCAAAGTCGGTATACACTTTGGTCATGTCAGAATGTATGCGACGCCTTATCCTATCTCCTTGATAATATTTATATTAGATTTGGGACCAAGTTATACAGACAAATTGTTGGAATTCCGATGGGTACAAATTGCGCACCTCTCGTAGCTGATTTATTTTTATACTGCTACGAAAGAGATTTCATGGATTCTCTTAACCATGATAATCAAGCTGATGTTATCGAGGCTTTTAATTCCACATCTAGGTACCTCGATGACCTTTTGAACATTGACAACCCTTATTTTGAAGGTATGGTCAATCAAATTTATCCACCTGAACTTCAGTTGAACAAAGCCAATATCTCAGATACTGAAGCCCCCTTTTTAGATCTACATCTTTCTGTTGCAAATGGATTTGTTTCTTCTAAAATTTATGATAAGCGCGATGACTTTGATTTTGATATAGTAAATTTTCCTTTTTTGGATGGTGACGTTCCTCGTCGTGCTTCTTATGGTGTATACATTTCGCAACTTATTAGGTTTGCTAGAGTCTGCAATCATGTTACAGACTTCAACGCTCGAAATAAATGTTTAACGGCAAAACTTCTCCAACAAGGCTATCGGTATCATAAACTTCGAAAAACATTTTCTAAATTTTATCGTAGACACTATGAATTGATTTCCAAATATAATGTTGGGTTAAAGACGCTTTTAAGTGAGGGCCTTTCGGAACCTGAATTTTATGGTGACTTGGTTTACAAATTTAAGAAACTTATAGGAATTAATGATTTTTCTTTTCAGTTCAGAAAAATCATAACACGTTACAGACGTATAGGTTATAACTTGAATGTTATGCGACAGTCTGCATGCTTAGTTTTTAACCCAATCATGGTTGATAACTATGCTGCCTTCTTTAATTGCACGCCGGTGGGTCGGGCGTCAGACTCTATGATGGCCCCGACATAAAGCTATTCATTTTAGTTGGTTGGGGCCGGAGCTTCTTGTCTGTTGCTTGGCCCACCGGGGTCCAACTGGTGTTTTTCTTTTGCTCCGGAGTTAGTAGGTTATTCGGCGCCCAGGGATCTCCATCGTCGGGCAGCTTACTCAGTCTGTGAGTCCTGGTTTTTGATTCATCAGGATGTTTATCATGATTTACTTGTTTGTTCTTGATGATTCATTAACTAGTTAGAGATTCACCACGAGGACCGAATAACTAACTAAATGTTATGAACCACTGCAGAAGCTGAGGGTGAGGTTATGGCCATGTAAAACCGGTTTAAGCCCGCCAGTAACTTTGTGTTACTGATCGTTCCAAGTCGATACTTCTGTGGTGGTTCTTTTTGTTTTGTGTTTTGGTGTATAAAAATTTTTTGTGCTGTTGGCGCCTTATGTATGTTTTCATATTTTTAGTTAAGTTAAGGTAACTGAGTGGCCACCTATTGGGAAAATAGCTGCTCATTCGGCTTACGATATGTTTCATGGTATAAGTACCTGATTGTTAGTTTGGTTTTTTCCCACCTCGGTTTTTGGAGTAGGAATCTTTTTCTGATTGCGCCTTTTCCTGATCTTTGCCTACTTGTACCTTTTTATCAAATAATCACCTACTGGCTTTAGCTGGTACAGATCACCCACAGCAATAACACTTAAACCACCAAAAACTTCTTTTGTTCCCATGAGCTGCTGTAAGCGAATGTTGATAAAATTTAATGTCATGTTCCCTACCATTGATATTTCATCAATAATGACAAGTTTCAGATGTCTATACTTAATTCTGAACGTGTTTAATTCATCAACTGAAAGATGATTTGTGCCCTTTTGATACATTTTCCTGTGGAAAGCAGAGGAAATGGTTTGACCACTTATATTGAATGCAGCAAAGCCCATGTAAGCACACAGTAAAATTCTTTTATCATCTGGATTTTCTCCATCTTTCAAATTCCACAGTCTGTACAGACTTTGATAAAGTGCTCGAATGACAACTGATTTACCAACACCTGCACCTCCTGTTAAAAAAGCATAGACTGGTTCATCTTTGGATTTTATCCAGTGAACAATATGGTTAAAGAATTCTCTTTGTCTCAAATTAAGACTTCTGAGTAGTTGTAAATATTCATCATCTGGTAATAAGATACCACTTGTTTCTACTGGTGGCACTGAGCAAGTTGATTGTAATTCTATTCCTATGTCATAGTGCCTCTGCTCTACAACTCTGCTTGGGTTAAAGCAAACAAACTTTTCTGATTCTGCTGGCCCTTCTTCTTCTGTTTCTCTATTTTCTTGCTCTGCATTTGGTGCAATTTGATCATAGTCCCTTTCCTCATTTTCCATCATTTGTGTTGCAATCTCAAGCTCTTCAGCATGATGCTCATACTCATTTTTTTTGGACACGAGTGATGTCTGCACGGAGTTATACCGAGCTTCATATGTTCCAAAAGAACCTATTAAATCCTTCTGTTCATTTCGCCAAGGTACAAAAAGCATGAGCTGCTCTCTAAAGTAATTTTCTGGGTCTCTTTTTCTGTTGTATTTTACATACCTTATTATTCTTGGTACTTTTCTTTTCTTGTACTTTGTTCCATTTTTTGCTTCAAACAACAGGTCTGAACTTTGAATGTTATCATCAAAGATGTCTTCACTTTCATCACCAGACGTATTGACAAAACTGTCATCATCATTAGTGTCATCAACTTTCTCTGAAAACTTATTTCCTTTTGGATAAGTAATGTCAACCTTAGAGACATAATCAGCTAAACATAATTTCCCAAGCTGCCTGGGTCTTTTAGAATACCTCTGTATTACATTTTCAGATTCTACATCTGTGGATTCAGCTGGAAGTTCATCAAGAGCAGCTTTTGGCTTCAACAGAAAGATTCTTTCCTCTGGTATAGATGTGTTGATGAAAACAATATCCCTGGTACATTTTGTCAAAGGAATTTGCAGATCAAGATAAACAGCTTCTTGAGCACTGACTTCAACACAGTTAGAAAATACATTCCCAATATGCCTGACTTGCTTCTTTAGGTCAAGATTTCCTCTTCTAGCCTCTTTTGTTGCTGCGTCAAGTTGTGCACTCATACCTCTCTGTGATTTACTTATATAACCAACTATATATGAAGCACATCCATATGGCTCAAGAACAATCTGAATGTCAAGATTGGCCTTCCAGGCAAGAAGTATGTTTTCATTAAATGGATTTATTCTCATTTCCTTCACTTTTCGCTTTAAGAAAACCTTTGGTGCTTTCAATGAGCTTCTTATGCAGCAAATATAATCTTCGAAGTCCATTCTAGCAATTTTTTCTAGAAACTCATCAAATGGTATATCTTCATTTTCTTTACACTCATTCATTGATTTTTGGAGCTCTACATTCTTTTTCTTGTACTTGTCAATGTTTTCCTCAAGAGGATACAGCAACATAGTTTTCGGCAATGGTGGCAATGGAAATCCAAACCTACATATTGGTTTCCCTTTTTTTCTGCAGGTTCTAGAATGTTTGAGACTTTGAAGGTTAACAAGATTTGCTGTTTTCTCATTATCACTACTGCAGGTAAGATATTGATCAACAAATTCAATTATTTCCTCTTCTGACTTTGTTTCTAGAGTTGGAGCATTTTCTACCCAAACAAGCATGTGAATATGAGGGGAGCCACGTTGCTGAAACTCAACTCTATAAAAATAGTCAAGTACCTTTCCAATTGGTTCAGAACTGCTTTTTAGAATTGTATTGAGGAACTCTTGAACCCTATGATCAAAGTACCTTGAACATGTAACTGGGTCTTTCTGAACTAGCTTTGTTTTCTCTTGCCAAGTAAGCCTTTCTAATTCTGTTTCAGAATATTCAATACCATCATTCAATTTTGCTAACATTTTCAATAGATCTGTCCATCTAGTATCGGCAGCTGACAATGACATAAACCAAGTAGGTAAAGAAAGTTGCCTAATCATTGCAAAAATGTCTTTCTTGCGCATTTCTAAATAGGCAGGAGAATTTCTCAGTTGGCGAAAGATATAATAGCCTTCATCAAGGTTTACAAGTTTGTCCAAATAATTTGAATCTCTAGCTTCAGCTGCAGTTATTTTTTGACCTCGCTTTTTACATCTTCTAACAGCCAAGTTGACTTTATCACTGATTTGTTTCATCTGTAGCTTTTTGTGTTTAAAAAATATATTTGGAACTGACTGTGCAGCTCTTCTGTCAACACTTCTCAATTCCCATTTAACAATGTCACTATAATGAACTGGAACAATTCGCTCTTCCTTGCTAGGTGGTGTTTGTCCACAGAAAATGGATGGGAAGCACAAATACTCTGCATCTTTATCATTATATAGACTCAAAGGATGTTGTCCTTCACCTGGTGCAAAAGTGTAAACTTTGTCACACTTATTGTCAATATCTGCATCATCCACTAATGTATCTATATTGCCAACATGGTCGTTAGCATCTATTTCACTGTAATGATCAGAATCATAATCAGCTGGTGCATTAGTGTCCTTTTTACTTGTGATTTGTTCCCGCTTTTCATTATCCATGCTATGTTTGTCATTACTTTGTTCTCTTGAAACTCCTAAAAACTCTCTGACTGTTTCCTCTGCACTTTCAGTAACTTCCTGAAACCAGTCATCATCAATTACTATGCCAGAGTTCTTGTACAGTTTGCTGTTGTTCATAAGCCAATGTAGAGCAGTTAAAACTCTTAATGGTCTAACATTTTCTTTAAAGTCAACCGTTTTATAGGAAAGTTTCTTTTTCAACTGAATAGCAACTGTAAAATTTTCATCCATTGGCCTCGGAAGACAGTTGATAGTAGGCTGAATATCAACAGGCACATTGATAACATTTCCTTTTAAGGAGTACTGGCCACCACGTGGAAGTTCCCTAATCTGCATAAATGGAATGCGAAGTGCTATTAATCTTTCTTCCAGCTGATGCAAATTTAGTTCTACAGGTTTGTTTGGCCATTTGAAGCCATTACCTACTGATAATTTTGGACATTTCCTTTCTCGTAATGCACTCAAGCAAGTATGACAAACCCATTCTTCATTATTTACAGACATGTAATCTGTGCAATACAGCCTTTTACTTTCTTCTGGAATATGAGTGTTCTTTAACATTGAAACACTTTTTCTAAACCATGTTTGATGACAACATGTACAAATGTATATGGGGCCAATAGATATATCTAAATGAAACTGTTTGATAGTTTCTTCAATAGTTTTAAATGCCTTCTGGTGAGTTTTATGAGGCAAGGTTTCTGTATCATGTTTGAATCTTTTGCATGAAACATTCATTGTAGAAATGTCATTACATTTTCTCTTCTCTTGTCTTATCTGTTGTTTCTTGATTCTTTCACATTCCAGAACAATCGGATTTTTCCTTGCATTTTGTTTAGATACATTCTGGTACACTTTCTCTCGTTCCAGAAAAGCAGGATTTTGTCTTGCTGACTGTTTTGATTTCTTCTGATATGCAACTTCTTTCATTCTAAATGCAGAATCTTTTCTAGCATGCTGCTTTGATTCCATTTCTTTCCTTTTAAAGGCAGGGTTTTTCCTTGCATGCTGCTTTGATTCCTTTTGATATCTAACCTCTGTATCCTTAAAAACAGGATCTTTTCTTGCTTGCTGCTTTGATTCCATTTCTTTCCTTTTAAAGGCAGGGTTTTTCCTTGCATGCTGCTTTGATTCCTTTTGATATCTAACCTCTGTATCCTTAAAAACAGGATCTTTTCTTGCTTGCTGCTTTGATTCCATTTCTTTCCTTTTAAAGGCAGGGTTTTTCCTTGCATGCTGCTTTGATTCCTTTTGATATCTAACCTCTGTATCCTTAAAAACAGGATCTTTTCTTGCTTGCTGCTTTGATTCCATTTCTTTCCTTTTAAAGGCAGGGTTTTTCCTTGCATGCTGCTTTGATTTCTTTTGACACCTAATCTCTGTATCCTTAAAAACAGGGTCTTTTCTTGCACGCTGTTTTGATTCCATTTGATACCTCATTTCTGTATCCTTAAAAACAGAATCTTTTCTTGCACGCTGTTTTGATTCCATTTCTTTCCTTTTATAAGCTGAATTTTTTCTAGCCAATTGTTTAAAAGTTCTATAATATTCAGTGCGATTTCGCTGTTTTCTTTTTTTCAGTAAAGATTCTTTCTTTGATTCAGAGTTGAGTCTACAACTGCCATTTCTTTGTGTTTTCAGAGCCTGTCGAAATCTCTGATCTTTGAAATAGCCTTCCATACGACTTGTCATTTGATCTTCGTATGTCTGTCCTTCTTGACATTTCTTAATATGGACTGGCAGGAAGTCAAACTGCAAATTAGTATCAGTTTCTAGTTTCATGCTGTCATAAAAGGCATATATATATGTAACTAGGTCGTCCAGGTTTGAGAAAGTTATTAAACAGGAAGCACCATCACTTGATGAAAGTCCATTTTGCCCATGGGAATGAGAATCAAAAAAGACATACAACCCATTCTGTTTAAAAACTGCAGAACATATTGCACCAACAGTTAATAGGCCACATGATACAGAGGAAAATGCCGACTGCAAAGTAGAGTGAAGTGTTGGTAAGCCATGATCTTCAGTATCAAGAAGAACACCACTTTCAACTTGAAACTTTTCTAAAGCAAATTTTCCTATATCTACTTCAAAATCATCTGGGATTTCTTCCAAGCTCAAAAGCTGGTTAATGAACTTTCCATCTGTTTTCAACTTGCTTATTACAGTTTGATACAGAGAATCCCCTTCACAAAGTACTTTATCTATCATTGAGCTATTATCTACACTATGACCAAGTGCGTATGACAACATACATAACGCATTACATGTACACTGATATCCTCTTGAATGCTCTGAAAATCTCACATCATTTTGATGAAAACTTCCAAATACCAAATCAGTGGCATTCCAGAATGGTTCAGGTAATCTTGCTGCTTGATAACTAACTATATCATTGTCTAAACAGGTTTCACTGCATGAATCATTGTTAAAATGATACTGTGTGCTAACATTTTCATCATGCTGAGCAAGTTGTTGAAGCATTGTATTTTGAGGACAAGAAATCATACTATCTTTTTCACATGATTCTTCAATGACTATTGACTGATGGTCAGCATAAACTTGAGGAAAAGTATCTAGAAACACTGTATCAAAATCTGTCTGTACATTTGAGCTAATATTTGCTATAAGTGAGTTGAGCTCAATAATTGCCTGTTTGAATTGACAGATATTTGCTTGTTTGCAGGTCCTTGCATGTATTTGCTTGTCTTTGCCATTTATTTGTTTGCCTTTGTCATGTGCCACCAAGTTGGATGGACTTCCTGCCACCAAGTTGGATGGACTTCCTGCCACCACGTTGGGTGGGCTTCCTGCCACCACGTTGGGTGGGCTTAATGTCACATCATCGTCACAATCTGTTCCTCGTCTCTCTCTATCCATAACTGTTCCATCTCCATCATCTACCTTCGTCCACTGCTTCCCCCTTTCTGTCTCTGCTTTTCGTCTGCCATCTGCTCTCAATCTCTCTCTCCATTCCTTCCTTTTTGTCTCTGACCACTTCCAACCCTTTCGTCTAGGCATGATTAATCAACTGAAAATATAAAGAAAAGGTAATGTGTAGAATCGTTAAATATTTAGCCTATATAAATCTTCAAAATAGAACCTAGAAATATTATACCATCATAGCAAAGTTTAAAAAGAAATGTAGCCAGTTAGTGGAGCTGCTCAGACTCATCTGTCACTTTGCTGTTTTCATAGCATAGTAGTTTTTCAAGTGCTGAAGGAGATCTACACTAAATTTACTTTAAACGCAAACAAAGAAGCAGATCAGCTGCTCTAGTCTACTCGACAGACTGATAAGCCTCTTCATTTTCAACAGCTAAAATAGTATGATCTTTCTAGTTTCTAAATTTCAGATTGCCCCTTTCACAAAAAAAATTATTAAAACTTATCTGTCACTTCATCTGTTCTTGACCTCCCTTTTATTTTCTATTTTCAGCCAGTTCTTGCTCCTAGGCATGAAAGCACCTGAAAATAGAATGGAAATACAATGTAATGTCTAAAATACAATAATGGGCCAGGCAGCATACAGGGTTAACATTTCTCTGATAAATATAAATCTTGTATCCATTTGAACATTTGTTGCGAGCTACCACCTTTCCCACCTCGGTTTTTGGGGTGGGTTTTTAAATCTGATTGCGCCTTTTCCTGATCATTGCCTATTTGTACCTTTTTAAATATATGACTTTGTAACAATTTTCCCTATTTTATGAATACTTCATGTCAAGTTTCAAGATAATAGGACTTCGGATACTGGAGATTTTTAAGGCATATGACAGCCATCTGGGTCAGGTGGTCATGACCGATTTTAAAAATGTTGTTGATAAAGATCAAAGGAAGCTACATGTATACGATTTTGGCTTTGATAGGCCAAGCGGTTTCAGACAAAAATATATTGATATAATATGGTCGTTTATAGCCCCAGGATAAGGGCAGACAACCCATCGGGTCAATCTTTTCCTTGAAATAAATTTTCAGTCCATTTGTGAATTTTTACCATATATGGGCAAGGCGGCCATCTTGGTTATGTGACCTGGATTATCTATATACACATTGATTCCTCCTTCCTATTATGGATGCTTCATGTAAAATTTGGCTTTAATTGGTCAAGCGATTTCATAAACTGATGTTTGAATATTTTGGTAATATACATATAAATTGCCCCGGGTAGGGGCAAATGAGCCCCTGGGATCCAATTGTTTTCAGAATCATTAATATTCAGTCATACTGCTCATTTCCTGCAAGATTTCCCTTTAAATGACATTTTAACAGTAATCTCTTTTCAAACGCATACGCCACCTTTGTTGACCTTCCAGTAAAATAGGTCAAGGTCATCATAGGGTCATGATTTATATACACATTGTAGTATTTGAGTCATCAATGCTTCATTCAAAGTTTCCTTCAAATCGGTCCACCAGTTCAGGGGGAGAAGATTTTTAATAGTTTTTACCACATAATGGGCATGGCAGCCATCTTGGTCATGTGACCTCGAGTATTTACATATACACTATTTCCCCTTTCCTACAGATGATTCGTTTAAAATTTGGCTTTGATTGGCCAAGCGGTTTCAGAGAGGAAGATGTTTGAATATTATGGTAATATTCATGTATATTGCCCCGATGTGGGGGAGAGATGAGGCCCTGGGGCCCAATTTTTTTTTTCAGAATCATTAAAATTCAGTCCTACTGCTCATTTTTTGCAAGTTTTTTCCTTTAAATGACAATTTAACAATTTTACCCATTAAAATGCATACGCTACCTACGTTGACCTTGCC
Source organism: Rugalucina vietnamica (assembly GCA_964017185.1). Lineage (NCBI taxonomy): Eukaryota > Metazoa > Mollusca > Bivalvia > Lucinida > Lucinidae > Rugalucina > Rugalucina vietnamica. The sequence continues at coordinate 38,547,817 of OZ024870.1, forward strand.
GTAAAACAGGTCAAGGTCATTACAAGGTCATGATTTACATATACGTTGTAGTACTTAAGTCATCGATGCTTCATGCCAAGTTTCATTGAAATCGGTCCAGTGGTTCCGGAGAAGAGAGTTTTTGAAGGGTTTTTACCATATATGGGCATGGCGGCCATCTTGGTCATGTGACCTGGATTATTTATATACACATTGGTTCCCCCTTCCCATAGATGCTTCATGTAAAATTTGGCTTTGATTGACCAAGCGGTTTCAGAGAAGAAGATGTTTGAATATTATGATAATATACATGTATATTGCCCCGGGGTGGGGGCGGATGAGCCCCTGGTGCCCAATTTTTTTCAGAATCATTAATATTCAGTCCTACTGCTCATTTTCTGCAAGATTTTTCCTTTAAATGACAATTTAACAATTTTTCCCATTCAAATGCAAAGGCGACCTATGTTGACCTTGCCGTAAAATAGGTCAAGGTCACCGCAAGGTCATGATTTATATACACATTGTAGTACTTGAGTCATCGATGCTTCATGCCAAGTTTGGTTGAAATCGTTCCAGTGGTTCCGGAGAAGAAGATTTTTGAAGGGTTTTTACCATATATGGGCATGGCGGCCATCTTGGTCATGTGACCTGGATTATTTATATACACATTGGTTCCCCCTTCCCATAGATACTTCATGTAAAATTTGGCTTTGATTGGCCAAGCTGTTTCAGAGAAGAAGATCTTTGAAAATGGTGGACGACGGACGGACGACGGACGACGGACGGACGACGGAGCATGGGTATACTATAAGCTCACCTTGTGAGCCTGACGGCTCAGGTGAGCTAAAAATCATTAGAATGAAGCCGAACAGAATTTGATGCAGATTGTCTCTTTGAGGAGTTGTAAATCAACTTTGAAAATACCATTTGTTAGGATGAGTATGGAACAGCAGCCTACAAAACAGTTGAGCTGGACACATATCTCGATGACAAGCCGATCCAACACAGAGAAGTACAGGACCATGAGTCAGCAATGTTCAGAAGCTACTTTCCTGCTATATCGTAAGAATATTGAAACAATACTGATTCGAACAACCAAACGCTTCTACATATAGATCATAGTTCATCTTTTTAGCTCTAATTAAATACATGTATGTCACTATGATGCCAGTTAAAACTTCTCAAGCAGTTCTTTGGTAGTAGAACCCCATGGAAATCTGCCAGGTTCTGGAAAATTCTATTTACCAGGAGGCATATCTTAAGCTGTTTTCGGTAGGTGTAAACTGAAAAGAAAAATAGAAACAGGAAAATATACACTTAAAATGTTATGCATGGTATTATATTATTGGACAGAAAACTCAGGACCAACAAAGCCTCATTTAAGCGTTCTTTCAGAATTCTACGTGGTGGTGCTGAGAGCGGATTTAGGAGAGTACAACCTACCAAATATACCCCAAGGTTGCTACATTTCCATGGAGAGAAGACTCGAATAGAAGTAAAAGAGGTATTTATTTTATACTTTACAGTGGAAACCAATGTATATCAAAACTTGATAAAAGGTATTTTCATTGATATGAAATTTCACTGATATCAAATCTCACTGATATCAAAAGTCACTAATGACTGATATCAGCCTATATTTTCACTGTAGAAGAGGAACTACTTTTTTTTCAGTTTAAAGTATAAATAAAAAGAAAATTTCCTTTTTTACCGTGAATACCAAATATATTTCTTTTTTTATTTTTTTTATTTATTTATTTATTTTTTTTATTTTATTTATTCATTTTTTTTTTGATTCAGTTTAACGTCCCTTTCAAGCTTTTTCACTCATATCGAGACGAATCAATCGGTAGGTGGGGCGAAAACCGGAGTACCCGGGGAAAAACATCCTGACACACCCGCAAGCAGAACATGGCTTGTCTCACATATGAATCAAATATATTTCATCTCGTGAGTTGAAAACATCAAAAGTTTCTCTCGTGCTGCGCACTCGTGAAAATACTGATGTTTTCAGCTCACTCGATGAAATATATTTGGTATTCACCGAAAAAAAAAAAAGTAAATGTCCTCTATGTATCGTAGTGCAGTAGTGGCAGTACAGCATTTAGGTCAAAAGATTAGCCTTGTAGGAAGTTAGCCTTGAAACAGTGCTTCTATGCTCAATGTTTTTTTTTTTCTGTTCGCTTTTCAGTCCCTACAGTTTATTGAACTCAAATGATTTCCTGGGGATGAAAGTCTCTTAACTCGTACATTGACTTGAAAGAAATTAACAGCTTACGATCATTAACCGCAAAAGACACAATATATTTTTCATCTTTTTTATGGAACAATATGTTAAGCAACTGCCACGCAGCAATGAACAAGCCGTGCAACCACCAGAGCTTTGATCAAAATCTCATCTTTGCTAGCAGATAAGGTGCTATATTAATACAGAGGCGTTGACTAGAAGCAAGTGTGTCGGTCGGCTAGCGGGCCAATAAAATTTGGGACTGCTCTATAATGAACAACAAACGTTTGGTTGGTTTCAACGTTATGGGCCCGACCGATAAAATGCAGCTGCTGCGCTTTATCTGATGCTGTTTTTCCCTTCAAATTCTATCTTATCTACATGACAGAGATGGTATCTAGCAAATATTTGAATACAGTTGTCCTTGTAAAACTGATATGATATTGATTACGATCTAAAATATTACGTCAATGTAACACATATCAATATAAGCTACGTGATATAATAAATTCAAATCACTTCACTGCAATCCAAGATGGTATCAAACATGGCCGTCACAAATAAACTAAATAATGATTATGAAACCATTAGAATGATTGGTTGTAAAAATTAAGTATAGGCTTCACCTCAGCTGTGATTAAGATATCACACAAATGTATGCCTGAAATCGACCCATAAAGAGAGAAATGTTCGATAACGTTTCATCATAGTTTCATAAACAGTATTATTGACTTTGTAACAGGTAAACCCTGTGAGTAACTTTCTAGTTATCCCTTAACACACTGTAGATATACTTTTTATTGGCTTTCTTGCCTGTTCAGTCAGAGAGAAAAATATCTCCAATGTACAAGGGGTATTATACCTCAATGCATGTGTCAACGTAGCTTTGGGAAACTTTTAAAGCTTTTTTCATACTTTCCGGTTTATTCATACTAATGTACACTCAGTGGCCATAAATGAGTTCCCAAAGTGAAAAAATGCAAGTTTTTAAGTCATTTTCTTTTCTTTTTTTTTGGGGGGGGGGGGTGGGGGGGTTAGATACTAATTATACTTGTATTTTAAAACTTATCTTCCGTTCTTACATTCTTACATACCATTGTGTTGTAGAACAAAATTACTTAGTGATAATTCTTGTTGACTATAACTTTGGTTTTAAATTCTTTCTTAGTTGCTAGGCAATTTAAGAACAAGACTGAAAAATGGATACCTGTTCAACTTAAATGGTTGGCATGGTAACATACATGTTAACACCTAGTTAATTTACTGCTGAAAGTTAAGATTATGTATTAAACTTTATGTAAAAATATGTTTGGACTTCATGCAACCAGGCATACAAAAACTGACGCCTTTGGTTTTTGTCAGTGTTAGAAAAATCAAAATTAACATGGGAGTCAATGGGGGTGTAAATGTTCTCAGAATTTCTGCGGCAATTAAACCAGTGCCATTTTAAACTTCTTTATTTTAAAATCTTCAAGTGACTTTTTACATAAGAGCATATCTTACCCTTCATCTCAAAAATATCAGGTGGTAATGTTCCCCACTGTTACCATAGCAACCACAAACAGCAGACTGATACTCAACTTTGGGTGGTGTTCTAAAATTGCTTAGCAATTAATTCCTTTTATAGTGTTATGAAGAAAAAAATTGACTAAAAATCATGCATTTTTCCACTTGGGTACTCATTTATGGCCACTGAGTGTAGATATATATAGAAATGTCCGTGCGTCATAAAAATTGGTTACCCTAAAAGCCTAAATAGTAAAAACATCTGATTTATGCGGTTTTTGCATGTTTACTTTATTGGTTGTATTGCATTTTTCTTTTATTTTCGTTCAGATTTTTTTAAGATTATATTATGGTATCTCAAGAAATGACATATTAAAAGAGACTGTATAACTGTATAGTAGTTAAGCCAGTGTGAAATACTGATCATATTATTGTATTTTCATGTACATACATGTACAATTTTCTAGGTTTGGAATAGCTACTCTCTTGGAGTTCTAAAGTCAGAATAATCAAAATACCTATAGTAAAATGCGTGGATTCATCAATTTCATTTTAACTTTCTGAACTGCATACGGTGTCTATCATCCTATTGCTATTTTAGATCCCTCGATGCCGAGACCTTCTCGACCACTCCGATGTTTATATCCTTGACCTTGGTCTAAAACTCATCCAGTGGAACGGTGCACAGAGCAATAAGGATGAACGGTTTAAGGTAACCCGGCTGGTGCATAAATTAGTGCACAAACGCACGATATGATATACTAGTAATATAATCATACACATGTACAGCACAAAGTGTAATATGTCCTGATTACGTTAGATACCAATAGACCTCGATGAAACTAAACGAAGAATAGTCGCATGATCTATCTTGCATACATTTCAGAGTCCCAAGTTCTTTTTCAAAAGTAGAAATTCCCCCTCCCCCCACCCCTATGCTTTGAACTCGTTATATTTCAGGCCGCGCAATATCTGAACAGTATCAAACAAGAAAGAGGAAAATGTACGTCAGAAACAATGGACGATGGTGCCCAGTCGTGTGTAAGTTTTGATATTGTTGATTTATAATGGCACATACAAAGGGCTCTCGCTAATCCGGGTGTACTGACCGTGATTAGTATCTAAAAAGTGAACTGATACGATTTTTATGGATAATGTTAATAATCTGTGAAACAATTTTATTTCACTACAAAAGACTATGACATTTTAAATATTTAGCTATGTGAACTTCATCAATTCAGGGTCTTCAAAACTGTAGTCTGACCAAATTATCAAGTTGAACACTTACAAAACTGAAAGCACATTCAATTAAATATATACCCACCTCCTCCCGAAAAAAAGTTAATGCCTGCAATTATCATTGTTTATGATCGTTTAGGGATCGTTTTACAACCGTTTAGACGAAGTTGGAGAAGAGAATATCGAAGACAAAGTTCATTCCAATGAGGCGAGATCAAAATCTTTATACAGGTATCAAAAATATGACAACGCCAAAGCATAATAAAGAGACTATCGCAACAATATTGAACAGTAATTACGTAATCATACATGAAAAGATGGTATTTATTATTTTATTTAACAATTCATGATAAGTATAAGACCGCCCGTTTTGTTGTGGCTGCTTTTAAGTGTTTTTTTTTTTGTGTAAATCCTGATAACGGCACCAATTTATAGTATGGCAGGCTTTTCGTTTGCGGCATCCAAATAAAAGCTATAAAATATGTACTTTGTGTAGTATATATTGACATTGTTTTTGCCCTATCTACAGATTGTCAGATGCAACGGGGGAAATGACCTTTAAGAAGGAAAAGGAAGGTCATATGTCACAAACTGATCTGGATACAAATGTAAATATACCATTTATACATAATATTATCCATGACTTGATACGTATTCAGGTACAAAAATAATATTCTTTTAGCTGCTTGGCCATGGATAAAAAGTAAGTGCATCAGGAAAAATTGTCCGTGAAATGTATATCCCCTCATACCCCACTTTTATATATTAAAATAGGGTCAACAGGGGTATACATATTTTTCTTATTTAGATTGTGAGTACTCGTTAGCGAGGCGGTTCGAACATGTGCCCAAAATCAATGTTTTGAGCAAACATATTAAAATATCATTTTTTCCAATGAAAATTTTTAATTTTCAGAGCTGAAAAAATCTCTGTATATTGCATGGGCTTGTTTTTGAAATGTCTATTTTATAGACATGCTGTTGAGATTTTCTTAAGAATAATACACTATGATCTCACAGAATAGAATAGGCTGTGTTAATGATTTCAGGACGTGTTCATTCTGGACACAATGTCAGAGTTGTTTGTCTGGATTGGGAAAAACACAACAGAAAATGAGAGACGGAATGCGATGGTGTACGCCCATGTAAGTGTTGGTAAAAATAAAAAGAAAAAGACACGAAAAGAAAAAAAGTGAATGGTAACGTGATGAGACTAGTGTTTGTGTCTATGATTTAGCTGATTCTGAAGCAACAACTTTCAGTAGGATTCATAGATTATAGTCTGAATAAAAGAATAAAAATTAAAACTGAGATCCTTTAAGAGCAGTGAACACATTAATGAGAAAGGGGATGGGCCATACCGCGGTTTCGACTATTAAAGTCTCATCAGTGACTCTTTAGATTTGGCAACATGGAGCCAAAGAGAATTATTGAAATTTTGCAACTTTCAACTGGGTAGTCGATACAAAGACTAGTACATGTATTATGTAAATGGAACCAAATGTATTAAACATCGGTTAGAAAATGAATCTTGACCGATAATAAGTTTTTGATTTCTCAAAATATCCTCGCTGATCTCAAAGGACCAAAAAGAAAATATAACCTGCACTATGGATGATGTACGGGGAGACTTTTTAGGGCCGCCACACGGCACAACACCAGCTGCAGTAATAGCAAATAAAAATTAAAACAGTTTCCATAATATTTTCATTTTGTTCCAATGATTGTTGTTTATGTAAAGAGACGTCACTCCCTTATAATATCATAACCTCTCTTATTTCTAGAATTACCTGAAGAAGTCGAACCATCCCCTACAGCCTGTAACGTGCGTTACAGAAGGAAAAGAAGGTAGATATTTTGGCACAGCCCTTGCCGCATAGCTGTTCATTGAGAATGTTGGAGTAGCTTACTTGATGCATTGAATTAAATGTCTATGGGATCCCCACTGGTGATTTTGGTTCTTGCACTAAAACTGGACATGTATAAAGGCGGTACAACTATCATTCTGTGGCAAATGTTTCTTCTGAATAAATGATGCATGTACTTGTGTATGTCTCAGTTGCCTGGCTTGCTTACAATAGTCTGTTGGTACCATCATCATCTCTTTCAAACATTTATATATAGCAATGGGTGGCCATTTTATTTATTTTATACCGATTATTATCTTAATAATTAAAGTTTTTTTTTTATTGTTATTGTTATTGCTATATGCTATTCAGTGCACATTGTGAGAAATATATACAAAGACTCAGAAGCAACTGCCAAACTTATCAAGTTTGATTTTTTTACAGACGTGACGTTTATATGTGTAAAATGCAATTGTAACTTGCAATGGCATTTTTCATTTTCTAGAAATGGTTTCAAGAGGCTAATTTTAGATATCAGTTATATAATGTATATACGAAGACGAACTATTATCCTCGCGGGGTGGTTTAAGTAACAAACTCACATGTACTTCGTTTGAAACGAAACAAAATTGAACTCTAAAATTGATAAAGATACATACACTGCACATGTACACGTGATATCTAAATGCTTAGCCATGATTCAAGAGAGGAATGCAGACATATTTATTCATATATGTATTTTAAATGCCTGTTACGATATTTTGAATCAGGTTTCTGTTCTCTAACTTGACAATAAATTACAAGTTACTCTTTCAGATTGTTTTCATTTATTATCCATTTGGGAATAAATCAACCAACTCATGAACAACCCCTGCTTGTTGTGTATTTACATTAAGGTTTTCTGTGTGACCAAAGAAGAATACGGAAGGTATCGCTATGTGAATGGTTTATGCATGATTTACTTAGTACCCTATTATAGAGCAGTGTCACAATGAATCAGTGCTTGATGGACTTGCTAGCGACCACTGGTATGTCACTGACACCGGCTTTTCAGTAAAAAAACTACTACCTTGATCAAACAATAATCATACAGCTTAGTGACGAGTAATGTTAATGGAATGTCACAAGCAAACCATGTAGCATAGCTAGCAGTAAACTAAACTTCTGCGCCACTCTAGTGCGACCAGACTATTTCAGTCTTATCTGGTAGTTAACATCTGGTAGGTTATCCCGAATTTATTTTCCTCAGGCTGGAGATGAAGTTTATTGAAAACGATGTTAACTTAGAGCAATTAGCAGTGATTTCGAAAGGCATATTATCACTCACTGGTGATTATCAGTTATTTTAAAGCTCGCCGGCATACGCGTATCTTATAAATGCCTTAACATGCTTACAAGAGCAATATCGAACCATCTGACCAGATTCATAGGCTGACGCATTCGTAGGTTCATGCTGGCAAAAAAATGAAAATACATTTCCAATAATCCACAGATCCATTATGTAAAAATTGGAAATTTCATCAGAAAATGTTTGATATTTTTCATATTTTTGCTCAAAACATAGATCGTTGGTACTCCGAGGCGGTTCTAACGAGTACCCACAATCTATGTTTTGGACAAAAAAAAAAAAGAAAAAAAAAAAAAAAAAAGGTATACCCCATGCATAATCCAGTTTTACTATATTTAAGTGGGGTTCAAGGGGGGTATTCATTGCACGGACATGTTTTCCTGATGTTGCCTCAGAATGATTGTTGATGATCCGAGAATACTAGTGATTATCGGGGTTTCACGTCAGGTACATATCGTTATAGTTATTAGCTTTAAAAACTTAAAGCCCGCAAGACTCTATAACATAAAAAATGGGGTTTCTGTCAAATGTTAGACACATATGTGTAAAGTTTGAAAGTGGTATCTGTGGGATATTTGTTTCATATCAGGAAAGTTTTTGAAAAATTATAAAATATATACGGAATTCTACGACATTTTTAGAGATTTCAGAGAGATTTTAAATTTTATTGAACAAATAGTAAAATTTAGAAAATTTTACTGTCTGAACAACATCTTTCAGAAACTGCATTTTTCGAAATTACACTTTTCTGAAAGACCTCAAGAAAGCTATGAGCATGTCACCATTTTGCATTCCAAAAGTCTTAAAATGTGCCACAAAAATTTTGAAAATCGGTTAACAAATAAAAATATTATGCAAGAAAATATTTCTGAATAGGGCTTTTTCCATTGTAAAATTGCCAGCAAGGGAAGTAACTATTTTCCCGGAAAAAATCTAATTTGATTATTTTTCAACTGAAATGCACCTAACCAGATCAAAATTGTTTTGTATGCATAGCTGAGTGCCAAACTCATAAAATTATTCCACAGATTTGCTTGATTTTCAGTTTAAAGGTGTTTGGATTACCTCCCTTGCACATGCAAAATGCCTGATCAGAATGATTTTTGGGCATTATTATTTTATTAGTGAACCGATTTTCAAACTTTTTGTGGCACTTTTTAGGACTCATGAGTTTCAAAAAGATGGCATGGTCATATTTTTCTTGTGGTATTTCAGAAAAGTGAGATTTCGAAAAATGCAGTTTCTGAAAGATGGTGTTCAGACAGTAGTTCATTTTACTGCGCATTTTCTGTAGTCTCATGAGTATTTTACAAGTTCTGCAAACAAATCAGAATCAGAATAGTTTACTGGTGAAACGTCAAACTGACAATACCACACCTCGGGGATGGGGCTTGACCGGCTGAGGGGATTAACTCTCACAAGTTGAAGAGAAGTAAATTAAGACACACAATCATCTGACATTTCAGTAGAGGAGATCAGAGAATCAGGGAGTTTATTCCAATTTCTAATAGTCTGGGGGGAAAACTATGTAAATAGGCAGTTGCATGTACTACATTAGATGTAGCTGCGAACACCCTAGCATGATTTTACACAGCCTATCTATCTATACATAGCAACATCCCCATTACTGAGTATAATGCGTAGGGACTGACCTGAGCATGGTTTGATTACCCTTATGGATAATCATGGGTTGGTGAATGTTGCAGCAGTTGGTTTCCTGAAAACTAGACGAGGTGAGAATTGTAGCGCTTTTGTATTTTGGTACTTCGGTTCATTCGGTAACTCGTAAGACCAACTTCAAAGAAAATGGATCTTCCGGCCGGTTGGGAAAAACATACAAGCAGATCACAAGGTTAGTACTTTGTGCCACCTGAGATAAATGATGCCTTTGTTTAATTGCGCTGTTCAACAAGCCAGTTTTGGTCTTTAAAACTATTGCACTACCTTTGGAAACAGTGTTAAGTATAAGTCATAGTGTAATTGCTTTGATCCGTGGCTGGCACCTGTTAGATTTTGTCGATTGGTTGATCACTCAAACGCATCAGTGCCCACGACCCTTTATTGCATATCACCAGGCGGGAAAATTAGTCGGCACTACAGGCAACGATTTAGCGGGTGTGTAATAAATTCTGAATTCAACAATTATCATATTGTAATGAGAATTCGCGACCACTTTGAACAATAATCACATATTTTCGCGACTAATTAAGAAAATATATCAGCTATTTGTCTTTTGAGGGGGTTGCAACCATATTGAGGGCATTGAAAATTGTACCATCAGAGAACTGTTATACCTGGAATTCGTACTTAATTATAGCGGAAATTAGCACCTTTAGCAGCATGCTGTGTGCTCCATACACTTCAATGCAAAAAGACCAACAGTCGAGAGCCATTATCACCTAATTGTTATCGCCTTTGATCCCTATCTCCTGCACCGTGGTAGCTTCTTAAGAATTCCAGAACTTCGCCTGAATTTTATTACCGGAAATAAGAGTGCCGTATGCGCAAGTGTCACCACAGGGTGACACCTGTCTTCATGTATGCGCACTCAATGAAATTTAATTACGATTAAGTGTCTGAACCATAATTAAGATGATATGCGTAGATACAACTTCGGTGTTCGGTGGAATAAAGACGAAAAGCCTAGAACTGACATTTCTAATTTTCAAAAAAAAGTGGTGTTTTTCTTTTAAAATTTAACATTGTTCCGACGCTTTGCGACAAATTTTCATTTAATACTTACGTAGGACAAACTTTGCAATTTAATCTAATGAACCTCGCATTTATGCCGGGAAGTGCCGTATTGCTGTTTTATCGCATTTTAAAACATGGTTCTGTGGATTTTTGTGTCTTTATCTGTTGAATACGATATGTACCACATAGACCTATCGCTGTTTTGGATTTCATTATGACGCATCCCGTACAATGTCTAATACATGAAAAAATAATATAAGACGAATATATATATTAATCGTAAATCATTTAGTAAGAATATGTATGCCCGAGTTCGTTTAAAATTATGAGATTAAACAGTCAAATAAGCTTGAAGTCTTATAATTAACAATCTTTTTCAACAGTGGAGGTACTCCGTGAAATTTCGACACACGGCTATGTCGAGTGTTTGGTAATGTTTTGACAAAACAGTCCTACCAAAATGAATTTGAAATAAAGCAGACTGCTAGTTTGCAGTTTTTTTCTATGATAATGATGACGTGTACACACAGCCACCGCATGTGTGTGACACGTGCAAACGAAAGCTTCAACGACATTACTAAGAAAAATAAAATGAAAGCGCTTGAAAACAAATACATCCACATAAAATACATGTACAAAGTAATACAATTTGTAAAATTTAATGCAACTTTTCTATACATGTTTTTATTCTCATCAGCAACGAAAAGGAACTCATTGAAATAAGGAATTATTTGAAGTACTGACAGAGCGAATGACGTCAATTTAATTAAAGTATGTTTCCGATTATTTTCGTTGTCAAAAATTAGATGTTTTCGACGCCAGAGCAAAAGTTTTTACATTTATCATGTCGCTCAGTCAATCGCTTTTGACAATTGAATGTGTATGCAACGTGCATGTATAACAATTTTTTTTTATTTTCATTTCATGAAATCCGGGTAGTAACTGGTTGTCAGCACATGCATGTAAATGATAATCTAAAACGGGAACCAGACAAGTAAATTATCCACAGATTTTGCTAATTGGTGCCAAATAATAATGACACTTGACTCATTAAATGGTGTGGCGGTGCAGGAGATGGAACCTTTGATGTAATTGAGTACGAACTCCAGGTTAACAGCTCCCTGGTACCATTGTGTACTTTACATGTGATTCCGAGACTCTGGCATCTCTTCTCTATATCTCTGCATACAATACTCAGAAATGGTAACTTATCCCGGTTTTGATCTTTTACAAGTCCTACATGTATTAGCAGTGCTGAGGAAATACAACAATTTGTTTTATGCAGTCATAATAGGACCGGTCATAATCCAAGACTTCTCGTAGACTCTGACTTAAAAATAGCCCTCTGTTAATTTTGACTGGTGGCCATTATGGGTTTGCAGCTGCAGAAGACTCGGGATAGGCTGTTCAGTATAATCGTAGCCTACTTTGGGGCTAATAATGCACCAGTCATTTGTAACCACTGCTCCCCCACCTAAAGGGAAGGGCGGGCATTGTCTTTTCCGCTTTCAGTGCCCTGCTATGAGCCCCACTCCCAGGGGGCAAACTGAAGGTCAAAACTTTGCCCCGCAGGGAGCGCCGTGGTGTAGTGGTAGAGTGTCAGACTCCGAATCGAGAGCTGGGTTTGATCCCCACATGTGCCACCGTGTTGTGTCCTTTATTAACTCCCTACAGTACTGGTTAAACCCAGGAAGAGTTGGCTCCGTCCCAACATGACTGAAAAATTGTTGACTGGGACGTTAAGCCTCAATACAAACAAATCTTTGCCCCGCCCTTCGCATTAGAAATTTCCCTGGGGTAAAGATCTTAATGTCAAAACCCTGTCATTTCCCCTGCACTGAGAGGACACTTGAGAATAATTGCCCTGCACTTTAGCCCGGCTATGGCTATCCCCCACCCTTCCCCATAGGTGTGTGTGTGGGGGGGGGGGGAGGGGGCAGTGGTTACATATGACTGGTGCATAAGTCATGATTTTACTAGCAATGCAAACCTTGTGTATGTGGGGGTGGGGCGTGCCAGTGGGGATATGCTTGACAAAGTCGTACCAAGGGCTGAGTGGGCCATAGTAACAAATGACCTTACAAATGACTGATGCATTGTTCAGTCTACCAGTGAACTTGTATCTTAATTAAACAATAGATATGGACAGTGTTGAATTAATCCTGGTGTCTCTGATCCACAGGTAGAGACTATTATCTGAATATTTACACTAAAGAAAGTCAGTGGGAAGTCCCTACAAAGCCTGCGGAGAAGTCGAGCATGGATAAAGTACGCTGTTCCCACCTGCTTGTCAAACACAGAGAATCCCGAAGACCCTCCTCATGGCGGGAAGAAAATATCACTCGCTCCAAAGAGGAAGCTTTACAGATACTGCAAGGTATACAGTAAAGGAGTTCGAGTTTCTGTCTCGAAATGACTGAAAAATTGTTGACTGCAAGTTTAGGAAATTAATCGGACATTAAATGATAACAAAGTAGTTACAGTTAAAAGGTGTCATGAGAAAATCATATTTTGAGCTCTTGACCAGGTCCAATACAAAGTTAAAGCTTGCGAGTTCCATTTTAGATACATGTATACAAATAGAGGGAACTGAGGGATTGTCAAAGGCACTGCACAGCAGTTATTGTGCCGCTGCTATAGGGACGTTCATGAGAATATATTGTATACCTATTTTTGCTCTAAACATAGATGTGGGTACTTGTTAGATTTTCCTTGCCAATGTTATGAGCAAAAATATGAAAAAAAAAAAAAAAAAAAAAAAAATATATATATATATATATAGAGGATATTCAAGTTTTTGGAGTGAATATGAGTTTTATTTCATTGAGTGAAGTGAAAAATTTTTATATTTCATGAGTGCCGAAGGCACGAATGAAATATATAATTTTTCACTTCACGAAATGAAATAAAAGTTATATTCACGACAAAAACTTGAATTTTCTTTTTATTATATTGCATGTAGTCATTGCAACGTTGCGCGCTAAAGCATATGACGTCAAAATTCTATATGACGTCATTACGTCACGTCATTACGTCGCTATTGTGTGTGAACGTTCATTGCGTCAACAATAGCATAGATTATAAAATTTAGTTATGTATAAATTAGAAATGAAACGGTGGAATCGTAATTTGCGTATTCCCAAATCTTATATTTTCACATGTGAAAATATAACTTTTTTATATTTTCACATGTGAAAATATAACTTTTTCAAATATTGGTTATATTTAATACATATTTCTCTATATTTCATCACTTGCCATATAATAAATATATATATATATATATATATATATTGGGAGAAATAGGACAAACATCAAACAAAAATCTTCCCGGTGGCACTGGATCCTAAGAAAGGATTCGAAAATGATTGAAATAAGTATATAGGGGGATTAAACCATTAACAGTGCAAGAATAAATCAAACTAAGCGCGCTTTCGGCTTTTGCCTTCTTCAGAGTCAATATATATTTACAGGTAAAAACTGGAAAAAAAATATATATAATGAAAATTTCAATTTTTACATCTCTTAAACTTCTCTGTATTTTGCATGTGTGTGTGTTATCTGAATGACTGCAGTACATTACGAAAACATGTCCATGCAATATACAAAAATTTGTTAAGCTGTAAAAAAAATGAAAATTTCAATAGAAAAAAATTGATATTTTTAATATATTTGCTCAAAACATATATTGTGGGTACACGTTAGAACCGTCTCGGTGAGGCAATTCTAACGAGTTGGATCAAAAATGTGAAAATTAGGTATACCCCAGCAAACCCGAGTTTTACTATACTGAACAAAAAAAAAAAAAAAAAAAGAAACGCAACAATAGCTCACTGATGATTTTCGAGTTTAAGGGTAAAATCATTTTATGATGATAATTTCAGGTTATTGGTGTATGATTCCTTTTCATGGGATATTTGGGTATAACATGCAAAAACTGATTTCATTTCCATTACCTTGAATGAGAAAATTTTGTCGTCTTAATGCAAATCTGTAAAGATTTGCTCTGCACATGCGCACACTTTTTAACCCCAAAATCATCAAGAAACATTGTCAGCTGCCCCCACTCTAAAATTCATGAAAAAGAAATAAAAATCCACGACAAACAAGCTCGTCATTAAAACCATCAAAATCCCTAAATGTTTAATTGAAGGGGGGATGATTTTAATTTTATTCATTTTATTTCTTTAATGTGTGAGTTATCTGCTGAGTGGTACATGGTGATTTTGAATGGGGGTTTATAGCCAATTAAAGTCATATTTTAATTTAATTTTAATGCTTGCGCATGCACACTGTATGTTGTACTATCTTGAGCATGCCTGTGGTCGGCATTGAATAACTCTGGAAATACTCATTAAAATTAAAATCGGTTTCTTTCATTTGGAAGTCTGATATCTAATGCAGAAGTAGAAAATGCAATGATTTCTGATTATATCATACTAGATTGCTCAAAAGTTAGTGGAATATGATTGTTGCATTTCTTTTTTTTTTGTTCAGTATATATAAAAGTGGGGTTCAAGGAGGTATACTTTTCATGGACATGTTTTCCTGATGATTTGGAAGCTGTTTAGTGACTATGTTTGTACACACTCCATGTCTCTTTGTATCAATCTTCTGTTGTTGTTCAAAATGGTTAGTGTTGAATCTGGTTTGAAAACTTTTGCACATCAGGATAACATGTCCGTGCAATGAATACCCCTTTAAACCCCATGTTTATTTAGAAAAGCGGGTTTGCAGAGGTATACCTAATTTTCTTATTTTTGATCCAAAACATACATTGTGGCCAGGTGGTTCTAACATGTGTGTACCCACAATGTACGTTTTGAGTTAAAATATTAAAAATATCAAAAGTTTTCTATTGAAATTTTCAATTTTTGCTTCTTGAAAACATCTCTGTATATTGCATGGGCAAGTTTTTGTAACGATTTTCAGGTTACAGAGAGAAAATTGCTTCAGGAGAGTGCACATTTGAAGAGCTCGCCAAGGAGTACAGCGACTGCAGTTCGGCCAAAAGGGGTGGGGACCTAGGAGAGTTTGGGCGTGGACAGATGCAGAAGCCGTTCGAAGATGCTGGTTTTTCCATGAAAATTGGCGAACTAAGTGGGCCAGTCTGGACTGATTCTGGGGTTCATATTATCCTCAGAACTGCTTAAAAGTGAGCCTGTGTGTGAAAATCCAACAATTTGGGTTCCGACCAGGTCTGACACAAACCGGCCTGTACAGTCACAGAAGCAGGCTAGAAGCTTGAAATTTAGGATTGAAGAAGAAGAGGGATTGTACTATCCATGCAGCGAAAACAAAGGCACTGATCAGCTTCGCGGTTACCGCGAAGCTGATCTGCGGCTTTGTTTTCGCTTATGCAAATTGTTGGTATTGTCATGCGGTGGCTCAAGTGTTCAAGTGCAGTGGAAAAGGTTAAAATTCACACATGGTCACAGGGGCCAGACAGACTTTGATTTATGCCTTTGCTCTTCTTTCCGAAATCCCTCCGATATCATCAAACTTTGTTGTTATGAGTATTGAACCCAGAAAATGAGGGGTTTAATAGAAATGGAAAATGAGAGTACTCTATCTGGGAACGAAGGACAGTTTCAATTTTAATTCTATGATTATTTTGTTAAAAAATTTGCTAATAAAAAGAAATACTAACATTTTCTTTGTCAACAATGCTAGGAAAAAAAGAGTTTGGAAAGGGCTTTTTTGTATAATTGAAAACTGAGCCTGTGCGTGAGAAAACCAACAATTTGGGTTTCTGTCAGACCAGGTCCGACACAAACCGGGCTGTAAAAGCACAGAAGATGGCTAGAGGCTTGAAATTTTGGATTTAAGAAGAAGAGGGACTGTACTATCCGTGTAGCGAAAACAAAGGCGCTGATCAGCTTCTCGGTTACCGCGAAGCTGATCTGCGTCTTTGTTTTCGCATAGGCAGATTGTTGGTTTTCTCACGCTGCGTGCAGGCTCAAACATTGATAGTTAACAGTCCTTGGAGTTTTAAAAAAATTGTGAGAAACTGTACTTTGAATGAAGCCAAAAATTATTTGCATTCTCAATACAATTAAGAGTGATATTCTACTTTAAAATGCATAATAGATACATTGCATGGCATTATATTAATGCTTTAAGATGCATAATAGATCAAACATAAATTTTTTGTCAGGGACCCAAGCCATCATTTTTCATGTTGAATCGACACAGTATAGTGCACATCTTATAGCAAAATTAGTCTTAAATAAAGACCATTTGAGGCCCAGCAATTGTATCGAAAACCATGAATATCAAGATTTGGTAATGTTCATTTATTATATCATATCTGTTGTTTAGACACTTATTACAAGTGAGCAGCATCATGAGAAAACCAGAGTTTTGCCTATGTGAAAACAAAGGCGCAGACCAGCTTCACGGTAACCGCGAAGCTGATCAGCACCTTTGTTTTTGCTACTCGGATAGTACAATTTCTCTTCTTCTTAAATCAGAAATTTCAAGCTTCTAGCCTGCTTCTGTGACTGTACAGGTCAGTTTGTGTCTGACCTGGTCTGAAATCCTGAAGACCGGTTTTCTCACGTCGCGGCTCAAATTCAACTGCTTTGTGAAAACCAATAGTATATTTTCTTTTTTTGCTGAAGAGCTGAAGGCAGTATTTTTGTAAATGTTGACCAGAGAATTCAAAGAATACCTGGGGATTTTTCCTCATTAGTGGTTCTGTTGATACATTTTATTATACTCTGCTGTTCTGGTTCTGGAACGATTCAGAATTTTAATCAGAGCAATTAATGTTTGATATTTTCAGCAATAAGCACATACATGTAGTATTGTATTTTTTTCAATAATTATAAGATGTAGCTACTCATTGCCATGTCAAACCTTAATGTCTTGCAATGAAGAATCATGCCATATAGTGCTCTGTGTGTTGTCATGTTTTATTGTATGTTTAAGAATAAAACACTTCAGACGAATCACATTGTTTAGTGATTCTTCAAATTATTATTTCTTTGTCAGCACTTATTAAACTTTGGGGTCCCTGCCTATTGGGGCTTAGGAGAAATAGATGGGCTGCTTGTGCCTCCAGGCAAAGCTTCTAGACTACTGACCGACCATTCTGATTACTGGTTAACCTCTCAAGTCTGAGCCTGTCTAGGAAAAGTGGTTTAGTCAAACCATGCATACATACAAGCCTTATTGGCTTGTTTGGACAGTTATATTTATGAAGCACATTTTGAATGTCATGACATCCTAATGTTGGGTAAAAGTCCCATAAAATGGAGGCAATGTCCCGACATTACCATTGCTGTTGACTGGGACGTAAAGCATCAATTCAAATGAACAAATTATTAAACTTTGCTCTAATTATGCATAATACATGTATGTATTCCTTCTGAGAGGTTTTTAGTGAGCCACTGCCCATTGTGGCCTTGAGAAAGAAATGGGCTGCTTGTGCCACCACGTAAAGCTTGCAAGCGATTACTAGTAAACCACTTAGACTGTCTCAGGCTGCCCAGGAAATGTGGTTTAGTCAAACTATCCATGCATATAAGCCATAGTTGCTTGATTGGTTGGTTATATATTAAGTGCATTTCACATATCATGACACCTAATGTTGGGTAGAAGTTGCAGCATAAAATGGAGGCATTGCCCTGACATGACCATAGCTGTTTATGGGAATGTAAAGCATCAAATTAAAGAAAGACTATCTTTAGCTCACCTGAGCCGTAAGGCCCACAAGGTGAGCTTATTATAAACCCATGCTCTGGTATTTGCTTGACAACCATATCAAAGATCTCTGAAACTGTTTGGCTGATGAAAGCTTAATTTTGTGTGGAGCCTCCATAGGTTGGAAGAATGCATTCTTTGTGAAATCCAGGTCACACACGCATCATGGATGCTCAAAAATTCATATTTCCTGAACAGAAGGACAGAGCTTCATGCAACTTGGTATGTAGCATTTGAGACTCAAGTCCATCAAGTGATGACCCTAGGATGACCTTGACCAATTTTATGGCAAGGTCAAATATGGAAACTTCAGCTTATCCAAATTACATGTACATGGAGGAAAAAGTGAAAACATGAAGTTTTTGGAAACTATTGCAGCCTGAGACCTGAAAGTTGGTAGATGCAGACAACTAAAGGAGTTAATGAAGGTATGTGGTAAAGCAAAGTCAAGGTCATCTCTTGACCCGTTATCTATCAACATTTTTCAAAGATCTCTGTAACTGCTAGGCTGATGATATGGGACAAGCCAAGTTCTGCTTGCGGGTGTGTCAGGTGGTTTTTCCCCGGGTACTCCGGTTTTCGCCCCACCTACTGATTGATTCGTCTCGATATGAGTGAAAAAGCTTGAAAGGGACGTTAAATTGAACAAAAAAAAAAAAAAAAGAAAAAAAAAAGAAAGCTTAATTTTACATAGAGCTTCTAGTGTGTAGGGAGAGCGGAGGTTTGCAGGTGGTAACTCACTGAGAGAATAACACTGAAATGTTTTTTATTGGTAACATTTATTATAAAAATACAAAATGAAATACTGATAACAATTCGGGGGCAATAAATGTACTGCATGAATACTGCAAATGAGGTGATACACTTGCATATGTGTAATGCATGATGAATATACAGAACAAAATTAGTACTGGCAGCTTTAATGCACTAGTCATTTATAACCACGGACCCCCTACCCCGGGGAATAGCGGGCACTGACTTTTCTTCCAGCAAATGCCTGCCAAAAGCTGGAAGGCCTGCCCTGCAGAGGCGAACAGATGGTATAATCTCCGCAATAAGACCCCGCCCTGCAGTGACAAACGAGTTGGTTATAATCGGAGCCCCGATATTTTGGCGAGAAAACACAACCGGCATAGCGGGGACAAGCTGATGGTAAAATCCCGTCTCTTTTCCCACGCTATTCCTGACCTTCCCCTGGGGATGAGGAGGGGGGTTCTTGGTTACAAATGACTAGTGCATAAGAACCACCTAAGATTAATACTCACAAATTAATCCTTAGGGGTGCAGTGGCATACTAGTAGAGGGTCAGACTAGGGCTCAAGAAGTTTGGAATTTGAATCCCACTGATGCCAAGGTGTACCCTTGAACAGGTGTGTGCCCACACTTATGAAGTTGATTATCTTTGAGACAAACTGATTTATGTTCAAGTTATGGGTATATGAGCCGCCTCATGGGAAAACCAACAATCTGCATAGGCGAAAACAAAGGCACAGATCAGCTTCGCGGTAACCGCGAAGCTGATCAGCGCCTTTGTTTTCGCTACTCGGATAGTACAATTCCTCTTCTACTTAAATCCGAAATTTCAAGATTCTAGCTCTTTTCTGTGACTGTACAGGTTGGTTTATGTCGGACCTGTTCGGAAACCACATTGTTGGTTTTCCCACGAGGCGGCTCATATTTTGGCTTCACTTCTTGTGACCAGTTTATTTCACACATGGTTTAAGCATATTTAAGGTACTTGGAAATAAACTCTGTGCATATGTTTTATGATTTGAGCCATTGCTTCAGAAAACCAACAATCTGCATATGCGAAAACAAAGACGCAGATCAGCTGTGCAATTTTCAATCCTCCACCCTGCTTCTGTGACTGTACAGACCGGTTAATGTCAGACCTGGTCGGAAGCCCAAATTGTTGGTTTTCTAATGCAAATGCTCATTTTCAAAAGTTGGATATTGTTTTGGATTGTCGTCATCAGCAACATGGAGAGTAGTCTGTCTCGGGATATCCCTTGTATAATCCATTGAACAGAATACAGAATGTGACAGATAGTATGTAGATACAGAGTGTCACCCAGCCTACTTTCTTCTCCCAGTGTAGTTCATTGATATTCTTCATTAGTGGTACACCCATCAGTAAACCTACAATTGAGCCGCCTCATGGGAAAACCAACAATGTGGGTTTAGAACATGTCCGACACAAACGGGGCTGTACAGCTACAGAAGACAGCTAGAAGCTTGAAATTTCAGATTTAAGAAGAGGAAATGTACTTTCCGAGTAGCGAAAACAAAGGCGCTGATCAGCTTCGCGGTTACCGCGAAGCTCATCTGCGTCTTTATGCAAACTATGGTTTTCTCATGAGGTGTCTTAGATTTGATTAGAAATATTCTGTCAGTCTTTAAAACATACTTAGTATATATTAAACTTGGCCCTTTATATGCTTGTGCTGAGAAAATCGAAGTAGAGCTTATTTGAAAAACAATCCAATTTATCTGTTAGTTTTGTGTTCTGAATTTTTTGTTTGAATTTTCCTGATGCCAAAAAAAATCATTGGAAAAATACAAGCAGACTGAGTCTTAACTTTATTCATATCATTTACACATATACCTGTGAGCAGCCCTCCTATATGTGCAGCTATCCCTACTTTGGCTCCTACAGGGTCAAAGAAGCGGCGATAAATTGCATTTATCGTATCTGCCCCGGCTTAAATGTAAAAGAAACTGCATGTTTATGCATTTGAAAACATGCACTGATATCTAAACAGTGCCTATATATATGCATATATGCATGTCCTTTTTAGCTCACCTGAGCCGAAGGCTCACAAGGTGAGCTTAAAGGATGGCCATGCTCCTGTCGTCTGTCGTCGTCCGTCCACAATTTCAAAGATCTTCTCCTCTGAAACTGCTGGGTCAATCAAAGCCAAACTTCATGTGGAGCATCCTTAGGAAGGGGGAACGAAAGTTTATATAAGTGGTCCAGGTCACATGACCAAGATGGCCGCCATGCCCATATATGGTAAAAACCATAAAAAATCTTCTTCTCTGGAACCGGTAGACCGATTACAACGAAACTTGGTATGTAGCATTGGGGACTGGTCGATCATAGTTTATATACATCATGACCTTTGATTGACCTTGACCTATTTTATGGCAAGGTCAATTTTGGTTACATTGGCTTTTCAATGGAAAAAAGTGAAAACTTTGAATTTTTTAGGAAGTTTTGAAGCCTGTGACCTGAAAGTTCGTAGATACAGACAACATGTTGAGCCAATGGTGTGTTGTGAGTATTAAAGGTCAAGGTCATTTCTTGACCTTGGCCAAAGGTCAGTTACAAATTAAATGTTAAACTTAATTTTCTCAGTAACCGCATGACCAATCAAAGCCATATTTTATATGTAGTATCCTTGGGATGGGGGAATGAAAGTTTATATAAATGGTCAAGGTCACATGATCAAGATGGCCACCATGGCTATAAATAGAAAAAACCTTTAAAAATCTTCTTCTCCAGAACCAGAAGGCCTACAATTTTGAAACTTGGCATGAAGCATCAGGGGGAGGAGCTATACAAAGTCTATATAAATCATGACCCTGGGATGACCTTGATCTATTTTAAGGCAAGGTCAATCTAGGTCGCCCATGCATTAAATCACTTACTGAACACAGAGTTGCAAAGCTAAAACTTCTCACAACATGAAAATATCATGTTGGAGCAATTTAATTTCAAATAGCTCTGCAGCAAGTTTAAGAATATCAAACCTCTCAAATTCTTTGTGCCTGAAGTTATCCGTTTCTTAGCTCTTAAACCTGTCATGTAAAAATGCCATAGTTGATTTATCACCGTTTCAAATTAATCTTGAGTTTCTATGGGACATTTTATACTGAATCCATTATTTCAAATTCCAAATATACACAGTTTTATGCTGTTTCAAAGGAACCTTACCAAGTAAGAACAGGACTGCCAATCTTACAGGGGCACTAGTTACCACTCGGATAGGGTTGTTCCACTCAGAACACTTGTAGTTCATTTCTTTCCAGTTCTGTTGAAGCAGAAAAAAATGCAATGTTCAGGTCATTCCTTGTTTGACACACCCGATTAACAAAATCAGTCACTAGAACTTACTAGATGAGCTTTTTAAACTAAGTTTCTTTTCTTCTATCGAGTTGCTTGTTAAGCTCTTGAAAACATTCAGCTATAGCAATTGCTAGATAAGCTGTGTAAACTTGAAAACTATAACAATATAATAGGATATTAAGCCCAAACTCACCTATTATTTAGTTCACTCAAATACAGACCTAAGATTCAGAGTTGTGAATTTATTTTACCTTTGAGAAAGAATATGATAACTCACTCTTTCACTATGAAATTTTTATATTTTTTACTATTATAAATGATCAGTGTGAAAAATAAAAGTAGGTTTCAGATGTAGAGAAAAAGTTTACCTTAATTTTCTATTTTCTTTGTATATATATTTTTTTCAATGAAAACGCCTGTATTTTGCAAAAAAAAAAAAATGCCTTTATATACAATAAAACTTTAATTCTGTGAGAGTCAGCTAATGGGTTTGTGTAGTAGCACCATCCTGCATAATGCTTCATCACACATCATCACATGAATGGTCACCTGTCTGGATTGTGATGTTTTGGAACTGAATGGTTACTTTATCTAGATATTTTAGACATTAATTAGTGTAGAAAAAGTGAGTGTGGAGGTAAGGATTGTTAGTATAAGAGCATAGAATCAAGTGATTTTCACGATAAAACTCCTATATTTTTCCCTTAAAATGAGCTAAAACCTCCTATATTTCCTAGAAAAATTTCCTATATAAACTCCTATATTTTTTAGAAGACTTGGTTGACAGCCTGGATGCAGACAACTAATGGAGTCAGGAAAGGTATGTAATTAATTAAAGTCAAGGTCATTTCTTGACCTTGACCCAAGGACGTTTAAATATCAAAAATAAGATAATGGTTTTCTCAGAAAGCACTGAGCCTATGAAAGTGAAACTTTATGAACCTCCGTGTTAAGGGTGATCATGACCGCCATGCTCAGATGACTGTGAGTGCGTGACAATGTCATAGATGCTCTGAGAACACCATATGCTGATTTTTGAGGAACATTTTGTTTCTGGCTCTATTTGTGAAATTTTTGTTTTCTCCTTGTTTTCAAAAGTGTACTCTTTAATGAAAAGCAACTGAGGGCATTTAAATGCATTGTCTTTCTATTAAAATTGATATTTTGCTAAAATATCTTCAAAACACCAAAACCAATCGCTTTGAGGTATGGAGCATCCTGAATGGTTATCTTCTGCAATGCAAGTCTTATCTGTGCCATATGGTATTGACCACATGCAGTAGATATGCTCTAATTATTATATCCCCAGAACAGAACAACATGCTGTGATAAGTAGCCACTTAATTATCTTTTATGAACTGCATGTTTTCTTGTTTTCAAGGGAAATCTGAGGCTGTGGGTAGGACTGATAAAGTTAGATTAGTTTTGTAAACCTATACATATACCAGTAATGATGGCTAGATAAGCTCTGTAAACTTGCAAGTAGAACAGGCGCTAGATTAGCAATATAAACTCACAAGTACAACAGATACTAGGTGAGCTTTGAAAACTTATGGCCATTACAGATGCTCTAGAGTCTAGATGATGCTTGGAAATTTACAGTTGTTACAGATAAATGTACTAGATGAGCTTTGTAAACTCCAAGCTAAAACAGACGCTAGTCTTGCAACTGTAAGTTAACAATTGCCAGGCGCCATTTGTAAACATACAACTATAACTTTTTCTAGATTAGCTTTGTAATGTTACAACTACAGTAGGTAATAGATAAGCTTTGTAAATTTATTACTATAGCTGACCCTAGATAAACTTTGTAAGCTTTCAACTATTACAGTTGCTAGATGTAAACTTATGCTGCTTGGTGACCTTTGTAAACTTACACCCATAAAAAATGCAAAATAAGCCATGTACACTTATGCTGTATGAGCTTTGTAAACTTAAAACAAATACTATATGAGCTTTGTAAACTTACAACTATGACTGATGCTAGATGAGCCCCTATCAATGCATAGCAGCCCCCACTAGCCCCTACAAGCTGTACATCATGGTCTGTGACAGAATGGCCCAGTGAGCCTAAAGCAGGGGTATACTTCAATGTTAATGCATGTAAACTATGTTTATCAATGCTAAAGCCAATTTTTAAAAGGCACTTTTGTAAAATGAAAGTAAGAAAAATGTAAAAACATGAATATTTATGTTGAGCGCTTTGTACATAATCAAGAAATACAATGGTCTTTCTCATTCATGAGACGAACGATCATCACAAGGGACTTTTTTGCTTTCTGTTGCTATTGAATACACCTTTTGAATGTACTTGCATCATAGGTTTAGTTATCAGTAGGACTTTAATATAACTTAAATCTTCAGTTTGCTGCATGAATCATGTTTGCTCGGTCCTTGCTGGCTTCACTTCATCGCAAACTTTTAAGTAATACTGTAACCCAATTAATTTTTGCGGCTTTTCAATTTTGTGACTTTGACCCTTGCATAATTTTGCTTATTATTTTTGTGAACTGTAGAACTAGCCTACTCAAGAACGAGATACAACTTGTGATGTCAAAATAGACATTCCGCTGTGATTTATTTTCATAAATAATGCTTCTCCGTATACCTATATGCGTACCTCCTATCACACCAGCCATATATATAATGAGTAATCGCCACCATTTGTGTACTATTTCTAAAGGTAACCCCAGCAACAGCTGGAAAATTAGATTGAATATCAGATGCACATACCTGCAACAGAAAATACATAGTATGAGCAGAAACGGATACATTTACAAGATGGTCAGAACGGCCAGGTTTTTGAAACTTTTTGGGACAGATGTTTGAATAAAAAAATGGCAATTGTTTTACAGAAGCAATACAGATCATTTTATATGAAAATTCCTGCTGGCACATTAATTCATTTAAGAAATGAATTTCATTTTTCTGGTGTTCATGGAGCTATGAACCGCAGTGGGTCCCGTGCAAAGTGAATGAACCCCGAAGGGGTTCATGTAAACTTTGCTAGCGACCCACTGCGGTTCATA
Source organism: Rugalucina vietnamica (assembly GCA_964017185.1). Classification (NCBI taxonomy): domain Eukaryota; kingdom Metazoa; phylum Mollusca; class Bivalvia; order Lucinida; family Lucinidae; genus Rugalucina; species Rugalucina vietnamica. Next base: position 38,573,461 of record OZ024870.1, read on the forward strand.
GCTCCATGAACATCAGAAAAATTAAACTCATCGCTTATATTTATTCATTTCACTCGATCGCTTGTTGAAAAATCATCAAGGCGATCACATTTACAAGCAAATAGATCATTTACACACAGTGTGTATTCAAACAGCAGAACGGCGTCGACGTTTACAACGTCCAATCAGATTGGCAAAAGCATTGTATTTTGACGTCATGTGACGTCGCGTGACACGATGTTGTTCATGGAAGTATGAACACAGATGAACATCTAATGGTTCATCTAAGGAGGCTTTAGAAAAATGTAAATATTTAAAAATAAATCCAATTTATAAGGCTACACATATTATGATACGCAAATATTTACATTTTTCAAAAACCTTAGATGAACCATTAGATGTTCATTTGTGTTCATACTTCCATGAACAACATTGTGTCACGCGACGTGACGTAATCCAAACACTTGACGTCAAAAAACATGAATCTCGCCAATCTGATTGGACGTTGTAAACGTCGACGCCGTTCCACTGTTTGAACACACACTGTGTGTAGATTCTCTGTTTGCTGGTAATTGTGTCCGCCTTAGTGATTTTTCAACAAGCGATAGAGAGAAATGAATGTAAATATAAGCAATGAGTTTATTTTTTCTGTTGTTCATGGAGCTATGAACCGCAGTGGGTCGCTAGCAAAGCTTACATGAACCCCTTCGGGGTTCATTCACTTTGCACGCGACCCACTGCGGTTCATCCAGAAAAATGAAATTCATTTCTTAAATAAATACCCTTGGTGCAGAAACATGTAGGTAATAAATCTCCACGCCTCATGCCTCCTGGTTGGTGAGTATATTAAGGGGCTACGGTCTGGAAGTCCTGTGGCTGCTGTTATTGGCACGCCCTTCTTTGATAGTTCTACCGCATAGTAGATAAATACACCTATCTGTGAAAATGGTAAACTATTGAGATGCATATGCGCCTTCACGACTTATACTTGGGTTTTGTTTTGATCTGTTTAGCCTGTAACTTAGTAAAATTGTATAGTCAGTTAGCTGTCTATAAAAACTGATGCAAAAATGGGCAGTTTCCAAAAGAAACTTTTTAACCTCAAAGTGTAAAAATCGTTAAAAATATAGATTAGTTATGTATGAGATAACCATTCAAGATGCACCATACCCCAAAGAGATTAGTTTTGTTGTTTTGAAGATATATAGCAAAATACCAGTTTTTATAGACAGCTAACAGGCTATACATGTATAAAATCTCGCAGAAATTTTTAATTTGGCACGCAGACTTACTACAGCAAAGTATCTTGTTCTCAATGTCAAAACTAAACACGGCTCCTCAGTTAGCAATGAGAAACTAAATACAATTAAGAGTTATGTTTACAAGTGTAGATAACTTTCAACAGCCAAAGCCCAGTGAATGTATCAAACTACAGAGTATCCAAAGGACTTAAAATTAATGCTCATCTCGGAGTTGTTTATTTAGCGTGTTCCTCAGAATGAGAACATCTCGAATTGAAAAAAAGGTAGTTATTTCCCTTACCTCTATGAGACTAATAATAACCATGAATACTGGTGGCGGATAGCAATTGTAGTTCTGTAGAAAGTCTTCACGCATAGGTAGTGGTACAATGTTGTATATTGCCATGCCAACGAACTTTCTCATGGCAGTTTTCTCTTTCTTGGTCAGTTGGTCAGTAGTTGCTGTACTATACTGAAATGATGCATAATGGTAGTCTGGTTAATACAAGTGAAAAACAACAAAAACGAACGTAGATTTTACTTTAGTATGCAATAAGTAGCAGCAGAAAAATATATGGGTACAGCTTTGGGACCCTCACACTCATGGCCTCCAGGAAGAACTGGAAAAGGTACAAAATCGTGCGGCAAGGTTTGTGACGGGAAATTATGTTTTTGAAACTGGGAGCATGACTGGCATTTTAGGTCAACTGAAATGGGAATCTCTTAAGAAAAGGAGGAAGGATAGCAGACTTATATTGCTATACAAAGGTCTAAAGGGTAAAGCCAGAATACCCACAGATGACCTTATCCCAAAGAATAGGCGTTGTAGAAATCAACACTCTTTGGCTTTTCAGATACCTTCAGCACAAAAGTAGTTTCTTTCCACAGACTATCAGGGACTGGAATGACCTCCCTGATTCACTTATCTCCTCTGCTGAAATGTCTGATGACTGTGTGTCCAAGTTCGCTACACTCGTGCGTTCAAGGGACTATTTCCCCCCCCCCCCCCCCCATCCGAACCCCCTGGTGAAATAATGTCATTTGGCGTGTCACCAGTAAACTATTCAGATTCAGATTCAGCTTTACAAAGGGGTAAGGGAGCATTTTGCTTGGGTGCCATTGGGTGTGTGGCTTCGGCTCTCTCTCTCTTTTTTTTTTTTTTTTTTTTTTTTTTTTTAGATATTAAAAGAGGCTGATTCAGTGCGTATCTGTTAACTATGTTCATATTTGTGACGTTATAGCCTCCCTTGGTAGAATACGTTGGTGCAACGTATTAGAGGCATCTTGAGTGCTTGTAATACGCAAGTTCGAGTAATTGTTGACTATATAGTGCAGTAAACCACCATTGAGCATGCTTTTCCACCGACGGTGTTTGCTGTGGATTGCTTCGGTTGCACGTTACTGTTAGGTCTGTGTCGAAATTCTTAATTGCATGGACTTTATTGCTTATTACGTATGATTGCAAGCTGAACTCTGCTGCCCGCAATACCCACCATTGTCATGAGTTCCGAGTACGTAATGAAGCAATCTTGGTCTTTGTCCGCCTTTCTCAGTAGTTTACCAAGCTTATCCATCGGTATGACCTCGGTGATTCCGGTTTCCTCTAGCTCCGCCTCCAACTCGTGCAGCCGTACACCCTGGTTACCATGCTGTAATAAGGGGAAAATGCCATATTGGCCATTTTTCGCAATTGTCTATAAAACAGCTGTTTATATAAGATGATATTCTGAACAGGAAGAAAACGTTATGGCGATCTTTTCTGTCGAAATCGTAGCATATGAAAAAGGTATAAATAATGAAAATATAAGAAATAATTGTACGTGTATTTGAAACTTTTGGGGTAAGAGGTCTTACATAAGGGATCGATCGCAGTTGCTGGCACGTCCAGGTGGTCAAACGCTGGACCTTAAATCGAGGGTCGATAGTATGATCAAGCTTTTAAGATCAAAACAGAAAAATAAACCCAAAACATTAGAAAAATGAAATATCAGAAAGACTTAACCTGGGAAAATAAGTGTTCCATCTCCAATTTAAACGCCGCATCCTGTTGTATAGTTGTCTGTCGCTGTAGCCGCTTCTCCGGCTTAGACTCCTGACCCCGACATGGGCAAGGCATCGTACCAAACTTTACGAGTTGACAGTGGTAAAACGAAAGTCGAGATAAGCTTTATTTTTAATGTCAAAATATGACTTAATCAGAAAAATACTTCCGTTTACGATCCTTTATCAAGTGCACTGTATTTAACAAAAAACGTAGTAAAATACATGCTGGGCGGATACTTCTCAAGTGTTTTAAAGTTAAAATCCTGTGTAAACTTCTTGTTTAGCGATGTTAATAATAAATCATGTGTGATCATATAATGTAATCGCTATGGGATTTACTATGTACTATTTATATTTATATATCATTTTATATATCATGTCACACCCGAAGGTAAATACACAAAAATGTAAAGAAAAAATAGACAGAAAATACACTGTTAAATTAAGTCAATATCACAAATCCCACTTTTTACAGCAAGGGTACGTAACCCATTTTTTCGTCCACTTTATGCTTCATGTTCACATTTAAAATAATTTAATTGAGCCGCGTAATGAGAAAACCAACAATGTGGTTTCCGAACAAGTCCGACACAAACCCAGCAGTACAAGCACAGAAAAAGGCTAGAAGTTGGAAATTTCGGGAATTATACTATCTGTTAAGCAAAAAAACAAAGGCGCTGATTATCAGCTTCGCAGTTACTTCGAAGCTGATCTGCGCCTTTGTTTTCGCATATGCAAAATGTTGGTTTTCTCATTACGTGGCTATATGGCCCATAATACCCAAGATCGGGTGGGTGTCTTTTCAGGATGACTTAAAAGCCTATAGACCAAGTATACTCAACAAAAGTTATAGGTCACTGCATTATGTTTCTAAACTTTCTATATATCGCACACCTACTGACTAAAGAAAGTATACTGCAAATGTCATTGGAACATTTTTTGTATTGACTGAAAACCATAAAATATACCAATTGGGTCTTGGGCACAGACTGCGCAGGAGCGATCAAAGTGGCGAGGTATCATCAACAAAGGAGCAGCCCTCTACGAAAAAAGAGAATCTGTGAAGCTGAAAGAAAGCGCAGAGAACGCAAAGCCAATACCAATGGGCCACTAGCTGATTCAATGACATTAGCTTGCTCTACTTGCAACCGACAGTTTAGAGCTAGAATTGGCCTAGTCAGCCATCCACACACGAACCTATTCAAGGAATAATGATGGTCTTTCTCATTAGTGAGAGACGAACGACCACCATATTATGGAGATATTATTGATATGTTCAGTGGCATCTGACTCATGGTTTCATTAAAAGTAGGATAGGCTCACGGAGGAACGAACGCAGACACGACCCGATACCGGGCTTAACTCATCTTGCGAAGCACCAAAGGAGCCAACAGTGCAGACATCGATTCTTTAACGCATAGTCAGAGGTATATTTAGGATCTGACCAAAATTTGATGTATGTTCTCGTTCCCTAGTATACTTATCAAAATGCGTGGAGAAACTGTGGTTACCATTTACAGGTAATGTCCATGGCGTTTTTCAGAAGCTTAAAGACAGCTAACTTCGAATTAAATGGCTGTCCCCATTGATTATGCCTGCATGTATTAAAATGATCTGATGATTGTCAGAAAACATGTAGGCACCATTCAAGTTCGCCACACCATAACCCCGTGAGAGATGTCAGATGATACAGAAGCCACAGTTTTCACCCGGCCTATAAGCATAACGCATGCAGTCATCCACACCCAAATGATGTTTCATATAAAAATCAATTGCTATTGGGTAGTTGATACAGACGGGCGGGCGGACGAACGGTCGCCGGCTCCAGCCCATCATCCAAGCTCGACTTGTTAGCCTTCGGTTCAGGTGTTGGCTAACAACGTAGAAGGATTACATACACTATCTAGAAAGTAAACAATATTAAAAGTGGCAAGCAGTGCCTTTTTATCATAAAGACAGATCAACAGTCATGCCTCAAATTCAAGACAGTGATTTTGTTAAAACAAAACTTTCTTTTGAGTACTCACACTGCATGCGTTTCAATAAACATATCTAAGGTAAAATGTACATTCCTGCAAGCCCAAATTATTACACGTAAAAGTGGCGTTTACGGTGGTCTAGATTACGCTCGTGTTCGTGTATTGTTTTATAGTTTAATGTCAGAGAAAACTACTTTTCAGTCCTGTCGGGACAGAGCCAGCGCTTCCGGGCTATAAGCCTGTAGGGATTTAAGGTGGCCAAAAGTTTTCAAGGACACAGCATGTTGCCACCCACGACCTCTCGATTCAAGGTACCTCCCTACGCTCGGTCTGCCACTCAGGCCATCGCAATGCCTTCCGTGACAGGTATGCAGTAAATGGGCATGGAAATGCCAATGAAACTAAACACAACAACTATGTAGAAAACGTTATATAAAACAATATGGGTTAAAGGCTATAAATGTGGACAAAATCTTTTTGATATACGAACTAAAGCACTGAGATTCAAAGTGTTTTTTCTTTGTGGTCGATGTGTTTCTCTAGCACCAGATTCTGCAAATACTAATCGTTCCACATTAGAACATGCATGTCTAATATACCAGGGCCCAGTTGTTCAAAACTTCGTTACCTTAACGCTGTCGTTAAGCCCTCAATTTGTTAACTATATTTCGACTATATATCGACTTCATAAGCAAATACACTGTTATTTTTTGTTGATAAAATATGAGAATCCTTGGCATTGCTAAAGCCCCTATCTCACTGGAATGCGACAACTGGAGACTAGTTCGCGAATAGTTCGCGACTATTTCGCGACAAAGATAAACGATATAAACACAACTTTCACGTTGCAGTCTCATTGAATAGACATTTATGAGACAAATTCGCGAATTTCGGTCTAATTTTGAAAATATATCGCGCGACTGTCGCGCGATAGTCGCGCGACTGTCGCACGACAGTCGCGCGACATTCGTGAGAGTGTCTCACGACTTTCCCGCGAATGTAACTTATTTTCATTTAAATTCGTACGACAGTCGCGCGACATTCGTGCGAGTGTCGCGCGACATTCGTACGACAGTCGCGCGACATTCGTACGAATGTCGCTTCGTTTTATTTTCTCGCCAGATAGTCGCGAGGTTTTCGCAAGACTGTCGCGCGACCGTCGTGCGACACTCGCGCGACATTCGTACGAGTGTCGCGAAAATTTCGCATAGTAAATTCGCCAAAATTTCGCGGCGACAAGTCCGCGACACTCGCACGAACGTCGCGCGACCGTCGCACGACAGTCGCGCGACAGTCTTGCGAAATATTTTGGAGAAAAATTCGCATAAAATTTTTCAACATGTTGTAAAACTTCGCGACCAGTTCGCGACTAGTTCGCGACACAAGAAAATTCTCACGACACTCGCACGAATGTCGTGCGAAAGTCCGCGACAAAATTCGCCAAACAGTCGCGAGAAATTCGCATGCCAGTGAGATACTAGCTTAAGGATTCTCACATTTTATCAACAAAAAATAACTGTGCACATGTATTTGTAATATTCAGGTTTGAAATTTTAACGAATCGTTAAATAACAACATCGTTAATTTTGAACAACTGGCCCCAGGTTATCATCTGTTCGCGATTTTTGTAGCCAGAACTATAATTTGATAGGGCACTGTATCCTCTTCTCACTAGCCATCGTAATGACAGTACATGTAATGTCCATGTAAAAATATGCCTCAGTCGCAGGTAGAGTTGGTGCTGTTAAAATACAAGGAATCAGTGTGGATATCTGCTGTACATATATATAATGTTTCATGAAGGCAGATATATACACAAATTTCCATGCTATACGAATATTCGCCTGTGCTCTCTTATTCTCTGCTGACACATTGGACATAAACCAGTTCTTCTTGTAATTGCCAGAGTACATTGCAAACATGTATGTGTATGACCACATGGGAACACAGCTGTGTTTCTATCTCTCTCAAAGCAGATTACACAACGCCTGTTATCAATGTCACCTCCACCATGTCCACTAGGAGTATTATCATCAAGCTGAGGATAAAGTCGCCTCTGGTGCAGTCCATCATTTAGTCTCATCCACGCATTATCATCACCATTAGCATTTTCGTTTGTGTTATTCCGATCTACCCTATTATTATCATCAACTATGTTATTGTTCACTACTCTGTTATTGTTTATATAATTATCAATTTCATCAAGGTCTGGATATAGCCTGTTTCTATTAGGTCTTTCATTATTGTCCTGGTCAATATCATTCTCATCTCTTTGATTGTTTTCCCTCACGATCTGTAATATCTGATTCCAGTAAAAATAAGCAAACGTGACAAAGGTTCCCCATGCTAGCATTAATCCTTCTTCCCCTTGTGCAGCGAGGAGCTGAAAATTTCTCCAAAGTTCCAGGGAAATTCCCCTGACAGTTGTCCACATGTCACGGGCAAAATAGACGAACACGGGTGTCACATCTCTGAAAACAGGTCCTACTATTCTGATTATTTCTTTAATAAATCCAGTTATAAACAATAAAAGGTTCCAATAAAACGTGATCAAACTGGATATGATGTCAATCAACACAACCATCACATGGTAGAACGTATAACAAAGACTGGGAACAACTACTAGCGCCGATACAGACAAAGTTAGAAACACTGTCAGAAAGAAACATCCACAAAACAACAGAATCATTTTGACAATTGCAATGAGTACAGTATGAATATTTTAGAAGATCCTGTCCTCCATGTCCTCAGATCATCTCACAGATTGCTTCATATAAAATTGTACTTTTCAGAACGTCAATGTAGACAGTCCATACATCGCCACGGAATATGAATTGATAATAAAACTTGTCCAAAATTCATCTGATGAAAGACAACATGTGACATTGACATTTCATCAAAATATTTACTATTTTTGTTTACTAGGGTAAATTAAAATTAAGATTTATTTCTTCAGCAAATAAATACCCAGCATTTACACAAAATTTGGCTTTTTTATTCTAAACTCTAAAATAATACATCAGAGCAGTTTATTTTAGCTAAAATTTATTGACAAAATAGTTTTATCTTGTAGAATTACTCCTTTATTTAACGGGCTGCTGTCTTTTATTTTTGTTTTTCCTCAAAATAATATAATCAGAATTTTAAATTAACCAGTGTAAAAGCCACCAGCTATATCAACACGTCAGCGCAGCTTCCACACAAGGAAAGCTTTTTTAAAAAAAAAAAAAAAAATGAGAGGAAAAAAAAAAAGTAAATTGTTACAAAGAAAAAACCCACATAGTCCCCAATGTCATAGTCAATTCTGCGTCAAAAATCGGATGCCCTAGCAAATCAAATCGGTTGCGTATCAGTGACCAAATACATAGTACCAAGGATGAAATAGATTATTCATATTGAAGAGAAACCAAGACCTCGACTAGCCATGCTGAGATTATTACACTGGCTGGATGCTGCAACTTACATAATTTATCGCTTGATGGCGGACTTGGTGGCACTGTATTTCTACATACATGGCAAAAACTTTGTTCCAAGACGTAATTTTCAAATTTACAGAATTGAAACAGCATGGCCGTGCGAATTAAGATCAAATAGACATCATAGACACCAAATAGACATCGGTTTTCGAACGCACACGGGAAAGGAAAATCAAGTCGATAAATTTTATACCTCGATTCATATATTCATTAGATGATGTACGACTGTACGAGACGTGACTTATTCTATAACAGAATAAAATAGAATATTTTCATGAGCTATTATGGACAAGGCGTTTTTCCCCTGTCAATTTGAAACTCCCATCCCTACACCAGAGGGTCGATGATTACTTCCAGGACGAATATCCTACAATGAGACTAGTCGTTCTTCCAAGCTAGATCTCTCCCTGTTGCATCGAATCTGAAAGACCCTGCAACGTTTTACATCTGAAGGTGATCGATTAAGTACAAATGTACAAGACGATAGATTGTCTATGATCATTACGAAAACTTGAAAATGCAATATACAGAGATTTTTTTTTTCAGAAGCAAAATTTGAAAATTTATTTTATTGGAAAAAAATTATATTTTTAATATTTTTGTTCAAAACATTGATTGTGGGTACACGTTAGAACCGCCTCATCAATCTATGTTTTGGATCAAAAATAAGAAAAAATAGGTATACCCCTGTAAACCCCAGTTTCTCTATATGAAAGTGAGATTTAACTGTTTATAAGGGGATATACATCTCACGGACATGTTTTCCTGATAATTTATACAGTTTCTAAGATTTACATCGCTGCGCACCTTTTGCTTAAAGCCTTTTGTTTAAAATGAATGATTGCTTAATCTTCAACTACTCACTACATCAGCAAACATTAGAGCAGGTTCAGCCTGCAGAATACCTTGGAATTATTGTTTATACAGACAACTTGGAATTGGGTCAACATGTCTCTGAAATCTCTTATAAAGTAACTAATACACTGGGATCTCTTCTGAGCAACTTTGCACTTGCACCTCGGTCCTCTGCATACAAACGAAGCTACATACAAAACATTGCTTCGGTCACAACTCGAATTGAAGCCCCTATTTGACGTCTTTGAAGTAATTATGGGTGAGGAATTGCAGAGGACTGCAACAAGGTGGACCAAAGGCGATGAGGAACACGAGCAGCGTCAGCGATATGCTGGAGACGAACTCGAGAGGCCATCGGGTGAAGTCCTAATTTTGTATGCAATGCCTTATCCTATCTCCTGGATAATATTAACATTAGATTTGGAACCAAGTTATACATACAAATTGTTGGAATTCTGATGGGTACAAATTACATGCCTCTTATAGCTGATTTGTTTTATACTGCTACTAAAGAGATTTCATGGACTCTCTTAACCATGACAATCAAGCTGATGTTATCGAGGCAGCTGGTGTTGTGCCGTGTGGCGGCCCTAAAAAGTCTCCCCGTACATCATCCATAGTGCAGATTGTATTTTCTGTTGGTCCTTTGAGATCAGCGAGGACATTCTGAGAAATCAGAAAATTATTATCGGTTTAGATACATTTTCTAACCAAGATTTAATATTTTTGGTCCAATTTGGATAACACTAGTCTTTGTATTGACTACTCTGTTGAAAGTTGCAAAATTACAGTACATGTTGCCATATCTAAAGGGTCACTGAAGAGGCTTAAGTAGCCGAAACCATGGTATGGTCCATCCCCATTCTCATTAATATGTTCACTGCATAGTGCAGATTATATTTTCTGTTTGGTCCTTTGAGATCAGCGAGGATATTCTGAGAAGTCAGAAAATTATTATCGGTTTAAATACATTTTCTTATCAAGATTTAATATATTTGGTCCAATTTGGATAACACTAGTCTTTGTATTGACTACTCTGTTGAAAGTTGCAAAATTACAGTAATTCACTTTGGCTCCATGTTGCCATATCTAAAGGATCTCGATTTTGATTTTTATTTCAATTCGACTCCCATGTACCTCGATGATCTTATGAACATTGCTAACCCTTATTTTTAAGGCATGGTCAGCCAAATTTATCGACCTAAACTGCAGTTGAATAAAACCAACACCACAGATACCGAAGCCCCATTTTTAGGTTAAATTTTTCTATTGCAAATGAATTTGTTTCATCTAAAATTTGTGATAAGCGCGCTGACTTTGATTTTGATACAGTAAAATTTCTGTTGTTGGATGGTGACGATCCTCGCCGTGCTTCTTCTGGTGCATATATTTCGCAACTTATTAGTTTTGCTAGAGTCTGTAATCAAGTTTCCGAGTTCAATGCGCGAAATAATATTTAACAGCCAAACTTCTCCAGCAGGGCCATCGGTATCATAGACTTCGAAAAACATTTTTAAAATTTTATCGCAGACACTATAAATTGATTTAATGTTTGCCGGTTAAAAACGCTTTTACGTTATGGTCTTTCGGAGCCAGAATTTTACGGTGACCTGGTTTACAAATGTAAGAAAGTTATGGGAAGAAATGATTTTTATGTTCAGTTTGGAAAAACCAGCATACGTTACAAACGTATAGAATATAATGTAAATGTGATCCAACAGACTGCTTATTTTTAATTCATTTTTAATTGATTCATCATGTTTGTTTTTATTTACTTGTTTGTCCTTGATGATTCATTGACTAGTTAGAGATTCACCACGAAGACCGAACAACTAACTAAATGTTGTGAACCACTGTTAGGTTATGACCATGCAAAATTGATTTAAGCCCGCCAGTAATTTTATATTTAATACTGATTGTTCCAAGGAGATACTTCTGTTGTGGTTTTAAATGTTTTATGTCCTGTTGTTGAATTTTCGTGCTGTTCGCAGTTTATGTATGTTTTCATATAATATGTAGTTAAATTCGGGTAACTGAATAGTCGCATATTTAATACATGTAGCTGCTCACTCGGCTTACGATATGTTCCCTTAGTATAAGTACCTGATTAATGTCTTTTTAGTTTTCCCAACCTCGGTTTTGGAGAGGGAATTTCTTTCTAATTGCACCATTTCGTGATCATTACCTACTTTTTACCATTTTAATATAAGACTCACTCCAGTACATGTGATGATTCGCAGAACACAAGATATATTATCTATAGCAGTGATGCTGTGGTGAATTATTTCTCCCCCTAGGACTTTGTGGAAAAACCTCTCTTCTTCAATGGTCTCTTAAAAACACTGAAAAAAAAAAAAAAAAAAAAAAAGAAAAAAAAAAAGAAAAGAAAATCAAGAATCTTATTTAGATGTATCAGGGGAGGGGGGGGGGGGGGGGGGGTCCAGAATTTTCTGGACGGAGGGTTCAGATGCACCAAAGGCCTTAGGGGTTTCGTTTTCAACATTTTTGCTGATTTTTCATTTTCTCCATGAAATTGAAACAATCTGGTATGTGTTTTATTAGCATGCCTCTGTTCAGCTTCTTTTGAATAGTTTAGATAGCCCTTCCAATTGCCAAATCTTTAGGGTCACTGAAGAGGCTTAAGTAGCCGAAACCGCGATATTGCCCATCTCCTTTCTCATAATATGTTTCTTCTGATACTGAGTCGATCAAATTCTGATCATGGTTCACACCTCTTGAAGGATCTCAGTTTTAATTTTTATTCCCTGTGTAACGAACAGCCGAGCCAAGCCACAGAAACCCCGTCGGTGGAAAAGCATGCTCATCCACCAAGGGTGGTTTACTGCGCTATATACTCAACACTTACTCTAATCACAAAGTTTCGAGTTTCTAATTTGCATATTACTACCCGCTAATATGCCGCTAATACGTTGCACCAACGTATTCTACAAGGGAGACTATCCCGTTACATTACTTCCCCCTCCGAGAAGACTCGCCCCGAGTCTTGGCCTGGGGACTACATGGGTAAGGCAACTCCGTTCTGGCAGTTGTCATCATCCCACCGCTGCCACCAAATGTAACGTGGGCCGAACCAAGCCACAGAAACCCCGTCGGTGGAAAAGCATGCTCATCCACCAAGGGTGGTTTACTGCGCTATATACTCAACACTTACTCTAATCACAAAGTTTCGAGTTTCTAATTTGCATATTACTACCCGCTAATATGCCGCTAATACGTTGCACCAACGTATTCTACAAGGGAGACTATCCCGTTACACCTGCTTTGCTAAGTTCAAAATTTTGTCACCCATCCCGCAGCTGAGATTATGGTCAGAAATTGATCGCATGTATATGCAAATAATATTATTTGTGACACAAAATTAAACTATCGATGGTGACTGTTCGATATGGCTATATCCACTTGTTTTCGCATTTTAGTACTACCAACTTTGGGGCGTTTCAAGGGACCTTTTGATTTTTAGCTGTTGGAGATTATTCCTTAATCTTTGTTGTCGAGAAGCTTTGCCGAAAATCATCTATACGTTTTACTGAGCGTGTAAGCGTTTGTAAGAGCATCCAACGTCTACTTTCACAAAAAATTTATTTCACGCCCGATTTGTCGTTAAAAGATATATTTGCGGTTGTATATTGGCGTGAAATGTCAATTCTTTAGTTCTGCATATAAAGCAGAATGAATGATCAAAGAGATTTTTACAAACAAATCCAAACAAGAAGAAAGACGGTAATCCCATGGGCCATGGCAGAGATCAAAGTTTGGCCAATGTTTTTGTAAACACAAGATGATATATAGAAAAACTGTGCATTAAACACCAATGGCCACCGAGACTTTATCAGAATTTTGCAGTGCAGTCCTTCAGGGACTTGTGGTAATGAAGGATGGAATCCTATCGGCTGTTGAAATAAACAACAAAATAATGTATGGCATCTTTAGCATGCTTGCGAGTGTTTGCAGCATTATTTTCAATGGTGCTCAACTGATTGTCTTTCTGGTGTACAATATTGTGGTTGGACTGATAGAATTTGCCTTTGAACTACTGAACTTCTGTAGAGGACTCTTGATTCTGTTGTGGAAGATACTGATACTCTTGTACAATTTTCTTGATCTGATATTTCACACAGCTGAAAGTGTGATTTCATTCATCTGGAGTGGTGGCAAATGGACAGCAGCTACTGTGCAAGATTCAGCTAAGAACCTTACAGAAAATGGACTGAGTACATGGAAATATTTTGTCGTTTCAGTAAAAGAATTGTCTGATTCAATTCTAGGAGGTTTTATAACAATCGGACAAATTGTCAAAACTGCCTCTATTTTCTGTTGGGACAATCTAGTGTGGTGCTATGACATGGTTTCAGAAACAATTTTCTACATTGATGTATTAGTGAGAGATTTATTCAAAGGTTTCTTCATCAGTTGTTTTGACTTTGTAACCGGTTACCTATATAACATTCCAAAGGAAGCCTATATTGGAATCGCTTGTTGCTGTGTTTTGTACATTACAATGTTAGGCATTGTGAACCATCTGTATTCTCATGGATTAACATTCCCAGGTTTCAGTTTGTTTCGATCAGACATGGAAGACGAATTTGCTGATAACAATTATGATGATTATGTGAATGAGTTTTCTGATGATGAATTTGTTGATCTCACTCAAGATGAGGATGATGATTTGGATGACAGTGATGATGGCACTGAACTAAGTGATGATGAAACAGAGGATGAAGATGCAGAGTTTGAGGTTGATTCAAGTAATGAAAGTAACACTGCTAGTGAAAGTGAAATGAGTGAAATAAATATTCAATTACCGCTTACAGGCGGTCGCTATGATTTGAGACGATCAACAACTCCTGCCAGAGCCAGAACAAATAACACATCATTTAATGAACTTGAAAAAGAAATAGAGTCCGAAAAAGAAAAGAGAAAGTGTGTTGTTTGTCAAGACAGGAAGAAGTCAGTTTTAATATTACCATGTAAACATTTATGTTTGTGTGTACAGTGTGCTGATCACATTGCAAGAGCTAGAATGGCAGGAAGAAGGGTGTGTCCTCTTTGTCGGACCAAAATCAAGACAATCATGAATGTTTATGTTTAGAAATAAGTGTGAATAACATATGCCTATTAGATAGCTACAGTACTTAAAATGCCTTTTCACAGCCTTAAAGCATGTGCTTAAATATTGATTTGAGTACTAAAAAATTGCCTTAATTATTAAGGTCCTTTGTAAAAAGCCTCATATATTTGTTAACTTAAGTATTAAAATTATAAATCTTCTTTCTTTCTTTGAATTTTGCAACTTGATTTATTCAGAACTTAGTTACCTCAAGACAATTAGGGTATAAATTAGTTAAACTTTCTCTGACATATGACATGGTGGGGATTGTTAGTTAATGTTTAATAGTTGTATTATTACTTTAAATTAGGTCATTTGCATATTTTTGTTAAGTTTGAAAGTAGCAAATCATGGAAGTGAAAATCTTACTTTTTAGCTCACCTGAGCCGAAGGCTCACAAGGTGAGCTTATAGGATGGCCATGATCCGGCGTCCGTCCGTCGTCCGTCCGTCGTCGTCGTCGTCGTCCACAATTTCAAAGATCTTCTTCTCTGAAACCACTTGGCTGATCTTGTTGAAATTTTATGTGGAGCCTCCTTGGGTAGTGGCATTTCAAGTTTGATCGCGAAATCCAGGTCACATGACCAAGATGGCCGCCACGCCCATATATGGTAAAAACCCTTCAAAAATCTTCTTCTCCAGAACCGGTGGGCCGATTTCCACGAAACTTGGTATGTAGCATCAGGGACTTCAGCCCATCATAGTTTGATAAAATGATGACCCTTGGATGACCTTGACCTATTTTACGGCAAGGTCAAATTTGGAAACATAGGCTTTTACATGGGAAAAAGTGAAAACTATATATTTTTGGAAAACTATTGCAGCCTGAGGCCTGAAAAGTGGTAGATGCAAACAACTAATGGAGTAGATGAAGGTATGTGATTAATTTAGGTCAAGGTCATCTCTTGACCTTGGCCAGTCTGTCGTCCATTCACACTTTTCAAAGATCTTCTTCTCTGAAACTGCTGGGCCAATCGAAGTGAAATTTTATGTGGAGCATCCATGGGTAGGGGAGACGAAAGTTTGATTGCGAAATCCAGGTCACATGACCAAGATGGCTGCCACGCCCATATATGGTAAAAACCACTCAAAAATCTTCTTCTCCAGAACCGGCAGGCCGATTTTCATGAAACTTGGTTTGTAGCATTTGGGACTCCAGTCCATCATAGTTTGATAAAATGATGACCCTAGGATGACCTTGACCTAATTTATGGCAAGGTCAATTTTGGAAACATAGGCTTTAACATGGGAAAAAGTGAAAACTATGGATTTTTTGAAAACTTTTGCAGCCTGATGCCTGAATAGTGGTAGATGCAAACAACTAATGGAGTAGATGAAGGTATATGATTAATGTAGGTCAAGGTCATCTCTTGACCTTGGCCAGTCTGTCGTCCATACACACTTTTCAAAGATATTCTTCTCTGAAACTGCTGGGCCAATCAAAGTGAAATTTTATGTGGAGCATCCATGGGTAGGGGAGACAAAAGTTTGATTGCGAAATCCAGGTCACATTACCAAGATGGCTGCCACGCCCATATATGGTAAAAACCACTCAAAAATCTTCTTCTCCAGAACCGGTTGGCCGATTTCCACGAAACTTGGTATGTAGCATCGGGGACTACAGCCCATCATAATTTGATAAAATGATGACCCTTGGATGACCTTGACCTAATTTACGGCAAGGTCAATTTTGGAAACATAGGCTTTAACATGGGAAAAAGTGAAAACTATGGATTTTTTGAAAACTATTGCAGCCTGATGCCTGAAAAGTGGTAGATGCAAACAACTAATGGAGTAGATGAAGGTATGTGATTAATGTAGGTCAAGGTCATCTCTTGACCTTGGCCAGTCTGTCGTCCATACACACTTTTCAAAGATCTTCTTCTCTGAAACTGCTGGGCCAATCAAAGTGAAATTTTATGTGGAGCATCCATGGATAGGGTAGACGAAAGTTTGATCGCGAAATCCAGGTCACATTACCAAGATGGCTGCCACGCCCATATATGGTAAAAACCACTCAAAAATTTTCTTCTCCAGAACCGGCAGGCCAATTTTCGCGAAACTTGGTATGTAGCATTTGGGACTCCAGCCCATCCTAGTTTGATCAAATGATGACCATAGGATGACCTTGACCTATTTTACGACAAGGTCAATTTTGGAAACATAGGCTTTTACATGGGAAAAGGTGGAAACAATGGATATTTTGGAAACTGTTGCAGTCTGAGACCTGGAAGTTGCTAGATGCAGACAACCAATGGAGTCAATGAAGGTAAGTAATTAATGAAGGCCAAGGTCATTTCTTGACCTTGACCCAAAGTCATTTAAATATCAAAATTAAAATTGAGGTTTTCTCATAAATCACTGGGTTTGGAAACTATTGCAGCCTGAGACCTGAAACTTTGCAGATGCAGACAACTTATGAATTCAATAAAGGTGTGTGAGTATTCAAGGTCAAGGTCATTTCATGATGACTTAATGCTGCAGGATCAGGCTTCAGGTGAGCGTTTCAGGACCAATGGTCCTCTGGTTATCTGTTTGTGTGAATCATTGCAAATTTGTTTGATACCGGTTAAGTTGTGAATGATTTCAAGAAAATGTGCATTGCCAAAAGACCAAGTGGCACTTGCAGATGTCATACATTTTTCACTTTTTAGCTCACCTGAGCCGAAGGCTCACAAGGTGAGCTTATAGGATGGCCATGATCCGGCGTCCGTCCGTCGTCCGTCGTCCGTCCGTCGTCGTCGTCGTCGTCGTCCACAATTTCAAAGATCTTCTTCTCTGAAACCGCTTGGCCGATCTAGTTGAAATTTTATGTGGAGCCTCCTTGGGTAGTGGCATTTCAAGTTTGATCGCGAAATCCAGGTCACATGACCAAGATGGCCGCCACGCCCATATATGGTAAAAACCCTTCAAAAATCTTCTTCTCCAGAACCGGTGGGCCGATTTCCACGAAACTTGGTATGTAGCATCAGGGACTTCAGCCCATCATAGTTTGATAAAATGATGACCTTTGGATGACCTTGACCTATTTTACGGCAAGGTCAAATTTGGAAACATAGGCTTTTACATGGGAAAAAGTGAAAACTATGGATTTTTTTGAAAACTATTGCAGCCTGAGGCCTGAAAAGTGGTAGATGCAAACAACTAATGGAGTAGATGAAGGTATGTGATTAATTTAGGTCAAGGTCATCTCTTGACCTTGGCCAGTCTGTCGTCCATTCACACTTTTCAAAGATCTTCTTCTCTGAAACTGCTGGGCCAATCGAAGTGAAATTTTATGTGGAGCATCCATGGGTAGGGGAGACGAAAGTAAAGTTTGATTGCGAAATCCATGTCACATGACCAAGATGGCTGCCACGCCCATATATGGTAAAAACCACTCAAAAATCTTCTTCTCCAGAACCGGCAGGCCGATTTTCATGAAACTTGGTATGTAGCATTTGGGACTCCAGCCCATCATAGTTTGATAAAATGATGACCCTAGGATGACCTTGACCTAATTTACGGCAAGGTCAATTTTGGAACATAGGCTTTAACATGGGAAAATTTTTTTGAAAACTATTGCAGCCTGATGCCTGAAAAGTGGTAGATGCAAACAACTAATGGAGTAGATGAAGGTATGTGATTAATGTAGGTCAAGGTCATCTCTTGACCTTGGCCAGTCTGTTGTCCATACACTTTCAAAGATCTTCTTCTCTGAAATTGCTGGGCCAATCAAAGTGAAATTTTATGTGGAGCATCCATGGGTAGGGGAGACAAAAGTTTAGTCGCGAAATTCAGGTCACATGACCAAGATGGCTGCCACGCCCATATATGGTAAAAACCACTCAAAAATCTTCTTCTCCAGAACCGGTTGGCCGATTTCCACGAAACTTGGTATGTAGCATCGGGGACTTCAGCCCATCATAGTTTGATAAAATGATGACCCTTGGATGACCTTGACCTAATTTACGGCAAGGTCAAATTTGGAAACATAGGCTTTTACATGGGAAAAAGTGAAAACTATGGATTTTTTGAAAACTATTGCAGCCTGATGCCTGAAAAGTGGTAGATGCAAACAACTAATGGAGTAGATGAAGGTATGTGATTAATGTAGGTCAAGGTCATCTCTTGACCTTGGCCAGTCTGTTGTCCATACACACTTTTCAAAGATCTTCTTCTCTGAAACTGCTAGGCCAATCAAAGTGAAATTTTATGTGGAGCATCCATGGGTAGGGGAGACGAAAGTTTGATCGCGAAATCCAGGTCACATTACCAAGATGGCCGCCACGCCCATATATGGTAAAAAACACTCAAAAATTTTCTTCTACAGAACCGGCAGGCCAATTTTCGCGAAACTTGGTATGTAGCATTTGGGACTCCAGCCCATCCTAGTTTGATCAAATGATGACCATAGGATGACCTTGACCTATTTACGGCAAGGTCAATTTTGGAAACATAGGCTTTTACATAGGAAAAGGCGGGAACAATGGATATTTTGGAAACTGTTGCAGTCTGAGACCTGGAAGTTGCTAGATGCAGACAACCAATGGAGTCAATGAAGGTAAGTAATTAATGAAGGCCAAGGTCATTTCTTGACCTTGACCCAAAGTCATTTAAATATCAAAATTAAAATTGTGGTTTTCTCATAAATCACTGAGTTTGGAAACTATTGCAGCCTGAGACCTGCAACTTTGCAGATGCAGACAACTTATGAATTCAATAAAGGTGTGTGAGTATTCAAGGTCAAGGTCATTTCATGATGACTTAATACTGCAGGATCAGGCTTCAGGTGAGCGTTCTCAGGACCAATGGTCCTCTGGTTAATTTATGTTTGATTTTTTTTAAATTGGCTCTTCTTAAATTTAATGCAGGTGGAGTATCTTATCTTTCGAAAATCCTGATGTTGGGCCCCTGCCCAAAAGGACTGTGGGAATAAGATGGGATGGTTAAGCCTCCAGACAAAGCTTTTACATGACATTTATATAGTAAAACTGGGGTATGCCTATTTTTCTTATATTTGGTTCAAAACGTAGATTGTGGGTACTGGTTAGAACCGCATCGGCGAGGCGGTTCTAACGTGTACCCGCAGTCAATGTTTTGAGCAAAAATGTTAAACATATCAAAAATTTTCTAATGAAATTTTCTAGTTTTTGCCTCTGAAAAAAAAATTCTGTTTATTGTATGAGCAAGTTTTCGTAATGTTTACTAGTTAACGACTTTGAAGGTCTGAACCTGCCAAGGAAAAGTACTTTAGTCAAACAATCCATACATAGGGCTTTAATTGTTTACTTGGGTGGTTATATTTTAAAGCATATTTTGCATGTCATGACATCCCATTGTTGGACTGAAGTGCCATAAAATGGAGGCAACATTCTGACATGACCATGGCTGTTGACTGGCATGAAAGTAACAAATCAAGCAAAATCCTGATTATATATTTAACTTAAGTGAGGCTGTGATTGACCTGTTTAGACAAGTGAACTGAATGTTTCTTACTTTTTAGCATAATAAAACCCCTCTTTATTAGATCTGATATGATAGATAGAATAGTTCTAGCCAAGAATAAGGCATCACCCATGACTAGGAAGTGGCTACCACCACCAGCGATTGATCCACACAAGAAAACCACTCTAGCCAGGTCTGACCCTATATGGGCTGTAGGGCCACATGGATGCCCAGAAGCTTGAAATTTGGATGAAGAAGAGAGGCGGGTTGTACCCGCTACTGGCTGTACAGGCCTCTAGGAAATACATAGGCACCTTAGTTGATGCATTTTAGAAATAGTTTTCCACATTACTCAAATAAAAAAATTATAGGTCATCTGTAGCTTCCTTTAAAATTAGTTTAGTCTTACTCGTCAAATTACTCTACTAGTAAGATCATTTACCATATTGAAATGTTCAATATTTAAGTGTACATTGTATTTACAATATGTTTGTGCCATTGTAAATGTTGACCATATTTACTTTTCACATTGACAAACATGTAGTTTGCTCAGTCACATAATATTTATTTAATTTTTGTTTTCAATTGTCTTGTTCTGCATTTGATTATGCAAACTTTGATTGTCATATATTGGTTTCTTGATAAGAAAGGCAGTCTTTCAATATTTTGATCAGACCAATTGCATTTGCCTGCTGGTCTTTGCACAGTCATGTGTTTCTAATTTGTACCACATAAAGAGTGAACAGTCAGTCAGATAATAAATTTTATCATGTTGAGCTGCTTACCTGTATTCATTACAAAAACTTGCCCATGCAGTTATATACAGAGATTTTTTTTTCAACTGTAAAACATGAAAATTTCATTGGAAATGTTTTTATATTTTTCTTATTTTTGCTTAAAACATACTTTGTGGGTACACGTCAGAACCGCCTCAAAAGTCAGAACCGCCTCACTGAGGCGGTTCTAACGAGTACCCACAATCTATGTTGTGGAGCAAAAATAAGAAAAATAGGCATACCCCTGCAAACCCCAGTTTTACTGTATTAAAGTAGGGTTGAAGGGGTATACATTGCATGGACATGTTTTCCTGATGTCATGGGAGATTCATCAGGTCAACTGAAATTTTTCGTTGGTTTTAGATTTTGTATAAATATCAAAATAGAAAAATATACATGTTGATATTAGAATAACAGAAATATAAGGAATTTAAGCCACACATTCATCAGGAAAACATGTCCATGAAAAGTATACCCCCTTGAACCCCACTTTTATATAGTAGAACTGGGGTTTGCAGGGATATACCTATTTTCTTTATTTTTGCTTCAAAACATACATTGTGGGTACTCCTTAGAACTGCCTCAGTTAGGCGGTTCTAACTTATGTATCAACAATTAATGTTTTGAGCAAAAATATTAAAAACATCAAAATATTTCGAATGAAAGTCTCTGTTCATTGCATAAGCAAGTTTTCGTAATGTGGAAAAAAAAGAAGAAAGAAAGTCAGGGCAAATACTGTTCAGAATCAGACACATAAAAGTAACATAGTCAGACAGCATAATAAACTTTATAGATGCAGCATTCATCTTTAATATGAAATTTAAAAACACTATCTGATTATGTGGATAATAAGAGAAAAAAACTGGTTATATGTGAAAGAGCTAATTTTTCACTCATTATGACATATTTGGTAAAATGATTTTTGAAATTATGATGAAAAAGATACAGGTACACCTGTCAGACAACTTTGTTGACCAAATCCAGATTAATTTGCTGGTTCCCAGTTTTCCAATAACCAAAGTGGAAATGCAGGTAACCTGTTACCCCATCAGTTAGTCATTGGTCAATATTGAACACACCATCAAATATTGGCCAATGACTAACTGAGGGGGTTTAACTGATTACCTGTTTTTACAATTATATTGATTGTTTGTCAGCTGGAAACCAGCAGTTAATGTGGTCAAATAGCATCCAAACATGCAGTTTTGCATGGCTTGGTAGTACAGTAAAACATCAGAATACCCTCTATACAAGACCTCAGTATTTTGCACTGTATGTGATTTGCATATTACCGGTATGCACTTTATATCGTATGCACATTTTTGTGGTTATCATAGTAGTAAATGTATATACATGTGGTAAGAAGGGCACATATGGTTATGACACATTTCATACCATTACGAAAACTTGTCCATGCAATATTCAGAAAAAAAAATTGGCTGAAAAAATGAAATTTTTCACTAGAAAAATTTTGATATTTTTCTTATTTTTGCTCAAAACATAGATTGTGGGTACACGTTAGAACCGCCTCGCCGAGGCGGTTCTAACCAGTACCCACAATCTATGTTTTGGAGCAAAAATAAGAAAAATAAGTATACCCATGCATACCCCAGTTTTGCTATATAAAAGTCGGGTATAAGGGGGTATACATTACACGGACATGTTTTCCTGATGTATGGCACAATCAGATATTTACAAATTAGCAATTTTATATATTTCTTACATTACTCTGTGTTCGTTGTCTTCATGTATTTAGTCAGTAACTTCGACAAACTCTATAACTACACATATTTTAGCCTGCTGCACAACTTATGTTTCCTCATGGGTCACTTTGCAATGGCAGTTTCTTGCTAAATTTGATATACATGACCATACATGTAAATTGAATGCTAACTTTGATGTAGTTACCTGATCTTTTACCCACTTTGGTCACCGTTCAGTTTGGTGGTTATATTTCCAAGCACATTTTTGGTGTTATGACATCCTAATGTTGGGTAGAAGTCCCATAAAGTGGAGACTACGTCCCGACATGACCATAGCTGTTGACTGGGATGCTAATCCGAAAATCAAACAAATATGAGCTGCATCATGACATCGTAATGTTTTGAAGCAACATTGTCTTTAATAACTAGTTGAATTGGGATTTTACATGCATTTTCACCGACTTTAATACTGAGCATACTTTCACTGTCAAATTCTACAGTTTTACATGTACCGCCTGGTAGTTGGTCCAGAAAGTTAAGTCTAATTTCAAAATCACAGAGTCATACACTGCCTTTATTTGTATTTCTTACCAGATGGAACTTAGAAAAGGATCACAATGGCCTAGTGTTAAGACTTGGATTGAGATGCAGGTGATTTGATCTACCCTAGTGCTAAGTTGTGTGCTTGGTTTATGAAGTGCTGGTTAAATTAATACTCAGGAGGTCGTTGCTCTGTCATGATATGACTGAAAAATGGTTGACCTGCAAATTAAAGCACAAAATAAAAAACAAACAAACATAGAACCAACCTGCTGCTCAATCACAGAGCTTTCACTAGCTACAGCCTTCAAATTTATGATAGCTTTATAGTACTTTGCAAGGAGCAAACACATGCATTGTATGTAATAATGACAAAACTTTAGCAGAACAGAATACTCAAAATCATTAGTTTCATTGGGTTTCAAATTGTTATCATGTTTTACTTTGTTTTGAATGTTGAAGATGATCACAGTGGGATATGGTTATCGTTGACATTCAGAATCATGTTCTAGATTATGTGCTCACAGGAAAAAATATCAGGTGTATTTGTCAATAATTTGAATAAACATTTAGTTCTTCACCTTGCTTTTCATTGTTCAGTTAACACCCAGTCAAACCCATTTCTGGCGATCTTTGACAATTGCAAACTGTTTGGGACAGACCTTGTGGCCAAGTGGTTCATTACCACTCTTAATCATTTCTGATGTGTCCAGTATGGGCTAGAGTCATGCATGGAGCACGTGGTATACGCCAACTTGGTTCAGCTTGCAGATATGTCAAATTGCCGATTCATACAAGAGTTGTCTGATATTGAAACAGTATACAATACTTGCGCAAGAACATGGTTAGGGTAGCGCAGGGTATAGTGGTAGTGCATCGAACTCCGAATCGAGAGCTCCTGAGTTCGTATATCGGCACTTTGTTATGTCGTTGAGTTAGGTACATTACATTATCTCCACACAGTACTGGTTAATTCCAGTCACAACATAGATGAAAAATAGTTGACTGGGACGTCAAGCCTCAATACTTGGTACATGTGTATTGTAATGAGGAATAAGTAGCCGACCCGGCATGACCTCAGCTGCTTACCATGCCAGTTAAGGACTTATGGGTGGTCACTACATATATACATAATTGAAGATTTACCTGTATCAAAAAGTATCAACAAACGATAAGCGCACACGAGCCGCCTCAAGTTACCCACTTTCAGAATTTTCCAGAAAAACATGTTTACACTAACTTTTCCCAGAGAAATACATTTCCATGACCCCAAAATAATCCTTAATTTGTCAGATTATGTATCCTAGACATTTAGGCTTTGTGTAATTTTTATTCAAATGCATTCCATTTTCCAGGAAATGGGTCCCACGAAAACCTGTTACATTTCCAATTTTACACCAAGCTATTTAAAATTTTAAAATAATAACTATTGAGTCATTCCTAGTATCAGTGACGTCTATTGGCAATAAATACACATCATCATTTGATTGACAGATTCAAGAAAACAGTAGATTTCTGTTTTACATACCCCACCCACTCGTGTCAATATTGATAAATCCTTAAAGCAACAAACAGCAGAGCTATTCTGTACGGTTTATCTTCGATATGAATACGTGTCTCCTATGTATGAAAAGGTAACTATTGTTTTTCCAGGATTTATGTGGACACGATTTTTCGCCGATTATTCTTTAATGGACGTTTCAAATGGAAATCAAAGTATAGAAATTAGTTGTGTCCATATAGTCTATATGTTTATTTGAAACTATTCAGATAGCTACCTTGTTTGGAAATAGACAGTTGGCGTCCTAGTCGAAGAAGCAGAAGTGCTTTGTCTGTCTTCCTTCTAATGTTAGTTGATTTAACCAAAATTCGACGGTGTTCTATATTTTCACACAAAGCCCAATCCACGGGCATGAACCCGGAGATACCAGGCCACGAATGAGAACAAACACTACATGGTATCTATGAAGCAAGTATTTGCTTTCTCTTGAGTGCTTGTCAACATATGAAAGAAGACTACCAAAAGGGTTACACGCATTTGGAAACGCGCGCGATTGAGGTGGATACAAATCGAAAGCAAAAGTGATAAACAAAAATGTTTGTTGATGATTATTTTGTTTATTATGCTACAGCTAGGTCCATGTTGGGACCTTGCCTCCATTTTATGAGAATTTTACCCAACCTTAGGATGTCATGACATCCAACAAGTGCTTCAAATATCAACAGCCAAGTAAGCAACTTATATGTATGGATAATTTGACATGAAACCACTTTTCCTGGGGAGGCTCAGACCAGAGCGGTTAACCAATAGTCACATGGCCAGTCAGTAGTGTCAAGTATAAGCTTTGCCTGTAGGCACAAGCAGCCCATCTATTTCTTCAAGCCTCAATGGGCAGGCCCCCATATTCCCACCCGACCACCCTTGAGCGAGATTATTGTCATATATAGAATGTGATCCACTGAACGTGTCTTCACTATAAATTATGAAGGCGAGTAAATATGGTCCAAATAAAATGCAAATAAACCACGTGTGTCTCGCTAGGATAGTTCTGTGAGGCAAAAATGGGTATAGTATCGTCTTAAAATGACATTTCAAAGGATTCCAGCTTTTGTAAAAAATGATAGAAAATTGAAAAAATAATTTTTAGTTAGCCGGTAATACTCTTATTTCTCTTGCTCAATTTCTTTTATTTCGGAAACGTTTAAAGATGCTCTAAAAAAGAAAAACCATGTCCACATAAATCCTGGAAAAACAATAATACGCTAGATGACCAAGAACTGGTGCAGAACAAAAGTATTCAGGTGGGCAAAACCAAATTGGCCATCAGGTACTGATATAAAGAGGACATATCGTAAGCTGAGTGAACAACTATTTCCTTAAAGGTGACCACTCAATTGCCAAAACCGTCGCGTTAGAGTACAGGAGTCCCGGACAAGTAAGCTCTGTGTTCTCAGAACTTAAGGTCACATCAGCAGTGATGCAAATGAGAAGTAAAATCGAGGTCGCGGCGGACCTCGGTCGACAACACATGAATCGGCGAAATCTGCATTGCTGTCTGCATCTGCAACCGTGTCGGTTTGAGTGTTGCGTTAGCGTAAACTGTATGTGTCGTTTTGTTCTCGTGCACATTAAAACCCCAAGCAACGAGCGTTATGGGCCGCTTCAAGGCGCTTGCCAATAGTGTTAACGCTGATCTTGGATATACACAGTGATTTACCAAACATGTACAGAATTAAATACAATCATGTGTATACCTAGCCTGAAGCACAGCAAACGTATGTTTGACAATGAGAACGATATGGAAGAAAACATACAGGTTGTATACATACAGGTGGCAAATGCCACCTGATACACAGGGGGCCTTCTACAGTATAAATTTACCGAAAGTTTTGTAACGAAACTATACCGAAGATCGACCTGTGCAACACGTCTTTTAGGCCACTACAGTCGATGCAGGTATGGACACACCCGTGTTTCTTAACTACATGACGAAAAGTAAGAAGTCGGCACAGATCGTCTATCGGCATTCAGTCCTTGCATGTGCTACAGAGCTTACATTTCTAGCGGACTTACGCCGTTGAAACACATTTATACCGTTGTTGAATTATCATAATGCGGGGCGTTGTCACAATGTACATGTATGATGTGACATTAGCTAATTCTTGCGGTGTTCGATTCGGATTCAATCGCAGATCATAAGTACTCAGTTTTTGTCGAACTTTTGCCATTTGAAACTGATACTGTAAGTCTAAGACACTGGTATTTCAGACGATTCATACTATTTTTTTCTCTGATAAAAGCTCGAATCCTATGTAGCATGATGATGTTATTGCTTCCCTGAGAATGTAGCCAATAATCGCAGTGTTTCAGCCGCATTGTCAATGTCTTTTACTGAAATAAGATGACCCTACTACAAAATAGACTTATGGCATTATGGTTTAATTTCCAGGAAAAAATCAATATGCCATCTAATGATTTAGTTAAGAGGCATTGTTGTCGTTGACATAAGGACTACGTTTCAGTAGCAAATGTCAATTTACGAGAGTAATAGTTTTTCCCTGAAAGTATTTGTTGTATCCGAGACAATATAAACATGACAATATCACCAGACTGATTGAAACTATGGATTGAAACAAAAACATCTTTTGCTAGACAAAACATCAGCTGATTTTGTGTGAGGGTGTCAGTAAAGCAAAACAGATCAATTTGGATCCAGTCAGCATTGGCCTGAAGACGTTAAACTGTTTCTGTGCGGCATTTTGCTTAATTTAATTTAGTGTGACATTTGGCGGGAAATATCTCGCGCTCAGCTGCTGAGGCAGGTAAAATTGTTCCACGTGACAAACCATGTGACACGTATTGGAAAAGAAAATGGAGGCAGGTGCTCGGAAAATTAATTATCTTAGGCTGAAAAACAATTTGATCAAAACACAATGTAGCTGAAATTTTAAATGATGAATCGACGAGATGGGGATTCGTTCGAGTAAACTAAGCTCAAGTGAAATAAAGGATTTGATGACTTGCACATACTGTAAGTAAAATCGATGTGTGATTTCTCTTAATTTGTTATGGCATGACATTTACCATAAACCCTCTTATAATCTGCACTTATAAACTACTGCATTAGCTACATATGCTCCTGTAATCCGAGACTGCTCTGACAGTAAATAGCCTTCTATTATTTTTGACTGGCGGCTATGTCAGACCCTTTATGGGTTTGCAGCCAGAGAAGACTCGGGTTAATGCTCCTGGTAAGACATAGTGGATAGGCTTTGTAAATTCTAGTTAACTTATACCAGAACATTTTTTATGTTGCACATGAAAGACATGCAATGGACACAGAGGTACATGCAGTACAATCATCAGCACCACTTGCAGTGGTCCTGCAGGGGTATTGTTGGCTTGAAAACTAAAGGGGCCATTTTGAGAAAAATTCTCACATAGAAACATCATTGCCTATCTCCTTACATAATAAAACTGACTCATGTTTGTGAAATGTAGGGGCCATTTTGAAAATAAAAGGGAATTTTTGCCCATGGCCCCTTCCAAAATTATCTCTGGTCCTGGACTGTTGAACCACGGGTCTTAAGTTTGATCCCAGACCTCTACAGTTTTCGAATGAGACTTTAAACTGTGATCCAGACTCCATATGACCTTAGCACTCCATATGACTTTAGCGGCTGAGAATCTGTAAAACATGAGCACAATCAACTGCAGGTGAGGCAATTGGGTCATCAGCAGACACAAGTACATGTATTTATGCTCAAAAACTGTTGTGGGTCACCATAAAGGCACTACAAAGCACGCAAAAATTTACATTGTGAATGCAATGAAAGTGTTGCGAATGTGTTGTGGGCTCACGGGTCTAATTCCTACAGTGAAGTTTGAACTTAACTACACACATTTGTGCACTTGTTGAGCACATGCGGTGCACTTTAGAGGTGAACAAATGAGCCGCCTCATGGGAAAACCAACAATGTACCGACCTGTACAAGCACAGAAAAGAGCTAGAAGCTTGAAATTTCGGATTTAAGTAGAAGAGGAATTGTACTATCCAAGTAGCGAAAACAAAGGCGCTGATCAGCTTCGCGGTTACCGCGAAGCTGATCTGCATCTTTGTTTTCGCCTATGCAGATTGTTGGTTTTCCCATGAGGTGGCTCAAATGTAGGACATTGTGCAGTCTTGTGTTGCACATCAAGTGCACAAAGGGTATTCAGTATATTAAAAACAACCAGAGAAGCCAGGGAAAGCACAATTGAACTTGAATGCCTATTAAAACCTGGAGGCTATACACAATCATGCAAGGTAAGTGAAATTCTGTAGTTATCAGTGGTGGTGGTGTAATGGATAGCGTATTCGCATAGCAATCAAGAGGTTGCGGGTTCGATACCCGGCTGGTACATGGTACATATGCCTGTCATGTTGGTGACAATTGTTCACCTGACATATTAAAGGCAAACTGCCCATAGGGTGTAACATTTTTTTTTTATCAAATCTGCATAAGGGAGCGACCATTTGATTTTTATGGGGAGGGCTGGAAGATTTATTTCAGCCTGGGTATTTTTTTTGGACCATCCTTTATCCTGGATTTTTATTTTTCGTAAAGGAGGATCCTGGAATTTTTTTTTCATATATATATAAAATGTTAGCTTAAATTGGTAAAGGAGGAGAAACCCAATAAAATAGGTGACAAATGAATACCAGAGCAATGACCAGGCCCCCTAGCAGATTCCAAGAAATAAAAAGTTTTTTTATAAAGGCTATTTTTGCCAAAATAAAGGCTCTTTAAGACAGATTTTTGAGAAAATAAAGAGCACAGTGTGGTCTGCTAACAACACAGTGAAATAGTTTTCAGAGATCAGCAACACCTATTTTCCACTTCAACTCTTTGTAAAATAACCCAGAAGAGTCCCCCCTTGTAAAAAGTATGAGTGAAGCATAATGCTTAATTAAGCCAGGGGTCTGGGGGCCGGCTAGGCCCCCAGAAGCCAAATACTAAGCTTCAAGTTCCCTTACAATTTCAGCATTTCCTGATAGCAAGTATATAAAATAAAGGCTATTTAGTTAAAATTATCACCTATTTTCCACTTCAACTCTTTGTGAAATAACCCAGAAGAGTCCCCCCCCCTTGTAAAAGTATGAGTGAAGCTTAATGCTTAATTAAGCCAGGGGTCTGGGGGCCGGCTAGACAAATACTAAGCTTCAAGTTCCCTTACAATTTCAGCATTTCCTGATAGCAATATGTAAAATAAAAGCTATTTAGTTAAAA
The DNA here is from genome assembly GCA_964017185.1 of Rugalucina vietnamica. NCBI lineage: Eukaryota > Metazoa > Mollusca > Bivalvia > Lucinida > Lucinidae > Rugalucina > Rugalucina vietnamica. Next base: position 38,603,378 of record OZ024870.1, read on the forward strand.
TTAAGGTTTGAGAGTAAAATTATAGGCTTTTTGGTAGATTTTGGAACAAAATAAAGGTGTTAAAGGATTTCCATTAAAATAAAGGTTTTTAAAGGTTTTAAAGGTTCCCCTAGGGGCCCTGAATGACATACTATATCAGCTCAGTTGGGCTAAAATGCCCTAGTGAGTATTTGTAAAGAGGCATCTTTATAATATTAAATTTCTGTTTCAGTGATGATACTTGTTTCAAGTGAATCGAGGAACTAGAAAATCAACATTCTGCTTATGCGAAATCAATTTAGACACTGATCAGCTGTGCAGTGACTTTACAGCTAATCAGCACCTTTGTTTTCACTCTTTAGACAATACATTAATTATTTATACATATTAATTTAATTTGTATTGTATTCATTTTGTTGTACCTTTCACCTTGGTTAATAATATATGCATATCAGCAATTCCAGTTCAAAAGGAAAAAAAGTACTTAAAATGTAGGTTTATGTTGAAAGTATCTAAAAAAAATTATTTAAAAACAATTATCAGATCAATTAATTATTTTGTAGAAAATAAACATAATTGACATTTAAAATCCTTGTTTACAAGTTTCTGCTTATTTGCCATTAAAACACTCAATTTCCTTAAACATTGTCCTGGATATTTTTTTTGTTTGTTCGATCATCCTGGATATTTTTTTTGTTAACATCATTGTCCTGGAAATTTTTTTCAAAAAATCTTCCAGCCCCCCCCATAAAAATCAAATGGTCGCTCCCTAATAGTGAATTGATTCATAATATGAAATTGAGCTTATAGGTTTATGTATGCTTCATATATCAGTATTGCATGTGGTTGACCGCTTTTAGTAGCTCCTTTATTTTGGCTACAGAGATATAACAATGTCATTAAAAAAATTGAAATATTAGATGAAAGTTGTTTTTGTTTCTCTACAACTTTGAGCTAAATTGTTCTGGTGTAAACTAATAATTATATTATTAATTTATAATTTATTTTTTCTTTCAGTCACCAAGAAAGAGTTGCAACAATGGTAAGTAAAACTGAAGGCTGCCAGACTGGGTCACAAAAAGTCTGATCAATACTCACTTAACTAAAAATAGAATCCTATTAGGACTAATTAATTATTTAAAAACTTTAATGTACTGTTTAATTGCATATATGGTCTTAGCCTGTCCAGGAAAAGTGGTTTGTCAAAGCATACATATATAATCTTGCGTTGTTTGCTTGGATGGTCACATTTTAAACCACATTTCCCATGCAATAGCATCCCATTGTTCATTAGGAGCATGCGCGGATCCAGAAATTTTCACGAGAGGGGGTCCAACGAAAATGGTGATTTTTGGTCACAGACGAGGGGGGGGTCCAACCCCCCAAAAATCCCGAAATTACCTTTTTTTAGGTAAAATTTTTAAATTCCAGAGGGGGTCCGGACCCCCGGTCCCCCCCTCTGGATCCGCGCATGAGGAGTTTCAAAAAATGGAGGTAACATCTTGACATGACCAATAAATCAAACAAATAGAATTAAATAAATTGATAAAATTAAGAAAATAATGAAGAAAATATAGGATTTATGAGGCTTGTTGAACATTTATAAATCTTTATGGCAGAATTTCTTTTATAAATTCAGTTAACATGATCACAAATGCAAGATTATATTTTTCACATGATGCAATTGTATAGGCTCGAGTCTATCTTGATCCAGCATTCCTCACTAGGAATGTCTACCAGCAAGGGCAGATCCAGGATTTCTGGAAGTGGGGTTCAAATCCATCAAGAGGGGGTTCGTTTTCAACATTTTACCTGTTTTTTTCCCAATGAAATTGAAATAATTTGGTCCCAGAGGGGGTTTAAGCGAACCATCCGAACCCCCTCTACCAGGTTCTGAAAGGGTTCTGCAAGGAGTTGTTTTTCCTCATGAAGAGAATGTTTGCAAGTAGCTAAAAACTAGCTGTGTCAGTTTTTATCTGATCCTAATGGTGAGGAAAACTTGATTTAAAGCTTCACAACCATGTTGGGCCATTTTGGCTTTGACTCTTGAAGTCGCAGAACATAGCCAGGCGTGAGAAGTCACAGTGTCAAAATATCTTAGTAAATAATGAAACTGCAGAGATATTACCTGAAATGTTTGTCTACTATACATTATATATAGAAGCTTTTCTGTGACAAGCTACCATTCCAAATTTAGAGTGATATATGAACATCAGTTGATGCCATTAATTCAGATAAAATACTAGGACACATTTCTGGGTTAATTTGGTAACCAATCATTAGCTACAGAAACTAGCGGTAGCTACATAGATGGTATTATATAGATATGTCAGTGCCATGTCAAAAAGAGAGACCATACTACCAGACAATGTCATAATTGTCATTATATGTGTGCAATGAAGAGATGAAGCCTATTTTTTGCAATGGGGAGAATTGTCATGACCTTTATTTATGGTAATTTAATTTAAAAAGTCTCTGGAAGCAATATAAAGTACATCCACTGTTGGTTTGAATATGAGCTTTTTCATTCTTAATAAGAAGGTGCAGACAACTTTACAAAACTTTTGATGTGTATGAACTATAGGAAAGAAATTAATGAGTCTTTTGAGGGCAATATTATATGGATACAGACATCTAATATCCTTCCCTATGAGAGACAGCCCTGAAGTGTTTTCAGTGCTAATCGGTTGAGCATCTGTGCTATCTTTCCAGAGCCTCTGTTGTTTGCAGATCTGCATGTACAAAGGCTTTCAAGATCTGACAAAAACATTACAAAAACACGCCCATGCAATAAACAAAAATTTTTTTGCTTGTAAAAATGATAATTTTCACTGGAAAAAAGAAGAAGATATTTTTCTTATTTTTGCTCAAAACATAGATTGTGGGTACACGTTAGAACTGCCTCGGCGAGGCGGTTCTAACGAGTACGCACAATCTATGTTTTGGATCAAAAATAAGAAAAATATGTATACCACTGCAAACCCCAGTTTTACTATATAAAAGTGGGGTATGAGGGGGTACACATTTCACGGACATGTTTTCCTGATGTTTAGATATTTGTAGCTGCTTTAGCTATACTTTTTGGGGATAGAATAAGTTTGAGCTGAAAGGCACCAGAATCACATGACTCGGTTCATTTTGTCTAAAATTTTGTCTGACAGTGTTATTAGCAATTCAGGAGAACAGATAAAGTTCTGATTAATGAGATTTTTGGTTTGTTTGTTGTTTTTTTCCCCATTACGAAAACTTGCCTACACAATATACAGAGATTGTTTTGGTTGTAAAAATGAAACTTTTCAATGGAAAAATTTCGATATTTTAATATTTTTGCTCAAGACGTAGATTGTGGGTACACGTTAGAACCTATGTTTTGGAGCAAAAATAAGAAAAATTGTATACCCCTGTATACTCCAGTTTCACAGACAGTAAAAAGTGAAGTAGGAGGGAGTTTACATTTCAGGGACATGTTATCTTGATGTCCCATAAAAAACCTGCTGTTGGATATATTAGATGAGCTTCATCCATGTTCGTCAGTTGTATGATGCATCTGCATACCTGTAATTATGTTTTCTTGGAGAAAAGATAAATAAAAAATCAATTCGATATTTTCTAGGAATTTTACCTGATCCACTTGTCAGCACACTGATTATTGATTCTAAGACAACAAAATGAGGCGCTGTAAAGAAATTTGACAATCTGCATATGCGAGAACACAGGCGCGGATCAGCTTCGCAGTAACCGCGAAGCTGGTCGGTGCCTTTGCTTTCACTACATGGATAGTACAATCCCTTTTCTACTTAAATGCAAAATTTCAAGCTTCTAGCGAGCTTCTGTGACTGTACAGGCTGGGTTGTGTCAGACCTGGTCTGAAACCCAAATTGTTGGTTTTCGCAAGTGAAGGCTCAAATGAATGCCAAAATGTTGCATTGTTATGTAACTGATTGTTGTTTACCTAAGTGAAACACCACATTACGAAAACTTGCCCATGCAATATACAGAGAATTTTTTAGCTTAAATATTGAAAATATTCAGCTGAAAAAATTTGACATTTTTCTTATTTTGCTCAAAACATAGATTGTGGATACACTGAGGCGGTTCTAACGAGTACCCACAATCTATGTTTTGGAGAAAAAATAAGAAAAATAGGTAAACCCCTGCACACCCAAGTTTTTCTAAATAAAAGTGGGGTTCGAAGGGGCATAAATTACACTAGACGGATGAGAAATCTTTCTTTTATTCAAGAGAAGTTGTGGTCAGAAGCTTCATGTGCATAATCAGAGTAAATGTCGAGCTGATGAATTTTTAGCGGATTCTCACTAAATAAAACCTTACATGTTGAAGAACCAGCATATGGTACTTCTGGAGCTCCTAGTCATAATCAGCTGTGTTGAGAAGTACAGAGGCGATGTCCTTAAACATGTCCATCTTTTCTGGGACAAACAAAATATCACCTTTTGTAAAGATATATGTTAGAAACAATACCTTTTTGTCAACTGTTCACAGAGTTTTTTTTTTAGAAAGGAAAAAAGATGTGTACATGTATTTTAATGATTGTAATAACTTCGTTTTTCAAATGACGTTATATTATTAATGTGCCACCACATCAGAAAACTAACAATTTGCAGGCGCAGACCAGCTTCGTGGTAACCGCAAAGCTGATCAGCGCCATTGTTTTTGCTATACAGATAGTACAATTCCTCTCCTTCTTAAATCCAAAATCTCAAGCTTTTAGCCTGCTTCTGTGATTGTACAGCCTGGTTTGTGTTGGACCTGGTCGGAAACCCAAATTGTTGGCTTTCTCATGTGAATGCTCAATTTTCTTTTCCAGGTACCGAGACTTTGTACGCGACTGTCCCAGTGGTGCTCTCAAACAGCAGGTACGTAGACCATGTCAGCCATGATGCAAGAAAGCCGGTTTTTGGGATTTCTGTTCAGGTCACACTCAAACCAGCCTGTACTGTCACAGTTAATAGCTAGAAGCTTGAAAATATGGATGTAAGAAGAAGAGGGATTGTACTGTCTATATGCAATATCCGGTTTTCTCATGACGTGGCTCATGTGTTTCTTCGTCATCACCAGAAAACCTGTCCATGTTTACTGACCACAACAAACCTAACACTTATGAAAATACACTCATGTAATCATGTAATATATAGAAATTTTTGAAGATCTAGAAATTGAAAAAAAAAATCATCAGAAAAATTTTGGTATTTTCCATATTTTTGCTCAAAACATTAATTGTGGGTACAAGTTAGAATGGCCTCGGCGATGCGGTTTTTACGAGTACCAACAATCTATGTTTTGGATCAAAAATAAGAAAAATAGCACCCAGTTTTATTGTATAAATAATATTATTTTAATAAATGGTGTTGTTTATGTCATTTCTTCTCATGAAAAGTTAGGGTGTGAGCTCTAATTAGAAGTAACACCATTTAAGGTGGATTAGGACATACGAGTCTCATGACACCGGATTAATTTCAGCTTCATCATCTCGAAATTGGTTAGCTCATAAAATCTGAATAGCGTCAATCCACTACCCTGGGGATATGATGCGATTTCATGTTTTGAATTCTTTCTGAAGTGTGTGCAATCTTGAGAAAAACATTTTTGTCATTGCACAGTCAGCAGTGATGCAGATAATACTGTTTGTTTATACGGTTATCATCTCGATTGTCATGAAAACATGTCCGTGTAATGTATACCCCCTTATACCCCACTTTTATAAAGCAAAACTGGGGTATGCAGGGGTTACCTATATTTCTTATTATTGCTCCAAAACATAGGTTGTGGGTACTCGTTAGAACCGCCTCGGCTAGGGGGTTCTAATGTGTACCCACAATCTATATTTTGAGCAATATTAAGAGATTTATAATGAAATTTTAGCATTTTTTTACAACCAATAAAATTTCTGTATATTGCATGGGTATGTTTTTGTAACAGAAGACAGGCTTTCATGGAATCGGTTTCAGATTTTCAGCAGACATAATGACTTTCCATTTATGATGTGTTTATTGCCCATAAACAGGAGTTTATTAGCCTGATGTTCAGAGCTTTTAGGATTGGATATCAATATTGAATTCCAAGAACACACAAATACTGCAGAGGAAGAATTGTTTTTCTCCCTAAGGACAATGAGACAAGACCTCATTTTGAGATTTTTTATAAGAAAACCTGTGTGCCACATCTTGTCCAGCCAGATCCCACATAAACTGGGCTGTACAGTGAAAAAGGAGACGAAAAATTTGTAATTTTGTTTTTAAGACGAAGAAGGATTAAACTATCCCTGAGGTGAAATCAAAGGTGCTGATCTGCAGTAATTGCACAGCTGATCTGCATCTTCGCTTTCACAAAAAGCTGCTTTTCTCGTGATGTGACTGAAATGTTTCCAGAGATTGAAGCTGGAGCTGCCCATGCACGTGCTGTAGTATGATTGATATTTTAGGATTTGCACTGTACTTCCATAATTCTTTGTTCCTTAATCACAAACTAGATTGAATTTTCAGAATGTTTCCAAATTTTGATTGCGCATTTACAAGTTACAACATTAGGTTAATTGTTACACATCATTTTTCGCAAATTTGTAAGAGAGAAATGGCCCTTGATTGACATAAGAATGTTTCGCTCATTATTTTAAGCATGAATTGACATGACAACTGGTCCTGGTTTGGGACAAATCTGTCATCTACACAACTCTTATATGAGCCGCCTGGTGGGAAAACCAAAAATGTGGTTTCCGAACAGGTCGGACACAAACCGGCCTGTATAGTCACAGAAGCAGGCCAGAAGCATGAAATTTCGTATTTAAGAAGAAGAGGAATTGTACTATCCTTGTAGCGAAAACAAAGGCGCTGATCAGCTTCGCGGTTACCGCGAAGCTGATCTGCGTCTTTGTTTTCGCCTATGCAGATTGTTGGTTTTCTCATGAGGCGGCTCTTATAGTAGGCCAGAACAAGGCAGTTGTACTCAGGAACAAGTAAATAAATTCCGTATTGTTGAATTGTGAATTAAATAATTTTTCAATGTTTGTAGAAATATTGTGCAAATTGAAATAACTGTATAAACTTTTATTTATATTGACTAATTTTCACTTTAAAGGCAAAGAACAAGAGCTTTTTAAGTTTTGTAAGGATTCAATAGCTTAAAGTACTAAATAATATCATTTGATGCGCATCGTGAGAAAACCGGTCTTCGGGGTTCCGACCGGGTCTGACACAAACCAGCCTGTACAGCTACAGAAAATTGAAATTTTGGATTAAGGAAGAAAAGGAATTGCACTGTCTGTGTAGCGAAAACAAAAGCGCTGATCTGCGAAGCTGATCTGCACCTTTGTTTTCACATAGGAAAAATCTGTTTTTCTCAAGACACGGCTCATTTTAAATATAAAATTTGAGCCTGCAAAGAGAAAATGTATCTAAAAGGAGTCAAGTCTCTAGTTTAGTTCAAATAAAATAATCTTAAGTTACAGTGCTAAAGCCAGCCAATGTTTAATGATTTTCGTTTTTTATGCATTAAATTTTAATGTGGTCCTGAATGTAACTGTCGGCACCATAGTTGCTATGTTCATGGTAATTTTGAAACATCATTAGAAAAACAGAAACAAAACAAACCTGTACAGAAGCTAGGCAAAATTCTTTTGTGTACTTTTGATATTGCCTTAAGATGGTCTGTCTGCTATCCTTATTTGCACAATAATTTGGAAACTACATTTTTGCACATCACACTGTTCTACATCTCTTGTAGATAAATATCATGCCTCTTACAATTTCAAGTTATAAAACACTTCAATACTTCTTTTTAAAAAATGGTTCACAAAATGTAGATGTTTAGACTAAATATAATTTTGAACAACTGTTACACTTTTTCCAGAAAAAAAAGTAAGCAACGGACGCCCCCTATTTCAAAAAAAAAAAAAAAATCCTATTTTTGCACACCGACAAAGAAGTGTAATTATTCACAAATGTAGTCGTATAGACTAAATATAATTTTGAACAACTGTTACACTTTTTCCAGAAAAAAAAGTAAGCAACAGACGCCCCTTTTTTTAAAAAAAAAAATCCTATTTTTGCACACCGACAAAGAAGTAAGACATGTAATGTACTTATATTTATCCAGTGGCGTGGAAACAGGTCTCCAAAGGATGGTGTAAGGAAGAGTAAACAAAATTATGCTCTTACTTATGTTCAAGGATGTACAGTTTTTCTCTCAATGCATTTCAGCATAGTAAGTCTTATTTTATTTTTTTAGAAGTTACTGTTATAATTACTCTTTCAAAGAAGATAGATGAGCGTTTATGATAATATTGGCCTTGTTGGTTTCATTAGGTGTCATTTTAATACCATAATGAGGGGATCTTTGTCAATAAACTTATAAACCTTTTGAATTTTTGAGCTGTGTCATGAATGACATCTGTCGAACAGGTATGACACAATCTTCACAGAAGATGGTTAAGGGATTGAAAACTGGGAGTTACAGGAAGTCTGTATAGGGGTGTTGATTGTCTATCAAGTATCTCATTTGTTGACTGGTTGCATGAATTCTGCATAGCTGATCTTTTGCATAATGAAAAAATACTAAAAGAATGACAACTTGAAATAGACTTCTGCAATATAAATAATGAATATAATGAATATAAATTGTGGAGCGGACTGGCACAGTTGGTAGCGCATTGGACTTTGGGCTGAGTGGTCCCCGGTTCGATCCTTGTCAGGGGTATCATCTGTTGTGGCCTTGAGCAAGTCACATTTCCACAGCTCAGCATGTATATATGTATTATATGTTCTTAGTCGCAATAAATAGCTCTGTAGAGCTTATGTTGATTGTTAATATATGTATGGGACTTTAAATAAAGATTATTATTATTATTATTAAATATGTACAAAGTATGATGCCTGAGATATTCTTAAATAGTCATTATTATGTCATCTTCTGTGTGTACATAAACAAAGGCACATGCCAGCTGTACAATATCTGGGCAGCAGTTTTGTGCCATTGTAAGTAATTTGCTTACATCATTAGAAAACCAGCATGTTGCAGAAACAAAGGCGCAGATCAGCTTCGCAGTAACTTCACAGTACAATTCCTCTACTTTCTAAATCCAAAATTTCCAGCCTCTGGCCATCTTCTGTGCTTATACAGGGCAGTTTGCGTTAGACCTGGTCGGAAACCACAATGTTGGTTTTCTCCTGTCGTGGCTCATTCGTCTTAATGTCTCGGCATGGTAACTTGTTGGGAGCTTTAAGCACACATGAGATCTACCTTGTCTTTGATATTTCAAGAATATTTGAGCCGCGTCATGAGAAAACCAGATTTTTGCCTATGCCAAAACAAAGGCGCAGATCAGCTTCGCAGTAACTGCGAAGCTGATCAGCGCCTTTGTTTTCGCTATACAGATAGAACAATTCATCATCTTCTTAAATCCGAAATTTCAAGTTTCTAACCTGCAAAGACCGGTTTGTGTCGGACCTGGTTTTCTCGCGTCCTGGCTCATTTGATCATGACAATATTTTTAACCTCATTCTTTCACTTTCCTGATTCAAGAGGATCAGTTAATGACAAAAGATACATGTATGCCTCTGGGATGCAGCTTTGCTTTTATCACTAGATATGACTTGAGTAACAACCAGAACAAACAAACAATTCATCTCCTTCCAAAATCTCAAATAGGAACACAATACCAGACATTTGGAACATAAAGTGGCTCTATTAAATCGAAGCCAACTGAAATTAAATTTTGTAGGATTAGAAAATGTTAAGCTAGGCTTGTAAAGTATGGTAATTTTAATTGGCATGTTGTGTTTGAAACACCCTTGAGATCAATTTCTTACACAAAAACAAATGACAGGTCTGATCTATATGATTTAATAAACACACATATTGAAGTATTTTACAACAGAAATTTAGATGGCCTCTCAAGTGGTCCTTTTAAATTTCTGATAAGGGTTTTGCCACCTTGTAAAACTGAACCTCTGACACAAACTGTCAATGTTTATCCTTATAGTACTTTGACAATCATCAGCAAAGGCAATACATCGAAAACTTGCCCATGCAATATACAGAGATTGAAAATTTCACCAGAAAATTTTGATACTTTTCTTATTTTTGCTCAAAACATAGATTGTGGGTACATGTTAGAACCGCCTTGCTGAGGCGGTTCTAACGAGTACCCACAATCTATGTTTTGGAGCAAAAATATGAAAAATATGTATATCCCTGCATACCCCAGTTTTACTATATAAAAGTGGGGTATAAGGGGGTATACATTACACAGAAATGTTATCATGATGTTACCACTCCACATGCTCCACACCTTAGAACTTCTTTCAGAGACTGGGTCCATGACATGTATCTTTTCATACAGATATAATGATATTAATCAGCATCATGGGTTTACGGTTACCCTTGACTGAACTCCAATATGACTGAGACTTAGATGTCCCATCTCCATATGACCATAGCTGTTGATGAGGTGTTAAACAATAAAACGTAACAACAGCAACAACAAATGTTTGATAACATTCACAGAACTTGCTGCAATGATTTTTGGAAAAGGAACTGTTTAATATTGCTTTCATTTAGGTCCATAAAACTGGACCATGTAAAAACATGAATGAGTTGATTGATCCAAACCAGTGCTGTAAAAGAGCTGTGTTTTCATATAATATACTAGTAATATTTTTTATTTACATTTGTATTTCTACATACTTTCCCACTACCATTAATATCTGATCTAAGTAAGATTTACTGTTTACTAGAATTATTTATATTCCAGGATTGTTTTAAATATCTTAAATCCATGAATAAACAAACAAGAGGATGATTTTCTTTCCTGACTTTCAGGTTCAGGTTGCTGATACTTCAGCTCTATGTGCAGGTCCTCGGGCCGAGTCATCCCTCCACACATGGGGATTGATGGAGTACTTGGCTTTGTATGCTGGGGTCAGCTTATTCAGTCTCTCGACAATCTGGTTCATTTCTTCTGCAGACACTTTTCTTTTACCCATGAATTTTGTCTCTAATTCTGGAATTATTATGTTTGTTTTGATGGGTTTAGGCTTAATATAGACATATTTCTTATCAGCTAAGTCTACCCCACCCCGACTGGAGACCGTAGGTTTGGTTATCCTTGACACTATATCCTCTATACCACCTGGCGCAACTTTTTGTCCTCCATACACAAAGTCAGTATAACTACGCTCAATTCCAGCACCGCCTGTACTTGCAACTGTGGGTTTAGTTATCCGTTTCACTATACCATCAAGTTCCTCTGGGGAAACATCTTTGGATCCATAAACATAATCTTTATTTTCAAATTTTTCAGCTATGGTTACGCCACCAGCACTTGCTACAGTTGGCTGGGTGATATGGTCCATGTCTGGGGCAACACTTTTCGATCCATACACATAATCCTTATTTTCAAACTTCTCGGCGATAGTTACACCCCCTGTACTAGCGACCGTCGGCCTGCTAACTCGATCAACAATTAATTCAACATCCTCGAGGGAATGAGTGGTGGTGAAAGGACTTCCGACGTACCTCTCACCACTCCAGCTCTTCCTTGAGACTCTAGGCACAGAAGTGTGTGGACGTTTCATTTCCAGTGATTGTCTTGGTTTTCTAGCCATCCTTGCACTGTACACCTCCCTGTTGTATGAGGGATCAGGTGGGTCATCACTGATGAAATTCTTCTTTTTTGAAGGATCCATGATAATCCAAGGTGTTGGTTTCGGCACAATTTGGTATTTCCTTGGTATAGAATATTTCTTCTCTGGTTTAGGCGGTGTCTTATGTTTCCTAGCAGACGACAATGGTGTTGATGAATTAGAACCACTTCCCACAGAACTTGGTGGTCGTTTTAAAATTTTTGGTCCGGTTAGATAGTCAGCATCCTGTACACACCATATTCCTTTTACATGTCCTCTTGAGCACGGTCTGGTTGAAGGTGTAGCTACTCTTTCAACTATCTTATTCAATTGCTTATTAGTGACCTGGTGCCAAGGTCCTAAGATATGAAAATGTTTCAATTGGCCACTATTGGCAAGATAAAGTCGCTGTATATACTCTAGGTATTGTTGATCGCTTTTGGTTAAATACTCGAAATCCTTGGGGTTTAATCTTATGGGTGAATTCATTTTGAAAAGAAAGAAGGTATTTCGCCTTTTACAATTTTCCTTTGATAAAGGATTTGATTTGGCTGTTCAAGTTAAAAAGATTTGTTACCTCTGGACTTTAGTTTTATAGAAAATGTAGGCTAATCTTAATGAACATGCATAGCTAGGTTTGAACTTGCTAGGTAAAGGTTTAAGCCCCTTAAAGCTTAAGCAGTCAAAATGAAAAAGTCTAGAATGCTGGTGCCGTAACTGCTGTTAGTCGCTTGCTTAATCTTTTAGCCTTGGTGAATAACTGTGTTTGTAGATTAAGTCTTTCTTTTGAGAAGTTACCTTTTGATTATGCCATTTTTTCACAATTTAACCCCTTTTGTGACGTTAATGGGCTATTAGTGGTTATTCTTATGTAAGAATTTTTTTCCCTTTTTAGCCTTCTGATGTAACACTTTATTGGTGTTTTATCATATGGAAGTAAACATGTAATTGTTTAGCGGTGGTTGATTAACTTTTCAATATTTGTTCACATTAAGATAGTTTGACTGCTGGTCGGCCTTTAAATTTCACAATTCAAGCCCACACAATTCATTAAATGTGTCCTTCCACAGCATTAGACACAGCTTGTTTATTATCTGTGTGCATGTCTCGTAATTTTACGCAGATCAATTCCTGTAGTGCATGCAGCTGCTACATGCCTTCAGATTCTATTCAGATAAGCAGCATTCTGTCATCAGGAAAACATGTCCATGCAATGAATACCCCCTTAAACCCCACTTTTATATAGTAAAACTGGGGTTTGCAGGGGGTATACCTATTTTTCTTATTTTTGCTCCAAAACATAGATTGTGGGTACTCGTTAGAACCGCCTCGGCGAGGCGGTTCTAACGTTTACCCACATTCTATGTTTTGAGCAAAAATAAGAAAAATATCAAAATTTTTCTATTGAAAATTTTCATTTTTTACAACATTAAAAAATCTCTGTATTTTGCATGGGCATGTTTTCATAATGTGATAAAAATGTGTTTTTGGTGTGCTTCAAAATAAGAAGACGACTGTCGTAGTAATCACTATGCTATAGTTAGAGAGCCACACTGGAGCTGATTGGACTGCCTAGAATGCACAATATGATCTATGCCAGCCTTTCTTGTAAGGGTTTTATGTAAGTCACATTGTCTCGTAGCCTAGCTTAAATGCATTATGGCATGACTTTTCTGTATCAGGGATTGTTACTGTGTCATGCAGGCAGATTCTAAGTTTTCATGTCCTTTTAGGTATCCCTGGCAGGTTTAAATGTCCTTGTGAATGCAGCCTTGCTTCTGCTTGCCTGTGAAAGTAAAAGAGAAAACATATAAGTATATGTGAAAACATGTTTAAGTAAATGTGAAAGCAAATGTAAATGCATGTATAACCATATTGGTACTTATTAGCGTACTTAATTGCTCCTGTTAACGTGAATACATGTAATACTTAAAGTGAATAGATAAGAAATACATGTATTAGTAAAAGTAAATAGGTGTTTTGGGGTAAATATCTAATGAGCTAAGGGGTTTACCAAAGCCAGAAAATTAAATGTTGCTTGCACTAACTTAGAAGGTAGAAAAAACAAGACTTACTGGATATTAAGAGATACACTCGCAACCTTTTTACATTACACATGTGCAGACCATGGGCACACCATGCTATACTTACGAGCATGATTTTATTCTGACCATTATCCTCACATGTTGCATTATTGTTCTTCAGCATGTTCAGTAATTCCTTTATCAGTCCATTTCATACCTATATTATATATTTTCATTAATTAAAATATGTATAATTCAGTTTTAAAGATCAAATTCAAGTGTTTAGCTATATTAATATCTTGTTATTATTTTATAACATGATGTTAAGGACAGATAATGATCATTTGTTAGATTATTAAACAAGATAGTTAAACAATGTCAAAACCTGCATGGGGGTATACTCATATAGTTACATTGGGTATTATGATTGATTTTAAAAAAGAACAGTCTGGCCAACCTGAAGGTATAAGTATATAGTAAATGTGTTAACTCCATAAAATAAGGTCAACGATTATTATTTATTTTTATTATAACTAGGGAAAGAAAGCTGGTTGTTGAAAACTGCTGCCATTCCACTCACCCCTACTCAGTATGCTGCTTTTTACATTACACTGCTCTTACTGCCTATAAAAAGCAAACTAATAGCAGTGAAAAATGTGCAATTTCTACAGCTATCAGTTGCCCTGCCCAGGGGCTTGTGCAGAGTGGGAGGTAATAATTAAGACTGGTGCATTGTGTTGTATGAAGCCGAAAGACAGGGATTCATGAAACACTGTTCAAACAAGTCCCTTATCTTATCTGATCCATTGTGATGTAGTTGCCAGATAAGATGTAAAGATTATCAATATCATAAATATTTGATACAGACCCTATTGGGACAATGTTCTCATTAAATTCCATCGCCAAAAGGTGACAGATTATTTGTTCCTGTTCACAAAGATGGCTTGGCACAGTTTCTATCAAAATACTGTGTCACAAGACGGCCTAACTTGAGGCTTTCACCGGGCAACAGTTCAACTGCATTTTGTAGGATTTGCACAATTCTGGCAAGTTTTCCATGCACTCACTCCAACTGGGAAATACAATGTGTTTAGAAATGCAAATAAACACACAAAGTGAGTCAAAAATAGCAACATACGAGGGTTGTCCCAAAAGTTCCATTACACTCACTGTTTTGCCACAATAAAAGCACGTCAGAGCTTACAGCACTTATGATCACCAAGTACTATATCTAAGGGCTTTGGGTGCAAATTTTCGTACTGCTACGTGCATTTGTTAAAATGCAGCGGAAGTTTGAACCTCTGTTCCCCTACTGCACCGGAGCAGGTCTAATGACGTTGCCGCTAATTCTGATTTTTTCTTAATATTTTGCCATTTGGATAAATACACTACAAACAAATAATCTATTTCAAAATTAGATTTATATTTAGCTAAACGATACTGTTGCATATATTTGGAAATCTGAGTAAAATATTTATAAGTAATTCATCAAAATAATGCTATAAAGATAAGCCATGCAAAATAAGAACAATTAATCAAATGCTATCCATGTTAACAACTGCCCATGTTTCATTTTGTCAAATAATATTACTATTAGCTGATATATCGTTTTAAAAGTAGGTGGTGTGTTATAGTATTGAAGTCACCAACTTATATCAACCTAAACATTTGCTTTGTTTCAGATATTTTAGATGTTTAAATATAACGACCCTTTTTTTTGCTCCGCATGTTTTTGCCGACGTCGTAATTTTGTCGTTGAATTTTTATAGGTAAGCTATTTTATTTGTCACCCAAAGTATCAAATCGTTCTCAAATTTCATAACATTATCACTAAATGATGCCCATAGAATAGTAGTTAGGCTGGTATATTTTTCCAAATGATCACATTATACCTATGTTGATTTAGCAGATTGCGAAAAATAGAAATTGCGAAAACAGTTTGCATAATTTGACTTGCTCCGGTCATGCCTACTTATGGTAACCAAGGTAACTATAGCAGTGAGGTCATTGAAGTGAGAATCATTTTATATAGTAAAATAAGTTCCAATATGGCCAATTATTCTGCATGAGTAACTGTTGTTGGTTCCAGCTATGCGTTCAGAATAAAATGTATGTGTAACGGGACTTTTGGGACAAGCCACGTAACTGCAAACAAATGATGTAGATTCACTGTAACTGGCCTAAAAGCGAATTACATGTATGTTGCATGTCCAGAATATGCAGTATTTCTTTTTTTTTTTTCTTTATTTTATTATGTCTCCCCCCTTCAGGGTCGGGAGACATATTGTTTTTCCCCGTGCGTCTGTCTGTCTGTCCGTCCGTATGTCTGTTTGTCCGTCACAAATCGTGTCCGCTTTATAACTTGAAAACCGTTAAAGATTTTTCAATGAAACTTGGTACACTTGTAAACCATGACGAGGCGATGTGTCATGCACAAGAACCATAACTCTACCTTGAGTATTTTTGGAGTTATTTCCCTTTGATTATTTCGATACAATTTCGTGTCCGCTCTATAACTTGAAAACCGTTAAGATTTTTCAATAAAACTTGGTACACTTATTAAGCATGATCAGACAATGTGTCATGCACAAGGGCCATAACTCCCTTTAATTATTTTCCATACATATTGTGTCCGCTCTATAACTCGAAAACCGTAAGAGATATTTCAATGAAACTTGGTACACTTATAAAGCACAATGAGATGATGTGTCATGCTAAAGAAGCATAACTCTTGCTTGCATATCTTTGGAGTAATTTCCCTTTGATTATTTTCCATACAATTTCGTGTCCACTCTATAACTTGAAAACCGTAAGAGAAATTTCAGTGAAACTTGGTACACTTATAAAGCACGATGAGACGATGTGTCATGCACAAGAATTATAACTCTTGCTTTCTATCTTTGGAGTTATTTCCCTTTGATTATTTTTCCATACAATTTCATGTCCGCTCTATAACTTGAAAACCATAAGAAATATTTCAATGAAACTTGGTACACTTATAAAATGATGAGATGATGTGTCATGCTAAAGAAGCATAACTCTTGCTTGCATATCTTTGGAGTTATTTCCCTATGATTATTATACCCCCGGCATTTATGCCTACGGGTATATAGTTTTCGCTTTTCCGTTCGTCCGTTCGTATGTTCGTTCGTTCGTTAGTTCGTATCTTCGTTCGTAATTCCGGAACGTTCGTAGAATTTATGTCAAAGTTTTGGTTAAAGTTTCTCTAGAGGTGTATATCTCATGAACCAATGGTCAGAAACTATTCATATTTGGACCATAGGTACCCTATAGGGTTTGCTTTGTTTCCATGAGTTCGGACCCCAGGGTCCATGCCCGGGGGTGGGGCTGGAGGTCAAAATCTAGGTCACCTTTAAAATGTGCTGTTTACAATGTTAATGTTTCTTCTCTTTAAGTTCATATCTTAACAAACAATCATAGGAATGTATTCTTATATAGTTCATAGATACCCTTTAGGGTTTGCTTTCATATTCAATGTCACCAAATCCTGGTTACCGTCCCCAGGGGTGGGGTTGGGGGGGGGGGGGGGGGGGGCTAGAGGTCAATATCTAGAACTTCTTTAATAATTGTATTTTCTGTACTTTTTTTTACTATCATGTTAAGAAATCATTCATACTTGCCCCATAGGTACTCTATAAGGTTTGCCTTCTTTCTAATGACATTAGACACAGGGTACATGCTGGGGGTGGGGCTAGAGGTCAAAATCTAGGACATCTTTTTTTTTTTTTTTTTTTTTTTTTAAGAATGACATTCTAATTTCATTTCAATCTAGGACTGAGGACCTGACCCAAAATGTCCGCGCTTATGTCCTAGATTGGGTATACACGTCAGCTCTGTATACCGCTCTAAAATAGATATGTCATTCTAAAACTACACTTCCCCATGTTTGTATGTAAAGTACTTTACACTGCTTATTTCTAAAATGTACTTGATGAGGGTGCTGTCTTTCGTTGATGATGTGAGGTTCAATGTCAGGGGTGAGCATGTGCCGGGTTGCTGTAGGGAAGGGGGCTTGGTGGCTATCAGCCGGGGGTATACGTGCCTCTCAAGGCACTTTTTCTAGTTTTTCATACAATTTTGTGTCTGCTCTTAGTCTATAACTCAAAAACCATTAGAGATTTTTCATTGAAACATGGTACACTTATAAAGCATGATGAGACGATGTGTCATGCACAAGAATCATTACTCTTGCTTTCATATCTTTGGAGTTATTTCCCTTTGATTATTTTCCATATAATTTCGTGCCCGCTCTATAACTTGAAAACCGTAACAGATATTTCAATGAAACTTGGTACACTTATAAAACAGAATGACAGGATATGTGATGCACAAGAACTATAACTGTTGCTTGCATATTTTGGACATGCACGTAGAAAGGGGGGAGACATCAGTTTTCACATAGAAAACAAATTCTAGTTTTTTATTTTTATCTCTTTATTTATTTATTTTATTTTATTATTTTTTTGTAGAATTTTCAAAGCGAAATGCAGCTGAAAAGGTGCTTATCCATGCTGTGCTTTATTGATTTCTTGTGAGTTTGAAACAGAAAGCTTATAATAATGATAATAATGTTTCTTGTATTATTACCACTTACCTCATAGCTTTGTGGTGAGCCAGGGAGGCAAGACTGACGAAGAAGCGATCTTGTTGATGGAGGCTCAAAATCAGTTCTTATTTCGAAAACATTCCCATGCAATATACAGAAATTTTTTTCAAAAAGTAAAAATTGAAAATTTCACTGGAAAAATGTTGATTTTTCTTATATTTTCAAAACATACATTGTGGGTACATGTTAGAACCGCCTTGCTGAGGCAGTTCTAACGAGTACCCAAAATGCATGTTTTGGATCAAAAATAAGAAAATTAGGTATAACTGTAAACCCCAGTATTGCTATATAAACATGGGGTTTAAGGGGGTATACATTTCACGTTTCCTAATGTCATTTTGGCTATCCTGGACTTTCTATCATGTTTGATTGTCAAATATGACAAAATTGGAATGACAGAACTTTTGGTTGATGTTTTTTTATGATAATTTTCCTTTCATTAATTTAATCGCTTGAGACTGAAAACCAATTAGAAAATCCTAAGTTTTTGAATTTCCATTGTAAATCCACAAAATTTGTTCAACAGTGAAATACCTAAGAAAATAAGAAACCATATACTGCAAGGTGGCTTTATTAAACCTTTTCCGTTCAGTGCCGGAAATTAAAAAGAAAAGTAACAAAATTAATTGAAAACTTTGTAATTAATTGTTTTTCAAACTACCGATAATCTCTGACACTTGACTTGATCGTCCGTTTTATCTCCATTATGAAAACAAGTCCATGCAATATACAGAGGTTTTTAAAGTTGTAAAAAATGAAAATTTTAAGTAGGAAACGTTTGATATTTTTCTTATTTTTGCTCAAAACATAGCTTGTGGGTACACGTTAGAACCGCCTCACCAAGGCGGTTCTAACGAGTACCCACAATCTATGTTTTGGAGTAAAAATAAGAAAAATAGGTATACCCCTGTATACCCCAGTTCTGTTATGTAAAAGTGGGGTTCAAGGGGGTATATACTACACGGACATGTTATCATGATGTCGGTTTATTGTGGTTTTGGATAAATTGCATTTAGCAGGCAAATCTATTTGCTGGGTGTTCCACCCTATTGTCATCTTAATCTTTATAATATTTGTAATTAATACAAATTTATTTTGTATTGTTTACTTATGTAATTAATATAACAATCTTATCAGTAGTTTGTTTGATGTATTGATCTGTGTGATTAAAGTTGATTAAATGCTTATCTCTGGTAGAATTTGCCTGTAAAAATGACATGATACATGTTTTTGTGGGTTTTTTATGTAAAGAATTTTTGGTAGAACTTATTCGTGAAAATAACTTGATCCACTGTTGTTTTAACCTTAAGAATTTTTCCTGCTTTGTGATTTTCTGGTAAATTGTGAAACAATAATTACTTGTTGTGGTTGCATTAAGTAATAACATTTTTTTTATTGAAAATATATGAGCCGCATCACGAGAAAACCAGATTTTTGCATAATTATGCGAAAACAAAGCCGCAGATAATCAGCTGATCAGCGCCTTTATTTTTACTACACGGATAGTACAATTCCTCTTCATCTTAAATCCGAAAGCTGGCCATCTTCTATGGCTGCACAGACCTGTTTGTGTCGGACCTGGTCGGAAACCCGAAGACTGGTTTTCTTGCCTTGCGGCTCATATTTGATGAATTTTTAATCCAGGGATTCAGGATTTTAACTGAATTCAGGCTCATAACATGCTCCTTAAAACTTACATTATTGACCATTATAGCAGTCATAAATAAGAAATTAAGAAGTATTTCCTTGTATAAGTCATGTATAATATTAATACAATATGTGATATTGTTTCATTGTCCTGTAGCATCATGAAAACATGTCCTTGTAATGTATACCCCCTCAAACCCCACTTTTATATAACAAAACTGGGGTATGCAGGGGTATACCTAATTTTCTTATTTTTGGTCAAAAACATAGATTGTGGGTACATGTTAGAACCGCCTTGGGTACCCACAATCTATGTTTTGAGCAAAAATAAGAAAAATATCAAAATTTTTCAGCTGAAAATTTTCAATTTGTACAACATAAGAAAAATCTGTATATTATAGGTGCGTACTTTCGTAATGGGTAACATGGTTTCACTGCTACCCCAGCTTCTGTAGTTCTTTCTTCTTCCTCACAGTACATTTGCAGGAAGTTCTATCAACAGTTCTTTCGTTTTATAGAATTAAGTACAGTAAAGTTTACAGGGTCTGATTTTTGGCAGGAAATTGATGGCAAATAGCATTACTACCAATTTATTCATGCAATGGTGGCAGTATAATATACTCAGTACATAAAGAAACGCAAAAGGTATATTTTCTGTCATAACTTGTACAATTTTAAAGATAGCTACATGTATTTCAAATTTACAGAAAATGAAGAATGACATGTCTCCTACCCGCAGACTGAATTCCATATTTTTTTGAACACGGAAACATTATGATTTTTGGCGTCAATAAAGAGTACCCATAAACAAAAAGTCGCAAGAATTTGTGGTGAAGAAACTTTAAAAACCTCTTCTGTTCACTGTTTTCAGTTTCTGATTGCCTTTCATAAATCAGAATTGAGTTTGTGAGTCACTATGGCTATCTTTGGCTTCTATAGTCAACAACATGAAGAGGTGGCCAAAATGCTCAAAACGATGGTCAATCTGGCACACTTTAAAAATTTAAGTCATAAGTGAAAATTGGGCTTGGCTGCAAATGATATGAGTAAACACTTCTTTCAGAAGAATAATACTGTCTCAAACACAGCTGTATACTGTTCATAAAATGTAACGCACCTTACATTTTGACCAAAATGGGCAAAATTTTAAGGACGTCTAAAAAATTAATTCGAGGGACTAGCAAATTGCAAATTACGTTAAATTGGTGTCGAATACTGTAGTAAAGTTTCATGCTATCAAATTCTAAATCCTTGTCTTAACCTTCATTTTATCACCAAGAGAAACTGTATAATGAACCGGAAGTTCTGAAAAACGACCAGAAATTTTAACCGAGGGTAAGCTTTAATAGAGTCACATTTATGTTAACTAACATTATTTAATCGAAATAGGGACATCATTTACCAAAAAGGAGACCAAATTGCCGAATTTCAAAAGAGTTTGTTATTTTTCATAAAACGCATTTTTAAAAATCCCATCAAAATTTTTCTTTTAATGAAATTCAATTAATTTTGTGTTTTTATGATTTGCTGGACCACAATGATCATACTCGAAGCAAAATTTTATTTAATTATTCTCTCAATTGTGTTTTTTGGAGAAAAATGTTGATTTCACAAGTTTTCACCTAAAAATTACACCCGCTTTCAAATCGCAACGAAACTCAGTTGTGAAACTCTCATATGACTCCTTAGAATCACTTAGACTTTGAAAATATATTATACTAAAGCAAAAAAATAAAAATCAAAACTTTGCGTTTCTTTTTGTACTGAATATATTATTTCATTGCAGGATATTATTGTCTTTTTTCATGAAATTATCCACCATTAGTGGTAGAGTTACTTCCATATAGCAACAGTCCCTCAACAAACTCAACCATACTGTCTTTTTTGTTGCAGGAATTTGAAGCTATCTACCAGCAGTTCTTTCCCCATGGAAGCCCCAAGAAGTTTGCAGCCTATGTCTTCAACATCTTTGATACAAATAAGGTATTTATTTTTTGTTTTATAGCTAGCTCTCCGGATGCCAGAAAACTTAACTAGGCATTCATTATTATACACAAGATCAGCATAAACTTAAGCATCTCAAAATAGCTTAAAAGTCTAGAACTTGTTCTCCGAATATAGGTACTAAAAGAAAAGCCGCACTGTATGATCATGTTTGATTTTCATAATATGATTTTCATGACAGTTACCATCATACATGTATTTAAAACACCATGGTAATAATTTAAACAAAATTCTGAGACTTTCTGACACTGGATGGTTACTTTCATATGAGAACCATCATGATAACCAGTTTTCAGAATTACAGAAAGTCTAGTGAGTGTTACAAGTTGGAGATTCTAAGTTTGAAATTTGCTGTTTCATTGACCAGGATGGGTATATTTCCTTCAAAGAGTTTATCTGTGCCCTATCGATAACCTCAAGAGGCAGCCTGGATGAGAAATTAGATTGTAAGTATGAGTTACATATAGCTAGCTCACTAGAAGGACCTTATTAGCCTGTGGATAATGTGTCATCTGTCACTAAAGCCTTACCATAAATACAGATTCCTCTGTATGGCACAGTTTTGCATGGAACCAATGATGCTTCCAATATAATGCAACTTAACGTTACGAAAACTTGCCCATGCAATATACAGAGACTTTTTGAGCTTTAAAAATTGAAAATTTTCAGCTGAAAAAAATTGATATTTTTCTTATTTTTGCTCAAAACATAGATTGTTGGTACACATTAGAACCGCCTCGGCGAGGTGATTCTAACGAGTACCTACAATCTATGTTTTTGAGCAAAAATAAGAAAAATAGGTAAACCCTTGCATACCCCAGTTTTGCTATATAAAAGGGGGGTTCAAGGGGGTATACATTACACGGCCATGTTTTCTTGATGATGCAATGGTAGGCATGCTTATGTTTTGTCACGAGTTAAACTGTGTTTAGGGTGTTATGGGTTTTTGAGCTAGACCGACACAAAACTGTGCTATGCTAGCTCAGAGGCTTGAACCTTTGGATTAAGACATTGCTTTAAAGGCATATAAATAATTCAACACAAGTAATTGTGCCAATATCTTTGATATTCACTGTCTCAATTCTTTGCTTGTAAAGCAAACCCAGTTTGCTTGTTTTTTCCATTGAAGTTCATGCTTTTCATTCTACATGACCTTGACCTTTTCCAGGGGCTTTCAGTTTGTATGACCTTGACAATGATGGGTTTATCACTAAGAAGGAGATGATCGATATCATCGATGCTATTTATAGCATGGTTGGCAACATCATGGACCTGCCTAAAGATGAGGATACCCCAGAGAAGAGGGTTGAAAAAATCTTCTCTCAGATGGACATGGTAAGATGGTTGTTTTATTGCACTGAGAATAACAAATAAGTTTGGTGTTTGATGATTAATTAAGTATTCATTTGATTGTAATATACATAATTTATCCATTTTTCTCAAGATGGGCGTCTGCTGGGGCTTTAGGGAACTGGACCCTAGGTCGGGCCCCATGTTCCACTTATTTTTTTCATGACAATAAAAGAATTACCATATTTGTTCTAATTAGCATACAATGTGCTTAACTTTTCAAAATAACTTAAAGTTTGCAAAATATCTCTCTAATAAGCGCGCACTACAAACGGAAACAGCACATTAAACTGCTGAAATACCTATGCCAAAATGTCAATGATGAAGCCATTTATGTGTTCCAGTCGATGCAAAATAATGTTTTAACATTTAAGTGTAAGTGTTAATGCTTCTACTATAGCATTAACACATAAAATCTGTGTAAAATACCAACATGCTTGTCGAGTAGTGTGCGCTTATTGGAGCATGTGCGCTAATTAGAATCAAATCATTGCATGGGGTTGGGATTGTGGCGTTTAGAATAAGTGTGATTATATATGCATCTATTGTTTTGCTTGTGAATAAGCTGCTAATAGAGAACCATAGTGCATTTATAGTAAAAGACACCTTGAGTCGCATCGTGAGAAAACCTATATGAAGACAAATGTGCAGATCAGCTTCGCAGTAACTTTGAAGCTGATCAGCGCCTTTGTTTTCACTAAACGGATAGTACAATTTCTCTTCTTCTTAAATCCGAAATTTCAAGCTTCTACCCTACTTCTGTGACTTAACAGGTTGGTTTGTGTCAGACCTGGTCGGAAACCACGAAGACTGGTTTTCTCGCGTTGCGGCTCACCTCTATCTACAGTTTCTTGTTCCTGAAGCAACATAACAGCCTAGCTTATTGGAAAATGTCTACATGAGAACATTAGTTGCTAATCACCTCTAATGAAACTTCAAGGAAGTCCTAGAAAATTGCTTTGTGACAAATGAGATGAGAAGGGTCATATTTGAGCCGCGTCATGATAAAACCTTATTTTCACCTATGCGGAAACAAAGGCTTAGATCAGCTATGCAGTAACTGCACAGCTGATCAGCACCTTTGTTTCTACAATTCCTCCTCTATTTATCCCCAAAATTACAAGATTCTAGCTTACTGCTGAGACTATACAGGCCGGTTTGTGTCGGACCTGGTCGGAAACCCCAAAGACCAGTTTTGTCGTGGCTCAGCTCATTTAATGATGCTGTAATTAGTGTAAAGGATTCTCTTGTTTTTCCTGAAAATCCCTTTATTAGCTCACCTGAGCCGAAGTCTCACAAGGTGAGCTTATAGGATGGCCATGCTCTGTCGTCCGTCTGTCCGTCCACAATTTCAAAGATCTTCTCCTCTGAAACCACTTGGCCAATCAAAGCCAAACTTCGTGTGGAGCATCCTCAGGAAGGGGGAAGAAAAGTTTTATAAATGGTCCAGGTCACATGACCAAGATGGCCACCATGGCTATAAATAGCAAAAACCTTTAAAAATCTTCTTCTCCAGAACCAGAAGGTCTATGATTTTGAAACTTGACATGAAGCATCAGGGAGAGGAGCTCTACAAAGTTTGTATAAAATAGGACCTTGGGATGACCTTGACCTATTTTATGGCAAGGTCAACATAGGTCCCCCATGCATTTTAATGGGGAAAATTGTCAAAATGTCATTTGAAGGGAAAAACTTGCAGGAAATGGGTGGTAGGACTGAATGTTAATGATTCTGAAAAAAATTGGACCCCAGGGGCTCATATGCCCCCACCCCGCGGCAATATACATATATATCTTTATAATATTCAAACATCTTCTCCTCTGAAACCGCTAGGCCAATCAAAGCCAAATTTTATGTGACGCATCAGTAGGAAGGGGTAACCGACGTGTATATAAATAATCCAGGTCACACGACCAAGATGGCCACCATGCCCATATATGGTAAAAACCCCTCACCGATTTCAATGAAACTTGGCATGAAGTATTGATGACTCGAGTACTACAATGTATATATAAATCATGACCCTGTGATGACCTTGACCTATTTTACGGCAAGGTCAGCATAGATCGCCAATGTATTTGAATGGCAAAAACTTTTAAAATGTCATTTAAAGTGAAAGTCTTGCAGGAAATGAGTGGTAGGACAGAATATTAATGATTCTGAAAAAATTGGACCCCAGGGGCTCATCTGCCCCCACCCCGGGGCATTATACATGTATATGTATTACCATAATATCCAAACATCTTCTCCTCTGAAAGCGATTGTCCAATCAAAGCAAAATTTTATGTGAAGCATCAATAGAATGGAGGAATCAATGTGAATATAAATAATCTAGGTCACATGACCAAGATGGCCACCATGCCCATATATGGTAAAAACCCTTCAAGGAACCGGTGGACCGATTTCAACGAAACTTGGCATGAAGCATCGATGGCTAAAGTACTACAATGTATATATAAATCATGACCCTGTGGTGGCCTTGACCTATTTTACGACAAGGTCAACATAGGTCGCCAATGCATTTGAATGGGGAAAACTTTTAAAAAGTCATCTTGCAAGAAATGGGTAGTAGGACTGAATATTAATGATTCTGAAAAAAAGTTGGACCCAAGGGCTCATATGCCCCACCCCGGGCCAATATACATGTAAGAGGGATGATCGGAAAGTATGTATAAAAATGTTCTCATTTCTTCAGTTTTTATCATTTCGAGATAAAATTTCATCACAGTATGCAGCAATATATATGCAGCCAGTCCATTGCAACAACACATGCATAATACGCACACGTGCGTTGCGGCTGTTGTTATGGAAACACCGCCTAACGTTATGCGGCGCAGCGTAACGTCGAAGCTTCATTCTTTCAAAATACTTCTTAGTTCAAAGTATTGTAACACCCATTTTGATTGCGTATGTCCAGATTTTCTTTAATACTTATAAACTACAACGTGCACGGCTTATGTTTGTAAAGTTTCGAGGTTTTTTTATCGAATGGATTTGTCTTTAGAGTCTTGTAAATACCGACTCTGTCAAACAGACTAATTAAACTGTTAAGATTTTTGACAATGTTGCATTTTCGCGAAGTCATTTTTTAAAAGTATATAGGGATTTACTCCAATGTGGAAACATTTTTATTCTTGACATTGTCTCTACTAGTTATAGTTTATGTCGGTCTTTTCATAATTTCGTTAAACTTCGGCCAGAAAATAAGGTATTAAATTTAACTTTTCAAAATGAAATGGAAGTTCTAGCATATTTTACGCTAACCGGTTGAATTCAATTTCACCTTATTAGTAGATAAAGCATTAGAATGCCACATGTTTTCGAAAAATGGTCAACCAATGTTAGAAAATTATTTTTCATGAAAAAACGTGTCGACCAACTTGCCCAAACCCCAAAATACATTGACAAAGTCAACCCAGGGGTACAGGTGCGCCGGGTCACGTGAAGTGACGTCATTAGTTACGCTGTCTCATGCATGAACGTCTGACGCCATTGTTTTAAAATGAAAGTGGCATTCAATTACTAAAGGATCAATGTTAATTCGTACTAAATTTCATATCAATCGGTTGACGCAAACTTATTTTACAGCATTTTTATACGTACTTTCTGATCACCCCTCGTATATGACCATAATATTAAACATCTTTTCCTCTGAAACCACTTGGCCAATTAAAGCAAAATTTTATGTGAACCATCTATAGGATGGGGGAACCAATGTATATATTAATAATCTAGGTCACATGACCAAGATGGCCACCATGCCCATATATGGTAAAAACCCTTCAAAAATCTTCTTCTCTGAAACCAACAGACTGATTTCAATAAAACTTGGCATGAAGCATTGATGGCTAAAGTACTACAATGTGTATATAAATCATGTCCCTGTGATGACCTTGACCCAGTTTATGGCAAGGTCAACCTTGGTTACCCATGCATTTGAATGGGGAAAACCGGTAAAATGTCATTTGAAGGGAAAAGCCAGCAGGAAATTGGCAAATGGACAGAATATTGATTATTCTGAAAAAGAAAATGGCCCTAGGGCTTCATCTGTCCCTGCACTGGGGTTAAATACCATAGTATTCAAACATGTTTATTGGTATATATCCTTTCCACTACCAGAGCGTATTTATGCGTAATTGCTGACAAACACTTTTTGATCGACACTCACAGCATTGTTAAAGCTAGCATGTGCGATCTTTTTTATATTTTTCAATTGCCCAGGAAGTAGGCTTTAACCGATATAAAGCTTAATTGCACAGTACATCAAACAAGCGAGTAAGAGGTCCAGAAAGTTGGAAAAAAACGTGATTTTTCTGTGTTAAAAAGGTCGAGTTTACCCTGTTATCTTTGAATCGCCACCACGCTCAAACCAAACAAGTGCGACTAAACTGCTAGGGTTGAAAAAAGACACAAGAAAAGAGAGAAAAAAGAGAGATAGAAAGAGAGGAGAAAGGAGGAAAAAATCGGGAATCAAATCGCAAAAAAAAAAAAAAAAAAAAAAAAGAAGAAGTCCGTGCGCATCGATTTTTCCACGGTGACCCCTGCGCCGTGACCTTTCAGTAGCAAAACCAAAACAGCTTACACTATGTTAAAGAGCGGTCTTTCTACTTTTAATACAGGCATAAGGCGTGTTTCTAAGTCTCACAGAAATGGTTTTATGGACGATTTACCAACCCTACCCCCTTTTTATGAGCATTTTGTAAAATGCCTGGTGCTCCTAAGGATATGGTGAAAACGTAAAATTTGCCTCTATCGTCCAGATTTTGGCCTTAAACTGACCAAACAGCATACAAAACAAGAAAATGTCGCTTAAAACTAGGATTTGTACCCGTTTTAGAACTTTTCCATATCCTTTCCACTACCAGAGCGTATTTATGCGTAATTGCTGACAAACACTTTTTGATCGACCCTCACAGCATTGTTAAAGCTAGCATGTGCGATCTTTTTTATATTTTTCAATTGCCCAGTAAGTAGGCTTTAACCGATATAAAGCTTAATTGCACAGTACATCAAACAAGCGAGTAAGAGGTCCAGAAAGTTGGAAAAAAACGTGATTTTTCTGTGTTAAAAAGGTCGAGTTTACCCTGTTATCTTTGAATCGCCACCACGCTCAAACCAAACAAGTGCAACTAAACTGCTAGGGTTGAAAAAAGACACAAGAAAAGAGAGAAAAAAGAGAGATAGAAAGAGAGATAGAAAGAGAGGAGAAAGGAGGAAAAAATCGGGAATCAAATCGCAAAAAAAAAAAAAAAAAAAAAAAAAAAAAAAAAGAAGTCCGTGCGCATCGATTTTTCCACGGTGACCCCTGCGCCGTGACCTTTCAGTAGCAAAACCAAAACAGCTTACACTATGTTAAAGAGCGGTCTTTCTACTTTTAATACAGGCATAAGGCGTGTTTCTAAGTCTCACAGAAATGGTTTTATGGACGATTTACCAACCCTACCCCCTTTTTATGAGCATTTTGTAAAATGCCTGGTGCTCCTAAGGATATCTCAGATCTCAGGTGAGCGTTTTCAGGACCATTGGTCCTTCTAGTTCTAGATTCAATTGGGATTCTAGAAATCGTTCACAATATAGGTAGACAAAATTACCTGTCTTTCATTTACTATTGAAAATCAAACTTTCTTGGTTTTTAATTACATAGTCAAGAAAAAGATGACCAAATTAGCCATTGTTTTAGGTCAAGTAGATGACAAGGGTTTGAGATATAAAATCAATTCCATCTTCTTATGATTTCAGAATCGAGATGGTATGCTGTCAAAGGATGAGTTCCGTGAAGGTTCTAAATGTGATCCATGGATTGTACAGGCTCTGACAATGGACACAGGCAGCCATATCCATAGATGATTATTGTTGTGTCGTGACAAATCACCTGTCATGTTCAGATCTGTGTTGCCATAAATTGAGCCATGATGTGAGAAAACCAACAATGTGGTTTCCGAATAGGTCTGACACAAATCAGGCTGTACAGTCACAGAAGCAGGCCAGAAGCTTGAAAATTTGGATTTAAGAATAAGAGGAAGTGTACTATCCATGTAGTGAAAACAAAGGCGCTGATCAGCTTCGCCGTTACAGCGAAGCTGATCTGCGTATTTGTTTTCGCATTATGCAGATTGTTGGTTTTCTCATGAGGAGGCTCATATCCTGTCATAATGTCATGTCATGAGAAAGCCTGCTTTTGATACACACGACATGAACAACACATGAGCCGCAGCATCAGAAAACCAACAATTTGCATATGCCAAAATAAAGACGCAAATCAGCTGTGCAGTAACTACACAGCTGATCAGCGTTTTCGCTACACGGATAGTATGATTCCTCTTCTACTTATATCAAAAGTTTCAAGCTTCTAGCTTTCTTCTGTGACAGTACAGAACGGTTGTGTCGGACCTGATCAGAAACCAAGATTGTTGGCTTTCTCATGCGATGGCTCATATGCCATTGCTAATCACAAGTTGCTCTTTTGTGCCGTCTGTGTTCAAAGTCAAAGATTCTAGCTATCTTTGTATGTTCAGAAGCCCTGAAAACAGCTTTTGTGACACGCTCATATAATAAAGGTGTTGAATAAAAAACTTAAGGGTGTGATATCTTAATCAGTAGCATTTCCAATTTATAATGAAACCAACTCATGAATCATCCTTCTTCTGAGACATTCTTTCACTTAAGCTAGTGTCTCACTGGCATGCAAATTTCTCGCGACTGTTTTGCGAATTTTGTCGTGGACTCGCACGACATTCGTGCGAGTGTTGCACTAGTGTCATGAGAATTTTCATGTGTCGCGAACTGGTCGCAAAGGTTTTAAACATGTTTAAAAATTTTATGCGAATTTATTCGCCAAAATATATCGCAAGACTGTCGTGCGACTTTCGTGGGATGTTCGTGCGAGTTTCGCGAACCTGTCACCGCGAAATTTTGGCGAATTTACAATGCGAAATTTTTGCGACAATCGTACAAATGTCGTGCAAGTGTCATACAATGGTCACGCGACAGTCTTGAGAAAACATGCGAACACCTCACGACTATCTGGCGAGAAAATAAAACTAAGAGACATTCGTACGAATGTCGTGCGACACTCTCACGAATGTTGTGCGACTGTTGTAAGCTACATTCATGGGAAAGTCGTGAGACACTCGCGAGATATATGTTCAAAATAAGACCGAAATTCGCGAATTTGTCATATAAATGTCCATTCAGTGAGTCTGCAACGTGAAAGTTGTGTTTATATCGTTAATCCTTGTTGCGAAGTAGTCGCGAACTATTCGCGAACTAGTCTCCAGTTGTCGCATTCCAGTGAGATAGGGGCTTTAGAATTGCCTTATGAATAGCACTTGCCAGTTAGCGGTGAAAGGAATGCTGTGCACAAAGTACTTGTAACCTGCCTCTGCGAGGCTTACCGAGGAAGTGTGGCTAGGATTACTTGAGCTTCATCATGAGAAAACCAGAGTTTTGCCGATGCGAAAACAAAGGCGCAGATCAGCTTCACAGTTACTGCGAAGCTGATCTGCGCCTTTGTTTTCGCTACATGGATAGAACAAAACCTCTTCTTCTTAAATCTGAAATTTCATGCTTCTAGCCTTCTTCTGTGACTACAGGCCGGTTTGTGTCGGACCTGCTCGGAAACCCCGGAGACCGGTTTTCCTGTGTAGTGGCTCACCTACCGTCTCAACATGACCTTAGCTGTTGATCAATATGACCTTAACTGTTGATCAACATCACCTTAGCTGTTGATCAACATGGCCTCAACTGTTGACTGGTGGCATAAAGCACTAACTCATATAAACAAAATGAGTGAGAAAACCAACAATGTGGTTTCCGAACAGGTCTGATACAAACTGGCCTGTACAGTCGCAGAAGATGGCTGGGGGCTGGAAATTTTGGATTTAGGAACTAGAGGAATTCTACTATCTGTGTAGCAAAAACAAAGACGTGATCAGCTCCGCAGTTACTGCGCATCTGATCTGTGCCTTTGTTTTCGCATATGCAGATTGTTGGTTTTCTCATGATGTGGCTCAAACAATAATCCTGGATCATTGAAGTTTGAGATGACCAGTGCCATTGGTCTACTAAACAGCAACGCTAGGCTCGTATTTGCAAAATTAGGGTAGATCATTGTTATATCAAATGTAACGCCCAATTACCTTTTCGGTGCAACCACCTTAGCTTGTGTTCTGTAAAAGTTAAGCCTTTTGTCGAGATGAGGTATATTTTTCTGTACAAATTGTGCTGATGCCTTTAGTCTACCTTGTCAGACGCAATAAGTTCTTGGTAGCTATGTGAGCCCACCGCAAGAAAACTGGTCTTCAGGGTTTCCGAGAAGGTTAGACACTAACCGGACTGCAGCTACAGACGATGGCTAGAGGCTGAAAATTTTGGATTTAGAAAGAAGAGGAATTGTACTATCCGTGTAGCGAAAACAACGGCGCTGACCAGCTTCGCAGTAATTGCGAAGCTATTCTGCGCCTTTATTTTCGCCTAGGCAAAAATCCAGTTTTCTCATGATGTGGCTCATATCTAATATTTACCTAGTATAAAAGATGGAATGAAACTTTGTGGGTTTTGGTCAACACAGATATTGATTCTAAAGGACATATTGATACAGGATATCTGGTTTGGTAAGCATTCCAATTTATTGGTACCGGTATGTCCATAATACATGCAGAAAAATCTTGATTTTGAAAAGAAAAGGTTTTTACAACTATATACAATAAATTTTCTGAGTTTTCGATAGAAACATTTTGTGATGGCAGTTATATCTGCACAATATCTCTGTGGAGACACAAGTGTTAGCAAAATGTACTGTTTAACGCCATTTTATTTTGGTTTCTAAAATGGCCTCTTGTGTGGTTCATTTCTTGGTTAAGGATGGCAGTCAGTTTACTGATGTGTATGATTCAACTTGGTTGCTTGATAGCCATCAGGAAAACATGTCCGTGTAATGTTTACCCCCGTGAACCCCACTTTTACACAGAAAAACTGGGGAATGCAGGGGTATACCTATTTTTCTTATTTTTGCTCCAAAACATAGATTGTGGGTACTCGTTAGAACCGCCTCAGTGAGGCGGTTCTAACGTGTACCCACAATCTATGATTTGAGCAACAATAAGAAAAATATCAAATTTTTTAGCTGAAAATTTTCAATTTTTAAAGCTCAAAAAATCTCTGTTTATTGCATGGGCAAGTTTTCGTAATGGCTGACCCTGTAAGCCTTAAGCTTTTTGAGCTACAGTCACATTTGTTATATACATATATTGTTAGATATTGTTTGTTGTAATGGAGTTGTTTTATATTGTTTTGTTAAGTTTTGTTTTATTGTTTTCATATAATGATAAGTCAAAATCATTCTAAATATATTGTGCATTCCATCATGTTTTCTTTACTAAAACTGCTTTTATCATCAAACTAAAAATATCAGCCATATTTTTTTCTGTTGTAAAATGAGCCGCTGCACAAGAAAACCAACAATCTGCATATGTAAAATTAAAGGCGCAGATCAGCTTCGCAGTAACTGTGAAGCTGATCAGCACCTTTGTTTTCGCTACATGGATAGTACCATCCCTCTCCTTGCTAAATCTAAAATTTCCAGCCTCTAGCCATCTCCTGTGCTTGTACAGCTTGAATTGTGTTGGACCTAGTTGGAAGCCCCAATTGTTTGTTTTTGTTACGCGAAGGCTCAAATATGAAAGGGAAACATAGTGGCCTATGGTAGAGTGTCAGACTCCATGTAAAGAGGTTCAAATTCTGCTGGGGCACTGGGTTGTGTTCTTGAGCAAGATGCATTAAGTTGCCATACTTACTGGTTAATACCCAGAAAATGGTGGCTCCATTGAGACATGACTGAGAAAATTGTTTATTGAAAGGTTTAACCCATATTTGACGAATGGATTATACATGTACCATCATTATCATTTGGGCGAGTCCACTTTCATTTTAAGGGGCCATAGGTGTGATTTTAAAATTTTATTCCATTTTTCGATGAAATTCCTGTAAGCAAACAGAATAGCCCCAGTTGGGACGCCCCGTTCTGCGGCGTCACATCTGGGGCTATTCTGTTTGCCTATGTCCCATAAAAGGGACGCCAGGCTTAAATGAGTTAACCACAAAATAAAATATTGGAAGTGGGTACTTGCTAATAGAACAGCTTCATGCAATACAAACAAAAAAGAAACATAATAAAATTTTATTATTTGCTAGAATACAGTATGCCGTAAAATTCTTATTTCTGATAGAAATTTGCTAAATCTCTAGCAATACATAAATGAATTTGATTTTATCTCACATCTGTGGAAATATCAATTTTGCAAAAGTTGAGCATGTTTCTAGGCAATTTTTCAAAGGTTCTGTGTTCTATTTCAAGTTTGCATTTTCAATTGCAAGTTGCAAAAATGGTTTGACTGCATTATTTGAGACATTTGTGAAGTCTACCCATGCCTTTTTGTCCAAAGGCCATTTTGATGATAGGACTGTCACACTATTGTGTATTGAATCGCGTATCTACAGCCTATCGACATATGAAAAGTACATCACACATATGTCACATACGCTAGCATACATAGCTCATACTCTTCGATATGTAGCTCATACTACTCATATGCCAAGGTGCTTCTTTTTTTATGTGTGCACTTAAAAATATGTAGCATATACTTGACAGGTCCAATACGCCGTACATATGAAAGCAATGTAGCACGTACATTGTAGATACGCAGCTCGTACACCTGATATGCCACACGTAGGTAGCAATTCCCTTGTCACATAAGTGTGACCTATGTACGGCATATCTTTCGTATCTGTGACGTATCTGTGGCGTATGCCGGACGTATATTTGACTCTCCTTTCGTATCTACTACGTATTAGCGGTGTATGACATACCTTGCATATCAACCGCATATGTGCTACGTACTTGCTTCGTATATATCGTTGCTGTGATGTATGTGTAGTGTACAAAGAGTATTTGTGGCGTTTTAAGTGTATCTATCAGATTTTTTGCTTTCATAATGTCTCTTGATATGTAAATTTAATTAATTAAATATACAAATATTCTTTGCTTGTTCACATAAAATCCAAATGCTTCTGATGTTGAAGTATCAGTGATTGATATGACCTGGAATGTGTTACATAAATAAACTGAAATACTTTTCTCTGGTGGTATGCTTAATCTCTGATTTCTATAATGTATGAATTACATCAAACGAATGTTAAATGACAAACAAGCCATAAACAAACAAGCAAATGGCAATACACTATAGTAAAAGAATCATTTGAGGTTGTAACATGATTGCATGTAATTTCCTAAATGACAAGTATGTATGACAAAGTGAACAGAACTGTTTTGGATTCATCTGTATTAAAACACCATGGATATGCGACAGATACGCTGCAGATAAGAATGGAACATAGTGCATATGTCGTAGATATGTCACGTGTATGCTTCATACGCCACACATACGTCACGTACATAGCATATACACCTTGATACACCTTACATACGAAAGTGAAACTCCATACCAATACAGATACATCACTGATATGCCACAGGAAAGTCACACGTACGTGGTACATACATCGCATGAACAAGATACGACTCAGATCTCAGCGTATCGAAATCGTCATAGAGACTCAAGTGACACGCTGTGAATGTGTGTGAGAGTTATAAACATTGCTCAACTTCTTACACTGTAAGGTTTATCTACAGTGTGCACTGGCTGTCCAGTATGTAGTGATATGATTCCTGGATTCAAAGGTGTGCAATACATTGGTAAATAAAATGTCTTTCAGCCAATATGAGTCATATTTTGCCTGATGTTTCTGAACAACCGTGGTAACTGTATATTTTCACAGCTATATGAACCCTACGATGAGAGAAAGTATAGTTATCAGATTATATAGGTATGCTTGTGAAGCTAAA
This sequence comes from Rugalucina vietnamica, assembly GCA_964017185.1. NCBI lineage: Eukaryota > Metazoa > Mollusca > Bivalvia > Lucinida > Lucinidae > Rugalucina > Rugalucina vietnamica. The sequence continues at coordinate 38,638,550 of OZ024870.1, forward strand.
CATAATTATGTCATATACTACATTATGAACTTTCATTTGTCCTTATGCTTTGTTGTCAAAATTTTGTTGTTTTAATTATCTGTTAAGTATAGCTTATTTTGTAGATGAGTATAATTGTTTTAATAAATAATTGAAGAAACTTGATTTCCTTTTGTAAATTCCATCTGACAGTAACAACAGGATCCCATATCCAACTTTGGTAGCAAATGCCTGGTTTTGACATTGAAAGACAGGTTTAATAAGAACTCATTTGCAGCCAGTTTGAGTTGGAACAAAAAGATAAAGGAGTAAATTAAGCTGTATGTTTTTATTGCAAAATATACATTTCAACATTATTATTAAAATAATAAGATTGTAAGTAAAGTCCAGAGAATTCATAAATGCTTAAGTGTATAATAGTCTGAAACATATTAATGGTTGATATACATAACCAACAAAATAAGAAAAGGGCCATTGTAATATTTTCCATATATCTGTGTAAACCACCTTAAACCCCACAAAAATGCAGAATGTCTGCTAGTTTGTATCATAGTAGAATAATGCCTAAATGTTGTTGATTGTCATAAACATACAGATGTTCTACAAAATTTCATTTCATTATTATTATTTTTTTTTTTTTTCAGAAAGTTTGAGGCATAATTCAAATGATACAAAAGAATCCAGTATTCAGATCTGATGGGCTGTTATGTTACTAAATTGTTAAACAAGGGATGTTTTATACAGCGATAAATGGAATCTAGTTCAGCAGTCCTGTACTTATTTTGTTGAGTATAGTTGCCATAGAAGCCCATCTAACAGCGTTTTTTTTTTACTTAAGCTATATGGTTGGAAGTTGACCTCTCAAAGAAAATGCCTGGAAAACTAAACAAAATTTTGATTAAAAGGAAAACCCTAATAGAAGAGCAGAAGAATATTACAATGTACCTTGAATATATATATGGGTTGATCAAAAAGTTTGGAACTGACCTTACAGTTCCGCTGAGAAACGTCTTACATGTATAATAATTTCAGTTGAAGAAATCTAACCCGTTTGCAATGATTTTGAAAAGTTTGAACGAAAAAAATCACAGACAGCAAAAAAGTTACAGAATGCCCAACACAACCATACATATGAGCCACCTCGTGGGAAACCCAACAATGTGGTTTCCGAACAGGTCCGACACAAACCGGCCTGTACAGCTACAGAAGCAGGCTAGACGCTTGAAATTTTTGAGTCAAGTAGAGGAGGAATTGTACTATCTGAGTAGCGAAAACAAAGGCGCTGATCAGCTTCGCGGTTACCGGGAAGCTGATCTGCGTCTTTGTTTTCGCCTATGCAGATTGTTGGTTTTCCCATGAGGCGGCTCATATATCGCCACAGGCTGTGCGACCTGTTTAAAGTTATTTTCAAGAAATTGAAGTGCACAATTCAATTTCTATGTAAGAAAATATGCAGAACAGGTAATTAAGATGTACAAAACTGTCAATATACAAAAAGCACAAAAAGGTTGTAACAGGTTCACTTTATATAGAACTATGTGTCAAAGATATATGAGCCGCCGCATGGGAATACAGCAATCTGCATAGGTGAAAACAAAGGCACAGATCAGCTTCGCAGTAACTGCAAAGCTGATCAGCGCCTTTGTTTTCGCTACATGGATAGAACAATGCCTGTCCTTCTTCAATCCGAAATTTCAAGCTTCTAACTTTCTTCTGTGACTGTACAGGTCCGTTTGTGTCAGACCTGGTCGGAACCCCAAATTGTTGATTTTCTCATGCACAGGCTCATACGGCAATCTGTTGTAACATTTTGAAAATGCGGCATCTCTGAACTTCTCTTTAGATGCAAATTTTCTTTTCTGTTCGTTCTCTTCATAATTCTGCTTTCATCAGACTTAGCATTTCGATTTAATCTATTTTTTCTTCAATTTAATTACTAACACTTACATAAATATTGTTGGAATGAACTATATCAGCTAGCGTAAACCATGTTTGTAAATGAAAAATAAGATATTAGAATGTCCAAATTTGTATTTTTTGCAAATTTTTGTTATTTGGATAGAGTCAAAAGAAGGAGGATATTTGAGCCACCGCATGAGAAAACCAACAATTTGCATATGCGAAAACAAAGGCCCAGACCAGCTTCCCCGTAACCGCGAAGTTGATCAACGCCTTTGTTTTCGTCGCACGGATAGTACACTTCCTCTACTTTCCAAATCCAAAATTTCAAGCCTCAAACCATCTTATGTGACTGTATAGCCCGGTTTGAGTCAGACCTGGTCCGAATCCTAAATTGTTGGTTTTCTCACGCACAGGCTCATTTGTTTTACAAAAGGTAACTTATTATAGTAGACGGATGTAAATTTTAATCAAATATCTGTACTTTTTGTGAGCATTTTATGTGAAGATTTTTGTGTAACCCCTAAAAGATCCAACATAATTTCGGCATGCTATCCCAACTAAAACAACAAAATATTGTTGTAACACTTAAATTTGGCATTTTAAAAACTTTGCTCTTTACAAGGCATCACATTTTTTTGATTCAGTTTTACGTCCCTTTCAAGATTATTTCAGCTCATATGAGATGGGCCAATCAGTAGGTGGGGCGAAAACGGGAGAACCCCGAGAAAAACCACCTGGCACACCCGCAAGCAGAACTTGGCTTGTCTCACATGTGGCCAGAGCGGGGCTCGAACCCACACCAGACACAGCGGTGAGATGATCGAGTGATTAAGAAACAGCGCTCTTAACCGCTCAGCCACGGGGGCTGCCGGCATCACATTCAAACCGCATTTCTGTGAATATGGCTTTGCAGAAAGAATGCCACAATTCAATGATGTTTAAAAAGAACATCTTGCATGCTAAAAACATCTTTCAAGTTAAGCAAAATTAAATGACATTCTGTATCTTGACTAGCTGACATTCAATGGTTACTAAACCTTGTGTCTGACGCTAATATAGCTTATTTAAAATTGTACAGGGTTATAGTATATATATGAGCCGCCTCATGGGCAACAATCTGCATAGGCGAAAACAAAGACGCAGATCAGCTTCACGGTAACCGCGAAGCTGATCAGCGCCTTTGTTTTCGCTACTCAGATAGTACAATTCCTCTTCTACTTAAATCCAAAATTTCAAGCTTCTAGCCTGCTTCTATGACTGCCCAGGCAGGTTCGGAAACCACATTGTTGGTTTTCCCACGAGGCGGCTCATATTTTTACATACAACCTAATACAATATCTAAGGAAGACTTACAATAGATACAATTGTCACTCACAGTAAAATGGCACATAATAAAAAATATATCTGTTTTCATGATGTAAGTCATGCAAGTCATTTGAGCCGCCTCGTGGGAAAACCAACAATGTGGTTTCCGAACAGGTCCGACACAAACCGACCTGTACAAGCACAGAAAAGAGCTAGAAGCTTGAAATTTCGGATTTAAGTAGAAGAGGAATTGTACTATCCGAGTAGCAAAAACAAAGGCCCTGATCAGCTTCGCGGTTACCGCGAAGCTGATCTGCGTCTTTGTTTTCGCTTATGCAGATTGTTGGTTTTCCCATGAGGTGGCTCATTTCATGAGAAACCCCATTTTTTCTATAAATTAAAAAAAAAATCTAATTGGTTACATTAACCATGCAGTGAATGAAAATACTATCCATCTACTTTCTATAAATCTGAATTTGTTTTGGATCTGGCCATCTTTTGAGGCCTAATAGACCATTTTGTGTCTAACCTGGAAAACACCAAAAACAGGCTTTCTCTTGATATGGCTCTATCATAAATGAGCTGCTGCATGGGAAAACCAACAACCTGCATAGGCGAAAACAGGCACAGATCAGCTTCGTAGTAACTGAAGCTGATCAGCGCCTTTGTTTTCGCTACACCGATAGTACAATTAATCAAAAATTTCCAACCTCTAACCATCTGTAACTGTACAGACCTTGTGTCTGACTTGGTCGGAAACCCAAATTGTTGGTTTTCTCATGCGAACGCTCAAATGGAATGTATCAAATCTACAAACAAACTGCATAGTACATGTATATCCATTAACACAAAGTTAATTTTGTTCCTCTCAACATGGAATAAATATACACAAGCAAAGCTAAATAAAAAAAAAAAAAATCTTATGTCGCATGTTGGTGCTGATCACTACACAAATGAGCCGCCTCATGAGAAAACCAACTATTTGCATAGGCGAAAACAAAGACGCAGATCAGCGCCTTTGTTTTCGCTTCTCTGAAAGTACAATCCCTCTTTTTCTTAAATCTGAAATTTCAAGCTTCTAGCTCTCTTCCGTGGCTGTACAGCTCAGTTTGTGTTGAACCAGTTAAAAAAACCACATTGTTGGTTTTCTCATGAGGCGGCTCAAATATTTGGGATAAAAAAAATGTTTTTTGGGACAAAATTTAGCATCAAGTCTGTTACAAAATATGCAGAAAAGAAAAATAAAATCTGTTTGAACGTTATTATTGAATTGGGTTTCTGTGTTATAAAATGCATGGGAGGTAGCAATTTTGCATTTTTTTTAAAAAAGAATTCTCAGTTTACAATTTATATATCTCTCTAACTGGTAAAAATGACATAAATGGCTATTATATATGAGCCACGTCGTGAGAAAACGGGACCTATGCGAAAGATCAGCTGTGCTGACCAGCGCCTTTGTTTTCGCTATGCGGATAGTACAATTCCTCCTCTACTTATATCCAAAATTTCAAGCCTCTAGCTTTCTTCTGTGACTATACAGGCCAGTTTGTGTCAGGCCTGATTGGAAACCCCAAAGACCGGTTTTCTCGTGATGTGGCTCATATATTGAGACAGGTAACCATTTTACATGAAGTAAATTTCTAATATCATGAATTATCTCCCTTTCTAGCTCGTGCAGCATTGGCCAAAAAACATGAATGAATGAAATCACAGGCAAACATGTTGAGATTCTACTTGATCATCAGCGAAATAATAACAATGGTACTGAACAGGCTGCCATAGCACTACAGGTGATCTGCATTTTTGTTTCTTATTACATGTATATGAGCCACTGCATGGGAAAACCAACAATCTGCATGGGCGAAAACAAAGGCGCAGATCATTTCGCGAAGCTGATCAGCGCCTTTGTTTTCGCTGCATGGATAGTACAATCCTTCTTAAATCCAAAATTTCAAGCTTCTAGCCTGCTTCTGTGACTGTACAGGCTGGTTTGAGTCACACCTGGTCGGAACCAAAATTGTTGGTTTTCTCACGCACAGGCTCATACTTAAATCTGGATTTCAAATGCTGTCAGATTGCTTTACTTTTATAACTGATTGTTTATATCTTCTTAACATAATTAACATCATAACTCGTCATGTTTCTTTGGCGGAAAGTCCCAGAATTTGACAGGTTTTTTATTGACTCTTCGTTCTCTTGTTACAAATGCTGTAAAAGTTGATATACAGTTTCCTATGAACTGGTCTGCTCTACCTAGTAGTGCAAGGTCTACATGTGGATCTACAGGGTCGTAGCGAACAAACTTTACCTAGAACAAAAAAAAAAGGATATTTAAGGTACTCTTCAAAAGACCAGAGGACCAATGTCCTGTAAGCGCTCACCTGAAACCTGAGATATGTAACAATAAACTTGTTTGACTACAATGGTAATATACATGTATATAAACCCAAGGGCTGGATCAGAGCAACCCCTGGAGTCAAATTCTTTTTCAAATCATTAAACTCCAGTCCATTTGCCAATTTACTGCAAGTTTTGCCCTTCAAATGACATTTTAACAATTTTCACCATTCAAATGCATGGGCGACCTAAGTTGACCTTGCTGTAAAATAGGTCAAGGTCATCCAAGGTTCACGATTTATATAAACTTTGTAGAGCTCCATTGCCTGATGCTTCATGCCAAGTTTCAAAATCATAGGCCTTCTGGTTCTGGAGAAGATTTTTAAAGGATTTTGCTATTTATAGCCATGGCAGCCATCTTGGTCATGTGACCATGACCATTTATATAAATTTTCATTGCCCCTTCTCAACGATCCTCCATATAAAGTTTGGCTTTGATTGGCCAAGCGGTTTCAGAGCAGTTGATGTTTGTATATTATGGTCATGTACATGTATATAGCCCTGGGGCAGGGGAAGACAACCCACTAGGGACAATTTTTGTTTTATAAACATAAATATTCTGTCTATTTGCCCATTGCCTGCAAGTTTTGCCCCTCAAATCATATTTTAACAATTTTCCCCATTCAAATGCATCGGCGACCTATGTTGACCTTGCCTTAAAATAGGTCAAGGTCATCCAAGGGTCATGATTTATACAAACTTTGTAGAGCTCCATTGCCTGATGCTTCATGCCAAGTTTCAAAATCATAGGTCTTTTGGTTCTGGAGAAGAAGATTTTTGAAGGTTTTTGCTATTTATAGCCATGGCGGCCATCTTGGTCATGTGACCTTGACCATTTATACAAACTTTCATGGCCCCTTCCTAACAATACTCCATATAAAGTTTGGCTTTGATTGGCCAAGCGGTTTCAGAGGAGCAGATGTTTGAATATTATGGTCATATACATGTATATAGCCCCGGGGCAGGGGCAGACAACCCCATGGGGATTTTTTTTTTCATAAACATTAATATTCTGTCCATCTGCCCATTGCCTGCAAGTTTTGCCCCTCAAATTATATTTCAACAATTTTCCCCATTCAAATGCATGGGCGACCTATATTGACAGTGCCGTAAAATAGGTCAAGGTCATCCCAGGGTCATGATTTATACAAACTTTGTAGAACTCAAGTGTCAGATGCTTCATGCTAAGTTTCAAAATCATAGGCCTTCTGGTTCTGGAGAAAAAGATTTTTAAAGGTTTTTGCTATTTATAGTCATGGCGGCCATCTTGGGTCATGTGACCTGGACCATTTATACAAACTTTTGTTCCCCCTTCCTAAGGATGCTCCACATGAAGTTTGGCTTTGATTGGCCAAGCGGTTTCAGAGGAGAAGATGTTTGAAAAGTGTGAACGACAACGACGACAACGACGATGGACGACGGAGCATGGGTATAATATAAGCTCACCTGTGAGCTTTCGGCTCAGGTGAGCTAACAAGATGTAGCCAATGTAATTGTTCATTTCTCATAAAAAATATTTACCTGAAATGATAATAGTACAATTATAATGCTTGTTGAGCAATAAAAAAGTTGGGTTTGAGTTTATGCTACATGTATGTGACAACGTAAACAATATGGCATGTCAAGACTCAAGAGATCAGTTTTTCTAACTACAGTTTACCGTACATGAGCATGCTAAATTGGTTATCAACCAGTAAGTACTCAAACCCAAGAATTTACAGCTAATGAGCATGCTACCAACTGCAGCTACTGGGCCGAAGAGACTATGATCAGTCAAATAGACAATGATCAGTCTGGATATCTGCACAGTCTGATCAGTCTTCACTGTTGCACTCTGGCAGATAGCCTGCCTAGTCTGATTCTTCCACAAACAAGCACAGTTGAGCTTCATGACCATACCTTGCAGTTAAGGTGGGTTATCTTTTTTATTTGTCTGTTTTGAAGAATACCTGGAGGAAAAAAATCAACAATGATAGAAACTTACATCTTTCAAATCTGGCACTTTAGACATTTTCTTGATCAAGTCTTTACTATCAGTAGCAACAAACACAATCTTTATCCCTGTTTCTTCCAGCACGGCTGTGACATCTCGTATAATGGTCTCATCTGATGGTAGACACATCTCTTTGGTGGCGCTACCGTGCTCACCTCTGTAACCCAGACACTGGGCTGCACCAAACATCAGGGGACTCCGATCTATATGCTCACAGGCATTTTTCTGCAATTTAATTTTTAATAGTTTTATTACAATCAAACAAATTTCATTCAATCATGCTTGGTAAGAAAAAGCAATATGGTCTAGTGAAAGGGAGCAAACTCCATCATGTATCATTGCATTTGCTGAAATGAAAATCGTTCATGGCATTTCTACTTCGTTCAGAATTTTTATATTTTATTTTTATTTTTATTTATTTTGCATAATCCTTAATTACAGTTTAATGGACAATTTTATAGTATTTTTTTTTATTATTATTATTATTATTTATTTACAAAGCAATTGCATTTAGTCCTAAGAACTGTTTCAAACACAATTGAAACATTTTTATAGCTTATAGCTGTTAGTATGTTAGTATTAGCTGGATCTTTTTCTTTGTTTAAGTTCTGGCTTAGCATCCCAGTCAACAGCTATGGTCATGTCGGGACATTGCCTCCATTTCATGGGATCTCTACCCAACATGAGTTGGCTCAGACCTTCTGAGCGGTTAACCAGAATCGTATGGCCAGTCAGTAATTAATAAGCTTTGCTTAAAGGCACAAGAAGCCCATCTATTTCTCAGGGTCCCATATGGGTGGGGGCCCTAGATCTTTTTGGAATATAAGCATAAATTGTTGCAAACAAGATCAAAAGGTTATTCTGAATACAGCATTTGTTGTGTTTAGACTGAACATTGTAGCTTTTTTAAATCATATAAATATCGTAACTTACAAAATCTGAGCCCAGTCTAAGATGAATTCCCAGGTATTTCTCTGTCCCTATATTCTCCTCGATAAACTTATCTACTTTACTGTTAATGTTATCCGACCACTGTAGATATTTTTGGTGGCTGGTGTGATGTTGTTCTACTGGGAACCTAGCCGGTGCTCCAGTGAAAGCTAATACTGGGTACTTGTCAGGAGGGTACCTATAAATGGAGTTAATCAATTAAATTTTAAAAATAGTAACTTTACTGACAATGTTATCTGACCACATGTATTCCTGGTGGCTGGTATGAAAAAAATTATATGAAAATTGAAATTCACTCCTGATGCACCTAAAAATGAAAGTGGACTAATCCAATTGATAATGATGGGAGAATCCATCCATCAAATATGTATATATATTAAAGTATTTCTCACCTTTCCTTCCATCTCTCCATCTCATGAAGGTTTTTCGTGTCATGGTAGAGGGGAGAGTAAAACTCAGACCTATCAAATTCTATGTCAAATGTGTCCCAGAAGGGGCCAAATGGGTTCCCATCTTTGGCATTGCAATCATTCTGCTTGGGACCATAATCTCTAGCTTGGTAACAAAACACTGGAAGGCAACAAAATAAGCTGTGACACGAGAAAACCGGTCTTCGGGGTTTCCGACCAGGTTTGACACAAACGTGACAAAACCGCCTTATACAGTCACAGAAGCAGGCTAAAAGCTTGAAATTTCTGATTTAAGAAGAAGAGAAATCGTACTATCTGTGTGGTGAAGACAAAGGCGCTGATCAGCTTCGCAGTTACTGCCACAGATAGTTGATCTGCGCCTTTGTTTTTGCAAAGACAAAAATCCGGTTTTATAACGATGCCACTTATATGGTACATGTAATAACTTCAGCATGTGAACCCCAGTGTGGCAAATCCCTGAACTTTTGCCATGGGTTGATGATGTGATGAGGAGAGTTGCAAGTAGATCTTCAAAGATTTTCCTCATTTTTTACACACTGAGATTTTCTTTAAACACTTACACTACCAAAGAAATCAGACAAAATGTGAAGTGTCTCATCAAAATATGGTTTCATGGAGGGTATGTATTAAATACATGTAACCAGGACTGGTGTGTTAGACTGTTCTCCAAGTATACACAAGATTCCTTCAACGCAGATCAATTTGTTTGTTTGTATCGAGGCTTAACGTCCCAGTCAACAATTTTTCAGCCATGTTGGGACAGAGCCAACTCTTCCTGGGTTTAACCAGTACTGTAGGGAGTTAATGTATCTTGCTCAAGGTTACAACATGGTGACACCTGTGGGGATCAAACCCAGGACCTCTCTGATTCGGAATCTGACGCTCTACCACTACGACATCGCGCTCCCTAACACAGATTGATGCAACATCACATGATACAATGCAAAAAGGAGTGATGTGAGATCTGGCAACAACCTACAGCAGAGTTCAATGCAACACTACAGGTTGTTGTCAAATCAATATTGCTTTGCTGTAAATTGTTGCCAAAGTGATCAGGCTAACAATTACATCATACCACTTTTGCAAGGTGTTTTGTGATGTATCAATCTGTGCTGTATGAAATTTGGTTGCATGGCATGTATACAGGGTGCTGTTGACATGATGCCTTAGAGTTTAATATATATTATTGCATAAATACCCATGTCACACGATATTAACAGCCGTTTATTAATGAAGAGAAAGCCATGCATTAATATTGAAATTCACGTGCGCACATGCTGTTAATACATGGCTTTTACTTATCCTCATTACAGGGCGCCACACAAAGCACATGCTAATAATGAGAAACTGAAGTCTGCTTGGAATGAGCATAAAAACGAAAGCTTTTACGCATAGGAAAATGGGATTAGAATGTAAAATATAGTGCGCCATTATTTCTTTCGTTGGCATCAAAAATGAATGCACCTTCGGTTTTCAACACTCCCCTCGGGACCTAGCGAATGTTAATGAATGGAAAATCATATTTGATCCCTATTTCTTGCATAGATATCTATGCGCATAGCTGTTTGAAGCCGTTTTCGATTGGTCGAAAGCCGTGTTCAAACAGCAAAAACCCATGTTCAAATCATGAAATTCACGTGCCGTTTGAACATGGGTTTTGGCCGACGTCATTGGTCAATGCGACGTGACGTCATGTGTTTTGTAGAAACAAAATGGCCGACGTTGAAGAAGCTCCGCGTTTTTCGGTGAGTTTTGGCGTTGTAAATGTTATTTTCATGCGATTTTAAGTAGATTAGAGTGAAAATGCAAGAATAGCGATCAACCATGGTTTGTTTCCGTGTTCAAACATTCGCTGGATCACTCGGAAGGTGTTTGAACACGCGGCCTGCGGCCTTGTGTTCAAACACCTTCCTCGTGATCCATCGAATGTTTGAACACTGAAAACCATGGTTGATCCCTATAATTGAATACCTATTCTTTCCCCAGGCGGCCATATTGAGGGTGCCAGTTCCTTCATAAAGGTTTCCATCGTAATCACTCGGTGGATTTTCTGTAGTGGTTCTACTTTAAAGTAGGTGTCAAATGGTACTTGAACCTAAGAAGGAAGATAAATACAGGCGAAAATGAGCCTACATAGTAATACGCAGAATTATCTGATTATATATAAGAATCCTAACATATGAGCCGCATCGTGAGAAAACCAGATCTTTGCCGATGCGTAAACAAAGGCGCAGATCAGCTTCGCAGTCACTGCAAGCTGATCAGCGCCTTTGTTTTCGCTACACAAAAAGTACAATTTCTTTTCTTCTTAAATCCGAAATTTCAAGCTTCTAACCTGCTTCTGTGACTGTACAGGTCAGTTTGTGTCAGACCTGGTCGGAAACCCTGAAGACCGTTTTCTCAAGTCACAGCTCATATATCATGAGACATTTATTATATAAGCCTTTAGTTTTCTTTGTCAATTCAAAACATATTCAGCTTACTTTCACAACACTATTATCAGTATTCTGTGTGTATTTCTAAACCATATACATGTATGAAAAATTATAATAATAAAACGATTTCACAACGATTGTTTTTCCTGCTAACCTTAATTACTGCCAACATAATAAATATTTACATACTGACTTTGGTGATGCAGGACGGTACTCCACCCATGGAGGCAGTATCAGTGTTCTGTCTAGGGCTCGCGCAAAGGACAGCACTCCCAGGAAGTGGTCCGCCTGGTTCCCAAACCTACCTAAAATGAAAATGGTTATATTTGAGCCCCAGCATACAATGTAACTGAATTTTTTTATAACAATGTGGCACTTATGCAACACCTAGCCTAGACGATAATATAACTGAGCCTTCGCATAAGTAAACCAACAATTTGGGTTTCTGACCAGGTCCAACACAAACCAGCCTGTACAGTCACAGAAGAAGGTTAGAAGCTTGAAATTTTGGATTTAAGAAGACGATGGATTGTACTATCTATGGAGCGAAAACAAATGTGCTGATCAGCTGTGCAGTTACTGCACAGCTGATCTGCTCCTTTCTTTTCACATATGCAGATTGTTGGTTTTCTTGTGCGGCGGCTCATATGTATTCATGCTCAACTTCCAAAAAATTTAAACAGCATATGAATAGAAACAGTTGTACATGTAATAAGCTAGTCAGAATCCAAGTTACTTATATTCTAAAACACAAGATCCAATTATCTTTCATGCTCACTATAACAAAATTGAGTCATATCAAAATAAAGACTAAATTTCATGCTCTGTTAGGTTGAGCATGAAAAATGTTTCACAAATTGTAGGTCTTGGCATCTGTCTGGTCTGATTACAAAAGTTGGACTCATATGATATAAGAATCTCAGTTACCATTCACATAGAAATAGAGATTACTTTCAAAATATAATTTGAGCCACTGCATAAGAAAACCAACGACCTGCATTTGCAAAAACAAAGCCGCAGATCAGTTTCGCAGTAACCGCGAAGCTGATCAGCGCCTTTTTTTCGCTACACAGATAGTACACCTCCTCTTCCTCTTAAATCCGAAATTTCAAGCTCTAGCCTGCTTCTGTGACTGTACAGCCTGATTTGTGCTGGACCTGTTCAGAAACCACATTGTTTGTTTTCTCACGAGACGACTCATATGATGATTAATATTTTTTGTTTACTGTTTGCATATTGGTTGTGTGACCCAGTTGTCATCACATCAAAAGGTTTGTAATGCAAGATACTAACATTGACTAATGTGGCCACAGCAAGATCATGCATGCACAAACTAGCCTAAAGCTGATTGTAAAATGAGCCGCCCCATGGGAAAACCAACAATCTGCATAGGCGAAAACAAAGACGCAGATCAGCTTCGCGGTAACCGCGAAGCTGATCAGCGTCTTTGTTTTCGCTACTCGGATAGTACAATTCCTCTTCTACTTAAATCCGAAATTTCAAGCTTCTAGCGCTTTTCTGTGCTTGTACTGGCCGGTTTGTGTCGGACCTGTTCGGAAACCACATTGTTGGTTTTCCCACGAGGCGGCTCAAATGACTGTCTACTATGACACATACACAGTATCAACTAAAATGCAAGTACATAAAAATTATTTTGAAATAATCCCCTCATTATTTCAATGATTATGCGACACAAGCCAGTGTCTGCTTTTATGTTCAATAAGTTGTGCATTTTCTTAAAAATTCAAGAATTGTTTTAATCCTCATCATCCCACCTTGCATCCATCATTGGTTTATTTCTAACATGACATTTGAGCCAAATTCCCAGAAGGGGTCCGACGGAAAATTTCTACATGGCAAAAATTAATAATCTGTCAATTCCAGGTGGGGGGGGGGTCCGGACCCCCTGTTCCCCCCACTGGATCCGCCCATGGCACAGATGATCAGCGCCTTTTTTTTCACTACACAGATACTTATATCCAAAATTTCAAGCATATAGCATTTTTCTGTTACTGTACAGCCCAGTTTGTGTCAGACCGGGTCGTAATCCTCGAAATGTCATGGCTCATTTATCAAAATACTTACCCATACAAGGACAATACACAAGGTATCCTTTCGGATCTGGGTCTATATCATCATTCACGGACACTGTGAGCACAACTCCTAACAACACGCTCACAACAAGATAACGGTAATGGTGTGTCATCTCTCTGAAGACAAGACGGAAAAAGAATGTTTGCCAAATAGGCTAGAGCTGGTATGACTGCATTGATATGCACCATTGAATGTCTGCACATCTCAGGTCAGGAAAATCATATAACTGCGCCAGAACCAGAATCAGACTGTAGTGGAAAACCGTAGTGGTTTTACCAACTAGGACCATCCCTGCAAGTACTCTCATCACGAAAACATGTCCGTGTAATGTTTACCCCCTTGAACCCCACTTTTATATAGTAAAACTGGGTGCCTGTTTTTCTTATTTTTGCTCCAAAACATAGATTGTGGGTACTCGGTGACACGGTTCTAACGTGCACCCACAATCTATGTTTTGAGCAAAAATAAGAAAAATATTGAAATTTTTCAGTTAAAAATTTGCAATTTTTTAAAGCTAAAAAAATCTCTGTATATTGCATGGGCATGTTTTCGTTATGTGCTGGACAAAAGTGCTCTTCACTTGTTGGAGGAAATAAAGAATATTATTATTATAAGTTTATAGTGCTGCACACAGCACAACTGAAACTTTACGAGCTCCTTTTCAACCAGCTTTAGGGTGCGCTTCCACTTGCTTGTACAATCATTGTACCCATTCTGAATCATGTTCATTATTGCTGCACATGCTCATATGAATGATTGAGTATTATAAACTTAGTACTAAATTAAAGCAAATTTAGTTCCACATCCACTGTAATGGTTTTCCTTTTTGATCAAGCACATCACTGTGACCACTGCAGTGTGAAAGTCTATGTATGCATAATTTAAGTCAAAGCGAATCAGTTGGAGGTAATCTCAGTCATGGACTCTATATCACAACCGATGGGTTTATACTTATAATTTTGTGCATGTAGACATACAGTGCACCTTATCAAATATTCAGAGAGCTAAAAAATATGCTCTTTTCGGAGGCATTTTCCGATAGCCATATTTGCTCAACCCTACCCCCACCTTACACATAATGTTCGATATATTGAAATAGTCCATTTAAATAACATAGGAATATTATAGGCAGTGGCTATTTTGCCGGACCCTAGGAGCTATTTTGCCGGACCCGGCAAAATAAGGCAAAATAGTCTATAGGCTATTTTGCCGGACCCGGCAAAATAGCTATTATATACATATAGGCTATTTTGCCGGACCAAAAACTTAGTAAAATTTTTATTTTTTTATTTTATATATTTATTATCTTTTTTTTTTATCTACATTTTTATTTATTTTATTCACCTATTTATTTAAGATAATTATGTTTTTAAAATAAGAATACACATACTGAAAATGTTGATAAAAGACTTTATTCAGATACAAATGGGAGTATGGCTGGCATTCTGGGACACTTTAAAAATGAATCGCTTAAGAAAAGGAGGAAAATTGTAATGAAAAGGTCTGAAGATTAAAATCAGAATACACACACATGATCCCCAAGAATATATGCTTTGTAGAAATCAACACTCATTGGCATTGCAGATATGGTAATTTTCAGCGTGGGGTATGAAAGCCCCTGCCGAGCCGAGCTGTAAGAAAGACCGGCTGCCGAGCCAGGTTTTTGACTAATTATTGCTAAAAGCTTGATATATGGAAAATAATATAAAGAATGTTAATGATTTTATATGACTGCAAACAATTTACATAATCTCAGTTATGCTAATTTGCCAAATTTATTAGATTTGATAGAAAATATCAGCTTTTTTTCTCTAAGTTCATATCTTATAAACGGTCATAGGAATGTATTCCTGTTTAGATCATATATATACTCAGTAGTGTTTTGCTTTTAATTCATGGCACCAAATCCTGGGTGCCGCCCCCAAAGGTGCTGCAGCTAGAGGTCAAAATCTAGGACACCTTTAGAATATGATAGACGCCATGATAAATGTTCTGTTAGTCTATATCTTGACAGCCATAAAGTCTTGTCCGAAAGCATTCATACTTAGACAGTAGGTACCCTGTAAGTGTCAGACTCTTGGGTCCATGTGTGGGGGTGTGGCTAGAGGTCAAAAACTAGAACATCTGGTAATCCAGGGTAGCGGGGTTGGTGCTCAAGTTTCTTGAAACTAGCCATGATCAGCTATAAGTCTATTCAAAATTTCAAAACTCTAGCATTCACCAGAGTTTCAAAAAAGTGACCAACAGACCCAGCCATCCAGCCACATCTCTGCACACAACCTCACTGGGATTATTATTACATACACCCCAACCAGCACACCCACCCCAACACACACGCACAGACAGAGTCAAGCCAAAGGCAACATGCCCTTCCAACTTGACCAAAGTTGGGTCATAAAAAAGGCACAAAAAGCAACATATTGATTGAGAAATATCTCAAATAAATAAATAGATAAATGAAACAAAAATGTAGATTAGAATACCCTACGAAATATGAAATAAATTTTTTAATAAGTATTTGGTCCGGCAAAATAGCCTATAAGTCCAATATAGCTATTTTACCGGGTCCGGCAAAATAGCTCCTAGGGACTATTTTGCCGGGTCCGGCAAAATAGCTCCTAGGGGCTATTTTGCCGGGTCCGGCAAAATAGCCACTGCCAATATTATAATATATAATGCTTGTTAAAATCGCTGATTTTTTTCATTTCATATACATATCTTTATAGAATATGCACTGTCTCAGCATGTAAAAATACACCATTAATTCAAAACATCAAACAATCCAGGTCCTTTGCAGGTCTAAAATTCCAGAGTAGAGTTAAACGCGATTCGGATTAAGAATAACTACAATAATTATACCTCCTCAAAGTTTCTTATTGGATTTGAGGATGGGAGCTTAGAAATAACAGAAGATAATTGGAAAAAATATAAGCAGCCAATGTCAAAAGATAACTTACAGGCACAGTAACATTCATTTTCGGGAAATTCGGCAAGCCATGTTTGATAACTGTGCGCAAAAAAGAAAGCTATTTCCACAGACATAGTGTTTCTGTATATGAGTCGAAAACTAGTGACATGCATAATGCACCAGTCATTTGTAACCACTGCCCAACCCTCTCCCCCCCCCCCCCCCCCCCCCCCCACACACACACACACACCTGGATAGCAGGGCTACAGTGCGGGTCAATTACTTTTCAAGTGTCACCACAGTGCAGGGGAAATGTCAGGTTTTGACATTAGGATCCTAACCCCAGGGAGATTTTCTATTGCGAAGGGCAGGGCAAAGAGCAAGGTTTTGACCTCCAGTTTGCCCCCTGGGGGTGGGGCTCATCAGCTGCTCATAGCAGGGCACTAAATGCTGAAAAGTCATAATCCCTGCCCTTCCCTGTATCAGCTGAGCAGTGGTCAGGTGGTTACAAATGACTGGTGCATAAGACACGGCTAACAAACCTTTAAATGCGTAACCGCGGTTAAGAAAAGAAATACGATTCATGTCCTTCCGGTTTCGCATCAGATGACCAATAAAAGGTAAACAAACTTTTGCAGCTCGTGTTTCCGAGTAAAATATTTCGATTCGAAGTAAAATATTATAATTCTCTCAATGCTATTTTATTAGTTAGACATTGCTATATTTGGACCCCAAAGGATTTCCAGAAATTTTTCTTTATTCTCATGATTTTTATTCCCTACCCAAAAACACATGTTGGGATTGCATTGTACACGACGAAAATGTGGGTAAGTCGGAGGGATATTTTTAGATTTCCGCTCATTACGTCCATATTAACGGAAAGCAATACAGTGCGTAGATGATTTTAACATTGTGTGAGGTCTGGTGACAGTTTCGTTGCCTCTGGCCAATGCATTCTATGCATATGTGGTTAAAAGCTGTGTCAACATTTCGGTTACGAATTTAATCATTAGAATGATAGCAATATAGTCATTATAGAACACATGTATTAAAATTTTTGTTTTTGTTAATTGTTTTACGCTGAAGATTATTGTCACATTCTCTCGTCTTTTCTTAATAGTTGCTTACTCAAATTTGGTGTGTTTGTGATATTTGCAGTGAAAATGTTTGATATAAAATAATACTAACTGTCTATGAAATACATGTAATACAATAGTTCACATGCATGCATGATATTCCTGTTCATGAAGACGATTTTACAGCATTCTGTATACTTTAATTTGTTTTTTCTTGATTTTATGTCTTTCAAAACGCTTTACAGGGAAATAAATACCATAACTTGAACAGGTTGAGGTTTTCAAACGTATTTTGAAATATATCCTTCATATTTTAATGATTAAATGCGTACCCATCATTTCCTTCCCTTCAAATCGATAATGACCGGCACTAACACAACGAAACACTGGCACAGACATCAGATGCAATTTAGTTAATGCATATCTGTAAATTTGTCATGGAACAATCACTAAAATTTGATATTTACCATCAAATTGTCCAATTTTTAGTTGTATTTCGCTGACTTTGGCCTTGTTGGAACACCAGGTTCAAAGAAGGGAAAAAATAACTCACAAGACCATCAAATTATTTTGCGAGCTACTTTGGTGCTGAGTTACAATAGTAAATAAGTGACAAAATAGCTTTCATAGATAATCGATATATTTCTGTACTAAAATATAATCATCAATCGATCCTAGTAGTGTATGTTTTGTTTACCTTTTCTTGGTCTTCATATGCGGAACCGGAAGGGCGTGAATCGGATTTTCTTTCTTAACCGGTGGTTACGCATTTAAAGGTTTGTTAGCCGTGATAAGATACAGTGAACTCGACAATAGAGAATCATCGACAATGGCGAACCACTCGTAAAGATATTGCAGAATTTCTTGAAACTTAGACAAAATATTGTTCCTTATATAACTCAGTCATTTACTTTCATCTATGCCTTGGGATTTGGTAAAAGAATGGAGTCGAAATTCCACCGGACAATAAAATCAGGGTTGCTGAAACACTTGACCCCTCAACTAAGATGCCTAGTTTATTGTTCCATAAAAAGTAACGTTCAGATAAAATGTGTTTCATACCTCGTTTCTAAGCATTTGATTATGAGCACTTTTGCATTACTCTAATGCCTTATATCCCTAGTTATGCAATATGCCTGTTTTTGATAAAAGTTTTGACATTGAAGGTAGCTATAAGCGGGGAAAGATGTACATGTAAATTCGACAATAGCGAATCATACTATTTGTGGTGAAAAGAATGTGCACAAAGACCTGATAATCTACCTTTTGAAGGCTTGCCCTGGAACCATTTGTTTTAGTCAAGAGTGTAACTAGTATTCGTGCAAGTCGTGGTTTAACCATCTTCAGTTTAGGCTTACATTGATTCGTTAAAGCAATTAGACATGCTTAAATCGGTAAAATTGACCTTTCCGATATGGCATTTGCTGTTGACAGTTAACGTAAAGCACAAAAGCAAATTAACACCATATTATCGAACACCGTTTAGTTTCGCATGATGATGGCACCATTTGTGTGCAAATATACTCTTCTAAGATGGTTTCTTTTGGACTATATGCTATTTGATTCGCCATTGTCGAGTTTGGTTCGCCATTGTCTAATGCAAGAGGTATCATATCAACAGAGTTATCTCCCGTTAAGAAATTGAATGAATTAAAATTATTATTTTCCTGTAAAGCTGAGATATGTTAGATGTTCTTAGTATCAAATAGAATAACATTCCCATGGTCGTGTTTAAAATAATAGCGTTTGACCTCTTAGTGATTCGCCATTGTCGAGTAAACTGTATCTATGCCATTATCCATGGTCATTAAGTAAAGGACTGAAACATATTTAAATCAAGAGTCAAGGGGTCAGGTTCATTTTTACAAATCTTTGTATTATAAATCATATTATTTTTGCAAAATTCAGTTGAAAATTATTTTGATTCGGAAAGATTACATATTCAGTACAGCTACAACAAGTGTAACGCTATCAAGTTTTTAACACTATTATAGTTTAAGTTATTTTAGAGTACAATGACCTGAAAATTATTTGATATAACAGACAACAAAACTGAAAACAAAAGTTAAACGTTACCCTATTTCCAGCTAGCGGTACCAAAGGTTGGTAATTCAACACACATTTGTATAGATGCAACTGCAGTTTCATGAATTAAGCGGATAACTTCAACTGCACGTGTCATACAGGAAGGAGACCCTTTCGTCTGAATCTGCCAGAATCTGATACTTCATACACATAAAAAAGAGTAGCGCTTGTGTTTACGTGATTTTTTTATAGAGGCCAACTTTGAAGCATTAAAGCATTACACAGTTACCATCTTAAGCCCAAACAGTTCAACATCTCTCAAAATGCACATCATCCAGGCTTATCAGTCATTTTGAAGTTACTCCCTATTTATAGTCCAAGTTCGTTCTTTTGACACGTTCTACCTAAGACATGAACATGAAAAGGTGCCTGATATCGAAAAAATATCAATCCAAGGTATGGGGTGCCGTTTTACTATTTATTCCTTATTTATGAATATCCATAATTCATTTATGGATATCCTAATTTGAATTAAGGATATCCTAAAACAATTATGGATATCCTGACTGATTATTTAAGATATTCATAAATGAATTATGGATATCCAAAATGAATATAGGATATCCATAACTGAATTTAGGATATCCATAAATACATTTAAGGATATCCTAAAATACACGTTTGGATATCCCTACATTCGAATTATGGATATCCTTAAATCCGCTTATTTGTATTCAAAAATAGTCTTGAATTTAGGATATCCATAATTCGAATTTAGGATATCCATAATTCGAATTTAGGATATCCATAAATAGGCTGATTTAAGGATATCCAAAATTCTATTTAATGATATCCTAAATTCATTTTTGAAAATCTTTCCTATTTCTTTTATATAATTTTCTTCAATTTTCTTGTAATGTAGGGATATATGGGGTGCAGTTTTACTATTTATTCCCTATTTCTGGATATCCATAATTCATTTTAGGATATCCATGAATCATTTTTAAGGATATCCATAAATCGATTCAAGGATATCCTTAAATGAATTATGGATATCCATAAATGAATTATGGATATCCATAAATAAGGAATAAATATTAAAACGGCACCCCATAGGGATATCCTTAAGGATATCCTAATTTTAGGATATTCTAAAAGGATATCCTTTAATCGAAGTTTGGATACCCAAAATTCATCCTATTTACGAATATCCTTAAATCGAATTATGGATATCCTTAAATAAGGTTGTATTTGGGGATATCCATAATTCATTTAAGGATATCCTAAAATCAATTTATGGATATACATAATTCAGCCGAATAAAGGTTATCCAGTAATCGATCTACAGATATCCTTAAATGAATTATGGATATTCATAATTCATTTGTGGATATCAAAAATGATTTATGGTTATCCCAAAATGAATTATGGCTATCCATAAATAGGGAATACTTAGAAAAACGACACCCCATGCATTAGAGCTTAATGTTAACTGTTATATAATGTCATGCCGTCTTAAAATCTGTAAATTCAGTGGAAATTCGTTGAAAATGACAAACAAAATATAAGTATACTTCAAACGAAAGTAAAACGCTAAACGTTGGTCTGTATTCCAACACACAGTTTGTCCTTTTAGTAATTCAACAGTTCTTTGACTTAGCTATATAGGTTAATTTCTCCGAATTCCAAAAGCCCAGTTTCACACTCATTTTAACAAGTCGGAACCACCAGCGTTGATATAAAATTAGAGCCCTTGGCGGTGCAAATTATTTATGGTTTTTGATTTGTTAGCTTGATCACTTTTTGCTAAGTCAAGACCAGATTATGAGCACAGTTTACGATTTTCATTGCATTCAGAGGATCCCGGGACTTTGAAAATTTATACAACATAGAACTTACATTAGAAATGCCCAACTTTCGGTGACATCTAACGACTATTGCATTTTTGTGACCCCTTTACTGGATTAGAGGTTATAAAACTTTTTTCATGCTTAGCTCAGCTGAGACTAAAATTTATCCTACTCATACATGTTAAAATGCCAACAATTGTTGACATTTTAACATTCATAAGCACGATAAATTACTAGTTTTTGAGTTTTGCACCAGAATGCCCCACTAATTTTCACTATTTCAACATATATGGGGACTTGAAATTTCATGCTCAGCTGAGCTGAGCTTGAAAAAAGTTTTAAAACCACGGGACAAGGATGCCGCTTGAACTGGGGGGCTCCTTCGCTGGAAAAGAGCTAGTCATCTTACAATTTGGGTTTCTGACCAGGTTCGACACAAACTGGGCTGTACAGCCACAAAAGACAGCTAGAAGCATTTAAGAAGAAGAGGGATTGTACTTTCCGAGTAGCGAAAACAAAGGCGAAGCTGATCTGGGTCTTTGTTTTCGCATATGCAGATTGTTGGTTTTTCCATGCAGCCGCTCATTTATTTTATTTTATTTTATTATTATTTGTGATGTAATTTTTCTTCGCATACTCGCTTTATTTTACTTATTGTTTTACAGTAAGTCGGTACTTTGGCAGAATTTCATCCAGTCACATAAATATAAGGACATAGATCATCTGGCTAACCACGTCAGAGAGGTTTAACGGAGCACCAATGGAAATATTCCGTCTATAAGGACACACAATATGTCTGTACAAAGTTACAGAGTTTACACAATACAAACAGTTATGCTATATACTCTGTTGCTACAATACAAACATTTACGAGCCATAAAAAGATAAGCCATACATGGTTATTGATATTTATTTTTTGATATATTCATTGAAATAATTTCATACCAGGAAGAAATATCATTGCATTTTTTTCCTCTTTTCACACTTCAGTCGTTTCCTTTGCCAACTTTAAAATAAGGGTTTTCCTAGAAGTGAATAGGCACAAATAAATGGATGCAAAATGGAATTCTGTGTTCGCGTTTTCCTTTTTGCAGGGCTTTTGGGGCGTTTGAGTGGAACTATTTCCAGGTAGACCCTACATGTTTATATTTTGACAGTTATTTAAACCATGCTTACATGTATATTCTTATCATGAAATATTAGGAAGGATGCCAATCAATATGGAACGCCAAAGCTGTCTGATGGTAAGGAATAAAAGCATTTGATTCATCATCGTCATTATATCCTGCTCACATTTGATTATATGTTGTATAGTGTGCATTATATCCATGCTCACATTTGATTATATGTTGTATAGTGTGCATTATATAATGAGAAAAGTCCATTATATGTTGGCCCAGGTTCTTTATATTATGAAAATTTTAATTATATGATGAGTAAACATCTTTATATTATGGTAGCTTTACATTATATGATGGGTAAACATCTTAATATTATGGTAGACTTACATTATATGATGGGTAAACATCTTTATATTATGGTAGACTTACATTATATGCTGATACAACCTCATTATATGATGTGACAACTACATTATATTATGGGCTATTGTCTTTATATGCATCAAGTTGATTATATGGTTCGATAACTTCATTATATGCGCAAACTTCATTATATGCGCAAACTTCATTATATGATGTGACAACTACATTATATGATGTGGACGATTTTGCGAGAAGAAGAATTACATTGACACCGTTAAGAGAGTTATTGTATACATGCCGGGACTACCGGACATACTGCTGAATCTATCTATCTATCTATCTATCTATCTATCTATCTATCTATCTATCTATCTATCTATCTATCTATCTATCTATCTATCTATCTAGTATCTATCTATCTATCTGTCTGTCTGTCTGTCTGTCTGTCTGTCTGTCTGTCTGTCTATCTATCTATCTATCTATCTATCTAATCTATCTATCTATCTATCTATCTATCTATCTATCTATCTATCTATCTATCTATCTATCTATATATCTATCTATCTATCTATCATCATCATCATGATCATGATCGATTATCACCATCATCATCATCATCATCATCATCGTCATTATGATATATCATCATCCATATCGATCATCATCATCATCATCATCATCATCATCATCATCATCATCATCATCATCATCATCATCATCATCATCATCGAACATCATCATCATCATTATTATCATCATCATCATCATCATGATCGATCATCATCATAATCGATCATCACCATGACGATCGATCATCATCATCATGATCGATCATCGTGATGATCGATCATCATCATGATCGATCATAATGATAATCGATCATCATCATGATGGTCGATGATGATGATGATCGATCATCATGATCATGATCGATACTCAAGATCGATCATCATCATCATCGATCATCATCATCATCGATCATCATCATCATCGATCATCACCATGATGATCGACCATCATCACCATAATCGATCATTATCAATCATCATCATCATCAATCATCACCATGATGATCGATCATCATCGTCATGATCGATCATCATTATCATAATCGGTAATCATCACGATCGATCATCATCATGATCGATCATCATAATCGATCATCATCATCATGATCCATCATCATCATGATCGATCATCATCATCATGATCGATCATCATCACAATCGATCATCATCATCATCATGACGGATCATCATGATTGATTATCATCGACCATCATGATGATGATCGATCATCATCAATCATCATCATCATCAATCATCACCATGATGATCGATCATCATCGTCATGATCGATCATCATCATCATAATCGGTAATCATCACGATCGATCATCATCATGATCGATCATCACAATCGAGCATCATCATCATCATGACGGATCATCATGATTGATTATCATCGACCATCATGATGATGATCGATCATCATCATAATCAATATCTTGATTATCGATGATGATCGATCATGATTATCATTATGATGATCGATCATGATGATTTAGATGATCGATCATGATGATAATGATCATGAAGATCGGTCATGATGATCGATCATGATGATCGATCATGATGATCAATGATGATCGATCATAATCGATCATGATGATGATCGATCATGATGATAGATAGATAGATAGATAGATAGATAGATAGATAGATAGATAGATAGATAGATAGATAGATAGATAGATAGATAGAATCATCAGTATGTCCGGTAGTCCCGACATGTATACAATAACACTCTAAACGGTGTCAATGAAATTCTTCTTCTCGCAAAATCGTCCACATCATATAATGTAGTTGTCACATCATATAATCAAGTTTGCGCATATAATGAAGTTTGCGCATATAATGAAGTTATCGAACCATATAATCAACTTGATGCATATAAAGACAATAGCCCATAATATAATGTAGTTGTCACATCATATAATGAGGTTGTATCAGCATATAATGTAAGTCTACCACAATATAAAGATGTTTACCCATCATATAATGTAAGTCTACCATAATATAAAGATGTTTACTCATCATATAATGAAAATTTTCATAATATAAAGAACCTGGTCCAACATATAATGGACTTTTCTCATTATATAATGCACACTATACACATATAATCAAATGTGAGCAGGATATAATGACGATGATGAATCAAATGTTTTTATTCCTTACCATCAGACAGCTTTGGCGTTCCATAAATCAAGGTACATTTAATGTCGTAAAATACACAACTTATCATCGGACTGTCGGTGGAGAGTTACGAAAAAGCTGTGGATGGACTGTAATGCATGTATGAAATACAACTTACGCAGGCTCCGTAGACAGTATCTCAATATGTATGGAATGTTGGATCCAGATTGATTCTTGTATTTGTATTAAATTGTTTCCTATTAAAATGGTGAAAAAGCCATAAGCGATATGACTACGATATGCAAACACCAATTCCATTCACTTTTCCAGCTTTGGTGCTCTAGATACTCTAGTTAAGTCAGGAAAACTGCTACACCCACCTTGGTTCACAACAAAGACACCCATGAACATAACTGTAGACATACACCTAGCAGAACTGAGGGACGTTGACCCGGAGCGACTGGTATGTATGATACTGACTACCAAAATCAGTTTTTTTCGCTTACGGCCAAGGGTACAGCTAACAATTACGATTTTGATATTTACTGTTTTAATGTAACAAATTATATTTTGACAACCGACAAATGTATTTCACCTGTTTTGAAATTTTCTTATTGAGGGGTTATGTGATCTTGGGCGATGGCCTCTAATATGAACAATTAAAATTCACATTTTAAATGAATGTTGTATGATGAACATTTAAATTTTCTAGGAAATAGAACTTGGCTACTTTCGGCACCTTCGATGGACAGATGAACGTCTGAAGTATGACAGTCGTCTCATCATGATGAACCTGTCGTATATACCTTGGGAACCAGCGTTTAAAAGAACAGTCTGGACACCGGATGTGCACGTGACAAATGCTGTGAAATCCTGGCTTCATTCACCAGATCCTGATATGATATATAGGCTTTATCCTGACGGCACCATATTTGAAAGCCTTCTGTATGTATCATTGCTATGCAAAAGCCTCTTTAGGTTTATCACTGGTATGGGAAAGCCTCTTTAGGTTTATCACCGGTATGCGAAAGCCTCTTTAGGTTTATCACTGGTATGGGAAAGCCTTTTTGGGTTTATTACTGGTATGGGAAAGCCTCTTGTATGCATGTATCACTGGCATGTAAAAGCTTCAAGAGTTTATGTATATCACTGGCATGGGAAAGCCTCTTTAGGTTAACACTGGTAAGGGCTCAGGGTAAGGGGAAATCCTCTTTAGGTTTATCAATGGTATGGGAAAGCCTCTTTAGGTCTTTAATCCCATGTTGCTATAATAGTTTGTATGCAGTAAAATATTTTTAAGGAACATCATCTTCAATGACTTTTTTCAGCAACAATTCCTTTGTTTTCAACACCAGCTAACTATTAAAATAATTATTAAATCAATTAATCAATCAAACAATCAATCAATCAATCAATCAATCAATCAATCAATCAATCAATCAATCAATCAATCAATCAAGCGAAGAAACATAGATTTGTGTTTACGTATAACAGAATATCGGTGGCATTTTCTTGCATTTTCTTGCAGGTTATCTTCAACGTTGATTTGTAAGAAGGCTCCAACATACCCAAAGATAGTGTTTGACTGTGTAATGCGCTTTGAAAGTTGTAAGTAAAATGAAATGCACAACGTGCTAGCATGCTTTTGCGCCATAGTCCTTTCGTCATTTTATAGCTGATTGAAAACTAACATTATTCTTATGAAAAAAATGGTATATTGCGCCTGTAAATTTGCTTAAGGATGTTCGCTGCCAATGAAAAAGTATTCAAACTTTTTTTCTAGCCATACTTTTTTGATTCCAAAATACAACACAAGACATTTGAAAACAAAATAAGAATAGGGTAGTGTGCATTTTTTCAAGCTACAGGCCTCTGAATGAGACCTCTGAACGCCATGTTTTAAATTTAGTAAAATTATTTTAATTTTTAATTCTTTGATACATACCTGTCTCGAACAAAAGTTCACCTAGAATGCTTTCAAAAGTCAAACAAACTATTTTGGACCAAACGCATAGAAAAAATTGCAACTTGAAGTGGATGACAAAATTTTACGAGACATTTTCCAACCCTACCCCCATACTTGAAAAGTCGGAAAAAATCAGTATTTTGAAATGTGCCAAACCCATATTTGTAGATTCAAACTTTTTCTTGTATTTTCACACAACATAGAGCTTTGTAATATTGTTCGAATAAAAGAGAGAAAAATATAGGGTAGTGTGCATATAAGAGAGAACTAACAACTTGAAAATCGCCACTTTAAGCCTTTTTTTTCGGCTGTTTTGTTTCTTAGAGCCCATCTAATAAAACCACCCAAAATCTTAAAACTAGCACACCAAAGACAGAAAGACTGACTAAGAAGAGCATGTTAACATATACTGCTGCTAGATAAACATCAAACTAGTGCAATTAATTTGAAGATGTGTAATATTCAAGTTTAATCTACCCTACCCCCTAAATTTTAGTGACAACTAAACATTTCTGAAAAGTTGCAGAAAATGGGGTGAAAAAATGAAGTTCCTTAGATTGACAATTTTCATGTCTCATTCAATGCATATCATCAATATGTATCCACATATAAAATATCAGGAAAATATCTGCAACCGTTTACGAGATATTCAACAAAAGAAAAACCGGACCCAGCAGACATTCGACGTCAGTTGGACGTCAGATAGACGTCAGACTCCGACGTCATAATGACGTTGGATTTAGGTTGATTTTGAAAGTTTGTTTGACGTCAAAAACAGACGTCATTCTGACGTCAAAAACAGACGTCATTCTGACGTCAGAAAAACAACGTTGGTTTGATGTCTCAAATGTGACGTCATAATGACGTTGGGATTAGGTTGATTTTGAAAGTTTGTTTGACGTCAAAAACAGACGTCAATCTGACGTGCTAAAACCGATATCAAGAATGCAGTTTAATTAACTTTCTGAAATCCTGAAGTGGATTCAGTAGTGCGGTGATGCACTATTGTTATTCCCTTTCACTCCTTTGATAGAGTTATTCGGGAAAATGTTTCAGATATTAAACCACTCTGATGTTGGTATATCTTATTCATGTCAAATTTTATTGTTATATGGTGCTAAAACAAATAAGACAGTGTAAATAATAAGACTATTGTGAACAATCAATAATTTAAAATGGTGAAATAAGTATTAAAATATACAAATTTCATTTTCGTCTTAATAGAAGGTTTAATAATTTAGTGAAAGACTTTATTTTGATTAACAAATAATTATTTTTTTCTAAATTAATTAAGCATGGTGATTTCCGATACGAGACCTAGATATGGCTTTTTTAAAAGTGGCAATGTTGAAATTATTATTTGAATTTGATGTTGTTACATTTGCGCAAGAAATTATGTCAGTTCAAGGGCAGCTAACTCTGTCGACATTATAGGAATGAATTTTATTTTTGTTGATTTTATCGATGTGTAAACTCAGGCGAATCACTCACAAACTAAATAAAGCCCGAAGGGCTTTATGAAAAAGTTTGTGAGTGATTCGCCTGAGTTTACACATCGATAAAATCAACAAAAATAATAATTCATTCCTTATAATTCCAACTTTGTCTCATTACACAGCATTTGTCTACATTGATTTAAATTTTTATAGCCAGCGGAAGGAAAATAGAGCAAAACGGATCTTCATGAGGCAGCCATCTTGAAAATTTCCAAAGCATAAAACTCACTTCTCGCAATAAATAGAAGCTATAACTGGCTTGCTATAAGCAGGCTGTCAAAGCGGGAGCTTTAAAACGTCCCCCCTTCATTCAAAATTGTGCTTTTGGGAGAAAATATCGCCGTCTTGACCGATAGAAAGACATGTCGATTTTGAACTGGGGGCTCGGAATATTAGAATTCCAACACACAACAGGAAGATTAACACACTTACCGTACTATGTTCTGTTAAAAGAAAATGCGTCTATGTTAATAAAAATTCAAAATATTCATTTCGACGCCTTCAAAACGCGTTCATCCATTGTTTTTATGACGTTTAGATTTGATGACGTCAACGTTTTTGAGAGGAAACGTCACGTTATCACGTAACGTCGCGCCGTTTTTAAGGTGAAAACTGAGTATTCTTACGCATTGCTTTTATCGAAGTATAAAGTCTTCCAAACAACCAATCAGAATGTAGGAAATTAGTAAAGTTGGAATTATATGACGTTAGACTTACGTTTGAATCCGGCGTCATTTCGACGTCATATCAATACGTCCACTGACGTCAGGACTGGACGTCAGGTGGACGTTGGTTATTGGTTGTATGACTTCGTGACCAAAATACAACCAATATCCGACGTCAAGTTAACGTCAGATGCCTGCTGGGGACGTGTTTTTCATATATGTCGACAGAGTTAGCTGCCCTTAAACTGACATAATTTATTACACATATTATGTATTATCATATGACGTCGCTGTTTTCCAGTGGATAACGTCATGTCATAAAAATCGTATGACCACACGTGTAATAACACTTTTGCGGGAATACCCCAGCAGGCACATGACGTCAGAATGACGTCATATCAACGTCGATGCGACGTCATGACGTCACATCGACGTTGATATGACGTCATTTTGACGTCATGTGCCTGCTGGGACGTAACGTCATTGACGACGTCCGTAACAACAGTGTAAATTTTCATTGAAAATATGTCCACTTCGAAGGCGATAAAATCCTATTTTAGAAGTCATATGATAAAACGAATCTTACACTCGTGGTCATTTCATATGAAATTTATTAAACTCGCTGAAGGCTCGTTTAATAAATTTCATATGAAATGACCACTCGTGTAAGATCCTCTATATAATATCAAATTCAAATAATAATTTCAACCTTGCCACTTAAAAGTCATATCTGAGTCTCGTATGGGAAATCCCATATTTCGCCCTCATGCTTAATTAATGTAGAAAAAAATGATTATCTATTAATCAAAATAAAGTCTTTCACTGAATTATCAAACTTTCAATTAAGATGAAAATAAAATTTGTATATTTTAATATTTATTTCACCACTGTTCAGAATAATCTTATTTCTCACACTAATGTCTTATTGGTTTTAGCACCATAAAGCAATAAAATTTTGCTTAAATAAGACGTACCAACATCAGGCTGAATTAATATCTTGAACATTTTGTATGTTCCGAAAAACTCTATCTAAGGAGTGAAAGGGACTATCAAAAGTGCATCACTGCTCTTCTAATGCGAAAAAATATACACCTTAAACTATTTATATGACATTTGAATTCAAACGTCGTTTTTAGGACGTCATATTGACGTCAGCTTTCAGACGTTAAACCGACGTCGGATTTAGCACGTCATTTTGACGTCTAGTTTTGACAACAAACAAACTTTCAAAATCAACCTAACTCCAACGTTATTATGACGTTGGAGTCTGACGTCAATCTGACGTCCAACGGACGTCAAATGTCTGCTGGAAGTAACATAGAAAAAAAAAAGAAAGGAAGAAAGCAAAAGAAACACACGAAACGAATGATCTGATTTTTACCCAAAGTGAAGTTTCATTAATTTGCACACCACACATGGTCAGAAGTATGAAAAACACAAGGTCTAAATCACGTCTTGATTACGACGTCTAACTGACGAACTAGTTTGACGTCAAAACAACGTCCAATCCAGACGTCCAAAAGACGTCAGGAAATGACGTCTGATAGACGTTGGAAATTGGTCGCGACCAAAATATAACCAATATCTGACGTCAAACAGACGTCAGGTGCCTGCTGGGGAAGTTCCGAAATGTCAAATGTTAGCAGCGAACATCCTTAATGCATAGTACAATCTTCTGTGACTGAACAGGCTGGTTTGTGTCGGTCCTGGTCGGAAAACCAAATTGTTGGTTTTCTCACGCGATGGCTCTTATGATAAATTGCGTTTTTCAGATGGTTACTCGAAGAAGGAGGTATTGTTGGACTGGAAACGAGAGAATCCTAACACTCGGATAGACTTCTTCTCCTCGCCAACATTCAAGATAAAGAATATTAAATTAAAAGAAACCTGCGAGGACAAACGACTCATAGGTAAAATAGGTAAAATATATACATTATACAGACAATGATATGGAACGTATAACATCATTTGACCAAATCTGGCATATATCCACAAAAACATTTTCTTTCATTGGCTAAAACAGAAGTAATCACTTGCTTACTTAACCCCACTTTAGATCTTGCACCAGTTTAAATTCTAGTCTTAATTTAGCTTTGGAAGCAATGAGAAGATATTAGAACTTCGTTAGATCCGCTTATGTCTTCAAAGCTTGAATGTTTCAAATGATTAAATGAGCCACCTCGTGGAAAAACCAACAATGTGGTTTCCGAACAGGTCTGACAGACAGTCACCTGTACAGTCACAGAAAAGAGCTAGAAGCTTGAAATTTCGGATTTTTAAAAGTAGAAGAGGAATTGTACTATCCAAGTAGCGAAAACAAAGGCGCTGATCGGTTACCGCGAAGCTGATCTGCGCCTTTGTTTTCGCCTATGCAGATTGTTGGTTTTCCCATGGGGCGGCTCAAATGTCATCAAAAGTTCTATTCATCTACTTTTGATGTCATTTAATGTCATTTGCATACTCATAACCTTTGTGACTGATTTTTCTAAGAAACTTGTTTCCGTTTTTTTAGTACATTTCATATATAGCTCTGCTTACACAAAATAGCCGACTCTGTGTCTCATTTTAGAGCTTTTATCTATTTAAAATGCTATTTACAGGGTAAAACGAGAAGACCTCTGTAACTGAAAGACAAAATGCTATTATATGAGCCGCGTCATGAGAAAACAAACAATCTGCATATGCGAAAACAAAAGCGCAGATCAGCTTCGCAGTAACTGCGAAGCTGATCAGCGCCTTTGATTTCGATACACGGATAGTACAATTCCTCTTCTAAGTCTAAAATTTCCAGCCTCTAGCCTTCTTCTGTGCTTGTACAGCTCGATTTGTGTCGGACCTGTTCGGAAATCACATTGTTGGTTTTCTCATGCCGCGGCTCAATTATTAGAAACCAAGACATTCTTAATAAGCTTGATAATGATACCACAACGAAATCTAAATCTAAAATGAAGAAGCAATAAATTGGTTGAACATGCAATATACATGTATCACGTGGGCAAAAACTTTGTCTGGAATATACTTTGCTTCACGACATGACATTTGAGCCGTCTCGTGGGAAAGCCAAGAATGTGGTTTTTGAACAGGTCCGACACAAACCCAGCTGCACAAGCACAGAAAAGTGCTAGGTGCTTGAAATTTTGGATATAAGTAGAAGAGGAAATGTACTATCCATGTAGCGAAAACAAAGGCGCTGATCAGCTTCGCGGTTACCGCGAAGCTGATCTGCGTCTTTGTTTTCGCATATGCAGATTGTTGGTTTTCCCATGAGGCGGCTCATTTGTCTTGTGACAAATCTGGAGATTTCCAGAAGCATTTCATTGGAAAATTAAAGTTATGCGTTACAAGTTTAAGCTTACGGTTCAGACGGCATTATAGCATACACGCTTTCCTCTCAGTGTGGAGGATGGTCAGATTATATATATAAGCCGCCTCGTGGGAAAACCAACAATGTGGTTTCCGAACCGGTCCGACACAAACCGGTCTGTGCAGTAACAGAAGCAGGCTTGAGGCTTGAAATTTGAAAAGTACTATCCGTGTAGCGAAAACAAAGGCGCTGATCAGCTTCGCGGTTACCCACAGTGTATATCCGAGCGTATGCAGAACAGACGGTTACGGAACGGACAGACGTTTACAGGAGCACGCGCTTTTTCGCGCCAAAAATGTTTTGTACAGTTTTTCATCCAAAACTGTACGCTTCGAATGTATTGTTATATCGGCCTTGCATGTCCATCTACTATCTTCCAAAACGCCATAATTTCCGGCATGGAAGCCTTGTAGTTTAAGCAGAATTTTGTTGCTTAGCAACAAAAACATTACGGAGCGGAACAGTCTACAGATTCGTTTATGTTACGGGGCGGAACAGACGTAGCCTACGAAAAAAACAGACGAATCAGCATACGGAGCGGTCACAGACGGCCATGAATACTACATGAACAACACTGTGATGTCAAATATAACACTTTGCGGCAACCTTCTGTATTGTAGCACTCGAACGTGACCACATGGAATACACCTGGTGACCTGGATCATCACCGTACATGTATCAGAATAGCATCGACTATGTTGTGAAAACAAAAAGTTGTTTGGGGGCAAACAGCAGATCAGAGAGAGAAGGGGGGAGAGGTCCCGATAGCTCAGTGGTAAAAGCGCCCGCTTCGGGGGCGAGATGTCGTGGGTTCGCCCAGGCCGCGCCATATCAAATGCGTTAAAATGGTACCAATGGCTTCCTTGGTGCTCAGCATCACGAGGCAATCACGGCTTTTCTTCTCCTTTAAATATAGTATCACTAATGGTGCATATCTAACAATAAATTCTAAAATAAAAGACTGAAAAAAGTCTGAAAAGGTCCGATAATAAGACTCGTGTCTGTTTTAACCGGAGGTCTATATGGAAGGCTGGCATTCGTGCTGAATACGTTAATAATATAGAGACCCTAGAATTTCGGTCAAAGGAAAAGGTTCCCTGTTTGCATACTCAGTCCTTAAGCAAGGTCATCAAGCGAACACCCACCTCCGTACACACCGGCGGGAGTACTCTCCAAAGCATCGGTCATATATTCCAAAGTCTTTCCATATATGAATGATGCGTGAGAATCAGCCAAGACGCCGCAAAAGGGAGCTTGCGGCGGGAGATAAAATCTTTGGCGTGATTTGTAAGCATATATGATTCTGTCATGCATCTTACTTATTTGATTTACTCGCAGTTTATTACTATTTAGCCATGCTTGTGCATATTAACACGATGAAGCATCGGAATATGAACATGATGAAGCATCGAATGAATCCATGTTGTTATGACGTACGCCATAAACATTTATTAAAGTAAGGATTTAGAATTTTAGATGTCATGACAAAAACCTGTCAGGAAATGGCTTCCGCTGCCTGATTACTCATTGAAGTGCTAGTGTCGTCTAGCTGTGACAAGGACACGTATTCTAAAGCTCGCCTACGTCTGTTCCGTTTCGTATGGAAATGCGTCATTTCGTCTGTTCCGCTCCGTAACAAACGACTGTACCGCCCCGTAACCATGAAATTACCATACGCTTCAGAAAAAAAACAAATCTTGGCTATTTTTACTGGAAAACATATAAAATATTTAATGTCTGGTGGTTCAGGACATATTTAACTACATACGGACTAAATCCAAAAGGTTGACAATGGCTTATTTTGCAAGCAATCTCGACACACAGCCAAAAAAATTACAAAATATGCCATTTTTCACACGTCTTGGGCAGTTATGGCGAACCCCTTGAAAAATCATTGTGCTCTTGCGCACAGACAACTAGACGGGTATGTATGCAACACATCTGCTCTAGTTTGGTCTCAATATTTGCATTAGTCACTTTAAAAGAACGGAAAAACATTTTTGGCGCGAAAAAGCGCGTGTACCTGTAAACGTCTGTCCGTTCCGTAACCGTCTGTTCTGCATACGCTCGGATATACACTGTGTTACCGCGAAGCTGATCTGCGCCTTTGTTTTCGCCTATGCAGATTGTTGGTTTTCCCATGGGGTGGCTTAATTATATGCAGTCCACTGTAGTTTAGTGGTTCGCTGTCATATTTGTTTTGTTATTTTCCATTTAGGTCGGTACGATTGCATCGAAATTCGCCTCATGGTATATCAAGTTTATCAGCCATTCATCACCGAGATCTTTGTGCCCAGTTCACTGATTGTCCTATCCGCCTGGCTGACCTTCTGGATAGATAAGGAATCGATCCCTGCCCGGGTCTCCCTGGGTGGGCTCTGTGTGATAGCGTCTATAACACACAGTGTCGGTCTAGTGCTGGGGCTTCGACACAACATCGAGTGGCATTCAGTAAACATTTGGTTACACACTTGTATCATTTTTGTCGTGTCTGCCCTCGTGGAATATGGAATCGTCCACTCGCTAATGAGGAGAATCCACAAGAGAGCCAGGCTTAAGTCTTCTAGGCTTGTTGACGGATGCCAGGTAAACAAGCAATAATGATCTGCAACATAGGGATATACATGTAATACCCTGTAAAATTTTATTTCGAATTCAGATAGAGCTGATAACATGGAAGTGGTCAGAAAAGCACAGACAACACCCAACCCACCACACACACACGTCTAGATGGAAAATATATTAACAACATAAAGAGAAACAATGGCAGACTGAAGCAAGCTTCCTTGAAACTAATTTATTCGAATTTCATTTTAATTTCATTCGATTTCATTTGCTCTTATTTTTATGAATATAACCCCTTCGTCTTTCATTTATCCATTTCCAGGATGACAAAGAAGCCAACGGCACAGCACCAGGGAAAGGATACCAAGCTCTTCCCAATGTGACAGCTGATACCCATGGTTCATCAGAATCTCTTGATTCAGTAGCGTCCAGATCATTGCGAGTGTGGGTTTTCTCTCGACTAAGAAGGATTTTTGTGAAAATAAGGACGAACCCAGGGAAGATTGACTGTGTGATGCGAGTCGTGTACCCAACTGTATTTGCTGTGTTTGTCATATGCTACTGGGTACATTTTACAAAGAGTGACTGAATTTGAACCGTTCAAAACTGTTCCAAACTCGCCAACAGTGACTGTGGATCAGACTGGCGCAGGGGTAGAGTGGTTGACTCTGGTTTCAGAGGTCCCGGGGTCAATCCTCAGCCGGGGCGCCTTTCGTTATGGCCTTGAGCAAGTCACATTTCCACAGCTCCTGAATTTCGACTCAGTAGACAGTAAAAAAGTGAGGCAAGGGTCGTCCATAAATGCTGCAATACGCTATGTTTTCACAATGAATTGTCTCTCTTTATCATAAGAAAGTGTTCACAAGAAAGACAACCCGAATTTAGCTCTAAATGTTGGCTGCAAGTGGAGCAAATTAGCTTTGAAAGAGCCCTTGCTGCAGATACACTTTTATACGGCTGCAGGGTCTCTCTTTGATTCATTGCCAGTTTGCAAGCGGCAGCTTATTTCTGGTTATGCTCAAGAATACAGGGTAGTTTAAAAGGTGTGCTTCACCACATTGGGGATGCTTTGCTCTCCGCTAATTCTAGATGGAACCCACACAAATGGCCGATCATAGTCGCTCGACCATTCTCATTACAAATTAAGTATTTCTTCGTTTAGTAACAACTTGACGAATTAATTATGGTCATTTAGGGCGTTGGCTGGGCTTACAGAGTCCTCGCAAGGTAAGCTAGAGGCCCTTGGTTCCACTAGACAGTGACAATACTAAACGAGTCTCCGTCAGATCATGCTATCCCTCGCCCACTAATCTTGAGAATTTGATAAAACATAAATATATCACGAAATTAGGTAATGCTGTATGCCCATGATTATCGCCTCGTTAAAGAATGTCGCAAATGAAAATATATCGTAGATTATTTGAGCCGCATCGTGAGAAAACCGGATTTTTGCCTAGGCGAAAACAAAGGCGCAGATCAGCTTCGCGGTAACTGCGAAGCTGATCAGCGCCTTTGTTTTCGCTACACGGATAGTACAATTTCTCTTCTACTTAAATCCGAAATTTCAAGCTTCTAGCTCTTTTCTGAGCTGGTACAGGTCGGTTTGTGTCGGACCTGGTCGGAAACCCCGAAGACCGGTTTTCTCGCGTCGCGGCTCATTTGGTTTCGTAAGATTACTTGGTGCAAGGCTGAGTTCATTTTTGAGGACCGACTAATCCTAACGCCTAAACATTGTCATGCGACCTTGCCAAATTGTACTTATTATCAAATCATATGTTTATTTATATCATATGATCGCATATGACCCTTCATATCTTTGGATTTTCAACATAAGAAGGGTCATTGCTTCCTTTCATTTATATAAATCATCTTTTTTTTTTTTTTTTTTTTTTTTTTTTTTTTTGGTCAAAGTCCATTCACTACATCAATAATGGCGTTATATCACGTCAGTTTTTAATGACACACTTCCAGCATTTCCAGAGAACTTATCATGTTACTACAAAAAGTGTCACTTTTTTATGCATAAATTCAACAAAAATAACAGAAGTAGTAAATGAAAATGAGCTGTTTCTTTATATTTTACTGGTGAAACACCAATATGGTAATTCCTCAAAAGAGAAATCCTATGCCCCTCTTTGGGAGTGACCGTTTGATTTTATGGGTTGGAAGATTTTTCGAGAAAAAAAAATCTAGAACCGAATTTTGCCCAAAAATATCAAGAACATAATCGAGATTCTATTGCAGCCTACGAGCAGGACAGGTGAGAAAATATCCACGCCGGAAAACATCGGCCCCAACATCCACATAGCCATAAAAATCAGGGACCAGTTTTCAATGTCGTTAGTTAACGATTCGTTAAAATTTCAAATGGAAATATTACAAATACAAATGGAAATATTACAAAGGATTCTCACATTTTTTTTCAACAAAACATAACAGTGTATCTGCTTTATGCTTTTTACATAACGAGTTGAGGTCTTAACGATCACGTTAAGCTAATGAAGTTTTGAACAACTGGCCCCTGATAGCCGCTACCTTACATACAAGCACATGCTACTTCAGTAGTTGTGGTCTTTACATAACGCTTCCAATTTCTCATCATTTCATACAGCTGGCTTTCGTTTCGCAGAATCTTTCGTTATTCTAAAATGCCTACTTGTCCAAAATATTGACTCGTGACCAATTGAAATTCAACTTTTCGGCTTTAATTTGGGTCTTGACAAAGAAAAGACACAGCCCCAAACCCCCCACATCTGTGCGATCCCATTTAATAGCATGTACCGTCGTATGTAATATTGCAGTGGTGGGCGCGAATGTGGGTTACTAATATAAAGACCCCCTAACTTCCTATTAATAATTCAAAGCTGATTCAGAAATAGTGCATGCACCCACTATATATTTTGAATAAACAAAGATGGAGTGTAGCCAAAATAGGGATTAAAGTTTATATAATAAATATTATTCATTATGGGTGCAGAATATATACTTTTTCTGATTCATTCATAAGTTTATTTTGACAACAACATAGGAAGATTACATAGACATTTTCATTTCAACACCTAGTCTGACAGTGAAGTCCCATTGAATTCCAGTATTTTGTCCTTTTAAGACAAAATCATCGTTATAAGTGGTGGGTGGGGTATGGTAAGCGGAATGCAGAGAATGCTAACAAAAATAAAGTAACACGTATGCAAAATAATGTTGCTGCTAAAGCATATCTGTAGAAAAATGTGGTTGGTCTAGATAACGAAAAGAGGGTTTTTCGCGAAAAAAGGCGAAAAGAGTCATGACGAATTAACATACCTATAAATGGTTTGTTTTTAATTAATGGTTCTTAGAATATCAGAATGGTCCGAACGGAAAAATAGAATCTTTATCCTTATCAATTTTTTTTTATTTATTTATTTATTTATTTGTTTGTTTATTTATTTATTTATTTATTTAAGTGCTGGAATACTGGAGTCATATACATGCATAGTAAAACGATGAGAAAGATGCATACTGTTATAAATGTCATTTTCAATTTCAGAGATCCTGATGAATCGTGTTTACATAGCCCCTGAACTTC
The DNA here is from genome assembly GCA_964017185.1 of Rugalucina vietnamica. Classification (NCBI taxonomy): domain Eukaryota; kingdom Metazoa; phylum Mollusca; class Bivalvia; order Lucinida; family Lucinidae; genus Rugalucina; species Rugalucina vietnamica. Next base: position 38,677,201 of record OZ024870.1, read on the forward strand.
TCATATGATACATAACGAAATTTGAACCAGTTTTGGATCGATGGTTTATTAATTGCAAAGTTCATTAACATTAGCATTGTTTTGGGCGTTGTGCTTTATATTAAATAAGATCTAGGTTAATATGAATAAATAGCATGAATAGTTTCATAGTTTCATGACGTGTGCATAATTAAAGTTGTTTTCAATTGTGTTCATTGGTTTAGAAAGTTTTCACAAGGAAATATCTCTTACTATTTAGCATAATTATTAAAATCTTTTTAGTGGTCTGAACCTTGATGTAATTTGAAATGTCATTTTTGTTCAATTGAAAATTGATGTATGTGTGTGCAGTGTATGCCACGTGCACTATTTTGCATCGGTTGGAAACGCAAGGGCGTTAGCAATATAATGAAGTTTCACCCATATCTACCAATACACAGAAAATGTAATTAAATACTCATACGGAAGTACTGAGGTTACTTAAATCAGCAATATAAATTCTTCAGAGATTATTTGAGAAATCCACCTACGGACAACCACAAAATATAATCAAGGTTAACGTCCTTAAACAAGAACAGATAAAGGCGGGTAGACAAAATGAATTGTCTGATTCAAGCTACTGATTCAGTTATGTCACATCCGATCAGCTAGAATACCATCTACTGAGTGGACTGTTTAAGTTTTATCGGGACGGTATTACACTGGAGTGGATAGAAGTGGGTGTAACACTTTCTACTCCCATAGCTTTCACAAAAGCAATGGTCAGGAACCGATGCATTCAGAACTAAAGTCCCACCCCAAAACCCCAAGTGCAAAACAATCGAAAATAGCAAATGGGTACTGGTGCAAGGACAACAAAAAGTAAGGCGAATGTGCAGCTATTTCCCGATTGGTGGACAGTTAGTTACCTGATACTGATACGAGGAGAACATACGGAAATTATCCTCTTGTTTTGAAACACAAGAAAGTATAACATTGTCATCCATTCCAAAAGTAGTTATATCTGCCACGAATATTTTGAAAATCGGACTACAAATAGTCATCGTGACTGGGATAGCAAAAATTTACAGCTTCAAATTATACAGAAAAACCTTCTCATATGGAGCCCTTACTTTCTGGATGGAGGTCCCAGCTTTAAACCAGGTACCCCATACGCTACGATATTGATCATGGGTAGAGGGTCGAGAGCTCTTGTCCCACTTTTGGATAGCGCAAAAATAAACATCAGAACTGCAACTGCATTCCGATTATTAAATTATGTAAACAAAATATGTTTATGATTTCCCTTCCAAGGATGCAAGTCATCAATTTTTTTTATCCTTGTTCGACATAATGTCGCGCCTGGTGAATAATTTTGTTACACCCTGAATACCGGATGCGTTTTCTCAATGACGAATTGGCCCCATCAGGATAAAACCAGTTTTCAAATGCTCTACTTGAATAAGTGGAAGCGGAAGCATGGCCGTGAGAATTTTCGTGACCAAATCTTCATGGAGGAAATGCCCTAGCTGATCGTACTGAGCAGCTTCGTTATGAATCGAACACGCTACCGGTCGAGCTATCGCGTCCGGTTCTGAGGCCCGGTCTTTCAGACATGCTTGCACATTCTCCTGACTCGGCGAGGCGGTTCTAACGTGTACCCACAATCTATGTTTTGGAGCAAAAATATCAAAATTTTTCAGCTGAAAATTTTCAATATTTTAAAACTCAAAATATCTCTGTTTATTGCATGGGCAAGTTATCGTAACGATGATTATTGCATGGGCTGATGGGCAAGTTATCGTAATGATGATCAATCGCATACAACGGGAGTGGTAGATTTGTCGGTTCCAATTCTTTGGAAAAGAAAATGAGGACCCTAACTTCTGTAAGATTTCGTTCGTGAAGATTTGGTCATGAAAATATTCTACGCGATCTTTCTTCCTCTTCCACTGATCCAAGAGAGCAATTTAGTAAGTTAATAATGACAGAAGCACTGTGTTCCGGCAGGCATTTACTAATGCAGGAAATGGTCGGTCTGATATGGCCTTTGGTGTGTATGGGTCAAAAGGATACCGGGTTTTAGTAAGAGCCGGAATTATGACTAAAACCCGCAGGTGCAGTTGTAGTTTGGGTTTTTGCTCAGTGTTCTCTTTCTTTCTATTTTTCGGGGTAGCGGCAAAACAACATGTGCAGTTTTATCATTTTATGCCACCAACAAGCTCATAAAGGGCCAATTGCACAGGTAAAGAAACTTTTACCAATTCAGAGTATTAGAAAATCTCAGTCTAAAAGATACTGTTAAACCATGCCCAATAACACCAGTGTTCTTTATAAGAGTGCTGAATTGCAGTCGCAGTTATAGAAATCTACCACATTTAGTTAACAGTTGTCGCTTTCAACGCAGTCAAGACGACTCCAGTAGACGCAAAGCATCATCATGCAGATTGATCACTATTCAAGATGTGAGCTAATGCTCTAGATAGACTGAAATAGAATATAAAACTCGACGGCATCTGTAGGTTTATATACGAAATCCACATTTTAGAGGTCCTTAATTGGGCGGGGAGGGGGATCTTAGCACCCTGTTCTCCGAAAGAAAAACCTTTCTGCACAGCTCTCTAAAATGTTTTCTTAAATGTCGTTCCCTAAAAGATTTTGCTTGCTCCCCAGCTCACTGAAAATAGATGACCCTTCTTCCCAGATCCCCAAACCACTGGCTGAGCCCCATTTTATGGGACTTCTATCCATCCTTGGGGATGTCATGGCATCCGAAATACCAATTGATAACACAACTAGGCATCTGTGTATATTGGACTAACACATTTCCTAGACACCCTCAAGTCGGGATGAAATTTGTTTTTTTTTTTGTTTTTTTTTTTTTGATTCGGTTTAACGTCCCTTTCAAGATTATTTCAGCTCATATGAGACGGGCCAATCAGTAGGTGGGACGAAAACGGGAGAACCCCGAGAAAAACCACCTGGCACACCCGCAAGCAGAACTTGGCTTGTCTCACATGTGGCCAGAGCGGGGCTCGAACCCACACCAGTCACAGCGGTGAGATGATCGAATGGTTAAGTGCGGTAATGAAATATCAGTGCTCTTAACCACTCGGCCACGGGGGCCGCCAGGGATGAAAAATAGTCATATGTATACATGACAGGCATGTACTGGCCGGGGATTGAACCCACACCCTTTTGATTGCAAAGCGGGTATGCTGCCCATTGTGTACACCGCTGCCGTATGGTCTTACATTTCAATCATAATTTACATGGTTGACAGATAAAACCTCGCCAGCAACATTAAAAAAAACTTTCAATAAGCAAAGGACCATGGGTCCCGAGGCGCTCATCTGGCCTGAAGTCAATTTTAAATCAATTATGAATACTAAGGCCAATGTCATCCCAGGGCCATGATTTTATTTAAACTTAACTTAGATTTTGAATCTTGATTCCCTGGTGCTACATGTAAAATAAACAAGCAAATTCAAAGAATTTATGTCCCCCGCCTGTGTTTTTGTTTATATAATAGTGCCAATAAAAATGTAATTGCAGGATGTATGTGAAAATAAATTGTTTATTTAATCCTAGTTTTATTTTGTTTTAAATCCATCTCAACTGGTTGTATGAGAGGCCTGTTGATTATACCGTATTTGCTCTATAAAGTGTACATGCTCCAATATGCACACACCCAGGTTTTTTTTTCCCTGAAAAACATGATCAAGAGCTCATTGAATGATTGCTGCAACAGTACAATCTGGACAAAAGTTGTTTTAGTGAATGATGTCATACAATACTCTATATTATGAGCTGCCTCATATGAAAACCAACATTTTGCATATGTGAAAACAATGGCGCAGATCAGCTTTGCAGTAACATTGTTTTTGCTACACTGATAGTATAATTCCTCTTCTTTCTAAATCTAAAAGTTACAGCCTCTAGCCATCTAATGAAGGATGTACAGCCTGGTATGTGTCAGACCTGATCGAAAATTGTATTGCTGGTTAAAATTGCGAAAAAAAAAGTGTCAAAAATTTATCTGAGGATTATATCCAAATCACATGCACATCTTCAAAGCATGATCAAGACATCTGTAAAGTTTCAAAAGAATCGGAATAAAACTGTAGGAGGAGTTGAGCCCACAAGGTAGCCACCATCCATTCACTTGCATTGTCAAAATGTCCGAAAAATTGACTAAGTTAAAATTGCGAAAAAAGTGTCAAACATATATCTGAGGATTATATCCAAATCACATGCACATCTTCAAAGCATGGTCAAGACATCTGTAAAGTTTCAAAAGAATCGGAATAAAACTGTAGGAGGAGTTGCGCACACAAGGTAGCCACCATCCATTCACTTGCATTGTCAAAATGTCCGAAAAATTGACTAAGTTAAAATTGCGAAAAAAGTGTCAAAATTTATCTGAGGATTATATCTAAATCACATGCACATCTTCAAAGCATGGTCAAGACATCTGTAAAGTTTCAAAAGAATCGGAATAAAACTGTAGGAGGAGTTGCGCCCACAAGGTAGCCACCATCCATTCACTTGCGTTGTCAAAATGTCCGAAAATTTGACTAAGTTAAAATTGCGGAAAAAGTGTCAAAAATTTATCTGAGGATTATATCCAAATCACATGCACATCTTCAAAGCATGGTCAAGACATCTGTAAAGTTTCAAAAGAATCGGAATAAAACTGTAGGAGGAGTTGAGCCCACAAGGTAGCTACCATCCATTCACTTGCATTGTCAAAATGTCCGAAAAATTGATTAAGTTAAAATTGCGAAAAAAGTGTCAAAATTTAATCCGAGGATTATATCCAAATCACATGCACATCTTCAAAGCATGGTCAAGACATCTGTAAAGTTTCAAAAGAATCGGAATAAAACTGCAGGAGGAGTTGCGCCCACAAGGTACATACTCCTATAGGGGAACAGAAGGACGGACGGACGGACGGAATGACGGAAAGCCAAAAACTATGTCCCTCCGCTTTTCTTCGAAAAAGGCGGGGGACAATAAAGCAACAAAAACATATAACTTCAGGTTCAGAGGGAGAAGGTTTTTTTTTTTTTTTTTTTTTTTTTTTTTTTTTTTTTTTTTTTTTTTTAAGTGCAATTACATTTCCCAATTCCTAGCATTCATAAACAGATCTGCAGTCCGATTTCCAATTCTCCGCACTTTACACATTTTCTCCATTCAAATACATAGGTTGACTTTGCAATTGAATAGGTCAAGGTCATGATTTAAAATAGCTTTAGGTCTTTGGTTCTGGAGTAGATGGTTTTAAAGGTTTTTACCATATTTTGGCATAGCGGTCATCTTGGAATTGTAACCTTGACCTGTCATATAAATATTTCCTTCTGCTCGGGGAAGCTTCAGGTGAAATTTGGCTTTGATTGGAGAATATGTTGGAAATAATTTGGCATATACATTTATTTAACCACGGGGCAGGCACTGACAACATCATGGAGCCAAAAGATTTTCTAAACATAAATACTCTGTCCATTTTCCTAATTGCATTTTAGTATTTTTACCAATTTTCGCCATTCAAATGCATAGATGACCTACGTTGACAGGTCAAGGTAATAGCAAGGTCATGATTTATATAAACTTTGTAGAGCTCGTGGATGCCAATGTTCAAGATCTTGGGTCTGTGGGTGTTTCCACTCCCAAAGTCTTGTCTCTCGTAGTGAATAGCTAAATCAAATCTAAATTTGTTCCCATGCGTTTTATATCAATTGATAATTTATATCAATGTATTGAATTTCAGATGCAATAAACTTATCTGGTGTTCATTGTTTTAATTTAATATCTGTCGTAACGCAAACATATTTAGACAATGACTTCTTGGTTTTCCAATTACGTTATCAGCATCTATAACAATACAGGAAATTTCCAGTGTAAACCACTTTTAAAATTAAGTAATTACAAACCGAAAGTGACAAAATCTTAGTAACCATTTATCGAATAGGGGTAACAAAATGTCGATTTCCTCCAATGAAGAATGGCATCACGCGAAAGTCGGATTATTTCTCGTTGATGGTGACAATGAGGTTTATGGTCTTACCTGCAAGCATGTTACTGCGTTCTCTACTGACGGGAACATTTACGTCAAGACTCATTCTGGAGCGATGGAACCCGTCGGTCACGTATTATATTGTGAAGAGGCAAGCGAGCTATCGACCAAAACCGACAGCAAATTTCAGTGTGATGCGGACATTTTTAAAGTAAATTGCCAATTTGAGAGATGCTGCTCCAATTTAAGGCACAGCTCTGCTGTGATCTTCGAAAAGTCACGAGACGATCTGTTTGGTTCATTGGTTTCTTCTATTAGTGATGGTAAAATTACATTGGACAACTTTGAAAACTGCTGCACGAAAGAAGTTTGCCATTCTTCTGTCGATGGGAAAAACAGGCCGAATGACAATGCTAACATTATAAGAAGTATTGCACATGAAGCAAATGACATATCAGATGTTTTAAGGCTAAATAATGTGCCACTCCTACCTCTTAATTTGGAACCTCGAACTAATAAAGCAGAATCAAACAGTGTAAATGATGATGGAGTCGGCGTTTGTATAACAGGTCAAATTGAATCGGATGAAGTTCATGACTCAGAGAAAGCAGATTTACCAGATTATAGCTTCTTGCTTCAATCTTCAGGAGCACCTTTTAATCCTGGTGACAGTGGTACAGTTATTGTTCGTGAAAATAGAGGAGCAATAGAATTAATTGGAGTTGTGACAGGGTCTTTCGAAAGCGAGAAACGAGGTAAGGACTATGTTGCCTGTCTTCTTTTAACTAAAGGGCTACAATTGCTCAATAGTAAGTACAATAAACAATTCCGTGTGTTACAGCAGTCAGCAAAAGTAGAAAAATTCAACGATGATGTTATTTTCGCCGGATCAGAAATCTGGATAAAGATAACACTACAGAGTGTGAAGTCGCCAGAAGATATTGCCGAAATAGATTATCAGTTTGTTGAAATAATACACAATTTAGTTGACAATATGAAAGACGATGATATCTCATCTATAAATCTGCAACTAGAGGAAGAGAATGAAAAACGTTTGAGTACTTGTGTCAGCAAAATGGAAGATTTGGATGGATCTCTTTGCGATAGCCCGGCAGTGAGGTGTTACTATCTGTGCATGAACGGTTGCTCGTTCTTGTACAAAGGAGAGTACAGTGAGTCTATGAAAGAGCTGACTGCGGCTGCAAAAATGATCACCAAACTACCATGCCGAAACCGTTTGTTATGTAGAATGATCACGTACGCGACGTGGAACTTGCTGAAAACAGAACAACTTGGAGAAATGAAAGAAATCCTTGCTGTTGCCGAATCGTATATGGCAGAAATGAGACACATTAACGTATGTCCTAACAGCAGCATGGGCTATTACTTCTTTGATTACGCAAGATTTTACAAACGACGAGGCAAGAATGATGACGCTCTGGTAAAGGCGAATGCTGCTCTTGTGCAGTTTAGACAGGGAAAGAAACCTAGCGTGGGAAAGATATTGGCTTTAGCTATGGTGGCTCGTCTTTATCTCAGCTGTGGGGATGATTTTGAGAGAATGAATGACAAAATCGTTGCTTCTAGGATAAATGAGGCCCAAGAACTGTTACATGAAGCAAGACAGTCGAGTGCAAACACAATAGTTGAAGAAACTACTATTCTACTCACTGAAATTGATCTATATTATCGTGCTGGGAATGTAGAGCGAGCCCTTAAACTTGCCAGAAAGTGTTTTGATGTTGCAAGTGAAAACAGTCTGAAGGAAGAACAGCAACGTGCAAATATAAGAATCAAAAGCATGATGGACATGTCCAGTAAACAGTAGGGCACAACCTTTAAATCGATATATTATATCTAGAAGGAGATATGCCTAATTACCATATATTTCGAACGAAATATACCCTATTATAATATATCTAAATTGACATATAATATGTCAATCTAAATATCATTATATATTTCGATCGAGATATATTATTTCCTTCATCTGAACACGTGATCATTTTGCGTCATGCGCAGTCTCTCATCGAGTTTCGCATAGCGGGAAGTTTTGAATTTTGTGCAGAAACAAATTTCCAACAAAAAATCCAGCGTCATCGAAAAGTTCACCAGGGAAGTTATGTACAGTTTGGATTTGAATATGCTCGTCGTCCGATTTACATGAGTAAACACTATTTTACTTGCTGAACATAACGACATAAAGCGCTAGGGAAATTCCAAGAAGTGTTAATTATATCTAAAATGTTTGGACTGGTTAGATTATATGACTTCACGTCCATATCAGCAATTGTTCAGTCATATTGGGAAGGAGCCAACGCTTTCTGTATGTAAACCAGAAGTCAAGGAAGCTTAAAATTTTGCTCAATGGCTCTTCACGACAAGATAACGTACGATCTCGCCGGGGACCTCTCTGCACGTAAATAAATCATTCTTCTTCTTCTTCTTCTTCTTTCAAAGAATGACTCTACCACAATGCCCGGCAACAAGAATTTACCTCGAGGAACAGGCTGTTCAATGTGAGCGTGACTGCAAATGAAACCAGCGATCTCTCAAAGTTAACTAAACTGATAAGGACGGCAAACCGATGCGACTTTGCCCATCCCCGCCCATTCAGCATTGGGGCCGTGAAAAATAGATGGGCTGCCAGACAGAGCTTATAACTGAGTGATCGACTACACGATAACTGGTTAACCACTTAGGTCTGAAACTGCCTAGGAAAAGTTATAAGCTTTAGTTGTTGTGTGGTTATATGTCTTCAGCACGTATTTTTAAGCAAAGCAACATCCCAGTATGACCATAGATGTAGCAACACATTCGAACAATAGACCTACACTCGTCTCACAAATGCTCGGCGCGGGGCTCGAATCAACACTGGCCAGAGCGGTACCAAGATGCAACTCGGCAAGGGACCGTCAAACTCGGTTGCAATTACGCTACATGGCGATGGGTACATTATTTGCATGGCTCCTCGTCCTCCGGGGAGTTAATATGCCTTGCTCAAGGACAACACGGTGCTGCCAGTGCCACGGTGATCGATCCCATGACCTCTCGATTCGGATTCCCATGCTTTACCACTACGTCACCACGCTCCCTATTTATTTTATGTTGGTTGGTTTGTTTGAATTAATGGTCATGTCGGGGCGCTGCCTCGATTTTATGGGACTTTTACCAAAATTTAGGACGTCATGACATCCAATAAGCGCTTCGAATATGACCACCAAACTATACCATCAAGGCTTGTATGTGTGGATAGACTGACATGAACCACTTTTCCTGGGCAGGCTCAGACCTGAGCGGTTAACCAGTAATCAGATGGTCAGTCAGTAGCGAAGAAGCTTTGCTTGGAGGCACAAGCAGCCCATCTATTTCTTTTAGGTCCCAATGGAAGGACAGTAAACGAGGTCTCAACACACAGGAAACGAGGAAAATAGCTGATACACATTAGCATAATATAAGCCAAACGCGCGCCGGGTGTGTTGACAATAATGTAAAATTCAACATACGTCAGGAGCACATCGGAGACACGTTAGAAACGCGTTACATGTACGCTGGCACGTTAGAAACGCGTTACATGCGCGCTTTGTACGCTTAGTGTACGCATCGGTGTACGTTGATATACGTCGCTGTTGGTCGGTGCGCACTCCACGCGCGTATGGGCTCAAAACACTTTTTAAGCATGCTTAAAATCTTTTCTCGAATCTCGGCGTGAATCGGTCGTGTGTCTAAGCTGGAAACGACCCTCACTCGGTTAGTACCTTCTACAACAGGTTAATCAGTTAAATACGTTTCGAATAAGTTCCACGCGCGATACAGGCGCGTTGAATACGCTTTGAATGCGTTTGGCGCATATTTTAGATACGCCAGTGTACGTATCATGCGCGTTCCGATTTAAAATTTACGAACTATTTTTTTTTTTTTTTTTTTTTTTTTTTTTTTTCTTTCAGTAACGTGCCTCAAGCGTGTATGAGACGCGCATTTAACATTTGCTGCGCACCTATAGCGCTTGCTTAGTGTTTGTTTGTTTATTTGAATTGATGCTTTACGTCCCAGTCAACAGCTAAGGTCATGTCTTGACGTTGCATCCACTTTATGGGACATTTAACCAAAGTAAGGATGTCATGACATTCAACAAGTGCTTAAAATATAACCATCCAACAAAGCCACTCATGCTTATATGCGTAGACGGTTTGACTTGAAACCACTTTTCCTGGGCAAGCTTAGACCTGGGCGGTTAACCAGTAATCAGATGGTCAGTCAGCAGCGAACAAGCTTTGCCTGGAGGCACAAGCTACCAATCTATTTCTTTAGGCCCCAATGAGCGATGTCTTCCTGCTTAGTGTGTCTGGGACGTACCACAAAACGTACTTTATTTTTTCAGCGTTTTGATATTTTTTTTTTCATACGTCTGGCAAACGCTTCAGTCACGCGCTAATGTGTGACTGCTAAAACGAGTTTAAGAAACAAATTATTTTTATACGTCCAAAATCTTCATCGTGTTGAGATTTTTCATACGCCCGGGGCGCGTTTGGATAATACGCTAATGTTCTATCTGCAGGAAACCACGGATTATAACGTTGATCGAATCGCCCGGTGCTTGCAAAATCATGCATTTTGTATCAGACCGAGAAGAAAGGCTTAACTTGTGGCTCTAGTTCAACAAAGATAATGGAAAATATATAAACTGTTTATACCACCCAGTAAATTTATATTACTGACCGCTCCGATTCGGTACATCTGTTGTAGTCCTACTTGTTTTATGTTTTGCTCCTTTTATGTACTACGTTTTCAAAGCGTTGTTGAATCGCAGATTTCACACCTGTGAAATCGGCGGCACTTAATAATAAAATCTGTGAATATCTGGTAGTATTTTCATATGTGAAAAATTTGTACCAAATTTTCACATGCGGGACGAGTCAGTGTTTTGACGTGTGAAGAATTGGTTTAGATTCATCACATATTTGAAGAACTGGTATCAATTTTACTCAGATGTGAAAGCTTGGTACAAAATGTTTACATATATTGCTATATATTGAAGAATTGGAATCAAAGGCAAAACCACTTCAGATGGGTGGTTTTCGTGAGTGTGAAGAATACGTACAAATAGACCATGAAATTTGATTATATGCGCCTATCTCACATGCGTGTGAAATGGAATGAAATCCGTTACATACAAATTCGTTACCAATTCTTCGCCGGCTGGGAGGATTTGGTACCAATAATTCACATAAGAACTTTGCGAAATGTGAAAATTATGGTTCAAGAACGTGTTTTCGTGTGTTAGAAGATTTAGTACCGATTTGTGTCAATTCTACACATCTGAAAAAAAAAATCATACCAGTTCTTCACAGACGTTATATAAATTCGTACCGTCAGAAACAGAAAAAAGTACAAATAGGCAATGATCAGGAAATGGCGCAATCAGAAAGAAATTCCCACTCCATAAAACGAGGGGTCGGAAAAACTAAAATGACACTTAGGCACTTATACCATGAAAACATGTCGTAAGCCAAGTGAGCAGCTATTCCCGAATGGGCGGCCACTCAGTTACCCGAACTGAACTAAAAATATGAAAACGTACATAAGGCTCAAACAGCACAAAAATTCGACTCCAAAACACAAAACAGTTAGAACCACAACAGAAGTATCGCCTTGGAACGATCTTGAAGACATTTGAAATTTTAGTATGAATTTCACCGCCCCCACCCCGCCATCGAAATTTAACATACACAAATGTCACACTTCCAAAATGTGCCTTGTTGGTACCTATTTTTACACAAATGTGAAATTAAAAAATGCGGTTCAACAAGGCTATCATCCATGTCGAGAGCGTCAACACGTTATTAGAATGGTGCTGGTACCGGTGAACCGATTTGAATTTATGCTTCCTGCGTCTGGATGCCTCAACTTTTTCCCGGAACATCTCTGACATATTGAAATGAGAGAAGGAACTATATAAGAATGATTGCTGGAAAACAAGTAGGTAATGAACCAGCATTTTTAACGGAGTGGGGACTTGTTTACCGATGGCAAAGCTTCATACGATGAGATGGTTCATGTATCTTGGCGAGTTCTAGCACACTGGAGTTTTCAAAAATAAGCAACTCGTGTTCGCATGGCGGGGTAACACAGTCCTCTATGGCACAGCGGATAAGCTAAATGCGCTGTAAAAAGGAGTCATGAGTTCGATCCCATGCTTCTCCACTCGTCCGGGTGAGACTCAAAGCCGAGGCCCCACGACGATCTCCCATGACAAACTGATGACAAGGACGTATTGTGACGAGGCTACAGACTTTGTGACCTTTTTTTTAAGTCCAAGGGACCTAGTCTTCAGACCTGACTGTCAGATAAAACCTGAACACACGGAATCGTTTAAACACCACCAAGATGATATTTAAGTTGTTTGTCCGTCGCCAGGTTGAACTAGGCCATGTTAGTTGCAGACTAAGTTGCGGGCATATTCCAATGGATATAATATCTAGATCAACAAATTACATAGATCAGCTAGATAAGCCACAATCCGTTTCACTTCATCACCTAGCTGTACTTCCGCGTGGTGTGGAGAGTTATCAAGGAACACCGACGGAAACATGTTGCTAAGGGGCGAAAAAATGTGAAAATATACGTCAATTTAGACATAATATGTCAAACGAAATATATATTTTAACCGGATGTAGAGCTGTATATCTCGAAGTAGATATTATATTTAAATTCAAATATTTTGTGTTTATATCTAGATTTAGATACGGTATCTAGTTTTAGATACTATATTAAAAAGGATATATTTTGACAGTATATATCAATTTAGATATAATATGTAAAACGAAATATAGATAAGCCGGATGTAGAGTTATATATCTAGAAGGAGATACTATATGTAAATTCAAATATTTTGTGTTTATATCTAGATTTAGATATGATATCTAGTTTTAGATACTATATGAAAAAGGAAATATTATATATCGATTTAACGGTTGTGCCCTACTGGTAAACTAAGGAAATTATAGAGAAAAGTTTGGTTTGTGGTTTGTCAATTGTTCTATAGGTAGTCAGTTTTGTCTAACAATGGTGCCACCTCGTCAGATCTTAATCTGATTACTAATTTGAATTGGTGGATAATTTGCATATACATGTATGTAATATGTTTATGTTAGCTCTGTTAGATATTTTATGATTATTTGGCATAATAAACTGATCGTCTCGATGGAACTGCTTACTTTGTCTCCTTTGTTGGCGCGTTTTGAAGGCGTGTTTTGGAATTCAGGAATGTCACCATGAAGGAGCTGAGCTATATAGACATTTTACAACAGAAGAAACAGTAGAACAACATGTAGAAAGAAAATCAAGTGCTTTTCTTCTCCAAAGAGCCAGAATTTTAAAATATTTGTGTTACATGTATATCTGTTAGATACTCTTGCTTTGTCCTTCCTTTGATTATTCATATGAGCTGTAGTTTATATAATATGTCTAAACGAAAAAAAATGTTTTGACATGTTCTTTGGCACATAACACAGACAACGTGGGACTATTTGGTGTATAAAAAAAACGGTCATCTGCCTATTGATTATATTAAATATAGTATTATTTCCAAACACGGAAACGCAAATTACTTAAAATAAAGCCCACATCATTTTTATAAGTATCCATAAATATTTTTAGCAAGGTCGCAAGGCTTACATGAACATTTCCTATCTTGGACCATCCTCAAAAATGAACTTCTCTTATGAAACCACAATTACAAGCAAGAAACATTCTACATGTTAACATAAAGGATATATGATAAGTGCAATCACAACACATAATAACTATGCGTGAAGCCATATGCCGTCATCTTCCATTTCAAGTTACTGGAGCAACATTTGAAGAGGACATGATATTTCTTGTCTTGACAAAGTAGTGTGGCCATACGGTTGCGAGCATGGAAGGTCCATGACTAGATTGAGAATTAAACATCCGTTTTGGTACCGGGCATAAACGTTCGGACACGTCACGAGAACCAACAGAAAAAAAACATAAATAAGATAGCTGGTGCAGTTGAAAAGTTTAGAATGATTGCTTTCGTTATAAAAACAAGAGAGGTGCGCTGACAAGACAATACAAAATGTGAAAGATAACGACCCTCTATGTTTTGCTTTAGATTCAAATAATAAATATGACACAAATCATGTTGACAAAAATGTAATGGTGGGCATAACCACTACACCAAACGATAAAAGTCATAGGCCATAGTAGAACTTCAGCTTATATTCCCAAACGCAGAAACGCAACCCTACCTCTGTGATATTTCTTTTAACTCTGATGTTCGTTATTCCCATGTATACATGTACAGTTTTAATCTGTGTTTGTCGACAAAATAGCCTATGACTAATGTTACTCTGTTGTAAATTTGAAAGTGGACTTTAAATAAAGTTTTTTGTATCTTGTATCTTGTATCTACCTCTTTCTAATAAGTATCTATAAATGTTTGCCAAGGTCACAGGGCTCAGTTACATGATATTGTGAACAATATCTGGGGCCATCCTCAAAAATGAGCTTTTCTTATGAAATCTCAGTCAGCAAGAAAAAATCTTTATGTTTCACCAAAATGATATCAAAACGCAATTTCAACACATCATCTATTAATGTGTGTTCAAGCATTAGGCTGTCATCTTCCATATTAACCGGTTTCTTTCAAGTTACTGAAACAACATTCGAAGAAGACATGGTGTAGCTTGTCTTGATATTACTGACCGTTCCAATGCGATACTTCTTAGATTGTGGTTCTTATCGTTTTATGTTTTATGTTGACTTTATACTGTTTGCACATTTTATGAATGTTTTCAAATATTCAAAGTCCGGGTAACAGTGGACACCTATTGGGAAATAGCTGCTCACTCTGCTGCTGACGGTATGTTCGCTTTGTATTAGCACCTGATTTCAATTTAATTTTTTTTCAACCTCGGAGTCTAGAGTGGGACTTTCGTTCTGGTTGTCCCATTTCCTGATCGTTGTTCATTTACCTTGACAAAGTAGCGTACCATTATTATGGTCATGTTGCGAGCATGAAAGATCTATATCGACATCGAGGACATTCAGAAGGAATTTTTTAATGACTTTGAATTGACCATCTTGGTCTGTCGAAACACTTGGTTTCTTATCAAAATAACTTTTTTTCCGTTTTATATATAGCTAACATAAATGCAATTGCGGACATTTTAGAATGATTGTAGTGTTCATTGTTATAAAAACAAAAGTGGCGCGCTTACAATTAGAAAAGACAAAACATCTTCTTGTCCGTTGCTTGGCCTGTCGTTTTTCGTTTGCTTCGGATTTCAGTAAGTTACTAAGTTTGGCATCCAGGGATCTCCGTCGTCGGGCAGCTTACTGAATCTGTGAGTCATACCTCGTTTTTGATTCATCATGGTGGTTGTTTGTCCTTGATGATTCATTGACTAGTTAGAGATTCCACCACGAGGACCGAACAACTAATAAATGTTGTGAACCACCGCAGAAGATAAGGGTGAGATCAGATGTTTTAGAGTCGAATTTTTGTGCTGTTTGAACTTTATGTACGTTTTCATATTTTAGTTAAGTTCGGGTAACTGAGCGACCGCCTATCTTGACAAAGTAGTGTACCATATTCTTTCTGACCATGTTGCGAGCATGGAAGATCGAGATCTACATTGAGGACATTAAGAAGCAAAAAACGTCCGTTTTGTCAGTCGGCATTGGATCGTCCGGGTACCGTCACACTTGTTATTGCTTTCAACACCTGGTTTTTATCACAAATAATTTTCATCGTTTTATAAGAATATTCCATTGATTATTAAACATAAATCAATAGCGGGGGCAATAGAAAAAGAACCTTTGCATTTTCAGAATGATTGCGTTCATCGTTATAAAAACAAAAGTGGCGCGCTGACGATTTGATAGATGACGGTCCTTTATGTTTTGCTTTAGTATGGCACAAACCACGTTGATAAAAATGTAATGATGAGCATAACCGCTGCACCAAACGATACAAGCCATATGACATTCAGCTTATTATTCCCAACGCGGAAACGCAATTTACTTGAAATAAAACCCACATCTTTTTAATAAGTATCCATGTTTTGCAATGTCACAGGTAACCATGTTTTGCAAGGCCACAGGGCTCAGTTACATAATATCGTGAACATTTCCTGGGCCCAGCGGGAACATTGAGAAGAAAAAAAATCCTTTTGGGAGTCGGGTTTAAATGATCGGCATTGGATCATCCAGACACGTATATTGTCATTGTAAATCACTTGGTCTGTCAAAACACTTGGTGGTTTTTATCAATAACCTTTTTCTGTTTTTATAAGAACAATCCATTGGTTAACATAAATTATGTAATAGGGGGTGCAACTAAATAGAACGTGTGCACTTTAGAATGATTGCGTTCATTGTTATAAAAACAAAAGGGAGGCTAAGAAAACAATGCAAAGATGGCATCCCTTTTTGTCTTGCTTAAGCATAAAAAACTCACTTTAAATATAACATTACCATGTCGACAAAAATTTTCTGAAACAGCCACTGCACCAAACGCCTGAGTATATCACGACAAAATATTGTGTGCATTTTCTTAAACATGTTAACTACGGTCGCTGCACCAAACGCTTGAGTACATCAAGATATACCTTTTTAAGTTTTAAACTGGCATATCATTGATTCAGCAATAAATTTCTCAAATACATTGGCACTTTCGATGGGAACGTACAAGGTTCGTGAAAATGCTCTAAAGTCTATTTATAACCTTGTACGCGGTTACCGTTAAGCCGTCTGCCTTTTGTCTGACCTAGATCTTGATAACCCCCTGGGTAATAATGCTATTATCTCCCCTCTCTCAATATTTTGATCAGTTTAGCTTTCTTAATCTCATGTATCGTCCTGAACAAAAGAATTTGAGGCCATTGATCGATAAAACAAGATCGAACGCGCCTCACTAACCTAATCACGTGATAACATGAGGAATTGTACCGTGACTCAAATGCCTCAAACATTTCTCACGCTACTATGACTACACACTATATTCTGCTTTATTTGGCGGGTCAATGTTATTTTTAGAACTGAAAAATCACGTGGAAAATTACTGAACTATTTTTACCACACCTTTCTCATTGGGTGCGTAGATTGACGCAATACCAACAATGATTTTCATTGGATAAACAGATTTCGCATGACGTCAGTCGATTGATAGGTGGATGTTTTACTATTATTTGTCATTATAGTACTACGCTTGCCACGAGAAACATCTCACTCGAGGCCGTAGGAATATTAATTGATTTATTATTTACTTGGAATAAAAAGAGATATATTATTAAAGATAAACAACTTACTGGACATTTAAGTGGACAGTTCGGACTATCTAACGAAATGGCTGCAACTGAAGCTCAGAAATTAATCGCTTTGTCCATCGGCAAAATAGCGATGTCAAGACAACAACGTGGAGGAATTAATTTACATAAGAATCTTTTAGTAGCAAGTGTGTTACATAAGGCACGCGCCACTTACATGATGGATAACTTACAAACAATGATGGCGAACAGGAAAGCTCAGAGCGAGAAACAAAATTCGGAACTCAGGGAAAGGGAGAATGTTCAGAACATTTTAGACAATGGATTATCGAAAAAATCTGAATCAATGGATGTGGCGGAGCGTGGGGTGAATGACTCGGTACGAATGAACTGTTCGCAGGAGGCGCCGAAGGGAAATAGATTAGAAAACGTGAAATCCAGATTATACGAGAAATTAAACAAAGAAAACGTTAGTCCAGTGGTTTCGGACAAACAAATGGACACCAGTAACACTTCTTCGTGCAGTGAAAATATACACAGTTCGAGGAAATTGGAAACGACGCCCATTGTATCTGGGAAATCACCACTCCAAGTACACAATGGTGATTACGTCAGCTCATCATGCAGGTGCGCCGGGTCAAAGAGGAGACGTTCCTTTGTCGACACTGAAACAGCGGTGGAACCAAAGAAACCAAAATTCGAAGAGGATTTTATTGACTCATGTGACAATTTAGAAAATGAAGTGTTCGAGAGTGACTCAGAGGAATTAATGCAAACTGAGACGGCTCAAGTGAGCAATCTTGTGAACATTTTCAACAACGGATTATCAGGGTTGTACAAAGACAGTGACTTGAAATCAGACAATCTCAGAAAGCCTGCGGGTCAGGTGAATGTGTATGTTAGTACTGAAGCATATGTGATAAAGGACATCTCATGTAGCACGGAAGTAAAAGACACTGTGACGTACCCAACCGTCATTGCACTTGCCGTGTAAACTTCTCTTTACATTGAAACTATTCAACATTGTAATTTATTTCATGTTGTTTGCCAAATATGTTATGGTGCAATTTTGTCAAGTAACATTTTGTCATGGCTTCATATTTCACCGAAACTCATTACAGACACATCCTCATCTTTAGTAACATTCATGTTTAAATTCATCCAAATCATGTTTTTAAGTCTTACATTAATTCGATCATTGCACGCTAGTCAGACGAATCAGCCACAAAACGTTTGTATTTGATACAAACTGTTTTGTGGGCTGCCTGATGACAACTCGCATTTCAAATTCATTTTAATGAGGTGCTTTAAAAGTGCACATTCAGGTTATGACATAGTTGTTCTATAAATAATTCAAAATAGGTAACGCCTCGTTATCGGGCGTATACCTGTTCGACCTAGATCTCAGTATTCATAAAACTCATAATAGCGTGACCCTACTTGTCAAACATTCAAAACTTTGCCGGCAGCCACTATATGGTTGAGCGCACTATTTTTGTCGCGTGTATTCATCCGGTTTGTTTGGACAGATCGAGTCACTGAGTGACGCAACTTTGTAAGGAATGTATATGGTATTGAATGCAAGCTATTTATTAAAATGAGTGGGTGAACAGGTGAATAAACGTAATATGCAAATATTTAAGGCATAGTTTAATCCACAGTTCACTGACAGTGTAAGGTACAGGATGATGAGTAAATCAGAAACTGAAGTTGCATGCAATGCTCAATCATACTCATTTTATGTCATTGTAAATATAATATTGAAATAATTGTATTAATGAATAACAAAATGAAACAAAAAGAACAAAAAACCAAATGAGAAACAAAAAACAATAAAATGAATGAAAAATACTTGACGTGTTTCATTTTATTTTAAATATTTTCACTTTTCGAATGATAGAAATACATGTATACAAGCCGAAGATAAGTGCTCAGGTTAGCATCAAACTTTGGCAGAGCCCCTCCCCGTTCACGACAAGGCCATGCACAAACCAGACACAAGGGAATAGTGAAGAAACATAATTAAGCAAGGGTCTACAAAGCATTGTCTCTAAAAGTAAAAATTAAGCAATGACAAGGAAAAGATGGTCAAGATACATCAGGAAAATTTTGGTAAACAGCGGGAGTTCCTCAAGGATTTAGAGGGGGTTCAAGGGGTTCGCTCGAACCCCCCTCTGGAGCCAAAATTATTTCATTTTCATGGGGATTTCAAGACATTTTGTGTAAAATTAGGCAAACGAACCCCCCTTTTCCACATTTGAACCCCCTCTCCAGAAATCCTGGATCCGCCTCTGCAGGTTGCCACTCAGCTAACTTTAACTGAACCACGTGCATGTATTTATATACTTGTATACAACTAAATTAGCATTACTGAAATCGACATGAAAATCGTGAAATCGACATGAAAATTAGCACTACTGAAATCGACATGAAAAAGAGACAGCCAAAACAGAACTACCTGTATCACTTTGGAACAGTCGTGTATAAATAGATGAATAACTAAAATACCAAAGTCAATGCATATAAAACGTTATTTAGCGACAGTACAAAGGAGCCGCATCGTGAGAAAACCGGATTTTGGCCTATGCGAAAACAAAGGCGCAGATCAGCTTCGCGGTAACCGCGAAGCTGATCAGCGCCTTTGTTTTCGCTACACGGATAGTATACATGTATTTCTTCTTCTTATATCCGAAATTTCAAGCTTCTAGCCCGCTTCTGTGACTGTACAGATCAGTTTGTGTCAGGCCTTGTCGGAAACCCCGAAGACCGGTTTTCTCGCGTCGCGGCTCAAAGTATCCGGGATTCTGTAATTAATGTCTCCGTCAGATCCGGGAAATGCAGCATTCTACCATTTACAGCTACACAGTACATACACTATATAATGTATAAGAGGATGTATGGCATGACTTAGCATCAATACAAGGACAGGATTTTACTGTATTGATAACATTTTCCGAACACTTACAATGAATCTGGAAACTCAGAGTGGAGATCTAGCCAGACATTTGCCATTCAAGTACTCTTCGATCTGTTGCACGAACACGTAACAACGCACCACTTCACATGTATACCTCTCTCTATTCTTGCGAAATAACTACAGTATGATGTCATTACCAAATCAAAATGCAACGGTCAGTAATGATCACCAACTCTCGTGACAATTTATAATGACGAATCAGTTGATGTCCCTTAAGTCGGGTCTGAAGATGAGATGGTCCTTTAAGACCCTATTGTCCAGTATATGTAATAGGGTCCTTGCTAAGATACACCATAGACTCGGGCCTCGGACAGATTTGATAACGAAGCCAGGTCGACCGGCCATGACTGCATCACATGAGCCTCAACATGAGAAGACCAGCAATGTGGTTTTTGAACATGCCCGACACAAACTGGTCTGTATAATCACAGAAGATGGCTAGAAGCTTGAAATTTTGGATATAGAAAGTGTCCGTGTAGCGAAAAGAAAGGCACTGATCAGCTTCGCAGTAACTTCTGCGAAGCTTATGTGGGCCTTTGTTTTCGCACATGCAGATTGTTTGTTATCTCATGACGCGACTCACATGGTATACTTTTCATTCTGTAATTTCATTGCCAAATGCCATGGCAGTTTTTCGAACCAGCCACACCTGTAATTAAGCACGTCAGTAGGCAAAGGATAATGAGCTATTTAATATACCAACATTTGCACAATCAACGTTGATTAAAGGTCGTCTTTCTCAAAGATATGGCCACGCCTACGTTTAACTGTATAAAGTGATCAGCTTTATTTTTCAGCATATAAACGTGACAGAAACAAGATAAAAAGACTGTTGCGAAATAAGAAAAAGAAAGTACGAATAAGTGTAACGTTATTTGATTATCTTAATCCCTTGTGACAATATAGTCAGGCACAAGGAATGCATGATGCATACTTAAGGCCATTTTAGTACAGACAAATTACTGCAGTTTAAACCGTGGTTGCAAGTCAAACGGTGAGCAGTGTAGACTTCTCCTCAGACCAGACAACCTCAACTACGCAAAAATATGGTACATATTGTTTGTAGTCCCTATAGCCACGTCGTATCATACACATATACACTGCTAGTCGAATTGTTCGATTTTTTTATATGACATTGATTCATAAAGTTCGCCACGGTGCAAATGTCGTAACAAAGGAGAATTTTGTGCACTTCTGCACATACGCATGACTTGAAGACAAATATCGGGAAATAAAGAATCATATTTGTCATTATTAGCTTAAGAGATTGGTTTTGTGTCGCATGTATTCAACAAAGACACAGATCAGCAAGCCCCATCCACCCTGTCTGTCCCCGTTTCGATTCTGCACTCAACACACGCCACCCATAGATACGTTACGCAGACAATGTTTACTACGTTACCATGGACTCGACAAGGACAATGCCTCGAGTTCTATTTATTGGCTTGTCTCGATCAACAATCAATATCATATTTTTCTTCACTGACAAGGTTGATTCAAAGACTACTTTTACTGCGTTGATCATCGATTGATTGAGCCTCCTCATGAGAAAACCAACAATCTGCAAATGCGAAAACAAAGACGCAGATCAGGTTACCGCGAAGCTGATCAGCGCCTTTGTTTTCGCTACTCGGATAGTACAATTCCTCTTCTACCTAAATCCGAAATTTCAAGCTTCTAGCTCTTTTCTGTGCTTGTGCCGTGTGCAGGTCGGGTTGTGTCGGACCTGTTCGGAAACCACAATGCTGGTTTTCCCACGAGGCGGCTCAATTATGAAATTATTGTCGTGAATGTTGCCAGGCATTTTAACAAGTTTATATACGCCCTGGTTACACGCCCAGTCATGTTTCGCAGTCATATGATACATGAATACCAACACCGTTTTCAAAGGTGGTATTGAGCCTGTGCGTGAGATAACCAATATGGGTTCCGACCAGGTCCGACACTAACCGGTCTGTACTGTCACAGAAGATGTTTAGAGGCTGGAAACTTTGGATTTAGAAAGTAGAGGAATTGTACTATCCATGTATCGAAAACAAAAGCGATGATCAGCTTCGCAGTTACGTAATGGCGACTATATATATTATACAGTGACCATAAGGGCACCGAAGATCGAAATACCCAACTCATGCAACTAATGTAATTGAAAAGCTTAGAATTCATGTATCAGGTATTTTGAGGGCCCGTATGAGGTGGTCATATTTCATTGTCCTCCAGTGCAGTTCAGATGTTATGACATCTTCGCAAGGGTACTACACTTAAGTCCACGTACTTTCGTTCCTTACGCACGTAAGGAACGAAGTGGACTTAAGTACCCATGGCTTGCGAATATGATGTTATGAGGACTTCCGTCTGTATTTTTCGACAAAACTGAGAGGCTGAGAATAGCCACAATGAGTAATTTAAGCAGTTTACATTGCACCTTGTAAGTTCATTTTGAAATCGAAATTTCACAAGATCGTATGTTTACTTATTTACAAGTAGAAAATAATATCAAATGACTCAAATCAGTATAATGGCTATCGCGGTCTTGACCTCGGTCACGACTTAACTCACGGTCAACAAAGTACGCGTATAGCGTCACATTAGCTGTCGTTCATTTGATTGGTGGGTACACCAGGTGTGACTGAAAAGACGCACAGGTGTCTCATAACGGGACCATGTGACCTTGCGGTTGGCCCCTGAGACAATGGCACCTATTGCCTTTGAACTTGCAGTTGACTTTGTCTCGCGACAATCGATTTACGCATAAAATGGTCTAAAATGTGTGTGAAAACTATTAAATTAAAACGCTCATTCAAAAGAATCGCTGTCTGACAAAACAGGCTTTTTTGACTGGCATTGGCATTCGCTGCTAATTATAAGCATAGTGTTTCCAACTCTAAGCATAGAGTTTCCAACTATGCTTCAAGTAAAGCTTCTTTGTTTATGGAGACTTAAGAATATCGATGCGATGACGAAATACAATGAAATGTCAAGCCTGATGGATAAAATGCCAGACTCACTACCCTTGCCCATATACATCAGTACGATTCTGTTGAATGAAATGCAGCCTCTCTACCCTTGTCCATATACATCATGTTCGAGTCTGTTGAAAACTTGAATAAAATGCCAGACTCACTACCCTTGCCCATATACATCAGTACGATTCTGTTGAATGAAATGCCAGCCTCTCTACCTATGCCAATATACATCATGTTCGAGTCTGCCGAAAACTTGAATATTTAAGTGCCAGCCTAATTACCCTTGACCGTTTTCATCATGTTCGATTCTGTTGAATAAAATGCCAGCCTCAATTTCCTTGCCCATATACAGGTCATGCTCGATTCTGTTGAATAAAATGCCAGCATCACTCCCTTTGCTCATATGCATCATTTACGATTCTGTTTAAATGAAATGTCAGCCTCATGTTTGATTCTGTTGAATGAAATGCCAGCCTCATTATCATTGCCCATATACATCATTTACGATTCTGTTGAATGAAATGCCAGCCTCATTACCCTAGCCTAGCCACTAGGCGTTAAAATGACAAATCTACAAAGGTAAAATCTTTTATATAAAAAATGTACATCGTTTGGACATAATATGAATCTACTCCTCTGTCTCGATTTTAACTCTAGCCAAGATATGTTCATCAGAAAATATCTGGGGCTTTCAAGAAAAGACAATTTAAAAGCCGAAAAAAAAACTTATTTATCAGACTAGTAGCTAGTCTATCATTACCCTTGCGCATATACATCATTTACGAAATATCTTATGTTGAATGAAATGCCAGCCTCACTCCCCCTTGCCCATATACATCATGTTCGATTCTGTTGAATAAAATGCCAGCCTCTACCCTTGCCATATACATCATGTACGATTCTCTTAGATAAAGTGGCAGCATCGCTACCCCTTTCTCGTATTAAAACACCAAAGACTATATTCTCCTCGATTAAATGCCAGCCACGTTATTCTCTTGTGCTGTAGCCGTGACTAGCCGCCTTCTGTTAAAAATCTTGACATTTCGCATTGCACGCGGCACGACGTGTGCCATTCATTAACGTCAATAATTATTAATGATCATAAGCAAATATATTTTGATGTCTATAATATTCAATAAATTGTGGGCTTGAAGTAAACTGACTTAATTAAGCTTTGATGAAGAGACAGTGCGGCTGCACGACAGTGACTCGTGCTTTAACCCATACTTGACGAATGGATTCTCCCATCATTATCATTGGATGGGTCGACATTGATTTTTAGGGACATCATTCGGGAGTGATTTTGAAATTTTATTCCATTTTTCGATGAAACAGAATGTGACGCCGCAGATGAGACGCCGCGTTCTGCGGCGTCTCATCTGGGGCTATTCTGTTTGCCTATGTTCCATAAAAGGGGCGCCAGGCTTAAACGAGTTAAGTTTTATGCTTAAGTGATTTAACACCATAGCAACACATACGACATTTTCCAGTCAGTCACAATTTCTGAAACTTGTTCGACCTGTCGACAGGTAACTACGTGTTAAAAATTCACACAACAGAAACGTCAGTTCCCTCGACGATGGACATTCTCTACTAGGGTGCAAATTAGAACGAGTCAGAACTTTGTGTTCTTTCGGAGTATATAATGGAGTAACTACCTTTTGGGGAAAAGCTACTTTCTAGCCATATCGCCAAATTCCACGGTATATGTATATATCAAATGTATGATGACATAAGTACATGGGGAATCCGAGGCTCACATACTGTAAAATTTAAAATCTGCTGCATAACAAGATTTTATCGTTCTAGAGAATTACGTCTTTATTTTGTGAATGCGTCATGCTTGCGTGTGATAACGTTAGATAACGCTAAATACTGCTTTTAAAATTAAAACATATTCTCGTATTTTCGATAAATAAATACTGGCAAACCGTGACAACAATTAGCAACCACTGTTTTTGAGTTTTAAGACATAAATGACAGAACCGAATCTTAAGGAATCATCGAAGACTTCGACTGAAGGTTATGGCATGTAGCTGGTTTTGATCTTTGAAGAACATTTGAGCCGCCACATGGGAAAAACCAACAATCTGCATAGGCGAAAACAAAGGCGCAGATCAGCTTCGCGGTAACCGCGAAGCTGATCAGCGCCTTTGTTTTCGCTACACGGATGGTACAATTCCTCTTCTTCCTACATCCAAAATTTCAAGCTTCTAGCCTTTTTCTATGACTGCCCAAGCCTGTTTGTGTCAGACCTGTTCGGAAACCACATTGTTGGTTTTCCCACGAGGTGGCTCATTTGCAAAAAGCGTTTCATCACATCAGGAAAATATGTCCTTGGAAATTATACCCCCTTGAACCCCACTTTCATAAAGTAAAATTAAGGTATACAGGGGTATACCATTTTTCTTATTTTTGATCCTATACATAGTGGGTACTCGTTAGAACCGCATCAGCGAGGCGGTTCTAACGTGTACCCACAATCAATGTGTTGAAAACAAAATAAGAAATTACCATTTTTTTTCACAGATAAAAATCCTGTGCAATGTATTTCCAAAAGCGCACTCTGCGATTCCGAGTATGGCAAAGGCTGACATTTTGTGTCCACTTAAATGTATTTTGATTCATAGTTCTAGAATTGAAGATCTAAGCACACCATATTTACATTGAAATACTGAATACAGTCAGAGAAATGTGGGAATTTCAAGATCATGTACAGCAGCACATTATTATTATTTTTTTTTTTTTCGTAAAGTGACTAAAAGTACACACTGTGATAAATGCAGAACTAAATTTTGCTAATGTAAACCGTTCATGGTTTTGTTTGTAACGTTTCTTTCGTTGCAATAGTATGGAATGGAAAATATGCTGATCCATCCGTGTGGGTATGGACATGTTGATCTACGGATTCAGTAACTTATGCAGATTCAACATATTTGCTCATTATGTAAACATTCATATCTATCCTGTTGCTCACCTGAAGTTGCAACTGACATCCAGTAGCAGTGATCTAAATATAGATCCTAGAAGATATTTCTGATGTTTTCTGATTAATTGCTAATTAATTCGTGACTCTGGCTGTGGAAAGATGATGTATATTTCTGGAATTTTAAGCTTTTTACTGACTAATGCTCTATAGACCGATATACATGCACAGGTCTATAAACGGGCGCATGTATGTGGAGCTGACAAGGGACCAGGGGTTAGTAACTCAAAGCCATCTTAAGAAGCTTAAGATCATCTTACGACCAACTTAAGTATCTCTTAGGGATTATGGTGAATAACTGAAAAGGACCTTAAGTTACGGTGACAACTTAACTGCATCGTTACTTTACGACCAACTCAAGCCACCTTAACATCGTATTATCTTACGAAGTGGTGCCTTTCATTTAATAAAAGTTACGATAGTTTAGAGTAGCTGGAATAGCAATGGCGTAAATTCTAAGGCGGTCATCTTAAGATCATCGTAAGTATGTCGTAAGAAGGAGAACTTACGATACCTTCGAGTTACTAGCCCCAGGGTTATATTGGCGTGTGATGGCCCGACATCCACGTAGACCCATATCCCAATCGCTTTGAAAAAAATCCCCGGGTAAAGGTATATAATATTCCTACTACATTGAAAAAGGATATATAATAACATGCACTGTAGATAATTATTTTTATTGTAAATACGAAGAATTTTCAAACTTCCTGGTTCCGGGATATAAGGAAGAAACGTCGTAAAATACTTCAGGAATAGCTTGTTTTGTTGAACCTATTCCTCAGTTTTGCGTTTCTTCCTTATTCCTACATTGAAAATGTTTACTTAATGGCATGGTCCATTGGAGAACCATTCACCGACCTATGGTCAATGTGATTGGGTTGATCTCGCTTTTTTCCGGCACTGCTATTATCCCCAAACCCACAATTCAAGGGACTCGGATGTAATGGTACAAGTGCATCCGTCATGAAAAATTTAACGACCCTGCAAACATACAGTTACGCCGCACATATAGAGCTCTAACGTTTACAGCAAAGTACCATATATATATGGTACGGTATACCAAGGATCTGCTTGTGAAGATTCATGAGCTTATTTTCGAACGTCCCGTGAGCAGGTTCCTCTCCGACCGTTAGGTTTCGTAAACGACTTCCCACTGAAGACTTGAAACACGATGCTGGCAACGTGGTAGACAGCATGAAAGCATAATTGAGCCTGTGCGTGAGAAAACCAACAATTTGAGTTCCGACCAGGTCTGACACAAACTGACCTGTACAGTCACAGAAGATGGTTAGAGGCTTGAAATTTTGAAATTCTGTATAAAATCAGTATATACGTAGAAGAGGGATTGTACTATCCGTGTAGCGAAAACAAAGGCGTTGATCAGCGCTGATCCGCGGCTTTGTTTTCGCCTATGCAAATTGTTGGTTTTCTCATGCACAGGATCAATTGTGATATTGTTTTCTCGGACATAATCACCCTTTTAGCGCAATTGGATTATAAATCTACTATTTCATAACAAAATAAAATTATTGTGAACGGGAATGGTTGTAAATGCTATATATAGAAGTTAGATTATAATAAGAAAAACCGTGCGTGTGGGTAACCGTAGATCGGACACAGCCTTGCCAGCAAGTATAGGGATCCACGGTACCCGTTCAAAGTTCCACACATGAGCCGCGTCATAAGAAAACCAACAATGTGGTTTCCGAACAGGTCCGACAGAAACCGAGCTGTATAAGCGCAGCAGATGGCTCTAGAGACTGGAAATTTTAGATCTATAAAGTAAAGGAATTGTATTATTCGTGTAGCGAAAATAAAGACGCTGAACAGCTTCGTAGTTACTGCGAAGCTGATCTGCGCCTTTGTTTTCGCATATGCACTATGTTGGCTTTAAATCATTATAACGTGGCTCACCTATACTGTAACGTTCACAATGTTTCTAGGAGTCGGATCTTAATAACGGTAACTCAGCGCCCCCCGTGGCTGAGCGCTTTAAAAGCACTGGCCACATGTGAGACAAGCCAAGTTCTGCTTGCGGGTGTGCCAGGTGGTTTTTCTCGGGTTACTCCCGTTTTCGCCCACCTACTGATTGGCCCGTCTCTTATGAGCTGAAATAATCTTGAAAGGACGTAAAACTGAATAAAACAACAACAACAAAAAACTCCTCGTTTTGCTGATGTACCGAAACACCTTCCTTGTGGGAATAGCAATGATTTTTAAGAGCCGGAAAAATATAATCAAGGATGATGAACCTCGCCTATTTGCAATATTTTCCACATAGTTTAGCCGTTTCATTATAAAACGGTTCTTCCGTCTATGTTGGTTCGATCCTCGCTAAACCACATAGACTCAATATTTAGACGATTTGAAACACATTGATATGAAGTTCGTACAAAGGACTGTATGTAGCCATCGCATTCGGTCTATTATGGTGGTAAACCTCGCCGCATGGCTGTTCCGACTCGGATGGACTCGTATCGATCCCAGACTTTCAGTGAGATTCTGGACCTCGGATTTGTGAACAATTTGGCTCAAAGTTACCAATATTTGCAGCTGATCACCTTGTTCGAGTGTGCGCTTTGGTTTACGCACTTGTAGCAAGCTCATAGATTTTATTTTGTTTTCACGACGCGGCATCTATAAACTCCAGAGGCAACATTTTTGTATATTAATAGAAGGTTCGTGCACTTGCTTACATTCATTCACTTACGCTGTCAGGCCAGCTGACTGCGTGAAGTGCATGACTAGATACCGTATTACGGGTACCGACCTGTATAAAAAGTGAAATCAAAGCCACCTGAAGCGAGCCTTTTGACAAGACTAAATGCTTTGACAGTGTGAAGCGCGTTCTGGGTGTGTTGTTATTAATGATATTTTCAGTCGAATCACATTTTTGTCATGCCCTGGAACTTTTGATGTGCAGCCAGTTTTTGTAAGAGCTGACGCCCGAAAAATGATGAATATGCA
Source organism: Rugalucina vietnamica (assembly GCA_964017185.1). Lineage (NCBI taxonomy): Eukaryota > Metazoa > Mollusca > Bivalvia > Lucinida > Lucinidae > Rugalucina > Rugalucina vietnamica. Next base: position 38,706,362 of record OZ024870.1, read on the forward strand.
ACTGAAAACAATAACAAAATAACACACCCGATCAGTTGTCACTGCTGTTCAGCTATCCCATCATTTAGTTCCTTTTTGTCACTGTCAAGTAATACCTGACGCTCATCGGCATGATTCTATGTTACCTTTACCCTCGACAGACCCATGCACCAAAATAGAGCACAGGTTCCGGATATAAACAAGATAAATAACCTTAAGAACTATTTTTGTGCACTTTGGTTTGACTCATTGCTTGTTCGGTAGCCTTGCCCAAGGCTTAGAAATAAAGAAAAATGCCTTTCGTAATTTTCATTTTTTCAATCTCTGCGGCTAGTCTAGTCTATAGATGGGGCTCGATTTCTGAGTTTAGAGAAAATAATAAAAATGAAAACAATAATCAAATGACATTAATATGTTTTACAGACTAGTAGCTAGTCTACTTGTTCGGTACAACAACGCCTTTGACGCCAGCAAAATACTTGGTTTGTAGATCAGCAAAATGGTTGGAGAAAGACCGTTTAGTTGCAGAAGCCTCGATTGTCCTGTATAGTTATTGTATACATTTCGACGAATTAATGAGCCTGTGCATGAGAAAACCGACAATTTGGGTTTCAAACCAGGTCCGGCACAAACCAGACTGTACAGCTAGAAGCTTGAAACTTTGGATATAAGTAGAAGAGGCATAGTACTATCCGTGTGGCGAAAACAAAGGCGCTGATCAGCTGTACAGTTACTGCACAGCTGATCTGCGTCCATGCGCGGATCCAGAAAATTTTCTCAGATGGGGGGGGGGGGGGGGGGGTCCAAATTCCCAGAAGGGGTCTGACAAAATCTTTCATCCGTGATGGCAAAAATTATTAATCTGGCAATTCCAGGGGGGAGGGGGGGGGGGCGGGGGTCCGGACCCCTTGTCCCCCCCCCCCTCTGGATCCGCCCATGGCGTCTTTGTTTTCACATATGCAAATTGTTAGTTTTCTCATGCGAAGGCTCTTATATTATGCATCAAACATTCAGGTTGTGTGTTTTGGTGACATTGACCTGGTTTCAAAGTGTTGTCTGCATGCCTGTGATCTATTTCTCAGAACTCACGGCTACGCCAGACCACTGTGTCATTGAAACCTCTTGCTAAGGACATGTTTTCCCTGAAAAGATGTTCCTGCTTGTTTGACATGCTAGTCATTTTAATTCTGGGTCGTATTATCATATTTTTTCTTTTCTTGTGGGGAACAATGATTCCACACCGAATGAACACTAAAGGGTTAACTGTAACTGCCTAGCGCTAACGGTTTCGCAGTCATAATTAATGATAGGACTGCGCTTAAAGAAAATGTCTCTCGACATTCTTGAAGAATCATTGACTTTCACAGACTCAATTTTAAAGCGACACATGAAACACCAGGGTTGGTGTCCCCGTGGACAACCTTATCTGCCTCCTGTGAAATGCATCGGTGTCCGTACTCCACACAGGCGTACAGCATTCTAATCTATACGTTGTGACCAATCCCTATCTCCCCACCTTCTCACGAGGCGACCTATTGTTCGACGCCTGATGCTGAACCCACCATCTGTCGATGAGTAATTCAATTTTTTTCTTTGAAATAAAATGCGCCGTCTCATGAGAAAACCAACAATATGGTTGTTGAACAGGTCCGACACAAACCGGCCTGTACAGTCACAGAAGACAGATAGAAGCTTGAAATTTTGGATTTAGAAAGTAGAGAAATTGTACTATCTGAGTAGCGAAAACAAAGGCGCTGATCAGCTTCGCGGTTACCGCGAAGCTGATTTGCGTCTTTGTTTTCGCCTATGCAGATTGTTGGTTTTCCCATGAGGCGGCTCAAATCTCTGTCCCGTCAATGAATATGAACAATGGGTGACACAGTAAACTGCAGTTGTGACATTTGTCAGGAGAAACTGTGTCCTACCGTGTTGTATTAGACCCAATAAGACAAGCTTGCGTTGCTGTGATGTTGAGTTTGGGGACAGCTTCTTATCGGTCGTACATCGCGTAGATGCGTTTGGTCTGACTTTTGATCAACATTATTATAAAGCAGTGGCCCTCGGCTGCGTACGTGGGCCAAACAGTATTTTGTACCCTAAGCCCAAAGGAAGGTCATGCGTATATAGTCTATATATCGCTAAAAATGGAAATATTGACTTGTACGATATCAAACTGTCGTGAGAACTGATTATATCCAGGTAAAACTGGTTTCAAGATGACATTTCCCTGTGTCAGGCAAGATTTGTGGCATCGGTGAGTTGGTTCCGCTGGCCACTTGATTCAGGGTAAAACGAGTTCTTTCTGGCTGATGCTCTTGTGTTCTAAAAATGCGCTTCTTGAACTGAATGTGCCAGATATCTTCGTTGGCAACAAATGACATCAATACCGAAGACTTCCAATAAAATTCTCGATGCCAATCACTGTTTTGACGATCTTTGTCTCGGAGACAAAGAAATGAGACTTCGCGAGAGAAAACCAACAATCTGTGCTTCCGACCAGGTCTGACACAAACCAGGCTGTGTGACCACAGAAGATGACTGGAGGCCGCAAATCTTGGATTTAGAAAGTAGAGGAATTGTACTATCCATGTAGCGAAAACAAAGGCGCTGGTCAGCTTCGCGATAACTGATCTGCGCCCTTGTTTTCGTATATGCAGATTGTTGGGAGACAAAGAATTCATGTTTACTGTTAGTTTTATTGATTTGATTGTCACCAGGACGCCGCCTCTAGGAGTGCTTGTACGTCACTATTGGAAACCTTCAGACGATAACAACAACTGCAGCAAGATGCAATAGATGTAAACAATAGTAAGCTAGAGATTACTGGTTCTGTTTAATGGAAAACATATCGACACCGGCTTCAAAGAATCGCACTTGTCACACGAAGATAAGAGCCCGACCAAATTGGCGACGTTAAGTTCACATCTACCGCAGCATATAAGACCAACCCTCAGTAATCAAATTACTGTTACTTTAAGTCTGATAGCTTTTTATCATAATGGTCCATCATTAGTTATGTGAATATATGTTCTAAGAAAAATATCATTTTGAAGCAAATTTAAACTGCCTCACCAGGCACCATCGAAAGAGCCTACTTTGAAAAAAAAAATCTACAAAACTGATGAAAGCTTTTTATAACACCCTATTAAGGGAGAATCATTCCTTGGAAGCAAGGAATTTGGGTGTATGATTATGCTTTTTTGTTGATACTAAGCTATTTCCTTTGTTTGGGCCAGTGCAGACAAAATGGCAAAACAAATCTACATTCTTCTGGGGCTTTGCCATCTATCATACCAAACGTTTAATGCTCAACCGTGCAGTGATACGGTCGGTGACATAGCCCAAGCGTCATGTAACAGTGCGGAGCCCAGGCTGTGTTATTATGTGTTCGACAAAGAGGTGTATGAAACACGTCATTTTGTTGGTAGATCTGCTTCAAAAAGCTTTTTATTTTTTCTTTCTCAATAAAATACACCTGCAAATAATCGAAGTGATTATGTGGTTTCTTTGTTGATATTGATTCTTCAAAATATTTTGATCAGACTCAGCACTCTACGACCCAACACACGTTCGTTTTTGTCAATTCTGGTAATCCTATTCCCAGGGATAAACATAAAAGATCATAAAAATATGAACCAGGTCACGGGACCTTAAATATGGCACTGCAGTTTAAAATTATCACATGCGGTTTCGGGGTGCGATCATTATATTATGAAAACGTGTGATTAAAGGGTTGCGGTTAGGTTCGAACATTTCTGTAAGGTTAATAATAAGGATGGTTTAAGTTGCGTCAAGCCCACGTTATGAACAATAATCGCTATATTGAACTAAGCAAGTGTATACGGAAACCTCAGACATTCTGACTAGGTGACCAACAAAGTCAAAGTGTTGCAGAAAGGAAATATTGGAGGGGTTCGGTGGTTTCCTGAGGCGATGTTTGAGTAAAGAGGTTTAGACATCATAAATGATTCAATACACATAAATGATTCAATACACATCTTAAACATCACAAGAAACCCCCAACATGTATAGATCTTCTATTTGGTTTTTGGTGATTTACATGTCACGCTAAATCGATTCCAGTTTAAGCGTACATAGCCAAATGTATGCGTTTCGCTAGACGTAGTCAAAAACGCTACGAAGAATCGTTTATGCGCAGTTCAAATCTTTCAATAGTAATCTCTTTTAATATTATAGAATTACGGATGTTTCTCGTAATATTGCTATATTCATATATAATAATTGTCAATAACTATTTTGGTACTGCTGACCTAGGACATAAGCTTTTGAAATATTTATGACACATGATCGCATAAATGTTAGATATGACTTGCATAATGGCAATAATTAATAAATAGGTTTGCCCTAATTTTCTTGATCTGTCAATCCCACACATTTTAAAAACTAACGAAATTATTAATACATTATTTGAGCCGCTGCATCAGAAAAATCAACAATTTGCCAAAACGAAACCAAAGGCGCAGATCAGATGTGCGGCGCCTTTGGTTTCGTCACTCGGATAGTACAATTCCCCTTCCTCTTAAATTCCTCCGAAATTTCAAGCTTCTGGCCTTCGCCTTTGACTGTATAGGCCGGTTTGTATCAGACCTGGTCCAAACCCCAAATTGTTGGTTTTCTCAAGCGGAGGCTCAATTTTTATTATTTCTTTATTTGAGGCTTATTCTGTGATTCATTTGATTAATCATGTTTATTTACAAGTTCTACGAATATAACTGTTCAGTTAAAGACCCCGTCCCTGCTTCTCATGTCTGCCGCTTTTCAATTCTCAGGGGCTATGGCTTGTTGGCCTTGTGGAAGTCCGAGAGCACGGAGTCAAGACCTGTTCTTATCCTATTGGCACCAGGTTGTGTCCTTGAGCAAGGCACATTGACTCCCCATAGTACTGGTTGAAGCTTAGAAAGTGGTGCCCTCACGATATGACTGAAACTGAAAAGTGTCGATGTTTTAACAGACGTTTCTGAGATGTCTTGGGAGGCCCCTTCACGTCTGTATATATATGTAGATCGTATTTAACCTAAAACTGACCGAAGAAATACGTTAAAACAAACAATTCGGCGTGTCTTTTCTTATCAGAAAATCAAGCTTTAGAATAAAATGTCGTATCCATTAACGTGATTCCAATATGTGGTGAAGTCTTACGTGGTGGATAAAATGATACTGCGTCAGCAAATTTTTGATGGTATAGGGGATAACGTTGATTATTCTGCCATTTAGACCTCTGGTTGGGTTTAGGGGAAACGTAAATTGCAAGAAAACTACATTTTTGCTGAAACAACGCATTTGCAAAAGAAAATGATGATCACTATCTATTGTAAATGCGTTGTTTCAGCAAAAATACTTTTCTTCGGAAACTAATTAACGCTAAAACTCGTCATATCATTATCTGTAAATCTAAACTGAATGACTGGTATACCCTCCAAATGGATTGCCTTCTCTACCATTTCATCAGGAAAACATGTCCGTGTAATGTATACCCCCTTGAACCCCACTTTTATATAGCAAAACTGGGGTATGCGGAGGTATACCTATTTTTCTTATTTTTGCTCCAATACATAGATTGTGGGTACTCGTTAGAACCGCCTCGCCGAGGCGGTTCTAACGTGTACTACCCACAATCTCTGTTTTGAGCAAAAATAAGAAAAATATCATTTTTTTTCTGATGATTTTTTTTCTCATTTTTTACACCTGAAAAAAAATTCTGTATATTGCATGGGCATGTTTTCATAATGTAATTTAATTTTTAGCCAGGATATGTGTAACATCAACTGCCACATTCGATCACCGTGAATTGCATGCAGGGCCAAGTTGTTCAAAATTAACGACATTGTTATTAAAAAAATCATATATAAATATTATAAATACACTCTTATTTTTGTTGATAAAATGTGAGAATGCAATGCAAAGGATTCTCACATTTAAACAACAAAAAAAATATCAGTGTATTTGCTTATGTAGTCGGCATTTACTTAAAATGAACTATCTTAGGCTTTTAAAGTAAGTTAGTACTTGTTAGTGCATTCCATTCATCATCGATAAAGCCGGGAACCATATTATTTTCGTGAAATATAGGTCACTAGTCGCGACCAAAATAACCACGTGATAAATTTATAACCCAATCAAAATATCAGAGGCACCAAAGGGGAAATCGGGAAAATCAAGCGGAAAAATCCATTAAAGTGCAAAATAATGTTTTGACAAAGAAAAAATCACGACGGCACATATGCCTATAATTAAACCAAAACCTCACGGCCTAACTATTATTATATGTATAAAGTGATAACATACTGACGATGCTAAAATTTACATAACCGTACACAAAACCAAGGATTTCCATGACGTCATGGCGCATACATTATTTTTTTTCCAGCACTAATGACCTTGACATGAATATTTACGTAAACAAAAAAACGGTAACCTTCGTAAACATGTTTGTAAATAAAAGTAAAACGGACACACTTGACCGTTGACCGGGCGAAACAAATTGAAAGTGTTTACGAGTGACGTTTTTTGTTTGCTCCGTTCTCTTGCTGACTAGTTGCCGTGGTCATATGGGGACGGCACGGGATCTATCGTAAACCTGACGTGAAATTCCGGAGAGGGGGGGGGGGGGGGGTTATATAATTACTATTCATGGTAGATAGAGCCTGCTTTACGAAAGTAAGTTGAAAACGCCTTGTATAAAGAGAGGGGCCTGATACTGAACGGGATAAACTCGCGCTGCACCGTGGTTTCAATATTAGCTTTCTTTTGCTCTGGTTTACTGTCGAGTCCCGGTTGTTGAGTCCTCAATTGTTTCTACATCATAGTGCTTACAAATAGTGTTTCATTAACGAGCTATGAAATAAGTTTTAAAGATTAAAGTTGAGGATTTGGGCTCCGTAAATTCCATTAGGACCTATCACTCAAAAATCCAACAATGTTACTTGAAATAAACCGAATGCTGTTGCCGAAAATTGTTGCGCTTTTAAGGCAACTGATGCGTTTTGGGTGTGTATTTTAGTGGGCAGAAATACCCCCTGCTGTATAATCTCAGAGCTGAAAAGTATATCCTAGACAGAGGCACATTATATACATGTAGGTACTGCTCTGTGCAGCACCATCCGTGGTATGTATGTAAGCAATAAGACGTAAATATCATGACATTTGTATGCGACGTGTCTCAGATTCTTCAATGTCCCATCCCAACGACGAGACTGCATCTGTGAAATATCGTGTCACAATATGCAAAAGAGGACAGGGATAAGACTGCGGCGACCATGATTGCACGATCCAAAATGTATTTTGTCAAATATATATCATAGTTCAATCGATTCTACAACACAATCCTGGAGATACGATCCTATGTAGCACAAATGACGTAGGCGGAAAATAGATCCTGTCCAACTAATAAAATTTAACAAGAGTAGGTTGAATTGACGTCATTCGTCGTTTAGCGGCTCTGGGAGTAGCAGTTCTAGGAGTCGTTCAAGGCACGGGTGATAATTCTATTCTACTGCGAAACCTTTGGTGCTAATGAAAACAAGGATACATTATAAACAAACTGACAATTGAGCCGTCCCAACAATCTGCATAGGCGAAAACAAAGACGCAGATCAGCTTCGCGGTAACCGCGAAGCTGATCAGCGCTTTTGTTTTCGCTACTCGGGTAGTACAATTCCTCTTCTACTTAAATCCGAAATTTCAAGCTTCTATAGCTCTTTGCCGTGCTTGTACAGGCCGGTTTTTGTCGGACCTGGTCGGAAACCACATTGTTGGTTTTCCCACGAGGCGACTCAATACCTGCGTTACAGGGTAGGGCAAGTGCGGATACAAATTTGCTCTTGCATTCAGTGCAAAAGTGATCCCCGTATTTAGTGCATTGACACACAATAAGAACAGCTACATTTAAATCCGAATTTGAACATTAAACCCCCTAACAGGAATCACTTGCCACCACAAGAGCACATACGGAGTCGTTAGACAACAGTGTCGAGTGATCACGCAGCATGAAAAATGCATTTGTGATGCTTCATGATAAGCTCCCATTTCCGAGTCCTGAGAACCAAACATCAGGTTGTGCAGTCAGTTTTGCAGTTTGATCTGATGTACACCTTCATGGAATCCTCAGCAAGACTTTGGTGCTTTGAAAACAATTCCCGGGCCAACACCGCCATGTTTTTTTTTTTTTTTTTTTTTTTTTTTTTTTTACAAATGAACCTGTGCTTGAGAAAATCAACAATTTGGGTTCCGATCAGGTCCGTGGTTCCGATCAGGTCCGACACAAACCGGCCTGTATAGTCTAAGAAGATGCCGGTTAGGGAGCGACCATTTGATTTTTATGGGGGGGGGCTGGAAGATTTTTTGAAAAAAATTTCCAGGACAATGATGTTAACAAAAAAATATCCAGGATGATCGAACAAACAAAAAAAATATCCAGGACAATGTTTAAGGAAATTGAGTGTTTTAATGGCAAATAAGCAGAATCTTGTGAACCAGGATTTAAATGTCAATTACGTTTATTTTCATCAAAATAATTAATTGATCTGATAGTTGTTTTTAAAATGTTTATTTTCACTCAGATAATGGTCATTTTATATCAAATGACTGAGATTCAGGAAGATGTTTCAGTCCCGGTTTCAGTACTGTTGCACAACTGTGGGAACACATTAATATAATTTCAGGAGGGTGGTTTTAATGTAGATACTTTCAACATAAATCTACATTTTAAGTATTTTTTCCTTTTGAACTGGAATTGCTGATATGCATATTTTCATATTAACCAAGGTGAAAGGTACAGTAAAATGAATACAATACAAATGTATTTAAATTAATATGTATACATAATTAATGTATTGTCTATAGAGTGAAAACAAAGGTGCTGATCAGCTGTAAAGTCACTGCACAGCTGATCAGTGTCGTTGATTTCGCATAAGCAGAATGTTGGTTTTCTAGTTCCACGATTCACTTGAAACAAGTATCATCACGGAAACAGAAATTTAATATTATAAAGATGCCTCTTTATAAATACTCACTATGGCATTTTAGCCCAACTGAGCTGATATAGTATGTCATTGCTCTGGTATTCATTTGTCACCTATTTTTAAAGGGTTTCTCCTCCTTTACCAATTAAGCTAACATTTATATATATAAACATTTTGAAAGTAAGCCACCTGAGCCTGATATAGAATGTCATTTCTCTGTTATGGTTACTCAAATGTCACCTAATTTTAAAGGTTTTTCTATTCTCTAAACCAAATTAGCTACATTTATAAATAACTTTTTGAAATGTATGAACAAGAAAAACTATAACATGTGCTACATGTTATATACGGCCTTGTTTCATTTTAGTTAATGCTAATATTGAGTGGCCGATCAAACATGCCTTTTCATCCATTTACGTTTGAAGAAGTGGATTGTACTCGAAGCCGCCATGCTTCTCGATATACTCTCGACATAATCTCGACATGTTGTAGCAATGTAACATTTGTAACAAAACACATGAAACATAATGTAACGTATGTGACATAATACAACATATATAACATTGTACTACATAACATAATATGCACGCCATGTAACATATGTAATATATATATATATATATATATGTACGTATGTTACGTACATTACAAACGTAACATATAACGTATTTAAGAAATAGATCAGCTCTAGCAGTGAATTGTTGAGTAATAATTCACTGTTTGGAGGCAGTTGTAAAGAAGATCAAATCACGAGCGCGTAGCGCAAGTGATTTATCTTCTTAAAACTGACCGACAAACAGTGAATTATTACTCAACAATTCACGCTCTCGAGCTGATCTATTTCGATTCTAACACACAATAAACGGAATAAATGTTGCTGAAACCGTCGATATCGTTCAGCTTTCCGCCATTGTATTGCAGATATCCCGCCAAATATTTGACTGTAATGCTGGTATTTACACACACTTATTACGTTTGTTGTGCGCTAAAACGACGTTTCACCGTCTAACGCTGCTTTGTGGGATAGCTGACGTCACAAATGCCGCAAAGTAACGTCACGCTTATTCGCCCAGTGAAATTGTTGCAAAATATAACACGTTTTTTACCATTGGCTATATAGGCGAGGTGTGTTAGAATATATAATATGTAATAATGCAACATTACAAAACATATGTAACATAGCATGTTACAAAGTTAATCATACGTATGTTACATACTGTAAAAGTTGTAACATAACGCAGTGTATGTAACATATTTGTGCTTGTAAGATTTAAAGAGTAAACATACTTTCTGAAGTGATTGAAGAAAAGACGTCTTTAATATCAGGTTTCCATTGATTTTGAAATGACCTCAATTTTTACAATTTATTTTCATTATCTATACTAGTTATTTTTATCGTTGTCGACGAATCGTATGATATATTCTCGACATTGCGCATAGTTAATCAATGTAAATATCATGCAACATATGTTACATATGTACGTATGTTACGTATGTTGCATACGTAACATATATAACGTAACATATGTAACATATGCAGCATTACAAAACATATATAACATAGCATGTAACAAAGTTTATCATATGTTACATAGTGTAAAATATGTAACATAACGCAATGTATGTAACATATTTGTGCGTGTAAGATCTTTAGGAGTAAACATAATTTTGCAAAAATAAACATTAGATAGCCCTCCCCCAAATAAATTAACATAGCTAGCTATTTATGGCATAATGGTTTAAACAATTAATTCAATATTAAAACAATACAGTCACATGTTTCACTTATATATATGCACTCTCTCATGCTCTCATTCACATATGTGGTGTCGTTGCATCTTAAGAATTTTCATACATTCTGAAATAGCGTAGCTCATCAAAGATACACACAAAACAGACAGTGTTGTTATAGTCAAATCTATGATATCTTGATAAATCTCAGTATTGAATACATTATAAACGGAAGTAACGTATGTGACATAACGTGTGTGACATAAGTTTTGTAATGTATGTAACATAATGTATCAAAATGCAACATATGTAACAACATGAATGAATCAGCACCCGTTATGCAACATAGCGTTATGTTTGTAGCAAAACACGTAACATAATGCATCTTATATAACGCATGTACCATAACGTTACAGATGTGACATAAAATTACATATGTAACATAATATATGCAACATAACATAACGCCACATATGTGAAATAACATGTCACAGAACACAGTGCATGTAACTGAGCATAACATAGCATTTAATATGATACATACATAATGTATTTCTTATACCAACGTACGACAATACAGACACGACTACCTGGAAGAGTCACACTCAACGGTGCCACCAAGCAGTCACACTCAAACGGACTACCAGACAAAGTCACAATCAAAATGACTACAAGGGAGAGCGTTAACGTTGTCAGCAGTTTAAGTGTGTGTTTTATACATTGTATTTTTTCTGTGACAGTGTGTTTACCCTTCATTTTCAATAAGTTTATGTTGAATAGACACAGAATGGTTCAATAGTAGCATGTATTGACTTTTTGTACGTATAACTGTTGGTTAATAATTCAAAAAAATGATAATTGATCTGTCGTAAATGCTCATCACAGAAATAAGGCTAAACTGTACTATATGAATTATAAGTTTATAAAACAATACAGTCACATGTTTCACTTATATATATGCACTCTCTCATGCTCTCATTCACATATGTGGTGTCGTTGCATCTTAAGAATTTTCATACATTCTGAAATAGCGTAGCTCATCAAAGATACACACAAAACAGACAGTGTTGTTATAGTCAAATCTATGATATCTTGATAAATCTCAGTATTGAATACATTATAAACGGAAGTAACGTATGTGACATAACGTGTGTGACATAAGTTTTGTAATGTATGTAACATAATGTATCAAAATGCAACATATGTAACAACATGAATGAATCAGCACCCGTTATGCAACATAGCGTTATGTTTGTAGCAAAACACGTAACATAATGCATCTTATATAACGCATGTACCATAACGTTACAGATGTGACATAAAATTACATATGTAACATAATATATGCAACATAACATAACGCCACATATGTGAAATAACATGTCACAGAACACAGTGCATGTAACTGAGCATAACATAGCATTTAATATGATACATACATAATGTATTTCTTATACCAACGTACGACAATACAGACACGACTACCTGGAAGAGTCACACTCAACGGTGCCACCAAGCAGTCACACTCAAACGGACTACCAGACAAAGTCACAATCAAAATGACTACAAGGGAGAGCGTTAACGTTGTCAGCAGTTTAAGTGTGTGTTTTATACATTGTATTTTTTCTGTGACAGTGTGTTTACCCTTCATTTTCAATAAGTTTATGTTGAATAGACACAGAATGGTTCAATAGTAGCATGTATTGACTTTTTGTACGTATAACTGTTGGTTAATAATTCAAAAAAATGATAATTGATCTGTCGTAAATGCTCATCACAGAAATAAGGCTAAACTGTACTATATGAATTATAAGTTTACGAGTTGGTTATGTGAATATCTAAATGTCCAGTCTGCACATCGAAAATGAAGTTTCTGAATTTACAGTGCCAATTCCACATTAATGTCAGGTTGAGCGCAATAAATAGTAGTGGGCAAGTTAATCGTCAGGACGACAGAAACGCATGCAACACGGACTGTAGAGTTGTTTCATTGTTGTCATAAAAATAACCATAAACTCTTGGGTACAAAAAAAAAAAAAAAAAAAAAAAAAAAAAAAAAAACGGAGACATCGTCGACGCATTCAAATTAAAGTGACATAAGCTACAGCGCCGAGATATAACCCTATTAGTACCATGACGCATGTAGATCAGCGGTTAATAGCGGTCAACTTTAATTTTCATGCGTTCTAACATTTTTAACAATCAATGACTTTAGAGACATCATTCGAAACTGGACGTGATTTGTTATTTTGGATTTGGCCTCTATCAACTGTCACCATTTCTCAAACACGGAGTAAGGCAACCGTTAAAAAGTGTTAAGAGCTTTTTGTTTGTTCAGTGCATGTCTGTTTATTTAGTCACTCACATGTAACTGTATGAACGTAGCTATATGGAGTACAATAATACACACTTGTGCATTTATTTGATTTGATACCAAACGCAACAGCTATGGTTATGTCGGGACTGGGTCACCATTTCTGAATTACAACAATGCCCGAAATATACGTGTTTAGGCGTCAAGAAGCTCGTCTTTTTCTTACGACCTTATGGTCAATGAAGATGTAATATTTATTTAATTATAGCTAAAAAGACCCCCATTTACGGATCCATGGGCGATGCCGCATATTTCGGTCAACGTTTGGCGATTCATGATTTATTCATTATTATTTATTTAATTTCAACTTTTTTTTTTATTCAGAAATCTTAACCTTAGGACGAAGTGACTCATACTAATTGATGTATTTTACCCTATTTAAGACGACGCACTCAAAATCTTAGTTATGGTGTTCTGGAACGGTCAAAATGGCATAACGTACAGATGTAACATAATATTACATATGTAACCTAACATTATATATGCAACATAACATAACGCAACATATGTGAAATAACATGTCACATACACAGTGCATGTAACTGAACATAACATAGTATTTAATATGATACATACATAATATATTTATTATACCAACGTACAACAATACAGACACGACTACCTGGTAGAGTCACACTCAACAGTGCCACCAAGCAGTCACAATCAAACGGACTACCAGGCAAAATCACAATCTATGACGGTGTACCGGCATTCTAGGGGTTAACCTCTATCTTAAAATAGGGGTGAACCTCTAAATATGTGGGTGCACCCCTATATTTGCGGGTGCATGTCTATTTCGAAATAGGCATGGACAGTTTGGTTTACCACTTCGGTCATTTTGACCCTTCCAGTACACCATACTTGGTGATGTATTTTACCCAAATTGCTAGGAAGACAATCTATTTTTGGAATATTGGATTTGCCCATTCTATTGACTTACAGGTATAATAAGAAAACAAACTAAATTACATATAGTTCTACATACTAAATGCTAGATGTTTTTCACAAGTTGTCTTTGAAAAGACATTTTCTCGTGATTGGAGATTAATGAACATGAGTTATAAAATAGAAAGCAACAGAAGCATGCGGAAGCATTTGTTTACACCCCTGTGCAGCAAATGGAACAACCCTTTATTGATAATTGGTAGTAAGTGTGCTTGCTGGAAGTTTGGATTAGTCTATTATAGTGAATAACACGTTTTACAGGTATGTCAAGTGAATAAAACAATTAATCATTCAATTTCTACATTCTAAGTACTAGATTTTGTTCATTATAATTTCAAAATGACCAATTTGGACCTTCCTTGTAAAATTTATTATACACAGTTATGAAACAGAAAGCAGTGAATTATGTTCATTCTTTTCTTTACACCCCGTTTCGATCGAAGGCAATGTTGTAACGGTCTCACATGGACCAGCCCATATTGATTTAATGTCAACCAAAATAATAAAACTAGTTGCTTTGACACTATATTCTATGTAGCAATGCTTTGATAATAGAATACGTGTCATCCTAATACAATGATTATTAGGATACAGCATGAATAACTACTGAAATATGATCACTAAATATAAATCTATGAATGAAACTGCTTCCTGAAAGGACGCCATTATTAAATTAATGGAACTGCTTCCTGACTTATGACGTATTTCGAAGTTGGTAGTCCAAGGGTGATTCAGGTACTTCTTAACCAAATTTCGAAAAGCAAAAACTCACTGTGTAGACAAATGAGTACCTTTTAATTTTTACAGAGACCACATAATATCAAAACATCAGCTTTTGAAACTCGTCAAAATTCAATAAATACACTTTTTGCAGTAATTCAGAAGTGAGCACACCCACTTCGGAATAGTCCATTTCAAAACTGGTTTTAAGTATAGGCCTATAAAGGTATTAACTCAAGAATAACTAGAAAGAGATTCTTGTTTCAATAATACACTAAGGCCGTAGAAAAAAAAAAATCCAGGATCCTCCTTTATAAAAAATAAAAATCCAGGATAAAGGATGGTCGAAAAAAAATACCCAGGCTGAAATAAATCTTCCAGCCCTCCCCATAAAAATCAAATGGTCGCTCCCTTAGAGGCTGGAAATTTTGGATGTAGAAAGTAGAGGAATTGTACTATCCGTGTAGCGAAAACAAAGGCGCTGATCAGCTTCGCAGTTACTGCGAAGCTGATCTGCACCTTTGTTTTCGCCTATGCAGACTGTTGGTTGTCCCATGCGGCGGCTCAAATAGTCTGATTTCTATTTTTCGTATCTATCTCTCGTATGCAGCGTGACCATTCAGATCAGCTTATGACTTAGTCGGCAGTTAAATAGGGGCCGCAAGGACTAAAGCCACAAATTGAGCGCACTATCGAAGTCTAGACTGCCCAGATTCTTATACGTCACGTAGCGGCTTATGACTGTATAGAGTGATAACAAGAGGGAAGGTTGACAGGGGGAAATGACCAGTTGTGACAATCACATTAGCAAGTTCATTAAACTTATATGACCATAGGAATGGTTGAAATTGATGGTGACGTAAATAAGCCAAACAATGTCTTACTCATATTTTTCTTTCTTCCATTATTTCTTTATTTGATCAAATGGAATTTAAGAGTAACTCTAAAGGTAGCCTCTCATGAACACATACTTGTAGATCATCACTTTCTTTCTGCAAACGACACTATAACATTATTAAACGTTGATCGATCTTGGGTTTCCTTCTAAACTTGACTTTTTATAGGTTATTTATGTAATAATACCCTCATTGATAAAGCTACATTTACCCTGATGCTAAATCAAGTTTTTGCGGAGGCGTAGAATGCGAGAAAATGGCATCAAATTAAAGGTTAATTAATATTTCCAGAGCTACTACATGTACATAGTAGGCTTTCATATATGAAGCTAAAAACGAACTCGATAAACGCAAGAAACCCGGTCTTCGGGGTCTCCGCCAGGGCCGACACAAGCCGGCCTGTACAGTCAAAGACGGGAGCAAGAAGCTTGATCAGTGTAGCGAAATCAAAGGCGCTGATCAGCTGTGCATTTACTGCACAAATGATCTGCGCTTTTGTTTTCGTATATGCAAAGATCTGGTTTTCTAATGACGAGTTCCAATGGAGCTGCCGAAGCCATAAAACGGACTGAAAAAAAGAGACCCCCCCACCCACATAACACACACACATCCCCGTACTTTGACTACTGCAACAAGCATTATGAATGGGCTTCGTTGACATATGCGTCATGTCCCAGTCAATCTTTTCATATTGCAGTTGGCTTTAAGTTTCAAGTTTAATTTTTGATTATCAACACATTTTGTAACGAATATCATTGATAATAATTGAGCCTCACGTCATTTTAAGTAATCATTGGGCAGGTTTCCAACTTGTCCAGTGTACTTTTTCATTCATGAAATATTTGAAAGCGTCATTATCACGAAGGCAGGGCGCATTTAAAACATGAGTTTGGTATTAAAATTATTAATATCGTTTCTGTTGTAACATGTATATGAATGCAGAACATGCTCTGTTTATGGTAAATTCAAAATGCTGGGCTGAAATTTGATTGCTATGCTCGCATGTTCATTGAACTTAACCTTTCTTTTGGCAAGGCTATATTGTTGCCTAAAATTTCGCCATAAAAGGAAGTATACAGTATTTAGATATTGTGGTTATTTAAGGCGTATGACCGCATTTGATATGTGAACAACCCACTTTATTTTTCCCGTCTAAATATAAGATTTCGGAAAGCCTGTTGACAATAATTTTACAAATAAAATGTCCTTGATGGTGTGGCTTTCCGTTACTATCATTTTCCATCAAGCTCGGAACATGAGTCAGCATAAACGTGGCAACGTCTGCACAACAGATCTGTGTCTTTGTTTTCGCATAGGCAAAAATCCGGTATTCTCATTATGAGGCTCAAATATAGCAATTCCCTGAACGTATGCCCAACAACACGGGTGGTAAACAGGGGAACTAGCTCCGAAAAGAGTCAGCGGGATTTGGTTCCCTCGGCACATCCGAGCTAGCCCTCTCGGTTGGAAACTGGTAAACAAAGGTATGTCTCGAAGCATTTAATCATTATTTATTTCTTTATTATTGATCTAGTAAAAAATCCGGCAATGCAGTGCAGTTTAGAAATAATTTAGCTCCTTTCGCTGCCAGGTTTGGTCATTGAAATATGCGCGGTTCGAACACAACTTTGACACGCCTGTAGCACACTCTGAGATTTTCGGCTAAGTGCGCTACAGACGTGTCAAAGTTGTGTTCGAACTGTGCATATTTCAATGACCGAACCTGGCAGCGAAAGGAGCTAAATTATTTCTTAACTGCACTGCATTGCCGAATTTTTCACTAGATCAATAATAAAGAAATAAATAATGATTAAATGCTTCGAGACATACCTTTGTTTACCAGTTTCCAACCGAGAGGGCTAGCTCGGATGTGCCGAGGGAACCAAATCCCGCTGACTCTTTTCGGAGCTAGTTCCCCTGTTTACCACCCGTGAACAACGAGAGTGTTTCTTCCGCCACCCTCCTGCAGATTCCAGATTGGGCAAAAGAATATAAGTGAGCCGCTGCACAAGAAAACCAACAATCTTCAGATGCGAAAACAAAGGCGCAGATATCAGCTTCGCCATGAGCGGATCCAGAGGGAGCGGGGGGGGGGGGGGGGGGGGGGCGGGGGGTCCGGACCCCCCTCCCCTGGAATTCGAATTACGACAAACTTAAGATGACCACCTTAAAATTTACGCCATTGCTATTCAAGTTACACTAAGCTGTCGGAACTTTTTTTTCAAATGAAAGGTGCCACTTTGTAAAATAAGACGTTGCCAAAGTTACGATGCTGTTGTCACCGTTACTTAAGGTCCTTTTCAGTTTTCCACCATAATCCCTACGATATACTTAAGTTGTTCCTAAGTTGATCTTAAGCTTAAGATGGCTTTGAGTTACCAACCCCTGATCAGCGCCATTGTTTTCGCTACACGGATAGTACAATTCATCTACTTAAATCCAAAATTGCAAGCTTCTAGTCTGCTTCTGTGACTCTACAGGCTGGTTTGTGTCGGACCTGGTCAAATTGTTGGTTTTCTCATGCGAAGGCTCATATACCAAGTACTAATAAAACTGGCTTGCGCATGAACATTGTGAACATGCTAGCATATCGGGCCATCCTGGTGTGACCTCAGGGTGTAAAGCACCAAACCCAATGAACAGTGTCCGCTAGATCTATTAAGTTTTTATGTTCGGAACGGTCAGATAAAAGTTCATGTGTAAGAAGGGGTTGCGTTTTCTATGCGCTTCATGCAAAAAAGTGTAGGTTTTCCCCTAAAGTGCATCAAAAAAGCATAACGCGTGACCGACCAAAATCCCGTGATTATGTACAGGCACTATAATATTACTAAACTTCTACCTAAAACACCAGGTAATTTTATTGCAAATCGAAAGTTTGCCCTATCAATTTACTAAATAAAACTTTAATGTCATTGTGCATGTCACAAGAATAAATATATACCGAGTTTTGTTGAGAAAAAAAAAGTATTATACAAGCTACCAATGACTATGCGAGGCATTAACCAGAAAGCACTAATGTGCTGGATGCTCTGTGCCTTTTTGTTCCATCTTACAAAAGCAGGATCTCCATAAAAACCTAAGGTGGTTCAAAGAATGCAATTTTCTTGTAGCAAAACAATGTTATCAGCTAGGACAACAGTCTAATACCCGGAATAGATCTATGTCACGACTTCATTGAACCAGGATATGTACTTTTTCAAGATAATGGGAAAACATTTCCCCTATAGCTTTATACGAAGGGAGACAACTTGTTTTATGTTCAATTAATGTTTCATGTGGCTGCTTCCCCAAATATATCAATTAGTTCGATTTGTAGTGGACCGAACCACCTTGTCACATCATAACACCTAAGTTGGGTATTTTATCCATTAGGTTCAGTCAAATCAAGAAAAAGATTTCGCTATGTTTTTGTCCAAGTATATTACAGATCTAGCCTGCTCTCATTTTAAGACAATGAAGTGGTTTGACATTTTGCAACCATAAACAAACAATTAATTTAATTTATTCATTAAATGCGACAACTGATAAAGGTACTGGTGGCCTGTGTATTACACAACGTTAATGAAACTGCAAAGACCGACTTTGTTACCAGCTGCAAACAGTTTACCTGCACTTGATTTGATACAGAAGATAGCGGTGTCATTCTGACCTTTTAGTTTCTGAGTTCTTTGTGAAGTTGAAGACTGGAGTTCTTCATCAAAACATGTCGGAGTCTTTGTAGGTTTGCACGTCATTCTGCTACTTTGCTGGGTCATTATCTACTAGTTCATATACACTTTCACATCTTTAGTCATACTTAGCTTCATTTACAATAGGAGGACCACACCTTTGAAAAGATAGCAATATGTCCACCATGCTAACTTTCAACAACTCGTACAACAACATGTGTAGCTGGAAGACTCACTGCTGTTTGCGAAAGGCTATCGCAAACAAACAATTCAAACAGCCAAGGCCGGAAGTTTGACCGAACAGGTGAACACAAGGCTGATCTGAGTCTACCCAGAGTATGACCACGATATTTACACTTTCAAAGGAAAGAAGTTCCAGTTCCCCCACTCTGAAACCTTGACCCGAGTTCCTGAGATCGTTTGATGATAGCCTTCCTCTGAGCCTCGTCCAGTCTGTTAACCTGTAGGTCCATGTCACGGTCAAACGGTCGTCGTTCTTTGGGTTTGTCTTTGTCTTTATTCTTCTTCTCTTTCTTCTTTTCTTTCTTCTATAACAGAAATACAGTCCAACCTGTCTAAAGCAAGCGACCATAGGAAACACTAAAACCGCTTGCTTAAGACAGGTGCTTGCTTAATAGAGGTTATGTTCTGTCGCTAGGGTGGGCGTCCTAACCAAACCAAGTTGACTAGAAATGAATAATAGCACTGTCCTGTCTACAGAATTAAAATGCATGAGGAACTGCAAACAGATACAGACTAAAGGTACTATCATCTTCTTGATTAGCTTTTGGTATTGTTTTCCTCTATAAAAGTGGTAGCACATTGTAATGCTGTTCCAAGATTCCAAGAGTTATAAATCAGGAATAATTTGGCCTTTTTGAGAAAGCATTTTTTTTCTCAGTAAATAGTATTGAATCAGAAAATTTACATCATATTAAAATCAACACTTTAGACTTTGTTTGCTTTGATTGAAAAGTAAAACATGAAGGGATGGAACTGACTCAGTTAAGATAAAATCTTTATGAAAAGGTGTTGCAAATGACTGCATAGTCTGTTAGTACATGTACTGCTTACTACTGTTATTGTTCTGTGACGCTCCGGTTCCAGCAACAGACTAAGAGTGCTATAACTCGAGCTTATTTAATTGCGGTACATCCTTATTGTCATTTACTTTATTTCATATTTAAAGTAAGAATATCAACAACGCAGTATTTGTTTAAATAGTTGTCTCTTGCTTGGTCATGTGTTTAAAACAGAATTTATTTTATTACATGTACATGTACAATTGTATATATAACGTTATCTGTAATAGATATGCCTTTAAACAATTCTAGTGATACATGCATAGATGAAAGTGTTTCATCGTCCCACTAATAGCTAACGTCATACGGAAACAGAAAATGGCTGCAAATGGTTTATGCATGAATGACTGTAAAAAGCTTGTACATAGATTTTTAAATCAACATCGAGCGAGTGAGTCAACACTCCGTTGTTAACAGACGCACGCCGAGACGGGTGCATCGTCGCCTGTCTCGGTGTGCGTCTGCTAACAACTGACTGATCTGGAGCCTGGATAAATCGTACCTCCCCCTTCACTGGAGTAGGGTTGGGTAGCCCGCTCGCAGTCGGCTCGATGTACGGAGAATTCACAAACTCTGTACATAGTGTAAATACCATGGACAATTAACGTAAATGTCATATTTTAGACTTGCCTTCGTGTTATCATCATCATTATGACAGGCAAAATGCCAAATTATAGTGTCTCGTAAGCCTAACAGGCTGGGTATCAAATGTATATTTTGTTGTATTTGTATATGTATCTGTATTTGATATGTGACACTTAAATAAACCATTACTTACTTACTTACTTACTTACTCTGTCAGTGGTAATTGTCACCAAATTCTCACAGATAAGTTGTCTAGGATTATCTTTTGAGACAACAAACAATGATTTATGGTATCTGGAAGGTGTGAAGACAATTTTGACACCTGGCAGAGTTTAAATACCCATGTGAAAATATTTCTTTTTTTACACAATTGATGAAATGAGTGGCTGCTTAAAGCCAAAAAATGGGATAGAAACTAGTGGCCTCTGGCCACATAAGACAGGTGCTTGCTTAATAGAGGTTCATTTGCATGTAAAATCAATTGGGGGAAATGAAAGTGCTTGCTTAAGACAGGTGCTTGCTTAATACAGGGCTTGCTTAAGACAGGTTGGACTGTATTATAATTTATTTATGGCTTCACTACAGTACAAGTCAGGTAAATGTCTGTTAAGGAAATTTGCTATGTAACAGTAAAAAACTCTTAGAGTAGGAAATGGAATTCCCATCCAAGTACACTCCATCTTTAATTTTATTGTGTCTTGAGTGTTGGTTTTTGCTTTTTTTAAACCATCTCCCAAATGCTACTAACAGTGAAAACTCTGACCAGACAACGCATTTGATCTGATACAGTACTACTGTTCTGTCCCTAAAGTGGGACACAAGTTGTGATGTCATGTCATTATTAATTCAGTTTGGCATGGTCAAAGGGAGAGAACTTCTATTTTAAATTTAAAACCTCAGTCAAAAAATCCTGTGTAGTAAAGTGACAAATCTCCCTGGCAATACTGAAACAACATTTATAGGTTTTATACTGTTAAGGCAGCATAGAGCAATGACACTGATAAGCCTACCTGGACGGACAGCACATTTTTACTTTTGCTGTTACACAGACAACACCAGAGGACCAATGGTCCTGTAAACGCTCACCTGAGATCTGTACATATGCAAATAAACATGTTTGAATATTATGGTATTTAGCTCCAGTGCAGGGGCAGATGAAGCCCTTGGGCCATTTGTTTTCAGAATAATCAATATTCTGTCCATTTGCCAATTTCTATTTTATTTATTCCCTTCAAATGACATGTTTACAGTTTTCCCCATTCTAATGCATTGGCAACCTATGTTGACCTTGTCGTCAAATAGGTCAAGGTCTCCACAGGGTCATGATTTATATACACATTGTAGTACTTTAGCCATCCATGCTTCATGCCAAGTTTCTTTGAAATCGGTCCACCGGTTCCGGAGAAGATTTTTGAAGGGTTTTTACCATATATGGGCATGGCCGCCATCTTGGTCATGTGACCTGGATTATTTATATACACATTGGTTTCCCCATCCTATAGATGCTTCACATAAAATTTGGCTTTGATTGGCCAAGCGGTTTCAGAGGAGATGATGTTTGAATATGATGGTAATGTACAGGTATATTGCCCCTGGGTGGGGGCAGATGAGCCCCTGGGGTCAAAATTTTTCAGAATCATCAATATTCAGTCCTACTGCCCATTTCCTGCAAGATTTCCACTTTAAATGACATTTTAAAATTTTTCCCCATTCAAATGCATTGGAGACCTATGTTGACCTTGCCGTAAAGAAGGTCAAGGTCATCACAGGGTCACGATTTATATACACAATGTAGTGCTTGAGCCATCGATGCTTCATGCCAAGTTTTGTTGAAATCGGTCAATCGGTTCTGGAGAAGAAGATTTTTGAAGGGTTTTTACCATATATGGGCATGGCAGCCATCTTGGTCATGTGACCTGGATTATTTATATACACATTGGTTCTCCCTTCCCATAGATGCTTCATGTAAAATTTGGCTTTGATTGGCCAAGCGGTTTCAGAGAAGAAGATGTTTGAATATTATGATAATATACATGTATATTGCCCCGGGGTGGGGGTGGATGAGCCCCTGGTGCCCAATTTTTTTCAGAATCATTAATATTCAGTCCTACTGCTCATTTTCTGCAAGATTTTTCCTTTAAATGACAATTTAACAATTTTTCCCATTCAAATGCAAAGGCGACCTATGTTGACCTTGCCGTAAAATAGGTCAAGGTCACCGCAAGGTCATGTTTTATATACACATTGTAGTACTTGAGTCATCGATGCTTCATGCCAAGTTTGGTTGAAATCGGTCCAGTGGTTCCGGAGAAGAAGATTTTTGAAGGGTTTTTACCATATATGGGCATGGCGGCCACCTTGGTCATGTGACCTGGATTATTTATATATACATTGGTTCCCCTTTCCCATAGATGCTTCATGTAAAATTTGGCTTTGATTGGCCAAGCTGTCAGAGTAGAAGATCTTTGAAAATTGTGGACGACGGACGGACGGACGACGGACGGACGGACGGACGACGGAGCATGGGTATACTATAAGCTCACCTTGTGAGCCTGACGGCTCAGGTGAGCTAATAATGTGGCTCTTTTGGAAGACATTGGTAAATGTATGTCACAGACATACACATGTGTGACATACACTGATACACCCATACCTCCCTGATCATCATGGAGACTCCAGGAAATGAGCGGGTAAAATGATCTAAAATTTATCGAAAAGATGCCTCTTTTTCAGTTAAGAAAATTCAAAATCTCTCTGAAATGAACCAAGCATTGGCTTGTTTATACATTTTGCAAAAGCCTCCCTGAAATGAATGAAATCTCCCTGATGCCATTTTCAAACTCATCAAATGTATGCAAAGAAATAAATAAGGATATCTTGCCTTTTTCTTCTTCATTTTCTTCTGATGCATTTCTAACAATGATTCAGGCCTTTTAGCTTTCTGAAAAGACAAACAAAATACCATTATCATGCAGTAAGTCTGCCAATAGAACTGTTGGTGAAAGTTTGCTTCATGGCACCAAAGAAGGATAACCAGAGGACCAATGGTCCTTCATGCGCTCACTTGAAATCTGGGACATATACCAATAAACTTGTTTGACTATTATGGGCATATACATGTACATGTATATAGGCTCTGGACAGGACCAGATGAACCCTTGTGGTCCTTTTGCTCAGAATCATAGAAGTTTTTTCCTTCAGTGATATTTTGACAGTTTTCTGCTTAAGTGACCTTGCAGTAAAATCTATCAAGGTCATCACAGGGTCATGATATATATATATACATTGTAGTACTCTAGTTCATGATACAACATGCCAAGTTTCTTTGAAATAGGTCCAAAGAAGAAGATAGATTTTTGAAGGGTTTTTACCATATATGGACATGGCTGCCACTGGATTATTTAAAAACATATTGGTTCCCCCTTCATATTTCATATAGATCCTCCCTATGAAATTTGGCTTTGATTGGCTATGTGGTTTCAGAGAAACAGATCTTTATATATTATGGTAATATACATGTATATTCCACCAGGGTTGGGATAGACCAGCCCCTGGAGTCCAATTTTTTTCAGAATCATAAATCTTCAGTCCATTTGCTCAAACCCTGCAAGTATTTCCCTACAAATGACATTTTAACACTTTTCCCCCATTCAAATGCAAGGGCGACCTATGTTGACCTTGCCGTAAAAAAGGTCGGTCATAATTTATATAAACTTTGTAGAGCTACATTCCCTGATGCTTCATTCCATTTTTCAAAATCATAGGCCTTCTGGTTCTAAAATTGAAGAATTTTAAAGGTTTTAGCTATTTATACCCATGGTGGCCATCTTGGTCATGTGACCTTGACCATTTATACATATTTTCATTCCCACTTTCTATCAACGCTCCACAAAAAGGTTGGTTTTGGCCAAGCCATTTCAGAGAAGAAGATCTGTGAATATTATGGTAATATACATGTATATTGCCCTGGGGTGGGGCCAGACCAACCACTGGGGTCCACCTTTTTCAGAATCATAAATCTTCAGTCCATTTGTCCATTTCCAGCATGTTTTTCTCTTCAATTGACATTTTAACAATTTTCCACATTCAAATGCATGGGCGACCTACAATGACCTTGCAGTCAAATAGGTCATGGTCATGATTTATATTAAACATTGCAGAGTTCTCTCCCTAATGCTTCATGCCAAGTTTCAAAATCACAGGCCTTTTTGAAGGTTTTTGCTATTTATAGCCATGGCGGCCACCTTGGTCATATGACCTGGACCATTTATATAAATTTTCGTTCCCCCTTCCTAAGGATGCTCCACATGAAGTTTGGCTTTGAAAGGCCAAGCGGTTTCAGAGGAGAAGATCTTTGAAATTGTGGACGCCGACGGACAACAGACAAAGGAGCATAGCTATACTATAAGCTCACCTGTGAGCCTTCTGCTCAGGTGAGCTAATAAATTTGCAGTATATTAAAGAACTAAGAGAAGCAGAGAAAAATAACTTGCATACTAGTGTATGCTGGGCTATGACACATGAAATAAATCATAAAATGAGGGGTTGCATATTACTTTTTGTATATAAAGCCTGTCTTAATCATTTTTTCATGAAATACACATGGCTTATATCCATTTTCTCCTGCCAAATTGTCAGGTTTATTTCAAACTTACTACCATGAAGAGTTCTTCTTATGATGAGATTTTAATTGTTTGTAAACAAGGCAACCTCTTTGTTTAAATTTCTCAGGCATTAAGAGATTTTAAGATATCCTAACTTTAAGGCATTCTTTGATATACTTTAAAAAGCTAGATTCATTTAAAGGTTGGTCTTATGTGACAACAAAAGGCTTGTTTCTGCTAATGTTCAGGGAATAAGACATTATTTCCCTGCCAAGCCTAAAGGAAATAAGGAGTAGCAGACAATTGCAAGAAGTAATTGGGGCTGCAATACATTATCCTACAATTCTCATTCACAGAGTAAAATGTCACTTTTTACCTTAGTTCTAGGCAACAAGAGTCTGTGATAAAATCTCAAAACTTAAAAGCTGGAAAGCAAGTTGGTGTAGTCTCTTTAATACACCTAAAGCTAGTATCTCACGACATGCGAGTTCCTCAATTTTCATGTGTCGCAAACTAGTCGCAAAGGTTTTAAGCGTTCAAAAATTTTATGCATTTTTTTTCGTCAAAAATATTCGTGAACAAACCCCCCCCCATCCCCCATCCCCACGACTTTCATTCCACACACTTACAACATTCCTGCAAGTCGCCCGTCTACCTGAAGTTTTGGCAAATTTACAATGTGAAACTTGTATGAATGTCATGCAACAGTTGCATAACAGTCTTGAGAAAACATGCGAACAACTGTCCATTCAATGAGACTGCAACATGAAAGTTGTGTTTATAACATTAATCTTTGTCGCGAAGTAGTTGCGAACTTGTCACGCACTAGTCTCCAGATGTTGCATTCCTGTGAAGTGAGATGACCTACACACTGACCTATGTACATGTTCATCTAAGGGTACCAGCCCATGTTACAAGGGGTCAACATTATACATGTAATTCTAAATTATAATAACATTTTTTTTTTAAATCCATTAAACTTACATTGTATTCTTCAATCTCTTTGGCAGTTCTCCTTTCTTTTTCTGTTGGTATATATTCTTCTTTATCTCGCTTTCTTTTATGGCCTTCCTATAACAACATGGAAGAAATGAAACAAGAGATTGGTCCTGTAAACGCTCACCTGAGAATTGGGATATGCAACCTAATTAAAAGAATTGGGATATGCAACCTAAGCTGACCTTGCCGTAAAATAGGTCAAGGCCACTTTTTGTGTGACGAAAGCTTTTGCAAAGAAAAATTAAAATCTAAAATCTGTGGATTTTGAAATTTTATGATCCATGCAGGCCATCGTAGATAAGATGCGTTCGGATTTCCACCATTAAATATAGGCCTGTTCGGATCAAAGGCTCTGCTCAACAGAACAAGTCGTTTCGGTCCAGCAACTCTTAAGGGCTCTCGCCGTAAGGACATTTGAAAAGCATTTCCTCTCAGTCATGTCTGGAGTTGGTTCTGCAAGAGTCATGCTGTCTGTCTGTCTGTCTGTCTCTCCTGCATCCTGTACCCTATTGCAGAATCGATATTAATCTTCGACAATTATCTTTCTTAAAGATGTTTCTTGTACTTATATGTTCTTTTATCTGTGGTTTATGTTATTTGATGCTGATTGTTCTATTGTTTTTCTTTGTTGTTGTTTTTTTTTTTCATAATAATGAAAGCTGTTGTCTAAAAGGATCCAATGAGCAGACAATACATTGTACAGGAATTTGTTCGTTTGTATAGTAGTTTAATGTACCAGTCAGCAATTTTTCAGTTATGTTACACTGCTTTTTCTGACATTTTTGGGAAATTTTTCCTACTGATAAAATTGAGAAAAAATATTGTGGTTTGGGGGAAAAATACATGTACTGTAATTTTAGCCAAATGAGGAAAGTTTACCATTTAAATTTGGATTTTTCTGCTAATTGGGAATGTTTCAGGTAAATTGGGAATTTTTTCAGCCAGCTGGAAAAATTTGGTACCGGAGACTGAACCCAGTTTTGTATAGAGAAAAGGCCCTGTGTCGGGAAGGTGTTATCGCTTCCTGGTTATCAGCCAGTACTCTGGGGAATTAAAATGCCAACAAAACGAAGTGCGGATCAAACCCAGGACCTATCGATTCGGAGTTCGATGCTCTACCACTAAGCCACGGCACTCCCCTAAAACCATGGCATTCACAACATTCAGTGCACATACCTTCTGTTTTCTCTCCCTGTCTGCTGGTGTGTCTGTCCACCCCGACCGGTCACCTGTGGGTGCAGCATTCTTCCTGAAAGTTCTGTTGGTGAGACCAAAGTTGGCACCCATCTCTGGTGGTAGCTCTGTCATCCAGCTTTCTCTCTGAGCAGGCTGGTCTGACCCATCATCCTAGAATAGTACAAGCTAAATGATTTTGTTCTGTGGTTTTAATGTCCCAGTCAACAATTTTATAGACATGTTGGGGTGGAACTGGAGTTCCCTCTAACAAACATAATCCCACATGGAAGAGCATAATTACTTCTCACTTGCTGCATACACTGCCAAGGTTTTCATAGATAGGCCTAAAATAATGCATTTTAGCTTGACCAGCCCTATCAGGATATCTGGATCTTTTCACAGCCAATCTCTCGAGGTCTACTATAACAATTTTGTTCTTGATAAAATCAAGTTACAAGAATATGTTTATAGTCCCAGGTCATGGTCAATGCTTACTTTTTACATAAATCAATCATTGCCATTTGATGTCTGATCGTTAATCTTTTCAACACTTACTTTCCCCGTCAGCCTGTCCCTCATTTTCTTTGCACGAGACTCGAAGTCCTCCAAAGTTGATCCTTCCTGTCCTGTTGCCTGCATCGAGACACTGGGTCCAACTAAACCAATATCATTATCATCACTACCACTGCTGTCATCATTTACATCGTCATGCCCAGGTATCACTGGTCCATAAACTTTCCTGGATTTACTCTTTTTATGGCTTCTAGATGATGTGAGAGATTCAGATTTATGTTTCAAATGAGGGGGTAGGGCTGGCCCTGCTGTCTCTTGGTCTGAGTCTGAGTCTGAATCCTCTGACTCAGCTTGATGTTTGTGTTTGTTTTGTAGATGTGCAGGCAACACAGGGCCTATAGCTGGCTTGTCTCTAGCTCTTTCAGCTGTGCTATTTGGTAATGTTTTAAGAACAGCAGGACCATATGATTCATCATCAGATGAGGTCACTGCATTTGGTCTTGATATACCTGAAAAATGAGAGTGCAGAAGTAGTAAATTTTCATTACGAAAACTTGCCCATGCAATGTACAGAGACTTTTTTCTGCTGTAAAAATTGAAAATTTCTTTTTCGAAAAAATTTAATATTTTCAATATTTTTGCTCAAAACATTGATTGTGGCTACACATTAGAACCGCCTCTGCAAGTACCCACAAT
Organism: Rugalucina vietnamica; assembly: GCA_964017185.1. Lineage (NCBI taxonomy): Eukaryota > Metazoa > Mollusca > Bivalvia > Lucinida > Lucinidae > Rugalucina > Rugalucina vietnamica. The sequence goes on from OZ024870.1 coordinate 38,735,311, forward strand.
CTATGTTTTGGAGCGAAAATAAGAAAATTAGGTATATCCCTGCAAAACCTTGCTTTTCTATATAAAAGTTGAATTTAAGGGGGTATATATTTCACGAACGTTTTCCTGATGTTCATTGGGTGAGAGGGGTAGGGAGGGTTTGGTGAACTTTGAAAAAATTTAATAGTTTCAGAATTCATCGCCAAGTACATGTAGATCCAGTTGGATCTTTGCAAGAAATTTCACATGAGAAAAAGGCAAACAAAATATAGGCATTTATATCTACTTCTTATTGTATTAAAACAGCTCTGAAACATTTCTTATTAAAGTGGGAAAATTTACTCATAAATGGTAAACTGTCTACTGGCCAGCATCAAGCTTTTTATTTTGTGTATGTACTCATTTATTTATAATACCTGTCAGTCTGACATAAACTGGCATCCAAAGATGGACCTATTTGCACTGCCAGTTGGTGAATATACACTGTAATGTCAGTGTACATAAGCCCTAAATTAAACCTGCATGTTGTTTTTGAACTCAAAATGTTATTTCAATAGACAGATTTTGTATGCAAGCCACATACAGTAAATTGCCAAATTTAGCAACAGGAAAAACATCCATGCTGCGGTACATGTAGCCTGTCTTAAGCATTGTTCATGTTCGACATTTGCACTTGTGTGTATTTTTGCACACTGGGTTCAAATTTGCACCATTAGTGTATTTCATGCCATGTGAGTGGTGTTTTAAGAAAATACACCTGGGTGCAAAAATACACTGTGTGCAAATTTGCCCCTACATTCAAGATGGAGCAAATAAAATTGCACCCAGTTTTTTTTTTAACCCAGGTGTATTTTGTAAACATGGATGCAAAACAGTACTCACTTAACATTTTGTATGGGAGTTTTATAACTGACTGACATTGTTGAGAAAATTATACTGTACAAAAATAAACTGTTTAATGTCTAGACTTGATCGAAAAATCAACGATACTAAGTTACTAACATTCTGGTACATAACAGGATAAAAATGTCAATAAAAATTGAATTCCCCATTATCACTATTTCACCCCTTCCCGCAACACACAACATTAGACTAATATGTTTTAAGGTTACCAAGCAACAGAGGCACATATAGGCTACCCCCAGTACATCTGCTGGGATTAGTTTGGCCAAATGATGCAAAGCACCAGGCAATGATATGACCCAATACCAAGTCAACCCTTTAAACACGGCCATTTGCAGGTAAAATTTTCAATTAAATCTTCAAGTTTCTATGCTAAGAGAGCGGGGTGGTTAAGGGGTAGAATGCAGGACTGCAGAGCAAGAGGTCCTGGGTTCAATACCTAGGTCCTTGAGCAAGACACTGTAAGCTCGCGAAAGTACTGGTTAACACACAAGAAGAGGTGGCTCTGCCATCATTGTGATGCAAGCCTCAAGCACCATACTCACATTCACCGTTCTTTTGCTTCTAAATAATTTGTTCTTTTATTAAACACTGCAGCTTAGTTTTATTTCTAATTTATGTGTAATATTTTTATTTCTAATTTATGTGTAATATTTTTATCTATCTTTTGAATGCTAATTAGTGGCCTTACTTAAATAGAATTTTATGTCAAATCCAGGTAACAGTGTTAGAAATAAGCAATTGCCCACTTGCCCCACACGGGTCGAAATTGCTGGGGGCAAGTTGATTGACTTGTAAGGTTGCCCCCTGGACAACCTAAAATTCCAGAAGAGTAATTTTGTTCAAGTAGTTTTACTTATTAAAACTTTTTTATCTCTAGATAGCAGTGGAATAATCTTGAAACAGCTATTTAACTTAATATACAAAACGAAAAACCAAAATATAGCTTTGTTCGTGAAAATTAGCGTTTTAGTATGGGCAAGTTCGAATCCCATGGGGCAAGTTCAAAACACTCTAAGGTTGCCCTTCGGACAAGTAACTGTATTGGTCTTATTTCTAACATTGGGTAATATATGGACAGAATTTTGCTGAATATGAACACTACACAAGAGAGTGCAAATTTGCATCGGTCATTGGTGTACTTATGCATAGGCAGAGGATTGTTAAACATACACTAAACAGCGTGATATGCATTTTGAATTAACCCCCTCCCCCCTTTTCACTGTTTTCTACTTAAAATGTGACCTTTCCACTATGTCCAGTCAAAAAGTTAGACCCTGGGGTTAGACGTAGCAATTTAAAAAGAAAATGAAAAGAAGAACTGATTTTTTATGAGTAGAAAAAACGTTTTGCTGAAACCATACTACTACCAAATTCTGTGTAACCTGACAAGTTTTGGCGGGTTGTTCGCTGAGTAGCTGTTAAGCATTGCTTTGTAAAAAATCCATGTATTCATGTATTGAAAATCGATGGGATTTTTTTTAACTACATGTATGAAAGTTGAAATGAGGATTGCAAGGTCATTTTTTTATTTTTTCTTGACAGCTTCTCCAGCTTCTGTTTTCGGCTTCGAATCAATATTTCATTGGATGTAACCGATAACCATTCAAAAGCAGTGTATCTTAAATTTCACCCCTTTTCACAGTGTTTTAGCAGAATCATAAAAAACATACCCCTTTCCACAAAAACAGCATATTTCCATGGCCTAAATGATGACTCTGCCAGATGACAGCACCGCGCATTCTGTCCTGCTTGAAAAAAGTACCCTTTCACAATTTTTTTTTTCACACATAGGTACATTGCTATCTATCTATCTCTATATACTGCCATACGTCCTCGCGGACATTTTTGCTGACCTGGGAGTGCCCCCCAACCCCCTCCACAAAGAGCAGATTTGCACTCGGGTGTATTTTGAAAAATACTGCACATGCACATAACTTTAGGAACACGTCCCCTCAAGTTCCAAATAGATCATTAATCTGAAACACATGTATGTTGACAAATTACCTGGAGGCAGAGGAGGTCCATATGCATCATCAGAGTCTGACATTCTTAGCTCCTACTGTCTGTCTTTTATTTCCTTCAGTGGACTTAGAGCACATGTATCCAGGTTTATGCAAATGAATTAGTCAGCACATTCACAAAAAATCTAATAAATTAACAAGAAAACCTAAGAATATATCACACATGTTGAACATGCTGACATGTAAGTCATCTCACACACACACACACACACAAAAATGATTTTTGACTTTTGTGGGGGGAAAAAACTCGTGCATGGACAGTAGGTGATAAATTGCAGTGTGAATAAGAATTCAGTGCACAAGTTGACAACTAAGATTTCCCTCGTGATCTGATACAGTGTTCAGATCTTTCTGTTTCGCAAACTGTAACTAAAATGAAAGTAGCTTTAGCTCCAACCGGAAATGACCCAGTTTTATACGTTTGTAACACGTTATTCGATTGGCGAATTCTTAAAAGGAATCAGGACAACTCGTCCTTTCGGTATTTCGGTTACAGACCACCCTGGATGGCTCCCATTGAAAAAACAATGCAAAATGGGCCTCAATGGATGATTCACAGCACTGTGAAAAGTTCCACAACATTCACTGACTAAGAAATTGCCTTTGATTGATAATTCAGCACCAGAGCTCTTCAAAAAGAGATAAATCCACACACCATGACCTTTTCTTTTTTTTCCCCACAAATTTAACTTGAACACAGGCACTGGCCTTTGACAGCAAGTAGAGGAAGACCGCAGTGATCCACCATGACCTGTTGTCGCTTCCACACAGAAGATATAGTCATCTATTTATCTATCTTCGTATACGGCCATACGCCCTCACGGACATTCTAGGCAGATGCGCTGTCGAAAAAGAAAAAGACTGAAAATTAATGAAGAGACAGGTTAAAAGCATTCAGTAAGACGGATAACAGATGATAGGTTAAATAGCTAAGTTGAAGTTAAAATCAGGTTAAAAACAACGATTTCTGGGTCTATGGTCTGGAATGTTTCAGCTTACTGACTGCAACCTTGAAGGAACCAAGGTCTGGTAAGCTTGCAACATCTGCAGGGAGGGCATTCTACTGGACAATCGCCAGTAGAAAGAAGGAGTACATGATATCATATATAGTTTTAATGGCCCACCCCAAATGTTTTTTTCTCCCTTGACTAAATTCTAAATTTAGCCACCCACCCCACACCTGAGGTGATGATCAGAAATTGATCGACTCAGTATCAGAAGATAGATAGATTATACATTAAATTGGTAGATTATGTATCAAACTAAAATTAAAATCAATTGTATCCACAAATAAAACCCAGGAGTGAGACACTCACCTTTGAAAAAGCCAGCAGAATTTTCTTAAGAACTACGACACCGGAAGTAATTTAGTAGAGGACTGACATCTTTCAACCCTCCCCCCACACACACACACACATAAATCTCGCCCCAAGACAACTCTCCCCACTTTAAGGAGACAACTCGTCCCACTTTAAAATACAACTCGTCCCACTTTAGAAGACAACTCGCTCCACTTTTCTTTTTCCTTCTATTGTATTGCTTCTACCTGCCTTTATTCTCTTATGTTTCATCTTTCCTATCATTACCCGTTGAGTAATAGTCAAATCGTGACGGTTCAACCGATAGATGTAGATGTATTTTACATACTATACTCCGAGTATACAGGTAAATAATACACCATACGCTGCAATACATTTGCTCGCGAACGTGTGGATCTGAATCCGCATTACGAAAACATGCCATGCAATACAGTGATTTTTTTAGTAGGAAAAAATGAAAATTTCTTCGGAAAAAAATTGATATTTTTCTTATTTTTGTTCAAAACATAGCTTGTGGGTACACGCTAGGTAAGGCGGTTCTAATAAGTACACACAATCTATGTTTTGGATCAAAAATAAGAAAAATAGGTATACCCTTGCATACGCCAGTTTTACTATAAAATAGGTGGGGTTCATGGGGAAAAGGTACAAGTAGGCAAAGATCAGGAAAAAGGCGCAATCAGAAAAAGATTCCCACTCCAAAAACCGAGATGGGAAAAACTAAATTAACATGGTACTTATACCATGAAAACATATCGCAAGCCGAATGGGAGTACATGTATGTAATAAGATTGAAAAGAGTCTGCTACAACTAATGACGTATTTAGGTGTATCAATCGACTAACTTTTTTCAGTTGTTTTGTAAAAAAAAAGGTACAAGTAGGCAAAGATCAGGAAAAGGCGCAATCAGAAAAAGATTCCCACCCCAAAAACCGAGGTGGGAAAAAACCAAACTAACAATCAGGTACTTATACCATGAAACATATCGTAAGCCGAATGAGCAGCTATTTTCCCAATAGGTGGCCACTCAGTTACCTTAACTTAACTAAAACTTAAAAAAAAAAAACACACATAAGGCGCCAACAGCACAAAACATTTTTTTAAACACCAAGACATAAAACAAAAAGAACCACAGCAAAAGTATCGCCTTGGAACGATCAGTAACACAAAGTTACTGGCGGGCTTAAACCGGTTTTACAGGCGCCTAACCTCACCCTCAGCTTCTGCAGTGGTTCATAACATTTAGTTAGTTCTTCGGTCCTCAGTTGTCTGCTGAAGGTCATTAGGGTGTTATGCAATGCAAAATGTGTCTTTAACTTAATTAAAAATATGAAAACATACATAAGGAGCCAACAGCACAAAAAAATTTAAACACCAAGACATAAAACAAAAAGAACCACAGCAAAAGTATCGCCTTGGAACGATCAGTAACACAAAGTTACTGGCGGGCTTAAACCGGTTTTACAGGATCCTAACCTCACCCTCAGCTTCTGCAGTGGTTCATAACATTTAGTAAGTTCTTCGGTCCTCGTGGTGAATCTCTAACTAGTCAATGAATCATCAAGAACAAACAAATACATCATGATTAACATCCTGATGAATCAAAAACCAGGACTCACAGATTGAGTAAGCTGCCTGACGATGAAGATCTCTGGGCGCCGAATAACCTACTAACTCCGGAGCAAAAGAAAAACACCAGTTGGACCCCGGTGGGCCAAGCAACAGACAAGAAGCTCCGGCCCCAACCAACTAAAATGAATAGCTTTAAGTCGGGGCCATCATAGAGTCTGACGCCCACCGGCATGCAATTAAAGAAGGCAGCATAGTAAAAGCTACATTTGGATAGTGTGCTAGGAACTGATAATAGTTCCCTGATTTATAAAAAGAATAATTATTATCTTTTCGCATATTTTTAGAAGAATTAAACATCATTGGTAAAACTTGAAGACCGTAAATAAATATTAATAATTAGCGTCAATCTTGGGTAAAATGGTACACCACATTGGCAATTTTATTGCTATTAAAGATAATATAAAAACAAAAAAAAAAGTCGATGAACGACACGCACCAATTTTATTGGTATACAAAAAAAGTTCCCATAGTAGACTTTCGTCACATATTTACCGTATAAATATGAATGACACGTCTGTTACATTCATTTCATTCATATGTATAAGAGCTGTCGCAGGACAGCGCGCTCGACTGCTTCTGACCTTTGTCAAACATAAGGCCAAACCCGACCAGTAACCCAAAGCATTATGCTCATACATCTTTTTGCCTTGATGCGATACGGCAAAATCACTGAACCATGAAAGTTAACTATAACTACCTAAGATTTAAAGGTCTCACTCATATTGTGAAAGAAGTGTGTTCATATATCAACTGAGTGCCAAGATACAAGGCAAAATCACTGAACTGTGAAATAAGGTCACACTGACCTGTAAGTATTTCAGGGTCAAAAGTCTAGTCATACTTACTCATAATGTGAAAGAAATATGATCATATGTCCATTCAGTGTTGCAAAATCACTGAACCATGAAATTAGGTCATAGTGACCTATAAGTATGTTTGGGTTAAAGATCTGGTCATACTCAATCATAATCAGAAAGAAGTATGAAAAAATACCAACTGAGTGTCGAGATATAAAGCAAAATCTCTGAACCATGAAATTAGGTTACAGTGCCACAGGAATGCTTTACGGTCTTGTCATACGCGAACATATCGTGAAAGAAGTATGTTCATCTTCCAATTGAGTGCCGAGATATAAGGGAAAATCACTGAACCATGAAATAAGGTCATATTGACCTAGGACTACTTTAGGGTCAAAGATCTTGTCATACGCAAACATAGTGTGAAAGAAGTTTGTTCACAAACCACTTGAGTGTCGAGATACAAGCAAAATCACCGAACGATGAAATTAGGTCACAGTGACCTATGAATACTTCAGGGTCAAAGGTCTTGTCATACGCAAACATATCATGAAAACAGTATGTTTATATACCAATTGAGTGCCGAGATATAAGGCAAAATCACTGAACCGTGAAATTAGGTCATGATTTCCTAGGACTACTTCAGGGTCAAAGGTCTTGTCATACGCAAAACATACTTTGAAAGAAGTTTGTTCATAAACCATTTGAGTGCCGAGATATAAGGCAAAGTCACTGAACCGTGAAATTAGGTCACAGTGACCTATAAGTATATTGGGGTCAAAGGTCTGGTCATACTCACTCATAATCTGAAAAACGTATGAAAAAAATACAAATTGAGTGTCAAGATATAAGGCAAAATCACAGAAGCGTGAAATTAGGTCATAGTGACCTATAAGTATATTGGAGTCAAAGGCCTGGTCGTACTCACTCATAATCTGAAAGAAGTAAGAAAATATACTAATTGAGTGTCAAGATATAAGGCAAAATCACTGAACCATGGAAAGTAGGTCAAACGACCCGTACCGTCATGACACACAACTCAGTGTCACAAAGACAAAAGATGGATGACCAACCATCTTCCTTAGTTGTTTCTATTAAGAAATAAACAGAAAAAAAAATCAGGGAGTTCTAGATTTTGACCTCTAGCCCCGCGCCCCTGACTCCGACCCAGAGGTCCGATGTCAAGGAACCTAAAGTGTATGAAGTATGAATGCTTTATGATAAGTTGTTGTCAAAATATGGACTCCTTGTAAAAGTTACACAGCAGTATATCTATTCTTTACAGTGTTCTAGTTTTTAACCTCTAGGCCCACCCCCAGGCATGGACCCAGAGATCGATGCCATGAAATGAAACTTAAGAGATCCAACTGGTGTTTTTCTTTTGCTCCGGAGTTAGTAGGTTATTCGGCGCCCAGGGATCTCCATCGTCGGGCAGCTTACTCTATCTGTGAGTCCTTGTTTTTGATTCATCAGGATGTTTATCATGATTTATTTGTTTGTTCTTGATGATTCATTGACTAGTTAGAGATTCACCACGAGGACCGAAGAACTTACTAAATGTTATGAACCACTGCAGAAGCTGAGGGTGAGGTTAGGATCCTGTAAAACCGGTTTAAGCCCGCCAGTAACTTTGTGTTACTGATCGTTCCAAGGCGATACTTTTGCTGTGGTTCTTTTTGTTTTATGTCTTGGTGTTTAAATTGTTTTGTGCTGTTGGCGCCTTATGTATGTTTTCATATTTTTAATTAAGTTAAAGACACATTTTGCATTGCATAACACCCTAATGACCTTCAGCAGACAACTGATAAGAAAATTCACAGGTAATGCAAGGGTGGCTTTACAGGTAGGGGCCATGAAAGGGAACCTATAAGATCAATACCTGTGAAATATGTATTGTATAACAGAGCTCTGATTATTGTCATTATCGTTTTGGTAATTTAGATGATCTGTCCCTTTGGGTCTAATTCAGAAATAAAGAATGTTGCAAATTTATTTATTTATTTGTTTAAAATTTTACTTATTTAACAAAGCATTTTCATTGAATAATTGGCACGCACATAAATAATTGAAAAGGAAAACTATCATAAAACCAATTTACATTGAAGCAAGGATTTTCAAACATTTTGACAGATGCTAAACAAACACAGACTTAGTAGAAGACAGTGAGTACATGAAATTATGTTGGTTTGTTGAAGGTGTGAAAACAAATGACCACTTCAGCAATGTAATACACTTTAATGACACTTCTTTCATTTCTAGTTAGACCTGTAGAGTGACAAGTCTCTGTGAGATTTAGAAAATGTTTGGATATCATTCTAGTGATACAAAAACGGAACCTGTATGTGCAGTGTGACATGACACATTTATTTCTATTTGGAATATGGATATTATTATAATAATAACAATTATTCTGTTGTTATTCCGAAACTTTTCTTCAGTTAAATCGTTTTGGAAAGTATATCAGCATTCAATGAACTGTTGAGAAAATGATCAATGGTCTAGGCCTGCTCTTTCTGACATAGAATTTAGGTTACTTTTCAGCATTGGCTCATTTCAGAAAATTAGATGATTTTAAATGCAAAAACTGAAAATGAGATTAGAAACTATAAGAAATAAAACTTGTTCTAAAATTACATTTTATACACTTTTCAATTCTATTAAAGTTCCCTTCAAGTGGCCCCCTCATGGCACAGACCAATGGCCCCATAATCACTTAGATAAGATAAGCCTTTGATGTGCGCTATGCCTCCTGGACTGTTTATTAGGGGTCATTAGACCAGGCCACCCCAGGTAAAGAAGCAGCAAACTGTGTCTTTAAGGTAACTGAGTGGCCACCTATTGGGAAAATAGCTGCTCATTCGGCTTACGATATGTTTCATGGTATAAGTGCCTGATTGTTAGTTTGGTTTTTTCCCACCTCGGTTTTTGGAGTGGGAATCTCTTTCTGATTGCGCCTTTTCCTGATCTTTGCCTACTTGTACCTTTTTAACCCTACAGGGTAACTATGGTCCGAGTATAAGCCCTCTGATAAAAGCTTTTCAAGATATAGACTTCTAGAATACTATATCACAGAAAAGCCATTATTATTCATGGTCTAGATTTTAGCCGCAACCCCTCGCATGGACCCAGGGATCTGATGCCATGGAATGAAAGCCGACCCTACAGGGTGTCATTGGCCCAAGTATCAATGCTTTCTGATGAGTGGTTGTCAAGATATGGACTTCTAGAAAACTTTAACACAAGAATTGCCATTGTCGAAAGTGTTCTAGATTTGAACCTCCAGCCCCACCCCCTGGCCTGGACCCAGGGACCCGATGCCATGGAATGAAAGCTAACCCTACAGGATATCTATGGTCCAAGTATGAATGATTTCTGATGAGTGGTTGTCAAGATGTGGACTTCTAGAAAATTTTAGCGCAAGTGTGACGCGCACGGGAACGCGCACGCGCACACGCACGGGAACGGGAACGTGGACGACTGGGGTGACTGCAATAGCTCTATGCACTTCGTGCAGTCGACGTAAATGTACTCCAAACTTCGTGTACCTGTGACGTAAATGTACTCCAATCGTCCGGGAGCTAAACCCCTGTTCACCGACCTGGAGGTGGAAGAGTTCGAAATGTTCCATTTTAAAACCATAAAACTAAAAATATAAAAATGACGGTGTTGATGTTGGAAATGATTACAACTTGGATGAGACAAGATGTATCGCTCGGACTAGAAATGACTAAGAAAGACGTACAGCTTGGACTGGAAATGAGGACTTAATCCCCGTTTACACATTCACGATTTTTGGCTACGGTGCCGCTACGATTCGCCACGATTTGTAAAATCATCGTGTACCGTGGTGTACCGTGGTGATTCGTAGTAGAACCGTGGTGAATCTTGATGAATCGTGATGATTCGGGAAACTCCACGGTAGCGCTACGGAAGTTTTAAACTGTTTAAAACATTCGTGGCGCATCGTGGTGGTTATTGGGCGTGGCCTAATTCGTACTGACACCGTAGCTTTATTTGCGGCTATTCGTGAGAGATCGTAACCAATCGTGGAACTCCGTAGAGAAACCGTGGAATCTTTGACACCACGAACTCTCACGATTCACCACGAATTATGTACGGTTGTCCTACGAATCATCCACGGTTTCGCTACGGAGCTCCACGATTGGTCACGACGGCTACCGCCGTGAATCGTACCACTACCGTATCGTACCGTACAAGCACCGTGAGCATTCGTTGTGCCGCCGTGGTTAATCCTCATTGACCGTAGCGTTGCCGTCATGAATCGTCATTGATTCGTAGCAATACCTTACAGACACCGTACTAATATCGTGGACATTCGTACTGGAATCGTAGTGACACTGAATATTTCCACTTTTCGCCACGATTCATCCTGCTCCATCCCGATTTTTCTGACCATTAGAAATCAGGATGAATCGTGGTGAATCGTAGAGAAAATCATGAATGTGTAAACGGGGCTTTACAGTCTTGCGAGCGGAAACATACAACACTTACCTGAGAAAATCTGATGTGCGCAAATGTAACATTTACCTGGGGAAATTGTGTGCACAAATGAATACGTTTACCTAGGAAAATTGTGTGCGCAAATGAGCCACATTCTTTCAAAAATGTGCGCAAATGTGCTGCCACCATCTGGGTTACATATTTACGGTATATCACAAAAGGCGCCATTTACGAAACCTAATAATTCTTTGAAACAAATTAATAGAGATTATTTTCGGTATGATTCTTATGCTCACAACCGTTTGAAGTTAGCTGCTGATTATTGCTATTAACTATAGTTTCTTTACTTGTGATAATGAGTCGATCAATTTCTGATTTCTTTGCTATTTGAAAGTTTATTACTTGCTATCCACCTGTGGCCAAACTGTGTTATTTTGTATATATATTTTTTCAATTCTCTTTATTTTGCGAAATTTTTGTATTTTGGTTTTGCGTTGAGTTGACTTATGGACCAACAAGGGACCAGGAGACAAATCTCGCCCCAAGACGACTCGCTCCACTTTTTTGAAGACAACGTTCCCCACTTTAGAAGACAACTCTCCCCACTATATAAGAGAGCTCATAACACTGTCTTGGACCGCCCCTCCTCTTTATTTCTCCCTGTGGAATTCGCTCCATATTATTAGAGAACTTACCAAGCTAATGTTTTTGTTGTCTCACTAAGTCTTTGTTTTCATTCTGAAAATGAAAATCCACACGGAAAAATCAACCCATCACGTTAGCCGTGGTAGCGAGCCGACTTAAATAATTGCTAATTGTTTTCATGAAATTTTAGTCAGCCTGTTTTGCATTACGAAAACTTGCCCTTGCAATAAACAGAGGCCTTTTTCAGCAGTGAAAATTTCAAATTTGTTTGTTTGTTTGTTTGTTTGTTTTGAGGTTTAACGTCCCAGTCGACCATTTTTCAGTCATGTCGGGACGGAGAAAATGTCAATGGAAAAATGTTGATATTATGTTAATTTTATGTAAAACATTGATTGTATATACATGTTAGAACCGCCTCGGCGAGGCGCATGGATAAAGTGGATGGGTAAGAGGGGCGGTCTAAGAAAGTTGGGCGAGCTCTCTTCTAAAGTGGGGCGAGCTGTCCTCTAAAGTGGGGTAAGTTGTCTTCTAAAGTGGGAAGAGTTGTCTTCTCAAAGCGGGGCGAGTAGTCTTGGGGCGAGATTTATGTGGGGAGAGTCGTCTTGGGGAGAGTTGTCTTTGTGGAGTGGGCTAGCGCAGTCGGACTTTGGGCCGAGGGGTCCCCGGTTCGATCCCCGTCATGGGCGTCGACTATTGTGGCCTTGAGCAAGCCACGTTTCCACAGCTCAATGTATATAATGTACATATGTTCTTAAATAGTCGCAATAAAAGCTCTCTAGAGCATATGTTGGTTGTTGAAATATGAAGCGACATTAGGGGAGAGTTGACCGTAATTCCTTTTCTTAATTTCCGGTAGTTGGTAGTTCCGGAGAAAAAGAACCAATCAGGAATCTCCTTACAAACGTAATCGTAACAAAACGAAAGTAGAAAATTTGTTTAATTTCACAATTTGCCACAATCATTAACATGCCGAAAAATAAAGGCGGAGGCGGTGGTGGAGCAAAGGGTGGCTCTAAATCAAAGGGAGCTGAAGGTGGTGATACACAGACCAAACAATCGAAAGGTGGAACTGCAGTCAAAGTAATTCAGCTCCACTCAAAGCCACACTGGAACTTGAAATGATATCACTACCTTACTCCTTAGCCTTACAGGCACGGTAGTGATGGATCCCTATCTTTTTAATGTAACACTGGATACGTGAATCACGTATCACTCCAGATGCTGCCTAGCAAATATTTTCTCAAGAGTGTTTTTTATCTAAAGTGTTAAAGTATCATATTTACTCATATTTTAAACCAGTTACCTGTCCCGATAGCGTAATGGTTAGAGCGTTCGCTTCGGAAGCGGGAGGCGTGGGTTCTAATCCAGGCCACGTCATACCAAAGACGTTAAAAATGGTACCAGTGGCTACCTTGCTTGGCGCTCAGCATTTATAAGGCAAGCACTGGCTTCTCTTCTCTCAAAAAAGATAACTTCAATAAATGAATAATTAATGGGAGCTCCATATATAAATACTCTGTTTATGAGGCGTTCGGAGTACTTGGCAGAGTTTGATCCAATTTTTTGTTTGTATTTTGGGTTTAGGCCATATTTTACCTTTGTGTATGGCCCAATGCAAAATTACAAAATGGCTACCAGTTTGCTGGAAAAAATAAGAAAAATAGTCAAATTAATGGGCAAATTAAGCATATTTGTGGTAAACTTGTTTGATTGAATTGAGATAAAGAAGAAAACTTAAGTTCATCATAATGCCATCACAAGCCAGTTCGAAAAAATCCAAAATGATTTTGTTACATTGTAGTGCATGGACACCTTCTCCTACTACACTGGAACAAGTTTATTTCACTGAATCACTTTTCAAGTTTATTTCATTGAATCACCTGATCACTCATATTGGGACAAATCAATCTGTCTATCTATCTATGTTTACAGAGTTGATAATTTTTAAACCAGCCTGTCTATCTTCATAAAAAAATTATGAGTCTATTATTGTTGTAGAAATCAACACTCAAATTGGCATTTCAGATACCTTCAGCTAGCAAAGAAGTTTCTTCCCTCAGACTATCAGGGACTTGAATGACCTCCCTGATTCTCTGATCTCCATTACTGAAATGTCTGACGACTGTGTTCAAGTTCTCAACTCTTGTGAGAGCCAAGGACTAATTTCCCTTCATTGCGCATCCCCTGGTGAAGTACAGCTGTATTGTCAGTTTGGCATGTAACCATTCAGATTGTTTCCTTATCACAGTTGACCTAGTCTGTTTGTTTATCTACCCTCAGTAACCCTGTGAAGTACAGCTGTATTGTCAGTTTGGCATGTAACCATTCAGATTGTTTCCTTATCACAGTTGACCTAGTCTGTTTGTTTATCTACCCTCAGTAACCCTGCTGAGTGCTGACCCTTGCTATGTCAATTAATATACAAGTCACCCTTCTAAGTCATTGCAGATCCAAAAACTCTGCTATGAGCTGATAATTAACCATTTTTACCAAATCAAACCAGAATAAAATACCTTTGCTGGTTGATTTGGTTTTCATCTTAAAACACAGGTTTTTTTATGTGTTTTAGCCTGGTATAGATAGGTGAATCACATTTATAGCATGGAATGCATTGTCAAAATTTCATTGTTTTAAAAAAGCTTAAAACAATGCTAGCGGATACCTTCTGCTCTAAGAAATGGCAAGCCTATTTTGGCATGTTTTGTAACATATACATTGTATATTACACCGATTCCTACATCGCGCAGAACATATACATACCTAAGACCAAACACTTTGCAGCCAATCAGCATTGGTTTACAAATGTGTGCTGTTTCAGGTTCGCTTGCAGCCAATCAGCATTGGTTTACAAATGAGCCGCGCCATGACAAAACCGGATTTTTGCCTAGGCGAAAACAAAGGCGCAGATCAGCTTCGCGGTAACCGCGAAGCTGATCAGCGCCTTTGTTTTCGCTACTCGGATAGTACAATTCCTCTTCTACTTAAATCCGAAATTTCAAGCTTCTGGCTCTTTTCTGAGCTTGTACAGGTCGGTTTGTGTCAGACCTGGTCGGAAACCCCGAAGACCGGTTTTCTCACGTCGCGGCTCAAATGTGTGCTGTTTCAGGTTCGCCATATTTTATGTGAGAAGCAGTCCAAAGCTCTGGAAGCAATAGAAAAACTGAAGAGTGGCATGAGATTTAATGAGGTAGCATCAACATACAGTGAGGACAAGGCAAGATCTGGGGTATGTGCTCACAAACCTTTCCTGCAAATGAAAAGTGAAAATGTTGGGGAAAAAAATCAACCTCAACCAACCTTAAATACCATTGATGTTTCTAACAGAATTGCTATCATTATTAAAAATGTGTAACACTTTTGAATGGAAGTACATGTATTCCATCATGGACCATGATTATTGATTAGCCAACAGGCTGAACCAGTCTGTGAATCATGAAACTTTTCAGACTAACAAACAGTCAAAATCATACCGAATACTTTCGCTTTCAAGCACTGCGGTCATTTTACCTTATAGCTACAAAAGCTTAAATTGAAAGTTGGTTATGCATTGATAACATGAAAATCACTTTATTACTTTAAGACTAAGTTTTTATGGGTGCACAGAATTGTAGTTAGTCTGTTACATGGCAGTTGCTTTAATAGAATTTTTCTTGAACTGTTTACAGGGTGACCTTGGCTGGATGACACGGGGTAGTATGGTTGGACCATTCCAAGATGCTGCATTTCAATTACCAAACAGTTCTTGTGACAAACCAGTCTACACAGACCCTCCAATCAAAACAAAGTTTGGATATCATGTGATCATGGTGGAGGGAAAGAAATGATATCTGCTCAAGTTGTATTTTAGTTTTACTGAAATGGTTCAGTGACATTTATCTATCATGAATATTTTTGCTTCACGGATAATACATATCTCTTCTTCTTCTTAAATTTGAAATGTCAAGCTTCTATGCTTCTACAAGGATCATACATTCCCTCTTCTTCTTAAATCCAAATTTTCAAGCTTCTACTCGTTTTTTGTGATTTTACAGGCAGGTTTGCTTTGGATCTGGTCTTAAATTTGGAAAACTAGTTTTATAGCTTCATGCTGAACTAGTTTCAGTTACCTTTTCCCAGTTGCGGAGAATGTTGATGTGCTAAATTCTGTTAGAAATGAAAGCAGCACAAGAAAACCCATCTTCTGGAGATTATACTAGGTCTGACAAAAACCTGCATCCGCAGCCACAGAAAATTGATAGAAGCTTGAAAATTTGGATTTAAGAAGAAGAGGGATTGTATGATCATTGTAGCCAAAACAAAGGTGCTGATCAGTTGTGCAATTACTTCAAGGAAGATCTGTGTCTTTGTTATGGCATCTGGTTTTCTTGTGATGTTGCTCAAATTTCAACAAGTTTTCTTCACGAAAACTAACTTGCCCGACAATATACAGAGATTTTTTCAGCTGTAAAAATTGAAAATTTCATTTAAAAAAAAAAAAATAATATTTTAATATAATTGTTAAAACTATTGATTGTGGGTTCATTGGGTACCAAAAATCTATTTTTTTTTTGTCAAAATTAAGAACCCCATTTTTTCTATACAGAAGTTGGGTTTAATGGGGGTATATATATACAACACAGATAAGTTTTCAAAACTATTAAATGCACAAAAATGTGGTAGCATATACTGTTCCTTGAATAAATTTGTAAGACTCAATCTTGTAAAAGTTTATGAAATTCAATCCCTGTAAATGTTGATGGAATTGAATCGTGCTGATGGAATTCCATCTTGTAAAAGGTCATGAAATTCAAATTCAGTCTTGTCATCAGGAAAACATGCCCGTGCAATGAGTACCCCCTTAAACCCCACTTTTATATAGTAAAAATGGGGTATGGAGGGGTATACCTATTTTTCTTATTTTTGCTCCAAAACATAGATTGTGGGTATTCGTTAGAACCGCCTCGCTCTCAGCGAGGCGGTTCTCACATGTACCCACAATCTATGTTTTGAGCAAAAATAAGAAAAATATAAAAAATTGTATACTGAAATTATTATTTTTTACAACTTTAAAAATCTCTTTGTATTGCATGTGCATGTTTTGTAATGTAAAAGTTGAAATATCATCATGGAATTAAGGTGAAATTCAGTCATGTAAAGGCTGATGGAATTCAATCTTAAAAGTTAATAAGATTCAATCTTGTAAAAGTTCATGGACTTCAATCTCATCCAGTGTAAATTCTTATAAATAGGCATCATCATTGTAATAAGTATTCAGGGATGCATCTCAGCAGTGGTTTCAATAAAATATAGTCCCTCAATACCTTTGGTATCTGTGAAGCCGCCACAAACCTGTGAATAGAGGCTCCTTTGAAATGCCGACGTAGACTATGTCTGCAGCAATATTTCAGCGACTTTGGTGTGTCCAAATATAGCAAAATATACTCAACTTCTTCTGTTGGAAGGGAGTTTTCAAACACTCTTACTGCTTCTCTTGCTGCTACTTTGTCCGCGACTGTGTATCCACATTCAAGAAGAAGTGGAGCCATGAAATTAAGAGCAAAACACTCTTCCTCATCATAACCGACTATGACATGTTCCTCTCCATCCATAACTACGGGTATTCCTGTATGTGTAAAGGTTTGAAACAGATCCCAGTTGTCGTTCACATAGAAGTTCCTGTCTAGAGGCAGTGCGGCATAGAAAGGTAGATGATCATCAATGTCACTGTTTCCATAAATGTATAATTCTGCCGTTTGCCTGTAGCGGAGGAAATATTCTAATCTATTCAGCAGTTTTCGAGGCTTTAATAGAAAGTCCATGAATGGGGACATTTCAGTTCTTGCGTTTACATTGATATCTAGACCAAAGTCAAGTAACATTTTTAGCACATGGACAACATCCTCACTGTGGCTGTGTTGCTGTATCACTATATCCTGGACATGATGATTATAGGAAAGAAAAACACCATGCTGAGAACATCCTCTTATAAAACTAAGTGCGGTTACCCGAGAAACTAGGTGCTAACTCGGGTTAGATAAGGAAGTGCGGTTTTGAGGCTTCCTGCTGATAACAGGTGGCTTTGATTCATTCTGTAGTAATTATTGCAATAAAATGTTAGAGTGGTCAGAGTCTGATATCTGCTTGGTCATTAAAAGGTAATCTGATACCACAATCAAAAGAATGGAAAATATATAAATTTTAAGTTTTTAAATTGTACAAAAAATTTAAGGCTATAGCTTTAAAGAGGGGGAAAAGTTAATTGAATTTTGTTTTTCAATCGTTAAATTTGACCAAAAAATAACATTTTTAATACTTTGTTGAGGTAAAGAAAATGGACAAAATACAGGTAAATGTAGCTGAAGACTCTAGGTGTTAATTTGTTCATTTACATAATAGGTGCATAACTGCAAGATAAGAATTCTTGTTTACAGATATAAGAGATGTTCTCATCATGCGAAAATGTTCCGCATCTCTCTTTGCTGAATCCTGAAGTATGAGAGAAAGATTGGGTATAGATCCCAGTCCCAAGCCAATAATTTGTTTGAGATTTGCCGTGTATTGAAGGGCCAAGGCAAAGAGCCATCTCATCCATTCTGAGGGACTTCTGTTTAGTTCTGATGTAGATGACAGTGCACCCCATCTCCTGAAAACTGCCTCACATTCATGTCTTTGAAATGCATAGCAGGTTGTATTTAACACTTTTGAAAGTTCATGTTGTTGAAAATACTTCAAAACCCCTAGCCTCTTGTCCAAGCTGAGGACCTGATTTATAATTGCAGGATTGTTCCAGATTATAGCAAGCTGGCAAATCTTTCCTAGGTAATGCAGGTCTGATTCTACAAATTGATCAATATTCTGAATAAGGACTCCTTGGACATTTGGTAGATTATCCCTCAGCGATATCTGGAATGCTTCCATAACATCTTTCAAACATCGTAAACCATGATTCCTTAGAAACTTCAGTGAGAATTTGGTATCTCTTTGTCTCTCTAGTATATATGCAAGTAATTTTGTTGGCTCCAGATATATCGCATTGTCATCTTGTTCGCTTCTCCTTCCATATACGGCATGATGTAATAAGTCAAATCTGACTTTTGGGGTTAACGCAGCAACTGCATTGTTTTTCAAGGATGCCAACACAATAGGATGTAAATAATACAGTGAATGCTTTGAAGGCTTTATGTATCTGCGATACTTTAGGATGGCATCTTTAGTGCCTAAAGCTACTGCAATCTGCAGCGCCGAAATAGAAGCAACTTTTACATAGTATTTTGGCACTTGCTCAACATGTGGGCATTTACCATTGATAATGCACTTCATTATTCTTTCATATATGTCCTTTTTAATTTTTCCATCCACAGATATAAATTCCAGGTATTCCAGTTCAAAACCACATTTGCATATCCAATAACTATAATTTGTCTGATAAAATACAGTTTTAAATTTGAATTTTGTGGAAGCATAATTTAAATCTGGGATATACTGGTTCAAGTTCTGGAGCAAACATTCAGTATCCATACTTTTATTTGATTGATTGATTGATATCAACTGCATACATAACCAATATCAGTGATGTGAATCTTGTTCATATACATTACATTGACTTCTTTCTTTTTGGCTGTTGTGTCATAATCTGAAAGGAAATGTTGGATAGGTGAATATGAGAATAATTATACAGAAAAAGCTGATACATGCTTTAAATACCATGTGTTCCTTTTTGTCAACATGTGGCTATGTATACCTCATCACGAAAACATGTCTGTTTTATGTAAACCGCCTTGAACCCCACTTTTATATAGCAAAACTGGGGTCTGCAGGGGTATACCTATTTTTCTTATTTTTGCTCCAAAACATAGATTGTGGGTACTTGTTAGAACGTCCGCTGAAAATTTTCAACTTTTAAAGCTCAAAAACTATTTGTTTATTGCATGGGCAAGTTTTCGTAATGCTACTGATACATGTATTTTTGCTCACAATCTGTTTTGGAGCAAAAATATGTATACATACCCAAGTTTTGCTATATAGAAGTGGGGTTTAAGGGGGTATATATTGCATGGCCATGTTTTCCTGATGAAATTAACATTGATGCAAGTTCTGTTACCTTAAAACTTTGTGCGAAGTTTCAGAGATTCAAGTTTTAATGATTACTTTACCATGATCTTGAAATATATTTTATGACAAGGTCAAACTTGGTCCCTCATATTATCACAGCAAATGTTCTCAAAAAGTCCAGGTCATTGAGCGATTACAGACCCAATAGTCCTCTGTTTTGATAAAAAAAATAGTGACTGTCTGTAATTATTAGATAACAAAGGGGAAACTTACCTTCAACAAATCCTTCATATTAAATTGCCATGAATTATCAGTACTCATGGTCTCCCCTACACCATTTTACAAGATATTGATGACTGAACACTATAATTAGACTTCCTGGTTTCCTGGAGTTATTTTTAAATCATAAGAGTGTATTCAAATTTTCCAAAATTAAATGAGCCGCATCATGAGAAAACTTGCTTTATGCATATGCGAAAACAAAGACGCAGATCAGCTGTGCAGTAACTGCACAGCTGATCACAGCCTTTGTTTCACTTTTGATGGCACAATTCCTTATTGTTAAGTATGAAATTTCAAGCTTCTATCCTTCTGTGACTGTATAGGCCAATTTGTGTCAGACCTGCTCAGAAACACCAAAGACCAGTTTTCTCGCATCACGGCTCAAAGATCATTAAACTTCCTTGCTGTAGGAAAAAAGCCATCTCGGGGTGTTTACTGCACACAGGGAAGGCAACTTTTCTTAGGGAAAGTGCATTAAGTTTTTGAAACTTAAAGCTGAATATACCCAGCACCTATCAATTCGAAGTTTCATGTCACAAGGCACCGGCCTCTAGTAAGAAATGTACATGTATACTCCTTAAACAATGAAGTCGCCCTTTTGCAAAAATGCCGAGGTCAATATTGCACCATCAATTTAGTTTTGAACAAAATAGGGAATAGAAGTATAGATAAAGGGCAGTGTCGAGGTGCATGCTTGAAGGGTATGTCACTACAAGGCCAGGTTTCACGATAGCAGCTGTCACTGCTGTAAATAAATATTTTTATTATACTCTCGACATAAAAAATTGAGTACAGTGATAGACAGTGAAATGAGCCGCCTAGTGGGAAAACCAATAATGTGGTTTCCGAACAGGTCTGACACTAACGGGCCTGTACAATTACAGAAGACAGCCACAAGCTTGAAATTTCGGATTTAGAAAGTAGAGGAATTGTACTATCCTTGTAGCGAAAACAAAGACACTGATCAGCTTCGCGGTTACCGCAAAGCTGATCTGCGTCTTTGTTTTTGCCTTTGCAGATTGTTGGTTTTCCCATGAGGCGGCTCAAATATAGGTTATGGGCACCAGATCAAGATACATGCTTGACTGGCATGTCAAGGACAATTACTTTTCATGGCTTCTTGCTTACAGCTGTCACAGCTACAGGGAAATACACTTACATTCTAAACTCAAAATTGATTTTACAAAGTCAATGAACCATGAAATGTAGGTCAAGTGTGCTGGGTCAGGGTGTGTGGTTGACAACAATGTAAAGGACAATTACTATGCAAGGTTTCACGCTAACGCCGTGACTATCAGGACCCAGTTGTTCAAAGCATCGTTAGCTTAACGATATCGTTAAGACATAAATTTGTTAAGCAAATATCAGCTAAAGTAACAAATGCACTGTTATTTTTTGTTGAAAAAATGTGAGAATCCTTTGCACTGCAAAGGATTCTCACATTTTTTCAACAAAAAATAACAGTGCATTTGTAATATTAATGTTTAAAATTTTAACGAAACGTTAACTAACGACGTCGTTAGTTTTGAACAACTGGGCCCAGATATAGAGAAAAATCACTAGTTATACACTGGGAAAACGCATGTAGGCTTTAATTTTAACAAAGGCAAATAACCAAAACATATAGGTCAAGAGCACCAGGTCAATGTGCATGGCTGAACAGTATGTCAAGGACAATTACTGTTAATGATCCGTTAAAAATATAGGTACAGGGCATTGGGTCAAGGTGTGATTGACAATGATGTCAAGGACAACTATTATGCCAGGTTTCATGCTTACAGCTATCACTGCTACTGAGAATAAAAGAATCTATGATGGGTTGAGGCCAAGACAAGGAAATCTCAAGCAAGTTTTCAGATAATTCAAGTCTCATCCGAGGCTCCGCCGAGGATGAGACTCAAATAATCTGAAAACGAGCCTGGGATTTCCTTGTCTGGGCCTCAACCCCATCACTGATTACTTTTTTCAACCATCAGAGCATTTTGACTCTGAATACGCTAAAAGTGCTGTACAGGCAGCCATTTTGTTTTTACATGAAAAATAATTTTGTTTATGCACTAACCTTACAAAAATATTCAATCAGCATTTTGTTTTGTGCGTCAAATTCTCAGCAAAATTAAATTTTGAGATTTTTATCAAAGCAGCAGACTACAATTACTCCTGTGAACTTCCTGAAATTAACATCTCCAAGTTTATTTTTGTCACTGTTGACACCTGGCTTATCGTTTCCTTTTGTAGAAGTACACATGAAGATGTAAACCCATTTCTATTGACTAAATTCAGAAATGATTGGCAAGACAGCTGCAATTTCCCTGACAAAAACTCAAATTTCCCTGACATCGACATATTGTTTCGCCATCTCTAATTATTACTGTTTAATAAGACAATTCTTAAAACTTGTGAAGTCATTTTATTACTACAACACACCAATCAGAATTTAATTAAACATAAAATACACTTCTGGATACTACCTTGTGTAAGACTGCCCCAAAAACACTGATGGGATGTACAAAAATTCACAAAATAATTGGGACTTGAATCTGGTATTTTCAAAATTCCCTGAAAATTCCCTGACATTTGCAAACAATTCCAAATTTCCCGGACAGTTTGCAAAATTTCCTGACCTTGAAATTATGTCTCCCCCCGACAGGGTCGGGAGACATATTGTTTTTCCCCGTGCGTCTGTCCGTCCGTCTGTCTGTCGCAAATCGTGTCCGCTCTATAACTTGAAAACCGTTAAAGATTTTTCAATGAAACTTGGTACACTTGTAAACTATGACGAGACGATGTGTCATGCACAAGAACCATAACTCTAGCTTGAGCATTTTTGGAGTTATTTCCCTTTGATTATTTTCAATACAATTTCGTGTCGGCTGTATAACTTGAAAACCGTTAAAGATTTTTCAATGAAACTTGGTACACTTGTAGACCACGATGAGACGATGTGTCATGCTTAAGAACCATAACTCTTGCTTGAGTATTTTTGGAGTTATATCTCTTTGATTATTTTCGATACAATTTCGTGTCCGCTGTATAACTTGAAAACCGATTAAGATTTTTCAATAAAACTTGGTACACTTATTGAGCATGATCAGACGATGTGTCATGCACAAGAACCATAACTCTGGTTTGAGTATTTTATGAGTTATTTCCCTTTGGTTATTTTCCATCCATTCTTGTCCGCTTTATAACTCGAAAATCGTAAGAGTTATTTCAATGAAACTTGGTACACTTATAAAGCAAGATGAGATTACGTGTCGTGCTAAAGAACCATAACTCTTGCTTGCATATCTTTGGAGTAATTTCCCTTTGATTATTTTCTATACAATTTCGTGTCCACCCTATAACTTGAAAACCGTAAGAGAAATTTCAGTGAAACTTGGTACACTTATAAAGCATGATGAGACGATGTGTCATGCACAAGAATTATAACTCTTGCTTTCATATCTTTGGAGTTATTTCCCTTTGATTATTTTTCCATACAATTTCATGTCCACTCTATAACTTGAAAACCATAAGAAATATTTCAATGAAACTTGGTACACTTATAAAGCACGATGAGATGATGTGTCATGCTAAAGAACCATAACTCTTGCTTGCATATCTTTGGAGTTATTTCCCTTTGATTATTTTTCATTCAATTTCGTGTCTGCTCTATAACTCAAAAACCATTAGAGAGTTTTCAATGAAACATGGTACACTTATCAAGCATGGTGCACAAGAATCATTACTCTTGCTTTCATATCTTTGGAGTTATTTCCCTTTGATTATTTTCCAAACTTTTTCGTGCCCCCTCTATAACTTGAAAACCGTAAGAGATATTTCAATGAAACTTGGTACACTTATAAAACAGAATGACAGGATATGTGATGCACAAGAACTATAACTCTTGCTTGCATATTTTGGACATGCACGTAGAAAGGGGGGAGACATCAGTTTTCACACAGAAAACAAATTCTACTTTTTTTTAATTTCCCAGACTTCCCTGATGCATGGCAACCCTGCTAGTACTGAGACAGAAATTTCTCACCCACCAGACAAGCATATCCCTTTGTGTGCCTGTCTGAGACATTTGTCTCAGTACTAGTACAATTTTAGCTGTCTCAAAATGTCAAATAATTCCTGTATTTAGCTAATAGAAATGTACACCTCATGCTTACTTCCATATAAATGCCGTGTGGCGGCCCTAAAAAGTCTCCCCGTTCATCATCCATAGTGCAGATTATATTTTCCTTTGAGATCAGTGAGGGTAGTCTAAGAAATCAGAAATTTATCATCCGGTTAGATTCATTTTCTAACCAAAGTTTGATATATTTGGTCCCATTTAGATCATACAAGTCTTTGTAGTGACTACCATCTTGAAAGTTTCACAAATTAACTGTAATTCTCGTTGGCTCCATGT
This sequence comes from Rugalucina vietnamica, assembly GCA_964017185.1. NCBI lineage: Eukaryota > Metazoa > Mollusca > Bivalvia > Lucinida > Lucinidae > Rugalucina > Rugalucina vietnamica. The sequence goes on from OZ024870.1 coordinate 38,759,786, forward strand.
TGCCAAATCAAAAGGGTCACTGAAGAGGCTTAAGTAACCGAAACCGCGATATGGCCCATCACTTTTCTCATTAATATGCTCACTGCTCTTAAAGGATTTGTTTTATTTTTATTCCATTTTAGGATGTGATCAGCTGGTTGTCAACTGTAAGAGACAAAAAAGCCTAGCATGTGTTAATTTCAGGAAGATATCAAGAGTAATTGTAGTCTGCTGCTCTCATAAAAATAAAAAAAATAATTTTGCTGGGAATTTTGTGAATAAAACAAGATGATTTAATATTTTTGAAAGGTGAGTGCAAATACATATTATTTTTATGTTTCACTGGTTAATTTGCATATGGTTTTATGTCCAAACAAAATGGCTGCCAGTGCCTTAACAGAACTTGAAGCCTATTCAGAGTCAAAATGTTTTAAAAGGTGGGTGAGAAAAATAATCAATGATAGTGTCGAAGCCTCAACAAGGAAATCTCTGGCTCGTTTTCAGATTATTAGAGTCTCATCCTCGGCAAAGCTTTGACTCTCGGCAAAGCCTCGGATGAGACTTGAATAATCTGAAAACTTGCCTGAGATTTCCTTGTCTCGGCCTCAACCTCATCATACATTTTTTTAATCTGAGGCAGGCACACAAATGGATATGCTTGTCTGATGGGTGAGAAATATAATTCTTTAACATATGTGCAGTGTAGAAGCCTCAGTGGTGTAATGGTAAAGCTTCCAGCTTTAGAATCAGCAGTCACAGATATAATCTAGGGTTTCTTCAGCCTTTCAGATGAGATTTTTGGCAGGTCTTAACTCTGAATAGGTTGTAAATAAAAGCGCTGCAGGCATGCATGATACCCCGCCAAGCAAAAATTCAATACAAATGCATAGAATATCTTTGATGACATCGATTGGAAACTGTGTTTCTAAGGCAAAAACAAGGACCCTAACTCTGAACTTGACAAAATGTACCCATCTACAATACCAAATTATTCCCTTCCAGATATGAACTTCTTTACAAAATTTGAAGAAATTTGGTTCTACAACTGCTCTAAGCCGGAAACAAAATTTTAACAAAATCAAGGGTTATAACTCTGTATGTGACAAAATTTACCCATCTTTGATCCCAAACCACTCCTTCCCATTATGAATTATTATACAAAGTTTGATGAAAATTGGTCTGACAATAAATGCTCAAGATAGAGAGGGGAGACAATTTTTTTTAATTTGTAGAAGTATAATCAGATAATATAATGCTAACAGTTTATAAAGGAAGAGAATATAAAACAAAGCAGCATATTGGAATATGTTTCTTTATTCAGCTCCAAGCTTCAGGACAAACTAAAACTCATCATTATATATACAATTAGAATTATGGTTCCATTTCATGGACTTATGTAAGTAACATTTACTATCATGAAAAATACACATTATTAAGAGAAAAATAACATTTTCATATGCTTAAAGAATAATAATGTAATGCTTGTAATGCCTTACAATGACCCAAACCCTAAACTATTTTTTTATTTAAATTTACAAACTGTCAAAAGTTCAGCATTTTTTTTTAAATCTAATAAGGCCTGGACTATCTACGTGTTAACAAATGAGCCGCCCCATGGGAAAACCAACAATCTGCTTATGCGAAAACAAAGGCGCAGATCAGCTTCGCAGTAACTGCGAAGCTGATCAGCGCCTTTGTTTTTGCAACACGGATAGTACAATTCCTCTTCCTTCTAAATCCAAAATTTCCAGCCTCTAGCCATCTTCTTAGACTGTATAGGCCAGTTTGTGTTGGACCTGGTCAGAAACCACTTTGTTGGTTTCCCACAAGGCGGCTCAAATGAAGGTTATTTCTTGTTCTAGTTTTTTTCAGAGACTTCAACTTAAGGTAGATGACAGCTATACATATTTTTTATTTTGTCTGCCATGTCAATTTTATCATGTATTTTTACTTATACACAAAGAATTTAAATTTAAAATAGGAGCAAATGACGAGGTAGAACACTATACATAGCATTACAGGGGTGAACTATTATAAATATGAAACATCTAATTTAAATACCAGTAAGATGCTTCTTGCTAACTGCAAATGCAAAGATGATGCAAGATACAGATTTCTGTTCTCTTTGGAATCTCGGACTGATATTTTGTGTCCAAGCACTTAAATGAGACAAATGAAAAAAAATTTGGGTAGGAATACAAAAACCTCCACTATGATAAACGAAAGGTGCCAGACTAGTCTTTTCATGATGAAGCTCATATTAAAGGCATCATGACACATACAAGAAAATGCCTTGAAGTATTTGCATTTAATTGAGAAAAAGGATTCTTGTTTGTTTGATTTATTTCTCTGTGTCCCTGTCAACAGATATAACATCCCAACATGGCCATAGTTGTTGACTGGGACATAAAGCAATTAAACTTTTTCGCAATTAAACAAGTCTTTGTGAGGGACTTTCACTTATGTGTGATGAGGCCTTTAATGTGAAAAAGGTTCTCAACTTGACAATATTCATACTTTTTTCTTTCAATCATTTTGTATAAAAATTACCGGTATAATATGCAATTTAACATGCCCTATACATAAACTGTAGTCAGTCTTTAAGAAATGATCAAAACACTAGAATGACCAATTCACACATTAGCATTTGAGAGAAAAACATTACTTTTGAATAATACAATAAACTTCATGTAAACTCAAATGAAATTTCTTGTGTACCTACATGTTGTCTTCAATTAATCAAATCTTGCAATATAACATTTTTGAGCATGATTATTAAAGTTAAGAAAATTACAAGAATGTATTAAGATAATAATGAATCAGCGGACTAATCTAGGAACATATGCTGTGACACAAGTTGTAGGGCTCATTTAAAGGATCAAAGTTTCTAATGAGCATCAACAACTCATTGTATCAAGAAATTACAAAGGTTTTTCCCTCAATTACCACCAGCACTGAACCACACCAGTTATCCAAAGACAACCAAAGTGACTAAGAACAAATCAAAATGCGACAATAAGATTAAATACCTGTTTCGGAACATCTTGCTACAGATCTGGCCCCGAGCTTATAAAACTTTTTTCAAGCTCAGCTCTACTGAGACTAAAATCTATTCTGCTCATAAACGTTAAAATGCCATCAATAGTTGGCATTTTAACATTTAAAAGTAAGATAAATTTATGTAGGCTTTCAAAATCTAAACCTGATATTAAAATAAATTTGGTCTACTTTGTCCTTTATGAGCAGTTTAAATTTTACGCTCAGCTGAGTGAAGCATGAAAAGTTTTATAACCTCGGTACCAGAATATTTGGGGGCAAGCCGTTCTCAGCCACGTATATGCATCCTACATCATTATATTGATTTTATCTGCATTTGTTGTACTCATCTTGCATTATCTGGATAACCGTTGTGCAACTAAATTAGTCTACTAATTGATAGAACGATACAACACAAGAAAACAGACAATTCCAACATGGTCAAATGTTTCAAAGTTCAAATTCAAAATACAATGATCATTTTAGCACTATATTCATTGAGCTCACATAGAGAAGCAGATTTTAGAACTGAAATGACCATTCAGGATTAGAAACAAACTACAATTTCAAGCTTTAGACACTCCTTTTCAACTGACATGCCAATCAATAGGTGGTACGCTGAGAAAAAAAACACTCCACATATCCACAAGCAGAACTTCATGTCTCATATGCACTCTGCCCGGCTCAAGCCTATTACATGTACACAATTTTAGCCTTAAATCATGATAAAACTTATCACTCTTGGTTTGGAATGGTCTAAGTTTGACCGTCCATTAGACCTTGTTGCTTCTTAGGCATTTTGCATTTGGAAAATAGCTTGTACTGTATCTACTGTGACAAGTTAAGAATCTCTGTTCAGTCATTTCTGAACTAAAAACTATTTCTCACCAATAAACACAAGTGATACCATAATCTATTGACCTTTACTATCTTGGCAAAATTCATGTTTTCTTTACTATATATGGTTCAGAGAACATGGTGCTTTTAACATCACATGTGACACCACCAGTGTGGACAACCTTTCACTACTAAAACATGCCCATGCAATATACAGAGATTTTTTGTGCTTTAAAAATTGGAAATTTTCAGCTGAAAATTTTTGTTATTTTTCTTATTTTTGCTCAAAACAGATTGTGGGTACACGATAGAAACGCCTCGCTGAGGTGGTTCTAACGAGTACCCACAATCTATGTTTTGGAGCAAAAATAAGAAAGATAGGTATACACCTGTATACCCAGTTTTGCTATATAAAAGTGGGGTTCAAGGGGGTATACATTACATGGACATGTTTTCATGATGTAAGTTGAATAATATTTGGCCTAAAATCTTTTTGTTTTGGATGTCCTGTTTATTACTCGCTCTTCAGTTCACATCATAGCCGCTGTGTGCGGTTTGTCAGACCACATGTTACTTGCCAACACAACAAATGTCAACATAAATGGAATTTTAAGATTAGGCATACAAATATAATTTTCAATATTCAAGTCATCTAAATGTGCATAAAAACATGTATAATTCAATGCATTTAAATCATTTTGACAGTTACAAATAAATGTAATATTATCATGATGACAAAATCCCTCTAAAGATGCCTTAACATAAGTGTATAACATGGCATGAACAGAAGATGCAAATTGTGGACAGAAGTGAAAAAGCCCAAAACATGTCAGATCCAAAAAGGTAGGTACATGTACATTTTTGAAAATAATTGAAAATCCCTAATCTCTTTCCATAATTTTGACACTACAAAAATGCATATGAACAGCCATCTAATTTAGACTCGTAATCAACTCGTACTTTGATAGTGTTTAACTCCTAATAACCCAACTAGCATAATGTGGCAATGGTGTTGTCATATTGCGGCCAAACTTAACCCATATTTGACAAATGGATTTTCCCATCGTTATCAATTGGATGAGTCCACTTTCATTTTTAGGGGTGTTGGAAGTGATTTTTATTCAATTTTTGGATGAAATTCCTCTAAGCAAACAGAATAGCCCCAGATGGGACGCCGCGTTCTGCGGATGGGACGCCGCGTTCTGCGGCGTCACATCTGGGGCTATACTGTTTGCCTATGTTCCATAAAAGGGACGCCAGGCTTAAATGAGTTAAACATGCAAAATCCTTTGTTCCAGAGCTTCAACTATTTATTACTGTACATATTAATCTTAATAAACTGCTTTACATGCATTTGTTAAGGCATCTTTATTTTTTGTTCAAAATTAACTCAGTGTTATCAAAATACTTTGATTTCTCAAGTACTGATCATATTATTTACATCTCTTGATAAAATTAAACTTTCAAAAATAGACAATGCAAATGAAACTGGCAGGACCTTTCAAACATTTTAACTAGTTCTAAAAACTCCCGCCTCCTCAAATTACTTCAAAAACGCCCATGAAATAACAATATCAGTTATTATATTTAATCTGATGAGGCAATGATGAGGGTTGAAACATCAACATACTTTTAAAAGACATACATGAAGTATTAACAATTTTATGGACATATCTTAGCAATAAGATCTATCAATTTGAAATAAAAGAATGGCACAATAGCATCATTTTAAAACCTATCACTACCAATATGAAGACAATAGTATAATGGAACCATTTTAAGTAATTATTTGTCTATTTTTATTCTGTCATCATGAACAAAATGATGCATTTCAAAATACTGACGCAAATAACAGCTGCATTTGAAGAATGTCAGAACAAAAAGATTTTCAGAGAGATCATTTACATACAAATTAATAAAACAATGGAGCATAAAAGTCACAGTATTCCATTTTTTTACATGTTCTATATACACAAGGACCCACAAGTCTAAATAATTCGGGTTTAATACAAAGTATGGCAGAAAAACCAACAATTAGTGCTAACAATTAAGGCAAACAACAAGAAAGTGACTACATATACTTACCATATTTCAAGAAAATAGCAATAATTGGTATGTTAAAATAAGCAACACTGTAACGCTCACCATAAAAAAACTTTTCTATGACATGTATGATGAAAGATAAGACCTATGATCACATGAAATATGAAAACCATTTTTTTTTTTTTTATGTACTCATTCGCAAGACCGCGTTGAAGTGCAAATCAACTGAATGGCAAATGAATCACTGTGAAGGTCAACACCCCGAGTGGCAAAAGTAACATCTCTGTGGCTGCCAACAAATTAAAGATTCTATTTATAAGATTTATATTTGTGCATGATCTTGCAAACTCAGACTTGACATTTGCACTGCAAAACAGGGAAAAGGTCACCCCGCATAGTAGTTTTATTGTCCCAACTTAACAGCTGTTGTGGAAGGTATTTTACAAATAACTAAAATATATTTGACACCTTGTAGAACTTTTTAGTATTTGAGCAGTGTGAACATTTTAAGTTACAAAAAATAAATGATTTCCATGTAACAACAAATAAATTATGATTAAAGTTGACTTTGCCGTAGATATCACTTTAGGACTGAAAGTATTTACAGCATAGTTGCCAGACATCAGGATGACACTGGGTATGCACGTCCGATCAAGCTCTTGAAATGCAACCATGAAAGTAGAAGGCAAAACCGAATGAATGATGAAAAGGCAAGGTATACGTGCAAGAACTCCATGGTTGTGTGTAAAGATGTCAAGCTTCACTGAGAAACATACTGCCTTTAAAACTCAGTAAGGTCTTTTCCATGTGGCAGAAAAAGTCAAGGCATTGATGATGATAAATCGCATTACTAAAATACGTTATCAAAGCGCAATTTAAACTCATTTTGTTAAAGGAAGTAGTATCACCAACAAATTTTTATTTCAAGAACTGATAAGATTTCTATTGATTATCATAAAGCATACCTATCATAACATGCCTTTGCCGAGTTTCTCAAGTTTGTTTCCTCGAGTCTGATAATGGTTTTTCGCAGATATTTTGCAACTAGTTAAATATGAAATATTTTCTTGGCACAATTGAGCATTTAGTTTGTCGCAAAATGTGCAGCAAAATATTTTGAAAATTGTTGACAAATAAAAAAGTTCTGATCAAAAACATTTTTGAAGAGGGTTTCTCTGTACAAAAATCTCATGAAAGGGAGGTAAATATTTTCCCCAGTCTTGGTATTTTATAATGACTGCTCAAAATCATTATGAAATGACACAAATAGCTTACCCGAGACAAAAATCTTCATGATCAAGTAAAAATTTTGGAAAAAAAACAACAAAACATTTCATAACCATGGATTATTCTCTCTTGCCAATCAGCCCAATGCAAGATCCCAATTCAAAAATCATAGTAGTCATAAAAACTTTATCTGCTGACAGATTTTCAAAAATTTTGTAGATCCTATTAGGACAAACTAAGATCAAGATTTTGACGTGAAAACAACTTTCCTATCATCCCCAAAACATTTCAGTGAAAAACCATTATCAAAGGAAAGGTTATAAACTTTCGAATGGCTATGACCTAGCACAACTATATACACAACATATAATACATGAGAAGAGGTAATTCAGAAAGAAATTATCTACATTGTTCTCTGGATTCAAATGACATATTTGTGTAACACATTAGTGCATACTATATGAGACATATTCACACTAGTTATATATGAAGTTTTTTCCTGAATACTCACAATATCAACTCTATATTTTAAAAGGATTATAACAAATTCAAGTCTTTAAAAAGGGTTGTTATGCAAATCTAGCTTACACAAGTTATTACAAAAATATGGTAGAACACTTCATATTCAAGTAAATAATGCAGTTTCAAACAAAATAAATGAGGTTACATATACATCTATGAAGAAAAGTATGTTAGTATATATATAAAACATCAGGAATAATAACAAGCAAGCCATTTTCCGACATATTCATAATGAAAACGTTTGGCTAATAATGCATAATAGTTCCGAATCAAAAATATTGCCATAAAACACAATTATGATCAAGTAGAAATAAAAGCACATTTTGCAAGCAATCTCTAGTCGTCTATGGTGGAATGTTTACTACTAAATTCAAGTCAAGCAATTTAAGACATCGTAATATGGCATGTTTAAATCTGTAGCATTAATCTCTACATGTATACAGTCATATTGTTCATAATATTTTCCAATGTTTAAAAGATAACATGAAACATAACACTTTCAAATGATTATGTAAAGTAAATGAGGACAATCTAGCAGAACAAGATACATACATGTATGGAACATGATCGGCAATCTCGGACTATCAGCAAGCCTGCAAGGAAAGAGAAAGGAAAAAAGATATAATAACTGTTACACATCATTGAAAAGAATGCCAAACCTGATTTTAGTTTGATGTCACATAATTTTTTAGGGATATGTCACATAATTTTTTAGGGATAGAATCCATATTTCTGCATAGTAAGAAATAATTACTCTATAGTTTGTGCATGTACTCTTATTATTTTTTAAACTAATGCTAAAATACTAGCCACATTAAACAGAACAGATAGTGGATCTTGCGTATCACATGATATCAGTGATATAAATTTGTATCTTATAAATAAGATAGATCCAGTTTTGTAACTTTAAAATCAGACTTGGCATATCAAACAGACAACTCCAAACCACAAATCTATTTACAAAAATTTCATCTTTTACTTTATCATATAGATGAACCTTTTTGTGCTTAACTTTCATCAGCACTTCGTATACTTATTCAAATTTATCGTGCCTTCTACTGATAAAAGTTCTCTGTAGCTTTCCTGTTCGTTATGCTACTGTTATGTAATTTAAATTATTTTGCTACCTGTACCAATTTCTGATGTCAAGTTCTTTCAATGAGGTAATAGGCACTTTGTTGCTCATTGCATTACAGCACATTACCAATAGCTTCCATTATAAAGACATGAATTCCGGAATATTACATGAATTTGCAATTCCATGTCAGTACATTCCCTAATGGGCAATAAAAATGAGACCAAGCATTTCTTTGCATCATATTTTAAAGCTATACACTTTAAACAGTCAAGGATTCCAAAATGGGATGCCAGTTATGAAGGTCAATATAGCAACTCCATTATCAAACTTTCTCCAAAGTATCACGACAAGTCGATGCATCTTTAGTCTACATTCAGCATTTCAACTGTTTTTCTCTTTCTACTTACTAATATTTGTAGACGGCCCTCCTCCGGACAAGTGGCCTTGACCTTTAGAACACACAGCTGTACTGCACCTTGACCTAATTCTTTTAATAGACTACATGGCAAAACGCAGCAATGCATAGAATATACATGTACAGCATACACATCTCAGCAATGCATGATCAAGTTTCAGATTTCATATTCAAGAAAATGAAAAATAGACAATCATACTTACCCACTTAGTTCATCAGAAGAATAGATGAAAAACTTTTTGATGAAACAGAATGATAATGCTTGTTTTCATCAAAATTGTGAGCACACCATAAAACCGTTATCAGGAGTACCCAAAGTACTTCGATGGGTGATCAGTGCAACTATCAATTGTTAAACCATCATCAAAACTCTCATCTATCCTTCTGCAAATACTTACCTACTAATAGGTCAAATTTATCAAAGAAGGTAACAATGCATCATGTCTTAAACATAGTTGCTTTATAAAATATAGTTCATTTAATCTAATATGCTTGACAATAATTGCATGAAAACTTTTGGCTATACGATATGTTCACATCTGAATTAGAGCATCAACATTTTACTAGTCATATCATAGCATGATTTTGATTCATATTGAGTAAAAACGTTTGCAAACAAAAAAAAATGCTGCCATAAAGAAGATACAATTGTATGTAAAACATTTAACTGGCATTATGAGCTATGTTAGCATGCAAGATGAAATATTTAAAAATAAAATGGTCATTACCTGTATTTAAACAATTTTCTTTTATCTGCCCATGTAACAGCATGTTCATGAAGCCGCCTAACAATGCCATTTGTCAAGTACTAAAGCATAAACATTACTACAATTCATGAAAATAACTGTTGAGACTATGATCAAATGCAAGGATAACAAATTTGCAAAGTTTGGCATTTCAACAAGAGCAATTTTAAGAATAAGGATATGTACACATGCATATACATGTATGAGCCAACAATTCATAATAACATCTAGCTATAAATTGTGTTCGTTTTCTCAGTTGGAATGAGGTAGATGCCAACTGTACTAAGCAGATATCTGCAAAGGTCATAAAAATATATTTACACAGTAAAAAAAACATACATAGGTCAAAGTGACAAAGCATGTATCATATTAAGGATAATTTTCACAACAGCAATTCAATTTTCAAGATCAATTATGCAGATAAAAGTTTGTTTCTCAATATCATAAACCAAAATTAACATGAAACATAGCATGAAACATAAGGCAAATAAGCATGTATCAATATGGCAGAAGACATTTGTCTCAAGTCTAAAATCTACATAGCTCAATTTCAAAATACGGAGCAATAAAATACTGAAAACAAAGCGAAAATGATGTTATTTTCAGTGACCAGTTAAAAAAGGCATGTAATTTTCATGGCACATTTTCCAAGAAACATCAACTATGAACAATAAGGTATCACAGTGGATTCAAGGTATTAAACTAAAAAGAGTAAACAAAATATACATGTACATGTGACTCAATCAATGCATGTAGAAATTAACGATAATTGACATAATCTATAGCAAGTTATGCATGTATATTTGGTATCATGACATAATATTAAACATGTACAAGATCATAAAAGCTTATCATGAAATGTCATAAAAGTAGCAGCATATCTTTTATTAAACATTTATAAATATAGCAGCATCAATAGTAATAATAATAATAATAATAATAATTAATAATAATAATGAAAATAATTAAATAAATAATGTTGTAGTCTACTAATTCTGCCTGCTTCAGTATCAGACCGGAGGCAAAAGATCCATAATTATGAAATTGTACGAGGTTCACATCTAGTCTTAGATGAGCAAGCTAGGTCTGATTTTAATGTGGCTTATTTTTCAAGATAAGATGTAGGATGAAAACTGTACAAGTTTGATTGACCTCATCAGGTAGCCAGTTGCCAATAAGATAGTCCACAGGTAACCAGTTGCCAAAAAGATAGTCCAAGTTTCTGTTGCTAACAGCTGATGTGCTATTGTGAACCGTTGAATCCAAATAATAACATGATGAAAGTGGGTGAAACGAACCATATTAACTAGTTTTTTGGAAAGTGAGTTTCAGTATTTCCAATATCCTCTCATGAAAGAGTATGACTCTACAACTATAGTGGTGATTCAAATCATGCTACCTGTGTTGTCTTCCAAGTCATTTGTGTAGTATCACATGCAAAACCCTGATGTCGTCCCAGTATATAGTCAACGGCCGTAAATGTGATATTCGTCCGAGACATTTTAATATCAATGTCGATATACTCGGACGACAGCAACGTTTTGCATGTAATGGTATCCAATGACTCGGACGACAGTACAGGTAGCATCATTTGAATCACCCCTGTTAACTATCGAAAAGAAATTTCTTAACGAAAGGGTCAATTTTTGTCATGCTTGGATCTCCAATGTTCCAATTATCAATAAGTTCTACAGACTTTTCAGCTATAACCTTGACAAACATGCGGTTATTGAAAATGGGTATATACACCTTTTTTATATAAAATTAGGCATTCTTCAAAGTTTGATCTCTTTCAAAAATAGCACTGATATCAAAGTCACAAGTTTCACTAATTAGTACAAATTTATGAGAAAAATAGAGAAATTTTGTAATACATTATAGCAACACCAACAAGATTTATGAAAATATCATGTTCAAAAAAATGACTTAAAAGCAACAAAATAAAATGGAAGTGAAGAAAATGATGAATGATAATAAATTCATTAATAATCTAGAACTGTTTCATTTTATGAAAAACAAAAGGCAAAGTTATTCATATTTCTCACGTTAAATGGCATTTTCAAAGTACAGAGTAACATATAACTGGGACATTTTAAAACTGACTATGCAACATTATGTGTAACAAAATATGTTATTTAGAAAATGACATGATACAAGGTCCTCTCCTGATGTCTCGCTGTAGTTCGTCGTCGACTGGCGTTGTCAGGCCTATTATAACAGAAACTTTAATACATCCCGTGTAATTACCTCGACTGTCTAATGTTTATGTGGGTTGACTATATTGTTTCACTACTGTCGTGGGGGCTGTTCTCCGCCCGACGGGGGCTGACCACCACCGCCCATGGCTGCTTGTTGTGCTTGTCTCATGATCTGATCGGCTTGGTAATGTAGTCCTTGTTGTCTGTAGTATTCTATCCAGGCCGCTGTGTAGTCCGGTTGTCCAGTTTGGGGATTAACTGCTGTAGAAGAGACAATATCATATGATGTTATTTAGTGGATAACGTCGTAATATAACAATCATATGACCACACATGTATTTCGTATTAACTTTATTATGCTCACCGAGGGCTCTTTCAATTTCATGATATGAAATGACCACTCATGGATTCTTTATTTTAAAATTATTAAAGTTAAAACAAGCTGACCAAAGTCCAAATAATGCATGTAATTTGTATTATCATTCAGCAAATAGCAAAGCACTGCCACTAACACCAGAGACAGAATGTTTCTTTTTTTTTTTCAATTTCATATAGCAATGCAGTAACTGCACAGTTGATAAGCACCTTTGTTTTCACATCATGGATTATGTTTTTTTTATCAGACCTTGTCGGAAACCCAGACACTTTTTCTCACATCACAGCTCATTTTTTTCTCTACCTACCAGGTTGCTGAGTAGCAGGTTGCTGCTGTGGCTGTGCAGGCTGAGATTGCTGTGCTGGTTGTTGGTTATAATTCTGTCCATACTGAGCGTAATACTGGGCATAGTACGCCGCCCACGCGGCTGCGTTCTGCTCCTGAGTTTTGTTGGGGTCAGCGGTAAATTGTTGAGGTGGCTGTTGTGGGGGTTGCTGGGGGTACTGCTGGTTGTTGGCTCCACCCCAGCCCTGTTGACCACCTGGACCACCCTGCTGGAAACCAGGCTGCATGTTCTGACTGTAAAAGAAAAACAGTACCAATCAAATTCTGACCAGTCTGCACAGCTTTGCAGGCTGAATTAAAACTTTCAGATTACAGGACAATAAAAATGATACAAAACACTTCCACACTACAATACTATACAGATAAATGCAACATCTTTATTTCAAAAATTTAACTCTAGAGAATTGAGGTCAACTTTTTCATAATTTTCAATACTTTTTCCTGCTTTGGGACTTTTCGCACTAATTTCACACTCTTATTTCATGTGGGAAATAAAAGCTCTACTAATGTGCTTTTTATATTGCACTGTTTTCACACTCGTATTTTATGGAAGAAATAAAAGCTCTACTAACGTGCTGTTTCTATTACACTGTTTCTCTACACTATTTTCTATTCTCCACGATTTGTTTTTCATTATATATCTTACATCAGAGCAAACAAAGCATCTTGAAATGATTTTATTTTTTCATTTCACTAGTTTTACTATCACTTCTGTATGAAGAATGTTCTGAAGCCATTTGACTAAGTTCAGTCATAGAAGAAAAACTCCAGACCACTGATTCAGTAATTCATAGCACCAGTTTTACAATGGTATCAAAGCATGAAGACTTTTTTTCTTATTCATTTTTTTTTTTTTTTTTTTTTTTGATTCAGTTTTACGTCCCTTTCAAGATTATTTCAGCTCATATGAGATGGACCAATCAGTAGGTGGGCGAAAACGGGAGAACCCCGAGAAAAACCACCTGGCACACCCGCAAGCAGAACTTGGCTTGTCTCACATGTGGCCAGAGTGGGGCTGGAACCCACACCAGACACAGCGGTGAGATGATCGAGTGATTAAGAAACAGAGTCTTAACCGCTCGGCCACAGGGCCCGCCAGCATGAAGACTAGCCATGATGTCCGACAAAGACTGATCAGAGTAAATACTGTGACCTTAATTGGCAAAAGACCTTAGCTTTCTGCAAGAAGACTGCTAAAACTCTGGACATGATGATACTAAGTTGGACCAGGTAGATGCCTAGAAGCTGATCTAATTGAGCCTAAAACTAACAATCTGTGTTTTCGACCAGGTCCAACACAAAAACTCCTATAGTCACAGAAGCAGGCTGGTAGCTTGAAATTTTTTATTTAAGAAGTGGGATTGTACTATCTGTGGAGCAAAGACAAAGGTGCTGATCAGCTGTGCAGTTACTGCACAGCTGATCTGCAACTTTTTTTTTGCCTTTGCATGTTGTTTTTCTTATGCGGTGGCTTAATTAATGCTATACTAGGCCTAATGACAAGATAGTCCAGTGAAAGAAAGGAAAGTTCTGATATTGCACTGTTTTCACACTCTTATTTCATGAGGGAAATAACAGCTCTACTAATGTGCTTTCAATGTTGCACTGTTTTCACACTCGTATTTCATGAAGGAAATAACAGCTCTACTAATGTGCTTTCAATGTTGCACTGTTTTCACACTCGTATTTCATGAAGGAAATAACAGCTCTACTAATGTGCTTTCAATGTTGCACTGTTTTCACACTCGTATTTCATAAGTGAAATAAAAGCTCTACTAACGTGCAAGACAATAATTTATTCAGGCTTATCATCCCTATCAACAATTATAATTTCCAGTCAAGTCTGAACAGTCACTGCTTCTTGTATTTAATAACATGTTCTAGAGAGTTTAAGTATTCTGACATAAACCAGCACTGTTGGGGTTCAATCCTGACCTCTCGACGAAGAGTTGAATGTTACCACTAAACCATGGTGTTTCCCCCTGTATAAACTTGGTGCATACTTCAAGGGTTAGTTTAAAGACAACAGCAACCACTTACCCTCCATACTGTCCACCATACTGATCAAATCCTCCAGGACCCTGGGGTCCAGGACCTCCAGGCATACCCCCAGGAGGTGGTGGTCCCCCGGGACCACCTGGACCCCCAGGACCTCCTGGTCCACCTGGACCTCCCTGGTACATGTTGTTGTCCTGCTGAAATGGAAGAAAGCTGGTAAGAAATTGGTTGTAAATAAACAAATCATTGTTTGTTGAACTTGAGTTGTTAAAATCTTGGTCAACATTTTTGGCCGGTTGTGACAGCTCCACCGTTGACTGGGTATGAACCAATACAGAGGGAAGTAATGTGTCTACTCTTGCTCAAAGACAATCCATGTCAGTTGGGTTTGACCTCGGACCTTTAAGAGTCAAGACCTTCTACCATTAGGTCACCAAGCTCCCTGGCATTCAATTGCAACATAGTCTCCATAAAAACAGGAACATTCCCAATATATGTAGAAAGATTCCACTTTGGTTAATTTTAAATAAAAACTTGCAAAATATGAGAACTTTTTTTTTTACTTACATCTCCACCACCTGATTTACTGTAATCTTCAAACTGAAAAACAGAAATAATACCATTTGTGAGAAAAAACATCAATTTTGGTCTAAGAATTGAATTTTTAGGCCAAATTATTAGTACATGATATGATCTTATCTGGGAAAGCAATCCATATTGGTAGTGGCAATACTGGAGTTAATCAGTTAGGTCTGATTAGTTCTATAAAGCACATTCCTCTCTTACCACATTTTTACAAGATGAACAAAACAAAAGCATGATCAAATTCATTGCTAATGAACACTAAAACCATTTCTGAAATAAACACATTCTCTTTCATATATATATTACAGCCCCTGTCACTCGAGTTTGCCGTTTGAGCATTTAGGTCAATCAAATTTGTTCACTGAGTTTGCCGTTTGTTTGTAAATCAGGTAACTTTTTATTCCATTTTAGAACTGAAACAGTGTCCCAGGTGCCAGGTGTTCTTAAAATCTATTCAGCATTTATCTTTAGGTAATGATGTCACCTCTTCTGATAAAAACATTGTAATTGCTTGGTTAACGCACATTTTATTTCAAAATTCTTTGCACAACATATACAATGCACATTAAGAACACACATTTGTAACAGGATAAAGACAAAAGCAGAATTTGATCAATTTAAGCAGTTACCTGATCAGTATCTACATTGCAAAAATTCCACATAGTAAGTTAAAATTTCACTCGAGGTTGCTGTTTTTAAAGGTCATTTAGTTTGAAGCTGTCACCCAAATCAGCAGATCAATCAATCCAGATGACTTTGAGGACAACATGAAAAGAAACTCAGATCTTCGGAACGCATGGTCTTCTTGTGTGATGCAAATGCTCAAACTGCAAAGTTGAGTGAAAGGGGCTGTATTTGCAATTTGTGTGGCAGGCATACCCTTGATACTTACATATGGAAGCCCTGCTTTCTCTGCAATAAGTGAGATGGCGTGTTGTATCTGACTGGGCTGACCTCGGATGTTGAAGATCTTCTCATTTGGGTTCTCAGCGGGCTGTCTCTGTAGTTCTACATGGGCTCCAGATGTCTGGTTGATCATTTTGATTGTCTCACCACCTAAACATTTGAAGATGAATGTACACCATTGTACAGGGAACAGTTTTAAACCAGAGGACCAATGGTCCTGTAAACGCTTACCTGAGATCAGCTGCATATACCAATAAACATGTTTGAATATTATGGTATTCAAACATGGGCCATTTTCTTTTTTCGGAATCTTCAATATTCTGTCCATTTGCCAATTTCCTGTTGGCTTTTTCCTTCAAATGACATTTTAACAGTTTTCCCAATTCAGATGCACAGGCAACCCATGTTGACCTTGCCATAAACTTGGTCAAGGTCATCACAGGGTCATGATTTATATATACATTGGAGTACTTGAGCCATCGATGCCTCACGCCAAGTTTCCTTGAAATCAGTCTATTGGTTTCAGAGAAGATGATTTTTGATGGGTTTTTACCATATATGGGCCTGGCGGCCATCTTGGTCATGTGACCTAGATTATTTATATACACATTGATTCCCCCATTCTATAGATGCTTCACTTAAAATTTGGCTTTGTTTGGCCAAGCGGTTTCAGAGGAGAAGACGTTTGAATATTATGGAAATATACATGTATATTGCCCCGGGGTGGGGGCACATGAGCCCCTGGGGTCCAATTTTTTTCAGAATCATTAATATTCAGTCCTACTGCCCATTTCCTGCAAGACTTTCACTTTAAATGACATTTTAAAAGTTTTCCCCATTCAAATGCATTGGTGACCTATGTTGACCTTCCCGTAAAATAGGTCAAGGTCATCACAGGGTCATGATTTATATACACATTGTAGTGCTTGAGCCATCGATGCTTCGTGCCAAGTTTCGTTGAAATCGGTCAACCGGTTCTGGAGAAGAAGATTCTTGAACGGTTTTTACCATATATGGGCATGGCGGCCATCTTGGTCATGTGACCTGGATTTTTTATATACATATTTGTTACCCCTTCCTATTGATGCTTCACATAAAATTTCGCTTTGATTGGCCAAGCGGTTTCAGAGGAGAAGATGTTTGAATATTATGGAGATATACATGTATATTGCCCCGGGGTGGGGGCGGATGAGCCCCTGGTGCCCAATTTTTTTCAGAATCATTAATATTCAGTCCTACTGCTCATTTTCTGCAAGATTTTTCCTTTAAATGACAATTTAACAATTTTTCCCATTCAAATGCATTCGCGACCTATGTTGACCTTGCCGTAAAATAGGTCAAGGACATCATAGGGTCATGATTTATATACACATTGTAGTGCTTGAGCCATTAATGCTTCATGCCAAGTTTGGTTGAAATCGGTCCAGTGGTTCCGGAGAAGAAGATTTTTGAAGGGTTTTTACCATATATGGGCATGGCGGCCATCTTGGTCATGTGACCTGGATTATTTATATACACATTGGTTCCCCCTTCCCATAGATGCTTCATGTAAAATTTGGCTTTGATTGGCCAAGCGGTTTCAGAGGAGAAGATCTTTGAAAATGGTGGACGACGGACGACGGACGGACGACGGAGCATGGGTATACTATAAGCTCACCTTGTGAGCCTGACGGCTCAGGTGAGCTAATGACAGGGTGTTCTGTTCGGAATCTAGTTTTTCACTTTGAGCAAAGGGTGATTTTAATTTATACTGAGGTCCAGTACACATTTGTTGCGTCTTTGAGAAATTTCATTTTTAACCATTCATAAAGCTTACAATGTTTGCTTTACAAAAAATCATCATACAACTTCCATTTCATGAAATATGAGATGCAAGCTTCGTCTTGCACCTTTCAAAAGTGAGCCATTTTACAGGTTCCAACGAAAAGTATAAAATAAAATTCCATGACTTTTCCATGATAATTCCATGATCGGCGTTAAATTTCCAGGACTAATTTTTCTTTTATCTATTTATTTTTTTGTCATATAACACTTTTTAAAAGGCAAGAACAGATAATTATATTACAAAAGTAACTTAATTCAAGGTATTATCTTGTTTTCTGATGAGGACAAATTAGTTTGAATGCCGTTTTGAAAGACAGAACTTTATTCATCAATACTTAATCGAGCGAGGGGAGGAAAAAAAATGAATCCCAATGACATCCAAACTGGCATTTCATAACAAAATTCCATGATATTTCATCATTTTTCAAATTCCATGAATTTTCCATTCATGGAATTTTTTTAGCCACTTTCCATGTTTTCCAGTGCCCGTGGGAACCCTGTAATACTGTACATCACGATACAATAATGCTCACCTTTTCCAATGACCAGTCCACATTTCTCTGCAGGGACTGCGTACGTAGTGTGGTCTTCAAACCTTCCATCAAAACCACCACCTCTACCCATGCCGCGGCCTCCACCACCGGGAGAGAAGCCACCACGGCCTGGGCCTC
The DNA here is from genome assembly GCA_964017185.1 of Rugalucina vietnamica. NCBI lineage: Eukaryota > Metazoa > Mollusca > Bivalvia > Lucinida > Lucinidae > Rugalucina > Rugalucina vietnamica. The sequence goes on from OZ024870.1 coordinate 38,778,572, forward strand.
CTCGACCACGCCCACCAAAACCTCCACGACCCATACCAGGGCCACCCTGGATCTGAAGAAACAACAAAGCATTGTTCAGGGTTCCCACAAATCATAAAAAATAAAATTCCCTGACTTTTCAATGACCAAATTCCAAATTCCCTGACCAAAATAAGCGGCATTTTTCCACTATTTCTGAAGTTCATCGGTACTAAAATTCCAAAAAAAGGTGAGAAATAGCACTCAATAATGCCACTAATATGGCTTCATGAATAGCATAGCTCACCTAAAAGTTGGAAATCATTAGAATTTATTGATTTAGAACTGTAATTATCATCACTGAAAAATATGGTCTTACTGTTTTTTCTAAAATTCCCTGACTTTTCCCTGACTTTTGCCAAAATTTCAAATTTCCCTGACCAAAAACAAAATTCCCTGACTTTTCCCTGACCTTGAACTTTTTTGATTTTTCCCTGACTTTTCCCTGACCGTGGGAACCCTGTTGTTTGGTTTGTTGTTCTGGTGTCCAACTAAACAGCTATGGTAAAGTGGAGACTGGACCTTGGATTAACCCATATAAGCCTGTCGTCCTTATATGGGACATAGGCAAACAGCCTAGCCCCAGATGTTCCGCCGCAGAAAGCGGCGTCCCATCTGGGGCTATTCTGTTCCATTAATCAAATACGGGTTTAAGTCTCATCTGAAGGACAAGGGAAGGCCCGGGATCACACTCATGACCTCTTTAATTTCTACTGTGTATGGTTTTAGCTCTACTATGCTATCAATTTAATGAAGTCATTAAACTTTATCCTAAATTCTAAGTGTCTAAGGGGTAACTGTCAAATTCCACAATGTATTAAAGTGGTGTTAGCGAATCCCTGTTTTATCTCGCAAATTTCGACATAAACATGGGCTCTAATATTTGCATATCATGAAATGTGAACTAATCAGTTATGATAACTCGGTATCACATCAATGCCATCTATGAAAGTCAACTTTTCATCATTAGGGGCTGTTTGACATATGGCTATGACACATTGACTGGCCAGTAAACCACAACAATGATCAGAGCCTTGTGTTCTTGCTTTAAATCCAACTAAAATTTCAGAACTCTAGCCATCTTTTGCACTTGTACAGGTCCCTTGGCGTTTGGTGTCGAACTCGATCCTGATGAGAAATCACTGGTAATAGTTTCCTCATGTCACAGGTAGCATACAAACACCCCAAGACCTATAGAGGCTAGCTACATCAGTTAACTTACATTAGAGTTTTGTAGGAGTTCTTCAATCATTTCCTGAGCCTTCTGTACACTCTCCTGGGGACCAGTGATGGAACAGATTCTGTCGGGGGTCTCACCATCATCTACAACACACAATCATATATGTATGAATACACTGCTTTTTTTGTGGTAAGCATCAAGTGCTCAATTTTTTCAGTCTTGACGGGACAGTCAACCACTACCTGGGTACTTATGAGAACTATGGGAGTTAACGATCAAAAGACATATCTCAGCACCAGTGGAATTCGAACCCAGGGCATCTCCATTCAGATTCAAACGCTCTCCTACAAGGTCATCATGCTCCCAGTTTAGTTGATTTCCATATCTAGCCAGCATATCAGCATGCATAAATGCAAGGTGATCAGTATTATTATAACGGGTGTTCAAGGGGTAACTGTCAAACTCCACTCAATGTATTAAAGTGGTGTTAGCGAATCCCTTGATTTTCTCTTGCACATTTCGACACCCATTGTTCTATATTGAAAAACATGGGCTCTAATATGTGCATATTCGTCACGTTTTATCAGTATCAAACATTAATAGTTGTCAGTCAAGCAAGTTTGTTTTGGGGCTTTACATCCCAATCAGCAATTTTTCAGTTATGTGGCGGCACTCTCCCAGGAATAAACCTGGTGCGAGTTGCTGAAAACAAGTGCTTGCAATCATTTTGTTACTGTTATATATAAAAGGTACCTTTCGAAAAAGCACTCACATGCATTACATAACATTGCCAAAGCTTTATATACATGCCAGTTAAGGCTAACTAACCTTGTTTAAACTGTACTTTAGCGCCAGTTTCTGACTGTATTTTCTTGATCATCTCACCACCTTTACCAATAACAATACCAACACCTTGTCTTGGAACTGGGATCTAAAATACACATGAAATATTTTTTACCATGCACTTGCTGGGCCCAAAACCAGTCAAATAAGTATTGTATCTTGTATATATTATAACATGAAAACTTCTATTCTAGAGTTATTAACATGTTAAATTCTGTTAGAGACAGCATTTTAATACAGATTTAAATATTTGTCCCTTCAAACAATGATCTATATTATATTTTAGACACTGTTACAAAACCTCTGCATTCTCAGACAAAAAGCTTTCTATCAACTTTTAAAATAAATAGCAATCAGAATCTTCTCTTTAATAATAATTCAGCAGAATGTAATCTTGGGCAACTTACATCTACACCACCTCTAGGACCACCACCAAAGCCACCCATACCATTGGAAAAGCCACTCTGTAAGAGAAAACAAGAAAATTTATCACCCTTCCATTCCAGAATTTCTTTGCATTTCATTTGAGGTTTTCTTCAATATGGTTGAAATAAGCAAGTTATATCAAATTATAATTGCTGCTAATGTTCATTTACTGTTCCAGGGACTACTGTCAAACTCCATTCAGACAAAGAAATGGTGCTAGCGAAGCCCTGGGATTAGTTTTGCACATTTCCGACACCCAGATTTCGGTAGCAAGAAATATGGGCTCTAAGATGTGCTGTACAAGATATTTCATGAAATATGGTATTTCAGAGCACACTTTAAAACAGAAAATGGACTTCTTTTATCACTTTTATCACTTTTTCGTTGAAGCTAGCCAGATGGTGACCTTGCTGGGAAAGAGCTGATGTTCATAAATTGAGCCGCCTGGGAAATCTGTGTAGCAAAAACAAAGGCGCTGATCAGCTTTGCGGTTACCGCGAAGCTGATCTGTGTCTTTGTTTTCGCCTATGCAAATTGTTGGTTTTCTCATGGGGCGGCTCAATTGTCTTCTACTTTTTTGTGATGCCTTGTAAATGTAAATTAACTTGAATCCAGTCCTTTGCTCTGTAACTTCTTGCCACCTTAATCCCATTTTCATGAAATTGTTCACCTTTGTATTGTCATGGAAACGTACCTGTGCATCTTTCTCGTTCATCAGCTCTATTACCAATTCTCTGGCTTTCTGTAATCAGAAAAGAAAACTATGGCAATGCAATATTCAGTCACTAAGACTTATTCAAAACAGGTTGTAGTCAGACTGTTCTTCAAGCCTGATCTAGGTCTGCACCATCAAGTCATAGGTAACATATATGACATCAAACTTGAAACAGTTAACCACCCATTTAGCAGAAAACTTAGCCATGAAATTCCTCATGTGTGACCAGAAAATGCTAGAATACTAAACTTCACTACAAAATGTTTCAACTAATTTTCCATGTAATGTGAAAGTGTTTTTCCAACTGTACCTGACATTTCTGTGGCTCTCCTGTTATTCTGAGAGGTTTCTCCTGGTGTGAGGGTACATTACTGTCCTGTATCATAACCATCTTAACACCAGCTTTCTCCTGCAATGGACAAACAACACTGTAAGACACTGGTTAGATCTCCTGATGTAATGTTCAAAAGGAGGGAGAGCATTCAACTGAAGTTCAAATAGTGATCTGCCAAAATCCATGACAAACCATTTTAGCTACAGATGTTCTATACACAATTTTGCTTGTAAGTCCACATTTCCATGGGTCCATTTCCTTTTTTTGGAGATCTATGTGAACCCTAATAAACACAGGCACATGCAGCACTTTGGATGTTGCTACTACTAAATTGCCGCTCATGAACAGAGACAAGTCTGTTGTTTTCAGTGCCTTTAGCTATTTTCCAAAGAATTCCTGTATGAAACTATTTAAAATATACAATATACTGTAGATACAGCTCTATATTAATTAAAAGTAGTGTTTTATTGTACAGCATTTATTCTTATTTAGTTCTAATAACATAAGATATCCGATAATAAAATCTAATTGTACTCAGCCTGTGCGTGAGAAAACCAACAATATGGGTTCTGACCAGGTCAGACTCAAACAAGCCTGTACAGTAACAGAAGCAGGCTCGAAGCTTGAAATTTCGGATTTAAGAAGAAGGATTGTACTATCCATGCAGCGAAAACAAAGGTGCTGATCAGCTGTGCAGTTACTGCACAGCTGATCTGCAGCTTTGTTTTCACCTTTGCAAATTGCTGGCTTTCTCATGCGGTGGCTCAAATACAAAATGAGTCATACCTGTAACTGTTTGATAGTTTCTCCACCTTTACCGATGATGAGACCGACTTTATTACCGGGGATCAACATTTCAATGCCACCCTGTTGCATGTCGCCCATACCCATCCCCATACCGCCCATATGATCACCCATACCCATACTCTGACCCATGTTGGCACGGCCGATAATGCTCTGTAACTCGTTCTTCACAGCCCTGGAAGACAGATGGGTTAGGAGAGTTAATTCATGATTTAATGATGCAAGAGGTATACGATTTGAGTTTTGGCATGTAAATTGAGTTAACAGACTGCTGTCAGAGGGATCAATTCTATCCATTATAACGATTTTTTTCTTTTTTGATCATAACATAAAACTTAGTCAAATGTCGTCAATCAAATACCCAGGTTTTAATGTTGACAGAACATCTGCAGGACCAGAGACTGTTCAGTTTTTGGGTCTTTACATGTAGACAGGTTACTGTAGTTAATTGGAATTATGTATGCACACATCCTTTGTTTGGGATTTCCAAGGATGATTCGGACAGAAAAACAAAATTTTCTTCTCACTTTCTAAGAATGTCAAGAATGGTGATCAAAGTATCTTTGACCTAAATTTTGATAGGTGTATTGTGAGACAAGAACTTACTGTATAGCTTGCGGAGTACCAGTCAATGTACAGGGTCTTTCTGGCATTCCTCCACTGTCTGAAATCAAACATGAGCCATGATACTGAACTGTTAACAATCTGTTAGTGCTGCTGAAGTAAAAACTTGTCCAAACATGTTCATGAAGGTACTTTGTAAACTGAAAAAAGGTGTCCTTTGGCTCAGTGGCTCAACTTAGAAACGTGTACAGAGGTATTCAAACAAATCATATGAGAGAGCATGGGGTTTTCCTTGTTTGAAAAGATTTTTTTTTTTATGAGGCTTTCCTTGTTTGATTTTTTTTTTTTTTTTTTTTTTAGAGAAAAGTTTGTGATCGTTAACAATCTACCTACCAGGAGCAATCTGTATTTTACAACTGGTCTCAGCCTGTATTCTTGTGATCTGTTCTCCTCCTTTACCAATAACTACAACACAATAGAATATTCCAGAATTATCATTCCATGAGCTTCATAAGGGAGGTACTTGGTATGCTCTTTTAGTTGTGTGTACTCCTTTATGTCTTGGAAATGAAGTTTACTGACAATATGTGTGACAGAAAAAGCAAGCAAAGAACTATCTTTTGTTGTCTATGCCTTGTTGAATGTCCCAGAATACTAATTTTCAGTCATGCTGGATTGTTGCCACAATTTCCTAGACACCAAAACTGTACTATGTGCATCTAAGTATCTTGCCCATTTTCTTTTATAAATCCATGCCTCTTGCTCCATCGAATACTAGGCCACTGGGCTCTCCTAAATAGCGTATTGCACCTTATTTAATATAAGATAGAATAAGGATTAGTTTAAGTTAGACTACTATATACATGTACAATAAAACTTACTTAATCCCACAAGTTTGTCTGGGACAGCGAAGTCCTCTGTGACAACCATTCCCATGCCGGGCATGCCTGGTTTCGGCCCTGGGGGCGAGCTCATTCCTGGTATCATTGGTTTCTGTTGTGTGTTGACGCCTAACTGTTGGTTTATCTTGGCTGCTGCTGCCGCTGCTGCTTGCTGGGCTTCTAATGCTCTGAAACAACAAGTCATTAATCAATAATATCATCCAGGCAGTTGAGTACAGTATGCGTATATTGCAAAGGCATCTTATTTTGTGAATAGTTTGGTTAGCTTAATAGCCACTTTGCGCCATTTCCTGATCATTGCCTACTTGTACCTTTTCACACTTAAAATACATGTACATACTTAATACATAACTCCATTTTATGACATTACCAGGCTGAGTCACATACCAACACATAGTACTTGAACTTGAAGAATTTACTTTGTAAGGACCAACAAATCAGTATGCAGTAGGCTACATACTTTTACCAGGAAGTAAATAGCAAATTTCAATTTGAGCCGCATCGTGAGAAAACCGGATTTTTGCCTATGCGAAAACAAAGGCGCAGATCAGCTTCACGGTTCAGCGGCTTTGTTTTCGCTACACGGATAGTATATTTCCTCTTCTTCTTATATCCGAAATTTCAAGCTTCTAGCCTGCTTCTGTGACTGTACAGGTCAGTTTGTGTCAGACCTTGTCGGAAACCCCGAAGACCGGTTTTCTCGCGTCGCGGCTCATTTTATCTAGGACAATCATTTTTTATCTAACATTTTTATCTAAGAACACAGGAAGTTTAAAACTATCAGTCATATAAATCAATCAATAAAATAGCTTTATTTTATTTACCTCTGTGGATCTTGTAATTGTGCTGAAAAATAAAGTGAAAATAGTTAGACCCATGTTACAACTCTAGGATGTTAGTTGTGTTATTGTTAAAGGTATTTTATGATTTGTGATAAACAAAACAATATACATGTGTAGAGCAGCTCCATTACAAAATCAACCTGGGGTTTGCATATCGTGAACTGATCAGTCGGGCATTTAAACTGTTATGCACCAGTCATTTGTAACCACTGCTCAACCCACCTACGGGGAAGGGCGGGGATTATGACTTCAGCTTTCAGTGCCCTACAGTACTATAAGTGGTTAAAGCCCCACCCCAGGGGGCAAACTGGAGGTCAAAACTGCCCCATCCATCGCAATAGAAAATCTCCTTGGGATAAGGATCCTAATGTCAAAACCCATTCATTTCCCCTGCACTGAGAGGACACTCGAAAAGCAATTGCCCTGCACTTTAGCCCAGCCACCCCTCACCCTTCCCCGTAGGGGGGGGGGGGGGGGTTAGTGGTTACAAAAGGCTGGTGCATTAACACAAGAAGAAACTAGCAGATAATCTTCACTTAGGCTTCAAAATGTTGTCTGCCATGTAGTAGCTCAATATTTATTTCCTAAAAGACTCCGCGATTTCAATATCCTTTTTAAGTAAATCAATGACTTGAGTTTAATGTAGATGACATTGTGCAAACTGCCAATCAAGGACACTGTCCAGAATTTTGTCTGAAAACTAGAATAGATATATGTATCACATTCCAACATTTCTTTTACAATATATAAATTTGTGTATTCTACTTATAACAGGAACAATTTACATTAATACTGATATACATGATAAATATAGGCTATTTGACATGCAAATAATTTAAGATATTTAAACATAAACATGGTAATAACAATTTAAGGCACTTGTATCAACTGGAGGTATTCTGTCTCTTGCACTGTAAAAATATGTGAATCTTACATTCAAATAAATCTACATTCAAAACATTTATATCAGTGCAAAGCTTACTGTTTAATAGGGTAAAAACTTGTGCCATAGACATTTGCATGGTGTTTAGCTGTTGAAAGATTGCTCTTTGGAAAGGCTCAGATAGAACTGTTCCAACTTTAAGAAATATAGAACAAACAATTGAAACGAGGAGTGTTAAACTGGAAAAACGTAACAGAGGAGAAAATGTATGCCAAACTAGAAGGAAAACAAACAATAAACTTGCACCGATGTGAGATATACAATTTCAAACATACATGTATATAAACAAATCACATCATACAACAATGAAATATGAAATAACAAAAATCCAGTTATACTATAATTACTATTTCATACAGTGAATCAAAACATTTCTGTCTGCATAAAGGCTATAATTTATAACATGGCATTCAAAAGCTAAACATGAAACAAAAATTAAAGGTTTTATCATAGGTTCTTATTATTATTATTCAAACACAACTACAAATATGTATCATAACAAAGGCTCAGAATAAACAATTGTAATGTAACAACAGCTTAGATAAATCTAACTGGATTTTTGGGACATACATGTACAAGAAATTGCAATAAAACACAGTACTGGGCCAGAAAATTCTCATCAAAATGTCAAAATGAAGGGCATAATTTTCTCCTCTGAAATGGATATCTTGGAAGCTCTATAGTTGCTAGCTAAACTGTGCAATATGACAGAGAATGTTAGTCTCAAACTAAAGTATTTACGCTAGTGAGCAGGGGAGATGATTTTCAGAAAGGATTTAGAGGAAATTGGGTCTTACGAGGTTTTCCAGAGGGGAGAAGATTGATCAGCCTAAAAAACATTTGACGCCACACAACAAAAACTTTAAATCTAGATCTATATTATAAAAAATAAACTTTTCCGAGTTTTAAATTGCAAACTTCAAATCAGCTTGACTACATGAAAACACTAAAGAAGCATGCCCCGAAACCATTTTATAGCTATTTTTAAATCATATAGCTCCAGAAAAACTCAGATGAATAACCTCTGTAAAAAAATAAAGACGCTTAGCTGTAGTCAGGTGAGTGCATATCTCGCAGTAATCCTTAAGTCAGAAACCATTTGTGCAACAATTCATAACTCAATGAACAAGTCAAGGATTGTTTTGTTTTTTTTGTAAAGTTTTGTAAAATACCTGTTGACAAGCTTAATGTTATCATCTGACCATTCTGGGCAAAACATATGAATGCTGTCGGCTGACAGGTACAGTAACTCTCTCAATTATTTAAGGTAGACTTCAACTTGCTAACAAGCTATCTGGCTTCTCGCCTATTCTTTCATCATGTTAATATAGTAGACAGTAAAGAAACTCTGATAAATATGGACGTTGTGGTAAAAATTAGCACTTAGATCTGTAGATTGGATGTCAAAAAAAAAAAAAAAGATTGGATGACAAACCATTTTCCCCCAAATTCATGAAAGTAAAAATTTTCTGACCCCGTTTTCAAACAATGCATACTCACATTATTTTTAAACATCTTTATTGAACTTTTTTTGGCCAGACCATATTCATCTTAATTTACTCAGAATTAAAACAACTTTTGAGGGATGTTATCTATTTTTACATATAACTAACAAATCAGGCTTCAAGTATGCAGTCCTTTTTTCCAATGCATACCCTTTTAAAAACTGAAAGACAAGCCTGAGAGCTATGCAAAATATCTGTTTCTAAAAAGATGCAACCTGTCAATTCTCTATGTGAAATTGAGATGGCTTTGAGTATGAGTATGCAAGGTTTGCCATGTTCAAAATTTCAGGGCTAAAACTTCCAAGTCTTGTTGCAAATGCCTGAATGATTGCCCTTGCCCTAATGGTGAAAGTAACATGGTTAATATATAGCGCAGCCTCTGCGAAGTGAGGGTTAGCATAAAAAGACATACGGTCTTGCATCATCATTGCTGTGTTCCTTTTAAACTCTGGCTCATCTGAAGAACAAAAGAGTAATAAAGATATTCTTTGATACAAGCTGTAACATAAAAACCTTTCCCCAGTTGTTCAAAATTAACGTCGTTAGTTAACGTCTTAACGATTCGTTAAAATTTTAAACATGAATATCACAAATACACTCATATTTTTTGTTGATAAAATGTAAGAATCCTTTGCAAACGAGCTAACAAAAGTTTTGAACAACTGGCCCTTTGTCTTCAGGGTGTCCCACCAGGTCAGACTCTTCCCAACTGCAGTTGTAGATGAAGCCAGAAGAGCTTAAAATTTATGCTTTCGAAAGAAGAGGCATCATGCTATGCCTGCTATGTACATGTAATTATTGAAAACAAAGGCGTCATAGAAATTGTAGAACCTTTTTCTCATACATAAAATGCAGGATTTTTCTTTGCGGCCATGGCATCATACATTTTCTCAATATTTTGCAGTGGAACAGTGCATTCTATAAGAAAAGATAGACGTACATGTTGCATAGGCTACCAAATATCCATGACTGTTTACGGGTTTAAAATTCAGATGAATATATTGCAAGTCATATATATCTGCTTGCAGGCAAACTTACCAAAACTATTTGGATCTGTATCTAATGGTCTCTTACCAGGGGGCATACCATCCCCACCTCCCTGTCCTGGTTGGTTGATTTTAGCAGCGATCTGAAAAATAGCATTAACATGTTAGCCTCGACGCGAGAAAAATGGTCTTCAGGGTTTCCGACCAGGTTCGACACAAACCAACCAGTACAGCCTCAGAAAATCCAATTCAGTAATAACTCATCGTTGTTCGTGTTCTTTTACCTGATATATCTGGTCCATGCGAGTCGATAACACCGAGATTTAAAAAGGGCTACTGACGAGAGTTCATTACCCGAAATTGCGCAATATAGTCCATACTATCTCCCTTTGAATGTTTTTACTGCTTCCAACGGATCAAACCTTTATATTCCATCTTGAATGCAGTGTGCTGCGTCATTGGGCGCATGAGTTTAATAATAGAATATTCAGGTTTTCCAAATCATGAAGTGATGCAACACGCGCAAACAAGAAAACATTACGAAAACATGCCCATGCAATATACAAAGATTTTTCAAGTTGTGAAAACTGATAATTTTCAGATTGATTTTGCTTAAAACATAGATTGTGGGTACACATTAGAACCGTCTCGGCGAGGCGGTTCTAACGAGTGCCCACAATCTATGTTTTGGAGCAAAAATAAGAAAAATAGGTATACCTCTGCATACCCCAGGTTTGCTATAAGTGGGGTACAAGGGGATATACATTACACGAACATGTTTTCGTGCTGATATTCACCAATATTTTAACACATCTTTTAGATGGAAAAACGCTCCACAAGACCGCGGAAGGATAACCATCATGGACTAGACTGGTTTGTATCAGTACGTATGGGCAATGAAATCAACATAAGCCATACCTACGCTGGAATACCAGTGGTTATTCCTTACGGGACGGAGAAAGAATTTCTACGTTACAAGTACAGGTCAAACAAAAGAAACTGAACTGTGAAATCATCCAAATCTAAGGTCCTACATATTTCATTTTTATGAGGCAAAGAGTAGAGGTGCTAAATTCACATAATATCAATTGAATTTTCAATGCAACTTGTTTAATTTGAACGGATAAAAAAATTAAGTTGAACCGCGTGCTTTTTCGCGTCGACCACGCGGTGGTAAAAATGCACGAAATTTCGTTGCAGCGAAGCATGTTCCAACAAAACAATTCTTCCTCGCAAAAACTGGTGACTTTTCTTGTTATGTACTTGTCTGGCTCTTGCAACGGCGTCAGCAAATGCAGCTTGTGGGTCCATTCCTTTGTAAAAGTTCCTTATTTCGACTTTCTATGGCGCCTTCTCGCCCTAAAAGAATTTCTCGCGATGGTATACGAGAGCTGTGCTTTATTAGACTTTTGAAAAAAAAAGAAAGTCGTTTCGCCTGGTGCTCCGCCGTTGATCTTTCGGTGCGCCTCAGTTCAATCACCGCCAACCGCACATGATAGAGCGGGTCCGCGGAACACCAAAAACCACCCAAAACATTTCAAATCACTCCGATCTACACTAAAACTCAGTCAAACACCAGCAGCAATCTTAGTTGGTATACTCATGTATCTGAATCTGAATAGTTTACTGGTGACACGCCAAATGACATTATTTCACCAGGGGGTTCGGATTCACCTTTTTTGCATTATCCGCTGGTTCCCAGCTTTAAAAAATCAATATTGGAAATACAGGTAACCAGAACCCCCCTGAGGGGGGTTTCTGGTTACCTGTTTTTCCAATATTGATTTTTGTCAGCAGGTAACCAGCCGATAATGCAAAAATGGTGAATAGGGGAGAAATTAGTCCCTTGAACGCACGAGTTAAGCGAACTTGGACACACAGTCATCAGACATTTCAGCAGCGGAGACAAGTGAATCAGGGAGGTCATTCCAGTCCCTGATAGTCTGTGGAAAGAAACTACTTTTGTACGCTTCTTTGCTAGCTGAAGGTATCTGAAAAGCCAAAGAGTGTTGATTTCTACAACGCCTATTCTTTGGGATAAGGTCATCTGTGGGTATTCTGGCTTTACCCTTTAGACCTTTGTATAGCAATATAAGTCTACTATCCTTCCTCCTTTTCTTAAGAGATTCCCATTTCAGTTGACCTAAAATGCCAGTCATGCTCCCAGTTTCAAAAACATAATTTCCCGTCACAAACCTTGCCACACGATTTTGGACCTTTTCCAGTTCTTCCTGGAGGCCATGAGTGTGAGGGTCCCAAACTGAGCTTCCATATTCCAAGACCGGCCGCACCAAGACCTGTCGCCCTTCTTAAACAGGGGGCAGATATTAGCAAGAGACCATTCTTTAGGAATTTCACCTGTATCAATTGACTGCTGGAAGAGGTGGGCGAATACCGGCCCTAATTCCATAGCTAGTTCCTTTAGGACTCTGGGATGAAGCTCATCAGGCCCTAAGGCTTTAGACGGGTTTAGACCTTTGAGAAGTTTGGTCACCCCTTCCTTTGTGACCACAATATCATGCATGAATGGGACAGATCTATCCATAAGAGGGACCTGTTTGGCAAATTTGCATGTAACATTGATCTACGACCAAATACATATGAAGCTTTTAATGTATTTTCAAGGTTGGTAAATCCAACCAGTTTAATTGAAACAAAGGCTGTATGCACTTACATATATGAGGCCATGAAAATCAGGTAGTTCTGTTGGACTTTTATAGATTGTGCTGACATTTGACCGAGCTGTAATGATTTTGTGCGTGATAATTGCGGAGTTAACTGCATAACAAAAAAAAATTTGTGGAGCTATATATAGCTATGTAGATAGCCTAATTTAACATGCAAAATTTGACGTCATTTAAGAGTGACCTGCTCAGCTTTCTGAGCCCTCATTACATAATTAAATGTCTAATGAGCACACAATCTATCCTTAAATTACTTTGCTTTTGTATGTGTGTCATTTGAAATGTTGTTCGTTATGTATGCTGTTGTTATGGTGAACACTTACTCTGTGAGTTGGTATACCTAATAAATATTCTATTCTATTCTATTCTTGTATTCACTTTTAGTGAAAACATCCGAGAACTGACCATTAAATTCTTCCGCCTTCTCGAATTCGGATTGTGCTATTCCACTTCCATTTCTCTTTTTCAACGGGGGAATACCTTGGGTATCTTTTTTCTGACTGTTTATGTACCTGTAAAAATCTCTAGGATTAGCCTTAACATCTCCTACCAAGTTGTTCACATAAAGATCATGCTGCTTCCTGATATCAGCTTTGATCTCTTTCCGCAAAGATTCAAATTTAGATCTAAATTTTGCACTACCAGTCTTTTTAGCCTTTGCATGTAGTAAATGTTGCAAAAGCAAATACATGTACAAGCCTATGCTTTTTTAAAAGAAATATACAGATAAAAATAGATGACAATGGCTTATAACACACTGGTATATCGAACATGCTTCAGTAGTCTGGACTCTGGAGCTCTCATACAAAAGAAAATATTAAAAAATGAAACTGTTCAAAAATGACAGCCAGATTGATTTTAAATTCCACATTCAATAGTGTGACTGATATATTGGGTTGCCTCGCTTGGTGGACTCTCCAAAACAGACGTATCGATGCGCACCTAACAGTGTTTTACAAAATTATTTACGGCTTCGTTGCCATACCACTTCCGTTATATTTTGTGCACTCTGCTGTGTACACGTGCCACATGCATTCTCTTTCATACAGGCAAATTCACACACCTACCCGTTATTATCAGTATTTATTTTTCCCAATGTCGGTTGTTTGGAACAAGTTACCAGCTATCTCGACCATGTGTCTGATCTTGGCTCATTTAAGAAAGGAGTCAGTGAAATCATCCATATACACCTTTGAGCAAATACATGTATTGCATATAATCTTCTTTCAAAAAGGTAAAAGTAGGCAATGAACAGGAAATGGCACAATCAGAAAGAAATTCCAGCACACAAACCGAGGGGTAGGAAAAACCAAAATGACATTTAGGTACTTATACCAAGCAATCATATCGTAAACCGATAGAGCAGCTATTTCCCAATAGGTGGCCACTCAGTTACCCAAACTTAACTAAAAATATGAAAACGTATATAAGGCTCAAACAGCACAAAAATTCTACTCCAAAACGAAAAACAATAACAACCACTACAGAAGTATCGCCTTGGAACGATCAGTATTATAAAATTACTGGGGGCTTAAACCGGTTTTACAGGCGCCTAACCTCACCCTCATCTTCTGCAGTGGCTCACACCATTTAGTTAGTTGTCCTCGTGGTGAATCTCTAACTAGTCAATGAATCATCAAGGACAAACGAATAAGTCATGATAACCACCCTGATGAATCAAAAACGAGGACTGAATAGATTCAGTAAGCTGCCCGACGATGGAGATGCCTGGGACTGAAACCCGGAGCAAAAGATAAACACCAGTTGAACCCGGTGGGCCAAGCAACAGACAAGAAGCTCCGGTTCCAACCATCTAAAATTAATATACATGTATAGCTTTATATCGAGATCATCGTTGTTGTTGTATCGTAGAGCTCCCCAACTTATTTCTTCGAGGCACAAGTCTATTGACTTTGCAGTTTTGTGCTAGGTGTTCATCAATTTTACACTCAAAGCTGGTGAATGTTTGTATTTACATGTGCTCTTTAAACTTATTTACACAAGCTGTTGTTGTATGCAGGCATTATGAAATCCTTTTCAGTGCTACTATGCGTCTCACATGAATTTTATGAATATACTAAGTCTGGTATCAATGTAGCCTGGGTTCCAGTCTGATCATTTTATGACAGATCTACGGAAATCAATAACGGCTACCGATACGTTTGATGTGTAAGTTTTATAACGTACTCATTGTAAAAAAAAAATAAATAAATAAAAATAAATAAATAAATAAATATTTGGAAAAATAATCATATTGACGACTGGACCCAGGCTAGTATCACTGTCGCATCTAATGTTAGCTGTGTTTCGTAGACTCGAGATATGCTGATACGAAAAAATCGGGCTCGCCTCCAGTTTCTCTATGTAGATCTTTCGGTAATGTATAATTTAGGGACTTTTCTTGAGGGACCAAGGGACCAGGGACCTGGTCCCTCAAGGACCAAGGACTATAATTTAGGGACCAGGTAATAGAGGGACCAAATACAAAATATGTGCAGTTATGGCATATCTTATTTGCAATGAGCAATAGTGTTGACCAAAATCAGCTTGCGCCAGTCCCCGAGGGGCGTTTGTCTTTATTCCCTATACTGGGCTGATTTATTTTGGGAGTTCAATTATTTTTTTAAACATTTTCTCATTGATTTTGAATCTACTTTATCAGTATAACTATTAATTTATTAGATATTTTTCGTTTTAAATTGGGTAAATGACAATTTTGATAATTTGGTGGTCAGTGGTGGTTATGTTATATTCAGGATATTTTCATGATGATTTCATTTTAATCAGTAAAATTAAAGGGACCTGGTTTTTAAATTTAGGTTTTATTATTTAATTTTACGTCCCTCTCAAGATTATTTAAGCTCATTTTTCTTTCCTACTATTTTCTGTCTGTCTTTGGTTTTTCTTCCTTTGTTATCTGACTTCTGTTGAATGTAAGAGATTATCATAAATCATACAGTAGCAATAGAGATGGTGTCTATTGGAGGCAATAAACGTATGTCATAGTTGATGATTTACTTTTACAATATACAAGAATATGACATGATAGTTTTCAAAAGGTACAAAAATATTATTGCAGAAACTAATACTGTGTAAGCTAGTAAAAAATAGAATTCTATATTTTTCTTTCTTTCATTTCATTTTTTCTCTTCTTGTCTTTCTTTCCTTTCTGTCTTTCTTTCTTTCCTTGGTATTCCTTCTTTTAAAACGCATCTTACATAGAATTTTATATTTTTCATTTCATTTTTCCTTCTCTCTCCATTTTTTTCCTTCTAAAACAACACTGCACAAACTACGCTTGTAAATAGAATGTTATATATTTTTTTTATTCATTTCATTTTTTCTTTCTCTCCATTTTTTTCTTTCTTATCATTTCTTATTTCTTCCAATTTTCTTTTAATTTTCTTTCTTGCTAATTTCTCTCTTTCTTTGGTTTTCCCTACAGGCGTATCTTACTATACACTTTAATAGTTAAATTAGTAACATGTAAAGTGGATACAAAATCAATGAAAATAAATAAATAAATAAATAAATAAATAAATAAATAAATAAATAAATAAATAAATAAGCCTGGGGACAAACCTCACCAGGGACTGGCACAGGCTGATTTGGTCCACACAAAAGCCTTTTTGCAAATTAGATGCATACAGATATGGCATTATATGCACATGTTTTGTATTTGGTCCCTCTGTTACCTGGTCCCTAAATTATAGCTCTTGGTCCTTGAGGGACCAGGTCCCTGGTCCCTTGGTCCCTCAAGAAAAGTCCCTAAATTATACATTACCAGATCTTTCTCTCTTCATTAAAGAAAGCACACTCCTCCACAAAATGTTGTCTTGTCTCTCGAGCTGTGTTGCACAGTTTACAGGTTGGATTTACAGGTTGGATTTACAGCGTATTGGTCATAGAGTCTGACGCCCGACCCAACAGCGTGCTATTAAAGATCATTAAAGAAGGCAGCATAGCCATCAACCACGGTTGGGTTAAAGACTAAGCATGCAGACTGTCGCATAACATTCAAATTATAACCTATACGTCTGTAACGTGTTATGATTTTTCTGAACTGAAAAAAAAAAAAAAAAATCAAAAAAAAAAAATCATTAATTCCTAAAAGTTTCCTACTTTTTACCTCCTCTTCACATTTTATCTTTCTTACTCACACACAAACATTGGTGAGGTATAGCAAACTTGACGTTTCACCAGTAAATTATTCTGATTCTGAAGCAAAGAATTCTGATCTTACGCTAAGGAGGGTTCAGAATCATATAGAGATAGCTTACTCAGAAAGATCCCAGATGATATACATTCATAATAACAGGATGGGCCTCAACGTGATTTCGGTTACTCAAGCTTCTTTACTCAGTGCGTGAGTGGGGGAGGGGTTACTCTGAACTTTTACGTATATATAGGCTCGGCCCCAGCATTACTCTGTACCCCCCAAAAAATATCTGGTCTGATGGACCACCCAAAAATATACACATAATTTCTAGCACACCCAAATATCTGCAAAATTTTCGTAAAAACTAAAAATAATGCCTATTTTGAGAAAATAAAACCCATAGAAATAGTCAAATTTTGAGTGACCCCCAAAATATTCCCCAAAATCAGTATACTTCAACCCAAACAAATATTCATATTTTTTTAAACCCCGCAAAAATACCGAAATACAAAAATTTGACCCCCAAAAGTTCAACCTTTTTTACTTTAAATTTCGAAAGTTTTTGGGAATGATTTTTGTCTTTTTAGCTATAGGTTGGCCATTCACCAAATCCACATTAATTTGCTGGTTCCCAGTTTTCCAATAATCAATATTGGAAATACAGGTAACCAGTTTAGCCATTGGTCAATATTGGATGTTAACACCTTCAAATATTGACCAATGACCAACTGAGGGGGTTTTACTGGTTACCTGGTTTTTCAATATTGATTATTTGTAAGCTGAACAAGCAATTAATGTAGATATGGTCAAATTGTCTTGTGCCCAGACTTGGCACCTTACCCCATGAGCCTTAAATAACCAAATAGGGTCGGAACGACTCAGATTCAGAGACCCGGCACACTTTATATACCGGATAATCAGATAAAACTCAAAACGAGGCACATCAACAAATCCACGTCAAAAAATGACACAACAGACACATGATTATTTTTGATTGAATTGATTTGTGATCTATTTTCTGAAAATGCAATCGACTGGAGGAACTGTGGAAAAGCCTCCTGATGAAGTTTCTTGGTGGTGTAAGCTTATGGCCAGAGGGATTGGGGTGATAGGCGGAATAGGTGAAGTCATTACTTTCTTCAATTGATTTTTTTTCATCTAAGTTTCTACCAGTCTACTCTAGACTAAATTACAGACATGTATCTTATATCCTTTTTGGTTATGTATATCCTTTGAGGTATAGAAATTGTTTCTTTCTTTTGTATAAGTCACCAAAGCATGTATTTCATGAAACTGGCTATCCGCACGATATTCGTGCCGATAACGCCGCTACTGGCACGACCCTCATGTGGATATGTGACGTTATCCGCTCGACGCTTAAGTCAATATTTAAATGTTGAATGTCTAGAAAATGGTTACATTTAAATTTGAAAAATTATTATGCATTTGTTTCAAAACTGAAGCAGAATATTAGCCTAACCCCGCCTGCTCGTGTGATCAGCGCCGAGGTACTCCGCTTGCTGAAACACAAGTACAGAATGACCAGGAACTTCATGTCAATAAAAGAGGAATTCTGTACAAATGGTTGGCTTGTCGACCTAAATATTAGCCTTGTAGGAAATTTTCTTTTTAATTAACACAATTATTATTTTGCTGAAATTGTCTTACCTATGAACTTACCTTTAAAAAACGACACTGGCTATCCGCATGACGGTCGTGCCGATAACGCAGCTTATCGGCACGACCGTCGTGCCGATAAGCTGCGTTATCCGCACGACAGGGAAATCGATATCCAAATGTTAAAAATGTTTAGAAATGGATACATTTTAACTTGATAAATATATTACACTGGCTTCAAATATGAAACAGAATATTACACATGCAGGATTTTTTACTTTTTAATTGACAAAATTGTTATTTTGCTGAAATTGGTTTACCTGTGAATTTACCTGTAAAAATCACTCTTGCGTATGCGTAAATGAGAAAGTAATTATCGTGACCTAAATAATAAAATAATGTGGCAGTCCAAAAGAATGAACAACCTTTAATTTTATTAATGGGGTATGGAAACATTTCAGTAACACAATTAAAAAAAAAGCAATGATTATATTTTTCTCCACTGTTAAAAATCTACTGTGATTCAGTTTACATCATCTGGATTAATCAAATCAAACTAGTTTTCGTATTCATAATTCACAAAAATGTTAATTTCGAATGTATTTCAATAGCTTAACACATAATTAATTTATTTAATGACAAATTAATAGTTTAGTGCATACGTAAGCTTGTTAGAAAATCTTATACTCCCGTCGTGCAGATAGCCAATACCTGTAGCATTGGCTATCCGCACGACGGTCGGGCCGATAACGCCGCTTATCGGCACGACCGTAGTGCGGATAACGCAGCTTATCGGCACGACCGTCGTGCGGATAGCCTCAGCCGTAAAAATCAGCCATGCATATGCGTTAATGAGAAAGTAATTATTGTAACCTGAATAATAAAAAAATATTGTAATCCAAAAGAATAAACAACCTTTGATTTAATAACAAAGGGTCAGTGACTGAGTATTGACACATTTCAGTAACACAAAAAATTAACATTTACAATGGTTATATTTTTCTCCATAGAGAAATCCATACTGTGATTATGTTGACATCAGATGAAATAATCAAATCAAATTAATTTTTCTCCTTAAGCATATTCATAATTAACAAAAAATGTTTTTCGAATGTACTTCAGAAGCTATTCTGCTAAAGTTTAAAACACAAAATTAATTTACTTAATGGCAAAATAATAATTATTTTAATGCATGAGTAAGCTTGTTAGAAAATCTCATACTCCCGTCATGCCGATAGCCAATATCTCTAGCACTGTCTGTCCGCACAACTGATAACTCCGCTTATCACATGCTTAGACCTATATTTCCAGCGATAACCGCAAGTTTGCATATGTAATAATGTGTTTCCCTCCCTCTGGTTATCAGCATGGGTGGGCTGATAACCGGAAATCATGCATTTTGAATGGAGAGAGGTTATCATGCCCACATGGGACGTTGTCGTGCGACGGAATGTGATGTCAAGTGAAATGACGTTACATCTTAATCGCGCCATTTTCTTTTTCTACACAGAAATCAACATATTTTTTTTTTGCATTTCTATATAAAACTTCTTTGAATAGAAGATTTTAAGATGTGAAAAACAGATTATCACATGGACATTTTGGTTATCGCTTTTCGTATCAACCCTCGAGCATTATCTGCCTTCGAGCTAAAGCTCTTGGGCACTCTTGGGCTTGATAATGGAGACTCAGGTTGATTCTGCGGGCAATAACCAAAATGTCCATGTGATTATCTCTAATTATCAGCACCGTCATGCGGATAGCCTTAGGTCAACGTGACGGTGACCTATTAGGTATACTTCATGACAATGAAATTAAGAATCAAATAAAACACCCAAAACTTAAGATCTAAGTAAATTTGTGGTGGCTCATGTTTTGTCTACTTCATACACACATCTTCAGCTAAAGCATGGTTAGATATCAATACCATCATATTGTCTGAAATGGAAAAAAAATCAGCTGTTAACAAGTCTTGATTTGAACACATCTCTCAATGAGAGCGAACATATATTCACATGTCACATTGTTTTTCTTTTCACAGTTGCTATGGTATTAGGGATTGTATGCTGCTTCACTATCCATGCACTATGTTTAGTTGGTGGAATCCTAGAACTGTAAGTACTGTAATACGCTTGCTTTCCTTAGACAACCGAATCGAATGAGAACAATGCGGATGAAATAAATTATAAGCATTAAGCAACAATAGGTGGTAAATACCTGTTTGGGAACAACTTTTATCATATGACGTCGCTGTTTTCCAGTGGATAACGTCATGTCATAAAAATCATATGACCACACGTGTAATAACACTTTTGCGGGAATACGTAACGTCATTGACGACGTCCGAAACAACTGTTAATTTTCATTGAAAATATGTCCACTTTGAGGGCGATAAAATCCTATTTTAAAAGTCATATGATAAAACGAATCTTACACTCGTGGTCATTTCATATGAAACTTATTAAACTCGCCGAAGGCTCGTTTAAAAAATTTCATATGAAATGACCACTCGTGTAAGATCCTCTTTAACTCAGATAGTACTGATCTATGGCAAGCTTTTGAGGCATGTTTTTGCAGTCTTATAACAGTCTTTTATTTTATACTTTACAGTGAAAACCTATGTAATATCAAAACTTGATAAAATTGGTATTTTCATTGTCAGATATGAAATTTCACTGATATCAAATCTCACTGATATCAAAAGTCACTAGTGACTGATATCAGCCTATATCTTCACTGTAGATTTTGGATTACTTCTGACGTTTCCATTTACTTGACGTCATTAATTAAATATGTCTCACTTCTAAAATTCAAACGCCTATAACTCCGTTATTTATGAACGAAAACATAAAGTGACGTGGGTATTCATTTTCTTAGAACGCAAGGAACAATGTGGTACCAAAATTATTTGTGTTTTCAAAAGCTTTCGGTTTTTGCATTTTGACTGCCTGCCTTGTGAATTGGAAAATGCCCGTGTATTGTATAAAATAAAAAGAAAATTTGCTTTTTTCGGTGAATACCAAATATATTTCATCTCGTGAGTTGAAAACACAACAATTTTCACTCGTGCTGCGCACTCATGAAAATTCTGATGTTTTCAACTCACTCGATGAAATATATTTGGTATTCACCTCAAAAAAGCAAATATCCTCTATATATTCATTTTATCAGTTGTGTCGGTAGTCTCCAGATGAAGGTTGTGATAAAGAATAAAAATGTATTACGTGTCAGTCAATCAGCTGTGAATGTCTGCCAGAAGTTTCAGACAAATTGGCATACAGGGGTGCACAGTAGACTAGCCTAGTAGTTAGAGTAACAGACTATAGTTGGAGAGGTTGTGGGTTGGACCTCCACTGGTGCTGAGTTGTGTCCGTGAGCAAGACTCGTTAACTCTTCATGAACCGCGATGCGAGAAAACCAGTCTTCGGGTTTCCGACCAAGTCCGACACAAACCGGTCTGTGCAATCACAGAAGAAGGATAGAGGCTGGAAATTTAGGATTTAGAAAGAAGAGAAATTGTACTATCTGTGAAGTGAAAACAAAGGTGCTGATCAGCTTTGCAGTTACTGCGAAGCTGATCTGCGCCTTTGTTTTCGCCTAGGCAAAAATCTGGTTTTCTCATGACGCGGCTCACATAGTACTGGTTCACAGCCAGGAAATTATCGCTCCATCCCAACATGACTAAAGTTGTTGACTAGAACATAAAACCACAAAGCAAACAAAATTGACAAACAGTGTAGGTCCCGATCACACTGCTTCATTTGGTGTTTTCACTTTAATTGCTAATTTCCATCTGAATACAATACCCTCTTTAAGGATGTTCGCTGCCAATGAAAAAGTATTCAAACTTTTTTTCTAACCCCTCTTTTTTGATTCCAAAATACAACACAAGACATTTGATAACAAAATAAATATAGGGTAGTGTGCATTTTTTCAAGCTACAGGCCTCTGAATGAGACCTCTGAGCACCATGTTTTAAATTTAGTAAAATTAATTTATTTTTTAATTCTTTGAAACATTCCTGTCTTGAACAAACATATGCTTAGAATGCTTTCAAAATTCATAGTATTTACGTATTGCAGACTATTTTGGACCAAAAGCAAAGAAAAATTTGCAACTTGAAGTGGATGACAAAATTTTACGATTCCTTTTCCAACCCTACCCCATACTCGAAAAGTCGGAAAATAGCAATATTTTGAAATGTGCGAAACCCATATTTGTTGATTCAAACTTTTTCTTGTATTTTCACACAACATAGAACTTGGTAATATTGTTCGAATAAAAGAAAGAAATATATAGGGTAGTGTGCATATAAGAGAGAACCAACAACTTGAAAATCGCCATTTTCAGCCTTTTTTCGGCTGTTTTGTTTCTTAAAGTCCATTTCATAAAACCACCTAAAATTTTATAACCAGCACACCAAACACCGAAAGACTGACTTAGAAGATCATGTACACATATACTGCAGCTAAAATAAACATCGAACTAGTGCAATTAATTTGAAGATGTGTAATATTCAAGTTTAATCTACCCTACCCCCTAAATTTTACTGACAACTAAAATTATCTGAAATTCTGCAGAAAATGGGGTGAAAAAATGAAGTTTTTTAGATTGACAATTTTCATGGCTCATTCAATGCATATCATCAATATGTATCCAAATATATATTATTAGGAGAATATCTGCAACCGTTTACGAGATATTCAACAAAAGAAAAACCGGAAGTTCCGAAATGTCAAATGTTAGCAGCGAACATCCTTAAATCTTTAAAATGCTTGTTACACTCTTCAGTCAAAACACAAGTTACTTTTGATTTTAATTGTGATGGTTATATTATTAGGAATAATTTTTTAACTCTCACCTTTACTGATTATAGAAAACATTCTCCTTATTTCAGGTGTATAGGATTTCTTGTGGTTGTGTTAGAGGCGCCGTGTTGCTGTCCATTCTTTGACTTTGTAGATAAGATAGGAAAATTCTCAGAAAGTAGGCCATACTGGCAAAAGGGAGCTTTATATACATTGTAAGTTAATGTTGTCTCATTGTATAAGAGCCTTATCATGAGAAATGGGTGTTTCTGGCAGGTCTGACACAATCTGAGCTAAACAGCATATTTAGGAAGAAGGAGGAAATGTACTAAAGATATACAGTCTTCGAGAAATTGTTTCCAATCTGCAGGACATTAGTTTTATTGTTTGAAATATGATAATCAAAGAATTATTTCATAGGACAGTGCCCTTATTTCACTATTGTAATCATAAATTTTGGGAATTTTTGCTAGACATTTGTAAGACATAATGAAACTTTGCTGGTTTTGTTCAGGAAAGAGGGTCTTGTCATTTGGAAAGTAGAACATTGTATTAAATTTTAATAAATGTGAGATTATCCATTGAATAACAATGATGCAATGACGATAAATCACAATGTATTCTTTTATTTCAGAGTAGCCTTGTCTCCACCAATTCTTTGTTTTTCTGCCACAACAGTGTTAGGTAGTGCTCTAGTCTTTGCAACCGGTGTTTTATATGGTATGATGGCATTAGGGAAAAAGTAAGTACTGTCAAGTTGCTTAAAAAAGACTTCAGCCTACTGAAATGGATTTTTATATAATCCCTATCCTGTAAACTAGGGCAAAATAAGAATATTTGTAAACCAAGAGTGCTGTTTAACAAAACGTGATCATATTAGCACAAAGAAACAACATTAATTGAGCCGCGACGCGAGAAAACCGGTCTTCGGGGTTTCCGACCAGGTCTGACACAAACCGACCTGTACAGTCACAGAAGCAAGCTAGAATCTTGAAATTTCGGATTTAAGAAGAAGAGAAATTGTACTATCCGTGTAGCGAAAACAAAGGCGCTGATCAGCTTCGCGGTTACCGCGAAGCTGATCTGCGTCTTTGTTTTCGCCTAGGCAAAAATCCGGTTTTCTCACGATGCGGCTCAATTATGATTGGTCATTAGTCAATAATATTGCCTTTCTTTTTCCATTATATTATTAACACATTTTTGCTAACAGTTTTGCATGATCTTAAAATATACAATTTGTATGTGCATGTGTATCCCAGCGGGCACATGACGTCATAATGACGTCATATCAACGTCGATGCGACGTCATGACGTCGCATCGACGTTGATATGACGTCATTATGACGCCATGTGCCTGCTGGGATGAATGATTATCTTGATTTTCTCTTCAGAGCCAGTCGTGAAGAAATGATAATGAAAGTCCGAGTGAAAGGAGAGGAAGTAGAAATGAAAACAGGGTTAATAGGACATGAAGAGTCAGTGAGTTTACAAGTGCCAGATTCACCTGCCAAATAGAACAAACTACAACGATGAGGAGCCACATCATTAGGAAACTTGTTGTTGTGGGTTTTGATGTAGCTTGACACAAACAGGCATGTGCAGTCACAGAAGAAAGCTAGAGGCTTGAAGTTTGGGGTTTAAAAAGAAGAAAGATTGTACAATCTGTGAAGTGAAAGCAGAGGCGCTGATCACTGCACAGCTGATCTGCATTTTTGTTTTCACATATGTAAAAGTCAGGTTTTCTCATGATGCTGCTCATTTGTGTCATACTGCGATTTTATAGACTTTTGGGTAACAATTTGCAGACCCCCCGTCTTTGCAGATCTGCACACATTGGTGATATTATTTTCATTGGTTTTGCACAAAATCATAGAATGTGGTACTGGTTTGATTTACCTAACAGGTATACTGTGTTTTAGAGCAAAACCAAGTTAAAGAAAACATAAACCCTAATTCTGATATGGGTGAACAGGGTTGAAGGGGTTCAAAATGCAGGTATGTTGGCATGTTGTGAAGATTAACCTTTAGCATGCTGAGCAATATGGTGAAATCGATATTGCATCCCATTGATGTTTGTTCCCAATATTTTCTATGTTTTGTTAATTACAGAATAATTTCAACAAACAAAGTAAACAAATCTACTTTTGGTTTCAAAAGTCTGTGTTGTGCCGATTTCTAGCTTAAAAAATCATCATACATATCATTATCATGTCATATTTTGGGTATAAATGCACCCAATCTTCCATTTCCCAGCGAAAAAAGTGCTGAAAATGCATTTCTAATGCAAAAATAACAAATTCCGACCAAAATCTGCAAAGAAATTGGTCCCGATAACCATGGATGCCATTGTTATTCATGCACAAACTGTCTTCCCACAGCTCATTAATATTATTCATAAGTAGGCAGTGGTCAAAAACTGCGGGAAATTTGAAGGCGTATTTCATGGCGACCACAGTCGCCTCTGGTCAGCACAGATAGATATTCCACAGGCGATCGCAGTTGCCTACAGCATGCTAAAGGTTAAAAGAACATTTTATAGTTGAGTATACAGCCCCTTTCACTCGAGTTTGCCGTTTGAGCATTTAGGTCAATCAAATTTGTACACTCTGGTTTGCCGTTTGTTTGTAAATCGGGTAACTTTTTATTCTATTTTAGAACTGAAACCGTGTCCCAGGTGCCAGGTGTTCTTAAAATCTATTCAGCATTTATCTTTAGGTAATGATGTCACCTCTTCTGATAAAAACATTGTAATTGCTTAGTTAAAGCACATTTTATTTCAAAATTCTTTGCACAAGATATACAATGCATATTAAGAACACACATTTGTAACAGGATAGAGACAAAAGCAGAATTTTATCAATTAAAGCAGTTACCTGATCGGTATCTACGTGGCAAAAATTCCACATACTAAGTAAAAAATTTCACTTGAGTTTGCCGTGTTTAAAGGTCATTTAGTTTGAAGCTGTCACTCAAATCAGCAGATCATTCAATCCAGATGTCTTTGAGGACAACATGAAAAGAAACTCAGATCTTTGGAACGCATGGTCTTCTTGTGTGATGCAAATGCTCAAACGGCAAACTCGAGTGAAAGGGGCTGTAAGAGCAGGTCAATGAAATACTGTCAGTAAGACAAGTACAAAACCAATGATTATATATTGTACACCTATTCAGTGGCACCAGTCGTATTGACCTACAGCTTTATTGCTTGCACATATGATGTAAACTTGGAAAGTTTTGTTTGTTTTGTAGTTTTAAGGTCCCAATCAGCAATTTTTCAGTCATGTCATGATAGAGCGACTGCTTCTGGGGTATTAACCAGCACTTTGGGTAGTTAATATGTCTTGCACAAGGACCCAACTATCCATCAGTAAGAATTGAAATACTGACCTCTCAATTCAGAGTCTGATCCTCTAACCTAAGCAACCGCTCTTCCTGAAACTTGAAATGTTTGTTTTGAGATCAAAGGGCAGCCACGGTTTACGAGGGTTGAGATGTTTATTGTTTTTGTTATGTTTCTGCTCATGATAGAAAAAGTTTGAAGATCACATGTGTACTTGAGCCGTTTCATGAGAAAAACTGTCTTTGGGCTGTCCGACCAAGTCCAACACAAACCAGCCTGTACAGTTACCAGAAAAGCTAGATGCTTGATATTTCGTATTTAAGAAGAAGTATTGTTCTATCCCTGAAGCAAAAACAAAGGTCGTGATCAGCTGTGCTGTTACTGCACAGCTGATCTTCATCTTTGTTTTCACATGTTTAAAAAGCTGGCTTTCTCATGATGTGCTTCATTTATTGTGTCTTCCTTTATGTCAGACAAGGTCAAACCCTTTGCCCCCTTTTATACCAAGTTGTGTTCTTGAACAAGGCACACTAAATCCCCATTGAACATCCTAACATGATCAGGATGTTAATCCACAAAACAGTAGGGTAATAATTCTGTTGTGAAGATGAAAGAAAATAGTCATCTAGTCAGATCTATTCTTGTTTTAATACATGTGTATTAATTTGTATTCTTTATGTTTGAGAAAATACCTTTATTTATCCTTTTTACATTTTGTTAACAAAAAGTTTTTTTTTCTTTCAAGGCATGTTATGTTGTAAAATTTTAATGCTATATCCAGAAGATGTACATGCATTTACCTCAAATTACTGCCTATGAATTACCCCAGTATGTAACTTTTTCATTAGAGCTTTCATTTTAGAGATCCCTTAGAATTTTTTGGACAGTATAGCTGAGGTATCTCACAATTACTCTCGAAGTACATGTACTATCAGGATAACATTTCCATGTAATAGCTACCCCCTTAAACTCCACTTTTCAATAGTAAAACTGGGGTTTGCAGGGGTAGACCTATTTTTCTTATTTTTGCTCCAAAACATAGATTGTGGGCACTCGTTAAAACCGCCTCACCGAGGCGGTTCTAACGAGTACCCACTATCAACGTTTTGAGCAAAAATAAGAAAAATATCAAAATTTTTTAGCTCGACTGCACGAAGTGCATAGAGCTATTGCAGTCACCCTGGTCGTCCACGTTCCCGTGCGCGTGCGCGTCACACTTGCGTTAAAGTCCATATCTTGACAACCACTCATCAGAAAGCATTCATACTTGGACCATAGATACCCTGTAGGGTTAGCTTTCATTCCATGGCATCGGGCCCCTGGGTCCAGGCCAGGGGGTGGGGCTGGAGGTTAAAATCTAGAATACCTTCAAAAATGGCAATTCTTATGTTAAAGTTTTCTAGAAGTCCATATCTTTACAACCACTCATCAGAAAGCATTGATACTTGGGCCATTGACACCCTGTAGGGTCGGCTTTCATTCCATGGCATCAGATCCCTGGGTCCATGCCAGGGGGTGGGCTAGAGGTTAAAATCTAGAACACCATTAATAATAATGGCTTTTCTGTGATATAGTATTCTAGAAGTCTATATCTTGAAAACTTTTTATCAGAGGGCTTTCATACTCGGACCATAGGTACCCTGTAGGGTTGAGTTTCATTCCATGGCATCGGGCCCCTGGGTCCATGCCTGTGGGGTGGGGCTGGAGGTTAAAAACTAGAACACTAAAAAATAGATGTACTGCTGTGTAACTTTTACAAGGAGGCATATCTTGACAACAACTTATCATAAAGCATTCATACTTCATACACTTTAGGTTCCATGACATCGGACCTCTGGGTCGGAGTCAGGGGGGCGGGGCTAGAGGTCAAAATCTAGAACTCCCCGATTTTTTTTTCTTTTTATTTCTTAATAGAAGCAACTTAGGAGGATGGTTGGTCATTCATCTTTTGACTTTGTGACACTGACTTGTGTGTCATGACGGTAAGGGTCGGTTGACCTACTTTCCATGGTTCAGTGAATTTGCCTTATATCCTGACACTCAATTAGTATATTTTCTTACTTCTTGCAGATTATGAGTTAGTACGACCAGGCCTTTGACCCCAATATACTTATGGGTCACTGTGACCTAATTTCACGGTTCAGTGATTTTGCCTTATATCTTGACACTCAATTAGTATATTTTCATACTTTTTTCAGATTATGAGTGAGTATGACCAGACCTTTGACCCCAATATACTTATAGGTCACTGTGACCTAATTTCACGGTTCAGTGATTTTGCAATATATCTCGGTACTCAAATGGTTTATGAACAAACTTCTTTCAAAGTATGTTTGCGTATGACAAGACCTTTGACCCTGAAGTAGTCCTAGGTCACTGTGACCTGATTTCACGGTTCAGTGATTTTGCCTTATATCTTGACACTCAATTAGTATATTTTCATACTTTTTTCAGATTATGAGTGAGTATGACCAGACCTTTGACCCCAATATACTTATAGGTCACTGTGACCTAATTTCATGGTTCAGTGACTTTGCCTTATATCTCGGCACTCAAGTTGTTTATGAACAAACTTCTTTCCAACTATGTTTGCATATGACAAGACCTTTGACCCTAAAGTAGTCCTAGGTCAATATGACCTAATTTCACGGTTCAGTGATTTTCCTTTATATCTCGGCACTCAATTGGTATATGAACATACTTCTTTCACGATATGTATGAGTATGACAAGACCTTTGACCGTAAAGTATTCCTGGGTCACTGTGACCTAATTTCATGGTTCAGTGATTTTGCCTTATATCTCGACACTCAGTTGGTATTTTTTCATACTTCTTTCTGATAATGAATGAGTATGACCACACCTTTAACCCAAACATACTTATAGGTCACTATGACCTAATTTCATGGTTCAGTGATTTTGCTTTATATCTCAACACTGAATGGGTATATGATCATTTTTCTTTCACATTATGAGTAAGTATCACTAGACCTTACTTATAGGTCAGTGTGACCTTTTTTCACGGTTCAGTGATTTTGCCTTGTGTCTTGGCACTCAGTTGGTATATGAACACACTTCTTTCTCAATATGAGTGAGACCTTTAAATCTTAGGTAGTTATAGTTAACTTTCATGGTTCAGTGATTTTGCCTTATTGCATCAAGGCAAAAAGATGTATGAGCATAATGCTTTGGGTTACTAGTCGGGTTTGGCCTTATGTTTGACAAAGGTCAGAAGCAGTCGAGCACGCTGTCCTGCGACAGCTCTTATTAAAGCTAAAAAATCTCTGTTTATTGCATGGGTAAGTTTTTGTAATTAATAGAAGAGAGTACGCCACATCCTTCCTATTCAAACCAATGCTTAATCTACTGCCAGAGCTGATCTGTTTCTTAAATAATATAGACTGAAGTATTGAAGAAGGGACCATGTATTGGGCAAATGATTTTATTGGTAAATGATTGTATTGTTTGTACCGGTAGGCATATGTGTATGATATGTGTGTGTGAAATAGGACTTATCCACTTTAATGTGAAGGTCAAGAATAGCAGCTTTCTTTGGATGTCTAATTGTTGTTTTAATCATTTTACACAAAACTACAGCAGATTGTTTATAAATACACCAATCAAACCAAGAATGTTTAATTTTTAGAGCACATCTTACATGTAATTGTAATTTACTGCTGAAGCGTAAAATACAAGTAATTGTCTTTAAGACTGTATTTTACATTTAACTTTCCTCATCGATCTTAATATGCAGTGTTTGCAAATGTTGTTTCTGTGTTTGATATTTAAAGCTTTGATAAAAGCTTTCGATGGGGATGTATAGTCTTTGCATGTATAATTGAGCCGCCTCATGGGAAAACCAACAATCTGCATATGCGAAAACAAAGACGCAGATCAGCTTCGCGGTAACCGCGAAGCTGATCAGCTTCTTTGTTTTCGCTACTCGGATAGTACAATTCCTCTTCTACTTAAATCTGAAATTTCAAGCTTCTAGCTCTTTTCTGCGCTTGTACAGGCCGGTTTGTGCCGGACCTGTTCGGAAACCTTATTGTTGGTTTTCCCACGAGGCGGCTCAATTGAGAAACTGGTCAGTGTGATGTTCATGTTTAAAATGAGCCTTATCATGAGAAAAAATCTGTTTCAAATATACCTGAATCTGAATGGTTTACTGGTGACAAGCCAAACTGACAATCCTACACCAGGGCGTGCATCATGAGAGAAATTAGTCCCTGCGGGCCTGGCTTTCACAACAGGTTCGAACTTGGACATGCAGTCATCAGACATTTCAGCAAAGGAGATGAGAGAATCAGGAAGGTCATTCCAGTCCCTGATAGTCTGTGGCAGGAAACTGCTTTTGTAAGCTTCTTTGCAAGCTGAACGTACCCATGAAACACCAAGGTTTAACTCCAAAATGTGGCTTATTATTTAGTGTAGAGATTATGAAATCAATATTTAGCCATTCTTTCTCATTCATTGAATTTGAGAAGAGCAATTGTGAACATAT
This sequence comes from Rugalucina vietnamica, assembly GCA_964017185.1. Lineage (NCBI taxonomy): Eukaryota > Metazoa > Mollusca > Bivalvia > Lucinida > Lucinidae > Rugalucina > Rugalucina vietnamica. The sequence continues at coordinate 38,809,744 of OZ024870.1, forward strand.
TGCGAAAATGTGTACAACGTACAGAGCCTTTGAGAGGTGCACAGAAATAGTGATTACTGGTAGTATAAGCTCTGTTTAATGTGTAGAAAGGCTATTAACCAAATTACACTCGGACTGTGATGCCCCTTGCTAACCTATACAGATTGACACAATTTGTCCCCTCTCAAGACACAAGTAGATTTTCTCATAATAAGGCTTATGTAAATTTCAACCAAAGCAATGGAATGTACGCAAATATTTTATTGAATTTTGCACTTTTAAGTGGGTAAATTAATGCATTTGTGAATAATGTGTATTGTTTGTTTACAAGTTGTTTTCATTAGTTCAATGTTCATGATAATGTTCCTATTTATTGTTTCATTCCATATGATTATTTCAACTTTGTTTCATAGTTATGGTGCAATAAAAATGGTTATTTATAACATTGGGTTTCTCCATTATTTCATGCCATGGTGGTTGTGATTGTGTCAGTTTCATATACCATGACCATCTGACAGGTCTGTACAAAGCAGACCCAGACCGGATGGCTCAACAGGCTAATGTTTGCTAAATCAACTGATTTTTTTGCACACATTACTTCTGGCATATATTATTTTTGGTAAAATCATTTCACTATTAGGGTGTACCAGTTCTCAAATTGACAGGGAAAAGTCTAGTGACTATTTTCATCACACTGATGTTCTCAATAAGGAGTTTTGACACTACCACTCTTTGTGAAACTATATTGACTGACTTTAATAACGCAACATTCTACAACAGTTATCATTTGCTTAAAACTGATTAAAAGTTGAACTGAAGCATAAAATAAACATAATATCCTGAATCTTTTAACACCATACACAATATTTATCAAAAAAAAATTTGTTCGCTGAATTCTGTCCTAAAGCTGCATTCTTCACTGTTATCAAGACATATTTTTTCTTAAGAAAACCTAACAGTGGCTACAAGAAAGGGAGTTTGTCAAAACAAAGCATCTCGGGTGATAGCTAACAACCTAAAGCACAAGAGAAAAAGCAAAACAAACATTGGTGCTTTCTTTTAATGTCATTTAAGGCACTAGAATTTTTCGCCGACATCAAATGTAAGGTGCTCAAAACCCAAAGGCATTTGATTGCAGCACCAAACGTTATACTTTTAGGTTACTCCCCGTGCCTATACAATGTGTTCGAAAAAAAAAATTGAATGTGTTGCAATTTTACACTCAAAGTTGAAGCTTTCTTGATATACGTTAAACTGACGTAATAATCACATTTTTTATGCAAATAAAAGCCAACCAACAGGATTCGTTTGGGTTTTGATGTTTCTTTTCAGAAATCATGTTGAATTTTCTGTCCCCATTGCAATTTATTTTTGTTGAATATATCATTAATCATGGACACTGACATTTCGTTTTTGGTATTTAAGTTAAGGACTGATCATACTTTTCAGTCCAATAAATATTTTTTCTGAAAAATCCTTTATTCAGAGAGGAAGAATCGATAATGCAAGTGTTGTGTTTTTAGCTCACCTGAGCCGAAGGCTCACAAGGTGAGCTTATAGGATGGCCATGCTCCGGCGTCCATCCGTTCGTCGTCCGTCCACAATTTCAAAGATCTTCTCTGAAACCACTGGGCCAGTCAAAGCCAAACTTCATGTGGAGCATCCTTAGGAAGGGGGAACAAAAGTTTATATAAATGATCCAGGTCACATGACCAAGATGGCCGCCATGCCCATATATGGTAAAAACCATAAAAAAATCTTCAATGGAACCGGTGGACCGTTTTCAACGAAACTTGGCATGTAGCATTGGGGACTGGCCCATCATAGTTTATATAAATCATGACCTTGGGTTGACCTTGACCTATTTTACGGCAAGGTCAATTTTGGTTACATAGGCTTTTCAATGGAAAAAAGTGAAAACATTGAATTTTTCAGGAAGTTTTGTACCCTGTGACCTGTAAGTTGGTAGATACAGACAACATGTTGAGCTTATGAAGTGATGTGAGTATTAAAGGTCAAGGTCATTTCTTGAATTTGGCCTAAGGTCATTTACAAATTAAATGTTAAACTTAATTTTCTCAGTAACTGCTCAACCAATCAAAGCCAAATTTTATATGTAGTATCCTTAGGATTAGGGATGTCAACCGGAGTCCGAACGTTCGGATCCCGTACCGAAGTTCGGATCCAAATTTTAGCATCCGGACGTTCGCTAAAAAACCAACATGTCCAATATTTAGGTAAATTTCCATTTATATATGTCAAAAATACACAATTTCTACTTAGCAGAATAGGAAACAAGGTATTTAATACGAATTTCCGAACATACAGTATAGTGTCAAAGGTGACTAGAGTGTATTAACAGATTAACAGGACAATACAGGTCAAGGGGAAGCGATAATAAACGAAGAAAGGATTAAAGACAATAATTGGCCTCTTTTGTTTCCTTTTGAAAACGATATGATTCACACTTATCAAGTTTTAAAAATAATAATTATACAGACCGTCGCCCAGCCATGGTTGACAGATATATTTTGGGATTAAACAAAACAAGTATGCTTACTATGATCTTAATTTGACAAATCAAATAGCTGCCCCGTTAATGCAAAGAAGAGACAAATTCAGAATAGTATAAGATTTTCTGCATGTATAATGTGACTAAATTGAATTTGTTTGCTAACGCGCCAGTTTGACAAAATGGGAACTCGGTAGTAGTTTTGAGTAATGCTGTTTTAGCGCGATGTTTGTTACTTCTGCGAATGAAAATGAATTTTCCGCCTAAATTGCATGGCGTTTCGTTTCTGCGTCACATCAACGGAAAACAACGCCAAGCTCAGTAACTCTTGATTATGAATGTTCTTTTCAAGGGAGCACTCGATTAACACACATGTATATGCACATGTAATATTATGACCTGATCCGAAAAAAATGCGAACGTTCGAACCATCCGGATGTTTGTTTCCGAACGTCCGAACCTTAAATCTGACACAGAATGACATCCCTACTTAGGATGCGGGGATGAAAGTTAATATAAATAGTCAAGGTCACATGACCAAGATGGCCGCCATGGCTTTAAATAGCAAAAACCTTTAAAAATCTCCTTCTCCAGAAGCAGAAGGCCTATGATTTTGAAACCTGGCATGAAGCATCAGGGGGAGGAGCTCTACAAAGTTTATATACTATGCAAAATAAATTTAGCCATTTTTTATGTTACATATAATTTTGATCACCTCAGAGCAATTTTGGACATTTCTTTAATTTAAATGACAAGAACAGTGTCTGAGGCACATGATATAAAAATTAATGTTTACATTAATTGCAGTTTATGGGAATTGCAATATGTTGTTTTCCAGTGTATTTTGTAGACCAGTATATATGGCCTCATTTTAATAAAATACTGCGATTCAAATACATCAGTTGCTTGAAAGCTTCTGATTGAATTAGGCTAAAACTGTATGCAGGAGATTATAATTTTTCTATATGAAGAATTATAAACTCCTGCCCTGGGAGTTTCTCTTTGATACAGGTTTCTTAAAGTTGGATGACAATATTTATCTATAGACAAATGAAATAGAATATGTATGCAGAATGGAGAATATTAAAATTGGAAATGACGGATTTTCAGGGTCAGAATATATTCTAGTATGCCATAATGTAAATACATGTATGGTTTTGTTTGTTACATACTAAAGAGTATAGAAAGAGCTTTGGAACTATGGAACTATATACCAAAACAGGTTTCTTAGGCTGTATTATGTAGTGCTCGAGAACTCTTAAATTGTGTTTGTATGCAACATTATGACAAGATTACAGTTATGAAGGACATATATTGACAAGTGGTGCTAGTGTGTTATCAAATTGAGATACTTATAAATACATTCCAGAACAGTAGTTGAATGCACAGCAGTTTAGCTGAAGAGACATTGTGCTATTCATTAGTGGTATGAGGATTGTTGCTCATGAAATGCTTGTAAACAGTTTACATGGTGATTAACAGTCGAGGCTGACAGAGACAAGTACTTTATTATCATGGTGAATCCTTTCTTGTTTGTTAAACAATACAAGAATGACTGCTTCAGGGAAGGAAATTGAAAGTCAAACCAATAGTGTATGATTAATCTGTTGCCTATGTACTTAATTGGTGTGAATTCTCAAACTCTTTAAAACCATGGATATGTCTCAAAGTCACATGTTATATCTAAACCTAAATTTGAAGACAGACAATGTTTGACATAACAAGTTCGAGGTTTGAGAAATGAATGAAGTCCAGTTATTTTGAGTACCCCTACTGTCCCAAAGACATCTGCTGAGAGTGTTGATGTGAAGGATGTATAACTGTCATGTGACGACACCATATGAACCTGAGATTCCTTATATCCTACTACAAGTTGATAACATTAAGCTAAAGAATCTAATCTAGTGCGGCACAGAGGCTCATGGCGATGCACAGTGGCTAAAGATAAGTACTTTTGTAATAATAATAATAATAATAATAATAATAATAATAATTTCCTTGAGAAACCTCAAGTAGATACAGTTTACAGTCAGACATTCAGAGCATAACTTTACTTTGAAATATTCACAGGTCATACATGTGTATGGTAAACATAATTTGAGGGTAAAAATGTTTTCTTTGACTATGCTGCTTTACCTCTCATGATAACTGTTTGTACCATATGTGGAGGGGCTTCTGTACTTGTTAGATTTTATGTGTGTGATTTGTTGATTAGCCTGATCAGAATGGCATTACTTATAATGTATATTTGAGCAGTCTGATCCACAAATACCTGTTATTAAGGCAGACTGATTTATAGTATAACATGTGAGCCATGTCATGGTAAACCAGCTATGCAGACTTACACAAACGAATGACTTTATAAACTGAGATGTCTGATCAAGTTAGGTGTTTTAAACTGTGTAGCAACAATTACAGCATAATTACATCTGACATGATTTAGCATGATTTGTATATTAGAACTAGATTAACTGGGAACCCACAAGCTGTGTTTCCAGCACTATCCAGCACTATTAAGACCACCACTGGCTTCATTTCAGCTGACCTGAGATTTAGGACTCATTCAACAGTAATCTTGTTCTCAGGCAGGACTGATGCACAGACTGATCCAGGCCTGGCCTAGTTTCATCCAATATAACACAAGTTTTCTCTCAAAATCATGTTTATACAGGCCACCACAATATTAATTTCAATATGTTCAGGAATTAATGATGTGCCAGTTTTTCAGTACATTTCCGCAGATCTATATTAAAATGTTCTCACTGTACACATATTAGAGAGCTGGCTTCTATGTGGCTTGTTGAGGTGGACTCCGCTAAGGTCAATCTGGATCTTGTTAGTTGCATACATGCGTTTTGGTTTTCATGTTGCTTTGTGGCCACTACTTATCCAAGCTCTGAAGCAATGTTGATCAGGAGGAAAACATAACTTCTGACAGTGTTAATGCTCACCTACAGACAAGCCAGATTCCTAAGAATTTTGTCATGTAATTTAAATAAATAAATAAATAAATATATATATATATATATATATATATATATATATATATATATATATATATATATATATATATATATATAATAAATAAATGCAGCATGTTAGAATTTGCAGGGGATATAGGCAGGGCATGACTTGCTGATCTATGTGCAGCATGATCAGATTCTGACTGCTCTATCAAGATTTCAACTAGCACAATAAATGCTAAATAATGTAATTTGCTATATATTTCAGATTTATTGGAAACTGATGTATACCTGTACGCTGGCAGATCATCAGCAGGTTTTCAGTGCTGCGATATATTTCACAGGGTATGGACAAACATGAAGTCAGTACTTTATGCCTGACCTTCTATGACCACTCCCAAGCGAACATTGAGCATACAAGACCAGAACTTTAGAACTTGATGCCAATAGCTCTGATCAAACTAAATGCAATGTTTTGTGCTACTTCTTTTATTGTATTTTATGATAACAGTAAACATTATTTTTGCATGTTTAAATATGTTTAAATATGTTTAAATATGCAGGATGATTTCACAGATGCAGTCATATGCAATTTATGCATTTTTATATCAAGGTTTTGAGCTAAGTGTTTTTGCAATATTGATATGGCTGGATGAAGTTGCCAGATGATAGTTTTCTTCAAACAACAGATCAACAATTCTATTTTAGGGCACTAATAGGAAACAGTTTAATTAGTGTAAAGTTTGGAACAGGATTTTCAGCTATAAAAAAGTATACACTCATATATGGATGAGGTGTGCTGGTTAATCAGTATTTCTACTTCAGTGTCACTTGATAACACTCACAAGACATTCCCTGTACTGTGTACAATGATAATTAAACAAACAGACATAAGTTTAGAGTTTATTACGGTACTTTATGACAATTTCACATGAACTTTGATATGGCATCAACAAGCTAGCAGCTGTCAACAATGTTTTCATCAAATGTTATTTTAATTTCCTGGGTTTGTTATATGTGTTGACATCTTATTTATAGGTTGGCTGGCAAGTAACTCTGAAAAACATTTATATGTCTGACATTTGCAGTTTTGTAAGGTTATTCAAATAATGAAACATTACTTTGTTCTTCTTGTAAATTATGACACAGCTTTAATAATCTGTGTTCAAAGTATACATGAACCTTAGTTCTAATATATTTAATTCTAGATAGACAATAACCAGGACATGTGGTTGAGTCTTACTATCTATTGGCTATTATGTTTGCATGGGTCAGATTTTAGGCAGCAATCCCAAGATGACCATAACTATGTAGTGGGATGTTAAGCAAAGAATAACAAACTAACAATTTATATACATGGCCTTAGATGTTTACATGGGGCACAATGTAGTATCTCAATATGACCATAACTATTTACTGGGATGTTGAGCAACATTATCATACAAACATTTTTATATTGATGGCACTGGTGATAGTTCGAGTCAGAATAAAGGCAAAAGTTGGATTTGACCATAACATATTGACTTTGGCGTAAAGCAACAAACAAACTAGAGCAACTAACAACAATTTTTTTTTTTCCATACATGGCCTTGGTATTTACTTGGATCAAAAGCATCTTGATGTGACCATAGCTTAAAGTATTGTGGTATTGACCTGAATGTTAGCAGCAAACAAACAATAAGCAAACAAACAAACAAATGTAGGTATAATGCATGGGCAGACAAACAAACATTGTGAAGATTTCTAACATGGAATCTGCTTGTAAAGGTTGCCTAACATGGGACCTCTCTCTGTAAAGACTTCTAACATGAGGTCTAAAAAAAAAAAAAAAAAAAAAAAAAAAAAAAAAAAAAAAAAAAAAAAAAAATCCTGTGAAGACATGCATGAGTCTACTCGATGTAAAGGTTGCCTAACATGGGACCTCTCTCTGTAAAGACTTCTAACATGAGGTCTAAAAACTAAGAAAAAAAAAAAAAAAAAAAAAAAAAAAAAAAAAAAATCATGTGAAGACATGCATGAGTCTACTCGATGTAAAGGTTGCCTAACATGGGACCTCTCTCTGTAAAGACTTCTAACATGAGGTCTAAAAACTATGAAAAAAAAAAAAAAAAAAAAAAAAAATCCTGTGAAGACATGCATGAGTCTACTCGATGTAAAGGTTCCTAACATGGAATCTGTTTTTGTAAGGTTCTAACACAGGACCAGTATTGAAGAAAAAACAAAAACAAAAAAAAAACAAAAAAAAAAAAACATGGAATCTGTTTTGTAAGGTTACCTAACATGGGACCAGTATTAAACAAGTAGGTATGTAATTGGGGGCCTAACATGGGACCTAAACTAACATTTAACAAGAAGACAAGCTAACTTTGTACCATGCAATTGGTAATCAAACAAACAAAAGCAACAAACTACAAACAACAACCAAATGTAAGTTACGATTGTTATGCATGGTCTACTTGATGTAAAGTGCTCTCAGACCGGCTCATGTCAAGGACCTAACATGGCTTCTAGCATAAGGTCTAAACCAACCTAATAAATGTGAAGCACATTTTTAGTGAACAAAGCAACACTCAAGACATATGCGCAACAAATTGCTTATGCAACTGTTTAAGTCAAGGTGTTTGATACTGGTACATGTCCATTGACAATTAATCAATATAAACTGGTACCTTGACAAATGAATATAAACTGGTAACTTTTCAAATGATCAATATAAACATTAATTAATAAACTAATAAATACAGTCTACTGACTGTTAGATTTCTAACATGGAGTCTGTTTTGTAAAGGTAACCTAACATGGAACCTGAATGCAATGCTTCTAACATGAAGTCTATGCCTAACATGGCACCTTTGGAATTAAAAAAAAAAAAAAAAAAAAAAAAAAAAGCAAAAAAAAAAAAAAAAAAAAAAAAGCACACAAACATGGTCTGGAGTCTTACAGGCTACATGTAATTAGAAAGGCTCTCAGCCAGTAAGTCAAATACTAAATCTAGTTGGGGACCTCAAATGGCATTCTTATGAGATCATTTTAATACTGGGGCGTCTGCCGTCTAATAGTCATGCTGTATCTGCTTTTACTGAATCACTGTTTGCATGTCTGGTTTTGCTTAAAGTCTATTTTTCATTATGATATTGGGGGTGTGTACAATCATGGCTATTTGGGGCTATCTCCTGACTGGGTCATCCGATATGGGCGATTTTCACAAATAAGTAGTTGTTATTTGTTCATGATTGCCCAAATATCCAATAGATTTGTTATTATAAGTAAATGTTATTTTGGCTAATTCTTCTGTTTGCCAGTTGGTGCCATTTCTGATGTACATTTGAGGCCAGCTCAGATCTTCAACAATTCATTTCTGAACAATGACTGGTCTCTTTGTCCCATCCTTTGGCACCAACTTGTTTTCAGAGAACCAGTCATGGGACTGGCCCCTGAATGCCAATCAGGATAGGTTTTCTGTTTTCTATTTAAGATTATGTAGATTGTGGGTATTGATAGAAGAAATGATTTAAGAATTAAATATGTAAATTGTTAATATTTTTGTTTTGTGTCTATTCCCATAAAATAAAAATTAATGTTTACATTAATTGCAGTTTATGGGAATTGCAATATGTTGTTTTCCAGTGTATTTTGTAGACCAGTATATATGGCCTCATTTTAATAAAATACTGCGATTCAAATACATCAGTTGCTTGAAAGCTTCTGATTGAATTAGGCTAAACCATCCTCCACCCCACCACCACCATTGTCATAATGGACACAGGGGTTCAGTCCTTAGATATCCAATAGATTTGTTATTATAAGTAAATGTTATTTTGGCTAATTCTTCTGTTTGCCAGTTGGTGCCATTTCTGATGTACATTTGAGGCCAGCTCAGATCTTCAACAATTCATTTCTGAACAATGACTGGTCTCTTTGTCCCATCCTTTGGCACCAACTGGTTTTCAGAGAACCAGTCATGGGACTGGCCCCTGAATGCCAATCAGGATAGGTTTTCTGTTTTCTATTTAAGATTATGTAGATTGTGGGTATTGATAGAAGAAATGATTTAAGAATTAAATATGTAAATTGTTAATATTTTTGTTTTGTGTCTATTCCCATAAAACAATGGATTTAAAAACGCCATCCTTTAAAGAGGCTTCTGGAACAATCAACAAATACAGAAAGATTCTTAACCACTGAACACAATGCAAACAGCTGACTTTTGTTTAGTACATCAGGCCCATCCTTTTCAACCCCTCTATGAACGTTTTTGAGTATGTGACAAGTGAGATTGGGCTTTTTCAGCTTTACCTGCCAAAAAATGATGTCAACGTGTTGTCAATAGGTCGAAATTGCCTTAATTTCTGGTAACTTGGTTTCCATTGATTTTATAAAAACAAAACAGGACAAACTAAGCACAATGCAGCCAATAACGTGGTCAGTAACACTTGAAAGATTCAGAGCCATAATGTGTCATGCTAGTGAGATAACGCTGACGTAAAACTCTTCATTTAAGCTCACGTTATAAAGCCAAGATAGGGAATTTGACAAACTCTCTTTATTTTAACATATCGGTATGCACTCATTGCCGATTTTCGGGAAATTCCAGCTAGAAATGTAACTGTAAGGCGATAACGTAGGAGCAAAAGAAAAAACGTTGAATTCAAAAACTTAAATCTTAATTTCTCGGCGACAAAATTTTGTTTTCCTTTGTTTTGATGACTAAAGAGTTGCTTAAGCATGATTTTGGTTTCCCACTTTAAGCAGACCTGCAAGTTTTGATCATGTGTCTTAAATTGTAACGTCACGTCAGTATCGCCGTAAGGTTTGATTTTTTTTAAATGTTTCACTTGGAAGCTCTTGCCGAAAGGTTACCACTTAGGTCCATATTCCAAAATATGACTTTTATTCATTATGTGCAGAGACTGGCGAATGTTACGAAAATTGCTAAATTTAATTTGCCTAGTATAGCTCGGCAAATAGGTCACTGTATGGGCGTTACCTTATGAATACGTTATTGGGTATGGTCTACTTTTGACCTAGGTAAAAGCTAAAGGTATACAGTTGAAAGACTCAACTCACATGTTGTCCGTTAGAATGAAAATCCGAATTTGTCTAGTTTACTGAATTGGACAAAATTGGTAGCTGATCTTTAACGGTAAAATATGTGACAGCGCTCTAGGCTGACTGAACTCGACTTTTCTATTATCTTCCTACTTGAACAGATGGACTAGCCGACCACGCCCAGATATGAATATTAAAGTTGCCGCCCATACAGTGACCCATTTGCCGAGCTATATATAAATCATGACCCTGGGATGACCTTGACCTATTTTACGGCAAGGTCAATATTGGTCGCCCATGCATTTGAATTGGAAAAATTGTCAAAAAGTCATTTGACGGGAAAAGCTTTATGGAAATGGGCAAATGGACTGAATATTTATGATTCTGAAAAAAAAGGACCCCAGGGGCAGGTCTGCCCCCACCACCCCGAGGAATGTACATGTATATTACCATAATATTCAAAGATCTTTTTCTCTGAAACCGTTTGTGTCTTGTTGAGTATTCTTAGGAAGGGAGAATGAAAGTTTATAAAAATGGTCAAGGTCACATGATCAAGATGGCCAACATGGCTATAAATAGCAAAAAAACTTTAAAAATCTTCCTCTCCAGAACCAGAAGGCCTATGATTTTGAAAGTTGGCATGAAGCATCAGGGAGAGGAGCTCTACAAAGTTTATATAAATCATGACCTTGGGATGACCTTGACCTATTTTATGGCAAGGCCAACATAGGTTGCCCATGCATTTGAATGGGGGAAAGTTAGTAAAATGTAATTAAATGGGGGGAAACTTGCTGGGAATATGCAAATGGACAGAAGATTTATGTTGATGGAAACAATGTCCTCAGGGGGTTGTCTGCCCCCGCCCCTGGGCTATATACATGTATATGACCATAATATTCAAAGATCTTCTTCTCTGAAACCACTTGGCGAATCAAAGCCAAACTTTATGTGGAGCATCATTAGGAAAGGCGAATGAAAGCTAATATAAATGGTCCAGGTCATATAACCAAGATGGCCGCCATGGCTATAAATAGTGAAAACCATTATAAATCTTCTTCTTCAGAACCAGAAGGCCTTTGGTTTTGAAACTTGGCCTGAAACATCAATGAATACAGCTCTACAAAGTTTGTATAAATCATGACCCTGGGATGGCCTTGATCTATTTTACAGCAAGGTCAGCTTAGGTTGTATATCCTAGTTCTCAGGTGAGCGTTTACAGGACCATTGGTCCTCTTGTTAAAGTCTGTGAGTATAAATCAATCTAATATCTATAGATGTGCAGTTTATTATCATCAAAATAAATAAGGTCACCCAGTAAACTAATGACACCAGAGAAGCAAACTCACAACAATGCCACAAAACATGATTTATCCTGTTTTCTTGTTCTCAAGGCAAGTGGTATAAAAGAACTACTCAATTTCACATTTATAAGTGTAATTTTATTATATTTGTAAACATAGATAAAAATTCTATATGAAATGCATTATTTTAAACTGATAAAACTTAACATACAGCAAATTTTACATCACATACACATTCACTAGTAATGACAACTTTAGACCACACATGCGTGTGCTAATCCTGTGAATCAAACACAGACAGGCTACCAACTGTACCAATTTTGCTGGCTGGTCACATATTTCTTGACATATGGCTGGAATATGAGCCGTGTCATAAAAAAACAGAATTTTGCCTATGCGAAAACAAAGGCACAGATCAGCTGTGCAGTTACAGCAGTAACTGCACAGCTGATCAGCGCCTTTGTTTTCGCTGCATGGACAGTACAACCTATCGGAAATTTCAAGCTTCTAACCATCTTCTGAGGTTGCACTGACCGGTTTGTGTCAGCCGTGGTCGGAAACCCCGAAGACCGGTTTTCTCACATTGCCTCTCATATAAGTAGTTCCAGTGGTACATGATTACTTGAACAAAGATTTACATGGTATTATAAACTGAACTTGGATGCTGCATGTGCTGGTTTTACTCTTGCTGAGCCACAAACAAATACACATACAAAAATATTCTTTTGGGACTTATGATTGTGGATATTTGGATACTTTGTCTTTGGCAAATGATAATACACTATACATGTACATATTTTGCAAAGGCCTAGGGAATTTAAGGCCTGATTTCGGCCTCATAATTATGTTGGTAAGAAATTGAATTTTGGAATTTTGAGGAGAGAAGTATTGTAAATAGCAGGTATAGGTCCCTGCTTATTAATTCTAGCACAATTATCACATTGAAATTACACATGTTGCCATGGCAATGCTCCAAAAAGCATGGAAATACCATTTATTGCAATTTTGGGTTTACTTTTTCACCATTCAACTTCATTTTCAACTACCGGCCCACGCGACGAACAATTTCTTATTATGAAATGATTATGAAGTATCATCCAGAAGTATCATTTTGTTCGTTGTGTTGGCTGGCCCTTAAAAATAAAAAAAAAAATGTGTTCAGAAATAGTCAAAAATAGACGAAAAAGTACAAAATGTGCTCTATCTATGGTTCTTCTGGTCATTGCCATGGCAACGCTTGTAGGATAAATGAAGTACTTGTTCTTGTTTTTAATAGAAGAGACATATGGCTGTTTTGAGAAACAGTTTTCTCACCTTAATTCCAAAATTTATTTTTTAGCAAAATCTGAGGCCAAAATCAGGCGTTAAACGCCCTGGTCCATTCCAAACTAAAGCTAATAGGATCACTTCTAACGGATTCTTTGTCAAACATCACAAAAACATACCTCATGGTCTCATAATGATAAGCCTGTCTGTGTGGGGAAGTTTTGAGCTAGCAGAACCCTTAGTGTGCCGTGTATGCACTTATTCAACATCTAGGAGTGTATCTGTCCACCATTAAGTACATTACCATATCTGTTCTAATTAGCGCACAGTGTGCTTTACTTTTCAAAATAACTTAAAGGTAACAAAATTTTTGTTCTAATAAGCACACACTAGCAATGAAAATAACACATAAATTGCTAGAGTTATAATATCAAAAATACCAATTATGATGCCATTTGAGTATTCCAATCATTGATAAACAGTGTTTGATCACCTAATATTAAGTTTTAATATGATTACTATAGGGATCAAACATGATTTTCCATTCATTAACATTCGCTAGGTCCCGAGGGGAGTGTTGAAAACCGAGGGCGTAGCCCGAGGTTTTCAACTCCCCGAGGGACCTAGCAAATGTTAATGAATGACAAATCATTTTTGATCGCTATTATTACATAAATTCTGCACAAACGAAAGAAATAATGGCGAACTGTATTTTACAGCCTCATCACATTTCCAAACGCGTAAAAGCTTCCATTTATTTGCTCGTTCCGGGCGGACTTCAGTTTCTCATTATCAGCACGTGCTTTGCGTAGCGCCTGGTAACGAGCATAAGTAAAAGCTATATATTAACAGCACGTGAGCGCATGAATTGCAATATTAATACATGGCCTTCTCTTCATTAATAAACGGCTGTTAATATTGTGCAACACGGGTATTTATGCAATAATATGGTATTACTGGGCATAAGACTTATGATGATCAAGGTAGATAACAATCTGAAACAAAAGAATTTTGCTAATAATGTACATGTAATGCAATGACCAAGAAACATCTTTTAAATTGTGTTCACATTTGCATAAACTTAATAGCCATGTCAAAAGAAAACATTGCTAGCAGGTTTCTGTCCAGTTTGGGCTCAAAACAGCTAACCGCAGACAAGCAAAGGGTTTCAAGTGCTGATATACAACTAGATAACAAGCATGACTAAGAAAAAGCCCATCTGCACCACTATTTTGATATAGGCATACACGTCATAAGTTCTCCAATGAAATCACTCATAAATATGCACTCAGTATACTTCTAGAACTTAACAATTATTACAGTACTTAACAATTGAGCTGCCTCGTGGCAAAACCAACAATGTGGTTTTTGAACAGGTCTGACACAAACCGAGCTGCACAAGCACAGAAAAGTGCTAGATGCTTGAAATTTTGGATATAAGTAGAAGAGGAATTAAACTATCCATGTAGCGAAAACAAAGGCGCTGATCAGCTTCGCGGTTACCGCGAAGCTGATCTGCGTCTTTGTTTTCGCATATGCAGATTGTTGGTTTTCCCATGAGGCGGCTCAATTATTACAACACATTATAAGAAAACTTAACATTGGCACTATAAACTAACATATCATTCAAACATAAATTATCACATTCAAACACAATTAAGAACCATAGAACTCAAAATATCTATTCTTACACTATTGGAATTCCATATTTCAAGTCGTCTTGCAAGTAGTCATTCTCCTAAAAGTATTTCCTCATTAAGCCTCAGTCCTTCGAAGCCTTGCCTCAAGCTAGAGGCTGTCTAAAATGAACCTTAAGCATACATTTTCAAAATCTTAAAATCTCTCTACACCTGCATTGAGAATTGTTATACATATATTCTATATCTGCATTGGAACATCTCTAGTTTCCAAATTTTGATTATGCAATACATTACTTAATACTTCCTAGCATCAAACAGCGGCTGTAAAATGTTTTCATCATCAAATTCTTGGGTTAGGAGCAAGCATATATACTTTTGTTACAGTATGTAATTCCAACCTAACTGGCACATCACATTAAAAAACATGCAAACATCTTATTTAAAAACATGCAAGGCAGTGCTAAAGTGAATATAGATTAAACCTCAGTCAGTTCTGCCTAGTCAGCGAGGACTAATATTGACAAGAACATGGTTTCAACTTTCAAGACTTACAACATCCATGCATGCTCTGTCTGAGGGTGCTGCGTTTATCTGAGCAAATTCGAACACCAGTTATAAGGTCGGAAGTTGTCCAGTGGCAAATAGGCTGAAAACAGTTTCTCTCAGTAAACTTACAGTTAAGCTTTGAAGAGAATATAATTATGCATATTTAATTGCTAATCAAGGCAAGCTGATCTATAACAAAATCATAAAATACTAAAGTCATATGTCAAAATGAGCGAAAACAAAGCTTTAATAACTACAATTCATAAAGAATTTTACTTACTTTGTACAGAAAAATTTGAGCCACTGCATCAGAAAACCAACAATTTGCATATGTGAAAATAAAGGTGCAGACCAGCTTCGCAATAACCGCAGAGCTGATCATAAACTATCTGCACCTTTTTTTCTTTCGCTACATGGATAGTACAATTCATCTTCTTTTTAAATCCGAAATTTCAAGATTCTAGCATGCTTCTGTCACTGTACAGGCCAATTTGTGTGGGACCTGGTCGGAAACCCAGGTTGAAGGTTTTCTCAAGCCAAGGCTCATTCTTAAAAACAAAAGGAAGCTATAATAAATTAAGAAATATACAAAACACATGAATGAGTAAACAACATGCATATTAAGAATTTTTTCATTTAAAGCTGCATTATAACTATCTTTGGAAAGAAAAGTTTTGGAATAAATAAACATATACATGATACACAAGTATAAGCGTTTTCAAAACGCTTGCGATCTCTCAGCACTATTTTCATTGTATGACCACGTATAAACCCATGGCAATAACCACAGACTGAAAAGACTCTGGCAGCTCGCTTCAACATGAGCTTCATACCCGAGCCGGCATGCGGTATTAAGTGTGACCCAATCAGAGCTGCCTCGTCCAATCAAGTCCGGAAGTCGGTGGTCGATTATCAACAAGATTCCAGCCCTGTTCAATTATATATGCACTCTCACCATGGGGAGATCGCAAGAAGGTACAAGTGTTCCTTTGTGTGTTCTCAGGATTCACTGAAAAATTCTTAGTTATTCAAAGAGCAGTTAAGTTTCCAGTCAGAGTGAAAAAGAAACTTAAAAGATAAAACCCACACAACCAAACTTGACAAAAATTGTCTTTATCTTATAATGATTGCTGCCGCTCAAAATCAAATATTAACCATGCAGTCCTAAAAGTCTTCAAAAACATGTTTACAACACAACAAATCATAAATCCTCTCACAGATATATATGCCCTTTATGAGCATTGTTTAAAATTGGAGCCACCTCGTGGGAAAACCAACAATGTGGTTTCCGAACAGTCCGACACAAACCAGCCTGTACAAGCACAGAAAAGAGCTAGAAGCTCGAAATTTCGGATTTATGTAGAAGAGGAATTATACTATCCGTGTAGCGAAAACAAAGGCGCTGATCAGCTTCACGGTTACTGCGAAGCTGATCTGCGCCTTTGTTTTCGCCTATGCAGATTGTTGGTTTTCCCATGAGGCGGCTCATATAACATGCATAAAAACTTGTATCACAGAAACATGCTTTGGTATTAAAACAAGTGTAATTAACAATGGCATGCATCAAAAAGAATAAAAGATCAGCATTTTCTTAGCTTTCATTCAGTGCATTATAAAGAAAATTAAGCCAGTGTACCCTCAATGTTAAAATTCAGTTGGAACCTGTTATCATGCATCATAAATAAAATTATAAATGAGCCGCCGCATGGGAAAAACCAACAATCTGCATTGGCGAAAACAAAGGCGCAGATCAGCTTCGCAGTAACTGCAAAGCTGATCAGCGCCTTTGTTTTCGCTACACGGATAGTACAATTCCTCTACTTTCTAAATCCAAAATTTCCAACCTCTAACCATCTTCTCTGACTGTACAGCCTGGTTTGAGTTGGATCTGGTTGGAACCAAAATTGTTAATTTTCTCACGCACAGGCTCAAATGTTTCTGAAAGTTGTGCAATGACTTGGTGATCATATGCAGCAATTTGTATGAAAAAAGCTACTATTGTTTCTCTATAAAAATCCATATATTTAACAAGTTGCAAACTAGAAACAAACCATAGCTTAAAATAAAAAGGCTTGCGATGCACAACTGCTTCCTGCTTCTGTAAACTTTTTTAAGGTCAAATCATGTTTAAATTTTGAATTGATGAAATTTGAATGGCTCTAAAGGTAGTTGTCTACGCTGTCTATCAATTGACAATTACAGCACTAATAAACTGATGTTTGCATATTTACATGCAGGGTTAAGTTAATTTCATGCTTAGTTGTGTTGAGCATGAAGAAAAATGAATAACCTGTTGCCCTGAACTACTTTTAAACCATAAGAGTTACACCATGAGAAAAGCAGTTTTGCCTTTGTGAAAAAAGACCCAGATCAGCTGTGCAGTAACTGCACAGCTGATCATTGCTTCACAGATAGTACAATCCCTTTGCTTCTTATATCCAAAATTTCAAGCTTCCGGCCCTTTTCTGCGACTGTACAGGCCAATTTGTGTCTGACCTGGTCAGAAATCCCAAACACCGGTTTTCTCACGTCGGGCTCCATAAAATCCATGATTCCTTCCGGCAGTGATCACCAGATCAGTATTATTTCTAACTATTACTGCCGGGTCCCGAGGTTATAAAACTGTTTTCATGCTCAGTTCAGGTGAGACTTAAATTTATCCTGCTGATAAATGTTAAAATGCCAACAATTGTTGGCATTTTAACATTTATCAGCAGGATTGTTGGCATTTTAACATTTATCAGCAGGATAAATTACAGTCTTATGGGATTTTTGCTGGAATGTTTAACTGATTTTGGCTATTTTAGCATTTATGAGCTATTGAAATTTCGTGCTCAGCTGAGCTGAGCATATTAAACATTTGATAACCTCGAGGCCAGGTCTGTTTTAACGCTGAGATTCCAACTTTTTTTTCTCGCTCTTCTCGGCAGTGACAATCACCAGAGTCTGGTGTGAGTATAATTTCTGGCAGCTATGGATAGGAAGCTAGGGTCTCTGTTATATACAGTCCAACTACTCTGGTCTGACGGGGTACGCATTCCGGAGTGTACCACTCTCTCCTCTTCTTTTGACACAAATGGATTCCTGAAATTTGGAAATTTCAATTTTTACAGGATATGACAATTTTTACAGGGTATGACTATTAGTGTAATGGGCAAATGCAAATGAGCAAAAAACTTATCTTTTATTGTATTGTTACCAAAAACCCCTAGGATAGCTTTTAAACACTAGAATTAACCATTTAGCACATGGAAATTGAATTCAATCTGCCACCAAAGAAAGCTGAACCAAAAGGTCATTATAAGGATCAAAAAGCTTTGAAAGCAAAATGACTAGGAGGAGAAATGATGTTTGAATAACACGTTTTTGTCTACATGCATGCCAAGGTTCATATGATACCTACCTAATTTGTTTATCTTCTACCCTGGTATGATTGACCTTCATATGACCTCTACGACCTTGGTAGTCATGGTGAAGATTTATATTCTGTAAATAATCATCCGCAGTCATATGTCTTTTCAACACAGGAGTTCTTCTCCGTAACTCAGCAGAATCATTCCTTTGTAAAGACCGAGGATCATTCCTCTGAACTAACAGAGGATCAGAGTCATTTCTCGGTATACCGGTGGGTGTTGGGTCTCTCACTATAGCATTATGGTTAAAATTGCCTCTGTTTATATTGCCCACTGTTTTACTGGAAGGTCGTTCTAAAGGAGGTGAAGGTCGTATCAACTGTGGCGACTCGGTGTTGCTATAGTTACCCAGTCGACTACCAGAATACATCTGTCTACCTACTTTCCATGTATCACCCGCCCTGTCAATACAAAATTAATATCAGAAATGTTCAAACACAAATACACTTTGCGTTAAACAACCTAATTTGTAACTAAACTTTGTGATTCAAAAAGGAGGTTACACCACAATGTAATACTGTAAGCTCTGAAATAAGTTCACAACTACCTTTTTTGCCAATATTCACGAATTCTTTGCCTTAAAGTTCTTGCTAATAAGGATTTACTATAAGCTTCATATTCTGTATAAGTAATCGCTCGTGAATTCAATTTAAGAACTTGCTACATGTATCAATTCTAAAAGAAAATTCACACCATGAAAGGCCAAACAAAAATTACAGAATTTACAGTACCTCAAATGATGCAAAAGCGCCAAAAAAAAAATCTCCTGATCAGAAGCATGGTCAGCACAGTCTGCCATATACCTGTCTAAAGGATTCAGGACCATCAAAGTATTCACAGCTTATCTTAAATGTAGACTAAATTGGCATAGAAGTAAACAAAACATAGCTCAAACTTCACCGTATGATGCACATTCAGCCAAGTGATTTGTACATTTTTTTTTTCTCAGAACTTACTCATCATCTCCAGTAGCAGATATTGGCCTCAGTTGACCATTACGCTGGTAGTCTCCCTGAAAATATACATTTACAGAAACTGTATTCTTGCACACCAGATAGAGAAATCCCCCGTTTTACCCCATGTGAGAAATTCTTATCTCACCCTTGTTATCTCACCCCAGTCACATGATGCATTCAAGTGTTCTTTTTTAACAATGGTTGTAAAGGACGTCACGTAATTTCGTCGCTAAGCGCACACGTCACAATGACGTCAAAACGTTTAAATTCAAAATGGCTGACGCCGCAATTGTAGCATTTTTCTGGGTAAATAGTATGAAAATCAAGCTTCATCGCATTAAGGCGTGCAAGAAAAAGAATCCATCATGCATGTAAGGTATGGATAGACAAATCTGTCCCTCAGGTCACAGTTTGGCATCACGAGGCGAGCCTCGTGATGCCAAAATGTGACCCTCGGGGCAATTGTAGCATTTTTCTGGGTAAATAGTATAAAAATCAAGCTTCATCGCATTAAGGCGTGCAAGAAAAAGAATCCATCATGCGTGTAAGGTATGGATAGACAAATCTGTCCCTCGGGTCACAGTTTGGCATCACTCGGCGAGCCTCGTGATGCCAAAATGTGACCCTCGGGACAGATTTGTCTATCCATACCTGACACTCGTGTAAGATTCTTATAGGATTATACAACTAATAATAATAATTATATCATCATTTTATTTTTTTTCTGTTGCAAATAATTTGTAAACTAAACTGAAGTGTTCTATTAAAAGACAGTTTGAAAGAGCTCAAACTTGTTCATGTATTACATCATATGAGCCTTCGCATAATAAAACCAACAATTTGGGTTTCCGACCAAGTCTGATACAAACTGGCCTGTACACTTACAGAAGAAGGCTAGAAGCTTGAAATTTCCAATTTAAGAAGAAGAGGGATTGTACTATGCAAGTAGCGAAAACAAAGGCACTGATCAGCTGTGCATTTACTGTGCAGTTACTGCACAGCTGATCTGTGTCTTTGTTTTCGCCTATGCATATTGTTGGTTTTCCTATGCGGCGGCTCATATAATATCCATGTCAATAGTGAGCAAAGGCCATTTATCAATTACCTCTCGAGAAGTATATCTCTGTTAAATCAAATACAAAAATGGCATAAAACCTTTCAAATCAATGGGAACTTGATGCTAATAGTAATATGGCCGTATATAGTACTACATACACCACCATTATTGACTGAGTCTCCTGACCCAGGTCTACTCCGTATTCTGCTACCACTACCCGGACCAGTCCTGGGAGCCAGAGGTGGCAGACCATAACCATTGTATGTGTTCTGGCGATAGAAATTCTCCTCTGTAACATGTTCTGAAGAAGAAAAAAAAAACTTGTTTTTCAAATTACATGTACTTAAAGGTTGGACATAAGAATTTAGCATTATCATGAAAATTCTTTCCACTATAAAGCAATGTTGATTAAGAAAACAGTCCCAGACCTTTAGCTGTTGTTTATAATTTACATGTACACAGTACAATTCCAAATGTGTCATGTAGTGGAGTGAGGTTATGCAGCTAGGAGAGAAGTAACTGTTTCTGATCACACTGGTCCTGAGTATTTACACTTTGTCCATACTAGAGTGGTGCATGTGAAGAAAGGCATCACTAACCAAGCTTAAGCAATATTTTATTTGTAAGTTAGTTCTAGACAAAATACTTTGACATGGGCAGACAAATTCTCCAAAATCAATGTACAAATCACTTTCATCAGCTCATGCTAGTCCAGTTATACCAAAACATTTTCACTAGACAAAGCATATTATTCATGCAATAAACTGTTCATCTATCTATCTATTATAATTAATCAATAATCTTTATTTCATGCAATTAACTGTTAATTTCATGCAAGAAACTATTCATTTCATGCAATAAACTATTCATTTCATGCAATAAACTGTTTGTTTCATGCAAGAAACTATTCATTTCATGCAAAAAATGTTCATTTCATGCAATAAACTGTTCTGTACCAAAGTGCTGAATTTAAGAAATAAACAGTTATAGTCCGGTATCTCACCTCTTCTCTTATTAGGGTGTGAAGGAGGGCGCCCAAGCACTGGTGTCCGTCTCTTTACACCAAGGTCTGAAAAGTCAGGTGGAGTAAGCAGAGAAGCAAAAATACACTCATTACATGCAATATTAAAATACTGGTTACAAATTTAAATACAAACAGAAGGTTGCATCCAAGCTAATAGAATGTATGGTCAGTTTCTCCAATTTTCCAACAGAAAAGGTTTAAAGTCAGATAAGACTCCCTATCAATTAGGGTCTGCTCTACTTTCCCATTCTGTATCAATCTTTTGAAGACATATTTTGAAGACATATCATTGCTAAATAAAACTCCCCTTTGACAACTGAAATTCAGATGTCCAAAATTTAAGGACTTTTACCAGATCCGAATATTATTCCAGACATGATTGATCTTTCGTAATAAAATCACATGCCAAAGCTAGCCCAAAATCAATTAAGTATCAGACTTAATCAAGGCAATAGCTTATGGTAATATTGTTTTGACTACAAGACATACAGTCTCATCAAGAGAAAATATATTGAGGTTTCCAAATAGGCTGTATGGCCACAGAAGCTTGCCAATAGAATGAGATTTTTAGTAGAGTTTATACTATCTAAGCAGTTAAGAAATGCACTGATCCAGATGACATTGATCCCCAGTGCATTTACGATGCCGCTGATATGTAAAGTAGTAAATGCTTATTATACTCCATGCTGTATTAATTCCAATAATTCAAACATAAGTACATGCCAATTCTTGATTTCTTCTTGACAAGATATCAGAGTAAAGAAAGTTCTCAATTACATGCACATAGAGTTTAGAAGAAGAAAAAAATAAGTTGTGAAGCCTGAATGCATGCAGATGTTAGGACTAACAATATAGATTAAAAACTCTGATAAAATCCACAGCTCTTATGCACCAGTCATTTGTATCCACACTCCCAACCCCCACAAGGCTGGATCAGGAAGCGGTCATGGGTAGCCACAGAAATGAGTTGGGACCGTACATCAGGAAAACATGTCCGTGAAAAATATACCCCCTTAAACCCCACTTTTTATATAGAAAAACTGGGGTTTGCAGGGGTATACATATTTTTCTTATTTTTGCTTCAAAACATAGATTGATCGTACTCGTAAGAACCGCCTCGACATAAATGTACCCACAATCTATGTTTTGAGCAAAAATAAGAAAAAAAACAAATATTTTCTAATGATTTTTTTTTTTATTTTTACAGCTGAAAAAAATTCACTGTATATTGCATGGGCAAGTTTTCGTAACGATTACAAATGAGTGAGCACTGTTCTGAACAAGACTTCCTACCTGGTCTGTTGTTGAAGAATCCTTCAAAGATGACAAAGTTATTGACTTGTGGAACAACAGCTCGTAGGTGGAAATGTTTACATAGGAACTGGCTGAACTTGAATGATGGCTTGTCTATGGCAAGATGCTGGGGGAGACAACCCTGATCCTGAAAATGTGTATAGTGAAAGTTTTAAAGTTGAGGACACCAAAATAAATTTGAGGCAATCATGCTGAATTTCAAACTCATTTAACAGAGAAAGTCCATTTGGTGCTATCAAGATGAGTATTGACCCATAAAAAGACTTCACCTCAACCTCTTTATAACACTATTGTTGGGGTCCAAGACCATTTCCGTGTTAGCTATTCAATCCTTGTTACAATGAGAGTAAAATATATAGATATATAGCAAAATTAAACCATTTGTGGTCCGTGTTGTATCCAAAATCGTGCTGTAATGAACCATGTTATAAAGAGGTTCAGGTGTACTTAAGGTACAGTTTGAGCTTGGCTGTTCAAAGTTGATTTCCCTTAATACTGTAAATTCGGAAATTTTCGCGTGACTTTTATTTCGCGAATTTTTGATTTCCGAATTATTGGCGAGTTTTTGAATTCGCGAATGGGTACTTGTACAGTCTATAAAGCTTATTGTAACTCTTTATTAGCGAGAACTTTCAGTACCTTAATTAGGCTGCGTATTTGCGTAATTACCCAATTAAAATATGAAAAAACGCAATTAATAACAATCTGGTAGCGTAAGAAAACGCAAAAGAAATCGCCGATACGCAGTACCGGAAAAATCAATTGCGTACCGGTTTTTATCGGTGTGCTTACGCCGTCTACATTAAACAAAAATGTCATTGGACATGCGCAAATCGATCGATTGGAAGCCATTTCTTTTCTGTTTTTTCGTTGGTTAACTGCGATTTTAGTTAATTCTCTCAACCAATCAATGTTTCCCTTTTATTTTATGCTGTGCAAAAGCGAAAGTAGAAGAAAATAAGGAAAGTACACCTCGAACATCATTTTTACCAAATTGTTTTTCCATTTTACCCAATTGATTGAAAATAGAGTGCGTAACAGAATTGAACTTACCCAATTAAAATTCCAGATACGCAATTGAATGAAAAAGGGGTGCGTAAATACCCTATAGGCTAAAAAATTAATTAAGGTACTGACTTTATTTTCGCGAGGCAACGAATTCGCGAATAAAAGCGAAAATAAAGTTCTCGCGAAAATTTCCGGATTTACAGTAGTTTGAAAAATGTTTTCATCTACATTTTTGACACATAGGACAACATTTCTTGGCTAGTGCAGGGAGATTAACAGAGGAGCATCGAGTCAAACTGCTCCTCCTTGAATACAGCATTAGTGCACTTCGGTCACAATCTTCTCTGTCTTCCACTGTTTATACATACAAATGATTTTGGAACTTTTCAGAGTGTAAAAACTGATGCCATCAAATTTAAATTTGGACCATCAAAATTTTAAGCTCTTTTCCTCTTTTTTCTTTAGGCAACCAAAATACTCAGCCCTTCTTACCTGTAGCATGAAATCAAATAATTTTCTCCCACACCCCATCCGCTGTCTTGACTCGTGTACATAGAAGTCTAGAACACACAGCGGCTCCATTTCATGAACATTACCATGGTGATTATAGACAAACAACTTCTTATGACCAATCTTCAGAATACCGACAGCAGTGCCTCGACCACTAGAAATGTACATATAATTACTTTAACCCATATTTGACGAATGGATTTTCCCATCATTATCATTTGGATGAGTCCATTTTCATTTTTAGGGGTGTTAGGAGTGATTTTTATTTTATATCTCATTTTCCCATTAAATTGCTCTGTGCAAACAGAATAGCTCCAGATGGGACGCCGCGTTCTGCGGCGTCACATCTGGGGCTATTCTGTTTGCCTATGTCCCATAAAAGGGACATCAGGCTTAAATGAGTTAACGTTGAACCAAGGTAGCATTCTTTTACTAGAATCAACAATTTGATGGTAATGCACTTCTATGATTTATAATTCATTTATTTATTTATTCATTTATTTTTTGAGAGAGAAATATAATTCAATTTTGTAAACATGTCATGTTTTGTAAACCTGACAGTGACAACAATAAACAATGCAAGGATTATACCATAATGATTTATTTACAATACTACCACAAAGTAACATCTTTGCCGCAAGATGGTTTCTTTCAAAAAGATCAAAAGTCTGAGGCAAATATGCATTAAAGCTACAACAGCAGTACTGCTAAAAGCAATTTAGACTTAACTTTTAAAAGTGGACACACTGAACTTTTCATTTTATAAGTCCAGTCTTAATACTGCAACTCCCAAGATTTCTCTGCAACACTTACTTATTACCACTTGGATCTTTCATAATATACAATATGTGGTCTGAGTACTGCAGCTTCCGACCTGATGTTATCACACTGGGAAGACCTTGAGCCTGTAAATGATTATACATTCATGAGCATTGAAGTGTCCATTAGATTAGGATATCTGATTAGACTGGATAAAACCCTGGGCCCAGTTGTTCAAAACTTCGTTAGCTTAACGCTTTTGTTATTAAGCCCTCAATTTGTTAACTATATGTCAACTTTAAAAGCAAATACGCTGTTATTTTTTGTTGAAAAAATGTGAGAATCCTTTGCATTGCAAAGGATTCTCACATCTTTTCAACAAAAAATAATAGTGTATTTGTAATATTGCCATTTGAAATTTTAAAGAATCGTTAACTAATGACATTGTTAATTTTGAACAAATGGCCCCTGGTTTTTTAAGTAAAGATTATATCAGCTACCCATTAAAACAGGCAATGGCCATTTGCATGCATACTGTGCAGCATATCTGCACCTTTCTTTTTATTATAATGCAGATATTTTCAAAATGTGCTTCAAATCAGGTGCTTACTAATCACAGTTGCAAACCAGAGGACCAATGGTCCTGTAAACGCTCACCTGAGACCTGAGATATATACCAATAAACTTGTTTGAATAGAATGGTAATATACATGTATATAACCCCAGGCAGGGTCAGAGCAACCTCTGGAGTCAATTTCATTTTTAAATCATAAAGATTCAGTCCATTTGCCAATTTATTGCAAGTTTTGCCCTTCAAATGACATTGTAACAATTTTCCCCATTCAAATGCGTGGACAACCTAAGTTGACCTTGCCGTAAAAAAGGTCAAGGTCATCCCAGGGTCATGATTTATAAAAAAAACTTTGTAGAGCTCTGTTGCCTGATGCTTCATGCCAAGTTTCAAAATCATAGGCCTTCTGGTCCTGGAGAAGAAAATTTTTAAAGGTTTTTGCTATCTATAGCCATGGCGGCCATCTTGGTCATGTGACCTGGATCATTTATACAAACTTTCATTCACTCTTCCTACGAATGCTCCACATAAAGTTTGGCTTTGATTTACCAAGCGGTTTCAGAGAAGATGTTTGAATATTATGGTCATACACATGTATATAGCCCCAGGACAGGGACAGACAACCCTCTGGGCCCAAAATATTTTCATAAACATAAATCTTATGTCCATTTGCTCATTCCTAGCAAGCTTTTTGCCATTAAATGACATTTTCCTATTTTTTCCCATTCAAATGCATGGGTGGCCTAAGTTGACCTTACTGTAAAAAAGGTCAAGGTCATCCCAAGGTCATGATTTATATAAACTTTGTAGAGCTCCAATGCCTGATGCTTCATGCCAAGTTTCAAAATCATAGGCCTTCTGGTTCTGGAGAAGATTTTTAAACGTTTTTGCTATTTATAGC
Organism: Rugalucina vietnamica; assembly: GCA_964017185.1. Classification (NCBI taxonomy): domain Eukaryota; kingdom Metazoa; phylum Mollusca; class Bivalvia; order Lucinida; family Lucinidae; genus Rugalucina; species Rugalucina vietnamica. Next base: position 38,836,513 of record OZ024870.1, read on the forward strand.
CATGGTGGCCATCTTGGTCATGTGACCTGGACAACAAAAATGTGAGAATCCTTTGCATTGCAAAGGATTCTCACATTTTTTCAACAAAAAATAATAGTGTATTTGTAATATTGCCATTTGAAATTTTAAAGAATCGTTAACTAATGACATTGTTAATTTTGAACAAATGGCCCCTGGTTTTTAAGTAAAGATTATATTAGCTACCTATTAAAACAGGCAATGGCCATTTGCATGCATACTGTGCAGCATATCTGCACCTTTCTTTTTATTATAATGCAGATATTTTCAAAATGTGCTTCAAATCAGGTGCTAACTAATCACAGTTGCAAACCAGAGGACCAATGGTCCTGTAAACGCTCACCTGAGACCTGAGATATATAGTACCAATAAACTTGTTTGACTAGAATGGTAATATACATGTTTGTTATATGACTGAAGGAAATCCTGTCTCCTGATTGGTTCATTCAGTATTAATAAATCCTTATATTTCTCTGAAACTAGACCAAACTGATGAAAACCAGATCAAACCAGTTCCTGGAGGTTAATTATTTTGACAGTTTTTCTATATTAACCTCCAAAATCTATATTACGCTCCTGAATATCCAAAAATAGCACCAGCATGAAATCAACATGGGCTTCATGAAATATTGACATGATTTGATGTATGCCTTTAAAACCTGCCAGTTAGCTATAAATAGCTTGAACTCATTTCAGTTCATGAAATCTACATGCTTTGCAGTAACACACTATTACAGGTAAACAAAGCACTAGATAGTGAGGTGTATTTGGTGATAATTAAGAAATTATTTTGTTTATTTTTCATAAGAACCTATGTTGTTGGTACCCATTGGAATTGCCTCGTCATGGTGATTCTTATGAGTACCCATAACATAGGTTTTATTAAGAACTAACAAACTTTCAATCATAATCAAATGTTCCTTTTTAACATCTCTTATGATTTTGTTTATTTATTTGTTATAAAATAAACATTAAAACACTTGAAAAGTCATATAACAAAACAGTTATTGACTTCAATTTCAGTAGATATAAGGATTTATCTCCCCTCAAAAGTGATATTCACCTCGGCCTCCGGCCTCGGTGAATATCACTTTTTCAGGTAGATAAATCCTTATATCTACCTCATTGAAGTCAATAATTGTATAATATAACCCCAGGGCAGGGTCAGAGCAACCTCTGGAGTCAATTTCATTTTTAAATCATAAAGATTCAGTCCATTTGCCAATTTATTGCAAGTTTTGCCCTTCAAATGACATTGTAACAATTTTCCCCATTCAAATGCGTGGACAACCTAAGTTGACCTTGCCGCAAAAAAGGTCAAGGTCATCCCAGGGTCATGATTTATAAAAAAAACTTTGTAGAGCTCTGTTGCCTGATGCTTCATGCCAAGTTTCAAAATCATAGGCCTTCTGGTCCTGGAGAAGAAAATTTTTAAAGGTTTTTGCTATCTATAGCCATGGTGGCCATCTTGGTCATGTGACCTGGATCATTTATACAAACTTTCATTCACTCTTCCTACGAATGCTCCACATAAAGTTTGGCTTTGATTTACCAAGCGGTTTCAGAGAAGATGTTTGAATATTATGGTCATACACATGTATATAGCCCCTGGACAGGGACAGACAACCCTCTGGGCCCAAAATATTTTCATAAACATAAATCTTATGTCCATTTGCTCATTCCTAGCAAGCTTTTTGCCATTAAATGGCATTTTCCTATTTTTTCCCATTCAAATGCATGGGTGGCCTAAGTTGACCTTACTGTAAAAAAGGTCAAGGTCATCCCAAGGTCATGATTTATATAAACTTTGTAGAGCTCCAATGCCTGATGCTTCATGCCAAGTTTCAAAATCATAGGCCTTCTGGTTCTGGAGAAGAAGATTTTTAAACGTTTTTGCTATTTATAGCCATGGCGGCCATCTTGGTCATGTGACCTGGACCATTTTTACAAGCTTTCGTTCTCCCTTCCTAAGAATGCTACATATGAAGTTTGGCTTTGATTGGCCTAGCGGTTTCAGAGGAGAAGATCTTTGAAATTGTGAATGGACGACGGATGACGGACGCCGGAGCATGGGTATACTGTAAGCTCACCTGTGAGCCTTCGGCTCAGGTGAGCTAAAAAGCATAAATATATGTAAACTTGATTTTCTTTTCAATGTCTGTCTGTTAATCTAGGGCAAAGGGCAAGAAAAAAGTTTGAGCAATGTGCTAATTCAGCTTCCTGAATTATGATCATGCCTGGTCTTAGAAAAGCTTATAATGGATTTGGCAAAACCATGTGGCAGCTAATTTGCTTTAAGGATTTTTCTATTTAAAGTCGAAAACCAAATTTATGAGGAACTAGACACCTATCAGATGAGCCGCATCATGAGAAAACCAGAGTTTCGCCTATGTGAAAACAAAGGCGCAAATCAGCAATGCAGTGACTGCACAGCTGATCAGCGCTTTTGTTTTCACTACATGGATAGTACAATATCTCCTCTTGTCAAATTCAAAATTTCAAGCTTCTAGCATTTTCCTTGTTTTCACTACATGGATAGTACAATATCTCCTCTTGTCAAATTCAAAATTTCAAGCTTCTAGCATTTTCCTGAGACTCTGCAGGCTGTTTTATTACAGACCTGGTCAGAAACCCTGGACCGGTTTTCTCGCATCTCGGCTCAGATATTCTCTTCTTTGAAAATAGAGCCATGGTCTGCAAATCTACCCAAAACATTTAGGGTGATTAAAATTCGGGTTATACTCACTTTGGCCGATGCCAGTCCCATCTTATCAATAACTGTGATGAGCAGACCCTGTAGACCCTGGACATCATATCTGCAATAAATAAGATATGGTTTATAATCTGTTGACACCCAAATGAGGCTGCAAAGTACCTATCAACAGACTTGATGCTTGTTTAAAAAGCACCTCAGAGACCTTTTTGTAAGTTCCCAACTTCAAATTCACCATACTGTTATGGTGGTGTGCAACCATCTGGGTTTCAGCTACGCTGAAAATCTTTTTAAATTCAACCACTTTATACATAATGAGAAATTCTAGATTGTGATAGATGTGAAATACCCAAAATTTTGAGGTTGGGATGAATTATATCCTAATATAGCTGAAGTACACAAATAAGGATTGATTGACTTAACCACTTTTCTTGGGCAGGCTCAAGCCTTCTATGCCAATTATCAGTGATGGCTTGATTAGTATTAGGTTAGCAGCTTGGAAGGGAGACACCAAGCAGCACAACTTTTACTTATAGCATAGATGGATAGGGCTAAAAAAATTGAGCCGCCTTCTGGGAAAACCAGCAATGTGGTTTCCGAACAGGTCTGACACAAACCGACCTGTACAGTCACAGAAAAGAGCTAGAAGCTTGAAATTTTGGATTTAAGAGGAACTGTACTATCCGAGTAGTGAAAACAAAGGCGCTGATCAGCTTCGCAGTTACTGCAAAGCTGATCTACGACTTTGTTTTCGCCTATGCAGATTGTTTGTTTTCCCATGCGGCGGCTCAAGTGATGCTCCAGTATCTAGGCTTAGATAAGACTGTACTCGTTTTACCAAATTGCCACAGAAGACTGCCGGTAGTTTTAAAATTTTGATTGTTTAGTTTGTCTCCACTTTAACATCATCAATCCCCAATGTTTGTCCACAATTTGATACAGGCCTTTTTCCTTATACAGAATTGGGTCCGGTTTCTGGTAGCAATTTTTTTTCCCAAATGACTGAAAAGATTTCCAATTGACATAAAACATTCCCAGTTAGTAGAAAAATCCCAATTTAAAAGGTAAACTTTCCCAATTTGACTAAAACTTGCACTATTTTCTCCCAAAATTGTACTATTTTCCCACAAAATTGTGCCATTTTCCCCCAATTTAAATTGAACCAAAAGTTTCCCAAAAAGGTCAGAAAAAGCCCTGTGATAAATTCAAACTTTTGCCCCACATCACACTGGAGGCATTGATCACAAAATAATTGACTGAACGCATATGAAGGAAGACTTCTAAACTGGGAATCCCGGATAATCTTAATGTGCTGTATTGGTAGTGATTCTTTTGCCACCAATTGCATTGTATAGATTCTGCCCACACCTCGCTTTAACCAAGAACAGGTACATGTAACCCTTCACCTATCCAATTACCACACCAAAGTGATAGGATAAATTTTAGGCGTCATCTGACATGCTGTGCATACATGACTTATAATCTGAGGCTAAATTCACAGTCTCAGTCCCTGGTGACCACTTGTCATTTTGGTGTTTCACTTGTAAACTTTTCCTTTGAGGAATTATGTGAGTTGTATGAATACAAATTATACATAACATTCATAGCAATTTAGCATCAATTAAAATATAGATCAGCTCTAGCAGTGAATAGTTCATTACTGTTGAGTAATAATTCACTGTTTGGAGGACAGTTGTAAAGAACATCAAATCCTGGTTTACATTCAAGCAAACAAATATAGTTCAATTACACACTGCAATCTGCTAAATACCTAGGTTTAACAATCTCAGACAATTTTGATTGGGGTCAACATATTTCCGAAATTACATGCAGTAGCAACTAGAAAGGCAAGTAAGGCAACTTAGACTTTGGGTTTTCTTCGGCGCAATATGGCACAGGCACCTAGGTGTACTAAGGAAGTTGCATACAGAACATTGATTTGACCTCAACCTGAGTATGCAGCTCCTATTTGGTATCCCTATAATGAAACTCAGACTTCTATGGTAGAGAAGGTGCAGAGGATTGCAGCCAGGTGGATCTGCAGGCGATGGAGGAACATCAGCAGCGCTGGCAATATGCTAGACAAACTTGAGTGGCCATCCCTGGAGTCCTGCAGGGAGCCGTCCTCCTTAATCTTCTTTTACAAGATACACTCTGGCACAGTGTCTCTTGATAATGACAAATACCTGACCCCAACACCCAACCTAAGGCGTATTCGGGCATCACACAAATCACAATACACAAGACAATTTGCATATAGTGATGCCTTGAAAAATTCATTTTTCCCCCAAGAACTATTCTTGTTTGGAATAGTCTCCCTTCTTCAGTGGTCTCATCCAAGACCATTGCAGAATTTAAGGCTTCTATTTATCAAATTATAGGCCCAGAGGCATGTGTTTAAGTATGCCTCTGATCTATCAGCTGGGGATAATTCTCAAATATGGAACAATCTCCATATCGGGGACTGTCTCTGTTTTTAGGAGACACGTTATGTTAAAAAATAGCTACATCCCCAAAAAATTAGATGTCCCTCGATCGGGAGAATGTCTCTCATTTTGGAGACTAAATATGTCTCCGATTCAGGGGACATCCTCCCCATCGGGAGACAGTATGAAAAAGTGTCATATTTTAGGCATTTTTAGACTGTCTTGCGCATTTTACTACGAAAAAGCGCATGTTAAAACAAGTTGTGAAGACAGCAATCCATCAAGACCTAAATTTAATCCGTTGTGCAAATACATTCACCGTTGCGATTAGTACAGAGATGAGGTACAGACCCTGGTATAGTCACTAGATTAAAAACTTGGAAAAATTGTTTATTTTCTTCATGATTTTATCATTAAGCATGGTTACTTTTACAATAATTTTCAAGCAGAAGGTACAAACTTTAATCTGAAACTTTTTATTCAGGTTATTTCCTGTCTCCCGATCGGGGACAAAATTTTAACACATCGTTTATAAATTGATCAAAATGCATTAGACTCTATGGTAGTGTCTCCCAATCGAGAGATTGTCTCCATATTTGAGAATCATCCCCAGCAGTCTATATCTTGTAAATAGTTTTAATGGCCCACCCAAAATGTTTTTCTCAATGACTATTTTCTAAATTTAGCAACCTACCCCACACCTGAGGTGAAGATCAGAAATTGACAGACTCAGTATCAGCAGATAGCTATGTGCGCATAGAGAGAGAGAGAGAGAGTGATTTTTATTCTTATAACTGACCAATAAACAGTGAATTATTACTCAACAATTCACACACTTGAGCTGATCTATTTTGATTCTAACACGCAAAAAACTGAATAAAAGTCGTTAAAAACAGTTGATATCGTTCAGCTTTCCACCATTGCGTTGTAGATATCCTGCCAAATATTTTATTGTAATGCAGGTTACCATATTCATTACGTTTGTTATGCGCTAAAAAGACATTAATTAGTTTAACGGTGCTTGATGGGATGGCTGACGCTATCCGCACAACGGTAGTGCCAATAACGCCGCTTATCCGCACGACGGTCGTGCCGATAAGCGGCGTTATCGGCCCGAACGTTGTGAGGATAGCCAATGCTATAGGTATTGGCTATCGGCATGACGGCTAACAAGCTTACGTATGCATTAAACTATCAATTTGTCATTAAATGAATTATATGTCTAGCTATTGAAATACATTCATATTTTACATTTTTGTTAATTAAGAATAGGAAAACTAATTTGTAAACTGATGTAAACTGAGTCACAAAAGATTTCTAACTGCCTAGAAAAACATAACCATTGTAAATGCTTTTTAATTGTGTTACTAAAATGTTTCCATACTTCATTGTAAAATCAAAGGCTGTTTTCCCTTTTGGATAACCACATTTTTTTTATTATTTAGGTTACGATTATTACATTCTCATTTACGCATACACATGGCTGATTTTACAGGTAAATTTGCAGGTAAGCCATTTTCAGCAAAATAATAATATTGTTAATTAAAAAGTAAAAAATTCCTGCATGGGTCAGATCTGAGATAAAGATGAAGAGATTAGAAAGTCCACCTAGCGGCTACTTTAGGTTTGTCGCGTGTGTACCTGTGGCGCCATCCAACGATCCACCGCCATACTGTTTCGAAGACAAAACCAATGCTATAAATATCGACATTCATTGGCAATTTCATACATCCGATGGGATAATATTTTAGTTCTATAGAAAATGTAAACATTTTATATTTTATTTACGAACCAGATTTTGATGTTTGTAGTGTTTTTATTGGATTTTTAATTGTTTATTATACGTTGATAAAACACTGAATTCCTTGTTCGGCGTTTCAAAATGACGACCAAGCGTAAAATAGTCGGTACTTTTTGACTAAAACGCGTTGTTATTAAAAGGCTAGGCAATCTTTAATCAACAAAATATGAAAGAAGAAAGATATAAAAATCGTTTTATTTGTTAATTAGCACACAATCTATGACTGTGTTTGTCTTACGATCGTATAAATATTGACTATTTTTGTCATTTTAGCAAAAACGGTTTGGTCCGATCTCAAAACGATGTGTAATTGTTTTTAATAAAAAGGATTCTATGAATGGCTTTTCTTTGACAAACAACATCAATTTTCTCAAAGACCAATGTCTTACAAATCGTTTGATTGCCCTTCGATACGGTTTGGGTATTTTTGAAAGTGTCAAATCGCCCTGATGAATCAGCTGTTTTTCACAACTTTTCGCCGCTTTGGAGTCAAAATGGAGATTTTTCTACACATTGTTTGTTATTGCAAATAAGACCAAAAAGTTACACTTGAATGAAGAATGACATATTATGCTTTTACAAATGAACTCCTGTGATTGTTGTCTACTTGGTCGATAGTTTATTTTGTATTTATAACCACACACCCTCCCCATGTCCCTTGCCCGGGATATGATTTGGGATAGCCATGCCCGGAAATGTGATGGGGACAACAGAACAATTAGTTTCCACATTTTTCGAAATAAAAACAGTGACAAAAGAAGAAATGACATTTGCGTAGCAAAGTGCAGGGGTAAATACGTTAAGCCCGGATTCGAGAAGAAAAAAATAGGAACCGGCAAAAGGCGCTCTGATATGCGGATTGCATTTTGACTTTGATGCTTTTGAAAAACACCCCATTGTTGCATTTTCGTGCAATGTGAAAACTGCGAGACCGCGCTTGAAAACAGACACCATCGCAGCTATTGAAAAGAAATCGTTGCTCAGAGCACGGGCAAGTATACATATAAAGCTAGCGTATTATTATTTTCAAAATTTTGAGTATGACTATATCATGATGAGAGCTAGCATTGCAAGAAAAATGTGGTTGCATGTTGGCCTAGAGTTTATGATTATTTTTCATAATATTTATTTTAACTCGGATCCGAGATTTTAATTATGTTTCCGAATACAATCTTCAATAAAATTACATTAAACTGTGTGAGGTATCTGTCATTAATGCGGCACGTGTCGGCAACGTGACATAAGTGCGAATGATCTTTACCGGCTCGAAGATCAAACAAGTCACCGAATCAACAGGTATTGTACGGTGCAATACAGGTAGCTGGTAATAAAAGTGTCATTTTTTCTTTTGATATCCGGCAGCGACTTCTTAGAATATACATGAATGCAAGTACGAAAGATAGAGAGAAAAAAGAAGTATTTCGAGCAGCTCGAGCTCATGTCTGACTGATTCCATTAAATTCACATAATCCGTTCCTCCGCTGCCCTTTTGTAAAGGAAAGTGTAAAATGAGACCAACAAAACGAAGGGCAAAAAAAAAAAAAAGAAGAAGAAGAAGAAGAAAAGAGCGAAAATAGTTGTTGCAGCAAACGCATCTCTCCAACGTGCGCATTTGGATTATATTCGGATATATTGGACTTGATGCGTCAAAGAACTGCTGGTTGTGGCTAGAATTGATATAGGGCAATCTCCTTACGCTCATTCACGTCGGGGCACATCAAAATCGGTGTGGTCATCCATAATCTTGAATGTTTAAAGCTTAAAAAAGATGCTTTAATTTGAATTGAAGCTTTCACCTTGTTCACTAATTATCGTTATTTTTACGACGAAATAAATCAATCGGCGTTTTCTTTAATCTAAAGAAAATCCGTTAAGAATCCTTGTATGTGTCCAGTGGCGTAGAAAATAAGCATAATTATAAGCGTAATTCGTAAGAAAAAAGAACAACAGCTTTTGCAAATCGAAGGATAATTGATGATAATTATGTTAATAAAAACAACTACAGAAATTACTCTCTCTCACTAGTCTCTCTTTCTTACAAAGATGCCGGTATATTTATTTGTTGGAAATTAGAAGCTCTATTTAACAGAAATTAAATTTTCTACTATTAATATATGAATTATGGCAAAGAAAATTTAAACGATTTATATTTGCTAATATACAATATTTTGGACCACATTCAGCGGCCGGTAAAAATATTGATTTTTTTTCGCCGATTTACCTGTCTACCTAAGCGACAGACACATCGGAGGCAAATATCAATATTGCAGGGTTATTGCTGGCTTAAAATTAGAAGGGGCCATTTCCAGAAAAATTCTCATCAAGAAACATTACCGCCTATCTCCTTACATTGTAAAGATGGCCCAAAATGAAGGGGCCATTTTGAAAATTAAAGGGCAATTTTGCCCATGGCCCCTTCCAAAATTATCCCTGATATTGAATAGCAGTTTCGAGTCTCTGTATCTGTATATGTCTCTGGTCAGATTCTGTTTCAGTTTTGAAGCCAGTGTATAATATTTATCAACTTAAAATGTATCCATTTCTTAACATTTTTTACATTTGGATTTTGATTTCCCTGTAGTGCGGATAACGCCGCTTATCCGCATGACGGCCGTGTCGATAAGCGGCATCTGCATGACCATCGTGCACGACCGTTGTGCGGATAGCCAGTGTCTTTACGACATATTTCGTTATTGAAGTCAACACCTCTCTCTTCTATTTTTCAATCCTTTTGGTCAGACAACTTATTTGTACTTTCGCAATTGATAACGGCGATCGTCAAGTATCGATTTTGTAAATAAAACTTGTCTGGGTAAAATAAGCGAGGTACAAAACGCATCAGAACGTGTTAGTGACGATTTTAACATCTATTTGTAATTGTGCGTTGTAAATAATGCAGTTATTCATGGAAACCCTCGCCGAAAGGGATATAGGTATTTGCTAAATAGTTGGAAACACTCGAGACACCAGAATAAAAATAAAAATCAATGTTCTTGCGGCAAATGATCATTGAAGAATAGATTGAATTGTTGGTACAAAAATATAAAGGAATTGCATTGAAATCGGATGTAGGGACCGGTTCCTTCAAAAAGAAACGATACCAATTACTGGGGGCATCATGGAACCGGGAGGACCAATTCTAAATCCTACCAATATATATAGGTGCGCAAGATTGGTTAGACCCTCAAAATTGTGATAAGCAAATTTATACGTTTTTTTTTTTATTTAGAAGAATTATATTGATCTCTCTATATACTGCCACACACCAGCGATACACCTAACATACAGTTGCCAATAAAAAGGCAATAATCAAAAACTAGAGTGTGTTCCGGTAATTACCGTGTTTCGGGTGTGTTTTGGTAATTCTACGGACCGAAAAATCGAACAAACGGGAAGTTTACATTTCTTCCCGCTGTAGATTGAAACATGACGAAATGGATAATTTTTTTCAACATCTTTTATATTGCTGCGAGACACTGGATTTTCTTCATTTTGCTGTTGATATAGAGAAGGATGTTTGGTGTAACTGACGGCTAACTTAGCCGCTAAGTAGCAACTTCAGGCGCAGCCTCTTATTACGGTGTAGTCTGGTAACATTGCGCACCTAAGGTATTTCATGCCTGATCTGACGTGACATATAAACGCTGACTAACATGACTTACCATGAGACTTTTTAGTGATTCAATAATTATAATATCATCAGATAAAATGTTAGCAATTTCCATGAGCTATAGAAATATCGTGATTGAAACATATGAACCCCCTGGCAAAAAATTAGAGGCAATTTGTCCCCTAACATTGCGCACTTCCAAATCAAATATATATTTTATAGCAACCTGCAGTTTATTCACAGCAGTTGCATTTCTGTTAACATATATGAAAGTCATGTGACAAATTACAAACAAGAGATAAAGAAAAAAATCACGCTGTCTATGATGGCACAAAAATGTCACCACACAGTATTTCAAAATTAAAGAAAATCACATATTGGTGTTAAATTGTTCAATCAGAACGGAAGGAAAATCATTTTTGTCTTCAAATTAATCTTGTACACTCTTTTTGATGTAACAAATGAGAAAATAACACTGGTAGTCCAATATTGTTTGAAATCTGGTTGGCATTCCAGGTGCGCAATGTTGCGGGCCGCGCAATGTTAGGTGACTCGACTGTAAGTAATAATTTCCTGTTCCAGAACACAACACAGGTGGGTGACATATTTTCGTAATGACGGATAAATACCATGTCCATAAATAGATTCTTGGACCCTAACAAACGGATCAGGGGCCAGTGGGCTACATTGGGTTAGAAATTTTAATTTTTGTCAATTTGTGTTTGTTTTTTTACCCATCAGCGTTTTTCCTTGCAGGTTTGATTTCACAGTCTAGTTTGGTAATGACATCCGCTAGAAGATTGTTAACATTAAAGTTAAATTCCATTTTGTTAATTCACTGGCTCATAGAAGGCCATATTTCAAAGGTTTTTATTCATAATTTAAGTGATGTTTATTAACATGTTTTCTCCAAGCAAACAAAGTGGTCCCGCACTAAATCAATAGAATCCGTATAAAGTTGTAACGAACATAAATTCACCAAACGTTCGGAATATAAAATTAATAAATGTGATATTATTATTATTATTAATATCACACGGAAAACCGTATGCTGGGATTTTTTTGTCAATAAGTGTATCCAGCTATCCATTTTAGTAGAACTGAGTAAGTAGACCTTGTAGGTAAACCTAGGTAGGTAGATCTTGGTAAGTAGACCTTGGTACGTAGACCTAGGTAAGCAGACCTAGGTAAGTAGACCCCGGACGTAGACCTTGGTAAGTAGACATAGTAGGTAGACCCAGGTAAGTAGACCTAGGTAGGTAGACCTTGGGAAGTAGACCTAGGTAGGTAGACCTAGGTAAGTAGACTTTGGTAAGTAGACATAGATAGGTATGTATACCTTGGTAAGTAGACCTAGGTAGGTAGACATAAGTAAGTAAACCTTGGTAAGCAGACGTAGATAGTTAGACCTTGGTAGGTAGAAATAGGTTAGTAGACATTGGAAGTAGACTTAGTATGTAGGTTTTGGTAGGTAGACCTTGGTAGGTAGACCTTGGTAGGTAGACCTTGGTAGGTAGATATTGGTTAATAGACCTAGTAGGTAGACTTTGGTAAGTCGACCTAGGTGGGTAGACCTTGGTAAGTAGACTTGGTAAGTAGACCATAGAAGGTAGACCTTGGTAAACAGACCTTGGTAAGTAGACCCCGGAAGTGAGACCTTGGTAAGTAGACCTAGTTCGATAGACTAAGGTAAGTAGACCTAGGTAGATAAACCTTGGTAAGTAGACCTAGGTATGTAGACATTGGAAGTAGACCTAGGTATGTAGACCTTGGTAACTTGACCTTGGTAAGTAGACCTAGATAAGTAGACCTTGGAAGGTAGACCTAGATAGGTAGACTAAGACATAGGTAAGTAAACCTAGGAAAGGGAACCTTGGTAAGTAGACCCAGGTAGATAAACCTTGGTTAGTAGACTTATGTAGGTAGACCTTGGAAAGTAGACCTAGGTAGGTAGACATAGGTTGGTAGACCTAGTTAGGTAGGTAGACCTTGGTAGGCAGGTAGACCTTGGTAGTTAGGTAGACCTAGTTAGGTTTTAGGTAGACCTAGGTAGGTAGCTCCCTTAAATGTTTTCCTTCTGTTCCTTCAAACCTCAAATATTGTCCCCCAAAAATAACCAGGCACGCTATTCACGGCGTAATTTCCGTCTGTTCGAAACGTCTCGATAATTTCGCCGGTTACCTGCTTTAGGTACACCTCGCAGACGCTTGTTTTTTCGAGCGTTTATATTGCCTTGTTGACTGGTTTGCTATAATACGAGGATTTTAACGGTGTAATTTCGAAAAACCAATCTTCATCGTCGGATGCATTTGTAAATTGTGTATTTATCTTATATTTTTACATTTTGGAGACAAATATGATCTGAAATAGGATATATGGAAATATGTTTGACAAAGAAAAATGTTCAGCCGAAAAAAGAAAAAGAAAGTACAAATTTCCCGACATCTGAACGACACATTGTCTGCGCATGCCGACAAAAATGTCTGCGCCCAACATTAATGGCCGCCTAACCGTCGGTTTTGTTCGGTAAGGTATGTAGATTTTCTATTCTAAATTTCTTACGTACGTTTATCCTAAAGCAAACACACATGTGTGTTTGCTATTATTATTATTATTATTATTATTATTATTATTATTATTATTATTATTAGCTCACATGTGCCAAAGGCTCACAAGGCGAGCTTATAGGATGGCCATGCTCCGGCGACCGTCCGGCGTCGTCCGTCCACAATTTCAAAGATCTTCTCCTCTGAAACCGCTTGGCCAATCAAAGCCAAATTCTATAGGAAGCCTCTATATGGAGGGGGAACGCAAGTATATACAAGTTGGCTTCTTTAAAAAGAAACCAATGAAAAGGTCATCCTCGGTTACCCAGGTGCGATCCATTACGTCAAACTTCATTCATCATCCTCGGTTACCCAGGTGCGATCCATTACGTCAAACTTCATTCATCACGATGAATGTAGGTTACGGAATGCAGTGCGCCTGGGTGACCGAGGATGGCGATGAATGTAGGTTACGGAATGCAGTGCGCCTGGGTGACCGAGGATGTGAAAAGGTCAGCAGCAGTGATATAAGAGCTTCCTTTTGCTCTAGATTTCAGTGTTGTTGATACGCCGGTTTGTCATTAATTTCGATTCCCATACGTTTCAGTTTCGTATAAATATCGTTTCTTGTTATGAACGCTTGATCAGTGAGTGTATCTGTCACTCAAGACATTGACTATAATTTCTGATGTTACAGAATCAAAGCTAATTATAAAGAGAACACGATTACAATCAAATATGTCGATATGTCACATGCAAAACCATTTTGCAGTGCAGTCAATTTGTGACAGAGTTCTGAATTTTGACTTGCAGCCACACTACCGGAAAGAGACCCATGGGTCCGATGTGATGGACTAAAAGTCAGCCATGTAAAGTTCCTATAGTTTCCGTACCCCTCATCAGGGTATCTACGATCTTAACTTAGATGCGCTATGATAAGAAGTCGCCACGATCGAGACTGCTTGCTAGATATTTACCGCTTTTTGACAGGGAGTGTCAACAATGGATAAATTAAATTGTTTGCGGTGAACTGTCTAGTCAACATAGACGGGTTCACTAGTTTTTATTAAGCGATTTATGCGACCAAACGCGTAATTGAGAGAGAGCGGTCGATCATGAGTACAATTTTCTTCATATTCAAAGTAAACACTGTGGAAAAGGTCCTGAGGGACCTTTTCCAATAAATATGTAATCCAAGTCACATGACCAAGATGGCCGCCACGCCCATATATGGTGTAACCCAGTTAGCATGACAACGTTGACCCAACGTTGGCATTGAAGAGCATCGTTGGTAAATAGTTAGCCGATGTCAGTGTAACGTTGGGCCTACGTTGGATCTATGTTGACTCATTTGTGACACAAAATCTTATTAATTTTATTTTGACAGTCAAATAACACTTAAGTTGGCATAGTGATGGGAAAACGTTATCCATTTCTTGTAAAAATAAAACGTTTACTTTCAATAATTATTGTAACGTTGGCCCAACATTGGCCCAACATAGTAAGTTTCCTCAAATGCATATACATGTGTGTAACGTTGACCCAACGTTGGCCCAACGTCGTAATTTCCTAAAATGTTCATACATGTGTATAATGTTGGGCCAACGTAAGCACATCAAACCTGAAAAATGACAATTCAAGTTCTAAAATGCTCAAAAGTATAGAAAAGCCTTTACAATGTCTGATCAGGCGTAAGTTGTAGGTAGACCAGGGCATTCCAGTTTCAATCTAATGTATTCTCGAATTTGACCAATCTTTGTTCTGCATACAAGTAATTAAGCCGTTTTACTTGGCAGCTTACCTCAAACCAACAGTCCATTAAAATGTGGTGTACAACCAGAAAACATGCATTTTGCTCATGCAGAAACAAAGGTACAGAGCAGCTGCACAGTCAACCCACAGCTGATCAGCGCTTTTCTTATTGCTGCCTAAATGCTAAACCCGATTCACCCTAAATCTACCATTCCAAGGTCCTGTTTCTTGTCATATGGTGAAATTCGCAAAAGACATCACCTTTATACTAGGTGAGAGCCGTCGCATCTTTATTGCGAAAACAAAGGCGCTTTACGGCTTATCACTTGTGCAGTAACTGCAAGGCTGATCAGCGCCTTTGTTTTCGCCCCAGAGATAGTACAATGCCTATTCTTTCTAAATCTGAAATTTCAAGCTTCTATCTTCTTCGGCTCTACAGTCTGGTTTGTGTCGGACCTGGTCAGAGACCCAGATTGTTGATTTTCTCACGCTAAACCTCAGATAGTAATTGACATGCACTGTGTAGATGCACACGCTGATCGCACACTTAATGTATTCCTGGTGTGAACCCCAAATTTTGTTTTAAGTAATACGTATAACTATTTTTTGTGTGCAATAAAGAAAAAGTTACAAGTAGGCAAAGATCGGGAAAAGGCGCAATCAGAAAAAGATTCCCACTCCAAAAACCGAGGTGGGAAAAAAACAAATAAACAATCAGGTACTTATACCATGAAAACATTTCGTTACCCGAATGAGCAGCTATTTTCCCAATAGGTGGATACTCAGTTACCTTAACTTAACTAAAAATATGAAAACATACATAAGGCTTCAACAGCACAAAAATATTTTAAACACCAAGACATAAAACAAAAAGAACTACCACAGAAGTATCGACTTGGAACGATCAGTAACACAAAGTTACTGGCGGGTTTAAATCGATTTTACATGGCCATAACCTCACCCTCAGCTTCTGCAGTGGTTCATAACATTTAGTTAGTTCTTCGGTCCTCGTGGTGAATCTCTAACTAGTCAATGAATCATCAAGAACAAACAAATAAATCATGATAAACATCCTGATGAATCAAAAACCAACACTCACAGATTCAGTAATAGTAGTAGATTTAATATTCATTTAATTTTGTTTGCATTGATAAAAAAATTTTTTCCACTTTTTTCTAACTTTTAGATGCACATGCTTAAATAAGAAACACATTAGGTATAATCAAATTGTTATCATAAAACAGACAGGTCACCTACTGCTTTCACTACAAATTAATCTGAAACATGATATCCAGAAGCACAGAATATGTGGTCACAATTATCTATGGATAATTGAGCCGCGTCATGAGATAACTGGACTTTTGTTTATGCGAAAACAAAGGCGTAGATCAGCTGATCCGCACCTTTGTTGTCGCTACATGGATAGCACTATTCCTCTTCTCCTTATAGCCAATACTTCAAATAAAAATTAAAACTGAGATCCTTTAAGAGCAGTGAACACATTAATGAGAAATGGGATGGGCCAAACCGCGGTTTCGACTATTTAAGTCTCATCAGTGACCCTTAGATTTGGCAACATGGAGCCAAAGAGAATTACTGAAATTTTACAACTTTCAAACAGGGTAGTCGATACAACGACTAGTATTATCTAAATGGGACCAAATATTTTAAATATTGGTTAGAAAATGAATCTAACCGATAATAAATTTCTGATTTCTCAGAATATTCTCGCCTTTTGAGTGTGTACAGGCCGGTTTGTGTCAGACCTGGTCGGAAATCCAAAAAAAAAAAAAAAAAAAAAAAAAAAAAAAAAAAAAAAAAAAAAAAAAGTTTTCTCGCGTAGCGGCTTAATTAGCAACATATACGAAGGGTGACCCAGTAAATCATGGACTGTGCTTGCTGTATAAAAACTATTTAATGCACAGGCTTCCAATGTACAAGTATATTACGTACACATGTTCTGGGTATGCATACACAATTTCAGAAAAATACACCCAAGAATAAAGTCTCAGTACACAATACAAAACTATGAGTCATGCAGACCCGGCTCACGCTGACGACGTCGTCTACTGTTATGCGTCAACTTCATGTACTACATGTACTTACCGTTTACTCTTTACGGGGGTACGCTCCGTTGTGTGTGATACACAAGCAATATTTGTGTTACTGATCGTTCCAAGTCGATACTTCTGTGGTGGTTCTTTTTGTTTTATGTCTTGGTGTTTTAAATATTTTTGTGCTGTTGGCGCCTTATGTATGTTTTCATACTTTTAGTTAAGGTAACTGAGTGGCCACCTATTGGGAAAATAGCTGCTCATTCGGCTTACGAAATGTTTTCATGGTATAAGTACCTGATTGTTAGTTTGGTTTTTTCCCACCTCGGTTTTTGGGATGGGAATCTTTTTCTGATTGCGCATTTTCCTGATCTTTGCCTACTTGTACCTTTTTGTACCAACTTTTGAAACATGTCACTGAATCATAGACTATGTAACGACCTGTTGAACACGAACTTCGACGTTGGGCCAACATTGTTATGCTATCTGGGGAATTCGATCTGTGTCACTTATCTTCCTTCACCGAAGGAATTCTGAAGTAGCTCATGTTACAGTTACCGAGAAACGGTAGTCTTAGTTTAGTTAGTGACTCACATCACAGGAAAATGATAAATATTTTCTGGTTCTCTGCAACATAACAAACAAGCTGGATCTATCTCTTGCTGATTAAACGTCGCGCGAGTTCCAGGCAATATTAACCTAGCATTCTAGCCATCCATCTCTACCGACATGACATCAAAACCGGCATCACGCCAAACTTACACCATAAAACTCAGCATAAACATAAAACTCTTGAACAAAGACAGAATTACAGAAAGGCATTTTCATTACGAAAACAAGCCCATGTAATATACAATTTTTTTTAAGTTGTAAAAATTGAAAATTTTCATTGGATTTTTTTCTTATTTTTGCTCAAAACGTAGATTGTGGGTACACTTCAGAACCGCCTCGCCTAACGAATACACACAATCTATGTTTTGGACAAAAAATAAGAAAAATAGGTACACCCCAGCATACCTCAGTTTTACTATACAAAAGTGGGATTTGAGGGGTATACATTTCACGGACATGTTTTCCTGATGTCACTTGCGCTGACCAAAGTCCATATACACTTTGGTCATGTCAGAATGTATGCGAAGCCTTATCCTATCTCCTGGATAATATTTATATTAGATTTGGAACCAAGTTATACAGACAAATTGTTTGAATTCCGATGGGTACAAATTGCACCCCTATCGTAGCTGATTTATTTACTGCTAGGAAATAAAAATAAACTGAGATCCACGTATTAATGAGAAAGGGGATGGGCCATACCATGGTTTCGGCTTCTTAAGCCTCTTCAGTGACCCTATAGATTTGGCAACATGAAGCCAAAGAGAATTACTGTAATTTTGCATCTTTCAACAAGATAGTCGCACGAAGACTATTCTAATCCAAATGGGGCCAAATATATTAAACGTTGGTAAGAAAATGAATCTAAACCAATGATAATTTTCTGATTTCTCTATATACTCCCACTGATTTCATGGATTCTCTTAACCATAGCAATCAAGATGATGTTATCGAGGCTTTTATTTCGACTTCCAGGTACCTCGATGACCTTTTGAACATTGACAACCCTTAGTTTGAAAGAAATGGTCAATCAAATTTATCCCCCTGAACTACAGTTGAATGAAGCCAATGTCACAGATATCTAAGCCCTTTTTTTAGATTTACATCTTTATATTGCAAATGAATTTGTTTCTTCTAAAATTTATGATAAGTGCGATGACTTTGTTTATGAAATAGTAAATTTTTTGTTTTTGGATGGTGACATTCCTCGCCGTGCTTCTTATGGCGTATACATTTCGCAACTTATTAGGTTTGCTAGAGTCTGCAATCATGTCACGGACTTCAACGGTCAAAAGAAGCATTTAACAGCCAAACTTCTCCAGTGGGACTATCGGTATCATAAACTTCAAAAAACATTTTCTAAATTTATCGCAGACACTATGAATTAATTTTCAAATTTAATGTTGTGTGAAAGACGCTTTTACGTGAGGGCCTTTCAGAACATGAATTTTATGGTGACTTGGTTTACAAATGTAAGAAACTTTAAAGAGGAATGATTTTTCTTTTCAATATAGAAAACTCATTATGTGATACAAACGTATAGGATATATGACTCAAATGTGATGCGACAGTCTGCGTAATTACTTTTTAACCCAATCATGGTTTATAACTATGCTGCCTTTTTTAATTGCGCACCGATGGGTCGGGCGTCAGACTCTATCATGGCCCCAACTTAAAGCTGTTAATTCTAGTTGGTTGGGGTCGGAGCTTCTTGTCTGTTGCTTGGTCCACCGGGGTTCAACTGGCCTTTTTCTTTTGCTCCGGATTTCAAGAAATTGTCTGGTACCCAGGGATCTCCATCACCGGGCAACTTATTGTATCTGTGAGTCCAAGTTTTTGATTCATCTTGATGGTAATCTTAATTTATTTGTTTTTCCATGACGATTCATTGACTAGTTCTAGAGGTTCACGACGAGGACCGAATAGCTATCTAAATGTAAACCACTGCAGATACTGGGGATGAGGTAATGCGCATGTAAAACTAGTTTACGCCACTCTCCGAATTTCATTACTGATCATTGCAAGGTAATTCTTCTGTAGTGGTTCTAATTGTTTTGTGTTTAGGTGTTGAATTTTGTGCTGTTTGCTCCTTAAATGCGTTTTCATATTTTGGTTAAGTTTGGGTAACTGAGTGACTGCCTATTGGGAAATAGTTGCGCTCTCGGCTTACGATATGTTTTCTAAGTATAAGTACCTAAATGTTAATTTAGTTCTTTTCACGCCTCGGTTTGGAGTGAGAATTTATTTTCTTGTGCAATTTACTGAACATTGCCTAATTTTATTTTTTTCCCCTCTTCTTCCGACGACGTTTCACTGGATTGCCAGTACCACGTTCGGCAGCCTCGCTGGTGCCTTGGCATTGTTGGATGATACATTTTTGGTGGCAAACGTCCGGATCACAAGTGAGAATCCCTTCGAGATTTTGGTTATTTTCTATTTAAACGCTATTGGATCTTCTCTACCCGGGGCGTTAATGCAATCCAGAAGAGCATTTTTTTTATCTTCTCTGTCTCTTTAAATCTTTTCGGTGTTCAAAAACATTGTCAGCCTCGTTCTAAATCTGACGCCAAAAACATTGTGAAAATGGTTTTGGATCGAGGTGACTCGGAAACCGGAACCAAAAAATATTGTTCGTGTCAGACATTTTTTCTAATCGTTTTGTAGAAACAAAAACACCCCCAAAAATATTTCTCCATATGAGTACGTTACTCGATAAAAATCAAACTAGAAAAATATTTTTTCCTGTAAAAATAACTGAAATAGTTTAATAATTTTCTGCGATCCTGTCTAATGGCGGCGCCCTCGCATGTCTGGTTTCTGGTCTTGTAATTTTGTTCACTGAGAAATTATTTTGTCTAATATTAGCTATTTAAATGCCGAGAAAAAAGCCCTACAGTGTTAAACAAAAGAAGAAGCAACTACAAGAGAAACGAAAGCGTAAACAAGGTATAGTAACATACTTATGCTTAACAAACAAAAAAAATCAGTCATTTGTAACCCTGGCACCTCTTCCCGCCCTGACCCTGGGGGCAACAAGGCGTTTTGCTCCCAAGATGCTTTCCCACTAGTCATTCCCAAACCCCCCCTCTCCCACTAGTCGCCTCTAATTTCCAAGCTAGTTGTTTGCCGCTCATACCATACTAGTAGTCAGTCACACCCAGTAGTCGTGTCACACTCCGTATTCTACCAAGAGAAGGGAGGCTATCCCCTCACACTTGTTAATTGACCTTTCAGGTGAGGGGGATCACCATGATGACGAGTCTGATTCACAGGGAGATAACTCTGACAGTGAGGCGAGAATATCCTCCACAGATCAGGGTCTACATGCTGAGAAACAGGTCACAAAGATCAATGATCAACCAGGATACAGGCCTGACAGAAAATTAGACCCCAACAGGTAGGGCAAATTAGAGCACATGTTTCAATAAGCACAAACTCTGTTTCTTTTATCATTGTAATAAGTGCATGCATACTTAATTAACTTATGCCTAAAAAAAAATACCTTGAATTTGTTCAACCTAGCCAAGAATTTTAGGGAGAAGTTTCCTCTCTCCCAAAGAAAATTTTAGAGAAGTTTGGACCTGATTTTGAGGTTTGCCTGTACATTCTATACATTTTCACTTCTCCCTCAGCTAAAATAGGGAGAAGTTTGTTCATTTAGGAAGACTTTTTCTCCCTAGTGGCTCTGTAGGTTATTCCCTGTTGTATATATAAACTTCTTATATCATGATATTCAGCATGACTGTCTTATTGACTTTTTAATGAGATTTCTGAAATTTAAAACTGACTGAATGTGTGTGCTTATTAGAAGAATATTTTATTTAATACCTCAACTTTATTTTTTTATTTTGTACCCACAGTCACACTAAGCCCACAGTGGGGCTTATCAAATGAAAATGGTACATGAAAACAAACGTTTTTTAAGTGGGTTTTCATTAAAGAGGGTCTGGATGGGGGGGGGGGGGGGGGGGGGTTCTTGTATTCACAATCATAAAAAATTTAGTCATTAAAATTTTGGCTTAATCATTAAATTCGGCTTGATTATTCATTAAAATATGATGATTACTTTACAGAATAACTGAGTGGCCGCCTATTGGGAAATAGCTGCTCAGCTTACGATATGTTTTCTAAGTATAAGCACCTAATTGTCAATTTAGTTTTTCTTACCTTTGTTTTTGGAGTGGGAATTTCTGATTGCGCCTTTTCCTGATCATTGCCTACTTGTTCCATTTCATTAACGGTTGAAAAGCTGTTTAATATAATTTGGAGCAAATAAGAATAATGTTGTTCAACCTAAAATAAATCATCATCAGTACATGTATAAATATTTTTCTAAATCATTCAGCTTGTTCATTGTTAAATGTGTGCCGCGACGTGAGTAAACCGGTCTTCGGGTTTCCAAACAGGTTTGACACCAACCGTCCTGTACAGTCTCAGAAGCAGGCTAGAAGCTTGAAATGTCAGATTTAAAGACCTACTTCTGAAGTAGCTAATAGGGGTACCCCTGTTTATTCGGTTAATGGCCCCTAATGGTGCAATATGGTCCTTAGATCAAAGGACTGTCATAATGAGGTGATTATCACATCTCTGTAGGGGGTCATAAAGAGGCCCCTAAAGGATAATACCTGTAGTTCCACTGTTTATTGATTTTATGGTCCCTGATAACCTGTGCAATAAAACTGCCTCCCTCTGCAATCAATATTGATTTTTCCTGTTTTGGCCCCTACCTGTATTCTGAGTTATTGTCAGGGCACTAGGTTTTTTAATGCACTGTCCCTTATCTAATGACCCCCAATAGACATGGAAATAGGTCTTTAAGAAGAGGAGAAATTGTACTATCCGCGTAGCGAAAACAAAGGCGCTGATCATGCGAAGCTGATCTGCGCCTTTGTTTTCACACAGGCAATAATCCGGTTTTCTCAAGATGCTGCTCATGTGTGTTACAGATATCGGCTACACTTTTTCAAAGAAAGTAAGCATGAATTGGAAAGAAGAAAGGAAGAAGCCAGGAAACCCTATCAGACATTGCCAGAGGTATGTAGTGTTCACCCACACACTAAATAAATTTCTGTCCTATCTTCTGATACTGAGTCGATCAATTTCTGATCATCACCTCAGGTGTCCTGACATGACTGAAAAATTGTTGACTGAGACGTTAAGCAATAACAAATATAAATTGTACATGCCCGAATGTAAGTTATGATGCAACAGTTACTTAAAGTTAACAATGTGTTGAAATGCAAACAGGCACTTACTAGGTCTTATAGTATCGTTTAATTTAGTTAATCATATGAGCCGCAATGCGAGAAAACCATTCTTTTGTGTTTCTGACCAGGTTAGATGGTTAGAAGGTAGAACAATCAGATTTAAGAAGAAGAGGGATTGTACTATCCGTGTAGTGTAAACAAAGGTGCTGATCAGCTGTGCAGTTACTGATCTGCGCTTTTGTTTTTGCATTGGTAAAAGTCTGGTTTTCTCATGAGGTGGCTCATATGTAAATATGCTATAGTATACATGTACAAGTTTTGAAGTTACCATTTTCTTTTCATCTGAATTTTGTGCAATTAAATTTAAAAATACCTCAATAGGCCCACAATCTTCATATACTGTATCAGATTCTTAGAAAATCAGTTTTGTATTTGGAAAAAGCAAACACACATCAACTTTGTGGTACATGCAATTGTACAGCTGCTGTTTGTTTTACTTACAAAATTAAAATTAATTTTCACTCTTCTCAAAATTGATATTTCGAGCCTCTAGCCACCTTCAGTTGTATTACAGCCAGGATTAACTACATGTAACACCTATTCAGAAATGCCTAAGACAGGTTCTTCAAATATGGTTCTATAGTGGGGAGGTCTTGAAATGGATATGTCATCTGATGGCCGCCACGGCACTTCACTCTGTTGGGGTTTAGCATCCTAGTGAGCAATTTTTCAGTTATGTTGGAATGGAGTCTCCGCTTCGTAGGTTTTAAGCAGTACTATGGGGTGTAACTCTTTCTTAGGGAGTTAATGTTCTCACGAGTTTGTTCTGTTGTAGGAAGCTCTTGAGATGGATATGCGTACTAATGAAGATGTGATAGACATACCAAAGAGGCCACCTTGGGATTACACTTTATCCAAACAACGGCTTGAAATGAATGAGGAAAAATATTTCAGGGTAAGGTTAAGCTGAATAGGTCATATGAGCCATGTCATGAGAAAACCGGATTTTTGCCTATGCAAAACAAAGACGCAGATCAGCTGTATAGTAACTGCACAGCTGATCAGCGCCTTTATTTTCGCTACTCAGATAGTACAATTTCTCTTCTTCTTAAATCCTAAATTTGAAGCTTCTAGCCTTTTTCTGTGACTGTACAGGCCGGTTTGTGTCGGACCTGGTTGGAAAGCCCGAAGACCGGTTTTCTCACGTTCATTATTGCATGAAAACCAGTCCTGTCTTCAGGGTTCAGACTAGCCTGTTTTACTACAGATTCACAGATAATGATAGCTGAGACAAGACTGATTTTAGGCTCAACCTTATTACTCACTTAAGAGTTACTTGTCCTTGAATGATATGGTTCTATTTACATTTTCAACATGATGATTCAATTGACTATTTTGATCAAATGTTATTGGTACAATTACATTGTCTGTCCATTCGGTTACTTGATTTAAAAAAAAAAGTGTAACATCCCTATGGGCGGTTTGCCTTTATGATGTAAAGATGAATATTTGTGTCCAATATGACATGCATATACCAGCTGGGTATCGAACCAGCAGCCTGAGGTTTGCAAAGCAAATACGCTATCCATAAGGCTACCATGTCTGAAACCAGGGAGACAGAAGCTTTCCCTTGACAAGACGTCACTTGTTTTGACAAAATTATTTATTCATTTCAGAGCTATGTTGACTCACTATTTAGCAAGTATGATCCCCAAGATCTCAGTTACTTCGAGATGAATCTGGAAACCTGGAGACAGCTATGGCGAGTACTGGAAATGTCAGATATCTTCCTGCTCATTACAGATATCAGGTTTCCAGTAAGTACAGCTCTCAAAAGTATTTATTTTACTTCAATTATATAGAAAGCTCATGGAAATTACTACACCATTTTGAAGTCTTGGATGTTTGGTCATATGTATTTGACGAAACTGGAGAACCGTGAAAACAATTAATCTTATGGACAAACAACCTCTATCTTGCCATATGCCTTGTCCCATGTTAGAACGTCTCTTAAGGTAACATGTGAGTGTGTTAACCACAACGCTATCCAGTCCCTGTCTCTATAAATATACAGTACATGTAAATCAGATCAGCATATATCAGTATATTCAATTCCATTATCAGCCTTGTTTGTTGTAGACCTATTGGAAATCCCATATTAAAGACAAACATATAGTGCCTCAAATATTCTCATAATTCAAATTTATGATAATTAATAGTGTTCTTTTTTTCAGTCCCTAGGATTTTCACCAGCTTTGTACAACTACATAACCACTGACCTCAAGAAATCAATAATCCTTGTTCTGAATAAGGCAGACTTAGCTCCGCCCTCCCTGGTTGTTGCCTGGCAACACTACTTCAAGGAGAAGTTCCCAGAAGCCAGTGTAGTTTGTTTCACATCATTTCCTAAAGATGAGAAAGAACTAGGAGCAGGGGATGGCAGTCAAGGTGGGTAACATTGCACATTTGAGCCACGACGTGAGAAAACTGGTCTTCGGGGTTTCCGACCAGGTCCGACATAAACCGGCCTGTCACAGGAGACGGCTAGAAACTTGAAATTTTGTATTTAGGAAGAAGAGAAGTAGTACTATCCGAGTAGCGAAAACAAAGGCGCTGATCAGCTTCGCAGTTACTGCGAAGCTGATCTGAGCCTTTGTTTTCGCATAGGTAATAATCCTGTTTTCTCACAACGCGGCTCATTTCATATGTGTGTATTTGAAACAAATTTTATAAAAATGAGGATAATACATGTATATATTTTACATCCCAGTGGCTAACTCATGAAGACTGACTTGTAACATTTTTTTCTTTCAAATTTCAATCTTTTTATCACACCCTGTACATAAGTTTGAACCAACCTTTCAACATATAAGCCCTTGTCATAAAACCTGTGACTGGTTTTAAATCTGGTTAGACTCAATCAGAAATGTGCAGCTACAGAATCAAGCAAGAAACCAATAAGATTTAATAGTCGTATGCATATTTAATTGGAAAAAAAATAAAAAATCCAAGGCAGGAATCCTTATCTGATATTGCTAATTTTATTTTTAAAGGTGTTCAAAAGAAGCGAAAAAGGGGTACCTATAGAGCATTAGGTCCTAAAGAACTTTTCAAAGTCTGTCACCACTTGGTTAAAGGACAAGGTAATACCTTTGTGTCTTTTAGATACTGTGTAATCCATGATGTGCCAGACCTCAACAGCAAGTGAAATTCTTTTTTGTAAAACTGCCTTTTTTATTGCCTACTGTCTAAACACCATATTCCAGAAACTGCATTTTTCAAAATCTCACTTTTCTGAAAACCCTCAAGAAAAATATGACCATGTCACCATTTTGAATTCCATAGGTCCTAAAAAGTGCCACAAAATATTTTGAAAATCGATTAACAAATAAAAACTTTATGCCAGAAAGTAATTTTGAATAGGGCTTAATGTCAGCAAGGGAAGTAACTATTTTCCCGAAAAAAATTCTAAATTGATTATTTTTCATTTAAAATATACCAAACCAAAACAAAATTGTATGGTATGCATAGCTGAGCTCCAAACTCTTAAAATTGTTCCACAGATTCGCTTGATTTTCATTTTTCAGGTGTATGGATTACCTCCCTTGCACATGCAAAAGGCCTATACAAAATTATTTTTGGGCATAATTATTTTACTAGTGAACCGATTTTCAAAATTTTTGCAGCACTTTTTACGACTTTTGGGTTGCAAAAAGATGACATAGTCATAATTTCTTGTAGTGTTTCACAAAAGTGAGATTTTGAAAAATGCAGTTTCTGAAAGATGGTGTTCAGACAGTAGTTGTTCCTGCACTACTGCAGTGATTTGTGTCAATTGTTTTCTGTCATTTCCCTGACTGTTTTGCTTTCACATGAAATTTTAATGTAAGTCCAATAGATTCTTTTTTGAGGAACTCCAATTGCAACTTTGACCGGATTTTAGTAAACCTGGCCAGTCACTCGGTAATCATTACTACTGGTAAAGATGCAGAATTGAATGAGGATTTTAGTCATGTATCCATTTTCTTTCTGGAACATACACAGTAGGTGCTAATCTCCTGAGAGTTTTTTTTATAAGTAAATGAACTGGTCCCGGGTTTATCATGTGACTGCCATATTTGGAAATCACATGACAGCTGGGGAATTATGGGTAAAATGGTGACCTCCATTGGCAAGTCTACTGTCAAATTTACAGCCTAATTGGACTTTTTATGGTGGAATTATGGAGTCTCAAGCAAGGTCACCACCGATTTCAGCCCTATTTACTGTAAATTCAGCAGGATAAGGGTTAAGTATAACATGTTTCAATTTTATTTATCCGTACACAGTTGACCTGTCCAGTTGGGAAGTGAAGATAGATGAGGACCAGGATGTAGATTACCATGACGATTCTTCTGGTGAAGAGTTGGAAGGGGAAGCTACTGCTGTAGATCTTGATTGCTCCTACCAGGAACAAGATAGATACAAAGACGGTGTTCTCACTATTGGCTGTATTGGTAAGGCAATATTTGCATATGTTTTGCAACTTTATTAGTATTAAGTAGAAGTAATTTCATCAGTTTACGTAGAAGTAATTTCCTTCAAAAATCTGTTGTAATGGTATCCTCTGAAACTTTATAATAGTCACTCTCTTGTGATTTATGCCAATAACCATATTTAAGTCTATTAACATAGATTTTAAAGGCCAATAGACTCTAAAATGTAGAATTAGATATCTTTTGTTTTGTGTGTTTTCCACCTGTAGATGCTTCATATTGACATTAGCCTGACTCATAATGGTATCTACCTGCGATATTTAAATGCTCCTTATTTCTTGCAGGTTATCCTAATGTTGGAAAGTCATCTGTATTGAATGGCCTTATGGGAAAGAAGGTATGGTATGACTGTCATTATGAGACCTGTTGTTTAAGTACATTAGTCAGTGTCATCAAAGACCATTTAATGTCAGCCTCACCTTAAGCCTTGTAACTTGCATGTTATACAACTTCATTTCAATGCCATGTAAACCTTAAAAAGTGTTTCTGAAACTTTTATGATACAGTAAAAATTTGGGTAGTATTTCTTTCAGCCCAAATCTTGATTTTATCATGGCTAACATTTGACCCGCCTCATGAGAAAACCAACAATCTGCATAGTCAAAAACAAAGACGCAGATCAGCGTCGTGGTAACGGCGAAGCTGATCAACGCCTTGGTTTTCGCTATACAGATAGTACACCTCCTCTTCTTCTTAAATCAGAATTTTCAAGCCTCTTACCATCTTCTGTGACTGTACAGCCTGATTTGTGTTGGACCTGTTTGGAAACCACATTGTTGGTTTTTAGCTCGACTGCACGAAGTGCATAGAGCTATTGCAGTCACCCCGGTCGTCCACGTTCCCGTTCCCGTGCGCTTTCCCGTGCGCGTGCACGTCACACTTGCGTTAAAGTTTTCTAGAAGTCCATATCTTGACAACCACTCATCAGAAAGCATTCATACTTGGACCATAGATACCCTGTAGGGTTAGCTTTCATTCCATGGCATCGGGCCCCTGGGTCCAGGCCAGGGGGTGGGGCTGGAGGTTAAAAACTAGAACACCTTCAAAAATGGCAATTCTTGTGTTAAAGTTTTCTAGAAGTCCATATCTTGACAACCACTCATCAGAAAGCATTGATACTTAGGCCATTGACACCCTGTAGGGTCGGCTTTCATTCCATGGCATCAGATCCCTGGGTCCATGCCAGGGGGCGGGGCTAGAGGTTAAAATCTAGAACACCATTAATAATAATGGCTTTTCTGTGATATAGTATTCTAGAAGTCTATATCTTGAAAACTTTTTATCAGAGGGCTTTCATACTCGGACCATAGGTACCCTGTAAGGTTGAGTTTCATTTTATGGCATCGGATCTCTGGGTCCATGCCTGGGGGTTGGGGCTGGAGGTTAAAAACTAGAACACTGTAAAATATAGATGTACTGCTGTGTAACTTTTACAAGGAGTCCATATCTTGACAACAATTTATCATAAAGCATTCATACTTCATACACTTTAGGTTCCATGACATCGGACCTCTGGGTCGGAGTCAGGGGGGCGGGGCTAGAGGTCAAAATCTAGAACTCCCCGAATTTTTTTTCTTTTTATTTCTTAATAGAAACAACTTAGGAAGATGGTTGTTCATTCATCTTTTGACTTTGTGACACTGACTTGTGTGTCATGACGGTAAGGGTCGGTTGACCTACTTTCCATGGTTCAGTGATTTTGCCTTATATCTTGACACTTAATTAGTATATTTTCTTTCTTCTTTCAGATTATGAGTGAGTACGAACAGGCCTTTGAACCCAATATACTTATAGGTCACTGTGACCTAATTTCACGGTTCAGTGATTTTGCCTTACATCTTGACACTCAATTAGTATATTTTCATACTTTTTTCAGATAATGAGTATGACCAGACCTTTGACCCCAGTATACTTATAGGTCACTGTGACCTAATTTCACGGTTCAGTGATTTTGCCTTATATCTCGGTACTCAAATGGTTTATGAACAAACTTCTTTCAAAGTATGTTTGCGTATGACAAGACCTTTGACCCTGAAGTAGTCCTAGGTCACTGTGACCTAATTTCACGGTTTAGTGATTTCGCCTTATATCTCGGTACTCAAATGGTTTATGAACAAACTTCTTTCAAAGTATGTTTGCGTATGACAAGACCTTTGACCCTGAAATAGTCCTAGGTCACTGTGACCTAGTTTCACGGTTCAGTGATTTTGCCTTATATCTTGACACTCAATTAGTATATTTTCATACTTTTTTCAGATTATGAGTGAGTATGACCAGACCTTTGACCCCAATATACTTATAGGTCACTGTGACCTAATTTCACGGTTCAGTGACTTTGCCTTATATCTCGGCACTCAATTGGTTTATGAACAAACTTCTTTCACACTATGTTTGCGTATGACAAGACCTTTGACCCTTAAGTAGTCCTAATTCAATATGACCTAATTCCACGGTTCAGTGATTTTCCTTTATATCTCGGCACTCAATTGGTATATGAACATACTTCTTTCACGATATGTATGAGTATGACAAGACCTTTGACCATACAGTATTCCTGGGACACTGTGACCTAATTTCATGGTTCAGTGATTTTGCCTTATATCTCGACACTCAGTTGGTATTTTTTCATACTTCTTTCTGATAATGAATGAGTATGACCAGACCTTTAACCCATACATACTTATAGGTCACTATGACCTAATTTCATGGTTCATTGATTTTGCTTTATATCTCAACACTGAATGGGTATATGATCATATTTCTTTCACATTACGTATGAGTAAGTATCGCTAGACCTTTAACCCTGAAATTCTTATAGATCAGTGTGACCTTATTTCACGGTTCAGTGATTTTGCCTTGTGTCTTGGCACTCAGTTGGTATATGAACACACTTCTTTCACAATATGAGTGAGACCTTTAAATCTTAGGTAGTTATAGTTAACTTTCATGGTTCAGTGATTTTGCCTTATTGCATCAATGCATAAAGATGTATGAGCATAATGCTTTGGGTTACTGGTCGGGTTTGGCCTTATGTTTGACAAAGGTCAGAAGCAGTCGAGCACGCTGTCCTGCGACAGCTCTTATCTCACAAGATGGCTGATTTGATATTGCCATTATCCATATTTCCATTGCAGGTCGTGAGTGTATCTAGAACTCCAGGTCACACCAAACATTTTCAGACAATATTCCTCACTTCTACTGTTCGTCTCTGTGATTGTCCTGGGCTGGTATTTCCATCTAGAGTTGACAAAAATCTACAGGTAATATTTACAGTTCTCTAGAAAATATTGCTATATGAGCGAGAAAATCGGCCTTTGGGGTTTTCTGACACAAACCGGGTTGTGCAGTCACAGAAGAAGGCTAGAAGCTTGGAAGTTCAGATTTAAGAAGAGGGATTGTACTATCCATGTAGCAAAATTAAAGGTGCTGATCAGCTGTGCAGTTACTGAGCTGTGCCTTGTTTTTTTTAGGCAAAATTCTGGTACAGCTGGTATATTATTGGATTTCTGTTTTGTTTTGGATAAAACCTGAAATACCCACACCTAAATATAAGGAAAAGAATTTTTGTAAATGTTCATAAATGCTGGTTAGATTTGCATTGAATATGTATCAAATATCTGAGCGAAAATAAATAAATCTGCCAATATTATTACGGCTTTCTGAAAAATCAGGTTTCAAAAAGTGTAAATATGCAAAGATTAAGAACATTGTTTGCATTTCAAAAAACTTTAATTGCCAAGATTATCAAAATATCACATGAAATGTTTTGAAGTCATCTGCACTAAGCAGAAATAATAGAAATATTATTCTTTGGTGCAGCAGCTTGATTTTCATTTTACACTGACTGACTGAAATGCCTTGTATCTTACAGATAGTAGCTGGTATTTACCCCATAGCTCAAGTGAGAGAGCCCTACTCTACAGTAGGCTATATAGCTGAGAGATTAGACATTCCACGGCTGTTAAAACTGAAACATCCAGAAGATGAAGAGAAAAGAACTGTGAAATGGACAGCCATGGATATATGTTATGGTGAGAAATGCTTCAACGGTTCAATATGTCGATAACTGGTTTCTTATTATTGAGCGCAATGTGATTTAGACTCTTTTATATTCTTTCATATTTTTTTTTTATTCTAAAGAAAGAACATTGTGAGAAAGTTAGTGATGTGTGTTGCTTATTTTGGCTGATATGACATGACTATGACCCTGAACTGTTTTGGAATTCTTCATGAAAAAAAGCAACAAACACCTCTGATGGAGAAAAAAAATATATTCCAAAAATACAAATGAACAAGAGTAAACAATTTTGAGAAAAAATCTTGCTTTGCTATGACTATTTGGCAATGAAGAATGTATATGTTCCAGCCTGGGCAGAGAAGCGTGGTTTCTTGACAGCGAAAGCAGCCCGGCCAGACACATACAGAGCAGCCAATCAGCTTTTAAGAATGACTGTGGCAGGACAACTATGTCTCTGCTTTACACCAAAAGGTTACACAAAAAGTAAAGGTAATTATAAGCTTACTAGATATCGTTCTGTTAGAATTCCTGTGCTTTGTGTCATCAATATATTGATGTAAAATAAAAGCTTTAGAAATTTAAGTAATTGGCTTTGTACTAGAATATTCAGTTCAAACAAAGTGACCTTGATCAGAAATTTTTTTTTGGATTCATCTTTTTGTGATCATTGATATTATTTTCCAGAATACTGGTCAAGTCACCCAGACACTCAAGAATTCAAAGACATTCAAATTAAATGCAGAAGAAAGACTGGGGTGGCAGCGGATGATTCTGAGACTGAAAGCTCCTCCAGTGATGAAGAGCAGGAACAGGGGAGTGAACTCTCAGATGAGGAAGATGGCCAGGGTAGACAACTCAAGAGAACAGAGAAAACAAAACCTTCATTCCTGTCGAAAAATCCATTTGCTCTGCTGGATGACAATGATTAAGGCATTCATGGAAAGATTTTTTGGATGACTATGCAAAAAGTGGTGCTGAAGAAAATTAAACAACATGGAAACATGTTTCACACTTCTGTTACAGAGATTTTCCTACATAATTAAATGCAAAGTTAGTGCAAAACATTTTTACTCTTTTGTTAATTATAATGTTAAAATATCATTTTATACAGAATAAAAAAATCATTAGTTGCTGTTCTCCTCTTTTTCTACCATTTCCAGGCCCCAAGGTTATAAAACTTTTTT
This sequence comes from Rugalucina vietnamica, assembly GCA_964017185.1. Classification (NCBI taxonomy): domain Eukaryota; kingdom Metazoa; phylum Mollusca; class Bivalvia; order Lucinida; family Lucinidae; genus Rugalucina; species Rugalucina vietnamica. The sequence goes on from OZ024870.1 coordinate 38,868,989, forward strand.
CATATTCAGCTCAGCTGAGACTAAAATTTATCCTGCTCATAAATGTTAAAATGCCAACAATTGTTGGCGTTTTAACATTTATTAGCAGGATAAATTACAGGCTTTGGAGTTCTAAACCTTCAATTTCAATATATTTGGGCTATTTCAGTATTATAAGAAATTGAAATTTCAAGCTCAGCTGAGCTGAGCATGAAAAAAGTTTTATAACCTCAGGGCCAGTTTAGTAATTTTGGTATTAAATTTGTCGCCATCATTTCCACCAAAAATATGTAACATGACTTATACCATACCAACAATATGCAACATTTATTTATGAGATACCACTGCTGCATAAGATACACTTTAGGCTAATATCCTCTCTGTAGAATATCTCTTCACCTGTTTATAGACTGTCTTATGTTGTGTTAGTCAATTTTACTCCTAAATAGGCTACAACACAGTATGATGTTTTCAGTCGATTTTAGATTTCAAAATGTCTTGAGGATACAAACACTAAATATTTAAGCGGAAAAGAATCAACAGGTGAACATCTGAGTCAAAAATAAAATGCTCTTCAAAGGTTAATGGAGAATATTCAAACCTACACAATAAGCCAGATGCAGTAAAATAAGTTTATAAACAGAGGACAAGCAGCTTTTTCCCAAATGGTGACCACTCAAAAACCTTAACCAAACAACCAGACATGACATATAATAAGTATATGCCAAGTGGTACTCAAGTAATACTTAAATGCATAATTAGATAATGATACAGGACACAGGAGACACAGTACAAATATATAAAATTACTGGGGAAGAGGAGCTTAAAGCAATGGGCTTAACCTACCTATCAGCTTCTTAATTGGTTTGTAACATTCAGTTGTTTGTGCAGTTCACTCCATGAAATGGCCAATGGTTAAACATAAACATTAAATGACCAATAGTTGGACATAACTACGAGATGGCTAATGGGTTAAACATAACCATGAACCCAAGGGTTATAAAAAAGCTATGAAATAACTTGGACAACATAACAATGAAAAGGGCGATGGTAAAACAAAGTCATGAATTTTCCAGAGGTTGTTAAACATTACTATGAAATGACCAATAGTTAAACAACCATGAAATGGCCAATGGCTAAGCATAACTTGGAGCTGATCAATGATTAAATATAGACATTTAAATGGCCAATGATCAATCATTACTATGAAATAGGCAATGGTAAGACATAACCCTGAAATAATCAATGGTTAAATGGTAAACATAATTATGGAATGGCCAATTGTTAAACAACCATAAAATGACCATTGGGAAACAAAACCGTGAAATGGCCAATGGTGAGGAAAGAATAAAAAAAAACAACAGATTGTACAATCACATTTAAAATCCAACCCCCGACATCAGGTGGTAAATAAAGTACAGCATAACCATGAAATGGCCATTAGTTAGTCTGAGCATAACAATGACATTACCAATTCCTGTATATATCACACTGCATAAATCTATTGTCGAATCATCGTTTAAACTTTACTGATTTGAAAATGCGTTGTATGTATGAGAGCAATTAACCAGCAAAACAGACGTTTTTGCAACAGCATCCCATTTACATGGGTATTCTTACCAATAATAGAAAGCTAATGGGTCATTTTGGTTTATTTCACTGAGTATTTAAATCACTACAGTAAAAGAACTACGTTAATATTATTTATGTGATAACAATGCCACATCTATGACTATAACGCCACTCTGAAGCTTAAGAAACTTGACACAAATGAGGCTGGATATAGTCCATGTAACTCAGTACAGGCTTCATCGTCCACAAACAAGAACAAGTTTGTTGATATTTTGGATAATCCATCATTTCAGGTGCAAACGTGGGTAACATACCAACGCAGTTGTTGCATCATTATTCGCCATGAACATGGCAGCATATGTTCGAAACACGTAGATAAAAAGCCACACAAGAATAGTTTGGACAACACTTTAAATCGCCTATGAATTTCAGTTACATGAACTCGTTCGCGAATCGTAAATTTGTAGATACCCAAGTGTCTTATTCGGGATTCCTCTTTTTGTTTCCTGATAAACTGTATAATTTAACTTCATCTTTGTCTCCTTGTGTGACGAGCAACAACTTCTCTTTTGGTTCATACGCTATTGCTCTTGGGTACGATATGTCTTCCCCGCTTGCCAGCACTTTTATTTTATCACCTTTTGAGTTGAGAACCTGTACTGTATTTGACGTATTAGCGCAAACGTAAACATTTGCATCACTATCGAGTGTTATACCGGCTGCATGACCGAGATCCATCGCAGAGTATGTGAATTTGAGCTCTCCATTTTCAGTCAAGTTGATGACAGATCCCAACCGTTCGTCCGTGACGTATATCTCTGAACCGTCTGGCGTCGACGTCACATAAATTGGCTTCGAAAACAGTGTATAACCATCTTCATCGACGCTAACATACGTCAGTTCATCACCCTCGAGCGTGAGAATTTTCAGGTTTGGTGGATCACCATCGTACGCGACTGTCATTAGCTTTTCGTTCGCGTAATGAACCCCAAAGCACGGATCTTCTGTAGAAATAGTACGCAAGAACGACAATGAATTCTTAGAAATTGACACAAACTGAATTCGACATTCTTCCGGCAAGCTCACGGCAACCTCTTTGTTAGAAATTACCGTCACGTCCCAAGGCTTGGAATAAAACAGAAGCTCTGCAATGACGTTAAAATCCTTGGAGAACATTTTTAGCTTTCTGTTAGTCCTATCGACAAGAAGTATCCTTCCATCTTGTAGAAACTGAGCACCCGTGAACCAACAGGTGCTGTCCTCGGTGTCGTCATTGCATCTTCCATCAAATGCAGCTATCTCATCGGCATCTCCGCCATTATAAGTGGACGGTTTTACCGACTTTTTATCATCTTTTTCAGTTGATCCCTTTGCCTTTGAGCTTCGAGGACTTTGGAGACCAAGTGTATTTGCTATCTTAGGAGGATCTGACAAGCCGGATGGTGATGTTTTCACGTCGATTCTGCCAAATTGATCTAATTTCTTTGCCATTTGTTCTAAATTTTTATCAAGTGTTAGATGATAATCGATCGTTTTGACCTTTCTGTTGATATCACCGATTTTACTTTCATAGTAAACACACTCGTGCTTCACATTTTCAACTGTATCCACTACTTGTGAGTCCGAACCATGCTTGTCTGCAATTTGTAAGAGTTCACTCGCATTAACAACACCAGACTGTATCTCTTGGCACTCTGCCACTTCATCGTGTATCTTCTTTGTTTCTTGTTTATGTGTTTGCTCTAGCTTTGCTCTCAAATCTTTCTCCATTTTCTCTAGCTGCAAAATGATCTTTCTCTTAATTTCCAAGAACTCTTCCAATATTTTTCCTTTCTTACTTTCCAGCTTCTTGATTTGAGAAGACCTGTTTTGCATTATGCTATTTAAGTGGTCATTGTATTTTGCCAAGGCATTTTCAAGCTTCGGTATTTCATTAGATTCCCGAACTTTCTGAGCTGCTTCGCGAACAGGGATAACTTTGTCACATTGTCGGTGTTCCTCAGCAATGCAAGTTGAGCAACAAAGCTTTGAGTGAGTTTGGCAAAAGTGCTCCATAACTTTTCCGTCGTGTTTTGTGCAAAATTCTTCGTCGACCTTTAATGAACTAATAGCTGCCTCGAACTGATCAACTGAGAGAACTATGTGATTTTTGCAGGATCTTAGACCACGGTGTGTCTTCGCGCATCTTTCACACAGTGCATTCCGGCAATTCCTGCAGTACGTGTGAACGTCGGACTTGGTCTTGTTCTTTTGGCAAGGATCACAGACTTTGGTTCCTTTCTTTAACGCATTTAGATCAACAAGATCTGCCAGCAAACTGTTGACGGGAAATAATTCGGCCCATTTCTCCGGCCTTGTTTTAGACATATCAGTGCTGTAGGCGAGTTTGCGGCAGCAAGGACATGGAAATCCTTTAGAACTATCGTTGTATTTGCCATCTTGGATGTAAAACACCAAGCACGAGTGACAGAAACTGTGAAGACATGGTAACATGCGTGGCTGATCGTAATGCTTTGTACATATGGGACAGTTTATGCTGTCTTCCTTAAACTTGTAATACCCTGACCCCCGAGGTGTCGTGACCTGAATGGCTGGAATTCGCGGCGTTGTTTTCTGGGGCTGTGGTTTGGGTGGTGGCGGCGGCACCGTCTTTACAGTCTGGGGTTTCGGAGATGGCACTGATGTCGTGACATGGGTTGTAGGAGGGTGCGGCTGTGTCGTAGTTTTCGTAGTCACCGTAGTTGATGGAGGGTGTGTCGTGGTGACCTGAGTCGAAGGAGGGTGAGTAGTCGTGGCCTTCGGTGTCACATGATGCGATGGCTGTGGTTGTTTCTCGGGTGCCTTTGTTGAAGGAACGTGGGTTGCTGGAGACTTGTCTCTCGGAGACCGTGAACCAGGAGAGCGAGAGCGTGATTTCTTCGCATCAGGCATTGGTTCCTGCTTGTATAAATCCTTATCTTGTGGAGTATATTTTGAAAATGGGTTCCACTGTTGTTTCGGAGATAAAGCTTTTGGTGATTTTGCCTTTGGGTCAACTTTATCTAGGGTCTTTGTCGTGCTTTTAGGCTTTTTCTTTGATGTTTGTTTTGGTACATTTGCCATGTCACGTATGGTCGGAACTTTTGAAGCCATTTTCGTCTAGAAAATAAGATATTAAATAATAATAATAATAAAATGAATTGTGATATTTTTGGTTTACTAACTTGCGGCGGCAAAATGTTTGTGGACCTGTTTGCAAACCGGAAATAAGTTTTTAGATTCTTTGAACATTCTTAGTTTACGTAAAACTGAATAAACGTATTTTATAGGCTGACTTAGCGTGAGTACTAACGGTAGCAGAGGAATATAGTTCTGAAGTGGAAACATTGCTTTCCGTTTAGATAAATGTAAATGCCACCATTGCAAAATGGTTAACGTAGTTAAGTGCAACTGAAAAGTTGTCCGCTTTAATTGGACATGAGTATATTTAGAAATATTTCATTTTTGTCATCGAAACCGTAGCCTCTATATGAATATTATCTTATAGGCATGAGACGAGGAATAGGACTGACTTACCAGTAGATATTTTACTCCTATCACAAAGCTATCTCATCTAATCATTCAGAGAGCTATCATCTCAAACTTAAAGCATCTTTCCCTGCTTTGGGTGCTCACCTGTTCCTTAGTTATCGTCGTTCGCCGATGATTATAAATTAAAATTGTTTCTTTCATATTTCAATTTATGATTGATTTTATAGGATGAATGTGATTTCAATTGCATACATATCAGCCTTTGAATCCATTCATAAAGGTATTTGATTATGCGCCACTGATACTGTAAGGAATATTTATTTTCTGAGTTGAATAATGAATTGAATAAACAGGGCGTCTCAAACATTAGTTTCCCTCATATTATTTGTACAGTAAAAGTTTATGTTAATATTTCTTCCAAAACCTGACGACATGGAATTTTATTCATTTTTTGAGGTGTTTATCAAATATTACTTCACCGAGTGCCTTGAAAACATCAGAAGTTCTGTTTTAGCTTACAAGATGAAATGTACGAGGATCGGTGAAAAAGTTCTTTCACTCTCTTTATTTCTCAGTAGCTTACATTGAAAATATTTAAAGAACCATATCTGAAAGACCATCTTTCTGGCTATAACACGTGGCAACAATTTTGTGCGGCTCTTCGTCAATGAAATCATATACATCACTCTAAAAGACGAGACTCTTACATACTTTACAGAAAAAACGACTTCGAAAAATATAACCAATGCCATATATTTTCCATTGAAATCACTCAACTGCACTACTTCGTCAATGAAATCAAATACATCACTCTAAAAGACGAGACTCTCTCATACTGGCATAGTTTCAAGAAAACTATGCAATACTTTACAGAAAACCGACTTCGAAAAAATATAATCAATGCCATATATTTTCCTATTATAGATGAATATTCCTGTAATAATCGAAATCATTCAGCTGAATTGAGTTATTGCAAAATGAAATGTTTTACATATATACATTAAAATTACACTTTAAATTCAAAGGGCATTTATTCACATATACACATAGACTAAGGAGCTTAAAAGGCAATTAACCATTATATTGTTTCATCCTAGTGTGCTTTATAGTAAACTCACAAAAAAAGCAAGCAAATATAATGGTTCAGCAGCACCAGAAATGCTATAGGGGTACATATTTTAATGACGTCATATATATCGCTTTATTATAAAGTCAGCATAGCATCGATAACGGTAAATTTTGTAACATTGCTTTCTTAGTTTACGGAGTGGCTATTGAGGGCTATAGGGGTGTGCTCCTAAAAAAGTTAGAGGTCGTATTGTAAAGTTAATTTGCACATTCTGTTGTGTAAACGGTTTACGCAAATGGCATCTGATTAGTAGACTAAAATTCCTACAGAAACATAATCTTTACAGTGACTATCTTTTCTTTGACTATACGCGGGACTGGGGCGCTTTGTAGCCATTTTAGCTCACCTGAGCCGAAGGCTCACAAGGTGAGCTTATAGGATGGCCATGATCCGGCGTCCGTCCGTCGTCCGTCGTCCGTCGTCCGTCCGTCGTCGTCGTCGTCGTCCACAATTTCAAAGATCTTCTCCTCTGAAACCGCTTGGCCGATCTAGTTGAAATTTTATGTGGAGCCTCCTTGGGTAGTGGCATTTCAAGTTTGATCGCGAAATCCAGGTCACATGACCAAGATGGCCGCCACGCCCATATATGGTAAAAACCCTTCAAAAATCTTCTTCTCCAGAACCGGCACGAAACTTGGTGTGTAGCATCAGGGACTTCAGCCCATCATAGTTTGATAAAATGATGACCCTTGGATGACCTTGACCTATTTTACGGCAAGGTCAAATTTGGAAACATAGGCTTTTACATGGGAAAAAGTGAAAACTATGGATTTTTTGAAAACTATTGCAGCCTGAGGCCTGAAAAGTGGTACATGTAGATGCAAACAACTAATGGAGTAGATGAAGGTATGTGATTAATTTAGGTCAAGGTCATCTCTTGACCTTGGCCAGTCTGTCGTCCATTCACACTTTTCAAAGATCTTCTTCTCTGAAACTGCTTGGCCAATCGAACTGAAATTTTATGTGGAGCATCCATGGGTAGGGGAGACGAAAGTTTGATTGCGAAATCCAGGTCACATGACCAAGATGGCTGCCACGCCCATATATGGTAAAAACCACTCAAAAATCTTCTTCTCCAGAACCGGCAGGCCGATTTTCATGAAACTTGGTATGTAGCATTTGGGACTCCAGCCCATCATAGTTTGATAAAATGATGACCCTAGGATGACCTTGACCTAATTTACGGCAAGGTCAATTTTGGAAACATAGGCTTTAACATGGGAAAAAGTGAAAACTATGGATTTTTAGCTCACCTGAGCCGAAGGCTCACAAGGTGAGCTTATAGGATGGCCATGATCCGGCGTCCGTCCGTCGTCCGTCCGTCGTCGTCGTCCACAATTTCAAAGATCTTCTTCTCTGAAACCGCATGGCTGATCTAGTTGAAATTTTATGTGGAGCCTTCTTGGGTAGTGGCATTTCAAGTTTGATCGTGAAATCTAGGTCACATGACCAAGATGGCCGCCACGCCCATATATGGTAAAAACCCTTCAAAAATTTTCTTCTCCAGAACCGGTGGGCCGATTTCCACGAAACTTGGTATGTAGCATCTGGGACTTCAGCCCATCATAGTTTGATAAAATGATGACCCTTGGATGACCTTGACCTATTTTACGGCAAGGTCAAATTTGGAAACATAGGCTTTTACATGGGAAAAAGTGAAAACTATGGATTTTTTGAAAACTATTGCAGCCTGAGGCCTGAAAAGTGGTAGATGCAAACAACTAATGGAATAGATGAAGGTATGTGATTAATTTAGGTCAAGGTCATCTCTTGACCTTGGCCAGTCTGTCGTCCATACACACTTTTCAAAGATCTTCTTCTCTGAAACTGCTTGGCTAATCAAAGTGAAATTTTATGTGGAGCATCCATGGGTAGGGGAGACGAAAGTTTGATTGCAAAATCCAGGTCACATGACCAAGATGGCCGCCACGCCCATATATGGTAAAAACCACTCAAAAATCTTCTTCTCTAGAACCGGTTGGCCGATTTTCATGAAACTTGGTATGTAGCATTTGGGACTCCAGCCCATCATAGTTTGATAAAATGATGACCCTTGGATGACCTTGACCTATTTTACGGTAAGGTCAAATTTGGAAACATAGGCTTTTACATGGGAAAAAGGAAAACTATGGATTTTTACTATTGCAGCCTGAGGCCTGAAAAGTGGTAGATGCAAACAACCAATGGAGTAGATGAAGGTATATGATTAATTTAGGTCAAGGTCATCTCTTGACCTTGGCCTGTCTGTCGTCCATACACACTTTTCAAAGATCTTCTTCTCTGAAACTGCTTGGCCAATCAAAGTGAAATTTTATGTGGAGCATCCATGGGTAGGGGAGACGAAAGTTTGATCGTGAAATCCAGGTCACATGACCAAGATGGCCGCCACACCCATATATGGTAAAAACCACTCAAAAATCTTCTTCTCCAGAATCGGCAGGCCGATTTTCATGAAACTTGGTAGGTTGCATTTGGGACTCCAGCCCATCATAGTTTGATTAAATGATGACCCTAGGATGACCTTGATCTATTTTACGGCAAGGTCAATTTTGGAAACATAGGCTTTTACATGGGAAAAGTGAAAACTATGGATTTTTTGAAAACTGTTGCAGCCTGAGACCTGCAAACAACTAATGGAGTAGATGAAGGTATGTGATTAATTTAGGTCAAGGTCATCTCTTGACCTTGGCCAGTCTGTCGTCCATACACACGTTTCAAAGATCCCTTCTCTGAAACTGCATGGCCAATCAAAGTGAAATTTTATGTGGAGAGTCCATGGGTAGGGGGAACGAAAGTGTGATCGCGAAATTCGGGTCACATGACCAAGATGGCCGCCATGCCCAACTATGATAAAAACCACTCAAAAATCTTCTTCGCCAGTATAAGTGGGGGTGTATAGGCCTCTCGAAGAAGCGGTCCCAGCTTTGCCTCATGAGAGGTCACACGCCCAGTTAGTAACCAATCTGGCTATCTCAGCCTGACACTCGTTAAACATGTACAAATGCACTCACGCCGGATACATGCATGTGCTTAGCCATACCGGTATTTTACGGTAGTGAAATAAGTGCGTGAGCTCATGCTTTGTACTGTGTTTGTATACTTGTAATCTTGTTGGACATGTATGAACACCAGTTTCATGTTTATGTGTCTTTGAATGATAACTTTTCATGATATCTATGTATAAAGGACGGTAAATTTATTCATAATTTCCTAGTTTTTTTCTCCATTGAATCGCATACTAAATGCGATGCCACAAATGCGAAATATAGTCGCATGTCTTTATCTTCAGAAGACAATATCTGAATTAAGCAAAATCGCGATTTCGGGAAGTAAACTTCCCTTCATCAGTTGCACATAAAGACAAGGCGTCTATTGGCATTCGTTATTTGTAAACAAAATTAATACCCGTATACCATTGTACATGTAGAGGCACGACCGTTAAGTGGAATAAAAATACATCGTACGCACTGACTGACGCTACATGTACAATCATTTTTAACTGACTACGTTAGAAGTACATCCTGTATTGGTTCAACATAGTTTGTATATCTATGAATTTTCACGTCAGTGACAGCATTTTCCATGTTTTCTACTTTACTATTAGTTCGAAGTAAAGCAGATGAACCAAATTCGGATTGGTTCCGACAAGAGTTTGGTTGTTGAAGCCCTCGGGGTTGGTACCCGGATTAAATTTTGCTTCATGATGGGGTTGGTACCCAATAATTTTATAACACTGTGTTTCCGAACGAAACATGTGTTTAACAGTCAGAGATCAGTCTCTGACTCTATAAGTGGGGGTGTATAGGCCTCTCGAAGAAGCGGTCCCAGCTTTGCCTCATGAGAGGTCACACGCCCAGTTAGTAACCAATCTGGCTATCTCAGCCTGACACTCGTTAAACATGTACAAATGCACTCACGCCGGATACATGCATGTGCTTAGCCATACCGGTATTTTACGGTAGTGAAATAAGTGCGTGAGCTCATGCTTTGTACTGTGTTTGTATACTTGTAATCTTGTTGGACATGTATGAACACCAGTTTCATGTTTATGTGTCTTTGAATGATAACTTTTCATGATATCTATGTATAAAGGACGGTAAATTTATTCATAATTTCCTAGTTTTTTTCTCCATTGAATCGCATACTAAATGCGATGCCACAAATGCGAAATATAGTCGCATGTCTTTATCTTCAGAAGACAATATCTGAATTAAGCAAAATCGCGATTTCGGGAAGTAAACTTCCCTTCATCAGTTGCACATAAAGACAAGGCGTCTATTGGCATTCGTTATTTGTAAACAAAATTAATACCCGTATACCATTGTACATGTAGAGGCACGACCGTTAAGTGGAATAAAAATACATCGTACGCACTGACTGACGCTACATGTACAATCATTTTTAACTGACTACGTTAGAAGTACATCCTGTATTGGTTCATCATAGTTTGTATATCTATGAATTTTCACGTCAGTGACAGCATTTTCCATGTTTTCTACTTTACTATTAGTTCGAAGTAAAGCAGATGAACCAAAGTCGGGTTGGTACCGACAAGAGTTTGGTTGTTGAAGCCCTCGGGGTTGGTACCCGGATTAAATTTTGCTTCATGATGGGGTTGGTACCCAATAATCTTATAACACTGTGTTTCCGAACGAAACATGTGTTTAACAGTCAGAGATCAGTCTCTGACTAACAATAAAATTGGTCGTTACCCTGCATGTATGGGCATTTCAATTAGCACCTTTGCGGTAAGCTTTGTTCAGCATGTAATGTTTCTTTGATGCTTGACCGCTAACGTGTCACGCTGAGATCGATTCTTACAGTGCATCAAATGCGCATGGTCCCAATAATCTTGTTGCCGTTTCCTGCACCTGGTGCAATATCCTTTCTAATTAGATTAGCGAAGTATGAACTTTTTTAAAAAGTTAAAAAAATGTAAGTCATGTTCCTTTCATTCGTATGCACATGTACGTATATACCCGTGCATCGTTTCTGCACGTGGTTAGTAAATTATTCGTATGCAACCGTGCACCTTGTTCCGTATGTTTCATATTTTCTTGAACTAAGTATTTAACCACATAAATGTGGATCGTTCTGAATATATATCGCCATTACACAAGCCTGCAAGTCTAATTGTGTTTATTCCGTATTTTGTGACTAAATATGCGTGTCGCCTCTTCCCTAAGTATGCAAAGGGGGAAGTAATGTTTATACATTTGGCGATTTTGTATGCATACAGTTTGATGAGAACTGATACACAGAATCTTGTGACCATGTACGCATGCGATACGCTGTAAGAACCAACAAAGTGGGTGTCCGCAACCCTGGTTCCCCTAACTCTCGGGGACCCAGTTAACAAGTTCCTACTTTCGGCATCATCTGGGTGCCTAAGACATAACATATAAGTGGGGGTGTATAGGCCTCTCGAAGAAGCGGTCCCAGCTTTGCCTCATGAGAGGTCACACGCCCAGTTAGTAACCAATCTGGCTATCTCAGCCTGACACTCGTTAAACATGTACAAATGCACTCACGCCGGATACATGCATGTGCTTAGCCATACCGGTATTTTACGGTAGTGAAATAAGTGCGTGAGCTCATGCTTTGTACTGTGTTTGTATACTTGTAATCTTGTTGGACATGTATGAACACCAGTTTCATGTTTATGTGTCTTTGAATGATAACTTTTCATGATATCTATGTATAAAGGACGGTAAATTTATTCATAATTTCCTAGTTTTTTTCTCCATTGAATCGCATACTAAATGCGATGCCACAAATGCGAAATATAGTCGCATGTCTTTATCTTCAGAAGACAATATCTGAATTAAGCAAAATCGCGATTTCGGGAAGTAAACTTCCCTTCATCAGTTGCACATAAAGACAAGGCGTCTATTGGCATTCGTTATTTGTAAACAAAATTAATACCCGTATACCATTGTACATGTAGAGGCACGACCGTTAAGTGGAATAAAAATACATCGTACGCACTGACTCACGCTACATGTACAATCATTTTTAACTGACTACGTTAGAAGTACATCCTGTATTGGTTCATCATAGTTTGTATATCTATGAATTTTCACGTCAGTGACAGCATTTTCCATGTTTTCTACTTTACTATTAGTTCGAAGTAAAGCAGATGAACCAAAGTCGGGTTGGTACCGACAAGAGTTTGGTTGTTGAAGCCCTCGGGGTTAGTACCCGGATTAAATTTTGCTTCATGATGGGGTTGGTACCCAATAATCTTATAACACTGTGTTTCCGAACGAAACATGTGTTTAACAGTCAGAGATCAGTCTCTGACTAACAATAAAATTGGTCGTTACCCTACATGTATGGGCATTTCAATTAGCACCTTTGCGGTAAGCTTTGTTCAGCATGTAATGTTTCTTTGATGCTTGACCGCTAACGTGTCACGCTGAGATCGATTCTTACAGTGCATCAAATGCGCATGGTCCCAATAATCTTGTTGCCGTTTCCTGCACCTGGTGCAATATCCTTTCTAATTAGATTAGCGAAGTATGAACTTTTTTAAAAAGTTAAAAAAATGTAAGTCATGTTCCTTTCATTCGTATGCACATGTACGTATATACCCGTGCATCGTTTCTGCACGTGGTTAGTAAATTATTCGTATGCAACCGTGCACCTTGTTCCGTATGTTTCATATTTTCTTGAACTAAGTATTTAACCACATAAATGTGGATCGTTCTGAATATATATCGCCATTACACAAGCCTGCAAGTCTAATTGTGTTTATTCCGTATTTTGTGACTAAATATGCGTGTCGCCTCTTCCCTAAGTATGCAAAGGGGGAAGTAATGTTTATACATTTGGCGATTTTGTATGCATACAGTTTGATGAGAACTGATACACAGAATCTTGTGACCATGTACGCATGCGATACGCTGTAAGAACCAACAAAGTGGGTGTCCGCAACCCTGGTTCCCCTAACTCTCGGGGACCCAGTTAACAAGTTCCTACTTTCGGCATCATCTGGGTGCCTAAGACATAACATATAAGTGGGGGTGTATAGGCCTCTCGAAGAAGCGGTCCCAGCTTTGCCTCATGAGAGGTCACACGCCCAGTTAGTAACCAATCTGGCTATCTCAGCCTGACACTCGTTAAACATGTACAAATGCACTCACGCCGGATACATGCATGTGCTTAGCCATACCGGTATTTTACGGTAGTGAAATAAGTGCGTGAGCTCATGCTTTGTACTGTGTTTGTATACTTGTAATCTTGTTGGACATGTATGAACACCAGTTTCATGTTTATGTGTCTTTGAATGATAACTTTTCATGATATCTATGTATAAAGGACGGTAAATTTATTCATAATTTCCTAGTTTTTTTCTCCATTGAATCGCATACTAAATGCGATGCCACAAATGCGAAATATAGTCGCATGTCTTTATCTTCAGAAGACAATATCTGAATTAAGCAAAATCGCGATTTCGGGAAGTAAACTTCCCTTCATCAGTTGCACATAAAGACAAGGCGTCTATTGGCATTCGTTATTTGTAAACAAAATTAATACCCGTATACCATTGTACATGTAGAGGCACGACCGTTAAGTGGAATAAAAATACATCGTACGCACTGACTGACGCTACATGTACAATCATTTTTAACTGACTACGTTAGAAGTACATCCTGTATTGGTTCATCATAGTTTGTATATCTATGAATTTTCACGTCAGTGACAGCATTTTCCATGTTTTCTACTTTACTATTAGTTCGAAGTAAAGCAGATGAACCAAAGTCGGGTTGGTACCGACAAGAGTTTGGTTGTTGAAGCCCTCGGGGTTGGTACCCGGATTAAATTTTGCTTCATGATGGGGTTGGTACCCAATAATCTTATAACACTGTGTTTCCGAACGAAACATGTGTTTAACAGTCAGAGATCAGTCTCTGACTAACAATAAAATTGGTCGTTACCCTGCATGTATGGGCATTTCAATTAGCACCTTTGCGGTAAGCTTTGTTCAGCATGTAATGTTTCTTTGATGCTTGACCGCTAACGTGTCACGCTGAGATCGATTCTTACAGTGCATCAAATGCGCATGGTCCCAATAATCTTGTTGCCGTTTCCTGCACCTGGTGCAATATCCTTTCTAATTAGATTAGCGAAGTATGAACTTTTTTAAAAAGTTAAAAAAAAATGTAAGTCATGTTCCTTTCATTCGTATGCACATGTACGTATATACCCGTGCATCGTTTCTGCACGTGGTTAGTAAATTATTCGTATGCAACCGTGCACCTTGTTCCGTATGTTTCATATTTTCTTGAACTAAGTATTTAACCACATAAATGTGGATCGTTCTGAATATATATCGCCATTACACAAGCCTGCAAGTCTAATTGTGTTTATTCCGTATTTTGTGACTAAATATGCGTGTCGCCTCTTCCCTAAGTATGCAAAGGGGGAAGTAATGTTTATACATTTGGCGATTTTGTATGCATACAGTTTGATGAGAACTGATACACAGAATCTTGTGACCATGTACGCATGCGATACGCTGTAAGAACCAACAAAGTGGGTGTCCGCAACCCTGGTTCCCCTAACTCTCGGGGACCCAGTTAACAAGTTCCTACTTTCGGCATCATCTGGGTGCCTAAGACATAACATATAAGTGGGGGTGTATAGGCCTCTCGAAGAAGCGGTCCCAGCTTTGCCTCATGAGAGGTCACACGCCCAGTTAGTAACCAATCTGGCTATCTCAGCCTGACACTCGTTAAACATGTACAAATGCACTCACGCCGGATACATGCATGTGCTTAGCCATACCGGTATTTTACGGTAGTGAAATAAGTGCGTGAGCTCATGCTTTGTACTGTGT
Organism: Rugalucina vietnamica; assembly: GCA_964017185.1. Lineage (NCBI taxonomy): Eukaryota > Metazoa > Mollusca > Bivalvia > Lucinida > Lucinidae > Rugalucina > Rugalucina vietnamica. Next base: position 38,884,021 of record OZ024870.1, read on the forward strand.
TTGTATACTTGTAATCTTGTTGGACATGTATGAACACCAGTTTCATGTTTATGTGTCTTTGAATGATAACTTTTCATGATATCTATGTATAAAGGACGGTAAATTTATTCATAATTTCCTAGTTTTTTTCTCCATTGAATCGCATACTAAATGCGATGCCACAAATGCGAAATATAGTCGCATGTCTTTATCTTCAGAAGACAATATCTGAATTAAGCAAAATCGCGATTTCGGGAAGTAAACTTCCCTTCATCAGTTGCACATAAAGACAAGGCGTCTATTGGCATTCGTTATTTGTAAACAAAATTAATACCCGTATACCATTGTACATGTAGAGGCACGACCGTTAAGTGGAATAAAAATACATCGTACGCACTGACTGACGCTACATGTACAATCATTTTTAACTGACTACGTTAGAAGTACATCCTGTATTGGTTCATCATAGTTTGTATATCTATGAATTTTCACGTCAGTGACAGCATTTTCCATGTTTTCTACTTTACTATTAGTTCGAAGTAAAGCAGATGAACCAAAGTCGGGTTGGTACCGACAAGAGTTTGGTTGTTGAAGCCCTCGGGGTTGGTACCCGGATTAAATTTTGCTTCATGATGGGGTTGGTACCCAATAATCTTATAACACTGTGTTTCCGAACGAAACATGTGTTTAACAGTCAGAGATCAGTCTCTGACTAACAATAAAATTGGTCGTTACCCTACATGTATGGGCATTTCAATTAGCACCTTTGCGGTAAGCTTTGTTCAGCATGTAATGTTTCTTTGATGCTTGACCGCTAACGTGTCACGCTGAGATCGATTCTTACAGTGCATCAAATGCGCATGGTCCCAATAATCTTGTTGCCGTTTCCTGCACCTGGTGCAATATCCTTTCTAATTAGATTAGCGAAGTATGAACTTTTTTAAAAAGTTAAAAAAAAATGTAAGTCATGTTCCTTTCATTCGTATGCACATGTACGTATATACCCGTGCATCGTTTCTGCACGTGGTTAGTAAATTATTCGTATGCAACCGTGCACCTTGTTCCGTATGTTTCATATTTTCTTGAACTAAGTATTTAACCACATAAATGTGGATCGTTCTGAATATATATCGCCATTACACAAGCCTGCAAGTCTAATTGTGTTTATTCCGTATTTTGTGACTAAATATGCGTGTCGCCTCTTCCCTAAGTATGCAAAGGGGGAAGTAATGTTTATACATTTGGCGATTTTGTATGCATACAGTTTGATGAGAACTGATACACAGAATCTTGTGACCATGTACGCATGCGATACGCTGTAAGAACCAACAAAGTGGGTGTCCGCAACCCTGGTTCCCCTAACTCTCGGGGACCCAGTTAACAAGTTCCTACTTTCGGCATCATCTGGGTGCCTAAGACATAACATATAAGTGGGGGTGTATAGGCCTCTCGAAGAAGCGGTCCCAGCTTTGCCTCATGAGAGGTCACACGCCCAGTTAGTAACCAATCTGGCTATCTCAGCCTGACACTCGTTAAACATGTACAAATGCACTCACGCCGGATACATGCATGTGCTTAGCCATACCGGTATTTTACGGTAGTGAAATAAGTGCGTGAGCTCATGCTTTGTACTGTGTTTGTATACTTGTAATCTTGTTGGACATGTATGAACACCAGTTTCATGTTTATGTGTCTTTGAATGATAACTTTTCATGATATCTATGTATAAAGGACGGTAAATTTATTCATAATTTCCTAGTTTTTTTCTCCATTGAATCGCATACTAAATGCGATGCCACAAATGCGAAATATAGTCGCATGTCTTTATCTTCAGAAGACAATATCTGAATTAAGCAAAATCGCGATTTCGGGAAGTAAACTTCCCTTCATCAGTTGCACATAAAGACAAGGCGTCTATTGGCATTCGTTATTTGTAAACAAAATTAATACCCGTATACCATTGTACATGTAGAGGCACGACCGTTAAGTGGAATAAAAATACATCGTACGCACTGACTGACGCTACATGTACAATCATTTTTAACTGACTACGTTAGAAGTACATCCTGTATTGGTTCATCATAGTTTGTATATCTATGAATTTTCACGTCAGTGACAGCATTTTCCATGTTTTCTACTTTACTATTAGTTCGAAGTAAAGCAGATGAACCAAAGTCGGGTTGGTACCGACAAGAGTTTGGTTGTTGAAGCCCTCGGGGTTGGTACCCGGATTAAATTTTGCTTCATGATGGGGTTGGTACCCAATAATCTTATAACACTGTGTTTCCGAACGAAACATGTGTTTAACAGTCAGAGATCAGTCTCTGACTAACAATAAAATTGGTCGTTACCCTACATGTATGGGCATTTCAATTAGCACCTTTGCGGTAAGCTTTGTTCAGCATGTAATGTTTCTTTGATGCTTGACCGCTAACGTGTCACGCTGAGATCGATTCTTACAGTGCATCAAATGCGCATGGTCCCAATAATCTTGTTGCCGTTTCCTGCACCTGGTGCAATATCCTTTCTAATTAGATTAGCGAAGTATGAACTTTTTTAAAAAGTTAAAAAAATGTAAGTCATGTTCCTTTCATTCGTATGCACATGTACGTATATACACTGTACCCGTGCATCGTTTCTGCACGTGGTTAGTAAATTATTCGTATGCAACCGTGCACCTTGTTCCGTATGTTTCATATTTTCTTGAACTAAGTATTTAACCACATAAATGTGGATCGTTCTGAATATATATCGCCATTACACAAGCCTGCAAGTCTAATTGTGTTTATTCCGTATTTTGTGACTAAATATGCGTGTCGCCTCTTCCCTAAGTATGCAAAGGGGGAAGTAATGTTTATACATTTGGCGATTTTGTATGCATACAGTTTGATGAGAACTGATACACAGAATCTTGTGACCATGTACGCATGCGATACGCTGTAAGAACCAACAAAGTGGGTGTCCGCAACATCATAGTTTGTTGAAATGATGACCCTAGGATGACCTTGACCTATTTTACGGCAAGGTCAATTTTTGGAAACATAGGCTTTTACATGGGAAAAGGCGAAAACAATGGATATTTTGGAAACTATTGCAGCCTGAGACCTGAAAGTTGCTAGATGCAGACAACTAATGGAGTCAATGAAGGTAAGTAATTAATGAAGGCCAAGGTCATTTGTTGACCTTGACCCAAGGTCATTTAAATATCAAAATTAAAATTATGGTTTTCTCAGAAATCACTGGGTTTGGAAACTATTGCAGCCTGAGACCTGGAACTTTGCAGATGCAGACAACTTGTGAAGTCAATAAAGGTGTGTGAGTATTCAAGGTCAAGGTCATTTCATGATGACTTAATTCTCCAAGATCAGGCTTCAGGTGAGCGTTCTCAGGACCAATGGTCCTCTGGTTGTTTCTTTGTTTGTTTGTTTGAGTTGCGGCTTAGCGTCCCAGTCAACAGCCATGGTCTTGTCGTGACGTTGGTTTGATTTTATGGGACTTTTACCCACACGTAGGACGTTTGAGTTGCGGTTTAGCATCCCAGTCAACAGCAGCCATGGTCATGTCGAGACGTTGCCTCCATTTTATGGGACTTTAACCCAAACATAGGACGTCATGACATCCAAAAAGTGCTTCAAATACAACCACAACTAAGCCAACAAGGCTTATATGTATAGATGGTTTGACTTCTCGCTTTGAATGTTTTACTGCTTCCAAAGGATCTAACAATTATTTTTATTTGCTATTACTGCAGCTGGTGTTGTGCCGTGTGGCGGCCCTAAAAAGTCTCCCCGTACATCATCCATAGTGCAGATTATATTTTTCTTTTGATCCTTTGGGATCAGTGAATATATTTAGAGTATCTCAAAATCATTGTATGTTAATAATCATCTTCTTAACAGTATTTTGGTTATTTGGCACCTTTGGGAATATAAGTCTTTGATTTACACTACACAAATGTAAATTTTTGAAATTGCAGTTAAAATGTCTGGCTTTCGCTGCCAGTTTAGAAAAGGGTCACTGATGAAGGTGCATTACCCGAAATTGTACAATATGGCCCATCTTCTCGCTTTGAATGTTTTACTGCTTCCAAAGGATCTAACAATTATTTTTTATTTACCTGGGCAGGCTCATTGCCCGAGCGGTTAACCAGTAATCTGGGCCCAGTTGTTCAAAACTAACAACGTCTCGTTAAACGTTAACGTTTCGTTAAAATTTCAAACGTTAATATTACAAATACACTGTTATTTTTTGTTGAAAAAATGTGAGAATAAGTTTTGTTGAAAAAATGTGAGAATCCTTTGCACTGCAGTGCAAAGGATTCTCACATTTTTTCAACAAAAAATAACAGTGTATTTGTTACTTTAGCTGATATTTGCTTAACAAATTTATGTCTTAACGATGTTAAGCTAACGATGCTTTGTACAACTGGGTCCAGGATGTCGGTCAGTAGCGTAGAAGCTTTGCCTTGGGGCACAAGCAGCCCGAATGAGAAAGAGGTTAGTGCCTTTACAATTGATTTTGATTTTAAGCGCCTCGGTTTCCCCCGGCTATTTCAAAAGAACTGGACGTGAGGTCACCTATAATTGCCGACCGGACACGATGCTTTCTGGAATACCTGCCTAACTGTGAGGTCGAACAGTGACCACCAAATAACACGTCAGACAAGATGAACCTCCTGACCGGATATGACCTCCTACCCCCAGGTATATCTGTCCATCCTAATGCAGTTATGTGTTATTTGTATATCGAAAACCTGGGATGAACTTGTTTTGAGTCAATCAATAATACACTTCATGATGCTGACTAGAAAAATATTCAGGCACTCTGACTTTGAGGATTTTTTTACGGAGTGGCTATTGACAAACTTCTTCTTCTTCTTCTTCCCGTTAAAGTGCTAAACCGGTGGCTCCAGCATTGTCGCACTGATGGTTAAAACTATATTCACATGGCGAGTGGCCCAGACTGGTTAAAAACAGACTAAAACGGATAAAAACATCTTGGAAGTCTATGGCTTTATGGCGGCTGATATCCCTGCTTTGAAGACTTCCAGGGATTCGGCAGCAGTCAGTTCTTCGGGCAGCTGGTTCCACAGTCTGATGGTTGACGGGAAGAAGGAGTTCTTGTATACGTTGGTCCGGCAGTATGGTACCCTGTATCTGTACTGATGGCCTCGTGTGGCAGCACCTAGGAGTTGAAGGTGTGGTGAGGCTGGTATGGCTACCATGGCATGTACTATCCGGAACATCATAATGGCCTTGGTTTGCTGTCTTCTGTGTTGGAGGGTTTCCCAGGAGAGGCTGTCGACCACAGCGGTGACACTACCAGTGGTTCGGTAGTCGCCTGTTACAAATCTGGCTGCTCTCCGTTGGACAGCTTCAACCTTCTTGATGCTCTCGGTAGTATGAGGGTCCCACACTGTCGCTGCATATTCCACCTGTGGCTTCACGAAGGTTTTGTAGCAGGTATCCTTGACCTTCCTATGGCACGTTGACAGGTTTCTCCGCAGAAAGGCAGTGGTGTTATTGGCCTTCTTGGTATTGGTGTCAATGTGAGCGTTCCAGGACAATGTGCTTGTGAACGTGAGGCCCAGGTACTTGGCTTTCTTTGTCTGTTTCAGTTGAACGCCGTGGATTTGGTACATTGCATTGATGGTCTTGCGCTTGTTTGTGATCCTTGTCAGTTCGCACTTATCAGGGTTGAAGTGCATCTGCATCTAAGATGGACCTACTTAGGTATAGGAATTTGCGATGAGCAACATCTCCCTAAAGACAGTTTTCTACAGAGACGTATAGGATGGAATGCACATTCAAGGTGACCATGCAGAGGAAATGCAACAAACTCACCCATAAAGCCTCATTAAGAATTAAAAATACCGATGGAGTCTTGCGACCTGGCTTCATGAATCGATCAAACTGGTGCTACTCCTCCAACAGACCAGCGGCTCATTATGAAGAAAATGGAATCCGTGACGCTGCAAGCACGGAGAATGAAATCTTGCGTGGATGGAAACTTCAAAACTGACTTTTTCAACATGCAAGGGAGAGGCTAGAGCTTAAATTACCCTATTCATCCACCATCAAACATGGACAACTAATTTTTCAGAAATAGATATGGTCTGTCTCTTTACTGAGAGACAAACATTTTAATCTAAAGATTCAGAAATATGCTAAGAAATTTGCATATGGATATTTTGGAAACTATTGCAGCCTGAGACTTGAAAGTTGCTAGATGGAAACAGCTAATGGATTCAATGAAGGTTTGTAATTAATTACGGTCAAGGTCATTTCTTGACCTTTACCCAATGTCATTGAAATATTAAAATTAAGTCACAATTTCAAAGATCCTCTTCTCTGAAACTGCTTGGCCAATCAAGTTGAAATTTTATGTGGAGCCTCCATGGGTAGGGGGAGATGAAAGTTTGTTCACGGGACCTTGGTCACATGACCAAGATGGCCGCCACGCCCATATAACTAAAAACCCTTCAAACATCTCCAGAACCGTTGGGCCGATTTCCACGAAACTTTGTATGTAGCATTGGGAACTCCATCCCATCATAGTTTGTTCAAATGATTACCTTAGCATGACCCTGACCTACTTTACGACAAGGTCAATTTTGGAAACATGGGCTTTTACATGGGATATGGCGAAAACAATGGATATTTTGGGAAAATATACTTGAAAGTTGCTATATGGAGACAACTTATGGAGTCAATGAAGGTATGTAATTAATAAAGGTCAAGGTCATTTGACCTTGACCCAAGGCAATTGAAATATCAAAATTAATTAAGTCACAATTTCAAAGATCTTCTCTGAAATGAATTGTACGCATTTGTAAGACGGAGCATTGTTTAACTTTTGATTATGGATAAGAGCCAAGTTATAACTACATGAGAGAGTGACAGACAGGGGTCGAATTTTTGTGTTATTTGAACCATGTGTACGTTTTCATAGTTTTAAGTTTCAAAGTTTATTCAAAAACATGAAAGCCCCAGAGGAGCATAATACAATGAAAGTAACTATGAAGAATAGAAACAAAATTAACAAAGTAATATATGTACACGTACCTCTGGCTCAAGCTGCATGATAGGGCCATAGTTAATAGATGTATGCATATTAAAGTCATGACTTCTATACTGATCAATACCACGCAAAAATGCTTACTTTCATTTGATACACATCACGAGAAAACAGGACAATTTAAGTCAGAGTAACTGAGTGGCCGCCTATTGGGAAATACTGCTCACTTGGCTTACGATATGTTTTCTAAGTATTCGTACCTGAATTACGGTCTAAAAACTTTCCTCTGATAATGATTTTTCGCAGAAAATTTGTGTATGGTGGACGGCAGAAAAAATTATTTTCATGTCAAAATCTTGATCTTAGTTTGTCCTAATAGGACCTGCAAAAAAAATGACAATCGATGAACAAATGAAGTTATTATGGCCAAAATGAATTTTGCATAGGGATTTTGCATTGGCAAGGGAGATAATCGATGATCGTGAAAATGCATATTTTTCGAGAATTTTTACCTGATCATGAAGATTTTGTCTCAGGTATGCCATTTGTGTCAATTTAAAATAATTTTGAGCAATCATGATTAAATAGTTAGAATTTAAAATTTTTGCGGGAAAATATTTACCTCCCTTCCATGAGATTTTTGTACAGGGAAATCCCTATTCAAAAATGTTTTTGACCAGAACTTTTTTTATTTGTCAACCGATTTTCAAAATTTTTGCTGCACATTTTGCGACAAACTAGATGCTTAATTGTGCCAAGAAAATATTTCCTCTACATTTGAACAGTTGTAAAATATCTGCGAAAAAACATTATCACACACTACGAAACAGACTTTAATTGTCAGTTTAGTTAGTTCCCACCTCAGTATTCTGTATTTGGAGTGTGGATTTCTTTCTGATTGTGCTTTTTCCTGATCATTGCCTCCTTGTACCTTTTTTATATAAAAAAAAATGATCCAAATGTCAGGCAAAACCATGTCCTTAGTGGGCATCCATTGGGACTAGCACATCATCGTCATCATTTTCACAAGTAGGCTCATGGTTTATGAGGAATTTCACTTTCTTGGCCTATCCTGGTGTCTTCAGATGAGGTTGGGTGTGTTTCAACGGACTGGAGTGTTACGGCATGCCGTATTTTTGCGAACTAATCAAGCGTGACTTCATGCCCTGATTCTCACAACGCATGCGTAATCAATCGGGAGAACCATGGCGGAAATTTAGAAAAACGAACTGTCAAAAAATTCAATTACCAAAATGGACTCATTCACTGGTTATGATAAAACGCTACCTATTGATTTAAATGGAACGTATGTGTTTGTCTTTCCTGTGCATTTAAGGCTAAGGCCTGTATTTGGAGGAAATTCTATTTTTGGATTTTCCAAAAAAAGAAAAAAAAAAATCTTCAGCATCGCAATTTCATGCGTAACGGCATCATCTAATCCATTGAAAATATCAACGTTTTTTTACATGATATCATCGGTTTCATTCGGATCCAGACTTTCAAATTTATTTCTGCTTACTTTTATCTTAGACAGTTAATTATTTTGCTTTTTTGAATATTCAAATCATTGTTTTGATCCATGGCACCAGTACTCGACAGATCCTCTGATTCGTCCACCATTATATCATGCATCTTAACACATCATAAGTGATGTCTGTCTAAGGTACCTGTTTCATATAGAGTACTTGGATGAAAGTTTTACTTGAAGAACAAGGACAGTATGTTGAGACTAACGGACAGGGCCGGGTGGGTGCAAACCAGTCACATGAACCAACTGGTTGATTTCACCATTTCATATTCCGGTTCTGATGCCCTGTTCCATTCGAGTGGCAAATACCAGGGTTGCCACGGTCAGGGAAAAAGTCTGGAAAATGAATTTTTTTCCAGGTTAGGGAAAAGTCAGGGAATTTGAGTTTGAGTCGGGGAAAAAGTGAAAAAGTCATCGAAAAGTCAGGGAATTTCAAAATTTTCTCAAAAGGGATGGTCTTTTGCAATGTATCAATGTCTTGAAAGAATTTGAAAAAAGTGAACTCTTTTTCCCTAAAGTTACATGGCTTTCAGTTTCTCAGAATTTCTTAAGTTAAAGTCTTTAAACATATTGTTTGAGAAGTATTTGATTTTTCCTTTTTACAGTGGTTGAGCTTCAAAGTAGACCTACTTTTCTGTATCCTACTTGTTTTCTTTAATTAATTCCTCAATTCAGTTTGGCTGCATGCTAAAATATGATAAATGACCTCAGGAGAGGCCAACATCAGAGGAGATTGCATTATAAACCCAAGAGCTTCTGGCGGCCCCTAGACCCCCGCCAAAATTCACTTTCCCAATTCCTTTTTACATCAAACATTACCATGTAAAAGTGAAGTGTGGGAATGGAAAAATGAAGAGAAGCCATTGAAGCCATTTTTATCTGACATACTTCAGTGATTTTTTTCGCTATAAAACCGACTCCGGTTTTAGGAGTCATTCCCAATGGCAAAAAGTATCTTTTTTTCCCAAATGCATGGTTCAAAATTCCCAATTTGAGAAAAAATCCCTCTCAGGCTCATATCTGCAACCAAAATTTATATATGTACTGTCAAAGGCTTCAATTAGTCAATCAATCCGATACTTATGAAAATGAATAATGCTAACTTTCATGCATCCCAGCCATATGTTGTTTACTTTTAGAAAACAAATCACAATAACACATATGATGATATGTTTATCATTTTTACTGGCTTTTATATAAATGTCGCTGATTTTCCCAATTGACGGTAAAATTTGGCTATTTTTCCCAATTGAACCGGTACTGGTACCGTTCCCAAAATGGTGAAAAAAATCACTGTACTTTTAATATTTTGTTCTGTTATGGGGATAACTATAATAATAGTGAAAATAATTTCCCTACATAGGAAAAGTTCTAAAGTGGCAGAAGTAAAGAAAAGCCTTGCAACCTATGCTTTTATAGGTGAGATGGCTTCAAAGAGATGATAAAATGGCGCTGAGAAGCCGATAAAAAAATCTGGAAAACTGGGAAAAGTCAGGGAATTTTGAAATAATGAATGAGTGGCAACCCTGAATACAGGCTGCTAAAATACTCCAGTACCAGTGCTCCAGATAATTTTTTTCTCAATCAGTACGGTACTGGTCAAAATTTAAGCCAATCAGTATCCAGATTTCGGCTTCAGTATCTGTTCTCTTTGCCCACGAAAAGACTTTTAAGTCCAACCCTGTGAAAAATTTGAGCATAGGTTCCCCTGTATTTTGCATTTTATTCTTCACCCTCTCCTTAATAACCCAGGCCTATTGAAAGATATGGGCAAGACAGAAGTAAAAGGGAAGGTGGGGGAGTACATTGGCTCATAAAGACTTGCAAGTCAGCGTCCAATGCACAACCTTTCCCCTTATTGACCTTAGATAGATATGAAAATGCTACATACTCTGGTTTCAAAGCGATGTATCAGCTTAAATACATGGTGGAATTTTGTGAATTTGGCGTGTCACCAGTACAATCACGACTTAAAACCCCAAGATTTTCACCGTTTTCCATCGATGTTTACTTGCATTTAACTCCGGAAACAAATGTTCTACTTTCGTTTTCTTTGTAGTAAAATATGCCAACTACCAATGTAAGCGCGAATTTGATTGGTTGAAATTTAAACAAAGCTAGAAATTCATATTTTGTGGACTAATCGTATGTGACGACTTTTCGTGGCACTCGGGAAGCGTTGTAAATAAAATAATTATGGGCCTCATAAAAGTGGCATGCGGAGAAATCTGCCTCAAATTAGCAGCACTCGGGGGATAATGAGTTAAGGTTACGGTTAATAAGCGTAACCCAACCGTATCGGTCATTTCGTTCCCGTTTTTGATACTGACAAAATTTCAATTTCTACCGTATCTGCCAAAATTAAGTCCGTAAATTACGGCTGTACGGACGCTATCTGGAGCACTGCAGTACCATCGACAAATGTCACTTAGACTGTTAACACAAGTCTATCGTAGGCCTGTTCGATATAGAGTATTGGGAGGAAAGTTTTCATTGACACCAATGCCAGTCAATAGATTATCATTAGAATGCCCAAGACCGTCCATATACACTTCTCCCTCCCAATACTCTTTTCCCTCTAGAAAAATTTTGATTTATTAGTGCCTTTAAGTGCGGTCTGTATTTTAGGGTTTGAATTTCAATGGTTTTTGTCGAAAAAACTACAGATATTCAAACAGTTTTAATGGGAAGAATTTGTAAATGACTAAACATAAGATAAGACTTTAGAAATTCAGCTTGGGGTGCCAAGGTGGCGTTTCAAATTTCTGAAATTAAGTTCAGTATTTTGGTGTGGGGGGGGTCTCCCTTTCATGGGTGTCATGAGATGTGCTGCTTGTGCCTCCTGGCAAAGCATATTATTATCAGCTGACCAACCATCTGGTTACTAAAAAGTTTAAACTGTAAAACATTATTTAGTTTACTTCAGTTACACCTCGGATCCAATAAACCCCGAATAGGTGTATATGTATGGTATTTATAAGAAATTATGGTCTCGGTTAGGCTGTAATTGATAAAGTTTTAAAGCAGATAACTCATTTATTTGATCAAATATCCAATATGTATTTTTCATAAAGCAATATCTTAATATATTAACTTTAAGACAGTATCATTTTATTTGCAGAGAAATCAACATGTTTTGCACAAATTGTCTAGAAAGTTAGGTATCAGATTTCACTGTTTTCAGCTTTTTTGATAGAAAGTCACCAGAGTTTGGTAAAAATAGAAGGGAAAACTCTATCTTCATTCATAGTAATTTATAAATTTTGACCAAACTAGGGCTGAGTATCGCCCACTAAAACCGCATCGCGATATATCGCGGTACGGGAAATGCATATCGCAATGCGTATTGAATATATCGTACAAACAGGAAAGTCAATTTTCAATTTCTTATCGAAGCCAAAATTTGTTGCACTAGAATGGGAATCAATTTTACAACATTTGTAGTACATCTATGACTGATATTATTGTAAACAACATGCAAAATTTTTATGCGACGTCAGGTTGTTTTAAAGTGCCGAAATAGATGTATGTTCCAAAAATAACGACATGATTGACAGCTCAACAGGGGAGGCAAATACGCACATGTATTGGACTGGTTTCACGCTAACTACCTGTAAAAATTCGATAGCAGGACCGATTGTAAATACACAGTCTGTGGTTGTACTCGTTTGGATTATTTTGCAGGGTTCGCGCTAGGATATATTTTTCTTTCGCCATCACTTTCGCCATTTGAGATTTTTTTCGCCATTTTCTTGAAGTTTGAGCCAAATCTTGGCCATTTTTTCGCCAAGAGGACACATCTCACTCAGCTCCTTGCTCACTTCAACCCCCAAATATTTTGTTTGCCCTTTTTAACTTGGTCTCTCCAGTTCCCTAAAAATACATATTGCCCTTCTGACCCAAGTCCCATACATGCTACATGTACTAAGTTATATTTCAACAGTAGATCCCATACATGTGATATCTTCTTTGGCCCAAATAGGGAGATTTGTGTTTTGAAATAGGGAGATTGGGTCTCAAATAGGGAGATTTTAGCGCGGTTAAAAAGCGAAGATTTTTTGCCATTTTTGTGCAAAAGATGCATTACATTTGCCTTATGATCCTTTATATCTTCATGATTTTGCTAATGGGTGGTAATTTTATAACAAAATAATAATTCCATAATTAAATATAATCACAGCTGAGGAAATTTTAATTCTCAAATCGGTCTAGCTAAGTGATTACGTCATCATGGACATACAACATGCATGTACAAAGCGTATCTAAGAAGTCGCGAAAACTAATGACATTTATTATTGTATCAACGTCAATTCGAGAAAATTTAAATATTTCAATGTGTTGAAATAAAACAGACAAAGAAAAAAGCAGAAAAACGTACAAATTTCTTTCCATTTTCCACAGAAATTTGTGTTTCAAGTTTTTGTAATTCCAATGTTTACTTTATTAGCTGGTACCCCGCATTTTTCTGGTTCGATAACGCAGTTGCTCCCCCTTATTATAACCGTTTCGTTCCAATAGTTTGTAGGTCGGAAAATTTACCCGACTTTTTGTCTTGCGCTACGTTCGACGCAAACAGCGTTTTCATGTGTATGAAATACCCGATCTTTCGGAACTATATGGTGTTTGTTTTAAACTTATATGTTAATCATTTGATATCGCCCCGCCACCCAATTATCGCTGGTCACTATCTGTCTGGAGTTTAATATTAAATTTTGATTTTGGCTCCGAGCTCAAAATCAGAAAATTGTTACGCAGTGTTGAAACGACAGACGGACATTATTGCACAATGTCAAAGCGGCTTCAGTAGATTATTGAGAAGCTCCGCCCACGCGTTATTTAGAATGGGCCAATCAGCAAGTGTTGCATGAATTACTGCGATGTTTACCCAACACATTAAAACCTTAAGGTTACCAGTCCTCCCGTTTCAGTAACAGTGTTCCTTTTCACCTTTTTGGGAATGGGGGCGGGGCCCTTGCAATTGGGAAAAATTACGCGCGAAATGCCCAAATTGGGAAAAAGTTGCGGCGTAAAATTCTTTAAGTAAAGTGATTCCTTGTTTAATTCGATAACATAATGAAATATCTCTATGTATACTAAGCAACACTGAGTTACAATGGCACCAATAAACTTACTTTTTCTCAAACTTTTTATATTTATTTTTCCATAAGCCAGTACTTGTAAAATTAGTTTTTCTAAAAGTCAATACTTGCAGAACAATATTCTGTGGATGTTAAGTGTCAAGTTCATTCTCCAGTGCACAATTTGGTGTCTGGATGCTTTTTCATTCAACCTAACACATGTCTGACCTAGATTTCTTTTTGTGTTGATTACTAGTGCTGTCCAAAATTAGACACAAAGTCGGAAGATATGCTCTACAATTAGGTGAAATTAGAGCAGCCAAAACTGATTATAATGAGGGATTTTACTCTAATCATGTTTCAAATACATTGGATTTGATATCAGAGGAAGTTAGACTACAATTACTTACAGTATTAACTTCAACAAAGGTAAAAATATAATAGTCATTAGTTTTCGTGGCTATCAAAAACGAACTTTCAAGTTCTGATTTTTTTGGAATTTTTGATTGGGAATTTTTCTGGGTCAATTGGGAAAAATGGTGGTGTTTTGCCATTGGGAATGAGGCCGAATTTCGGCCCCAAAATTGCCTGAAAAGGAACACTGAGTAACTTTCACACTTTTCCGCGAAAATTGTTTTGATAACTAGGCAATTAACAGGGGCAATTATCATGTTGACACGTGTGTAGTAGTGGTATATTGCGTCTGAAACTTGTGAATATAAGGACCGATCAAACTTTTTTCAGGGAAAATCGGAAAAAAATGTTTTTACTCGGACCGATAAAAATGCACAAAAATGAAAGATAAATCGGTCCCACGTGTTCAAAATGCCCGATAATCTTTAAAGGACAATCAGAATTAATTGTCCTATTACGATTATCGGCAATGTTTAATCCAAGCCCTCTAAATTAAAGACGCATTAATCTTTCTAAAGATGAACTCTGATCAAATTAGTGGTTGACATTATACACTGTACCTGTAAGACTGACAATTTGTCGCATCATTAATCCCTTCTCACTTCGCCAATTACGCAATAAAGTGACATGTCATCTATTCTGCATTGTCTCCTAAATTACTCCAAGGTATTTATCGGGTCAATGATCAATAACACGTACCGTATATTACCGCAATATTAAAAATGGAACATTACCGAAAAATTAGGATAGGCAAATACTGAAATCGGGAGATTTGGGCCCTACTGGGCTGGGCGGGGGACAATCGGGTAAGGAAGCCCAAAATCGGGAAAACCCGACGAGATCGGGAGATATCACATGTATGGTAGATCCAGGTAATGTAATTATGAATTTCCACTTGATTTGAAGGACAGGTGTAGACTGAGATCCCTATACATATAGTTTGGGAAAATATGTTTTATAAAGCTTGTTCTTGTATTTGTAAACAAGGGGAACAACTACTAAAATTATTAGTTTATGCTTGTACAAAATCAGAAACAAAACTTTTAAGATTAGTAGACAGATTGAAATATTAAAATTCGTATACTTTAATAGAAAAAAAGTAAATGACACTCTACAAAATCAAGAGTTAAAGCTATAAAATAAATGCATGGGTAAAGTTGAGTTGCTGATTCTAAAAAGAATCTGTTTTATTTTTAAATGGTATATATTGACATTTCCCCACTCATCTGCACTCAAACATTATTTCAAATCTAACACGCTGGTGACGGTCTATATCGTTACCGGACCACCTGCGCCAAGCGTGTCATGCATTGATGCAGTACACGCCTGAATACACAAGAGGTCAGAAATGACACCTGTCAATTGAATGCTTTAGCAATACACTGCAACACTTGAATAAACACCGATAAAGAATAGGATTATCTCTATTACAGGTAATCAAATGATGGTTTTCTGTGGAAAACAATGGCTTTTTGGCTGGACAAAGTGGCTCTATATATTCGCCATTTACTTTCGCCAAAGTCAAATTTTAGGAGCCAAAAAATAAAAATCTTCGCAAATGGCGACGATGGCGACCGCTAGCGTGAACCCTGTTTTGGGTGTTAGTATAAAACCCGGACTGTGTTACGATATACCGGAATCCTTGTATGGGCGTACCGGTGTACCGTACCGCGAGCACCGTACCGCAGTATACCGATATATCGGTATGCAGTATACTGATATATCGGTATATCGTTACACCCCTAGACCAAACATGATAAAAACCTCTTATTAGAGTCTTAGTTGTCACTTAAACACATTTTAGGCCATCTTAATGTGTTTATCAAGCAGAGATAACATAAAATGACGTTTGCTTTTGTACCATATCTGTTTTGTTTTTTTTGGATCCGGGGTTACACAGAAAGCTCAATGACCTTATATATGCCTGTTCGTGAAGGTGAGGATGTTGGCGTTATGCAGTCACTGTGGAGGAAACCAGAGAAGCCGGGGGCTGAAAACCGCCGAACTTGGAGGGTGACCCATATTTGAACCCAGACCGCAGAGGTGACAAGAAAGTGGGTTATCGGATCCACTATACAGCTTATGCTATCCAGGCCTTCTGGTTTAATACTAGTTAACCGCTTAGAAGGTCTGAGACTGTCCAGGAAAAGTAGTTTAGTCATTTGAACCATCTGCACATATAAACCTTAATTTAGTCATTTGAGCCATCAGCACGTATATAAACCTTAGGGTTCTACTCAAAGCATATTTCGGATGTCATAATTTCCCCGATGTTTAGTAGAAGTCCCTAAGAATGTAGGCAATGTCCCAACATGATCAAAGCTGTTGACTAGATGAAAAGCATCAAATCAAACAGACAAGCTTACAGAAAATTTTAAGAAGTATTTTTATGGATATTAGGGACTATTTTATATGATTTGGTTATATTTCTGGGTTATTTGTTGGCAAAATAAGAGTATATTTTTAGGTTTTAGAAACAATTTTTGACCCTCTATGAGAATCATAAGGCGGTGGGCCGGTGGCACAACAAGGGTATTACGACTATAACAGTCAGTCAGATGCCATTTCAATGATTGAATTGTTTTACACATTTTGTGATTCTTGGGCTGCTTGCTTTCACACCTTTGCATTGATGACACAAGTTTTGAGTGTTGATGGTCATTGTATCAATAGACGTGACTCGTATGATGTGAATAAGACGGCGGTGGTCAGAAAAATTGATATGTCCGATAGCATGCTCAGCCAGAAAAATGGTGCGATGTTCGCCGGTGACAACGGCCTTGTACACACAGCAGCGTCAAGAAATTATTGACAGCTCTGTGTGTTTAATATCACCAGATCTAGCGTACTTACCAGATTGGACCAAAATTTCTCTTTTATGTTATGACATTATGTGCTTTAGTCAGAATATTTCATGACATATTTATAAGATGCAAATCATGTCCAGTGCCTATTATGCAGAGATTGGGTAATGGTAATGTGTAATGGTAATGCATTGTAATGCATTACAAATTTCAAAGTAATGGAAAGTAATGTGTAATGAAGGATTTTATCATTACAAGTAATGGTAATTTAATTAATTACACAGGAAAAATATCTGTAATGCCACCATTACTTCTCATTACATTATCATTACTTTGTACATTAAAATGATACAGCTTCTACAACTTCACATTCTGTGCATCGGGTCAGGATGATGTGGTTAAACAGCAAGTGAATAACCAAATACAATTTCTTTGCCAAGTTGTAAATCTATAATGTTAGAAACAAAGAAAAGGAACATCAGCTATGATGATGATGATGATGATGATGATGATTAACAGCAGTGTTGCTGATTTATGATATAATATAACAAAATCTTATATTCTCAGGAGATAATTCTTTTATTGGTGATTACTGTGGTACAATTCTAAAGCAATATCAACATTTACCTTGGTAATCTACTCTGTTGTTATGAAAGGTGACAAAGTAGAACAATAGAGTTTGCAGAGTGTGAAAACAGTTGCTCAATTTAGACAGATTAACTCAAATTAAAGACTACCCTGATACATTGTTTGACAGATGCACAGATGAATGACTATAATGACACAAGTGGCTTTAAAATCAAACTTTCAAGAACATACAGCTACTTAGCTACACATCCAAAAACATGAAAAGTTAAAAAATGAAAAATGAATTTAACTTCGAAATCAAAGCAAAACATCATAATAAACAAGTTTATCCAGTGGAAATTTGTTTTTGTAAAACAGCCCTTTCAAATCTGATAGTCAACTTAAAGGAATAAAGAAAACAGAATTTCAAAAGAATTGAGATGTTTCTCTAAAAACAGGTTTTTACAAATCTTACTTTTTTGTTATTTGTTGCACAATCTGTTGTAGACAGTCTCGTTTTAATACGTCTAACCCTCTCAATGAGTTTGGGCAGATGTCCTCAAACATCATTTTTTCAAAAGTGTCTCACTTTTGGTAAGGTATCAGCTTAATAATCTAACACCACATGTTTTTATGCTGTCGGGCAATTCATATGTTTAGTTAAAAGTGAACTTTGTTCATATAGATCATATCGGGACAAAAGTAATGTGTAATGGTAATGATTACATTTCCAAAGTAATGGTAATGATTACTTTTCCAAAGTGTGTAATGGTAATGGTAATGAAGAAATTGCAATGTAATGGTAATGTAATTCATTACTTTCAAAAGTAATTGACCCCATCTCTGCTATTATGGCTGTAATATGAATTTACAAAGACCTGTACCTAAGGACCAAAATTTCACTTCTCCTGGAGGAAAACCTGCCTTACAGTTATTGACTTTTGATTTCCCTTTAGTATGGAAAAATGAATACTGTGTACAACTAATTGAGGTTTATGCATAGTGTTGATGTAAATTGATGGTTGGAAAGTTTATTTGGTCAGATTGCATGTTTTAAGATAGTCTTCATTCAGCCCTGCAGAGTTTGACATGTTTTTTGATATTTGGTATTTTTGGAGCTTCAACCACGAACCTAGCATCCAGTTGTAAAGTTGTTATTCTAAATGAAGAAGGGACAACTTTGATCACCCATAAAGCCGACCAGAAAAATTCAAGGAAATAGCTAATATAAGCCTCATCAATGAAAAATTACAAAACCCATGTGTTTTTAAGAATAACAGCCTAGACATTGTGCAACAACCATGTACAGAGGCAATCTGACCATCCATGGGACCTATGATTACCATATGTTTTTTTACCGCCCATCAATTCTTGCGATAACTGTACAGTCTGCATACGGCATAAACATGCTTGATGTTACAATACAGTACAGTGATTTTTTTCGCTGTAAAACCGACTCCGGTTTTAGGAGTCGTTCTCAATGGCAAAAAGTATCTTTTTTCCCCAAATACATGGTTCAAAATTCCCAATCTGAGAAAATTTCCCAATCAGGCAGACAACTGCAACCATAATTCATACATGTACTATTAAAAGCACTGAATAGTCAATTAATCTGATATTTGTGACAAGGAATGAAGCCAATTTTCATTGGTCCCAGTCATATTCTGTTTACTTTTAGGAAACAAATCACTAACACTTATTATGATATTTTTACCAATTTTCTGGTCTTCAGATAAATGTCGCTGATTTTCCCAATTGATGGTAAAATTAGGCTATTTTTCCCAATTGAACAGGTACTGGTACCTTTCCCAAAATGCTGAAAAAAATCACAAAATACAAAATAGTGCATTATTTAGGGATAGGAGAGAGTCATAGAATTGTAAGGACAATGCCGCATATGGAGGACACGGAAATGTGAAATTTGAGATTGTATGGTCATTAATTAAAAACTAATGGTTACTGGTTAGCCAAATGTAAACTAGGCTGCTGGCATTAGTAGTGGCTCATAGTGGCTATAACCTATCATGTCATTTGCACACATAATGGCAAAGGTCCAGTGAGTTGGTTTCCATTAATGATTATCAACTTGACTGTTCTGGACCGATTTGTATGCAAATGTTTTGAACAGTTTGTGAAATGTCATCAGTATGGATAAAACTAAAAGATTAAAGATCGTGAGATAGTATGTATTTTTAATGTTCATTTTGACTATTTCTCTAAACATACTTACATTGTATAAATAAGATTTTCAGCTTTCTAGGCAGGACCCCCCCCCCTCCCCCCCCCCCCCCCAACTCTTCCCAGGGCTTTTTCTGGTCTTTTGGAGAAATTTTTGGTATCAATGAAATTGGGAAAAATAACTTAATTTTGGAGGAAAAAATAGCCCAATTTTTAGCCAAATAGGGAAAGTTTACCTTTTATATTGGGATTTTTTCTCAAGTGGGAATGTTTCAGGGCCATTGAGAATTTTTTCAGCGAACTGGGAAAAATTTGGTTCTGGAAACCGGACCTAGTTTTGTATAGCAAAAAAAAAATGCTCTGGTGTCTCACCCTCAAAGTCGCAGCGGCACTATTCTTGTGTGTCAGTCATGATACTCTTACACTGTGTTTAGTCTTATTAATTATTATTTAAACAAAGGGAATTTTTTTGTTTAATCGGTCATGATTGAGTGTGTGTGTGTGTGTGGGGGGGGGGGGGGGGGGGGGGGGGGAGTGGACTGATTGGTGCATTGGACAGTGCAAAGCAAAATTTGATCATGTGAAAGCTTTCAGCTGCATTATTGACGAGGAAATGACTATGTGTCCAGCTGACTGCACTTATTATAGAACACATCTGTCACAGAATTGTTTGCCTGACAATGACAGATTCCTAGGGGAAATTTGCTAGTACTTTCTCTGAAATATGATTGAGCCGCGACATGAGAAAACTGGTCTTCAGGAGTTCGAAACGGCTCCGACACAAATCAGGCTGTGCAGTCACAGAAACAAGCTAGAAGCTTGAAATATCGGATTTAAGAGGAAGAGGAAGTGTACTATCCGTGTAGCGTAAACAAAGACGCTGATCAGCTTCGCAGTTATTGCGAAGCTGATTTGCGCCTTTGTTTTCGCATAGACAAATCCGGTTTTCACATGACGCGGCTCATGTAATATTTTCAAATTATTGCTGTAATAACATAAATAACAAGAAAAGAAAGAAATATCACATTAAGTTTAACATCTCAATTTGATCAAGTGCGGTGGGGACCATCTTGCAAGGGGGGCCATTCCATTGTTTTCTTTGAGATTGTAAACACAATAGCCAAAGGTCTGGGTCTAGATTTGTGGTACCTTTTAATTTTGGCATGTTTACATAATGTTCTTAGCGTCAGAAGCTCTCCATGTTTACATTAGCATTACTGTGGTTCTATCAGAAAGTCCATACTGTTATATCAGCTGCTGATACTAATTGATCTTCACTAATTAGTCCTAATTAGTTCCTGAACCAGAACTTTGTAAGACCAATATCTTTTCATCAATTGTGTCTGGAATCCAGTATCAGTAAGCAAAAAAACCCCATCATGGTGTACTGATTTAGGACTGGTTAAAATGGACCAAGGCCCAGTCTGATGTGAGCCTTCGCTTGGTCCACACATCATTTACATGTAATTTTGGTAGTTGGTGTTCAGAAATAAGTTCTGATAGTTATTGCATTAAATGAAGAGCATTTAAGAACATGAACATGTTTTACAGTTGTAAGATTGGTATCCTATCTCACAACAATCATTATAAAACCATGCCTGGTCCTGCGGCTAATGACATCTGCAGAAAAAATATATGTGTAGCTGGAACTTGCCTGCTATTGAATGATAGAATTACAGTGTTTCCGGTCTTAAGCCTTTTAACTGACCTGCTTCGTGAGAAAACCAGATTTTTGCCTATGCGAAAACAAAGGCGCAGATCAGCTTCGCAGTAACTTCAAAGCTGATCAGCGCCTTTGTTTTCGCTTCATGGATAGTACAATTTCTCTTCATCTTAAAATCAAAATTTCAAGCTTCTAGCCTTTTTCTGAAGCTGCACAGGCCGGTTTATGTCAGACCTGCTCGAAAACTCCGAAGACCGGTTTTCTTGCGTCGCGGCTCAACTATCTTAGCTGTTAGACAAGTTTTCTTTGTCATAATCCTTTCTTCCTGCATCATTCATAAGTTCATGAGTCACAACACAGCATAATCGTAGTTTACATTCACAAAATCTCTTTGCCATGCTCTTATGGTTAATTTAAAGTTGTTTTTCTCCACTCAAATGCTAAGATAATCCATCCAGTACATTTATATCATTAGAATAAGGAAACTGAATCTTTCTGGATGCATGAAGGATCATTTATGTATCACTAGGCCAACAGCAGCATGTTGATGATGTTATAGGTATTGTGTACTCATCACATCCTACTAGCTGAGTATTTATAGATTCTTCAAATCATAAAAATAAATATCACAAAGAAATGAAAATGTGGAAAATTTGTGATGTGAATTGTGTTAATATATCTATTGTGTGATATATTCATTTGAAGGACTTTAAAAATGTTAAACGAAGGATTAACATGATGTAAATGGAACCTATCCAGACTGACTGATATCGGACATGTAGTAAGTTTGAATATAGGCTGTGTTTTTCTGTTTCATACCCCATTTGAATACTGCTGCTGACAAGATTTTGTTAACTTTTTACCTTTTGACTGTAAAATATTATAAAATGTCATAAAGTAATTTCTAGGTCCCTAAACTATTGGTAGGTTGTCACCTACAAGACCTTGAGATGCATGTTAGTCAGATTGGTATGTTTTGTTGCCATCAAACATGCTGAATAATAGATCACATTCAAGTACTGTATTACAGCATTTAGTCTCAAATATGATGAGCTAACTGGCAGTTATGTTCTTGGACATGCGACAGGGTTGTGTTTGATTACACATTTTCTGTTAGGCATGTATGTGACCAAAATGGGGGTGTGGGTGGCAGGGCTTGGGGGCTAGTTGATTACTTATAGGGTATAAATGAGGAAAGTAGCCTGTCAGTAAGTACAGGTAGTACACTGTCTATGGTCAATATGTAAATTGGCATTGTTTGTTTGTTTATCAGGGCCCAGTTGTTCAAAATTAACGACGTCGTTAGTTAACGTTTCGTTAAAATTTCAAACATTAATATTGCAAATACACTGTTATTTTTTGTTGAAAAAATGTGAGAATCCTTTGCACTGCAAAGGATTCTCACATTTTTTCAACAAAAAATAACAGTGTATTTGTTACTTTAGCTGATATTTGCTTAACAAATTTATGTCTTAACGATATCGTTAAGCTAACGATGCTTTGAACAACTGGGTCCAGTTGAACAATCTAATCACCCAAACCTGTAAGATTGACCTCAGATTGCATTGGGGTGTCTAGCTGTATAACTGTGTACCCTGTAATACAAGATCTAGTTAGAATCAAATGGCAAATTGTCTATCATACACATGAATAGTTTGGTAAAACAATGAAAGGAATTCCGTAATAGAATATGTCTATTAAGTCTTGTTATAAAATGTGGCATATATTTTGAATAAAGATAATTCTGCGTAAGAACATTTTAAATGGACTTTTAATAAGCTGACTCTGTATTTACGTGTAAGCTTGCAATTCTTTGCTGTTTTTTTTACTGTAAAGGGTTATAAATGTTGAAATGTCAATTGTTTCCTTCTTTATGGTAATGCAACTGTCTTATGTTTACTACATAGACAAGTATCTATTTCCTGAAGCTACAATACTTTGAGTATACAATCTTTAAAACTTTTGAACAAAAAGTTCTGACAGAAACCAGTTTCAAACTTGAGGAGTAATATGATCAGAGCCTTTGTTTACAGGACTTTCACTATGCAGGCTGGTTTTAAGAATCTTTGTTTGTTTGAATTGATCTGTAAGGTCCTGGTCAACAGCTATGGTCATGTTGGGACGTTGCCTCCATTTTATAGGACTTTTACCCCAAATAAGGATGTTGTTACATCCAAAAAGTGCTTCAAATTTAACCAACCAAGTAAGCCACTAAGGCTTATATGTATGGACGGTTCGACTTCATTTTCGAAAGTCTAACAGTTCTTCCAAAATGGTCTTAAATCTCAATAGGCTATAAGGGCAGTTAACAATAATGGGAAATGAGCTAGGAATGTAATTAGTTTTCCATCAATTCTGAATTAATGAGTTGGATAGACTCTGGTCATAATTACATGAGATTGAATTACCGGTAGTTTTGCTGGTGTTGCTTTCAAGATTGATTGTTGTGACACACTATAATAGTAATGACAGGTTATCAATTTTTACAGAACTTAGAATCTTCACTGTCTGCCCACTTGACCCCCTTTGTAGCAGTCCTTAATCTCAACCATTTGTGGAATTCTGTTTATTTAGAGGGGTTCCCTGGAATGCAGATTTTATTGTCAGATCTTACTGTTTGAAATCCAAAGAATTGCTGCACATCTGCATTGATTGATTTTCCTGGGAATCTCAGAATGTGGAATATTATCTTTCTGTCAGACAGACTATAAATAAAGTTACTAAATGAGCCACCGCACCAGAAAACAAACAATCTGCATATGCGAAACCAAAGGCGCAGATCAGCTTCGCAGTAACTGCGAAGCTGATCAGCGCCTTTGTTTTCGCTACATGGATAGTACAATTCCTCTACTTTCTAAATGCAAAATTTAAAGCTTCTAGCCGTCTCTTGTGACTGCACAGACCGATTTGTGTTGGACCTGTTCGGAAACCACATTGTTGGTTTTCTCATGACACGGCTCAAATGCTAATTTAGTCACAAGGAAATGTACTTGAGGTTTGTTCTTTTAACATATTTACCAAATTCTCTGTCATCAAAGGTTAAATGGGTTGCAGATGGTATCAGAGAGTCGGAGAAATGTAGTTAGATAGGGCTAGAAATGGAGAAGATGGAATAAATAAATCTAGGCTGATTAAAAAAAACATAGATGTTGTGTTGGTATTTACCCTCAAGATAGGCAGCTATTGTTGTAAATATTGGCACTAAGTACTGATAAACTTTCATAGAAGTTTATCCGTGCTCGTCCTGGGACACTTCGGGTACGTTAAGTGGCCCCTGAAGACATCCTGCATTTCAGTGAATCTAAGTAATTCACCTGAAGGACTTGCCCAACTATCTCAACTGATTTTTCTTCTTCATTAGAAATTCTGAATAAAGAGGAATTTATGCAATAGTATACATGTAATTTAAATTGTTTCAGTGATATAGACAATGCTTGTAAATGAGCCGCATCATGACAAAAACCGGAATTTTGCCTATGCGAAAACAAAGGTGTAGATCAGCTGTGCAGTACCAGCACCTTTGTTTCCGCTAGACCAATAGTGTAATTCCTCTATTACTAGAATCCAACATTTCAAGCTTCTGACTATTTTCAATGACTGCACAGGCAGGTTTGTGCCAGACCTGGTCGGAAACCCCGAAGACCGATTTTCTTGCGTCGCTGCTTAAATGATATTGTATCTATTTTCAGCTCTAACCCTGACTTGTTGACAGAGGTAACCTTTGGTGGCCTGATGGAATATCCCGATGGATCTGTACCAAGTGAGTGATCTTTCATAGTGAGCCTTGTCGTCAAAAAGCCTGTATAAGAGATTTCTGACTAAACCAAACACAGATCAAGCTATACGTTCAAAAATAGCTAAGAGCTTGAAATGTCTCTATTTAGAATAGTATTTATTCCGAACTTTTAGCAAGGAATACACTATAGTACAAGTAAATGTGAAGATCTTGAACATTTTGGACAAGGTAACATGTAAAATGACAGGAATGAATAAAACAAACGGTACACATGAAGGTATTGTGTGTTCTGCAGTTGACTCTGCTAAGCATGTACAGCCAGTCGGGCCTGCAGCGGGCTTGATTCACTAATGGGAAACTATGATTATCTGAGCAGCTAAGTGAGTTAACTGGGTGTCACATCAATAGTAAAGCAATGGTTCGGATAAGACTGACATACAGGCTGATCTCAATTTCAACTCAAAGATATGTCATATTGTGTTTGATTTTGTCACAGTGTAGTTTGTGTCGTTATGTGTCTGTGTATCTGTTTTAGTGGTGGCCAAGACCAATACAGGTCGGATGTCTCCTGTCAGGGGCCGAACCATGAAGGAATACGACCAGGTAGAAACTTTGCTGCATCTACATGTTTAGAATTAAACTGATCTTCATATAACATTATTATGGTTTCTTAAAACAGAAGAATTTAGTAGAAACAGTCAAATTAGACACTCAGGTTTGATCCCAGGCTTCTCCAGTCCGTTGGATGGGACTATAAACCGAAGTCCCGTATCCATATGACCTTAGCTGTTGGTGGGACGTTAAACCCCAATCAACCAACCAAATTAGACACTAAAAAGAACAATGGAGTGAGATGCTTTTTCTTAAAAGATTGTCATATATGAACAAAAGCTAAATATCATGTAGACACATACCCCTAAGTGTTGATGAAAACGCATGAAAAGAAGCCTTGTAGAGAATCATATCAGAAATTCAGAAATACAACCTTTGAAGCTAATATATTCACTTCAACCTCATTATAATATGCCTCACTATAACCTCAAATCATGGTCTGCCTCTATGGATCACAAAGATGGTGTTTTAATGAGGTTGATCTGTACATGTAAGTAAATTGCCTTTAGTTTCTGCATCAGTGACTGTAGGTCATTTGTTCTTCAAGCTTATTTGAAGATAATGGTATATAAATCGTATTTTCCAGCAAATTGGAGAACTTAAGAAGGAAAACTTTGATCTGAAATTGCGCATCTACTTCCTGGAGGAGAGACTACAACAGAAGTTTGGAGACGAAGATGTCTTTAAAACGGTATGTATGATCTTTTGTATTTGGTTGATGAATAATTTTTATGTCATTTTTAGTAAATTATGGGAACTTGGATTTTTAAAAAAAAAAATACTCATGGTCATTCATTGCGAAAAAGGTATGATCCTCTGCTTGAGAAAACCAACAATTTTGCATTCTGACCAGGTCTGACACAAACTGGCCTGTACAGTCTTAGAAAAAAGGCTAGAAGCTTGAAATTTCAGATTTGGAAAGAAGACGTATTGTTCTATCTGTGGAGTGAAAACAAAGGCACTGATCAGCTTTGCAGTTACTGCACAGCTGATCTGCACCGTTGGTTTAGAATATGCGGATTGTTGGTTTTCTGATTCATATATGTCTTAAATATAAAGGGAGATAATCCATAAAGTAAAATGGATTTTAAAATATTGCTAGAATTAACAGTTACTAATGGTAACATCTAGAAAAGAAAGTAGCATTGTTTGTAATTCCTGATCTGTATATGTTGTAGAACATTCATCTAAAGGTGGAGACAGAGAGCTTGAAAAAAGAACTTGAGCAGAGAAATGAAATGTTACGCAAAGCATCGTAAGTTCAATGAAAATTTGTTTATTTTTTTCAATACATTCTCAGATTTTGAGCCATGTCATGTGGAAACCGGATTTTATCTATGCGAAAACAAAGGCGCAGATCAGCTGTGCAGTAACTGCACAGCTGATCAGCGCCTTTGTTTTCGCTACTCGGATAGTACAATTCCTCTTCTACTTCAATAAAAAATTTCAATCCTCTAGCCTGCTTCTGTGGCTGTACAGGCCGCTTTATGTCTGCCCTGGTCGGAAACCCCAAAGACTGGTTTTCTCATAACACAGCTCCTTTATTCCTGCAGAAATAATATTTGATATCTTAAGAATGGTCGATCATGGCACAATACTATGAAAAAAGTGTCCCCCAGAACTTGAAGCATTGTGAAACTGAGAAAGAGGTGGCTGATAAAAGTTTAAAGGATGAGCATAATGGTGGAGAGACATTATTAGAAAGAGAGGAACTATAGTAGCTTTGCATTTCTTCCTACCTCTTTTTTACTTGAATCTTTTCATACATGTTTTTTTTAAATGTTTACCGGTAGTTGAGTTTATTGAATAAAAATAATGGCTTAAGGATGTTCGCTGCTCGGAACTTCAGGTTTTTCTTTTCTTGAATATCTCATAAACGGTTGCAGATATTTTCCTAATATTTTATATTTGAATACACATTGATAATATGCATTGAATGAGCCATGAAAATTGTCAATCTAAGAAATTTCATTTTTTCACACCATTTTCTGCAACTTTTCAGAAAATTTTAGTTGTCAGTAAAATTTAGGGGGCAGGGTAGATTAAACTTGAATATTACACGTCTTCAAATTAATTGCACTAGCTCGATGTTTACTTCAGCAGCACTATACGTGTACATGGTCTTCTAAGTCATTCTTTGGTGTGCTGGTTTTAAAATTTAAGGTGGTTTTATGAAATGGGCTTTTAGAAACAAAACAGCCGAAAAAAGGCTGAAAATGGCGATTTTCAAGTTGTTGGTTCTCTCTTATATGCTCCAGGGTTGGGGTAATTAAAATTGTAATTGTAATTAATTGCAATTTAATTACATTTTTCAAAATAATTGGAAGTAATTGTAATTAAGCCTTTACTTTAATTACAATAATTGAAATGTAATGAATTACAGTGTCAAAAAGGAGAGTAATTAACAATTACTTTGAATTACTTTTGAATTACTTTAAAGAATTAAAACTGAGATCCTTTAAGAGCAGTGAATACATTGATGAGAAAGGTGATGGGCCATACCGCGGTTTCGACTATGGAAGTCTCGTCAGTGACCCTTTAGATTTGGCAACATGGAGCCAAAGACAATTACTGAAATTTTGCAACTTTCAACAAGGTAGTCGATACAAAGTCTAGTATTATCTGAATGGGGCCAAATATATTAAACATTGGTAAGAAAATGAATCTCAACCGATAATAAATTTTTGAATTCTCAGAATATCTTCGCTGATCTCAAAGGACCAAAAAGAAAATATAACCTGCACTATGGATGATGTACGGGGAGACTTTTTAGGGCCGCCACACGGCACAACACCAGCTGCAGCAAATAAAAATTAAAACTGAGATCCTTTAAGAGCAGTGAATACATTAATGAGAAAGGTGATGGGCCATACCGCGGTTTCGACTATGGAAGTCTCGTCAGTGACCCTTTAGATTTGGCAACATGGAGCCAAAGACAATTACTGAAATTTTGCAACTTTCAACAAGGTAGTCGATACAAAGTCTAGTATTATCTAAATGGGGCCAAATATATTAAACATTGGTAAGAAAATGAATCTCAACCGATAATAAATTTTTGAATTCTCAGACAATTTAGAGGTGAATATTGAAAGAGCATAATGCAGAATCAGATTATCCTTTATGAATCTTTTTTCCTTGCATGTCTCATTGAAGTATCTGGACAATTATACATTACTCAAATCAAAATATTTCTCATAGACATAACTTACAACAGAGTTAAAATAAATCTCTACATCTATTAAAACTGTTTCTTCATCTACTGATCAAATTAAATCTTGAGTACTAATAACCATTTCTTTACTGATGAGCTAATCATAATCTTATACACACAATACAGCAAACAATGATTGAGTAAAGAAAGTGTGACAACTCAAACAATTATTATCTTTTCTTTTGTGTCATTGATTGATGTTTTGCCTACAGGATTCCTTGTTACTAATTTTTCACACCTCACTAACAGATTCATAAAATGAATAAGATGGGGTGTTCAGAGTAGTGTTTTAGGCTATTTAAGGTTTTAGAGTCATCTTAACCAAAATGGTCACAAAATTAAACTGATTCTTTTCAATGTCCCCTTGTATTTTGTAAATTTAATATTAAAGATAAGAGTGAACTTGAATATCATGTTTTCCAAATGCGAAAAATGATGGACATTATTGGTAAAAAAAATCTTTATTATGTTTTCATGATTGTAAGACACATGTGCAGTCAGACAGTTTAGTGGTTGTTAGCAATCTTTTAATTTATGGCTCTGGACATTTGTAATGCATGCAGACATTTGATCCTTTAGATGTTTTACACTTGAAGTCTTTACATTTAGTGATTCATTTGCAATTCATTGGAAACCAGGAGTGATCATCATCAGCCAGCATAGCCAGGCTTAGCAAAATGATCTTGGTAGAATTTATAAAATATTTATATTGTACTTTACCTTGAGATTCAACAATTTTCCATTCATGTCAGAACAGATATCATGCTTCCTAGTGTATAAACCAGTGATATGAGGAGTTATTATATTTGCAAATAATCTTTTGACATCTGAAGGGATACATTGTATCAAACTTATAATTTGATGGTTAATTCAATATACATCAAAGTTTTCAAATATTCCGTATCAAACTTATAATTTGATGGTTAATTCAATATACATCAAAGTTTTCAAATATTCCTGATCAGTGGGGGAAAAAGGAAAAAGACTCATAGTAGGTTCCTGCCGGATATTTCTCAGTCATTATCACTCTCGTTCAAGTGAACATTTTGGGACATAGAAGTTTCATGCATCAAAACATGCAAAGTAATTGTGTGTAATGAATTACATTGGGCTAAGTAATTGTATGTAATGAATTACTTTCCTGAAATGCCTAGTAATTGTAATTGTAATTTAGTTTAAAACATATTTAATTGCCTCTGTACATAATAAGTACAAACAATGGGGTCGGGCTACAAGTTCTACCAACTTTAGCTACAGCCCTTCCCCTATAACATGACATACAGAACAACCAACATGGCAAGAACAATATACAAATTAATCATTTACAAACATATATTACAAAATAAATAAATAAATAAATAAATAAATAAATAAATAAATAAATAAATATTCAAGTGATTTGCTCTCTCTCTGCCTCCTCAAAGCCCCGGTGGTCCAGACTCACAACAGGATGGAATACGTTCAACCTAAAAAAGAAATGATAGATATTATAACATTGCGAGCATGTTTTTACAATGAATAAAATTATGTATTAAATCTTGCTGTATCTTTAATGAACTTTTGCACCGCTTCAAAAAGGATGACATTATCATCATATGACAGATTAGAATTTCTATTCAATAGTAAATGTGTATTTAATGGATGGAGATGCCGTGTTTTTTGAAAAAGTGAGAGTCTTGGTATTGTGAATCGCCTGCATCTAAAAAGGTAATGCTCTGCATCTTCAATTTCATCTAAACAGTCACAAAGTGGGCTATCCCGAAGGTGATTTCGACAAAGATCATTATTGAGATTACTGCAGGAATTTCGCAATCTACAGTGTAATACAGCCAGCCTTCTCTTTCCATAAATGTAGTAAGCAGGTACTTTAATGTTTGAGCAAAAATCCTTTTTTATTTGATAACAAAATGAGTCATATGATTGGCTATCGCGATAGTGCACCTGTATATTATTCCATGCATTTATAGATGAAGGAATGCAAGATTCGCTAAATATTGTTGTCCGTTGGGAAAAAGTAGAAATATTGGCTCTATTGCGTAAATTATAAGGCGTAGAATTGCCTACAGTAGGCGGTATAAGTTCATTTATGTATGATGGTGCCATACTATGTGAAACTTTATACATAAATTTTAACTTTTGGTTTCTTCTTCTTAATGCCAACGAATCCCACCCACATTCATTATATAGTCGTTCAAGTGATACAGATCTAGTTAAACCAGTAACAATGCGCGCCGCCTCGTTTTGGAGTTTTTCTAAAGAATTTGACTGCTCATCAGTACAGTTATCCCATACGATAGAAGAATATTCTAAAATCGGCCGAGCATATGATATATAAATTTGGTTTAAAGCTGTTCTACTAAATGTGTATTTTAGTTTTCTCATTATTCCTATTACTTTAGATGCAGAAGCCAAAATATTTTCAATATGATTCTGCCATTTTCCATTATTAGTTAACGTAACACCCAGATGCTTATGTTGATCCACAAAATCGATTAATACATCGTCAAATAGCAACCTCGGGACAGTCTCTGGTTTCATTAAAGAAAAAAGCATAGCTATTGTTTTCTTAGGATTAAAATTGATCAGCCATTGTTTTGCCCATGCCGATATTATCTGTAAATCGTGATTTAATATGCCCTCAATATCCTTTAAATTAGAACAAGAGAAAAAAAGTGAGCTATCATCAGCAAATAATCTAGTTAAACTTAATAATTGCTTTGCTATATCATTGACATATACAAGAAAGAGTAATGGACCTAATACTGAACCTTGGGGTACGCCTGCCTGGACATCTTTATAATCGGAACTAGTTGAATTTAAAACGACACATTGTTGTCTATTTGCTAGATAATCAGAAATCCATTCTAAAAGAGCACCATCAATTCCATTTTGTTTCAGTTTAAATATCAGACCCTTATGCCATACCCTATCAAACGCTTTTGAAATATCACAAAATACCATACACGAGTGTTGTTTATTATCAAATGACTGACAAATATGATGATAAATATCTATAAGCTGAAATGTAGTTGAATGTCCAGGAACAAAACCAGACTGATACTTATATAGTAAATTATTTGTTTGAAGGTAGTTATATAAGTTCTTAAAGACAACACGTTCCATCACTTTACCAACTGGACTAGAAAGCGAAACAGGTCTGTAATTAGATACTTCAGCTTTATCACCTTTTTTGAACAAAGGTACAACATTATTCCTTTTCCATGGTTCCGGGTAATGCTTCTCTCGAAGAGACCGATTAAAAATAACAGTTAGAGGTTTTGACACCGCAGCAGAAACATATTTAAGCATTTTATGATTAATTAAATCAGGACCAGACGCCTTATTAATATTAAGAATATCAAGGATTTCTTTAACTTCATTTTCAGTTATAACTATAGCATCAAGATTACTATTCGTAAGCTTCTCAAAGTTTGGCAACCGCGTATTTTCATCAGAGACTCTAGAAACAGATGTGAAATAGTCGTTTAGACAATCAGCCTTTTCCTTATCTGTAGTGTGTAGTTTTAGAACATTATTATCACTAAGAGTACAAAGAGGTGGGATAGAGCATGATGCAGTATTATTTTTAATAAAATATCGTGTAAGTCTCCAGAAATCCCTTTTATTATTAGTGAAACTTTCAGTTAAATTTAGCTCAAGATTATTATAGAACCTTTCCTTTGCATGTTTCTTCAGATTATTCAATTGTAATTTAATTGAACAAATGTCAATGTAATTGTAATTTAATTAATTACTTTTCAAAATAATTGACCCCAAGCCTGATATGCTCACTACCCTATATATTTCTTTCTTTTATTATACCTCGACATTTATGCCAACGGGTATATAGTTTTCGCTTTTCCGTTCGTCCGTTCGTATGTTCGTTAGTTAGTTAGTTAGTTTGTTTCGTAATTCCGGAACATTCGTAGAATTTACGTCAAAGTTTTGGTTAAAGTTTCTCTAGTGGTGTATATCTCATGAACCACTGATCAGAAACCATTCATATTTGGACCATAGGTACCCTATAGGGTTTGCTTTGTTTTCATGAGTTTGGACCTCAGGGTCCATGCCCGGGGGTGGGGATGGAGGTCAAAATCTAGGTCACCTTTAATTTGGATCAAAGTTTTGGTTAAAGTTTCTCTGGTAGTGTATATCTCATGAGTTAATTATCAGAAACCATTAGTATTTGGAATTTAGGTACCCTATAAGGTTTGCTTTGTTTCCATGAGTTCGGACCCAAGGGTTCATGCCCGGGGGTGGGGCTAGAGATCAAAATCTAGGTCACCTTGAAAATGTGCTATTTACATAGTGTTTTTTCTTCTCTAAGTTTATATATTAACAAATACTTATAGGAATGTATTCCTATTTGGATCATAGATACCCTTTATGATTGAATTATATTCCGTGGCACCAATCTCTAGGGGTGGGGCTGGAGGTCAAAATCTAGGACACATTTATAAAATTAATAGCTTCCAAGATTGATAGTCTGTAGGTCTATATCTTGACAACTGTATGTCATAAAGCATTCATGCTTTAAGCATAGGAACCACATAAGGGTTAGACCCAAGGGTCCATGCATGGGGGTGGGGGTCGGACTTGAGGTCAAGGTCTGGGAAAAGATTTTTAGCTCACCTGAGCCGTCAGGCTCACAAGGTGAGCTTATAGTATACCCATGCTCCGTCGTCCGTCCGTCGTCCGTCTGTCCGTCGTCCACCATTTTCAAAGATCTTCTCCTCTGAAACCGCTTGGCCAATCAAAGCCAAATTTTACATGAAGCATCTATGGGAAGGGGGAACCAATGTGTATATAAATAATTCAGGTCACATGACCAAGATGGCCGCCATGCCCATATATGGTAAAAACCCTTCAAAAATCTTCTTCTTCGGAACCACTGGACCAATTTCAACCAAACTTGGCATGAAGCATTAATGGCTCAAGCACTACAATGTGTATATAAATCATGACCCTATGATGACCTTGACCTATTTTACCGCAAGGTCAACATAGGTCGCGAATGCATTTGAAAGGGAAAAATTGTTAAATTGTCATTTAAAGGAATAATCTTGCAGAAAATGAGCAGTAGGACTGAATATTAATGATTCTGAAAAAAATTGGGCACCAGGGGCTCATCCGCCCCCACCCCGGGGCAATATACATGTATATCTCCATAATATTCAAACATCTTCTCCTCTGAAACCACTTGGCCAATCAAAGCGAAATTTTATGTGAAGCATCAATAGGAAGGGGTAACAAATATGTATATAAAAAATCCAGGTCACATGACCAAGATGGCCGCCATGCCCATATATGGTAAAAACCGTTCAAAAATCTTCTTCTCCAGAACCGGTTGACCGATTTCAACGAAACTTGGCACGAAGCATTGATGGCTCAAGCACTACAATGTGTATATAAATCATGACCCTGTGATGACCTTGACCTATTTTACGGGAAGGTCAACATAGGTCACCAATGCATTTGAATGGGGAAAACTTTTAAAATGTCATTTAAAGTGAAAGTCTTGCAGGAAATGGGCAATAGGACTGGATATTAATGATTCTGAAAAAAATTGGACCCCAGGGGCTCATGTGCCCCCACCCCGGGGCAATATACATGTATATTTCCATAATATTCAAACGTCTTCTCCTCTGAAACCGCTTGGCCAAACAAAGCCAAATTTTAAGTGAAGCATCTATAGAATGGGGGAATCAATGTGTATATAAATAATCTAGGTCACATGACCAAGATGGCCGCCATGCCCATATATGGTAAAAACCCATCAAAAATCATCTTCTCTGAAACCAATAGACTGATTTCAAGGAAACTTGGCGTGAGGCATCGATGGCTAAAGTACTCCAATGTATATATAAATCATGACCCTGTGATGACCTTGACCAAGTTTATGGCAAGGTCAACATGGGTTGCCTGTGCATCTGAATTTGGAAAACTGTTAAAATGTCATTTGAAGGAAAAAGCCAACAGGAAATTGGCAAATGGACAGAATATTGAAGATTCTGAAAAAAGAAAATGGCCCAAGGGCTTATCTGCCCCTGCACTGGAGTTAAATACCATAATATTCAAACATGTTTATTGGTATATGCAGCTGATCTCAGGTGAGCGTTTACAGGACCATTGGTCCTCTGGTTTTTTTTTTCAATGTCAGGGGTGAGCAAATGCCGGGTTGTATGGGTAGGGGGTAGGGAAGGGGGGGGGGCTTGATAGCTACCAGCCGGGGGTATACGTGCCTCTCAAGGCACTTTTTCTAGTTTGAACAATATTACCAAGTTCTATGTTATGTGAAAATACAAGAAAAAGTTTGAATCAACAAATATGGGTTTGGTACATTTCAAAATATTGATTTTTTCCGACTTTTCAAGTATGGGGGTAGGGTTGGAAAAGGAATAGTAAAATTTTGTCATCCACCCCAAGTTGCAAATTTTTCTATGCTTTTGGTCCAAAATTGTCTGCGCTACGTAAATATTATGATGTTTGAAAGCATTCTAGGTGTATTTTTGTTCAAGACAGGTATGTTTCAAAGAATTAAAAATTAAATTTATTTTACCAAATTTAAAACATGGTGCTCAGATGCCTCATTCAGAGGCCTGTAGCTTGAAAAAATGCACACTACCCTATATTTATTTTGTTTTCAAATGTCTTGTGTTGTATTTTTGAATCAAAAAAGAGTGGTTAGAAAAAAAGTTTGAATACTTTTTCATTGGCAGCGAACATCCTTAAATGATGGCTTATTTTCTCACACCTGCAGGGAAACCCTGAACAACTTAACCCAGAGATACAATGAAGAGATTGAGAAACAAATGTTGGCAGCAAAACAAGACCTCGAGAATAAACTAGCAGAAGCTGAGAAGGTACATTATATACTACTTAAAACAACTACTTTATTCCACTCGCACGGACTTGGAAGTTTGAACACAGGCTAGCTTTGTCGTTT
The DNA here is from genome assembly GCA_964017185.1 of Rugalucina vietnamica. NCBI lineage: Eukaryota > Metazoa > Mollusca > Bivalvia > Lucinida > Lucinidae > Rugalucina > Rugalucina vietnamica. The sequence goes on from OZ024870.1 coordinate 38,919,754, forward strand.
AAATGAGATATTACCTTATCTGCTGATGAAGCATATAGTTTGAACAGTAACAAAACAGAAGAAAATTTAAACAAACTTTCGCAAACCAAATGATAGTGTCATTTTGTGATATGCCCTGTTAACTCTGTAACATTAGTTCACAGGTTAATGTCCTGAGTCTAATACTTGTTATTAGCTCACCTGAGCCATTAGGCTCACAAGGTGAGCTTATAGGATGGCCATGATCCGGCGTCCGTCCGTCCGTCGTCGTCGTCCACCATTTTCAAAGATCTTCTTCTCTGAAACGGCTTGGCCAATCAAAGCCAAATTATATATGAAGCATCTATAGGAAGGGGGAACCAATGTATATATAAATAATCCAGGTCACATGACCAAGATGGCCGCCATGCCCATATATGGTAAAAACCTTTAAAAATCTTCTTCTCCAGAACCCAAAGGCGTAGGATCTTGAAACTTGGCATGTAGCATATGTGACTCAAGGTCCATAATGTGTATATAAATAATGACCTTAGGATGACCTTGACATATTTTACGGCAAGGTCAACATAGGCCCCTAATGCATTTGAATGGGGAAAACTTTTAAAATGTCATTTAAAGTGAAAGTCTAACAGGAAATGGGCAGTAGGACTGAATATTTATGATTCTGAAAAAAATTGGACCCCAGGGGCTCATATGCCCCCACCCCGGGGCAATATACATGTATATCTCCATAATATTCAAATATCTTCTCCTCTGAAACGGCTTGGCCAATCAAAGCCAAATTTTATATGAAGCATCTATAGGAAGGGGGAACCAATGTATATATAAATAATCCAGGTCACATGACCAAGATGGCCGCCATGCCCATATATGGTAAAAACCCTTCAAAAATCTTCTTCTCCAGAACCGGTTGACCGATTTCAACGAAACTTGGCATGAAGTATCGATGACTCAAGTACTACAATGTATATATAAATCATGACCCTGTGATGACCTTGACCTATTTTACGGCAAGGTCAACATAGGTCGCCAATGCATTTAAATGGAGAAAACTTTTGAAATGTCATTTAAAGTGAAAGTCTTGCAGGAAATGCACAGTAGGACTGAATATTAATGATTCTGAAAAAAATTGGTCCCCAGGAGCTCATATGCCCCCACCCTGTGGCAGTATACATGTTTATTTCCATAATATTCAAACATCTCCTCTGAAACCACTTGGCCAATCAAAGCCAAATTTTATGTGAAGCATCTATAGGATGGGGTAACCAATGTGTATATAAATAATCCAGGTCACATGACCAAGATGGCCGCCATGCCCATATATGGTAAAAACCCTTCAAAAATCTTCTACTCCGGAACCAGTGGACTGATTTCAAAAAAAACTTGGCATGAAGCATTGATGGCTAAAGTACTACAATGTGTATATAAATCCTGACCCTGTGGTGACCTTGACCTATTTGATGACAAGGTCAACATAGGTTGCCAATGCATTTGAATGGGGAAAACTGTTAATTGAAAGGGAATAAATAAAATAGAAATTGGCAAATGGACAAAATATTGATTATTCTGAAAACAAATGGTCCAAGGGCTTCATCTGCCCCTGCACTGGGGCTAAATACCATAATATTCAAACATGTTTATTGGCATATGTAGCAGATCTCAGGTGAGCATTTACAGGACCATTGGTCCTCTGGTCTTTTGAAACAATGGACACTTTAGCTCTAAACTGTGAAAGCTTGGCCAGAAATAGCTTTCTGACTTGACATATCCTCAGCTGTTCACCATTGGCAAAAGCATGAAGTATTAACAAAATTAAACGTGTTTTATACATTAATGGCACAGTATTTCACAATTTCTATTTTGCCTGGTAAATCATAAAGTACTAGATGTTTGTCTATTCTTCATATGTTGAAAGGAATCATCTTATTTGTTCTCATCCTTTTATGCACCAAATCTTCAAATAAAAGATTTTGTCATTTAACTTTTTGCTCTGATTCCAGAGAGCAGAAGAAGCAGAGAAAGACAAAGCCAAGTTTGAGAATTTCCTGTATGAACTTAGAGAGGAGATAGAAGACAAGACTAACAATATACATCAGCTCAGGGAGGAATGTGCTGGTCTAAAGGAGGAACTGGATAGTAAAAACAAAGATCTGGCTGATAAAGACAAGTAAGTGAAAGTTATATAAGTACATGTAGATGAAATGACAGTGACTAAGTAAAACAATGTAGATTAGGTAAGGTCTATGAGAAAGCTAACAATGTACCAGGACTCAGAGGTGAATGTTCTGGCCTCAAGGAGGAGTTGAAGAGTAAAAGCAAAGATCTTGCTGATAAAGACAAGTTAGTAAGAGGGAGTTTAATAATTACATAAAATATTCATCTCTGACTTATGATGAAAGACCTTAATATTGGGTGCTCATCTTAAGATTTGAATCTTCAAGTTCTACTATGATTTGTACCCTCAAAGATGTAGATAGAATAACAAAAGCGTCTACCTTCATCAGCCTGCTTTTTTAAAATCTGTATCATCTGTGTTTGCAATATTTGCACTGACCTGTATATACAGGGTTCGCACAGGCTTGAAAAGTACTTGAAAATGAAGGGCTGTCTTGAAAAGTACTTGAAAACCAAATTTGCCTTGAAAAGTGCTTGGAAATTAGCCATTGGCCTTGAAAAGCACTTGAATTTCACTTATTCCGGTATTCCAGACAATTAGATTCGGTTTCAAAATCAAATGTGAGCATTTAAGAACAAGTTTGGCACATTTGAATACAAAAAGATCGGCAAGAGCGCCATAATGAAAGAATAGGCCGAATGTGTAGGGCGCGAATCGGTAAATGAGTTGCTTCCCTTGCGAAAATGGTCGCGAATCGGCTCGTACCGTAATCGAGTTGCTTCCCTTGAGGAATGGTTCACGATTTATTGCATCTGTTTTATCGGCAGTGAAAATCCATGATGAATACAGACTAAGCGGAACCAAAATGACGTCGAAATGATATTTTTTTGAGCACAAATTTAATTTCAACATTTCTCAACGAAATGGGAAAGTGCGTGTACAGCAGAGACTGGCCGAAACGTTATCCTTGTGTCAAGGAAACGGACAATAAACACAAGGCACATTGTCGTGCATGTAATAAAGATATCGATGTGGCTCAAATGGGCGAAAGTGCTTTGCATTCACAGGCGAGTGGAGATAGACATAAGAAACATGAGCAGTCTTTATCTGGGACTTTCACAAACTTCTTTATCAAGAAGGAAACTAAAGTTAAGACAGAAACCTCTACTACAGCATCCACCCAAAGTGACAATACAAGTGACAATATAATGATACCCCCACCCCCAAAAGCTAGTGTTGCTGGGCCCAGTGTTTCGATTATTGATAAATATGTGTAAGTATTTCTCAATAATAAGTCCTTGAAAATGGTAAGATTTGTCCTTGAAAAGTCCTTGAAAAGTCCTTGAATTTTACTTGGCCTTGCCTGTATGAACCCTGAATATTATATCTAAACATAACATTCTTATTGCTGTTTCAGTGAGTTGGGTGACTTTGACAATGTAAACTAGAGCAACAACTCAAAAATTCAGTTTATGACCTGTATGTTATTTCAGTGAGCTAGGTGACTTGTCCACTCGACTTGAGAAGACAATCAAAGACCTCGACAATGTTAAAGCCCAGGCTCAACAAACAGAAGATGAACTGCGAGATGAATTAGAGAAACAAAGAGAAAATGTCGGCAGGAAAGACAGAGATATGCAGGTGGGTGAGAAGATGGGATGTTTAAGAATAGTTTCAGTTTGTATTGTTAAAATTTGGTATTGTTAAATGTAAGTATGCACTGTAGAGATTACAATTTAAAGTCAATAAAGGTGTATGAAATTTTGACAGAATCACATCTGAATGAGGGGAGCACCATAGCCTAGTGGTAGAGCATCTCATCGGAATCAAGATATCCTCTGTTGATCCTACTGACACAGTCTTGTGATCTTGAGCAAGACATACTTAATACACAGGAAGTGATGATTGTGTCCGGACATGACTGAAAAGTTGTTGACTGGGACATTAAACCACAAATCAAACAAGTAGCCCAGGGGCAACGATCGCTCACCTGAGAGCCAACAAGTACAGTAACTGGACAAAGTAGTTGGGGTTTTTACCATATATATGGGTTTGATGGCCATCTTGTTTTTGGAGATTTAATGATATAGTCATTACTTTGGATTGAAATAAAGAGAAGTAATCATCTATGTAGTATAAAATCAATTGCATGATATGAAGATGTCTAACAAAAAAGCCTTGTAAAAGCAGCTCATCCTTGCAGTATTGTCTGGGCAGTATTCACTACATCATGAAAACATCTCCGTGTAATGTATACATTGCTACTGACAAAATATGAAAGCTCTGGGCCTTGTGGTTTTGGAGAAGAAGATTTTTTTATGTCCCCCCCCCCCCCGGGCGGGGCCCCTATGGACCACAGGAGCACGGTTGGCAGGATTTTATAAAGAGGATCACTATATATTGCTACAAATAAAATATGAAAGCTCTGGGCCTTGTGGTTTCGGAGAAGAAGATTTTTTTATGTTTTACCCATTACCCCCCGGGCGGGGCCCGTATGGACCCCAGGGGGCACGGTTGGCAGGATTTATAAAGAGGAGCACTATACATTGCTACTGACAAAATATGAAAGCTCTGGGCCTTGTGGTTTTGGAGAAGAAGATTTTTTTATGTTCCCCCCCCCCCTCCCCCCCGGGCGGGGCCCCTATGGACCCCAGGGGCACGGTTGGCAGGATTTATAAAGAGGACCATTATACATTGCTACACACAAAATATGAAAGCTCTGGGCCTTGTGGTTTTATGTTTTATGTTTTTCCCATTGTAAGTCTATGGGAGCTAATGACCCCCGGGGCGGAGCCATTTTTGACCCCAGGGGCATGATTGGCAGGATTTATATAGAGGACCACTAAACATTGCTACACACAAAATATGAAAGCACTGGGCCTTGTGGTTTCAGAGAAGAAGATTTTTTTATATTTTCATCATGACGCCCCCGGGGCGGGGCCCGAGTGGACCACAGGGGCACAGTTGGCAGGATTCATAAAGACGAACACTATATATTGCTACAAACAAAATATGAAAGCTCTGGGCCTTGTGGTTTCGGAAAAGAAGATTTTTTTATGTTTTACCCATGACCCCCCCGGGGCGGGGCCCGTATGGACCCCAGGGGCACGGTTGGCAGGATTTATAAAGAGGACCACTATACATTGCTACTAACAAAATATGAAAGCTCTGGGCCTTGTGGTTTCGGAGAAGAAGATTTTTTTTTTATGTTTTTCCCATTGTAAGTCTATGGGAGCTAATGACCCCCGGGGCGGGGCCATTTTTGACCCCAGGGGCATGATTGGCAGGATTTTTATAGAGGACCACTAAACATTGCTACACACAAAATATGAAAGCTCTGGGCTTTGTGGTTTCAGAGAAGAAGATTTTTTTATATTTTCATCATGACGCCCCCGGGGCGGGGCCCGTATGGACCCCAGGGGCATGGTTGGCAGGATTTATGAAGAGGACCACTAGACATTGCTACACACAAAATATGAAAGCTCTTGGCCCTGTGGTTTCAGAGAAGAAGATTTTTATATGTTTTTCCCATTGTAAGTCTATGGGAGCTATCCGTTGCCATGGAAACCAGAGTTCTGATCCGACCTGGCCCAAAACCTAATACAACCTTTCCCGCTCCTCAATGATGCTTTAGATAAAATTTGGTCACAATTGGCCTTGTTGTCTTAGAGATATTGAAGTTTGAAAATGTGGACGGACGCACGGACGGACGGACGCCGGCTCGACTGCTATACTATAAGCTCACCTTGTGAGCCTTCGGCTCAGTGAGCTAACAAATAAACAATAAATATGGACTTGGTTTTGAAAGAATCACATCTGAACCTTGATTAATGCCATTATTGAGTGATCATAAATGTGAAAAGGCTTCAACAACAAAGCAAAAAGATATAGATTGCTTGTGATATATAGATGCATGTTGCAAGAACCTTTGTATGTGTATTACATTTACTTTTCACGCATTTTGATATTGTATGGTCTTGCCTTTCCCACTGAAATATTGAATGTTGTTACTCCGTTTGCATGCAGAGATTATCAATTCTCGTGAAAGAGAAAACCAACCTAGATGGGGAGAGGTTTCTGGAGAAGACCCATCTACAGGTTTGTAAACCACTGCATGCAGGGTCAAGGTCATTAGATTAATACAGTCATGCTTTAGTTTTTCACAAGATATACATGTTGCTGATGGATATAACCAGATCAGATGTGACTTCAGTGGTTTCTGATTTGGGTTTTCCCTGTTTGCATTATAAAATGAAGATTGGAAAATTATTAGAATGTTTTGAATAGAGGAGTTGGTGCTTTGAATTGAAGGATCAAACATGATTTTCCATTCATTAGCATTCACTATGTCGCGAGGGAAATGTTGAAAACTGAGGGCGTAGCGAATGTTAATGAAGGACAAAATCATGTTTGATAGCTATTATTGCATAAATTGTGCAAAATTGAAAGACATAATGGCACATTATATTTAAAATCCTTGTCACAATTTTATTTTTATGCTTGTTCAGGGCGAAGTTCGGTTACCCAAAATCAGCACGTTTTGAAGTGCGCCTGGTAAAGAGGATAAATAAAAGCTGTGCATTAACAGCACTGCTCACTTGAATCGTCTGATTAATACACAGCTTTCTTCTCCATTAATATGCACCTGTTAATATTGTGTGACATTTATGCAATGATATGTGTTAATTGAAAAGAAGAAAGGTTCAATCGCAAGTGCTTTTAGGGTGAGGGTTTTTGTCTAATAAGCATGAGGATAAAGCTTTGGTGTTGGGTTATTATAACAGCCTTGCAGTGAGAAAACATATCTTTGGGACTTCCAAAATGCTTATCTACAGATGCTAGTCAAAATGTTAACAGTGTTGATTTTGAAAATAATGATACACATGTTATACACTGCTATGTTGGAAAAAATATGCTGAAATAAATCAGAGACTCTTGTTTTTAAATCAATGACCAAACATGTTTTCTCACAAGACGGCATCTGTATACATGTTTGCATGTCATTGTGAAATATTCCCTACAGGTCAACTGGTGGATGTGAGCAGGTTTGTATTATAGAAAACCTTTGTTGATCTGACATTGCTCCTTATAACCCCAAGATGATAGCATCTCATGTAGCAGCAACAGCAGAAATACTACATAGACTAGTTGTCTCTATTTTAAGATCACTTTTCTGTACAATATTCAAGAAATGTGTTGATGAGAATTTAGTAATTGTTACAAGCAGCATAAGATATTGCCGAGAATGAGAATTATGGTTAATTTACACCAACATGTCACTATTCAGTCTAGGGTAAAAGGTGGTTGTATAAGAAGAATAGGGATGTTTAGGAATGAAATCAGATTCAGATATGAGCCTTGGCATGAGAAAACCAGATTTTTACATATGCGAAAACAAAGGCGCAGATCAGCTGTGGAGCAACTGCACAGCGGATCAGCGCCTTTGTTTTCGCTACACAGATAGTACAGTTTCTCTTCTTGTTAAATGCCAAATTTCAAACTTCTAGCCCTCTTTTGTGATTGTACAGGCCTATTGTTGTCGGACCTGGTTGGACACTTTTCATCCTGCTTTACCTCATATAGAATCAAGAAGTTACTTTCTTTCACGTTAACACACTAAAATGGACGCTGGTATTATTTTGTGTTTTGCTGTTGCTTCTTATGTAATAACAACAATATATGTAGATTGATCCCTACTACCTTGCTAATGCAGATGCTTTCGCCTACCTATTTGCATATGAGCTGTGTCGCAAGAAAATTTTCCAAAGACATTTTGACCGGGTCTGACACAAGCTAAAGAAGATCTGTAGAGCAGAAAATTGAAAATTTCAAAAGCACAGACTAGATGCACTCTGATTGCTGATCTAGACTTGTTTTCACAAATGCAGGAAGAAGTTTTCTTATGACAAAGCTCACATATACATGTATAACATAACTGGACTGAGCTAGTATTTCTCTAGAGGTCGCTTTAAAAACTATTTATGCCTCTGACCCCATTGAACCCCACTTTTATACATGTATACACACTTTTAAGGGTGTGGCTATTCAGAAACAGTCACATATCACCATAAGACGCTATTGAACTATATACACATTAACCTCTTTATAACATGACCAGGTCATGGACCCCAAATGACCATTTTTGACTAATTTTCCTATAAATTCTATATATGTTATTGTCATTAGAACACAGATTGGATAGCTAACACAGATATTGTCCTGGACTCCAACAACAGGGTTATAAAGAGGTTGTGGTGTATTATGCTTTTTGCCAGGACCATTGAAAATAAACAAATATAGTGAACTCTCCTTTAGTTTCTAAGTAGTAACATATATATAATGTGTAGAACTATTAATTGAGCCGCGCCATGAGAAAACCGGATTTTTGCCTATGCGAAAACAAAGGCGTAGATCAGCTTCGCAGTAACTGCGAAGCTCATCTGCGCCTTTGTTTTCACTAAATAGATAGTACAATTCCTCTTCTTCTCAAATGCGAAATTTCAAGCGTCTATCCATCTTCGGAAGCTACACAGACCAGTTTGTGTCAGACCTGGTCGGAAACCCCGAAGACTGGTTTTCTCGCGTCGCGGCTCAATTCATAACACGTGCATGAATGATCAAAAGTGTTGCGAAACACTGTGACAGACACTGTTTACATCAACTGACACAAAATAAATGTATTAATCAGATCACATAAATGTGATGGATCTTATAAAAATCATAAAAATTGATTATTGAAAAGATGTCTGATTGCTATTTTGAAAGTATTGTCCTTTCACTTGACCTGCTGGTTGCTATGGTGATGTGTTTCAGGATGAGGTCGAGGACAAGACGAAATCACTGGAGAAACTCAGGAAGAAGTTGGACGACCAGGACAGGCTGGGACAGAGGAGAGAAACTATGCTAGGGGTGAGTCAGAGTAGGACTGGTGTGGGAATAGAGCAATGACAAATAAAGAACAGCTTTCAAACATAGTCATAAGTGCATCTTTCAGGGTGTCCATGATCGGGGAAAGTCTGGGGAAAATTATACTTTTAGCTCACCTGAACCTACAGGTGAGCTTACAGGATTATCTGATAGGCAGGCACTCGGCATCAATCCATCGTCTGTCGTCCACACTTTTCAAAAATCCTTTTCTGAAACCCCTAGGCCAATCATAGCCAAATTTCAACGAAACTTGGCATGTAGCATTGAGGATTTGAGTACAACGTGTTTATAAATCATGACCCTGTGAATGCCTTGACCTATTTGACGGCAAGGCCAACATAGATCGCCCATGCATTTGTATGGGGCAAATTGTTAAATGTCATATGAAGGAGAAACTTGTAGGAAATGGGCAAATGGACTGAAAATTTATGATTCTGAAAAAAATTGGACCCAGGGGTGGGTCTGCCCCACACTCTGGGGCAGTATACATGTATATTACCATAATATTCAAAGATTTTCTTTTCTAAAACCGCCTGGCCAATCGAAGCCAAATTTTATGTGAAACATCTGCATGAAAGAAGAACCAATGTGTTTATAAATGATCCAGGTCACATAACCAAGATGGCCACCATACCCATTAATATGGCAATCTCCGGAACTGCTGAACCTATTGCAACAAAACTTGACATGTAGCATTGGAGACTAGAGTACTACATTGTGTTTATTAACTCATTTAAGCCTGGCGCCCCTTTTATGGGACATAGGCAAACAGAATAGCCCCAGATGTGACGCTGCACGCGGCGTCCCATCTGGGGCTATTCTGTTCGCTTAAAGAATTTTCATCGAAAAATTGAATAAAATTTAAAAATTACACCTGATGCCCCTAAGAACTAAAGTGGACTCACCCAAATGATAATGATGGGAAAATCCATTCGTCAAATATGGGTTAATCATAACCCTGTGATGACTTTGATGGCAATATCAACATAGGTCACATGTACAGAAAACTGTTAAAAAAGGGAAAAAAAAAGTTCCTGGAATATTTATGATTCTGAAAAAAATGATCCCAGGGGCTAAATTCATGTATATGACCATAATAATCAAACAAGTTTATTGGTATATATCTCAGATTTCATGTGAGTGTTTACAGGACTCTTGGTTCTCTGCCAATAATTATACCCCCGGCATTTATGCCGACGGGTATATAGTTTTCGCTTTTCCGTTCGTCCGTTCGTCCGTTCGTATGTTCGTTTGTTCGTTCGTTAGTTCGTTCGTTATTCCGGAACGTTCGTGGAATTTATGTCAAAGTTTTTGTTAAAGTTTCTCTGGTGGTGTATATCTCATGAACCAATGATCAAAAACCATTCATATTTTAACCATAGGTACCCTATAGGGTTTGCTTTGTTTCTGTGTGTCCGGACCCTGGGTCCATGCCCGGGGGTGGGGCTAGAGGTCAAAATCTAGGTCACCTTTAATTTGGGTCAAAGTTTTGGTTTAAGTTTCTCTGGTGGTGTATATCTCATGAACCAATGATCAGAAACCATTCATATTTTAACCATAGGTACCATATATGGTTTGCTTTGTTTCTGTGTGTTCGGATCCTGGGTCCATGCCCGGGGGTGGGGCTAGAGGTCAAAATCTAGGTCACCTTGAAAATGTGAAATTTACATAGTGTTTTTTCATCTCTAAGTTCATATCTTAACAAATACTTATAGGAATGTATTCCTGTTTGGATCACAGATACCCTTTAGGGTTGAATTAAATTCCATGGCACCAAACTCCAGGGGTGGGGCTGGAGGTCAAAATCTAGGACACATTTATAAGATAGAATAGTTACCAAGATTAATATTCTGTATGTCTATATCTTGACAACCATGTGTCAGAAAATGTTCATGCTTACAACACAACATAGGTACCACATAAGGGCTAGACCCAAGGGTCCATGCATGGGGGTGGGGGTGGGGGTGGGACCTGAGGTCAAGATCTAGGACTTTTTTTTTTTTTTTTTTTTTTTTTTTTTTTAAGAATGACATTCTACTTTCATTTCAATCTAGGACTGAGGACCTGACCCACAATGTCCGTGCTTATGTCCTAGATTGGGTATACACGTCAGCTCTGTATACCGCTCTAAAATAGATATGTCATTCTAAAACTACACTTCCCCATGTTTGTATGCAAAGTACTTTACGCTGCTTATTTCTAAAATGTACTTGATAAGGGTACTGTCTTTCATTGGTAATGTGAGGTTCAATGTCAGGGGTGAGCATGTGCCGGGTTGTTTAGGTAGGGGGTAGGGAAAGGGGCTGGCTACCAACCGGGGTAGGGAAGGGGGCTTGGTGGCTACCAGCCGGGGGTATACGTGCCTCTCAAGGCACTTTTTCTAGTTTTATAAGAAATAAGAGTATTATGTTTTCATTGATAATTGAGCTTTATACCTTACATTTCAAATTATTGTTTTGAGAAGAAACTGAAGGAAGTTGTGCCCTAGGCTAGCCTCACCAGGAGGCCAACAGATGTGAGCACATTACACACAAAGCACACAAACCTGGGTCAGGGAATTCAGTTTGAGTCAGGGAGTTGCTTTGCTCAAATTGCGGACACTGCAGTGATATAAGTAGGAATAAAACACTCAAATAAATTGGAAAAAGGGGAATTCAGTGGCCAGAAATTTTCAAACAGTTAATCGACCTTTGTGACCTTGAAAATTAAGAATTTTAAAACCATGTCAGTTGCTATTATTATGTCCCCCCTCCGAAGGGGTGGGGGACATATTGTTATTGGTGTGGATCCTGTCGGCGTCGGCGGCGTAGCTTTTTGTCTGCACGATATATCCTGAACCACTGGATGGATTTAGACCAAACTGGCACAGAAACTTCATTGGGACAGCCAAATGGAGTGATTAGATTTCGGTGACCTTGCCTTAATTTTCAAGGTCACAAAGGTCAATTAACTGTTTGAAAATCCAGGTGTCTCCATTCGTTTCCGCTCTCTAACTTGAGTAGTTTTTGACCGATTTTCTTCAAACTTTGCATATTAGTTGATACCGGCAAGGAGTGGTTTGGGATTGTAGATGGGTAAATTTCGTCAAACGCCCTTAGAGTTATGGCCCTTTATTGAGGTTAAAAATTCCATTTTGTTTGTTTCCACTCTCTAACTTGAGTAGTTTTTGACCGATTTTCTTCAATCTTTGCATATGAGTTGATACCAACAAGGAGTGGTTTGGGATTATAGATGGGTAAATTTCGTCAAACGACCTCAGAGTTATGGCCCTTGATTGATGTTAAAAATTACATTTTGTTTGTTTCCGCTCTCTAACTTGAGTAGTTTTTGACCGATTTTCTTCAAACTTTGCATATGAGTTGATACTGGGAAGGATTGGTTGGGGATCGTAGATGGGTAAATTTCGTCAAACAACCTCAGAGTTATGGCCCTTGATTGATGTTAAAAATTGCATTTTTAGCTCACCTGAGCCGAAGGCTCACAGGTGAGCTTATAGTATACCCATGCTCCGGCGTCCGTCCGTCCGTCGTCCACATTTTCAAAGATCTTCTCCTCTGAAACCGCTTGGCCAATCAAAGCCAAACTTCATGCGGAGCATCCTTAGGAAGGGGGAACGAAAGTGTATATAAATGGTCCAGGTCACATGACCAAGATGGCCGCCATGGCTATAAATAGCAAAAACCTTTAAAAATCTTCTTTTCCAGAACCAGTGGGCCGATTTCCACGAAACTTGGTATGTAGCATCGGGGACGTAGGCCCATCGTAGTTTATATAAATCATGACCCTAGGATGACCTTGACCTATTTTACGGCAAGGTCAAGTTAGGTTGCCAATGCATTTGAATGGGAAAAAATGGTAAATTGCTATTTAATGGGTAAAACTTACTGGGAATAGGCAAATGGACAGAAGATTAATGTTAATGGAAAATTTTAGCCCCTGGGGGGTTGTCTGCCCCTGCCCCTGGGCTATATACATGTATATTTCCATAATAATGAAACATATTCTCCCCTGAAACCGCATGGCCAATAAAAGCCAAACTTCATATGGAGCATCCTTGGGAAGGGGGAAAGAAAGTTTATATAAATGGTCAAGGTCACATGACCAAGATGGCTGCCATGGCTATAAATAGAAAAAAAAAACCTTTAAAAATCTCCTTCTTCAGAACCAGAAAGCCAATGATTTTGAAACTTGGTGTGAAGCATCAGTGACTGGAGCTCTACAAAGTTTATATAAATCATGACCCTGGGATGACCTTGACCTATTTTACGGCAAGGTCAACATAGGTCGCTCATGCATTTGAATGGGGAAAAGTGTTAAAATGTCATTTGTAGGGAAAAACTTGCAGGAAATGGGCAAATGGACTTAAGATTGATGATTCTGAAAAAATTTGGACCCCAGGGGTATGTCAGCCCCCACCCCGGGGCAATATACATGTATATTACAGTGATATTCAAAGATCTTCTTCTCTGAAACTCCTTGGCCAATCAAAGCCAAACTTTATGAGGAGTATTGTTAGGAAGTGGGAATGAAAGTATATATAAATGGTCATGGTCACATGACCGAGATGGCTGTCATGGCTATAAATAGCAAAAACCTTTAAAAATCTTTTCCTCCAGAACCAGAAGGCGTATGATTTTGAAACTTAGCATGAAGCATCAGGCAATGGAGCTCTACAAAGTTTATATAAATCGTGACCCTTTGATGACCTTGACCTATTTTACGGCAAGGTCAACTTAGGTCGCCCATGCATTTGAATGGGGGAAATTGTTAAAATGTCATTTGAAGGGCAAAACTTGCAGTAAATTGGCAAATGGACTGCAGTTTTATGTTTTCAAAAAGAAATTGACTCCAGGGGTTGCTCTGACCAAGCCCTGGGGTTATATACATGTATATTACCATTCTAGTCAAACAAGTTTATTGGTATATATCTTGGGTTTCAGGTGAGCGTTTACAGGACCATTGGTCCTCTGGTTTTCGTTTCCGCTCTCTAACTTGAGTAGTTTTTTACCGATTTTCTTCAAACTTTGCATATGAGTTGATACTGGCAAGGATTGGTTTGGGATTATAGATGGGTAAATTTCGTCAAATGACCTTAGAGTTATGGCCCTTGATTGAGGTTAAAAATTGCATTTTTTTCATTTCCTCTCTCTAACTTGAGTAGTTTTTTACCAATTTTCTTCAAACTTTGCATATTAGTTGATACCGGCAAGGATTGGTTTGGGATTGTAGATGGGTAAATTTCGTGAAACGACCTTACAGTTATGGCCCTTGATTTATGTTCAAAATTGCATTTTTGTAAAAAATTAGGGTTGGGGCCGAGGTGGTCCATTACTTTTTACAGCTGAAACATGTGATATTTTAAAATGTCTGTTGGTATATATTGGTTTTAATTTAAAATGTCTGTTGGTATATATTTTTCAGGGTTATATGTAAAAATTTACAAAATTAAAAGTGGGTTGGGGCAGATAGGGGGGACGTATGTTTTCCTCTGAAAACTCCTTCTAGTTAGACTTTATTATTCAGGTTGGAATTTTTTTACACAATTTATTGAAATGATAAGTGATTAAGACTTCATTCTTGGTTGTATTTTTCCTGTAAACAAGTTGTTGGACCTAATTCCCTACTACTTTTCCCAGAACCTTGAAGATCTGCTACGAGACAAGGAAAAGGATAGGAAAGATTTAGCTGGCAAGGTGGAGAGTTTACAGCGTGATCTACAGACACATAAACAGGATAAACAACAACTCAAGAAGGGGGCAGCCCTGCTGCACGAAAAACTGAAAGAAAAGACTAAACAGGTTGGTTGTAAAACATGGAAATGTAAGAAGAACCTCAAAATGTTTGGAGGCATATTTCTCCATATTTTCAGAATACGGTGTACAATTAAAAATTGATTTAGTGAGTCTCATGAGGCATGTGGGGTGGTTTATTGCAAAAACAAATAGCAAAATACAACAACAAACTTCCATTACAGTTATTGATAAGTGTTTGTTCACTTTTCCAGTGTGAGAATCTATCAGAAGAGTTAGAGAACACAAGATCTGAGTTAGACAATATGAGATCTGAGTTACAGCTGGCTAACCTGGAGAGACTTAAGGTGAGATAATATGCTTATTACAACAAATATGGTGCAAAGACATTTTTAACCAAATGAAGTCCAGTAGGAAATGAGCAACTTGCAGGTTTCAACAGTTTTGCTTATGTTTTGTAAGACAAGTCTTCTATGAGCCGTGTCATGAGAAAAACAGATTTTTGCCTTAGCGAAAACAAAGGCACAGTGCCTTTATGGATCCACTTTCTAAATCCGGAATTTCCAGTCTCTAGACATCTTCTGTACAGCTGTACATGTTCTGGACAGCTTGGTTTCTGTCAGACCTGGTCGAAAACGTCGAAGACTGATTTTCTCGCGTCACGGCTCATATTATAAAAAGTGGTGATTGTAGTGGGGTTTTTTTTCTCAAATATTTTAAGACATAGCTGTAGTGCTGTTTTCGCTTATACCCAATCAAAGACAGAAGAAGTTGGTTAAATGCAGATGAAAATCTTGGGAGATTCAAATGAACTTCATAAATGAGAACAATAACTTATGAAACATATATTTTTTAGCCTAGATCTCTATCAGCGCATACTTATGGGAGATATTCAGATGGTGATCAATATTCAGAGGTATAAGAATTTCCAGGAAATATGGTTCTCTTGGACTTTACAGTTACATGACAGCACTAGATCTTCCACTTAATGCTATTGAAGATAAATGAGCCAATGCATGGGAAAACCAACAATCTGCATAGGCGAAAACAAAGACACAATTCAGCTGTGCAGTAACTGCGAAGCTGATCAGCGCTTTTGTTTTCGCTGCACATTTAGTATAATCCCTATTCTTTCTAATTCCAAAATTTCAAGCTTCTAGCACGCTCCTTTGACTGTACAGGTTGGTTTGTGTCAGACCTGATCGGAACCCAAATTGTTTGTTTTCTCACACACAGGCTCAAATGTATTGCTAAAAAAAGTCAACACTTTTTCCGTGAAATTTCTTCCATTGTGTGTCATGTTTCTGTCCTTTCCATAGACAAGACCACTTTTCCCTGTTATATAGGTGCATTATGATGTGCTGTGAATCATTGTTTTGTTTTCTTCATTGCATGTTGTGGATTTAAATTTTCGTTTGTAATGTTTTGTTTAGGGTTTCACACAAGCAGAGACTTTGTAATACTGTAAGTTCGGAAATGTTCGCGAGAACTTAATTTTCGGGAATTCCATACCTCGCGAAATCAAAGTTTTTGCTAATAAAATATGTAAGGTTTTAAGAATGCACACATACGCTCTTGCGAATTCAAGAACTCGCTAATAATTCGGAAATAGAGAATTCGTGAAATTAAAGTCACAAGAAAATTTCCGGATTTATAGTACACAGGGTTGTGTTCAACCCTGTTATGTAAAAGCTGGGCACAGGAGCTGGATTAAGATTCAAGTCTTGTCAATTTTCAAATATCTGCTTGTTTGAAACTCATAAATGTGATAATTTGATTTGCCTATTCATTGTTTTGTGTGTTGTTTCAACCAATTAGGAGATAGAACACTTAAAGAGAGATAAGAATGAGTTGGAAGACAGGATTGGTGGATTTCAGGAAAGAATAGCCAATCAGGAGACAGAACTGGAGGTACCATGTTCTCACAGAATAGAGCATTTCTCTCTTGGTTACGGGTCTCTTTCTGGTGATGGAATCTTCTAAATCTTTTTTTCCTGTCTGTTGGTATTCTTAACCATTTCCTGTCAAACCAGTGCATATCATTTTCTCTTCTCTTGTACTGGTTTATGGGTGTAGCTTTCTTTTGTAACAGTAACAGACCTTCACTTTAACCTTTTTACCTAGTGCTTCTCTAACAACATTGAAAGTCCAGTTATTTACCCTAATTACAGTGTTATGAACTTACAGCCCCTTTCACTTGAGGTTGCCATTTGAGCATTTAGCTCAATCAAGTTTTTGTGTAGATCATGAAACATTTTAGTCTGAAACAGTGCCCCAGGTGTCAGGTGTTCTGAAAATCCATTCAGCATTTATCTTTAGGTAATGATGTCACCTCTTCTGATAAAACACTGTAATCGTTTGGTTAAAGCACATATTTATATTTCAAAATTCTTTGCACAACATATACAATGCATATTAAGAACACACATTTGAAATAGGATAGGCACAAAAGGAGAATTTTATCTATCAAAGCAGTTACCTATCGGTATCTACATGGCCAAAATTCCACATAGTAAGATAAAAATTTCACTCGAGTTTGCCGTTTTAAAGGTCACTTAGTTTGAAACTGTTACTCAAATTAGCAGATCAGTCAATCCATATGTCCTTTTTGAAAACATGAAAAGAAACTCAGATCTTCAGAACACATATTCTTCTTTTGTAATGCAAATGCTCAAATGGCAAACTCGAGTGAAAGGGGGTGTATGAAGATTTTAAAATTTTCATGGTCCTGTCACAATTTTTTTCATGGCTAAAGGGAGTTAATACCTGATCACAAAAGTTTGTTGGATGCAAAATTTTTTTTTCTCTTGAGCATGTTCATTTTGTTCCATTGTATCACAAATCATGCCTGCTCCATAACTGTAAAACTGCCAGAGATATTTCAAGGAAACTTTATACACTTAAGATTTATATAGCGCAATAAGATGATGTGTCATTCAAGAACCATTACTCTTGCTTGCATATTTTTGGATTTATTTCTCTTTGATTATTTTCCATGCAATCCTGTCTCTGCTTTATAACTGGAAATTATCAAAGTTTCTCCACTGGACACTTATAAAGCACAAAGAGATGATGTGTTGTGAATAAGAACCATAGCTCTCGCTTGCATTTTTCTTGGGAGTTATTTCCCATTGATTATTTCCATAAAATTTTGTGTTCACTCTATTACTCGATAAACCAACAGAGATATTTCAATGGAACTTCGCCCACAAATAAAACACAATGCTAGGATGTGCCACGCACAAGATCCATAACTCTTGCTCATAATGTTTTGGAGATATTTCCCTTTGATCATATTTTGTGCAATTATGTGTTTGCCCTATAATTTGAAATCCTTGATATATTTCAATAACACTTCATGGGTTTGTAAAGCATAACGAAAGCATATGTATGTGAAAGGATTATTAGTGACATATAAAGCTTTGAGTTACTTGCCTTTCATCATTGCTAAAATTTGCATGAGTGAGGGTAATAGAACAAATCGTCATGTCACAGTCACTAAAGGCAACAAGTGTATATTATCAGAACTTGAGATTTTCTTCTATTGTCACATGGCTTATAGAAGTAAGGCCTCTTAGATAGAATGGGTAACACAAATTTGTGTGTGTGATGTATGTCAGTGATTTTATATGAATATGCCTGAAGGGAAACATCATGCATTACTGCATAAATACACACGATATTAACAGCCATATATTAATGAAAAGAAACCCATTATTAATATAGCAATTCTCGTGCACCACGCAAAACACATGCTAATAATGAGTAATTGAAGTCCGCCCAGAACAAGCATTAGGATTAAAACTTAAAACGCATATGAAAATGTGATGAGGCTGTAAAATATAGTGCACCATTATTTCTTTTGTTTGTGCAGAATTTATGCAAGAATAGCCATCAAAAATGATTTTGTCATTCATTAAGATTAGCTAGGTCCCTTGGCTGCGCCCTCGGTTTTCAACACTCTCCTAGGACCTAGCGAAGGTTAATGAATTGAAAATCAATATTTGATCCCTATATTGATATTTTGTATTGTATTTTGAACTATTTTCTCAATATCTTACGAAGAAACTGTTCTATAAGTTGAAACTAGTTTTAGTTTGCAGTATCATCATATTAATGTTTGCTTGAATGATCTATTTGACGACACTAGAACTTGATACAGAGTATTTTTGTCTTTGCAAATACTAGAGACCCTAATTCATTTCATAAACTTGAAGTAAAATAACCAGGACCAGTGGTACTTAGATTTATGTCCCTTAACCTCTCCTCCCATCAGCTCATAAATGATGCAACTTGTGTGAGGTGTCTCGTGGGAAAACCAACAATGTGGTTACCGAACAGGTCTGACACAAATCAGGCTGTGCAGTCACAGAAGCAGCCTAGAAGCTTGAAATTTCGGATATAAGAAGAAGGGGAACTGTACTATCCGTGTAGCGAAAACAAAGACGCTGATCAGCTTCGCGGGTACCGCGAAGATGATCTGTGTCTTTGTTTTTGCATATGCAGATTGTTGGTTTTCTCCTGTGGCGGCTCATATATTTGCAGAAAATATTAGACCTAGTTTTATTCATGTTTGCTTGTCCATAACCATAACCATATTGAGGAACAAACAAAATAGTGTTATATTTGCAAAATCTCTTTAATTCACCCCAAGAAATGCAATCAAATATTGTCTCAATACCAACATTACAAAACCTACAAAATTATTTGTGTTTGTGACAGATTTGCATACATTGTTTTAGATCCAGTCTGATCATAGTTTTTGTTCGTTTAACCGTCGTAGACCTAAAGGGTTGCCGTATGGCATAATAGCAAGGAATTGCCTTACAGGAAGGGATTGGGTACAGCCTTTTAAGTTTGTATTGCTGTTATGGTATCATAACTTACTTTCTTCCAAATGCCCACTAGATTAGATTTTACTGACCACTAAACTAATAATTATTTTAATATTTCCTTTGTATATTGGACAATGAACCCTTTTAAAATATCATTAAGAAGACAAGCATGCATACTAAACAAACTTAAATATGGAGCTTTAAGATAGCCTTTCATTAATAAGTTGAAGGAAGCAGGCCAATGATCTAGGGGTCATCTTGTCATATTTGTGCTGCAACGCGAGAAAACTGGTATTTGGGGTCTCTGGTCAGGTCCGACACAAACCGGTCTGTGCAGCCACAGAGGATGGCTATAAGCTTGAAATTTCGGATTTAAGAAGAAGAGGAATAGTACTATCCGTATAGCGAAAACAAAGGTGCTGATCAGCTTCGCAGTTACTGCCAAGCTGATCTGCACCTTTGATTTGGCATAGGGAAAAATCCAGTTCTCTAACAAAGCGGCTCATTTGATGTTTGATTTCTTGGCCAACTCTGTGGATGGACCCTAGGAAACAGGCTTAATTCTTAAATGGCATAGTGGGAAAATGGAAAGAAATGGAGAAAAAGATCAAGCAAATAAAAAAAAAAGATCAAACAGATCTTGATCACACCAGTGACATGTAAATTCCTGATTTATTTGGTCACTATGATGGTTCATTGAAAAGTTGGAGGGCTGATGTGTGATACGTAGACAAACAAACAGTCAAGTGTTTTGAATCGATGTTGAGAAATCAAATTCAGCCTCACTTCATCAGCCCCCAGTAATTTATTGGAATAGTTTTATATCTGTTGAGTTTCGTTCTGTTATCATTTTGATGTTAGGTTATATAGTCAGTCACTTCTTTATTTTTGTAAAGATTATAATTTGTTCTGTAAAGGTAAATGAGTGACACCTTTTGGTAAATAGCCACTTCCGTGGTTTGCCAAATGCTCTCCTTGTATCATGTTTATATTTCCTATTTGGGTTTTCAGGACATGGTGTAAGTCCAGTTTATTTTTGGCTCATGCTCCTGGCTTACTTATTATACCCCCGGCATTTATGCCGACGGGTATATAGTTTTCGCTTTTCCGTTCGTCCGTTCGCATGTTCGTTAGTTCGTTAGTTCGTTGGTTCGTTGGTTCGTTAGTTCAGTTAAAATGTCAAAGTTTTGGTTAAAGTTTCTCTGCTGGTGTATATCTCATGAACTATATATCAGAAACCATTCATATTTGGACTATAGGTACCCTATAGGGTTGGCTTTGTTTCTATGAGTTTGGACCCCAGGGTCCATGCCCGGGGGTGGGGCTAGAGTTCAAAATCTAGGTCACCTTTAATTTGCGTCAAAGTTTTGGTTAAAGTTTCTCTATTGGTGTATATCTCATGAACTAAATATCAGAAACCATTCATATTTGGACTATAGGTACCCTATAGGGTTGGCTTTGTTTCTATGAGTTTGGACCCCAGGGTCCATGCCCGGGGGTGGGGCTAGAGTTCAAAATCCAGGTCACCTTTAATTTGCGTCGAAGTTTTGGTTAAAGTTTCTCTATTGGTGTATATTTCATGAACTATATATCAGAAACCATTCATATTTGGACTATAGGTACTCTATAGGGTTGGCTTTGTTTCTATGAGTTTGGACCCCAGGGTCCATGCCCGGGGGTGGGGCTAGAGTTCAAAATCTAGGTCACCTTTAATTTGCGTCAAAGTTTTGGTTAAAGTTTCTCTATTGGTGTATATCTCATGAACTAAATATCAGAAACCATTCATATTTGGACTATAGGTACCCTATAGGGTTGGCTTTGTTTCTATGAGTTTGGACCCCAGGGTCCATGCCCTGGGGTGGGGCTAGAGTTCAAAATCCAGGTCACCTTTAATTTGCGTCAAAGTTTTGGTTAAAGTTTCTCTATTGGTGTATAGCTCATGAACTATATATCAGAAACCATTCATATTTGGACTATAGGTACCCTATAGGGTTGGCTTTGTTTCTATGAGTTTGGACCCCAGGGTCCATGCCCGGGGGTGGGGCTAGAGTTCAAAATCTAGGTCACCTTTAATTTGCGTCAAAATTTTGGTTAAAGTTTCTCTATTGATGTATGTCTCATGAACTATATATCAGAAACCATTCATATTTGGACTATAGGTACCCTATAGGGTTAGCTTTGTTTCTATGATTTTGGACCCCAGGGTCCATGCCCGGGGATGGGGCTAGAGTTCAAAATCTAGGTCACCTTTAATTTGCATCAAAGTTTTGGTTAAAGTTTCTCTAGTGGGGTATATCTCATGAGCCAATCATCAGAAGCCATTCATATTTGGACTATAGGTACCCTATAGGGTATAGGGTTGGGTCCATGTCGCCGGGTGGGGGGGGGGAGGGGGGCGCTTGAGTTCAAGATCTAGGACATCAATACTTTTATTATTACTATTTTTTTTTTTTTTTTTTTAATTTAGACTGACATTCTATTTTCATTTTCCATCTAGGACTGAGGACCTGACCCTCAATGTCCGTGATTAAGTCCTAGATGGAGTACACAAGTCAGCTCTGTGTACTGCTCTAAAGAAGATATGTCACTCTAAAAACTACACTCCCTCATGTCTGTGGTCAAAGTGCTTTAGAATGCACACTTCTATAAAGTATTTGATAAGGGTACTGTCTTTTGTTCGGGATTTGTGATTCAATGTCAGGGGTGTACATGTGCTGGGTGGTTGTGGGAGGGAGAAGGAGGACTGGGTGACCACCAGCCGGGGGTATACGTGCCTCTCAAGGCACTTTTTCAAGTTTACTACTGTTTCATATTAATCTTGGGGTCATGGGTTCAAGCCTGTTGCTTTAGTCTTATGGATTAGACTTCAAACAGAGGCCCTATCTCTGTATGACCTTGGCTGTTGAAGGAATGTTAAACTCCAACCCAAAACAACAGTATATTATCGTTTGAATGCTATTATTTGCAAGATATGAAAAATTACGCACACTCATTTAATCTGACTTTAAGCATGTGGTTAAGATAAAGTCTCAGTGGAGTGCCAGTTGAGCACATAATTGGGAATTGACACTATTGTGAAATTGTGAAAAGTGGATAAGAAGCATTCTGCAAATGTATGAAGACAAAAACAAGTGCATTATATCATACCTAAATCTGCAAATGGTGCTTATTAGACCACTTCACTCCCTTTTGCCTTTTAAGCCATATTATGAAAAAGTATGTTACAAAGTCTTGAACCTATTGATAGCTGGGCTATTGATAGCTTTGACATTTAACCATGAAAGTGTCAAACAATGTTGGTAGTGAACAGCAAATGTTCTGATAAGATGTACAGGCTGATCTGACTGATTGTTATGATGTGAGTGGCATCGTGAGAAAACAGGATTTTTGCATATGCGAAAACAAAGACGCAGACCAGCTTCGCGGTAACCCCAAAGCTGATCAGCGCCTTTGTTTTCGCTACTCGGATAGCACACACCATCTTCTGCTTAATTCCAAAATTTCAAGCGTCTAGCTTTTTTCTGTGACTGTACAGGTTGATTTATGTCGCACCTGGTCGGAAATCCCGAAGACCGGTTTTCTCATGACGCGGCTCATATTTTCTTAAATAAAATGGCCCTACATTCAAGGATCTTTCCACATAATCTAAATTTCCATAATGATTTTTATGACATCAAAAAGATTAAGGATTATATTTTAAGGATTGTTTATCTTGTTTACAAATATTTGTATGTTAATATGTCATTATATCATTTAGTCAATTTCCCCTGTCTTTAATCCTGTTAATCACTTGTACTTAATGTACTAAACATACTTGTACAATTGGGGTGCACAGTGACTCATTGAGAGAGCATTGGACTGGAGCAACTTCAGAGATTGTGGGTTAAAAATCTGCTGCCACAATGCGCCTTTGAACAGGACACTATTACAGCCAACCCAACAGTATTGGTTATGTAAACAGGAAGCTGTGGGTCTGTCCAGACTCCACTTAAAAATATTGTTGGCGGGGGCCTGGGGCATTCAGCAATAATACCCTTTGACTGACTTCTTGATTGTCCTTTCTCAATCCTGTGGGATATTAAATGCAACAGTTTTTATGTTATCACTGCCATTACAGACCATCCCATTGCAGTTAGCATCTATTTCGTAAAAAACACATTACGAAAACCTGCCCATGCAATATATATATATATTTTTTTTCAGTTGAAAAACCGAAAATTTTCAGCGGGAAAAAATTATATTTTTCATATTATTGCTCAAAACATAGATTGTGGGTACATGTTAGAACCGCCTCGCTGAGGTGGTTCTAACGAGTACCCACAATCTATGTTTTGGAGCAAAAATAGGTATACCCCTGTATACCCCAGTTCAGTTTCACCATTTAAAATTGGGGTATAAGGGGGTATATATTGTATGGACATGTTATCGTGATGCAACAACAACACCAAAAAAAAAACACAAAAAAACGGGACATGGATTTTACAATATGATTTTACCTTTCCTGTCCCTATTACTTGAGCCTATGCATGAGAAAACCAACAATTTGCGGTTCCGACCAGATCCGACACAAACCGGGCTGTACAGTCATAGAAGAATGTTAGATGCTGGAAAATTTGGATTTAGAAAGTAGAGGAATAGTACTATCTGTGTAGCGAAAACAAAGGCGCTGATCAGCTTCGCAGTTACTGTGAAGCTGATCTGCGCCTTTGTTTTCGCCTATGCAGCTTGTTGGTTTTCCCATGCGGCGGCTCATGTTTTTTGTTTGAAAACTTTTTTATTTTCAATGAAATGAAAGAAAAGAGAAAATAAACTAAAATTTGACAGTTTAATGAAGTTTCCAACATTGTTTACTCGTACTTTCTTATTACATATAAAGTGGTTCAAGACAAAAAAAGAACTTGTCATTTTGGTTGTTCTTTACATAATTAAAGTTACCTATTTCTTTATGTAATATTTTCTAATCTGAGCTTTAGCTAATTCAGCTTATTTGTTGTGTATTATCGAGTTTTAAATGAAGTAGGGATTTAAATAGTTAATCAAAGGGCATGCCTTATCATCTTAAAAAGACAATGATGAGCTAGATTTGAATTTAGATTAAAGTTTTATAGGTAAGTCCAGGTGGCTTGAAACTTGCAAAGAAAAAAATGCAATAATTTAAGAGACAAAAATTAGAACAAGATTTTACTTTGAAACAGTAGGACAAGGTTTTAACAAAAGATTCTCAAACACAGCCCCCATCTCAAAAGAAAGGATGGATCTGAATTTTATCATAGCTCAATGCTCAATATGGGGTAGAATTTTATCATAGCTGAATCGCAGGCTGAATTTTATCATAGCTCAATGCTCATGCTTGTTTTATGTGTGGCATATGTTTCATGTGTATGTGTACATTAGCTGAAAGCAACTGTATTAAACAGTTTATGGTTTTGTCAATGATAAAAAAGATTATTGTACACTTTTCTCTGCTATTGCATGTTTCTGGATTTTTTAATCGTTTGAAAACAAACTACTGCATTTTACAACAAGTCCACAATGCATGCTAATTAAGGTCCTTCTTATTTGGTTTCTCTCATTTATTCACCTTATTCTAGTGTAAAGCATTTTTTTTTTTTTTTTTTTTTTTTTTTTTTTTTTTTTTTTGCAGATATAAAATAAGGTTATTAACAAATGAGTAAAAAATAAGGTTATTAACAAATCAGCCGCATCATAGCGCCTTTGTTTTTCTCTATATGAATAGTACAATTCTTCTTCTGCCGAAATTTCAAGCATCTGGCTATCTTTTGTAGCTACACAGACCGGTTTGTGTCAGACCTTCATGGAAACCCAAATTGTTGTTTTTCTCTTGCAAAGGTTCATCTAAGAACAAAATATCTTCAATAAGGTTTTAATGTCTTTATTAAAGTCGGGGTTTAAATACCTTGGTACAATTGACTGCCACAGAAAGACAGTCTGTTTAATATCTTGTGATCATTGCTAAAAACCTGATACTACTCTTTTTAACGTCGGAACCAATGAACAGATTAATAGCAACTATACTATCATTATTGGAGCTTCTTTCTCACATTTGCTTCTATTATTCAGTAGAACAGAGGTGTAATTTTCTTAAATAATGCTGAACTATTAAAAAGATTGCTTACAAATTCTTGACCCAAGTTTGCATGATATATTTGTTTGTAATTTACATGCTTATATTAATGGGTAAATATTATGGATTGATAGGATTTGAGAGCATGGAACTGTGGTTAGTACACTTCATATGGTAAATTTGGAGATTAGGATTATCTGACTAAAGCTGTTGGTAACTGCTCGAGCCTAGCCTTGAGATTTGCCAGCACAATGGCTTATAGTTGGTCGGAAAAACAATTTGGCACTAACACAGAAACAGATCTTCAGTTGGGGTTTGACACCCAGCCAGTTAACATCGGAGAAACACTTGGTGTCGTAGGAACGTCGATATCAGTTGGATCTCCTTGGCTATGGGACATAGAAACTGTCATGGATAATACATTTGATTACTTAATGCCAACTAGTATGTCTCGGGGAAGGCTGTCTAGAAGTTTGTCCCCATTCGCATGGGGAAATGTTTTTGATTCGTCTCTCAAGGCTTTGGAATCAGATACTTGTTCGGACATTTCGGACTTTTCGTTTTCGAACAAACGTTCCTCGTTTGATAGAATTCATCAATTTCGGAAAAGTGATTTCGGAAGAACAAGTTCTGATGCTGAGTTGGATGAATATGTGTTACCATGGGAACAAGATTTTAAGATTGGAGAATCGTTTGACAAAAGTTTGCAAGCATTTCTCGAGTGGCCAAAGTCTGATAATTATGGGGCTGCTGCTATAGATATTGAAGATGGCTTCAAAAACAGGAGGAAGGCTTTTAATGATAGGAAAAAGTACAAAGTATCTAAACCAAAAACTGTAAAACCACATAGTAAACCTACCATTGTTATAGAAGATGACAGCTTCCAGGACATTGATACAACTGACGATGATGTTTTCTTTCCACGGTTCCATACCTCGAAAAATACAATAAAAAAAGCTTTTGCACCTATTCAAACTTCTGAGAAAATAGAAGCACACTCAAAATCACCAAAATTCCTAAGTCCAAGGCTAGAAATGGAGTCTGACTCAGATTATAGAACATATTCAGATGCAAGTAGTGATAAAATAGGTGACACTAATGCTGATGCTGACACTGAAAATCTAAAAAATCTCATGTCATCAGTATTTGAAAAGGCTGAAATTATCAAAAAGAAACTGAAAGAGTTTGATGCTGCAGACAAATCTGACTTTGACAATAAACATTACCCTGGACAGTTTAATAATTCCAAGTTTCGAGATGAACAAAAAGGAACAATTGTAAAGAATATTGAAGGAGTAAAATTTACCACAAATAAAACAGACAGGAAAAATTTAACTCACAAAAATGATAGAAGCAATAACTTTTCAAAGAAAAATGGGAAAATCAATGGCAACACAAATGAATCAAAATATAGATCATCTTCAAATGGCCAAAGTAAATTTGATTTTGACTCTGACAGCTCAAGGGCTGATTTAGGAGCTGACAATGCTTCAGAATCATTTGTTCTGTTTGTGCAGAGACTGGTAAAGACACTGGGAAAGAAAGAAGGAGAACTCGAGGGATTTAAAGACCTGCTGAAGAGAGCGGAGGAATCGTTGTCACAGAGTGAGAGTGCTGTTGAGGTAGGTGGTGAATTTATTTCCAAATTCAGAAACAATATAACAGAAAGTAAAAATGGTATATAGCTCAAAATTAGATTTGAAATGAGTTAACGATGTGTCCAAATGATTCATGCTAAATTGTTTAAAACCAGCAGAAGTTGATATGGATCAGTCTGAAAAGTTTTATTACACAGGGAAGAGCACTGGTCAAACAAGGCTGAACTTAATGGTTTTGTTCATTTAAATTTCAATTAAACAGACATAAAAATCATAATTTTTGAGTACATCAAAATATTTTGTGCATTTGAGGAGTAATTAATTAATGTAATTCACTTTTCTGCAAACATATTTTGACAAGATTTTCATGATTGTAAGGCTTGAATAGTTTCAAGTCATTTAAGATTCCTAAAATTTATTTTATAGTGTGTAACTGATTTTGTTCAAAAGTTTATATGGCAACTTCAATAATACCAGTTTGTTTTATGAGTGCCTTCCAGATTTATGTCATAACTGACTTAAGGTTATAAGGAAGGTTAAATGAATTAAAATTCAAAAAGCAGGTTAAGTGTGCTTGTCTTGTCAACAAAGATGTGTTGACAGAACTCAAATATAGATAAGAAGAAGATCTGGCTTCCTATCATTATGGACATACCTGCCAAGTTTGTAGGGCTTCATTCCAAACAGCTCATTAAAATCATTCTGTTCTAATGTGAACTGTTATTTAAAGAAGCCACCCACTTAATGAGTTGTGTGCCAAGCAGACTTGATTCACTTGAATTAACTATTCAAGTTTTTTTGACATCTTTTTGTGGTGCTCAGGGTGATCCAATTTTGTACCAGACAGACACATTGGTTTGATAGTTTTATAAAAATTGACTCCATTGCTATATCAAAAATTTGTATAAAGCATGAACTGTTAATGATGTGATTTTGCCTTGTGTCCAAATGACGAATTATAGGTTAAAATTCAGACAGAACATGCAGATAAAATCGTTTGCGTGTTGCTTGCTTGTTTGTTGTTTTGTAAATATGGTCAATGGTGAGTTGAGATGTTCAGTTATCCATGCCACACTGTTCCTAGCTAAGAATACCAGTACTAAGAGCACATTTCTTTCACCACTAACTTACAAAATTGAGCTGCCTCATGGGAAAACTAACAATCTGCATAGGCAAAAACAAAGGCGCAGATCAGCTTCGCGGTAACCGTGAAGCTGATTAGCGCCTTTGTTTTCGCTACTCGGATAGTAAAATTCCTCCCCTACTTAACTCCAAAATTTCAAGCTTCTAGCCTGCTTCTGAAGCTGTACAGGCAGGTTTGTGTCGGACCTGGTCGGAAACCACATTGTTGGTTTTCCCACGAGAGGGCTCAAATGATCTTAAATCAGCTTATGAGGAAGAATTGCCATTAAATATTTTCATGACCAAATCGTTGTGAAAGAAATGGGCCAAACACTGTTACAATGTCTATGGGAGCTTTACCCCGAATCAGTTTGGTTTAGTGGCTGACCATTTTCCTTACGTTTTATTTACTTGCCCATGCAACATATAGAGAGTTTTTTCAGTTGTAAAAAAAAAAAAAATTATCAGAAAAAAAAATCTTGATATTTTTAGCTCACCTGAGCCGAAGGCTCACAGGTGAGCTTATAGTATACCCATGTGGCATCCATCCGTCGTCGTCCACAATTTCAAAGATCTTCTTCTCTGAAACCGCTTGGCCAATCAAGTTGAAATTTTATGTGGAGCCTCCTTGCATAGTGGCATTGAAATTTTGTTCGCGATATTTTGGTCACATGACCAAGATGGCCGCCACCCCCATATATGGTAAAAACCCTTCAAAAATCTTCTTCTCCACAACCGGCAAGCCGATTTCCACGAAACTTGGTATGTAGCATCGGGGACTCCAGCACATCATAGTTTGCTAAAATGATGACCCTGGGATGACCTTGACCTATTTTACGGCAAGGTCAATTTTGGAAACATGGGCTTTTACATTGGAAAAAGTGAAAACTATGGATTTCTTGTAAACTATTGCAGCCTGAGTCCTGAAAAGTGGTAGATGCAGACAACTAATGGAGTAGATGAAGGTATATGATTAATATAGGTCAAGGTCATCTACTGACCTTGGCCGATCTGTCGTTCATACACACTTTTCAAATATCTTCTTCTCTGCAACCGCTTGACCGATCAAATTGAAATTTTATGTGGAACCTCCATGGGTAGGGGGAACGAAAGTTTGTTCGCGAAATTTGGGTCACATGACCAAGATGGCCACCAAGCCCATATATGGTAAAACCCCTCCAAAAATCTTCTTCTCCACAACCGGCAGGCTGATTTCCACGAAACTTGGTATGATGCATCGGCGACTCCAGCCCATCTTAATTTGCTAAAATGATGACCCTGGAATGACCTTGACCTATTTTACGGCAAGGTCAATTTTGGAAACATAGGCTTTTACATTGGAAAAAGTGAAAACTATGGATTTCTTGTAAACTATTGTAGCCTGAGTCCTGAAAAGTGGTAGATGCAGACAACTAATGCAGTAGATGAAGGGATGTGATTAATATAGGTCAAGGTCATCTCTTGACCTTGGCCGATGTGTCGTTCATACACACTTTTCAAAGATCTACTCTGCAACCGCTTGGCCAATCAAAGTGAAATTTTATGTGGAACCTCCATGGGTAGGGGGAACGAAAATTTGTTCGCGAATTTTTGGGTCACATGACCAAGATGGCAGCCACGCCCATATATGGTGAAAACCCTTAAAAAATCTTCTTCTCCAGAACCGATGGGCGGATTTCCACGAAACTTGATGTGTAGCATCGGGGACTCCAGCCCATCATAGTTTGCTAAAATGATGAACCTGGAATGACCTTGACCTATTTTACGGAAAGGTCAATTTTGGAAACATAGGCTTTTACATGGGAAAAGGCGAAAACACTGGATATTTTGGAAACTATTGCAGCTTGATCTGAGACTTGAAAGTTGAATGCAGACAACTGATGGAGACAATGTAGGTATGTTATTAATTAAGCTCATTGTCATTTCTTGACCTTGACCCAAAGCCATTGAAATATCAAAAATATAGACTTGTTTTTCTCGGACGTGAAACTTTGCAGATGCAGACAACTAATGAAGTCAATAAAGGTATGTAAGTATTCAAGGTCAAGGTCATTGCTTCAGGTGAGCGTTCTTAGGACCAATGGTCCTCTGGTTCTTATTTTTGCTCAAAACATAGATTGTGGGTAACAAGTACCCACAATCTATGTTTTGGAGGAAAAATAGGTATACCCCTGCAAACCCCAGTTTTTCTATATAAATGGGGGGTTTAAGGGGGTATACATTTCACGGACATGTTTTCCTGATGGACATTTCCTCAATTGTTCAAGTTTGTTACTGGAAACATAATAGAGCAACAGAACAAATCAAACAAAACAATATTAGCTTGTATGCCATCTCATTTCTGACTGAGAAAAAAATGAAACTTAATCTGTTAGATAATAGAAACTTTTGTATAAAGTTTCCTTGGTAAAAAAAATAGCAATACATAGTTTCTCCTTCCCATTTTCACAGTCACTACAACAACAACTAAAGAAAGAGAGAGCCTTCAGAGACAAAGATCAGGGATTACAGGTAGGTAATATTCCTAGAAGACTTGCATCGATTTACCCATATTTGACGAATGGATTTTCCCATCATTATCATTTGGGTGAGTCCACTTCAGTTCTTAGGGGTATCAGGTGTGATTTTTAAATTTTATTCAATTTTTCGATGAAAATTCTTTAAGCAAACAGAATAGCCCCAGATGTGACGCCGCATTCTGAGGCGTCACATCTGGGGCTATTCTGTTTGCCTATGTCCTATAAAAGGGACGCCAGGCTTATATGAGTTAAAATGGCTTACAATTATGTCTCCCCCCTTCAGGGTCGGGAGACGTATTGTTTTTCCCCGTGCGTCTGTCCGTCCGTCACAAATCGTGTCCGCTCTATAACTTGAAAACCGTTAAAGATTTTGCAATGAAACTTGGTACATTTGTAAACCACGATGAGACGATGTGTCATGCACAAGAACCATGACTCTAGCTTGAGTATTTTTGGAGTTATTTCCCTTTGATTATTTTCGATACAATTTCGTGTCTGCTCTTTGACTTGAAAACCGTTTAAGATTTTTCAATAAAACTTGGTGCACTTATTAAGCATGATCAGACGATGTGTCATGCACAAGAACCGTAACTCTGGCTTGAGTATTTTATGAGTTATTTCCCTTTGATTATTTTCCATACAATTTCGTGTCCGTTCTATAACTCGAAAACTATAAGAGATATTTCATTGAAACTTGGTACACTTATAAAGCACGATGAGATGATGTGTCGTGCTAAAGAACCATATCTCTTGCTGGCATATCTTTGGAGTAATTTCCCTTTGATTATTTTCCATACAATTTCATGTCCACTCTATAACTTTAAAACCGTAAGAGAAATTTCAGTGAAACTTGGTACACTTATAAAGCACGATGAGACGATGTGTCATGCACAAGAATTATAACTCTTGCTTTCATATCTTTGGAGTTATTTCCCTTTGATTATTTTTCCATACAATTTCATGTTCGCTCTAAAACTTGAAAACCATAAGAAATATTTCAATGAAACATGGTACACTTATAAAGCATGATGAGAGGATGTGTCATGCACAAGAATCATTAGTCTTGCTTTCATATCTTTGGAGTTATTTCCCTTTGATTATTTTCCGTACAATTTCGTGCCCGCT
Source organism: Rugalucina vietnamica (assembly GCA_964017185.1). Lineage (NCBI taxonomy): Eukaryota > Metazoa > Mollusca > Bivalvia > Lucinida > Lucinidae > Rugalucina > Rugalucina vietnamica. The sequence goes on from OZ024870.1 coordinate 38,951,810, forward strand.
CTATAACTTGAAAACCGTAAGAGATATTTCAATGAAACTTGGTACACTTATATGACAGGATACGAGATGCACAAGAACTATAACTCTTGCTTGCATATTTTGAACATGCACATAGAAAGGGGGGAGACATCAGTTTTCACATAGAAAACAAATTCTAGTTCGATGTTGTATTGACCATTATAAGGTGACAGACCCCTCAAGCAGGTATTGCTTATTTTGGAACTATGACACTTTGAAAAATTAAAAACAGTAGCCAAAAGGGCAATGATTGCTCATCTGAAGCAGTGATAAGCTTAATTATATTAATAGTTTGATCAAAGGCAGCTAATCTGCATTCTGTGATCAGAATTTGTTGAATTAGCTCTTGTGCATCTCCTTGTATAAAAGGTTAAGGTCCCATGACCAAAATGGCTGCCGTGCCCGTGTATGGTAAAAACACTTAAAAAATTCTCTGCTATCAGTGAACCATTTTCAAAGAAAGTTGTTTTTTAGCATTGAGAGTACTGGTCCATGATAGTTTGTATAAATCATGATATTAAACAGTTATTTCATGGTGGTTTGGTGAATAGTCAAAACTATTGCCCCGAGGTGATGAGGATGACCATGGTGGACTATTGCCCGAGGCCAAAGGCCGAGGGCAATAGTCCACCATGGTCATCCTTGGCACCGAAAATCGTAAGAGTTATTTCAATGAAACTTGGTACACTTATAAAGCACGATGAGATTACGTGTCGTGCTAAAGAACCATAACTCTTGCTTGCATATCTTTGGAGTAATTTCCCTTTGATTATTTTCCATACAATTTCGTGTCCACCCTATAACTTGAAAACCGTAAGAGAAATTTCAGTGAAACTTGGTACACTTATAAAGCATGATGAGACGATGTGTCATGCACAAGAACCATAACTCTTGCTTTCATATCTTTGGAGTTATTTCCCTTTGATTATTTTTCCATACAATGTCATGTCCACTCTATAACTTGAAAACCATAAGAAATATTTCAATGAAACTTGGTACACTTATAAAGCACGATGAGATGATGTGTCATGCTAAAGAACCATAACTCTTGCTTGCATATCTTTGGAGTTATTTCCCTTTGATTATTTTTCATTCAATTTCGTGTCTGCTCTATAACTCAAAAACCATTAGAGATTTTTCAATGAAACATGGTACACTTATAAAGCATGATGCACAAGAATCATTACTCTTGCTTTCATATCTTTGGAGTTATTTCCCTTTGATTATTTTCCAAACACTTTCGTGCCCCCTCTATAACTTGAAAACCGTAAGAGATATTTCAATGAAACTTGGTACACTTATAAAACAGTGATGCACAAGAACTATAACTCTTGCTTGCATATTTTGGACATGCACGTAGAAAGGGGGGAGACATCAGTTTTCACATAGAAAACAAATTCTAGTTTACATATTAAAACTTAATTTTCTCAGTAACATTTTGGGCAATCAAAGCCAAATTTTATGTTGGGCCTCCTGTGAAAGGTCACAAGATATTCTTGTTACCATAGCAACCAGAGATCTGATCAAATAGTTTTCAAAATCTAATGCCACAATGATGCTTCTGATGAAACTTTGATTGTGATCAGCCTGCTGGTCTAGGAGATATACTGTCTTCTTTAAACATGACTGTGGATTAAATACTTAATAGGTAAGACTGTGGCTTCTTACATCTTAATACTGGTCGATTCTGGCATTTGTTAGATGTACAGCATTTTGATCAGAGATGAACAAGAATGAACAGTTTGAAATGCAACAGGTCTTGATTTAGTTGCCAAATTGTTTTGGTTCATAAGTACTAAGTTAAGGCGGAAACAAATTGTAACATGTTTGTGGTAGGGTAAATGAGAGCACTTTGTTGTTTTGCATATAGAACAGCTCACAGACATATTAAGTCAATTTAGTTTATTTTCTTTGTCCATGTCAACATGTGCATAACAAGCATGGTGCCTAACGTCTTGATCCATTTATTTTTTTCGTAGCATTTAAAGCTTCAATTCACTAGTTCATAACTTTTACAAATTAAGCATTTTAAAACCAAATCAGATTTAGATTCCATTTTTTGTTTGGCTGAAAAGCAGACCATTTGACCGATGCGACTCTGTATATACCGAAATAGAATAGAAAAATAGGCGTTTTGAACATTTCGAACTTGAAAGTTGCTTCCACATGAAGGATAATCCTTTCTCGTTAATCCCCTAAGCCAACGTTTATTCTCAGCCGCTGCGAATTGCAATTATATTTGGTTAATTGTACTTGGCATGAATCAAGAGTATTTGAATACATTTAAGCCTATTCTCACAATGGCCCAAAAGAATAACACATAATCTGCCCCATTATTTTCACGTTCTGCGGAAATCTTTAATCCACCATTGAGTATAGTGTGAATAATGGTAGGTAAACCACTTAAAATTTTCAAACAAATTGACTTATACAAGATTCTAATCCAAGAAAAAATAATCCTATCAAGTAGGTTTTGAACCTGTTCTGCTGAAAAAATATTATATTTTCAGACACAATATTTTTCTAAGGTTTAAAGGTAAAAATTATTAATATTTGATGATTGCTATTTACTTTTCATGACTTTTGTGAGTGTTTTTGTTGGCACGGTTTTATGTGTAAGCAAAGTTGAAATGCATATTCACAACTTCTGATAATTAATACTGATATTTTAAGTCATATTTCTGGATGACTTCATTGCAAAGATAGATTCCAGGGGCCAGTTGTTCAAAATTAATGACGTCGTTAGTTAATGATACGTTAAAATTTCCATTAACGTTAAAGTTTCAAACATGAATATTACAAACACATTGTTATTTTTTGTTGATAAAATGTGAGATTCCTTTGCATTTGATAAAATGTGATAATCCTTTGCATAATCCTTTGCAATGTAAAGGATTCTCACATTTCATCAACCAAAAATAACAGTGTATTTGCTTATGTAGTCAGCATTTACACATCGAGGTCTTAACGATGATGTTAAGCTAACAAAGTTATGTCATGAACAACTGGCCCCAGGAGAATTACAAGCCCTTCAAATACCATACTTCTTTCTTCCAGATTACAACACAACCTCTTCATAACACTATTGTCGGGGTCTAAGCCAATTTCCGTGTTAGCTGTCCTATCCGTGTTATAATGAGAGTGAAATGTATAGACATATAGCAAAAATAGTCTAAAATGACCATTTGGTAATGAAGCATGTCGTAAAGAGGTCCAGGTGTATTTTCTTTTCCATTAGCATTGAATCACTTTAATATACAGGGCACCTGTCATCCTACCATGTCTATGTTTTCAAATTGCTTTTGGTTTACATAAGCATATAGCGTCTTAATCTATGAATATACATGTGAGCTGCCTCATGGGAAAACCAACAATTTGCATATGCGAAAAAACGCTGATCAGCTTCGCGGTAACCGCGAAGCTGATCAGCGCCTTTGTTTTCGCCACTCGGATAGTACAGTCCCTCTTCTACTTAAATCCAAAATTTCAAACTTCTAGTTCTTTTCTGTGACTGTACAGGTTTGTGTCGGACCTGGTCGGAAACCACATTGTTGGTTTTCCCACGAGGCGGCTCATGTATCTTAAAGCTTGAAAAACAACAACAACATCAAACAAACAAATAAAAGTCATTTGATAGTGATGTCTGTAACTGTAGTAGTTTTGACCTTTGCACAATCCCGGCAGAGGTGAGGGGTTGAAGATACCCTTAGGTTGTGTTATATAAGCAGAGTGCAGGGTTTCGACAAAAGTCAAGGCCCTTAATTACAAAATTTATGACTGGTGCATAACTCTTGAGAAAAATCTGTATTCTGGTGGGATTGAGCTTTAAAACTTGGGTGATATTTTAGCTCTAGTGTAGGAAAATGTCCAGCGAGCAATAGTTGCCCCTTGAGTGACTTGTTATATTCAAATAGTTAATCTTATTTATGAAGTCTTTCCTGACTAGATAAAAGGCATGTTTGTTTGTCCTCCTACGAGAGCATCCACGCGTAAGATTTGATATAATCAAATATTGGGAACAAAGAACCATTTCAATAAAGTTTATTTACTTAAAACATACACCATAGGTGTTAGGAATATTTATAAACAAAATATTATTAATACTTTGTTTAAATTCTATCATAATGTTGAAAAGCTAATAAAATGTTGAAAATAAATATTTGTAGTGTATGTATTGTATGGTCAGTTTATTATGCCCCCCTGCCATTAACCTTTAGTGTTTATGCTGAAGCCATGGCCCTTGTTATCACAATATTCATGTTTTTTATTATCATAAATTGCAATTTACAATAAAAAATATTTGAGTTATTAATCAAATCATTTAATACCCACATTGTAAGACCAGTTTTGGCAAAATATGTGGCTGAAAGGTCCAAATTACTATTACATGTACCTGTATTTACTACAAGGAATCTGCAAAGTCCTGACTCTAAATGAGCCACCTCATAGGAAAACCTACAATGTGGTTTTTGAACAGGTCCGACACAAACCAACATGCACAGTCGCTGAAGCAGGCTAGAGGCTTGAAAGTTTGGATTTAAGAAGAAGAAGAATGGCGCAATCCATGTAGCGAAAACAAAGGCGCTGATCAACTTCACGGTTACCACGAAGCTGATCTGTGTCTTTATTTTCGCACATGCAAAATGTTGGGTTTTCTCATGAGGCCACTCAAATGATAAAATGTAGCCAGTTGATAGCAGAAGAATATACACTAACAACTGGTTATGTGCCTGAGCAGCCTTGTCCATGAATAGTGTGACAAGAATGACTACCATCCCAAGATCATCTCAGCTGTATAGAGAAAATAAAGCACTAAATCAAAATATGTTGATTTGGATGTTTAGCCATAACTCCACAAAAAAACAAAACAAAACACACAAAAAAAAAAAAAAAAAAAAAAAAAAAAAAAAATAATAAAAAATAAAATAAAATAAAAGACACACACAAAATGCATTGTCCATTGTGTGAATCATGTAATACTATATGAGCTGCATCACTAGAAAACCTGTCTTTGGGGTTTCTGACCAGACTGGACACAAACCAGCATGTACAGTCACACACAAAGGCTAAAAGCTCAAAATTTCGAATGATACCGTCTGTGAAGCAAAAACAAAGACACTGATCAGCTGTGCAGTTACTGCACAGCTGATTTGTGGCTTTGTTTTTGCATATGCAAAAAGTGGGTTTTCTCATGAAGTACAGGCCAACCTCATTATAACGCTATCTTTGGGTCCATAGATACAGACCATATTATAAGTGAACTGTGTAATAATGAGGTTATTTACTATTGACATATATGACAAAATAATCACTTTGGGAGCCATGATTTGGAAGTGTTATATTGAAAACCCCATTATAATGAGGCATGTTATAATGAGGTTGAAGTACTGTATGTATCTGTTGTGACAGGATGTTGTTGATGGCAGAAATGAAGAAGTCCAGGAGTTGAAGAAGAGACTGAAGGACTTGGAAGATGAAATGGAGGTAATTGGAGAAACTTTAACAAAATCAAATGAGCCGGGTCATGTGAAAACCAACAATGTGGATTCCGAACAGGTCCGACACAAACCGAGATGCACAAGCACAGAAGATGGCTAGAGGCTGGAAATTTTGGATTTAGAAAGAAGAGGAATTGTACTATCCGTGTAGCGAAAACAAAGGCGCTGATCAGCTTCGCAGTTACTGCAAAGCTGATCTGCGCCTTTGGTTTCGCATATGAAGGTTGTTGGTTTTCTCATGAGCCGGCCCAAATGTGTCACCATCTCAACATGACTGAAAATTTATTGACTGGGGCATTAAACAACTCACAAATAAAATATAACAAACAGTAGCCCTCTTTATTTTTTTTTCGTAAAAATTGTGTGGCATTCTTTGTTACACATATTTTCACATAAAGTGTGGGTACTTAGAAGTGTTATATTTATTTAGACCCTAAGATGCCTTTTAACGAGTATCTCAACTTTTGTCTCTATGACCGTTAAGGAATTTGTCATTTTATGAAACACCCACTAATTACTGCACAAATATAACCGGGTATTTTGCATGTTCCTGGTGTTTCATAGTTGTATGTACTAAATGGTTTTTTAGTTTTTCACAATATTTAAGTACATTTTACATGCCACAAGAGAATATCACTGCTTTTATAATCTGTGACTGTATATACCAACCTTGTGGATTAAGTATGCCAAGTTTAAATTCTTTTGTGTGGGTCAAAAACTGACCACACGACCACATGTCAAAATCACACGTGCCGGTTCTATTTTTAATCTGGCCACAGATTTCTTTGACGTAGAATGAGAAATACACAATTGGGATGATTGACAGGTCTTGTTGAACACAAATGAGCTAAAAAAAGAAAAAAGATAGGCCGGTGCTGGGCAAAAAGTGCCAGTGCAGATGGTACAAATACCTCAATGTTAATGACAGCAAAAATCATAACACGGGATTAGAGCATTTGTTTTTGCAAGTGACATTGATACATATAAGAATTAATACAGACAGATGGTCTGAGCCTGTTGTTTTTCTTTTTATTACCATTTGAGCCGTCACATAAAGAAACGGACAACATGCATAGGCGAAAACAAAGGCGCAGATCAGCTGTGCAGTGACTGCACAGCTGATCAGCGCCTTTGTTTTCGCTACTCAGATAGTACAATCCCTCTTCTTCTTAAATCTGAAATTTCAAGCTTCTAGCCTTCTTCTGTGGCCTGTACAGCCCAGTTTGTGTCAGACCTGGGCGGAAACCCTAATTGTTGGTTTTCTCATTCAAAGACTCATTTGTGTCCGTCAAGTGATTATTCAAGGTCAGCTTAAAGACTGATTAACTGACTTTTGGATCAACCTTGTACAGTTTTTGGCTTTTGAATAGGTCAATATTCCTGCTTAATGCACAAAACTCTTGCATGAGTCAAGTGTTTGAAAATTTTATATGGCCAAACATGATTATATACTTCTTCATTCCTGCCCTAACCTCTCTTGGCCAGCAACCTTAACCCAGAATTATTTGGGTATGAAATAGGAAACACACTTCTAACTTTGTTTTGCCTTGTATGAGCCGCATCATGAGAAAACCTGTCCTCGGGTATCTGACATATACTGACTCGTACAATCACAGAGGAAGGCTAGAATATGGAATATAAGAAGAGAGATTGTACTATCAATGTAGGAAAAACAAGGGCACTGATTAGCTGTGCAATTTACTGCACAGCTGATGTGCATATTTGAGCCGCCTCATGGGAAAACCAACAATCTGCATTTGCGAAAACAAAGACGCAGATCAGCTTCGCGGTAACCGCGAAGCTGATCAGCGCCTTTGTTTTCGCTACTCGGATAGTACAATTCCTCTTCTACTTAAATCTGAAATTTCAAGCTTCTAGCTCTTTTCTGTGACTGTACAGGTCGATTTGTGTCAGACCTGTTCAAAAACCACATTGTTGGTTTTCCCACGGCTCATTTGTTTTCCCATATATACAAAAAGTTGATTTACTCATCGTAGGAAGCTGACAGGAAACATAGAAAGGAGGTGAACAACTACAGGCAGGAGATAGACGGCCTGCAGTCACAGCTCAACAGGAAAGAACATCAGTACCAGGTACGGTCCTTACAGCTTAAGAGTTTGATCAGACTGGCTGTAGGCCAGAGCTAACCTGTGTCTACTGCAGCTTAGAGTTTGATCAGACTGGGTGTAGGCCAAAGCTAACCTGTGTCTACTGGAGTGGAAGAAATGATATTATTGAACAGCAACATTTCTTAATTGGGATTATGCAAAACTAAAGTAGAAAATAAATACTGGTAATAGATTGAAATAAAATGAGCCACTGCATAAGAAAACCAACAAAAAGCTTAGGCAAAAACAAAGGCGCAGATCAGCTTCGCGGTAACTGTGAAGCTGATCAGCGCCTTTGTTTACGCTACATGGATAGTACAATCCCTCTTGTACTTAAATCCAAAATTTCAAGCTTCTAGGTTGCTTCTGTGACTGTACAGGTCGGCTTGTGTCGGCCCAGGCTCAAATAGAATTTTTGTGACCAAAGCTAATGATTATAGTAATGTTGAAAATTGCTTCCCTTGATTTATATGTAGATTTTCAAAGCATCTGGAGGCATTGCTTCTTGATTGTACATGTTCAACAGTGCTGTTCTTGTGTCCTTTCAGCTGAAGTTAAATGAGTTGGATTCAGTTGCTCACAAGCTGGACATCACAGTGGGAACACATGGTGCTCAAACAATGCCAGAGGTAAGGAGGGATTTACATTCACACCGTCACATACCCTTGAAAACTGCAGTTTTGATCATTGGTTGCAGTCTTGAGTGCTTTAGGTTGTGACTGTTGTATTGTCAGTATTAAAGAGAAGAAAATATTAATATTTCCTTTATTGAAAAAAAAAAATGGAGAAAGAGCTTCATTAGTACATGTATATGTGTTTATTACTTTATAACGGTTCATTATAACACGGGTTTGGATCTAACACTGATCACTCTAATGGACCCCAGTTGGTCATTTACTCTCATTATAACACAGATTGGATAGCTAACATGGAAATTGGTTTGGACCCCAGCAATAGTGTAATAATCAAGATTATCATTTCTTCAATAATCTCATTTATTGTGGGGCTGCCGAATTGGATGAAGAGGTTGTGGTGTATATTGTTTCAGTTGAGTCAGATTCTGGAGGAGATCAGAAGCCTGAAAGGCTCTGTCGGGGAAAGAAATATCAGGATAGATGTGAACCCGGGCACTGTCTCACATGTCTGCAGGTAAGCCATAAGGAATAAAAGGAACTAGAGGAATTTAGTTGTTTTCCCTCCAGTATATTTGTCTAAAGGTGAGGGTAGTGGCTCAGTGGTGAGATCATATTTTAGCTGCTGCATGGGAAAACCAACAATCTGCATAGGCGAAAACATAGGCGCTGATCAGCTTCACAGTAACTGCAAAGCTGATCAGCGCCTTTGTTTTCGCTACACGGATAGTACAATTTTTCTTCAAGTTTCTACCCTTCTTCTGTGACCGTACAGCCCCGTTTGTGTCAGACCTGGTCAGAACCCAAATTGTTGGTTTTCTCACAGGTTCTCATAGGTCACAGGCTTGACACTGCTGAAGCTGTGTTGTGCACATAAGCATTACGTTAGGTTAAGAACCCAGGAAGTCTATCTTTACATATACATGTATCTTTGACCGAAAATTGATTACACAGGACATTAAAATACAATATATTGGTCAAAAATTTGGTATTTGGTGGCAGATCTTGAATTGGGGTCCTAGACGATCTACCAAGCCACTATTAGAGACAAAATAAGTTCATGATCGTCGGAGTAATTTATGAAATTGTAGGATAAAACACAAAATAAATGTATTTCAGAAGGTAACGTTGAACCCTCGGACGACAGTGAAATACCAGTTAAATAGGCAGACAACTAGTCTAAGAAATTCCTGCTTGAAATACCTTTAAACATTGATTTTGTTTAAATTATGAATGGGATTATAGTGTGACTTGTGACAATAGTAAACAATACTAGTATAGTACGAGCCGCATCATGAGAAAAACAGATTTTTGCCTGTGTGAAAACAAAGGCGCAGATCAGCTGTGCAGTAACTGCACAGATGATCAACGCCTTTATTTTCGCAACACGGATAGTACAATCCCTCTTCTTCTTATATCCAAAATATCACTTTTCTAGCTTTTTTCTTAGACTGTACAGACCATTTTGTGTCATACCTGGTTGGAAACCCCGAAGACGGGTTTTCTTGCGTCGCGACTCGTATAGTAGAATACAGCTAATTATCTGTATCAATTATCTCAGCAATAGTCATGCTTAGATGATGATCTCATGAAATAAGCTGTTATACGAGAAAAGGCACTTTTTGACATGGAATCTTTAAGCAGATCTTTGAATGTATGTATTTTGCATAAGAAGCGAATGCAGATGAAAAGTAAAGTTATCATTATTAGTGACAGTGAAGGAAAAAAAAAGGAAACAATGGCCCCAAAATTGTGACCCACTTTCCAACATGTTCTTAAAGAACATAAAAAGATTTGAGACATTATTTTTATGACTGGCCGTTTCAAACGATTTGCTGATATTGCAATTATGGTACAGACATTTAAAAATGCTATCAAATTCTTTAGAGTGGATTTTAGTATCTTCATATAAAATTGTACTGCATTTAAATGCTGATTTAAGTTATCTTCATGGAAAAATTAGGGAAAAAGCTGAAAGTATATGGTTTTATGTAAGTTATTTATATGAGCCTGATATGTTTTTGCCATTGTTGATAATTAAATTGATCATTATATTTGATCATTATATCTTATGCTTGATCATTACATTTTCACTGTTTTGTTTATTCAGATGCCAAATTATGTAAAATACTTTTGAGCAGTAACATTACAAAACCTGTCTTTGGGTTTAGAAGAATTTTAGATGGAAACTGTGCTTTACAACCAAAATTTGAAAGTAGGGTTAAGACAGAAGATAGGTTTTACTAGGTTGCATAAACAAAGGCCCTGATAGGAGATTGCATTTGAGCCTGTGCGTTAGAAAACCAACAATTTGGGTTTCCGACAGGGTCCAAAACAAACCTGCCTGCACAGTCACAGATAGCTAGAAGCTTTAAATTTCAGATGAAGGAAGAAGAGGGATTGTACTATCCATGTAGCGAAAACAAAGATGCTTATCAGCTTTGTGGTTACTGCGAAGTTTATGTTTTCGCATATGTAGATTGTTGGTTTTCTTATGCAGTGGCTCATTTTGTTTTCACGTCTGCAATAAACAGGTTGGCTCATGTCACTGGGACAAACAGCCTTAGAAAACAGCCTTAGAAAATCAGGTTGTTTTTGATTCGTCAAACTACACTGACTCAAGTTATTCTAATTAGCAAAGTCAAATGGATTTATTTTTCAGTGGACCAGGTGCAGATAGCAATGGGACCATGGCAGGCAGGCCACCCCCTGGGCCTCACACCAGCCCCCACCCCCCTCATGCCAGTCGTATACCCGTCAGGAAGGGCTCGGGCTCTCACTCCAACGGTCTTCCAGACGACCTGGATCATCTTAAGAAGCTTGTAGCAGATTTACAGGCCAGGAATAAGAATCTTGATGACACGCTGAAAGCCACAGAGGAGACTGTCCGAGTACAGACTCAGAAAATGAAGCATTACAAAAACATGCTGATAGATCATGGTTTGATATCGAAATCAATGTCAAGGTCAAGTAGTGACCCAAATTTGGCCAACTGGTCTCCATGTCTTGACAGACAGTCCAGGCAGAGTAGCAGGTATCATTCCGTTGAGAATCTGCCACGTCACAGAAGCCTGTCTCCTGCTCCTAATGTCAGGAACAGCAATCAAAATGAGGAACTTCAAAGACTGTTGAGAGAAAATGATCAGATGAGAAGTCAGATAGATGGCTACAAGCGTGTGCTGAAGGTGTTCCAGAACCGGGCTTCCCTGGCTAAAGATAACACAAGCCAAGGTCAGGGGTCAGCTGGACCTCAGCCAATCAGCTCCGAGAGTGCCAGCTGTCTGCTAGAGAACTGGCTGGATATGGTCGACAAGTTCTTGCTGGAGTTGAGTCAAGGGGACCAGAATGGACACATGCCGGTGACAGCATCGACCACCGAGGTGACACGGCTGAGACGTGGGCTGTCACAGGCCCGTGGTGCTATACAGTCTCTGTCCCATACTTCAGTAGGTAAGAGATAAAGATTCATGCATAATCAAATGTAAGCATGGTTTGATTTTTTCATGCTGTACTGCTTTCTGGTAGATAAATTTTCCTATTGTAGCAACAATTTCAATTGTATATAAATCTGTTGAATGAAAAATTTCATTAAAATAGAAAACTAGTTACATATTGCATGTAGTATGAAGAAATGTATTTTCAAAGTTAGTTTAAGCAACTTGCCATTGCATTGATACAGCATTGTATTAAAGAATGTACTTTGCACTTGCAGCCACACAAGATGGTGTTGTGTCAAGTACAGGGTTCCAGTGGTCACCAGAGTCAGGGAACCAGCAACCACGCAGGTATGGATAAAAAAGGTCAAATTAAGAGTGTAGGATAGTCAACCTTATAGTCTTGTTTCTCATTGCTTAGACAGTAAAAATGAAAATGACTAACAAGTGTTTAGATTTTGTAGCTGCTTGCTGGTACATGTATACTGAAAGAGGTTTTCTTACCACGGGTGTCAAATGAGGCATATGTTAAGAATACATGTATCATCTGCTACCCATATACTTTTCACAGGCTAACTAAAATATATGTATATCTGATTTCAAGGTTAGCTTTCATGCTGATCATCATTACTGTACTTGGAAAATGTGTTAATTTACTGCTTTTCTTTATTCATTGCCTTCTTAATTTGGTTGATATTTGAGCCACCTCATGGGAAAACCAACAATCTGCATAGGCGAAAACAAAGACGCAGATCAGCTTCGGGGTAACCGCGAAGCTGATCAGCGCCTTTGTTTTCGCTACTTGGATAGTACAATTCCTCCTCTACTTAAATCCGAAGTTTCAAGCTTCTAGCTCTTTTCTGTGCTTGTACAGGCCGGTTTGTGTCGGACCTGTTCGGAAACCACATTGTTGGTTTTCCCTCGAGGCGGCTCATTTGTCTGACCATAATTTGTGCCATATCTTTCAGCAATTCCTCTAGATCATCAATGTTGAGCCCAACCTCTACTGAGGGTCATTCCCCACCAACCACCAAACCCAGGAATACATTTGCGGATTCTCAGTTCTCCATTCCTCACAGTGAGGATCAATCCCCTGAGAGGTTACGTCACTGTGGGGAAACCCTGAGCCGCGGTCCTGCTGGAATGATCAGTGGCTTCTCTGAACTGGACAACAGTGTATTCTCTAATCAAATGAGTGGAACAAAAGACCAGAGACTTAGAGACATTCCGGATGATAGTTCGTTCTTTAAGGTTCCTCCTTTACCGAAGGTCACTCTTAGTCGACTGTCTGAAATGAGTTACAAGGATCAGACATTGGATCTGTCAGCAAAGGATGGTAATGGAGAATGTTCAGTTAATGAAAGATCATCTCCAAATAATAGATCTTCCCCAAAAGATGACAATACATTTGATATATATGAAAAAACATTTTCATCGAGTTTCATAGGCAGTCAACAGCCACATTATCATACCACCATTAATGAAAGCGCATTTGAATCAACACATATACTGGAACACAATGGCAGTTCGGAGATAAGTCCAGATCGGCGACAGTCATCACAGTATGAGTTGGACAGATTACGCAGTCGGTTAGCGGCAATGGAAAAACTACACACCATGATGAAGAATGAGGTCGAGATATACCGGAAGGTAGCGGATCAGAACAAGGCCCAGTCAGACAGTCCACTCCTACAACACCTGGAGGAGCTCAGACAAACTAGAAACCACCTGGAGAAAGAACTGGCTGAAAAACAAAATGTGTTTGAATCAGGTAAGTTTAGACATTAAAAAAGGTTACAGATTAATTGTAATGCAGCAATAGGGCAACCTAAATTTTAATACCTTTTCCTCTTTGTATGATTATATATATAGCGATTTAAGAGAAACTAGAGACTAGAGTTTATAGATTAAGAAAGGAGAGTGATAGAACTTTTTACTCATTGTTTGCATACTCATTGTAAACAGAGGTGCTGATCAGCTTTACAGTTACCGTTCAGTTGATCAGCACAACTCAACTGCTAGAAATTAATGTGCTTTTGAAAAACAATGTAAAGCATGATTTAAATGATGTTTTCTTGGTTGTCTTTATAGCAAAAGAAACAGAGTTGTTGAAAAAGGAAGCCAAAATACAAGAACTCAGTGAAATAATACTACAACTTCAAAAGCAATTATCTGATTGCCAAAACACCATACATGAAAAAATCATTATCATAAATGAGAAGGAGAAAATCCTAACTGAAACAAACATAGTGCTCTCGAAAGAGAGAGATAATGCTAAAACTGATAAGCATGAGCTAGAAACATACAGAAAGAAAGTCCATGCTCTAGAACAGGAACTAAAGGACAGTAAAGTGAATGTTGGGAAATTAACGGAAATGGTGAGTAAACTCAAAGAAGCCCTGGAAAAGTTTAAAAGAAGAGAAGGTCAGTTAGAAGGGGACGTCAGACAATACATGGAGGTAGCTAATAAATACCAGCGTGTTGTGAATGAATTGGAACTGAAACTGAGAGAAAGTAAAGAATTCACCGACCAGCTTAGTGATGACATGGAAAAGTTGAAAGATAAAATGGGTGAGTTAGAGGATGAATGCAAAAGGTGCAAGATGTCGGAAGAGCAGTATAAGACTCTGTTAGGGGAAGGAAGAATCAAGATCTGTGAATTGTCGGAATGTGTTAAATTGCTCAATGAAGAAGGACAGCACAAAGAGGCTGAAATGGCTGAACTAAGACAAACTGTTGATCAGTGTGCTCAGTCGGTTCAAGAAAAAGACAGAATTATTGAAAATTTGAGCAAGAATATCAGAGAAAAAGAAGAACAGTTCAAAGTGAAGGATCAGTGTGTGAGAGAACAGGCAAGGCATTTAGAGGGACAGGGTGCTATAAATACAGAGTTGAGTTCAAGATTGGAGCAGCAAACAAAATTGTGTTCAGATCAGTCGTTAACGATTGATAAACAAACTAAACAGATAAAAGATCTTGAAAACAAACTCTTATTGCTAGAGAAGTCAGATTCTTCTAAACTAGATACTCTCAAGCAGGATTTTGAGAAAAGACTCACACAGAAAAATTCTGATATGAGGAAAATTATACAGTTGAAAGAGGAGATGGAAGGAAAGCTGACAAAATGTACAAAAGAATTGATAGAAGTGTCAACGAAGAGGGATAAATATCTGCATAACCTGAAGGTTGTGTACCCAGAGTATAAAAGGTGAGTTGTCAATATGATGTGCAATATTTTAATATGACACTGCATGTTATTTTAATAGTATTGTTCTATTTTTGAAGACCTTTCTAACAAAAATTAAAGGTTTCTTATATTCATCTCTACCATTGTACAGAATTGAAATAAACCAGTATTCCTTAAAGTCAGTTGACTACTATCGGAACAGACTTAGCATCGCAACAGCCGAGTCATTTGAAGAAAAGCAGCTATTAGTCTGTAAATGTTTTTCAGGAAATGTGAAGAGCTTGAAGATGCAGTAAAAGACATGAAAAAGTAAGTCAATTGAAAAATTAGCTTTGCCGAAAATGTTTGGTTTTCTGTTTCTTGTCAGTACACATGTATATCAGCTTGATAACCAGTCTTAATGTGAACTACTATGTTTTGGTACATGGAAGTAAGTGCTATTCAGACCTAAATAGAAAACAGCCTTGCAAAAAGAGGATTGCATTGTATTTTTTGTTACCTATATCATTTTAGATACCGCACAGAGTGGTTACGTTACCAAGAGCAGCTAGAGGAGATGAGTGATATGAACAGAACTTTGAAGCTGGAAATCAGCGTCCACGAAACTTTGTCATCAGAAAAGCCGAGTAAGTACCAAGTTAATTTGGCATTACAAAACAAGGATCATAAAACATTTTCAAGCATAATTTCAGAATTTTATGACAGTTTATTGTTCCTGTAAGTGCAAAACTTCACTAAAATCCCCCCCCCCCCCAAATAATAAGACCCGAAAAAAAAATCAAGAAAATACTAAATTTCAAGAAAAAAAAAAAAAAAAAAGTTATAACACTCATATTCTACATTTCAGTAAGTGAAGGTGACCGGCAGTATATCATAGTCCAGTTGCTGGCTGAGATTAAGAAACTAAAAGAAATCATGGAGGTTTACATAGAACGACAGAAGAAACACAGGGAAGAACACCAGAAACTACTTGATGAGCTGAATGCACAGAGGAAACGATTCCAAGGTAAGAAGAACATATTTTCATAGTTAATTTTTTGAGAGCAAGAAAGGAATACAATGTTAGTTTTCATGAATCAGTAAGCTGCAGACTATGTAGGCTATACCATGTAACTGTATGCCTCTTTTCTCCGTTGGTCTTAAAGAAAAAGAAAGTCTTAAGACCAAACTTATCTGGATATCTGAAGATTCCAGTTCTAGTTTTAATAAGAAGTTTTGAAGCATAGTGGCTATTTCATATTTAAACATTATTCTGGTATTGTTATGAGTTTGATTGGCATTTCTTGTTTCTCAAAACAGTACCTGAAGCTATGGATGGTCAGCCCACACCAGAGCGTCCCTCACCCCTGGGTGACCAGCCTGACGGGGGCTCTACTACCAAGGAGACCGTGATACACACCCTGAGCCGAGATATAGAGCGTAGGGTGAATCTAATTGAGTCACCAGACACTACGGCTAGCTCTGATAGTGGAAATATTGATGAGCCTGGTAGGTTGTGTATTGTTTGATTGTTTATACTTGTAGCTGTGTGATTTGAGCGGTTGTGCAAGAAAACCAACAATTAGGGATCCGACCTGGTCGGTCACAAACCGGGCTGTACAGTCACAGAAGATGGTTTGAGGCTGGAAATTTTGGATTTAGAAAGTAGAGGAATTGTACTATCTGTGTAGCGAAAACAAAGGTGCTGATCAGCTTCGCAGTTACTGCCAAGCTGATCTGCGCCTTTGTTTTCGCCTATGCAGATTGTTGGTTTTCCCATGCGGCGGCTCATTTATTATATTGGTGGAGGAGTGTGTTGTTAAAACTGTTAAGGTGTAAGTTTCATAATAATGATGCAGTGATGTTAACATTATGCACCTAATATGCACCTTTCCTATTCCTCAAGTGTGTGTTGTATAAAACTTAAAGCCTTGAGCTATTGCAGTACTCTTCCTGGTCACACATATTTCTAACTTGATTACTGATTCATTGGCCTGTTGAAAACCTCAGGCTCTCTTGTTGCCATAGTATCAGTTCCCAAATTCTTCAAACTGATTGAAGTTGAGTATTTGATGTTGATTCAAATGAGTGATTCTGCCATTAAATAAAGCCTGTAAACATTCATTGATAGGGCTATGTTTTAGGGAACATATTCACTAGTGTGGTACTTATATTTTCTGTGTTAATGATGTTTGCTGTGGAGTGTTGACAGTACATGTAGTTTGCTGTGTTTCACTAACAGATCAGATGGGGTTCAGTGGCAATGTCACATGGCCAAGAGACCAAGACCGCCTGTCTGGGGAGTTCAAAGGTCTTGACAACCTCTCGGCCAGTCTGCCTCTGAGAAATAGTGGAACAGGGTTGGAGAAAGAGCGGCTGTCATCAGACGGGGACACAACTATAGGATCGCCAAGGAGTTTCAGTGTACCTGGACCCCTGTATAAACAGGGAATTACAGATGAATGTTTACATTACAATGTACATGATAGTCCAAAATACCTTGCAAGTATGTAACAAATACCGTCACCATAAACATTTGCTGTGCTGTGTTGTGTGGTGGTGTTGAATAATTTCAATTTTGTTATCAAACATAAGCTGTGAAAATCAATTCCAGAAAACAAAGCTCATTCTTAATACACATGATCAGGTCTTATGTTGTTTTCAACAATGTTTCACTCATACCAATACTGGTAGTGAGAGGGAGATCCATACTTGGTTATATTTTGTCTCACTGTGGCATAATGTATGGCATATTTTGTGTAAATTATACAAGTGCAGCAGATTGTAATGACTGCTACTGATGTACTTGGACATGTAAAGATTCTTAAGCCTCACATGAAATACAAAACAAGAAAAAATGATATTGTAATGTGATTATTGCAAGTGAAGTTTGGTTAATTTAAACTTTGGACATTTTTTATCGGAGCCTTCTTGAGGCATGCAAGCATAACCTTTTTTTTTATAAACATAAATTTCATGTCTATGTTACAGGACTCACTCAGCTACGTATTGACTCTGATGACAGAACACTGTTCGCTATCGGTATGATCGACCATTTTGAGAAGCTCCACAAAGAGGTTAATGAGAGTCATGTGATCTTGAAAGGAATGGCCGCCAGAGTCAAAGAGAGGCTCAAGATCTTTGCCACCATGCCAGCTTCCGAGGTAATTACATATTCCATAGAACAATAGGTTTAGTCACTATTCAGTAGATTTCTAATATTTCTTTAGAATTTTGATGACAGATTTTATAACATAATGAGTCTCATTGCTTTTGCTGTTGTTCAAAGATTTCACTGCTAGAGCTGGCTTTAGCTTATCACAGCTTATCAATCAATGATCTTTTAATTGATATTGGCCTATGAACAAGGTTTTAGTCAATTCCTTTGCTAGCAGGTCTGTGTATTAGGTAAGCCATAAATGTAAGGCCAAGGTCACACAACAAATTCACACATAAAAATAAAATGATACAATATTGCATTTTCACATTTTTGTATTCTTAACTTCACATACAGTTCAAGCTGATTTATATATGGTACATTTAGATAAGAAAAACAAGTTTGAGAAGCCTTTACTGTCAGCAAACTGGTCATTTGCTACTCATTGAGCTCACAGCAAAGACTTTATATCATTCTGCTTCATAACTCCCCTGTCTATGGAGGAAATAAAGAATACTTACTATCATGTATGAATCGGCTTGTGACTACTGTAGATCCGGAAATATTTGCGAGAACTTTATTTTCGCTAATATTCGTGAATTGTTTGCCTCTCGAATTCAAAGTTCTTTCTAATATAGTGTCACTATAAACTTTATAGAATACATGGACACTCACTCGCGAATTCAAGATCTTGCTAATAATAATTCGGAAATGGAAAATTCGCGAAATAAAAGTCACGCGAAAATTTCCGAATTTACAGTATGTGTTTCTCATGTATTGTTTCACCTTATTTCCTTAACAGATGATAAAGGTAATTCAGCCTCTACTGTGTATGTAGAAATGTGTATCATTAACAGATATTGTCATTTGCTTGCTAGAGATCGTGCATCTGTCGCTTACTAATATTATCTTCTTCAGTCAAATAATTCAGAAAGTCAGCATGAATTTTTGGGTCAATTCTGTGTATAATTGGTCAAAACAATGCTTGAATTCAGTGGAACCTGCCATGTTTTATGAGTGACAGTGCAAGAAAACCTGTCTTTGGATTCTGACTTGGTCTGACAAACTGGCTGTAAAGCCAAAGCAGATAGCCGGAGATGTGAATTGTTGGATATGTGAATAGAATTTCTATTTGTAAGATGGAACTGCTTGATTAATATTCCCGTGGGTAGCCAGTTGATAGTGGGAAGTTTTGCATGTTGTGGTTTTGGGTTGCATGCTGCAAGCTAATAAGCTAGTCACAACTGGAGAATTCAGGGGAATATAGTGAACGTAAAATTATTTAGACCGGTTGTCATTCCAACATTTTCCATATTTGCAAGATATCTTTGCATGACAATGGTAGCCTCCCTTCTTGCATGTATATGTAACTGTGTAGATAAAACATATTCAATATCTAAGGGCTATTCCAGTAAAACATAAGTGCGGGGGGAAGAAGGCACTTTGAATTTTGACCCTCCACCTATAGAAGTGAATTTCATCTCGACTGAGCCACCTACAGATCCGTTCATTTCAATAAAACACCCTCCTACAGAAGCAAAATTTAATACGGATAGAAGTAAATTAAGAGGGAATTTTTTAGGAACAGAAGTAAATTTTTGTATTGCTGTTTTACGGAACTGTATTGTGCGATTTTTGTCAAAAGTCATTAAAATAATGTTCTCACTATAATAATAAAGACTGAATACCTATTTTTTGAAAATATATCTTCATTTTATCATCCTGATCAGCAAGCCATGTGGAAGCTTGTTTGAACCTCATCAGCTTTCATGATTATTGTGCCTATTTTCAACAATGGGCTATATCCAATTAATTATATGTGTAACGTCACTCTTAACCGTTATCATGCTGAGATTTATTTTTTTTCCAATAACGTGTGCCAATGATTTTTTTTTTTTTTTTTTTTTTTTTGCAAAAAAATCGCTTTTTTGCCACTTTTCAGGCTTAAAAAAACACTATGTTGCATTTTCCAAAAAGCTAATACTTGCTTTGGGAGAGCGATACAAGTCAGTATATCGCTACGTTTTGTGTCTAAACATCATTAAATTCATCAATGAGCCACCATTTTAGCTTTCAACAGGTCTGTAATTGTGATTTCTGACCAAAATCCCGGTTCAAATGCCTTTTCTAGGCTTAAAATGCCAAAAAACAACTCGATCGCTGACAATTTCCTAATTCAGTATTTTTTGCACACGAGCGTGATAGAGAGCACTCTCACCATTCTCGCGAGATCGGACGATACCTCATCTTCATCAGTGCGTGAAGCACTAACTGTCAGCGACAATGCACTCTCACAGGAAAAATTCGAAGTCGGGTCGGGCGAACGAAAGGTTTTTAGTCTGTTTAATTTGCTTCTATGCATTGCATTGAATTTTACACCTTAGAACCGATTTTCAACACGAAAAAATACCCCACCTCCTATAGAAGCAATTTTTCTCCAACTCCCACCACGTACAGAAGTATTTTAACCAACGAAGGACCCTACGATAGAAGTTTATTAAAGTGCCGTCTTCCCGGGGTACCTATGTTCAACTGGAATAGCCCTAAGATTTGCATGGTTTTTTATAAAGTATTTTTTATTTAGAATGTGTAAACCATATACATGTACCGGTACAAGTAATTTTACCAAGAATGTGTAACCACTGACCTTAGCATGGAATTCTGCAGTTAATGGAGGTGCATATGTGGAGTCCTCTAATAAAGGTATCTGACCAGGTCTGACGCAAACTACAGATAGAAGGATGAAGTTTTTAGATTTAGAAAAGAGAGATGATAGAAGCAGAAAAATCTGCACAGTGTCCTTACAGTTTGTAACTTAAGGTTCAAGCCATTCTTTGACATTTCTATGATAGAACTGGGAATGTTACTTGTAATTTATTTTTTACGGCAAAATAATGATGAAAATAATTAAGCTCATAAGTTTTCTGACAGAGCTGCTGGTGCAGTCCATGCAGACTCAGATCAAACTTTGCCTGAAAGAGTAATCTGATAACCCATAAGCAGAGGATATTTTCAGACATCCCATCAGAATAACATGTCTATGAAATGTTTACACCCTAAAACCCCACTTTTATATAGAAAAACTGGGGTTTGCAGGGGTATACCTAACTTTCTTATTTTTGATCCAAAAGTACAGGTCAACCTCATTATAACGCTATCTTTGGGGTCCACAGAAACAGACCGTGTTATAAGTGAAACCGTGTTGTAATGAGATTACTTACTATAGACATATAGCAAAATAATCAGATTGGGAGCCATGACATGGCCGTGTTATATTGAAAACCGCATTATAGTGAGGCGTGTTATAATGAGGTTGAACTGTACTCATTAGAACCGCTTCAACGAGGCGGTTCTAATGTGTACTCATTAGAACCGCCTTGTCTAATGTGTACCCACAATGTTTGTTTTGAGCAAAAATATTAAAAGAAAAAAAAAATCCATAAATGAAATTTTAAATTTTATTTTTTTCTTCTGAAAAAAAAAAAAATAAATAAAATAAAAAAAATTGTAATGTAAAAAGTTTGTGTTTTATGGAATGCAATTCTGTTTTTTTGTCCAGAGTGTCGAGTACAGTACCCTGAAGGAGTTATCCCTGGCTGCTGAGAACATGAGGATCTGTCTGGAGGAAGAGAGATCACTCATCAGCTGTTTCTGGACCTCAGAGTTACCTGCCCCTAACGAGAAGGGAGAATTTGTCAACAAGAAACAGCTCAATGAGGTAATACAGAAATGAGCCTGTGCATGAGAAAACAAACAATTTGTGTTTCCGACCAGGTCCAACACAAACCAGCCTGTACAGTCACAGAAGATAGCTAGAGGCTTTGAATTTCGGATGAAGGAAGAAGAATGATTGTACTATCCATGTAGCGAAAACAAAGGTGCTGATCAGCTTCACGGTTACCGCGAAGCTGATCTGCTTCGCTGATCTGCGTCTTTGTTTTCACATATGCAGATTGTTGGTTTTCTTATGCAGCGGCTTAAATTAAAAAAAAACAAAAAAACTTCAGTTCTCCTCAAACTGAAAGGGATTACAATGTGTAAGATGAATGTCAATGCATACACTATAAGCAGAGCCTTGTGAAATATGCAAATTTATTGTAGCTTTGCTACACAATGGGCTGATCTATACCAATTTTTCTCTTGCTTCAATCTAGATAGAAACCAGGGCCCAGTTGTTCAAAACTAACGACGTCGTTAGTTAACGTTTCGTTAAAATTTCAAACATTAATATTACAAATACACTGTTATTTTTTGTTGAAAAAATGTTAGAATCCTTTGCACTGCAAGGATTCTCACATTTTTTCAACAAAAAATAACAGTGTATTTGTTACTTTTGCTGATATTTGCTGAACAAATTTATGTCTTAACGATATCGTTAAGCTAACAATGCTTTGAACAACTGGGTCCAGGGTGTTATAGTGGTTAAACAACTCACTTTGTAAATCAGAGGAGGTGGGTTTGAGTTTGGCTTTTTCTGGCTCAGACTGACTTTATACCTGGGGTTCTAAAACATGTCGGTAAAATGCGTACCCCCTCAAACCTCACTTTTATATAGCAAAACTGGGGTATGTAGGGGTATCTTTCTTATTTTTGCTCCAAACATAGATTGTGGGTACTTGTTAGGACTGCATCAGCAAGGCGGTTCTGTACCCACAATCTGTTTGGAGCAAAAATATCAAAAATTTTCAAATAAAATTTTCAATTTTTACAATCGTAAAACATTTCTGTATATTGCATGGGCGTGTTTTCGTAATGGTCTCATTATTAGCATGTTGAGTGGTCTGTACAAGAACACCACTTTCACCAAAATCATTAGTTTCTAATGCCATTGCTTGTGTTACAGATATCCGAGCTGAAGGAAGAGTTGTCTGCCCTACAGAGGAAGTATAAGTTTATGTGTGAGAAGATGAACAATGCCAGTCAGAGGTTGTCTCAGACCAATATGCAGAGAATGCTGTCAGAGGAGGAAATATACAGATCAGGTAATAGGGAAAACTGAGAAAAAATATTTATGTATGAAAACAAATCTATAATCTGCTCTGTCAAATTGAGGAAATTTACCTGTAGGTGAGCAAGAACGAAAATCTTAAATAAGTGTAATTAAGGGAGTGATAGACATGTCTGTATTTCTAACACAGTTCAGCATCACTCAGAGGAGCCTGGAGATACTATAATGTGACTTTCAGGACAGATTTGTCTAATTTTCCCTGACACTTGTTAAGAGATTTTGATCTTGTAATGTGTACAAAAATGATGAGTTAACTGGGCTCAACATCATGTTAAATGTTTTCAAACCTTGAAAATGTTTCTGCATGCATCTATATTAGACTGCCAATTTTCAGGTTTGTAACACCCAAAGTGTTGCATTTCATTTCTTTGACTTTTTGAGCCACCCACAAGTTTGGAAATGAAAAAAATAAACAAATTATGAAATAAGAAAATATCTTTCTATTTTCAGTACAAAGTACAACAGAAGTGATCTCCCAGGCTAAACACAATCTACAACAGTCACAGAAGAGAAGAAACAGTCCGAGAAACAGTCCGATGTCAAGTCCTACAAAACTTACCCTCAAACATTGATAATGTACATGTACTGTTAAATCTGACATTTCTGAATACTGAAGTCTGCAAGTGTTGAGCAGTAGGTATTCAAACAGCAAAATTTATGAAAACCAAACATTGAATCTATGTTTTGGATCAAAATTCAGAAAAATAGGTATACCCCTGTATATCCAAGTTTTACTATATGAGCTGCGTCATGAGAAAACCTGATTTTGCCCATGCAAAAACAGGCGCAGATCAGCTGTGCAGTGACTGCACAGCTGATCAGCACCTTTGTTTTCGCCACTGGGATAGTACAATTCCTCTTCTTCCTAAATCCGAAAGCTCAGACTGACCCTACCAGTGGCTGTTTGCATGCATGAAATTAAGTAGTGATCCTGGCTAGACGTCTACATATATATGGTTTTCAAAAAATAAAGTTAGGAGCTTTGCTTGTGCTTGTGAAGATGGAGTTAATCCATGTTTTGTATATACTTTGCAGAGGGGCCAAAACTTATAATATGCATTATTTATGTGTGTATGGTGACATGTATGTAGAGATAGTGAAAATTCTTTCCCGGAGTGCTGAAAGATGGTCTAAACTATTCCCGGAGTGCTAAAGCCTAAAATGTCTTCCCATTTCATAGACTTAGAACTGAATTGTACATAATATTCCTGTTTAAACATCAGTCTTCCTGTTCTGAAATCAAAATATTTTTGAAAATAAATGTATATCTCAATAGTTTTGGACTGCATGTATTTATATGTATATTTTTCTCTGCAAAGCCAAAAATCTGTTTAAATAGTGGTTTGGCCTAATCTTCATTCAACCTAAATATGGCCAGATTTTTTTTGTCATTGATTTATACCTCTTACTTTCAAAGGCCTACATAATTTGTCTGTACTTTTTATACAGATGGTTTTTAATAATAATAATTATTGTTAAGTATATACTGCTGCTGAAACTGCCAAATAAGTATTCATAATACATGGCTTAAAACCTATTTTACATGTATATGCATAATTAATAGACTTTGTGTTCATGAGTAGTTTACACAGCCTAGTTTCTGTTGCATACTTTAGATGAAAAAAGTTGACTTTATACCTTTATTCTATAACTGTGTTCGTTTCTTTTCTATATGAGCCGCATCGTGAGAAAACCGGATTTTTGCCTAGGCGAAAACAAAGGCGCAGATCAGCTTCGCGGTAACCGCGAAGCTGATCAGCGCCTTTGTTTTCGCTACTCGGATAGTACAATTCCTCTTCTACTTAAATCCGAAATTTCAAGCTTCTAGCTCTTTTCTGAGCTTGTACAGGCCGGTTTGTGTCGGACCTGGTCGGAAACCCCAAAGACCGGTTTTCTCGCGTCGCGGCTCATATTGTTCTAGACAGTTAGCCTAAGCATGACAAAACTGATAAATAAACAAGCATCCCTAGAAGACTTGTATATAAGCATTGATTTGCGAGACTTTTGTTAAGCTAAAAGCTCTAGTTAGACCTGAAAGTTTGTTCATGGCAACAAAGATTTAGAACTGACTGGAGTAAATTGAGCTGCATCATGAGAAAACCAGATTTTTGCCTATGCGAAAACAAAGGTGCAGATCAGCTTTGCAGTAACTGCACAGCTGATCATTGCCTATTATTTTATTTTTGCTAAATGGATAGTACAATCCCTTTTCTTCTTAAATCCAAATTTTAAGCTTCTAACTTTCTTCTGTGACTGTACAGACTGGTTTGTGTCAGACCTGGTTAGAAACCTCGAAGACCAGTTTTCTCATGTCGCAGCACAATTGTGAGTGAGATAAAGACGAATCAGAATCTGGATGCTTGGAGCTCAGCATTAAATCGGGTCTATCCTGCTATGGCTAAACAAATTTACTGTAACACTGCCTTAAAAATGTTTTCATATTAGCTACATTAAAAGAAATTATAATAAGACCGATTTTTGTCACCTATTGCTTGCATATGGCCTATTACTTATCTAACTCATGTATAATGTTGATTTTCACTTCTGACAACTGAATGTAATGTAAAACTGTATTTTTCAAGGCATCATTCAATATTTCATGCTCATACATCTTCCTTGTAAATATTGATATGGACCATAATGATACATGTATTTAAGTATTAATCCTGATCTTCCACTTGTTAATATGGATGCATTATTTTTTGTCATGACTAAGATTGAGCCGCTTCATGAAAAAACCAATAATCTGCATATGCGAAAACACGGACGCAGATCAACTTCGCGGTAACCGCGAAGCTGATCAGCGCATTTGTTTTCGCTATATGGATAGTACAATTCCTCTACTTTCTAAATAAAAAATTTCAAGCTTCTAGCCATCTTCTGTGATGGTACATGCCAGTTTGTGTCAGACCTGTTCAAAAACCAAATTGTTGGTTTTCTCATGATGCGCCCATTTTGTGATGAAATGTAAATAGCTTTTGCATAATATGTGTATATGTTTCACTGTTCACATAAATCATAGACATATCATAAGAGCATGGTACTTTGATGTTGTGGGTCAGAAGTGGAAGTATCATCATAGTTTCTCATACATGTACTTTTTATACCCCGCCACTTAAAAAAGTGCGGGGTATTATGTTATACCCTCCAAAAAAATTTGCATTCGAGTGTCCGTCCGTCCGTCCGTCCGTCAGCGCTTCGTTTCCGGGCTCTATCTTGAGCATTTATAAACGGATTTTCTTCAAACTTTGTATAGGAGTTTATATCAGGAAGGAGTGGTCTGGGATTGAAGATGGGTAAATTTCGTCAAATAAGGACAGAGTTATGGCCCTTGATTTACGTTAAAATTTCGTTTCCGGGCTCTATCTTGAGCATTTATTGACCAATTTTCTTCAAACTTTGTATAGGAGTTAATATCAGGATGGAGTGGTCTGGGATTGAAGATGGGTAAATTTCGTCAAATAAGTACAGAGTTATGGCCCTTGATTTACGATAAAATTTCGTTTCTGGGTTCTATCTTGAGCATTTATTGACCGATTTTCTTTAAACTTTGTACAGGAGTTCATATCAGGAAGGAGTGGTTTGGGATTGAAGATGGGTAAATTTGGTCAAATAAGGACAGAGTTATGGCCCTTGATTTACGTGAAAATTTCGTTTCTTGGCTCTATCTTGAGCATTTATAGACTGATTTTCTTCAAACTTCATATCAGGAA
This sequence comes from Rugalucina vietnamica, assembly GCA_964017185.1. Taxonomy (NCBI): domain Eukaryota; kingdom Metazoa; phylum Mollusca; class Bivalvia; order Lucinida; family Lucinidae; genus Rugalucina; species Rugalucina vietnamica. The sequence goes on from OZ024870.1 coordinate 38,978,544, forward strand.
GGAGTGGTCTGGGATTGAAGATGGGTAAGTTTTGTCAATAAGAACAGAGTTATGGTCCTTGATTTATGTTAAAATTTCGTTTCTTTCCTCTGATTTATATAAACCAATTTTCTTCAAACTTTGTATAAAAGTTCATATAAGGAAATAGTGGTTTGGGATTGAAGATGGTAAATTCTATCAAATATGTATAGAGTTATGGTCCTTCATTTATGACAAAATTTTGTTCTGCTCTTTATCTTGAGAATTTATTGACAAAGATATTCTGTGCATTTGTACTAAATTAAATTTGCGTGGCGGGGTATCATGCATGCCTGCAGCGCTTTTATTAGTTAATGTACTCATGCTTGGAGTGAATTTGAAAATTTTGCCTTTTGATCCTTGTAAAATACATATTTTGGGCAGTAATGCAGTTCTCATTTAATATATGCTTACAACATATATATGTAATACATTATAATAAGCACTGTTACCTTCTCAAACATTTGCTGCAGTCATAAAAGTCAAAGTACCATGATCATATGAAGAGTCTCAAATATATACCGGTACACTCTGACGAGCAGCAAAGCTGCTAAATTGATTTTTACACTTTTCACAACTTGGGTCGATTTGCAAGAGCACAGTGTTTTAGAAATATTTCTTTAGACTGGCTCATTAACCTAAATTGAAGCCAGCATCTCCAGGAATATATCACCTTGATAATATTAAATTCACAGGTGCATGGTGAGGTATAACCCGTAATAATTATACGTACAGACTCATTATTGGATTGCATCTTAAAATATTGAACAGTTGTTGTTATGAAACATATCTCTCTGCTGTACCATCTCAGTCACACTCTGATTGATTTAAGATGAAATTGTCTGGCCAAAGATTTTGCTAAAGTACTCTCTTGACTCAGCCGGAACAGTGTGATCAAATATCTGACCAACCTAACACGCTCTCTGTTCAATTTGGATGCAAAGCAACAAATCAAAGCACATTCTGCCACTGGCTAATCTCAGACTTTGTACCACATTTTGTTGTCTATAATTTCATTGTTCACAGTACATCTGTAAATAAGTTTGGCAAAAAAAATCAGTATATTTGTTTATGTTTTTGTTATTCTTTCTTATCCTTACAAAGTAAATTTTTCAGGCTGGAACATTACATCAGGAAAACGTCCGTGCAATGTATACCCCCTTAAACCCCACTTTTATACAGTAAAACTGAGGTACACAGGGGTATACCTATTTTTTTTATTTTTGCACCAAAACATAGATTGTGGGTACTCGTTAGAACCGCCTCGCCGAGGCGGTTCTAACGTGTACCCACAATCTATGTTTTGAGCAAAAATAAGAAAAATATCAAAAATTTTCCAGTGAAAATTTTCATTTTTACAACCAAAATTTTTTCTATATATTGCATGGGCAAGTTTTCGTATTGATTCTGTTACACCCTTGAAATTTGATGGTGGGTGGCTTCTTTGAATTTGCCATTAACCCATATTTGAAGAATGGATTCTCCCATTTATATCATTTGGGCGAGTCCACTTTCATTTTTAGGGGCCGCAGGTGTGATTTTTAATTTTTATCTCACTTTTCGATGAAATTCCTGTAAGCAAACAGAATAGCCCCAGATGGGCGCCGCGCCGCATTCTGCGGCGTCACATCTGGGGCTATTCTGTTTGCCTATGTCTTATAAAAGGGACGCCAGGCTTAAATGAGTTAAGATGTTATTGGTGACAAAAAGCTGAAAAAAAATGAGTAAAGCAGTACTGCATTTTGTTCTGAATCAGTTACTAGATCATATAAGCCTGGCAACCCTTTTGTGGGACATAGACAAACAGTATAGCCCCAGTGTCACGTTTGGTGTTATGTTTAGAGAAATTTCATCGAAAAATGAGAAAAAATAAAAATCTCTTACTCCCCGAAAAATGAAAATGGGCTTACCCATATGATAATCTGGACAAAATCATTCACCATTAATCCTGTGATCTAGGGGAGCGTGGTGGCCTAGTGGTAGGATTCAGCAAGTGGTCCCAGGCTTGCTGCCTACCTCAATACCTGCAGTGTCCTTGTGCAAGACACTAAGCCCCCATCCCTTTATATGAGCCGCCCCATGAGAAAACCAACAATGTGTATAGGCGAAAACAAAGGCGCAGATCAGCTTTGCCGTAACCGCGAAGCTGATCAGCGCCTTTGTTTTCGCTACACGGATAGTACGATTCCTCTTCTTTCTAAATCCAAAATTTCAAGCCTCTAGCCATCTAAGACTGCACAGGCCGGTTTGTGTCAGACCTGTTCGGAAACCACATTGTTGGCTTTCCCACGGGATGGCTCATATATATACTTCTAAACGCCCAGTGAGTGGTGGCTCCATGATCCCGACATGACCAGTGATATGACTGGTCTGGTTCAAAAGCCATCCCGTACAGATAAAGTGATAAAGATTACAAACTATGATTCCTCGGAAACAGCTTTGCAAAAGAGCCGAGCCATGACAAAACCAACAATCTGCATATGTGAAAACAAAGGCGCAGATCAGCTTCGCAGTAGCTTCGCAGTAACTGCGAAGCTGATCATCACCTTTGTTTTCGTTACAGGAATAGTACAGTTCCTCTTCTACTTAAATCCGAAATTTCAAGATTCTAGCTCTTTTCTGTAACTGTACAGGTCGGTTTGTGTCGGACCTGGTCGGAACCACATTGTTGGTTTTCCCACGAGGCGGATCAAATGAAAGCTTTTATATGAAGCTAAATTTTATATGGAGCCACCTTCAGCTGAAATCTTGGTAACATGCTCAAGATTGCCATTGTAATCACAAAGATGCTGAAAACTCTTCTACAGAATCAGTGGACTGATTTCCATGAAACTTGGCATATGGCATTTTTGACTCGTGAGGCTACATCATAGTTCAGGTGATGGCCCTAGGAGATAGCCTTGACATTCTAAAAATGAAAACTGTTGAAGCCAGAGACCTGAAGGTTGTTACAGTCACACAAATTACACAACTAAAGGAACTAAATTTAAGTAATGTGAGTTTTCTCATGTCAAATTTGGGAACTGTATTATTTGGAAATAAATACCCTTTATTATTTTCAAAATTGAATTTTAATTTTCTCAGACTTTCCCACTTATCTTCAGTTTGATGAGACAAAATGTTTAAAATCTATGATCTTTGAATTAGATGCCACATTCCACTTCTCTAAAAAACTTTATTTTCTTTGTCATTTTGATTCTTTGGCTATCTCATGGTAGATGTTTGAGTCAGCTTTGTGTTAAGTATGGTATGGTATGTTGGCATAACATGAAATAAGGCATGGTCAGCTGGTGATATATTTTTGGGGATATAATTCAACATCCATTGCTGTAAATTTGGCTGTTTGTCTTGAAACTTAACATTAAACAGATGTAGTCAAGGTTGAATTGAAGGTCAATTTCTCGAATGGTCCATGACCCAAGCTAAGGTCCAAAACAGCAGCCTCTCAATGCATCTTTTCAGGTTGGATGGTAGAAATCTTTGCAGCCATCCTTATGACCACTTTAAGGCACATAAATAAAAATTGATGCGTTTGTACTAACCCAACAGGCTACCATGTTTTTAGAAAAGGGAAGATTTTCATACTTACCAGATCGAATGACAGAGAAATGGCCATGCTTAAAAAAAATGTTAAAAATCAATAATATTTTTTTTCTTTACTTATCATTTAGCTCGCCTGTACAAAAGTAGAGGGTAGATTTTGGTCTGAAGTTCCATCATGACCCACCTAGGTGACCTTGAGGTCGAGGTCATTTTGTGTTCATGATTTTGGTTAAAGTTTCTACAAGTCTATATCTCTTGAATAATTCTTGATGGATCAAGTTGATACCTTGCATGTTGGTAGATATTGGTCTGAAGTTTTATGCTGTACCATCATCACCCACCTGAGTGACCTTGAGGTCAAGGTCATGGACTTTAAAATTTTATGTTAAGCTTTTGCTTGAAGTGTTTAGAATTGGATATTGCTTGAACATACAGAAGGATCTAGTTGATACTTTCTTGCTATCTAAGATATTATTCTTAAGTTATGTGCTGTACCATCCCGACCCACCTGAGCAACCTTGAGGTCAAGGCCATGGACTTAGAAATTTTATGTTTAAGTTTTTGGTAAAAGTTTTTATAAGTCTATATCTTTTGAATATGTATAGATGGATCAAGTTGATATTTTGCATGTTGATAATATTGGTCTTAAGTTTTATGCTGTTTCATCCTGATCCACCTGTGTGACCTTGAGGTCAAGGTCATGTCAGGTCATAGATTGTAATATAGATTTAGTGGCAAAACACAAGTCAGGTGAGCTAAGCTGCTTTGCGACAACTATCATTACTCTTTTCTTGTTATTGCAGCTAGTGTTGTGCTGTGTGGAGGCTGTATTTTATGTCTGTTGTGTATGCTTTGATTTCCTAGTATCATTACCTACATTGTTTCCTATAAATGTCAACAAATTTTATTGCATGATGCATAGTTCACAAGGCAAGTTTTTTTTTGTTTTTAAAAAATGTTAGGATACAAGGGTAGTGTATTTTACAGTTTTTACTTTCTTTTTTATTTTAAATTTATTTATTAAAAAAAAGCTCCAAATATCACCAGGGAAGTATATTTTGCACTTCCCTGGTGATATTTTATATTTGGAGCTCTAGGTTTGGTGGGTCATTGTTGGTTCTGGAGCTTAACTTTTTTGAGTAGTTTATTTAAAAAAATAATAATAATATTCTTTACTCGTTGACTGGTTATTTAAGGCTTTTTAAACGGCCGTTCGGACCCTTGACTACTCAAAATGTGCTTTAACACATGATCAAACACCCTAATCAATGCATTGTCACGCTTAATTGATCAATTATGGACCGTAAAGCTGCTAAAATAGGCGCGTGCCAAATGTAAATATAACCTTTGACCTTCAATGAAGACGTCAAATTGGAGACAGCTGATTGGTTATATTTCGGCCTCATTCCCACGTGTGAGATAACAAAGCAAACGAAAGGAGGTGGAGAAAGGGCATTGTTCTGGGGATTTAGCCCTCAGTTCACCAGTTTCACACTGATCGTGGATCAGATTTAGAGGAAGACCCTTCTTACACATGGCAGGATTTAAACTTGGGATCGTTCGCCTCGGCAGAGCTGCGGGAAAGGTGAGAAAATGCTGTTATAGAAATCGAAATCGTTCAAGGAAGCCATTTTTGTGTTTCATACCAGTTGATCGATAACCGGATGGGCAATGAATTTCTTGGTTTCGCTATGTTTTACATGATGAACCAAGAAACATATAGAGCGTTGTACCATGAAATCTGAATCTGAATCTGCCAGGTACTCCAAACACCTCTAAAAGAGTATTACATGAGGTGAAAATTATAAGATATTCCTCATACATAGACAGTTTTCTTGATAAAAACCTTGTTAGTTTTCCTGCTGTAAACATTGTAAACCCGCTATTGGTGAATTTGGTGATCTACCGTATGCACTCTAATAATGACCCACCAAAATTCTAATAAATTCTGATAAAGCTTTTTTCAGCTTATGCAGGTCGCTGATTATCAAACTGGCCCAGTTAGTTCAATTTTGAGAGCATCACGTAGTGCTTAGGTGTCTAGAAGGCAGATTTTGTCAAAGTTATTGATATTCATTGTCATACCAAAGATGTTACATGTCCAAACTTCTTTGCACTCAGCATTACAACATGGGCGCACTGCCCCAGGGGGGGGGGGGGTCCAGGATTTCTGCAAATGTGGAAAAGGGGGGTTCATTTGCCTCATTTTACACAAAATGTCTTGCAGAGTTCTCGCTAACTCCAATATTGGAGTTTTAAACTCCAACTTTTTGATTCTGACTCCAACTTTTTAGAGAGTCCCAATAGTAAAGTATAGGAAGAATCCCAACGGTTTTGGAAAAGCCTCTTTTTTTTAATCCAATTTTTAAAATCCTAGTGAGAAGTCTGTCTTGAAATCGCCCATGAAAATGAAATAATTTGGCTCCAGAGGGGGGTTCGAGCGAAACCCTTGAACCCCCTCTAAATCCGCTACTGTGCCCCTTGTGCACAGTACACGCATCACAAATAGCATGTACATTGCTTTTTAGTCATTTTGATATAACATTTTTATTCTCTGTGAATCGTGTGCATATAACTTCAAAAGGTTACGCCTGTGTTACAAGACTTAGCACTGGCTCATGCCTTTCATGTTGAGGGCAAATGAGGACTTACACTATTTCTCATCCTGACTTAATATTCTTAAAAAAAAAAAAAAGATCTAAATACAAAAAACAAACAAACTAATTAACAAAACATAAAACTTTTACATCTAGTATTTATAAGTCAAAACAATTATTCTTAAATAATGATCCATAGGCTAGCTCCCACAACAAAAAGTGAACTTAGACAAGCAATTGTATTCAGACTCATTAAACCTTTGAAAAGTTAAAAAAGAATCCCTACCTCCTATCCTACTCAGTAAATTTTTTTCTGACTGAAACCCAAAACAGTCATTTTTTTTTATTTGGACTAAAGGAAATGCACCCATTTCAATTGTGAACATAAACATGTTTGATTATTGAAATGAATATACATTCGGTCAAGCGAGTTTAGCTGCAATAAAGTTTAAAGCATGATTCGTTTCATAAAAATGCACTGTACCATTATTGTGAAACAAGTAACTAGAAAATAAAATTAAAAACAGGTAAGAAGGTACATTGGAAATATGAAGATTTTCCTGCCGCGATCATGCACTCTAGGATGATTGCTATGAGAGAGAGAGAGAGAGCTACATGAAGCAAACAGATTTTCCCCAGCTTGAATTTGACCATTTCAGCAAACTTGCTCTGGACCCATGCAATAAACAGAGATTTTTTGAGCTTTAAAAAATGAAAAAATTCAGCTGAAAGTTTTTGATATTTTTCTTATTTTTGCTCAAAACATAGATTGTGGTTACACGTTAGAACCGCCTCGCGGTTACACGTTAGAACCGCCTCGGCGAGGCGGTTCTAACGAGTACCCACAATCTATGTTTTGGAGCAAAAATAAGAAAAATAGACCTACCCCTTCATACCCCAGTTTTGCTATGTAGAAGTGGGGTTCAAGGGGGTATACATTACACGGAGATATGTTTTCGTGATGTGTTATCAGTTGAGACACTGGCTTCCTTAATCTGCTGCCTAGGATTACAAAGAAGTTTTATCTTTCCAAAGATATTAAATTGTTCTTTTATCTGCTTCTTGTATAAACTATGAATCAAAAATGATAAGCCCTGCAAAATAAAAACCAAATGGTGACTGGTCAAAAATGCTAATGGGGCTGATTTGAAACTTCAGATAAAATTAGCTAAATTTACAAAATCTTGAGGAATCTATTCTAGGACCTCTTTTCTTGAAGAAACCTACACCTGATCTTTGTTTCATTGTCTTGATTCATTGTCTAGTAGACTCTACACATTGATTCATGTACACCCCAAGATTTGACAGTTTGAATGTTATTTCCAATATGTTTGAAGCAGCTTGTGACAATGTCCTTTGTGCAGGACATTGTGCACTATTGGACCAGCAGCTGTTACCATATGAGCCGCGCCATGAGAAAACCAGATTTTTGTCTATGCGAAAAAAAAAGGCGCAGATCAGCTTCGCAGTAACTGCGAAGCTGATCAGTGTCTTTGTTTTCGCTACGCGGATAGTGCAATTTCTTATCTTCTTAAATCCGAAATTTCAAGCTTCTAGCCTACTGCTGTGACTGTACAGGTCGGTTTGTGTCAGACCTGGTCGGATACCCTGAAGACCGGTTTTCTCGTGTCGCGGCTCATATGATACTACTACTGTAATAATTTTCCTAAATTTTTGGACTTCCTTGAAATTTGTCTCTTGAAAGTCGTAATCATTAATCAACTAAAAAAAAAAAGTTATTTATTTCAGAGCAATGCTTTTGATCTGTATCTGCACTGATTGCCCATTCACACCTCTCTGGCATTCTATTCTTTGAAAACATTTACCTCATGTTGCCATAAATGTATGGATTGAGAGAAATAAGCTTTTGTCTTGACTTGAAAAAAATATGTGATAAACCACTAACAGGGATAATGATACCACAAAATTGAGCCACGTAATGAGAAAACCAACAATGTGGCTTCTGACCAGGTCCAACACAAACTCAGCTGTACAAGCACAGAGGATGGCTACAGGCTGGAAATTCTGGATTTAGAAAGTAGATGAATTGTACTATCCATGTAGCGAAAACAAAGGTGCTGATCAGCTTCGCAGTTACTGCGAAGCTGATCTGTGTCTTTGTTTTCTCATATGCAGATGACATGACTAATTTTTGCCTGTGTCTTTGTTTTCGTATATGCAGATTGTTGGTTTTCTCATGACATGACTCATTTTTGCCTGTGTCTTTGTTTTCGCATATGCATAGTGTTGGTTTTCTGATACAGCGGCTCACATATGATTACAGTTCCATCAACTCTTTGTTTTGCATGGCTGATCTATTTTCCATAACATCAGTTGTAATAGAACATTACTTCAAATTTACTTGATATCAAGAACATGTTGAAATCTGTTTTTAAGTTGTACAATTTAGATAGTTTACGGTAAATGATTGACTTTCAGCATTTGTCTTTGTTTGAATATATGGCAGGTGGTTTGTCCACACTTTCTCCACAATAGTTTTCTCTCTATTGATTTTGACCACTTTTTATGATTCAATATTATCAAATTCAAACATCTCAACCAAAAACGCATGTATAGACAGTTAACCATATGGCATATTCTGCCTCCAGCAAGCTAAACTTTTTTTTGTTACTAGTACATGTATCTGAATACCCCATGACCTTTCATTTTACTGGGTGAAAGTTGCAACTTTCAAGGAGCATCAGTCCTAATTCCTATTGTAGACCAGATTCCCAAAGTTGAATGAATAAATTGTTCACTGAAACAAAAAATCAAATCTTACAAACAACAGTTATTTTGACCTAACCTTGATACAGTGTACCAAGTCACTTTCAGTTATCTAGGGTTTCATTCAGATATGACCATACACTAGATTTGAAGGTTAAACCCTAGCTCAAACAAACAAACAAAATCATCTTAAGTGTATAAGATTGGAAAATTGTCAACTTTTACTATTCATTGTAGTTGAAAACAAAAGATGGTTAAATACAGTACTTAACCTGAATGGACTTGAATTGAATTTGATACTCCGTCTTAATTTTGAAGTTAATTGTTATTTTATAGTAAGAGTTGAACAGAGTAAAATTATGACACAGTATTTATACAACAATGTCAAAGCGATAAAGCGCTCTTTATAGCCCTGGTCCACCCATAGAAAAATCTTCACTGTCAGAGCACACATGTACATGTATGAGATAATCAACCAAAAAGGAGAGTTAATCCCATTAAAACAGACATTCAAGCACAATGTTTTAAAGGTAGTGAAGAAACTATTGCATGAAATTGAAAATATGTAATAGTTAATTGTACAAGTCAAAATTCACTTTTTAGTCTGAAATTATAAACAGGTAGCAACTACATTTAAGTTCTAAGAAGGTTTCTGAGAGCTGATTATATATCCATGTATATGTATATACAGTTTTTGGTTTTTGTCCATCCGTTAGTCAGGTTTGAAGAGTTTAAGTCTCTTAGCATGCGCGAATCCAGAAAATTTTCTCGGGGGGGGGGGGGGGGGGGGGGGGGGAGCCGCCTCATGGGAAAACCAATAATGTGGTTTCCGAACAGGTCTGACACAAACCGACCTGTACAGTCACAGAAAAGAGCTAGAAGCCTGAAATTTCGGATTTAAGTAGAGGAGGAATTGTACTATCTGAGTACTCAGTAGCAAACACAAAGGCGCTGATCAGCTTCGCAGTTACTGCGAAGCTGATCTGCGCCTTTGTTTTTGCCTAGACAGATTGTTGGTTTTCCCATGTGGCGGCTCACTTGTCACAGTATGTTCTTGTCTGGAGTTTCCTGGACGAGTGTCATGGGACCTTGGTCTTTAGTTTCTTCCAAAATACTGGACTAGCCCAGGATCCAACCTGCGGCCCCTGCAGTACAAAGGCAGAGGCTTCTATATCCATATGTCATTACGAAAACTTGCCCATGCAATAAACAGAGAATTTTTCAGCTTTAAAATTTGAAAATTTTCATCAGAAAAATTTTGATATTTTTGATATTTTTCTTATTTTTGCTCAAAACATAGATTGTTGGTACAGTTAGAACCGCCTCGGCGAGGCGGTTCTAACGAGTACCCACAATCTATGTTTTGGATCAAAAATAAGAAAAATAGGTGTACCCCTGTATACCCCAGTTTTGCTATGTAGAAGTGGGGTTCAAGGGGGTATACATTACACGGAGATGTTTTCATGATGTAGTGAATACTGCCCAGAAAATACTGCAAGGATGAGCTGCTTTTACAAGGCTTTTTTGTTAGACATCTTCATATCATGCAATTGATTTTATACTACGATGATTACTTCTCTTTATTTCAATCGTAAGTAATGACTTTATCATTAAATCTGACATTTTTATTAATTACGGATTAAATGAGCCGCATCATGAGAAAACCAACAATGTGGTTTTCAAATAGGTCCAACGCAAACCGAGCTATACAAGCGCAGGGTATGACTGAAGACTGGAAATTTTGGATTAAGAAAGTAGATGGAACTGTACTATCAGGTTAGCGAAAACAAAGACGCTGATCAGCTTCTCGCAGTTACTGCGAAGCTGATCTGAGTCTTTGTTTTCGCATAATGCAGACTGTTGGTTTTCTGATGTGATGGCTCAAATGTGGTGTTTGATCTAGGATGTAATTTGTCTGTGCTGAGTACTTACAACCTGTTGTTGTATTGTCACTTTATAACAGGATCAGACCATGAATGTCATGTATAATGACCAATTGAGCCACGTCGCGAGAAAACCGGACTAAGGGGTTTCCGACCAGGTCCGACACAAACTGACCTGTGCAGATACAGAAGATAGCTAGAAGCTTGAACTTTCGGATTTAGGAAGAAGAGGAATTGTACTATCCGTGTAGCGAAAACAAAGATGCTGATCAGCTTTGCAGTTACTGCACAGCTGTTCTGCACCTTTGTTTTCGCATAGGCAATAGTCCCGTTTTCTCACGACGCGGCTCATTTAAGCCTTGTCACGTAAAAACATGTTTGCAAATGGTTGAAAAGGATTTGTTGTTCATGTTGGATTTAACAAATGAGCCGCCTCATGGGAAAACCAACAATCTGCATAGGCGAAAACAAAGGCACAGATCAGCTTCGCAGTAACTGCGAAGCTGATCAGCGCCTTTATTTTCGCTACTCGGATAGTACAATTCCTCCTCTACTTAACTCCGAAATTTCAAGCTTCTAGCCATCTTCTGTGACAGTACAGGCCGGTTTGTGTTGGACTTGGTCGGAAACCACATTGTTGGTTTTCCCACGAGGCGGCTCAAATCATCATATCGTTCGTTTGACTCTTCATACACATACTGCATATACGTAAAATGCCACTTTAATTTCTGCCCAAACTTTCAAGACTAGATACAAGGTGTAGCCGATGTAATTTTTATATTGGTCAAAAACTGATATAATACATGTACAGGCCACCTTCGCTATCTCGAAATCAAGGGGAATGGAGAAACCACTTCGAGTTTTCCGAAGTTCAAGATAAGCAAATTGAGACCAGCCAAGATTCTTAGAAAATCTCAACACTTTCACATTCGCGGACTGAGTGGGTCTTCCTTTGTTTTCCACCATGTTTACCCCATGGATAATGATTTCAAACGAATATTCCCCGACCTGACACATGTCAAAATGTTCTGTAACAATTCCAGTGATGATAGGTTGTGTGTTGATATCAAGTCGACAAAGACCGATTTTGACTTCGAACTTCGACACAGGAAGGGTGAAACTAATGTTCTTGTTTCTGTTGGGAGCGAATTATCACTTCAACACAGCCGAGTTTTCGTCATAACCGAGTTCGACACAAGCAAGGTTGAAATACAATAACATATAGGGAGAGACGCTCGGGAGTGAGGGATCAATTCGACATAAGTGGGGTTTTCGAGACAACCCGAGTTTGAGATAGCGCAGGTGGCCTGTAATTTGCATGATGATTTTTATGTTCAAGCTGTTGCCAAAATCAGAACCAGGCAGCACACATCTGTGACATGATGATGACAGGGTTTTCCCTCGGAGTTTAAATTTAGGGGACCAATGCCCCACAGCTGGCAGCTCCTGAGGGACATTTTGACAACACTGTTGAAAAATTTTGGGGACATGTACTTTAAGAAACAGCAATATTTGAGAATTTTGGGAGACAACATTGCGCCCCCCCCCATCCCCCTGAACAGTTTTGGGGGTCATTAGAGACCAAAAGGGGTCAAAATGCACATTTTTGTGCGCCAGGGAAAACCCTGATGATGATGATATATGTATTAAGCAATTCATTATCGTGTTGATTCAAGGTTCTCTGTAAGAATATCTTTTGTTTGAATCAAACAAGCCCCATAAAGAGAAACCAGTGTATTAAATTCGATGGATGCCATAACTTCACAGGTAGCGTGTCTGATTTGTAATGAAGATAACCTGTGATCCATCCTCATGTCTGTGGCACATTTCTGTCAGGAAGATTTGGGTGAGAAAACATTTCTGTGGCTATTTTACCTCATCCCCTGTTTCAAGAAAAAGCATTTGTCAGTTCGTGATGAAAGAATAAAAGAATCTATGATGGGGTTGAGGCCGAGACATGGAAATCTCAGGCAAGTTTTCATATTATTCAAGTCTCATCCAAGGCTCTGCCGAGGATGAGACTCGAATAATCTGAAAACGAGCCTGAGATTTCGGAGTTGAGGCCTCAACACCATCATTGATTATTTTTCTCACCCATCACTTAAAAGCATTTTGACTTTGAATAGGTGCTATTCAGGCAGCCATTTTTTTTTTACATGAAAATTAACAATATGCAGATTAGCCAATGAAAAAATAAAAATAATTTTGTGTATGCACTACCTTTCAAAAAGATTCAATCAGCATTTTGTTTTATGCATAAAATTCTCAGCAAAATTAAATTTTGAGATTTTTGTCAAAGCAGCAGACTTTAATACCCCTGTAAACTTCCTGAAATTAACATCACCAAGCTTATTTTTATCACTGACAGTTGACACCTAGCTTATCATTTCCTTATATGGAAGTACACAATGAAGATGTACATTTCTATTGGCTAAATACAGAAATGATTGGCATTTTGAGACAGCTGAAATGTACTAGTATTGAGACAGAAATATCTCAGACAGGCACACAAAGGGATATGCATGTCTGATGGGTGAGAAATGTGCACTTAATCCTGGTTACATGGCCTAGGAACAGTGTGTCTAGGATATCTGACTTTTCGTCTGACTTGTCCTTGGACGTAAGGCATTAACCAACCAAGAAATTGACCAATTTATAATTATACATATAATTATGCCTGTTCTTTGTTTTCAGATCAAGTATGCTCTGCTTGATGAAGGAGACATCTCTTTGGTGGAAAACAGGGTGTTCGAGGTAAGGAGGAAGGGGGATAAATGAGCCGTATTATGAGATACAGATTTTTGCCTATGAGAAAACAAAGCTGTGCAGCTGATCACTGACTTTGCTTTAGCTATTCAGATAGTGCAATACCTCCTCTTCTTCAATCTGAAATTTCAAGTTTCTAGCCATCTTCTGTTGCTGTACTGGCTGGTTTGCGTCAGACCTGGTTGGGAACCCTAAAGACCGTATTTCCGGTGTCATGGCTCTAATAATATGAATTAGAATTCATGAAATATTATAAATTTACATTTACGGACAAATGTGGCATTCCATGGAATCTGTCTGCTATACATTTTGAATTTTCTTTAGTCATTCTCTGTCCAGTCTAATTGAAGTGACATAAAGAACCTGGTAATGCAAGCCTATTTGCCAGTGGGAATCCCTGCAGATTGATAAATTTAGCAGCTTCCACAGCATTGTGGTTTAACTTTTTCCATGTTACCCATGGATCAGCGGTTGAATCCTTGTCTCCAGTCTTTCAGTTGAGCTTAGATGTTGTTGGGATGTTAGACCCAATAACAGATTTCTGAAAGTTTGGACAGTCTCTTTTCTAAAATAAGAAAAAATCCAGTCAGATTAAGTGAGATCACTGTATAATTGTTTTATCAGGCTCGTCTTGAGATGAACAAAGATGGAGATGGTGCTAAGATATTTGCCTACACATATGATATAAACAAAGGCAGAAGCTCAGGACAGTTCCTACATGAATTATTATGGTGAGTTTTTATTTTGAAACGAAGGAAGTTGCTAGATACATGTAGTTAACAGCTCGAAATTTAAATGAAAATTTCAAATATGTATTAAAACATTCATGTATAAAGTTCTCATACTACAATAACTGTACTTATGAACAAATCAGTAAATTATAACGATGCACCCCTCTCTTGGAAAAAAGCCTGGGTATATGTCATGCACTGTGGGGGCAATATTCAGATCATAGCTCTTAAGCCCCCACCCCCTTAAATCCTAAGATTGATGTGCAATCTGGCTCTGCCCATGGCTGTTTTACCTTACAATGGGGACACTGCTGAAGTCAAACCATGGCAGTTAAGACTGTTTCTGATGACATGTAGATTAATTGATCTAGGAGGGATCTGGTTAAGCTAAAGGAAGTAACAAACAGCCTCTTTTAAAAGTTGTTTCTACTTGCTACATTATTGTTTACAATTTTACAGCCACCATGAAACCCCCCCCCCCCTGATCAAGCTGATCAAGACTTTTGTTTTCACTACATGGATATTACAATCCCTCTTTTGCCAACATCCAAAATTTCAAGCTTCTAGTTAGCTTCTGTGACTGTACATGCTGGTTTGTGTAAGCCCTGGTTGAAGACCCCGAAGACCGGTTTTCTTGGATTGCTGCTCAATTTATGTCTGTATCATTTACATGTATTTTCTTTTCATTGTCAGGGAGAAACATTGTGGAGGTATTGCCCAGGGGTGGAAAGTAGTTCATAAGAACAATGTCACTGTGGACAATAGAATGGACAATTTAGTGCTAGTGCCAGAAAACTCTTCTTACAAACATTATGAGGAGCCGTCAAACAAAGTCAATAGGGAACAAAGTTTATACTGGATAGCCGTGCAACATTTACTCATGGACTCTATACATCAGGTAGGCAGAGTAGAATCACTATCGCCAAGAAAACAAAGACTGTGCTTGGATTTTTAAAAAGATTGTGCTTGGGTTTCAAGGCCTTATGTGGCATACAAACCAGTCTGCCAATTATACAATATTACACTGTCTAAAAGGGCAATAATGATTTTGTTGAATAAGCTTATCAGGCTGCGTAATAAGACATTTTCTGCTTTATGTCTCAATTTAAGACTTTTAAGTCAGTTAGGGTTTAAACAAGAAAGCATATTTACATAGCAAACATAAAATGCAACTCTGGTTTCATTTTTTTTCCAGGACTTTATTTCCGCTTATGCCCTATACATACTAAATGTGTTTTTCTGTTTTCAGCATTTTCCCGAGCCACCCATCAACAAACTGTTAAATTGCAATGGTGATATTATTGAAGAACAAGGTAAACTTACTTAAGATCCTAAGATAAGACACTTCCATAACTTCTATCAATAGAATAATAATGACTATCATAAAAGCAACATATCTTGAACAATATGACCAATTGGTTTAAAGACTCCATCAGGCAGTACTTGACCAGGCTGGAACCCCCAAACCATTTCATTGTTACATCACAGTCATCAAAAGTTGACTTTAGTACATTTCAGAATCTTGTGATATTCAAAGGCATGCTTGAGGTTTTATCAAAGATCTAATCAAGCTTGTATTTTAAAAGGGCTGAAAAAAAGGAGAAAGGTTTGGTCCAGCAGTTTCATTGGTTTAGATTCCTTTTCTAACAGGCGTTTAATATGTTTGGCCCTATTTGGATTATAATAGTCTTTGTATGACTAGCATGTTGAAAGTTGCAAGATTACAGCTATTCCTTTTGGCTCCATGTTGGCAAATGTATAGGGTCACTGATGAGGCTTAGGTGGCCGAAACTATGGTGTGGCCCATCCCCTTTCTCTTTGATATGTTCGCTGCTCATAAAGGATCTGTTTTATTTTTATTCTATATATATTTCCAGTTTCAGGTTGTGTCTACTATGAATGCCATTATCCACCTTGCACCAACCTAGAGAAGCATGTACGAGAATTCAGTATCTGTGGCCAATGCCAGTCTGTGAGGTAAATTACAAACTCTGTGAAAAAAAACAATAAAAAATGATTGCTTGCAAAATCAGATACCCAGACACAATATTTTGGTCAGTATAGTAGCTTCGGGGGTGTGGTGGCGTAGTGGTAGAGCATCAGAATCCAAAAGTGAGGTCCTGGATTTGATCCCCACTGGCAGCACCATGTTGTGTCCTTGAGGAAAGCACATTAACTCCCCAGAGTACTGGTTAATACCTAGGAAGCAGTGGCTTTGTCTTGACATGACCGGAAAATTGTTGACTGGGATATTAAACCGCAAACCAAACAAAGTATAGTAGCTTGTCTGATTGGTATTGACATGCCTTCGAAATCAGATTGATCTTTTGAACAGCATTTTTGTCACTAATATTTAAATATGACAACATTTCTACAAACATTTTCCTATTTTGCTATTTCATTTTTAAGTTGTCAGTTATTGATGAGAGAAATCAATATGCACTAAGTACTGGTAATCTGCCTCTAACAGCCTTGCCAAGGAAGGATAACAGATAATCCGAACACGACCTGCACTGGTTTGGGTGTGGATTTAAAGCATCATCTGAAACACACACACATACACACACACATGTACCTATAGTACTGGGGTTGGTAACTCAAAGCCATCTTAAGCTTAAGATCAACTTACGACCAACTTAAGTATCCCATAGGGATTATGGTGAATAACTGAAAAGGACCTTATGTTACGGTGACAACTTAGCGGCATCACAACTATATGGTCAACTCAAGTCCACCTTATGTTACGAAGTGGTACCTTTCATTTTCAAAAAGTTACGACAGCTTAGTAACTGATTGATGATATTTGTGTATGTTTGTAGATATTGTGGTACTTATTGTCAGCAGAAGGATTGGCCGGTACACAAACAGTATTGTAGAGCGAGACAGCTTCCCACAGACGATGATAACCCTCCCGACAGATAGATCTACTGTTACTTCTTCACTTAGTCAATCTCAGATAGTTCAATGGCAGTCTCCACATAGTCATCTGAGCCGAAACATGAGAAATCCAGTCTAAGGGGTTCCCTACCAGGGTCGACACAAACTGGCCTGTACAGTCTCAGAAATAGGCTAGAAGATTGAATAGTGGGATTTGGGTAAAAGAGTGATTATACTATCTGTGTAGTGAAAACAAAGGCGCTGGTCAGCTGTGCAGTGACTGCACAGCTAATCTGCTTGTTTTGCACAGGCAAACATCTGTTTTTCTCATGACACAGCTCATTTTCTGTTTAGTCGGGCAAATAGCTTTCAAGAGTATTGGACCCTTCAGCAGCAGCTTGTGAGATTATTTAGATATAACTAGCCTGATCAGACAAGCCTGATCAGGCATTACAGGTAGCATTTATGACAATTTTTGAATTTCATATGCTGGCTTGGTCCTGAGGTGATAAAAACTTTTTCATGCGCAACTCGACTGAGCATGAAATCCATTCTGTTTCTACTGTGCTATGTAGAGTCACAGTATTATGCTCAGTTGAGTAGAGCATAAAAATTATCAGCTCAGGACTGAATGTGACAATTGAGCCGCCTCGTGGGAAAACCAACAATGTGGTTTCCGAACAGGTCTGACACAAACCGACCTGTACAGTCACAGAAAAGAGCTAGAAGCTTGAAATTTCGGATTTAAGTAGAAGAGGAATTGTACTATCCGAGTTGCGAAAACAAAGGCGCTAATCAGCTTCGCAGTTACTGCGAAGCTGATCTGCGCCTTTGTTTTCGCCTGTGCAGATTGTTGGTTTTCCCATGAGGCGGCTCGTATGTTGGTGTAGAGAATTTGAACAATTTGTGCAATAATTATCAAAGGCCATATAATTGTAAGGTAATACGAAGCTCTCCAAAGATGCTTTGACTTTTGTTATATATAAGCATACATATTTTATGAAGGTTGCTATTAAGTTTTGATTTGAACTACATCGCAAGATTATTTGCATCAGGTTCAAAGGAGCTGGCCACCGTTATACTAAATGAGCCGCCTCATGGGAAAACCAACAATCTGCTCATGCGAAAACAAAGACGCAGATCAGCTTCGCGGTAACCGCGAAGCTGATCTGCGCCTTTGTTTTCGCTACACGTATAGTACAATTCCTCTACTTTCTAAATCCAAAATTTCAAGCTTGTAGCTGTCTTCTGTGACTGTACAGGCTGGTTTGTGTCAGGCCTCTAAATGCCCTCTTCGGAAACCAGATTGTTGGTTTTCCCACGAGGTGGCTCAAATACTGAAGGTAGGTCCAGAGATATAGAATGAGGATACCAAATCTCATTATTGTTGTATTTAAAAAATATAAGTTTGAAATTTTGATCAGATTGTGGCGGCCCCCGTGGCCAAGCGGTTAAGAGCGCAGTTTCTAAATCACTCGATCATCTCACCGCTGTGTCCGGTGTGGGTTCGAGCCCCGCTCTGGCCATATGTGAGACTAGCCTAGTTCTGCGGGTGTGTCAGGTGTTTTTTCTCGGGGTTCTCCCGTTTTCACCCCACCTACTGATTGGCCAGTCTCATATGAGCTGAAATAATCTTGAAAGGGACGTAACTGATCAAATCGTACAGTTATGACGTCGGATCTCCACCATATTTATGAATGGCAAATGATTTGTTACCTGCATCTGTATCCTACTTTACAACAGTGTTCATATATTATTAGATTTACCAAATATCTGTCTCATTGTATCTCACTGTCTTGTTTAAATCCTCACTGTTTTTGGATAGAAATTAAAATTGTGTTTTGTATTTGAGCCTGTGCGTGAGAAAACCAACAATCTGGGTTTCCGACCAGGTCCGATACCAACCGTTAGAGGCTTGAAATTTTGTAATTGTACTATCCATGTAGCGAAAACAAAGGCGCTGATTAGCTTCGCGGTTACCGCAAAGCTGACCTGCGCCTTTGTCTTCGCATTTTGTTGGTTTTCTTATGCAGTGGCTCATTTGTTAAAGAAAAACAATTAGAGGTGTGTATTTTGATAAAAAATGAAAGATGACAGTGTTCCATAAAAACTGATATACATGTAATAGAAACTGATTGTAATAGCATCTTCCATGTGATACTAATGATGTAACTTATTGAGAAATATTGTGTCTTGGGTTACCTTCGTGTCCTTTGTCTCACTTTCCATTTTTGCAGTTAATTTCGAGTTTCATGAAGAATTAAGAAATAACCTGTTCAATTTTCACAAAATATGCACCCTTACTATTTGGTATGTTTGTGACGCTGATCAATAGGATTTCTTGGTCTTGTTAATAGTTTGAATAAGTTTTAATTCTAATCATTTATGAAGAAATTTATTTGATTATTGTTTGTTTTGATTGCTGTTAAGAATTTTAGTGGGACACAGAATATTTTATAGGTAAGAATTGGATAATGTTGGCAGATTTTGATTGTTTTCTGTGGCCCTTTTTTATTTTCTATACAGCTACTCATTTTGAAATCGAAGTTTCAGTAAAAACAAGTTTCCAGTTGCTGTCAAAATGTTCTAGTTAGTTTAGTTATCACACACATTCCAGACCAGTGATCTAATTGACAAACATTCCACATTAGCAACTTATGAAATTAGCACAGTAATGTGTATTATATGCTTTTAAGTTTTAAATATTTAACTAGGCAGCTAGAATAGACAGCATTTGCTGTGACATGATTTTAAGGAACAGCTGTTATTACAAAACTTGTGTTCTTAGATATGAGCCGTGACACGAGAAAACCAGTCTTCGGGGTTTCCGACCAGGTCTGACACAAACCGATCTGTACAAGCACAGAAGATGACTAGACTGGAAATTTTAGATTTAGAAAGTAGAGGAATTGTACTATCTGTGTAACGAAAACAAAGGCGCTGATCAGCTTCGCAGTTACTGCGAAGCTGATCTGCGCCTTTGTTTTCGCCTAGGCAAAAAAACACGGTTTGCTCACGACGCGGCTCATATAGTTACTGAGTGGGCCCAAGGAAACCCTTAGTTGATTTTAACTCAGTACACCCATCAAGGTGCAAAGTCATGCTACTATGAGTTTTATATCAGAAGTTTCTTTTTCAGAAAAGATGTCATACACTGTGTTTTATGCATTTGATAGGTTTCTCATGAGGCTCACATATTATACAATATGTCTCCTATTTTCATTTATGTTTTATGTGTAATACTAGTCAATGATTTGTATGCTATATTATTTATGAGCATTTGAATTTCATCAGATCATCCCAACATCAGAACAAAATATTAATTTATTTTCTCATGGTTTTAATATTTTGCTACATGTATCTACGCACATTTGATAAAAAAATGCACCAATCATTATTTTCCCCTAGAGGGGGTGGGAGGGGACAGGAGAGGATACAGGTGGAATTAGACCAATCCCTCCCTGTCCTCCAGGAATTAACAAGATTTTCTATATTTCGTTATAGAGCATACAAAACATAGATTGTGGGTACTCGTTAGAACCGCCTTGGCGAGGCAGTTCTAACGTGTACCCACAATCTATGTTTTGAGCAAAAATAAGAAAAATATCAAAAAAATTCAGCTGAAAATTTTCTATTTTTAAAGCTAAAAAAAATCTCTTGTTTATTGCATGGGTAAGTTTTTGTAAGGAGATTTAAACTAATCAGTTTTATCAAAATAGCCTAACTCCCCATGGTGATCCCGCCACTCCCACACCAGGAGTAAACACTGATTGGTGAAAAACTTTCTATAACCCATATTTGATGAATGGATTCTCCCATCATTATCAATTGGGCGAGTCCACTTTCATTTTTGGGGGTGTTAGGAGTGATTTTTATTATTTATTTCATTTTTCGATGAAATTTCTCTGTGCAAACAGAATAGCCCCAGATGGCACGCCGCGTTTTGCGGCATTACATCTGGGACTATACTGTTTGCCTATGTCCCACAAAAGGGACGCCAGGCTTAACTGAGTTAAGTATTTTCTCTCATTTGGTTTTAACTGCTATATGTAACTACGCAAAAGTTTTTGTATTTGACGAAATCTTTCAAGAAACCGTATATGAAGCGAGGGCATAGAGTAATTCCACAAAGAGATTCTGATGGAATAAACATAGCTTAAAGTTAGTTTGGCTTTCAAGAAATTTTTCTTAACCCTGATCTATTATACATATTTGTGCCATGTAGATAGATAGGACAGGACTGGTCTCAGTTGATTATGTATACACTTTCAAATAAGTTATGTGTTGAGAAAAACTGACTGGCATTCGAAATAGTTAGCACAGAAATTAACAAAGTTATTGTATTTTATGCATAGGCTGAAGACAAGATTTTCTCTTCACATTGCTTGACTTATTATTTTTATGTATCTTGAAAATAGATCTTTTAAAAATGATTTCACTGAATTCTGATTATTGTAAATTTGTTATTAGTGTTCATGGTTTATAGTTTGTGCTGAATCTATACCAATTATTTGTACTATATTTGTTGATTATTTTAGTCTATTAGTGTTTTATTACTAACAAATGTTTGCTGTTCCTTTGCTAACACTAGTCATATTTATAACCTTTGTTTTGTCAGTTTTACATGATTTTGTGTGCCACTGGTCTTAATTAGCTTTATCAAATGAGCAGCGACACGAGAAAACCAGTCTTTGGGGTTTTCGACCAGGTCTGACACAAACTGACCTGACTAGAAGCTTTAAATAACAGATTGAAGAAGAGGGATTGTGCTTTCTATGAAACGAAAAAAAAGTCACTGATCAAATGTGCTGTTACTGCACAGCTGATGTGTATCTTTGTTATTATGTATGTAAAAATCTGGTTTTCTCATGATGCGGCTCAGTTAAGAGGGAGGGTTAAATGCACTGATTGATTCACCATTTTAAAAACAAAAACTTGTTGCAATATTTTTTGTTAGAAATAGTGTTATTCCTTTATGTAGTAATTATGTTTAACACTTTTACCGCCACAGAAGACTGTGACGACTGTAGTACTATAGTCGTTTTTACAGTTCACTGCCACCAGCAACTGTAGTCGTTTTACGGGTATACCGGTGTGTGCCGAGTTATGGGTGAAAGTTCTAAAGGGAGGCAAATGTATTATATATCAGATTTTTCAGCATAAAAAGTCCTTGCCAGTGATATATAATATTTAATTGATAAGTTAATTAACCAATAATAGATAAATACAAATAAATGCTTGGCAGTTGAGAGGCGTGGCAGTAAATGTGTTAAGTTACCCACAACATGACCATTGCATGAAAACTTCCAGCATGATATAGCATGCTTTTTCAATTAATTATTTTGATGAAATGCACATGTTATTTTTGTCTAACAAATATTACATGTAGTCTGTTATATAACAAGCAAAAAGCCTATGTCTGAATAATGCTCTTCCCTTCATGGTTTCATATAAATCTGTTTGGCTTCATGAAAAAAGAAGAAAAGAAAAAATACACAAATGAAATGCCTGCTAGCAGCCATCAGAATGCTCAGTGAAGAAGTTCACACGACAGAATAACAAATATAAGTCTGAAACCCTCTGCATATGTCATTTAAATGGTTTTGCCAAATAGCAGCTTTATAAACCCAAACAGCAGCTTTATAAACCCAAACAGCAGCTCACAGTCCATACAGCAACATCGGGAAGAAAATTACCTAAATTATCCTCAGCATCAGAATCTGCTTCGGCCTAATTTCTCAACTCATATTACATACATTTTGGTTACTTTCAAATGTATTGAGGTGCTACGCAATATTTATTTTAACTTGTTTTTATTTGTACCATTTTATCTCCAATTTTATTTGTTGTGCTTGATATATTCACTAACAATTTCAATATTGTCATGTATTAATTAACAAAAACAATAACACAGCATGCTTTTGACATAAATCAAAAACAAATACATAAACATTAAATTCAATTTTTGCATGAACAGTCATATGCATATTTAATTTATGTTCTTTTTTTTTTTCTGGTAGAAAATACAAATTTGTTTGAACAAATCAACTGAAACTTTGTTTTTCTTGTAAGAAAGTTTGCATGACTTGAAAGAAGAATAAGCTATCATAAGTTGGGACTCACGACTTGAGTACATGATATACATGTATTTTAAATTTTTGAATTAAGATTTGAGCCACCTCATAAGAAAACCAACAATCTGCATAGGCGAAAACAAAGACGCAGATCAGCTTTGAGGTAACCGCGAAGCTGATCAGCACCTTTGTTTTCGCTACTTGGAAAGAACAATTCCTCTTCTACTTAAATCCGAAATTTTAAGCTGCTAGCTCTTTTCTGTGCTTGTACAGGCCGGTTTGTGTCGAACCTGTTCGGAAACCACATTGTTGGTTTTCCCACGAGGCGGCTCATTTGTTACTGTTCAAGAGCTTTGTCACAAGAAGATGTTTCTGTCTTGGCCTCATTTGATGAACATGTGACATAAATTAGTTATATAATGAAGGAACCTTTGTTTTTCATTTTCAAAAATAAAGACCGGTCAGCTAGAAACACAGAAGACAGGTCATCTTGTATTCTTAGCTCTTTGTTACTCATCTGTCCATAACTAACAAATAACATTCCACTATATAATTGTTTCATTTATAGTTCACTTTGTAAAATTAAAATATATAAAAATGAAAAAAAAAAAATGTTTTGTGTCTGTTATTTTCTCCTGTTAGAATTGCCAAATTATTAACATAATACATGTACATTTAAGAGTAAAGGATACTATCATTTACACCTGAGCATTTTCCAAAAGCTGAACAGTACATCATGAAAACATGTCCGTGTAAAGAATACCCCCTCAAACCCCACTTTTATATAGTAAAACTGGGGTATGCAGGGGTGTACCTATTTTTCTTATTTTTGCTCCAAAACATAGATTGTGGGTACTCGTTAGAACTGCCTCGCCGAGGCGGTTCTAATGTGTACCCACAATCTATGTTTTGAGCAAAAATAAGAAAAATATCAAAATTTTTCCAATGAAATTTTCATTTTTTGCTTTTGAAAAAAATCTTTATATATTGCATGGGCATGTTTTCGTAATGACACAAAAGCAAGAACACTGTGAGCAAATTAGGTATTGTGGACAAAGGCACTACAGCACTATTTAATATTCTCATCAGGAAAATGTGTCCATGTATTGAATACCTCCTTATACCATACCCCACTTTCAAGTAAAACTTGGGTCTGCAGTTTTTTGTTATTTTCATCCAAAACATGATTGTGGGTATTCATAAGAACAGCCTTGGCAATACAGTTCTAACGTACCAACAATCAATGTTTTGAGTAAAATATTAAAAATACGAACGCATGTATCAAACTTTTTCCAGTGAATTTTCAATTTTTACAGCTGAAAAAAAAATCTCCATGGACAAGTTTACATAATGGCTTGACCCACACAGCTATCACCAAGTATTGTCGGTGAAAGTGACTTATTCATCAGGAAAACATGTCCGTGTAATATATACCCCCTTATACCCCACTTTTATGTAGAAAAACTGAGGTATGCAGGGGTATACCTATTTTTAACTCCAAAACATAGATTGTGGGTACTCGTTAGAACCACCTCGGCAAGACGGCCCTAACGTGTACCCACAATCTATGTTTTGAGCAAAAAATAAGAAAAATACCAAATGTTTTCTACAGAAAATTTTCTTTTTTTACAACTTAATTAGAAAACTTACATGGGCATGTTTTCGTAATGTGATGAATCACAAGAAGCTCTAAGGTGGCTTGAATTCCCCATTGCATCCATATAAGGGCACTAAATCTTAAGTGACCAGTACTGTGATTTCATACTTTAGCTGCAAATTCTGGTAAATTCCTACATACAGATATAGATACAGATCTCCCTAAAGTTTTATGTTAGAGAGCAGGACGTCCGGACCAGAAGGCTGTGTGTTCACGCCCCTGCTGCATCATAATATGGAACTTGAAAATGGTACAGTTCTGTGAAGCTCGGCATCATTAGACAAGCTCTGGTTTCTTTTATCCCAAAAATATAGCATCACTAACATTTTGTCTAACAAAAATACATAAAATGTCTGGATAATAAAAGATTGTCTTTATTCACTGGAGGGCTGTATGGAAGACTGGCATTCATGCTAAATGTTATTCTATAAAATATTGTTTTCATGAGCATGTAGTTAGGAGTTATTATTATACAATTAATGACTATTCTTGCATAGATATCTATGCGCATAGCTGTTTGAAGCAGTTTTCGATTGGTCAAAAGCCGTGTTCAAACAGCAAAACCCATGTTCAAATCATGAAATTCACATGCCGCTTGAACATGGGTTTTGGCCGACGTCATTGGTCAATGCGACGTGACGTCATGTGTTTCGTTCTAAACAAAATGGCGGACGTTGAAGAAGCTCCGCGGTTTTCGGTGAGTTTGACGTTTTTAATGTTATTTTCAAGATATTTTAAGTGGATTAGAGAGAAAATGCAAGAACAGCGATCAACCATGGTTTGTTTCAGTGTTCAAACATTCGCTGGATCACTCGGAAGGGGTTTGAACACGCGGCCTGCGGCCTTGTGTTCAAACGTCTTCCTCGTGATCCATCGAATGTTTGAACACTGAAAACCATGGTTGATCCCTCTATTGAGGCATTGGATATGATGTGATATCGACCTGAGCATACCAATATTGACCGAGGTGAAGCCGATGTCAATATTGGTATTCTCGGGTCGATAACACATCATATCCAATGCCTCTATAGTCATTAACTGTTTTATTATATTTGACAAGTCTTCAACTTGTCATATTAACCGGCTAGGCAGGTCTATATTAGTTACCAAATTTAGAGCTGATTGGAGCGGAAACAAGAATGGTAAGTTTCCAGTCAGCTCTAAATTTAGTAACTAATATTGACCTGCCAGGACGAGCTAGCCAGTTAATATGACAATTTTAAGACTTGCCACGTGGACGCTTTGGGCCAATGAAAAGCGAGATTTTCAGTAGCTTATATAATAAATATGTTTCTGGTGATCTGTGAGTGTTTTGGGGTGAGTTTTGGTGTGTTTCAATTCTGGAAGTTTGGCTGCTCAGTGCATGTTTATGAAGGTTTAACCCCATTGATCTAACCAATTGTTGCATAGCTATCAGATCCAAATTTTCCAGCAGTGCCAACGCCAACATTGCTCTTCAGAGTGGAACACTGTGGCGCGGCTTGGAGTTGATTTGTAGACACAGGAAAACAGAAATTTTACATATTTTAGAACAAACTCCCCAACAGTGCCAACACCTCAGTAACTCTTCCGAAGTGGAACACCGCTTCTTGGAGTTTGATTCTGGGATGGTTGTAGCTATTGCTGTATCTGTGAATGTTTTGTTTTGGGTATTGAATCAGCGGTTTTGCCTGCTAAAATTTCCCATGGTAGAGCCTTTGGGTAGGTTTGGGTATTTCAACGGACCACGTGTTCCGTATGGACCAGACTGGTACCGGTTTTTAGACATTATATTGTGACGGATAATTTTGGTATAGTAAAATATATCTGACACCGGTTTATCTTGATGTGAAACTGAAAGTTGGCGCATTTCAGTGTAAATTTTGCCTCTCGTTAAGCGTTTCCAATGGCAGATGATAGTCCTCCTGAAAGAGATGTTAAGGTACCTAAATATATTATTTTGATATCAAATGTTTTGCCCTTTGAAATGTAGTTCACGCTCAGTTTTGTTTTCACATTTTGACACAAGTAGTAGCTTTCATGAAAAACTTCCTTTGGGGCTTTCTTATTGACAAAATGTTTCAATATCTTTTCAAAAGGCAGAGCATGTATTCTTTCAAACATCAGAACAAACTGTATTTCAGTTATAACTTGTTCGATGGGTTGGGGAGGTTTTTGTTTATTTGTTTTTTGTTGTTTTTTTTTGTTTTGTTTTCTTGTTACTCCCATCAATCAATGTCTGATTATTTTTGCCTCTTGGGGCTTCCAGTTTACTGTTAACCTCCAGATCCGAAGGATGGAGTGGTGGAAATCGAGGCCAGGTTCTGTCCCAACATAAATACATGACTGAAAATTTGTTGATTGGGGCCTTTTTGGCTTTTACCTTAATAACGAATGGAACAGACAAAGAAGTCAAAAGATGCAATGTTTATTTTTGTTTAGATACACATCGTACATGTTTATATGAGTTCATTTTTTTTTGTTGATTGAAAACTAATCATGTGTTTTTTCTGTTGTTCGCAGGACTTTGAGTTTCAGCAGCTGTGTAAAGTAAGAGTATCCCCACCTCCCAGTGGTATTCCTAACCCCAGAGTACAGTGGCTAACATCATCATCAAGATATGGGCTCACCTTTGTTGCCTCAGAAAATGGTAAACTGAGCCTTGCAATTTATGAAAAGCAAACAAATATTGGAGTTTTTTTATGTATGTAAGTCTGATCTGAGACTTTGCAAGCCACGACTGGGTAGCACTGATGTGTATTGGATTGTGTCTTTAAATTCTTATAGTAGTGGGTAATACCCATGAAGCAGAAGCTATGTCCTCATTGTCCTGACATGACTGAAAAATTGTTGACTGGCTCATTTAGCAATATTACATACAAAAATCTTGGTAAAATGGTTAGATTCTCAGTCTGATATACATGTACTGTGTTTTTTGTTTGCTCAATTCAGGGCTTTATTTAAGAGGGGGCCCTGGCCAGTAAATTTTGGTCTTGGGCCAGTTAAAATCATCACAATTTGTTTGTGCTATATTTGTCTTGCAATGCGCTGACCTCTGTATCCAAAAAAACTTTGACCGGGAAAGAATGGTTGGGCCTGTTGAAAATTCAGAGGGCCAGTAGATTTTGAGACCAGTTGGCCCTCTGGGCCAGTGGCATGTTGATGGTTAGCAGAACCCCTGCAATTCATGTTTGAGTTGAATTCCAGGGTTGAACTTCAATTTGTTTTTGCTGCAATATATGTTATAGGCTTATAGCACTAGTAAGTTAAGTCAAAAGTCTTGTCAGCTGATGTAATTCTAAATGAAGTTTTTCTGTGAAGATATTTGCTTGCATCTCACATCAACTTCAACTAGGTTTATAGTGTTTTGCTTGTTTTAAAAAGAAATATTGAATTTTAATATGAGAACCTTGAGTCTTGCAAAACATAAACTTACTCTTTTATTAGCCTTCCCACGAGGAAACAACAATTTGCATAGGCGAAAACAAAGATGCAGATCAGATTCAAGGTAACTGCGAAGCTGATCAGCGCCTTTGTTTTCGCTACACAGATAGTACAAGTCCTCTTCTTTCTAAATCCAAAATTTCCAGCCTCTAGCCATCTTCTGTGCTTGTACAGGCTGGTTTGTGTCGGACCTGGTCAGAAACACAAATTTTTGGTTTTCTTATGCACAGGCTCCTATTTAACTGTCCATATCATTTTAGGCTTCAAAGTGTACAAGACAGAAGATTTCCCTCGGCTAGCCCAGGACCACTCAGTTGATAGACTTCAGCACGTCGTCACAGATTTCCCTGTGTTAGCCTCAGTAACAGTGCAGGGAACAGTCAGCCATATTGCTCTTAGCTGTGATGATCTCACACTAGGGGTTGCTACTGCACAGTCTGATCTCTTGTTTCTCAATGTGTATGATGTTAGAGCATTTGCCAGCCAGGTTTGTTAATTTCCATGTGAAATGAAGCAATAATGGTACTGTAACATGTTCTACAGCTAAGTACATGTAGTTTGTAACCTAAAGCAGTTTCTGATAAAATTTACTAGGCTGTAACCTGTTTGTGTTGTTCTAGAAGTCTGAAGTACAGAAGATAAATCATTCACAAAGGCATATAGTAATACACATGTTACCATTGAAGTCTAGTACTCATTTTTGCCTCAATCTTTGGGACACTTCGTAAATGAATGTACATAATTATATAGGTACAACTTCAACCTCCTTATAACAGTTAAACACTATTCTAGGGATCTGTTTCAAAATTTGGGTTAGCTATCCAAATTAAGTACACCTGGACCTCTTTATATTAAACACACTTCATTACACTGTGGTCGAAATTACAAATTTTCCTCACTAGCCGGAACCCTTATATTCTTTAATCATTTGCTAAAAAATTTCAACTAGCCCGACCTATATAGGTAATGGGTTTAACTGAAAAAAACTACTAGCCCGACAACCCTTTGGATAGTGTCGGGCTATCGGGTTAGTGCTTATTTCGATCACAGATTACAACACGGCTTTGGATATAACACTGATCTCTGTTGGACCACAATTGGTCATTTTAGGCTATTTTTGCTATTTATCTATACATTTTACTCTCTTTATAACATGGATTGGATAGCTAACACAGAAATTGGCTTGGACCCCAACAGTAGTATTATAAAGAGGTTGTGGTGTATATAGAGTACCGGTAAAATGTGTATAATGTTGTGAAGGTGTTGTGTTAATAACCTTTTCCATTTCGTCATTGTATTTATTATAATATCAGAAATGGTATGAATCTGAGCTATGCAACATTTACAAAAGGTTCATCGTTTTTCAGGTCACTGGCAATCTAGCACCATTTCAGTCAGTGCGTCTCAATGGCAGTGCCGGAGCAACTGTGTTAGACCTGGCCTGGAACCCAGCCATCCCCTCCCTGCTGGTTACCTGCCTGTCTGATGGGAGCCTTGTTATGTTTGATGTCACTGACAAACTGGGGATAAAGGCAAACCTTCCAGGGGCTAACGCAAGATGTGGTAAGAACTAAGAAATATTAACCCATATTTGAAGAATGGATTCTCCCATCGTTATTATTTGGGTGACTCCACTGTCAATTTTAGGGGCGTTAGGAGTGAATTTGATTATTTATTCCATTTATCGATGAAATTGCTCTAAGCAAACAGAATAGCCCCAGATGGGACGCCGCGTTCTGCGGCGTCACATCTAGGGCTATGCTGTTTACCTATGTCCCACAAAAAGGATGTCAGGCTTCAATGAGTTAACGTAATTCCAACCAGTCGTGTTCCCACAAAAAAACAAACAAAAAATGGGATATGCTTTGGAAGTCACAAGAAAACTTTTAGTTTCAGCATATGCCATTAGGAATGAAATGCATAGGTCATCTGTGCATTTTCACAGACAGCTGTAGTTAGTTCATCAAAATTCCAAGTCTGCTCATTTTTATTGCACCTGTTTATAGCAGTTATCTCACCTGCTTATAGCAGGGTGTGATATAGGAGTCCAAATTTCTGTCCGTCAGTTGGTTCGTCCGTTCATTCGTTCGTCCGTCCCAGTGTTCCTTTTCACCTTTTTGGGAATGGGGGCGGGGTCCTTGCAATTGGGAAAAATTACGCGCGGAATGCCCAAATTGGGAAAAAGCCGCGGCGTAAAATTCTTTAAGTGATTCCTTGTTTAATTTGATAACATAGATAAAATATCTCTTTATGTAGCAACACTGAGTTACAATGGCACCAATAAACTTACTTTTTCTCAAAATCTTTATACTTATTTTTTCATAAGTCGGTACTTGTAAAATTATTTTTTCTAAAAGTTAATACTTGTAGAATAATATTCTGTGGATGTCAAGTGTCAAGTTCATACTCCAGTGCCATAATTTGGTGTATGGATGTTTTTTCATTCAACCCGACACATGTCTGACCTAGATTTCTTTTTGTGTTGATTATTAGTGCTGTCCAAAATTAGGCACAAAATTGGAAGATATGCTCTACATGCAGGTAAAATTGGAGCAGCCAAAACAGATTATAATGAGGGATTTTACACTCATCATGTTTAAAATACATTGGATTTGATATCTGAGGAAGTTAGACTACAATTACTTACAGTATTATCTTCAACAAAGGTAAAAATGTAAAAGTCATTAGTTTTCGTGGCTATCAAAAACGAACTTTTAAGTTCTGATTTTTTTGGAATTTTTGATTGGGAATTTTTCTGGGTCAATTGGGAAAAATGGTGGTGTTTTCCCATTGGGAATGGGGCCGAATTTCGGCCCCAAAATTGTCTGAAAAGGAACACTGCGTCCGTCCGTCCGTCCGTCATTATTGACTTCAAAGTTTGGTTTTCTCGACAGCAGAGATAGCTGCGAGTCTGAAACCTTACATAGTAATTGTCCCTGACATACCCTTCAAGCATGC
Organism: Rugalucina vietnamica; assembly: GCA_964017185.1. Classification (NCBI taxonomy): domain Eukaryota; kingdom Metazoa; phylum Mollusca; class Bivalvia; order Lucinida; family Lucinidae; genus Rugalucina; species Rugalucina vietnamica. The sequence goes on from OZ024870.1 coordinate 39,009,798, forward strand.
ACCTTAACCTTGACCTATATTTTACGGTCCACTGACTTTGAAAATTTTTAGTCTGAAGTTTTGTCAACATTTACGTCAAAGTTTGGTTTTCTCAACATCAGAGATAGCTGGGAGTCTGAAACCTTGCATAATAATTGTCCTTGACATACCCTTCAAGCACGCACCTTAACCTGGTGCCCTTGACCTATATTTCACGGTCCACTGACTTTGAAAATTTTTACCTCGAAGTTTGGTTTTCTTGACATCAGAGATAGCTGCAAGTCTGAAACCTTGCATAGTAATTGTCCTTGACATACCCTTCAAGCATGCACCTTAACCCGGTGCCCTTGACCTATAATTCACGGTCCACTGACTTTGAAACTTTTTACGTCGAAGTTTTTTTTTTTTTTTTCGACATCAGAGATAGCTGCGAGTCTGAAACCTTGCATAGTAATTGTCCTTGACATGCCCTTCAAGCACGCACCTTGACCCGGTGCCCGTGAACTATATTTCACGGTCTGTTGACTTTGCCCGATGCAGGTGCGATATTGACTTCCGCGGAGTTCTTGTTTTAAGAGGCTATAAATGTTCCTTAGTATGCTTGTTTGAGCCATACCTTTCCAGATTGTAATTGCATGGCTTTCCAGCAAAATATCAGAGGAAGTTAAAGTTAACGAAAAATGTTTGCATGTTTCAGCTAGCTTTTGTAATTAGGCAATTTTCACTTTTGCAGAATCAATCTTCATCCACCATTTTGTTTGCATGTGCCCCAGGGTGTCCATGGTCAGAAAAAAGTCAGGGGAAAAAAAACTTTTTTTTTTCAAAGACAGGGGATTGCCAGGAAATTTTGACATCAGTTGGGGAATTTTACATTTTCAGCCATAAGGGAAAAAGCTGGGAATTTCGAAAAGAAAGGTTTATATCAAGAATAATGGCTCATGTTTAGGTCTTATAATAATTTAATATGTAATACCGGTAAGAGAATTGTATATTCATTAATAATATAGGGATCAAACATGATTTTTCATTCATTAACATTAACGAGGGAGTAGCACGAGGTTTTCAACACTCCCCGAGAGACCTAGCGAATATTAATGAATGACAAAATCATTTTTGAACCCTATATTATTAATGAATATACAATTCTCTTATTACATATTAAATTATTGCATAAATTCTCTAGATACAAAAGAAATAAGGTGCAGAAACGAAAGAAATATGGTGCACTATATTTTACAGCCTCATCACATTTTCATACGCGTAAAAGCTTTCGATTTTATGCTCGTTCCGGGTGGACATCAGTTTCTCATTATTAGCATGTGCGTTGCGTGGCGCCCGGTAACAAGCATAAGTAAAAGCCATGTATTAAAAGCATGTGCGCGCGTGAATTGCAATATTAATGCATGGCTTTCTCATCATTAATAAACGGCTGTTAATATCGTGTGACACGGATATTTATGCAATAATAAAGCATTATTCATAAAACATATTTATGAGGGGGGGGGGGGGTCAGAACATTGTTTGGGGAATATTGCTTTCCCCAAATTGTGGACACCTCATGAAACCCCAACCTATGACCTAATATGCCTATATTATATCCGGGTGTAGGTCAGGTCAGTTTAACTGCTACTGTAACATGTAATCAGTACTACCTGTTGTCATGCGGTGCAGATGGGGCTCGTTAGCCTTGGAAGGCAACTCATCTAGGAGTTAAGCTAGTTCTCTACACAAAAATCTAGCTGGGCAGGGGGAACTCATTAGTCTTGGTTGACAGTCCTCCTAGGAGTTTACAGGTCTCTAAACAAAACCTAAGAAAGGGTAGATGGAGCTCTTCAGCTGTGGCCAGCAATTCATCTAGGAGAAGGAAACTCCAAAATCAAACCTGTGTGTCTGGATATGCCTAGTCCAGATATGCAAAGACTGTTTCGGTAGATGGAGCGGAAGAAATCATCTGATTCAACGGTTCAGAAAGCGATACAGCAACATGTTGTGGAACATGCAGAGCGTGACAAGGCACTAAAGATGTTACGGTCATCCACTGCATCCAAACCCAACTCCAGACGTCTTGACCTGTGTCTTGCCTCTGGGCGCAGCTGGGCGAGGACTAGAGAGTGAGGTTGACGTTGCGCACCTCTTCCTCACTATAATCCAATTTCATAGCGCATGTCATCTTATTTCTCAACACACAAGCACTTGCATACACAACAATTTCATCACACTTGCACCCACATACCTACAAAGTCCTGTGGCGATGGGCGAGTGGCGAAGCAGCAGGTGTAGGACACACTGGGAGCTGTAGTTGCAGACCTGCACACAGGCGGCTCAGTTCTAATGGTCGCTTTCTGTGAGGAGAAGCAGTAAGCAGAATTCGGCAGTCGGCTGAGTGACTGAGCAGACCTATTTAGGACCGCACTGCTCACCCCCGTAGCATGGGGAAGGGGCTAGAAAAGGTGCCCTAAACAATTGCCTGCTTCAAACCCCCTGGCTGGTTAACCGCGATCAGCGGGGATCCCCTTAAGCGGTCGAAATACAAAGAAAAAAGCTAGAGTAATCCCCTTACGGATTGGCGCATGGAATGTGCACACTTTAATGGATAGTGCTGGGTCAGATAGACCACAGCGTAGAACGGCCCTTGTGGGCAGAGAACTTGGGAGGTATGATATACAGATAGCTGCATTGAGTGAGACTCGGTTCGCAGATGTTGGGGAGATCAAAGAAGTTGGTGCTGGATACACCTTCTTCTGGAGTGGACGCAAAAGTGAAGAGAGGCGTGAAGCAGGAGTTGGCTTTGCCATCAAAACAGAACTTGTTGGTAAGCTGTCAGGATTGCCAAAAGGCATTAATGACCGTCTAATGACATTGAGACTTCCTCTGTCAGGCAATAAACATGCAACTATTGTCAGTGCTTATGCACCCACAATGACCAATCCAGATGAGGTCAAGGACAAGTTCTATGATGACCTAGACAATGTTATTTCTGCAACACCCCGCACAGACAAGCTTATCCTTCTTGGCGACTTTAATGCCAGAGTGGGTACAGACCACCAGACCTGGGAAGGAGTTATAGGTCCAGAAGGGGTTGGAAAGTGCAACAGCAATGGTCTCTTGCTTCTCAGGAAGTGTGCTGAACATGATCTTCTAATCACCAACACAGTCTTCCGTCTACCTAATAGGAACAAAACATCCTGGATGCATCCCCGTTCCAAACACTGGCATCTCATAGACTATGTCATAGTGCGGAGAACAGACAGGCAGGATGTTAAAGTGACAAAGACTGTGTGGTGCAGACTGCTGGACAGATCATAGACTGGTTGTCAGCAAACTCAACCTAAGAATACAGCCTGCGAGGCGACCTCAAGGCAAGAAAGCTCCTAAGAGACTGGATGTCTCAAAGCTGAATAAAGACAGCATGAGACAAGATTTCTTAACAGACATTTGCAACCAACTGGATGCAATGAATCTCAGTTCAGAGGACCCCGAAGAAAACTGGACAGTTTTCCATAAAACAGTTCTTTCTTCAGCTGCAAGCACCTTAGGCCATCCATCTCGCAAACATCAAGACTGGTTTGATGAGAATGATGATGAAATTCAGAGGCTTCTTGAAGAAAAGCACCGTTTGCTCAAGGCACATCAAGATGATACTAGCTCAGTATCAAAGAAAGCAGCCTACAGCAACATTTGTAAGACAGTCCAGACCAAGCTTAGGGATATGCAAGATTCCTGGCTGAGGAAGAAAACAGAAGAAATTCAGTCTTTTGCGGATAGAAAGGACATGAAGAAATTTCATGATGCACTGAAAACCATTTATGGTCCAAAGAGTTCTGGAGCCACCACATTGCTCAGTGCAGATGGAAACACTCTTCTCACAGATAAAGAAGCTATCTTGGAAAGGTGGGCAGAACACTTCAATAGTGTGCTTAATCGACCATCAAGCATCAATCAGGATGCAATCGACAGACTTCCACAGATAGAGTGCAATGTTCTGTTAGATGAATTTCCTACCGTTACGGAAACAAGAAAAGCAGTTCAACAACTATCATCTGGCAAAGCCCCAGGTGCAGATGCAATTCCTGCCGAAGTTTACAAGGCTGGGGATCTACCCATGGCAGAGAAACTGACAGAGTTGTTTCACTCAAATTCACTGTATGTGGAGGAAGGAGGCTATCCCACAAGAATTTAAGGATGCATCCATAATCCACCTATACAAGCGGAAAGGAAATCCTCAAGTCTGTGACAATCACAGAGGCATCTCCCTCCTATCAATTGCTGGGAAGATACTTGCAAAAATTCTGTTAAATCGTCTGAATGCTCATCTTGATCAGACGGGACTTATCCCAGAAAGTCAATGTGGATTCAGAAAAGACAGAGGGACAATAGACATGATCTTCACAGCAAGACAGCTTCAGGAGAAATGCCAAGAACAGAATGTAGATCTATACATGACGTTTGTTGACCTCACCAAAGCTTTTGACACTGTTAGTCGTGATGGACTCTGGAAAATCATGGCCAAGTTTGGCTGTCCACCCAGATTCATAGCTATGGTGCGGCAGTTTCATGATGGCATGCAGGCACGTGTGCAGAATGATGGAGAGTTCTCTGAACCATTTGAAGTAACAAATGGGGTCAAACAAGGCTGTGTTCTGGCACCAACACTGTTCAGCATGATGTTTTCTGCCATGCTTATGGATGCTTTTCAGGACAGTGAGACTGGTTTTCCAATCAGGTACCGTTTTGATGGCAACATATTCAACCTCAGAAGGTTGCAAGCCAAAACTAAGGTCCAGACTGATGTGCTAGATGAGCTCCTCTATGCAGATGATATGGATAAGAATGCCAACACAGAGGCAAAAATGCAAAGAGCCATGGATCAAGTCTCACAGTCATGTGATAACTATGATCTCACAATCAGCACAAAAAAGACAGAGGTTGTACACCAACCAGCCCCCGGAAAACCATATAATGAACCAACCATCACTGTGAATGGGCAAAAACTGAAAGTTGTTGACAAGTTCACCTACCTGGGAAGCACTCTCTCCAGAGCAGTGCATATTGATGATGAGATCACTGCCAGAATTGCAAAAGCTAGTGTGGCATTCGGAAGACTCCGTGCAAATGTCTGGGAGCGAAATGGAATCAAGCTTGACACCAAGCTGAAAGTCTACAAGGCTGTGGTACTGCCAACCCTCTTGTATGCATGTGAGACCTGGACAGTATACCAACGCCATGCAAAGAGACTTAACCATTTCCACTTAAGCTGTTTGAGAAAGTTGTTAAAAATCAAGTGGCAGGACAAGATTCCAGACACAGAGGTCCTGAGGAAAGCAGGGATGCAAAGCATGCATACAGTCTTAAAGCTAGCACAGCTAAGATGGACTGGCCATGTTATAAGAATGCCTGATGCGCGACTTCCAAAGAAAGTTTTCTATGGAGAACTACAGGAGGGAAAGCGCTCTCAAGGTGGCCAGAAGAAACGCTACAAATAGTACGGTACATGAAACTGAAACTTGGCGATAAAATGCACCCATAAGGGGAAAGGACAAACTTGGTCTCAAATGAAAGTTTATTACCCCTGCTATTGATTCCCGGTTGTCGTAGCTTTCAAAAAGTGTAGCGTCATATTAGAAAAAGGGGAGATAACTCCCAACTATAACAAAGCAAGTTTCGAAAGACAGTTGTTTCCGTTAGAAAAAGTCATAGAATTATTCATGGAACAACGTGCATTTCCAAGTTATGTAATACAAACATGTATTTCGCGGCGATTGGTTACTGTTTAGGTTCCTTGAACGCCAAGACGATGTTATTACGTAATATTACGTAATATACTCATAAAATCGTTGTAAATGAATATTTTCAATTTAATTTGCGCAATTTATTTACATAGTTTTGAAGCGAGTTTTCTTTAGTCGTATAGACAATTTCATAAGCTTTTCAGCCATACAAACTACGTTTCTGTACAACTTTTATTTATTGAATCAAATCCATTTGAAGTATGGCATCCCCCTTTAAAACTTGCACATTTAAGTGAATAGATAAATGGGGTACACAAAGAAAATGGACCATATCTCAGCTGTTTTTTTATCATATATCACAGAACTTGGACTCATTTTAAAGCGGAGACATATTTCTGATATCGTATGATAAAAAATGTGAGTTTTTTAAATTTGCATATTCATGAATTTTAATTAATTCATCAAAATGACAGTATAAACCATAAAAACAATAAATAAACTTATTTCATACATACACTATTGCTATGACACATTGTTATTGCACTAATAATACCATTTGACAAAATTGTTGATGTCATGTACCTAAATGAAAATTATATTATTAGCATTTTCATGAATATTAATGAAAATTTCAAAAATCAGGAAAAAGTAGGGGAGATTATTTTGCCATTGAAGACTTTCCGGCGGGTAATATGATCTACCTTGCACTCTTAGACACATTTTTATGGCGACCAGTTTTGTCAGAAGAATACCAGAATACCCAAATGTGTTACCATCAACACTGAACACATTTATATGATGTAAATTTTATAGTTTCCCAACCCACCCGGAATGCGATCATAAATAATGGGGATGTACTTACTCATATAACATCAACAGCATTCTCTAGAAGATTATAGTTTTTTTTTCCAACAGTAATACACGCACATAAAACTTTTACATCAATATATATTATTATTCAAATCATTGGTTTTGCATATTCATGAAATTAATAAAACGTAAGAAAATCGGTTCAATATGGGGAAGTAGTTACAAAGTCAATCGAATCTGAGCTGTTATATGTACATAGAACACTGAAAGTGGTATTTAGTGAATGCTATGATAATGACGGATCACCCTCATGTCTGATACAAGACTCACCTGATTTTCTTTTTCATGAATATTAATGAAAACTTGATATTAGAGAGAAAAAATAAAATACAATAAACGGGAATATCTACAAAATGACTTGTGTCTCAGCAAACAAAAACCCTAAAGTGCTGAAATTGGTATCAAACGATTGCTATGGCAAAATCATATCACTCTATTCTACAATATCTTAGTCATTTTATTTTTGTTTTTAATTAAATCTGTAGAAATTGGAGAAATATGAAGGGGTTACACCTATATTACCACACCCATCTGGGCTACTGATATACCCAGAGAGCTGAAATTATAATAAATCGATTGCTAGGACACTGGACTATAACCAAATACTAAGAAAATATAATAAAATATAAATCGGCTGACTAAAGAATTGTTCAATCGTTAATAAAACTTAACAGTGTTGAGAAAAATCACTGAAAAATGAAAGGGTATATCAACAGAATCGCTTATATCTCAGCTAGTAAAAACCTTAGATTTTTGTGAATGGTACCAAATAATTGCTATGACACATTTGCTATAACCATGTAATAAGATATGTTGATCAGCTGAAAGTCTTATTGTTTTAATTTGAATATGAAATATAGATATTGGAGAAAAATCACAGAAAAATGAAGGGGGGTATACCAACCAAATCGCTTATATCTCAGCTACCGAACGCTATAGAGTGTTGAAAATGGTACCAAGTACTTGCTAGGACAATGTGCTATAATCATTTAATGACTCGGAGATATGTAAGCTATTTGACTTTCTTAATGTTCGAACATTAACGAAAACAAAATAGATTCCGAGAAAAAAACGCAGAAAAATGAAGAGCGTATGCCAACAAAATCACATATCTCAGCTACCAAATGTCATAGCGTTTGAAAATGGTACAAATTGATCGCTAGATCAATGTACTTTATCCATGTTATAAGATATATAAATCATCGGACTATCTGTTGTTCGAATATTAATTGGAACATTAGATATTGAAGAAAACATCACCAACAATAAATGGACAATACCAACGAAATCGCTTATATCTCAACTAGCAAAACCCTTAGAGTGTTGTAAATTGTACCAAAGGATTTCTAAGGTGGTGCACTATTGCTCTACAGTATGATATATTAACCACTTTAGATCACGTTTAGTGAATGTTAACATAACAGAAAAAATAAGGTTGTGCTCAAACAAAATCTTTTGTACATTTGTTTTTAACTAATTAATATTGTAATTCTGGACATATAGCAAAAACTAGTAGTCGTAGAAATTATTTGATGCTATTTTGAATAATTTGTGGACGTTTACAACTGATAAACTTGTGATTTTGTTGGTATACCCCTTATATTTTCCTCGATTTTTACATATTTTTCTGGTTTTCATGAAAATTCATGAAGCAAACATTCATATGATCATTAAGAAGATTATATGTGTATAGTGCATTGTCGTAGCTATTATCTAATACAAAGTCTAACTCTCTAGGGTTATTACTAGCTAAGATACGTGTGGTATACCGCCTTATTTTTTTATGCAATATTTCTCTGATTTCTCAGGATTTTATTCATAGTCATGAAACGAAAGTCAAAATAGATATATTTTATAGTGCAGGGTGTATCATATTGTCTTTTTAATATCAATTTCAGTACATCAGAACTTTTGGTTGCTGAGATACAAGTCATCTGGTGGGGTATACCCATTTAATTTTCAAGTTTATCATCACCAATTTCTATTTTTCATTAATATTCATGAAATTGAAAATCAGGTAAGGCTTATATATTACCATAGCATGTATTTGATACTATTTTCAGTGTTCAATGTTTGTGTACAGCCCAGGTAAAAGTGTCAGGTCCAAGTATTAATATAATACCAATCTTAGTAACTTTGTCAATTGTTAATGGAGAAATAGCAACTTAGTAGGTTCACACCGTTCTAACGAATTATATTATGGGTAGAAAATAATGGAAAACTTGTAATTTTATGTCATTCCAACATTTCGCTACCAGGGATATATTGTTTGTTTTGTTTTTGTTTTTTCATTTTGGTGGTCCCGCTGAACAATTTGATATATGTGAGGAATCGATCTACAGTAATCAGGTAGATCTTATATCTATATACCACCCCAGTCTCTTTATTAAGTAGTGACAAATTTTCCATTACTTTCCCTGATTAGTCGATGTTTTGATAAATAGTAATGGATATGTAAATAAGATAATCTTATTCAGGTCAATGTTATTAGCAAATGTGTCAAATGGTATCACTGGTACAAAAGCAATGTGCCACAATAATGTTTTGGGTCTTAAATATTTGGGGTTTTAATGCTTTCCTTTCATTATTGATATTTTATTGATGTTCCATGAATATGCATTAGATTAGTTGCATTAACCAGATGGAAAAACTATATTTAAGCTCTAAACTGAGACCAGGTTAGGGGTCTGGGATTACTAGCAGTGGCAATGATATTGATTTAGTATTTTACACTCAAAACAAAAATACATACAAAATATTGTACATGTATGTCTAACTGTTATGGTATAGAGTTATCTCCCCGATTAACGATATGACGGTACACATTCCGGATACGGCAATAAAAATAACAGAAACGAGGGATGATAATCTTTAGTTTGACATACCTTTTAGCTCTCTGTTGTTATTTCTAGCCGAGGTGCAAGTCATTTTTGTAAATATACTGTTTAGTTTTTTTCCGCCTTTTTCTGCATTTTGTTGTTTTCATTAATATTCATGAAACTAAAATCTCATGATTGTATACCTGATTATTTGTGCAAAAGTTAATTGTCTGAGCATTCATTGGAAAATTACTTTCAAAACCCTATGTCTAACAACAACCCAGGTACATGTGTTTTTGTAGGTATAGTCCTTTAATTTTTGCATGATCTCGGATTTTACTAATATTCATACATATGCAAATGAGACGATTTTCCTACAGGTCCATAACGTGATAGAACTTGTCAAATTATATTAGATCTACTGGTGCAATCAAAATTCGTCACAATGGTGATTTTGGTTTTAATTGATTTACATTTTTATTTTAAATAATATTGAAACATGCTTTGTCATGACATTTTTAATGATTTTATCAATAATCGCGAATATGCAAATTAGATTAATATTTATGAAACTAAAATCTCATGATTGTATACCTGATTATTTGTGCAAAAGTTCATTGTCTGAGCATTCATTGGAAAATTACTTTCAACAACCCAGGTACACGTGTTTTTGTAGGTATAGTCCTTTTATTTTTGCATGATCTCGGATTTTACTAATATTCATACATATGCAAATGAGACGATTTTCCTACAGGTCCATAACATGATAGAACTTGTCAAATTATATTAGATCTACCGGTGCAATCAAAATTCGCCACATTGGTGATTTTGGTTTTAATTGATTTACATTTTTATTTTAAATAATATTGAGACATGCTTTGTCATGACATTTTTAATGATTTTATCAATAATCGTGAATATGCAAATTAGATAATTTTGCAAATTAGATAATTTGCATAACTTACCTGTAAATGAAAGGGGGATGCCTACGCTTTAGAATGAGACCAAGTTTAGTCAACTAGGATAACTAACAGTGGAGATATGGACGATTTACCATTATGCACCCTTTAGAATATTGCATTTTATTAGATTTTAGTACAGAGTTATCTCCCCATTTTACAATATGACGCTACACTTTCCGGACACTACGACAAGCGGCAAATGAAAGAAGAGGTGATAAGCTTTTATTTGAGACTAATTTTAATCTTTCCCTACAAAGGTGCATTTTTCGTTCGATTTAAGCATCGTACAGGATTCATGTACCGCACTAAAAGACACCCTCAAAGCCTCTCTGAAGGATTTCGAAATACCAATGGGGTGCTGGGAAGAGACTGCACAGGAGCGATCAAAGTGGCGAGGTCTCATCAACAAAGGAGCAGCTCTATATGAAAAGAAGAGAATCTGTGAAGCTGAAAGAAAGCGAAGAGAGCGCAAAGCCAAAACAAATGTGCCACCAGCAGACTCTATGACATTGACTTGCTCTACTTGCAACCGACAGTTTAGAGCCAGAATTGGCCTAGTCAGCCATCAAAGAACTCACCAACACACATCAGCACTATTCAAGAAATAATGATGGTCTTTCTCATTAGTGAGAGACGAACTATCATATTATATCACTGTTACTTTCTCTTGTTTGTGCCAGTATGTTGGAGCCCTAAAGGGAAGCAGATGGTAGCAGGTAGAGAGGATGGTACCCTGGTACAATATGACCCTGAACTTAAAGAGAAAAAGAAGTGGGATTACCCCACCATACTCACAGATGACTCATACCAAGGTAATAGATAAAAATTATTCCATAACAGGTCATTCTATATCTATAATGTGAGCCGTGCCATGAGAAAACCGGACTTTTGCCTTTGCAAAAACAAAGGTGCTGATCAGCTGTGTAGTTACTACACAGAAAGTACTGTTACTCTTCTTCTTAAATCTGAAAATTCAAGCTTGTAGCTGTTTTCTGTGACTTCACAGGCAGATTTGGTTGGAAACACCAAAGCCTGCTTTTCTCGCGTTGTGCCTCATATGATATTGATACTTGAAGGCAACAAGCTCTGCTAAATAAAAATCTGTGGTCTATTTTCATAAAAGTTTTCATCTGTTTCTGTTTATCATTATTAGCTCACCTGAGTCAAAGGCTCATGGGGAGCTTATAGTATGGTACTCGAGCTGGCGTCCATCCGTCCGTTCACATTTTCAGACATGTTCTTCTCTGAAATCGCTAGGCCAATCAAAGCCAAATTTTATATAAAGCATCTATAGGAAGTGGGAACCATTGTATATATAAATAATCCAGGTCACATGACGAAGATGGCCGCCATGCCCATATATGGTAAAAACCCTTCAAAAATCTTCTTCTCTGGAACCGGTGGAGTCATTTCAACGAAACTTGGCACTCAAGTACTACAATGTATATATAAATCATGACCCTGTGATGACCTTGACCTATTTCATGGCAAAGTCAACATCGGTCACCTATGCATTTGAATGGGGAAAACTGTTAAAAATGTCATATAATGGAAAAATCGTGCAGGAAATGGGAAATATGACTGAATATAAATGATTCTAAAAAAAAAAAACAGGGACCCCAGGGGTTCATCTGCCCCCGCGCAGGGGCAATATACATGGATACATGTATTTCCATAATATTTAAACCTTTTCTCCTCTGAAACCATTTGGCCAATCAAAGCCAAATTTTATATGAAGCATATGAAGCATTTATTAGTAGGGGGAACAAATGTGTATATAAACTATTGAGGTCACATGGCCATGCTGGACACCCATAAAATTATATGGTAAAAAAACACAACTACTGTTCTTTAGTCCAGTGACTGTATTTCTTGAACTCTTAGGTGAGCGATCGTTGCCCTTGGGCTACTTGTTATAGATAAATTACACTATTTAATATCAAATTTGAGGTAACGAGTGATGAATAACACCTGTGTTTAATATCCTTGAAGCTGCAGCACAGTGATTTCCATTTTTGTATTTTTTTTTACTAAAATTGCCTTTTTACATAAAATGCTTTATAGTGGTTTTGATGATGTATTGTTGTTTATGATTGTTTTGTTTTCAGCTCTGGATGTGGTATGGGTATCCACCTACACATTTCTGGTAGCCTACATATCTAAGGGAGCCGACTGCAGTGATCAGCCTCAGGTTATACTAGTGAACGGAGGGGTAAGTCAATCTAGTCCTTTCATATACACAAAATTGAGCCGCATCATGAGAAAACAGGATTTTGGCCTATGCGAAAAGAAAGGCGCAGATCAGCTTCGCAGTGACTGCGAAGCTGATCAGTGCCTTTGTTTTCGCTACTCGGATAGTACAATATCTCTTTTACTTTTAGCCAAAATTTCAAGCCCCTATCCTGCTTCTGAGACTTTACAGGCCAATTTGTGTTGCACCTGGTCGAAAACCCCGAAGACTGGTTTTCTCACGTCCCGGCTCAATTAGCTCAGCTGCTGTATTTGCATGATCCAGCTGTATTTGAGCTGTGACTGGGTATCTTACCAGACATCGAGGTTATAAAACTGTGTAGCGAAAATAAAGGTGCTGATCAGCTGTGCAGTTACTACACAGCTTATCTCGCCTTTGTTTTCACCTAATGTGGAAATCCGGTTTTCTCGTGACTCGGCTCATTATACCCCCGGCATTTATGCCGACGGGTATATAGTTTTCGCTTTTCTGTTCGTCCGTTTGTATGTTCGTTCGTTAGTTCATTTCTTCGTTCGTAATTCCGGAATGTTCGTAGAATTTATGTCAAAGTTTTGGTTAAAGTTTCTCTAGAGGTGTATATCTCATGAACCAATGGTCAGAAACTATTCATATTTGGACCATAGGTACCCTATAGGGTTTGCTTTGATCCATGAGTTCGGACCCCAGGGTCCATGCCCGGGGGTGGGGCTGGAGGTCAAAATCTAGGTCACCTTTAAAATGTGCTGTTTACAATGTTAATGTTTCTTCTCTTAAGTTCATATCTTAAGGAATGTATTCTTATATAGTTCATAGAAACCCTTAGGGTTTGCTTTCAATGTCACCAAATCCTGGTTACCGTCCCCAGGGGTGGGGCTAGAGGTCAAAATCTAGGACACATTTTTATATGATATATACCATGATAAACTTTCTGTAAGTCTGTTTTCTTGACATCCACTAAGTCTTGCCAGAACGCATTCATAATTCATACTTAGACCATAGGTACCATGTAAGATTCAGACTCTAGGGTCTATGTGTGGGGGGTGGGGCTAGAGGTCAAAATCTAGAACTTCTTTAATAATTGTATTTTCTGTACTTTTTTTTTACTATCATGATAAGAAATCATTCATACTTGCCCCATAGGTACTCTATAAGGTTTGCCTTGTTTCTAATGACACTAGGGTACATGCTGGGGGTGGGGCTAGAGGTCAAAATCTAGGACATCTTAATTTTTTTTTTTTTTTTTTTTTTTTTTTTTTTTTTTTTTAAGAATGACATTCTAATTTCATTTCAATCCAGGACTGAGGACCTGACCCACAATGTCCGCGCTTATGTCCTAGATTGGGTATACACGTCAGCTCTGTATACCGCTCTAAAATAGATATGTCATTCTAAAACTACACTTCCCCATGTTTGTATGTAAAGTACTTTACACTGCTTATTTCTAAAATGTACTTGATGAGGGTGCTGTCTTTCGTTGGTGATGTGAGGTTCAATGTCAGGGGTGAGCATGTGCCGGGTTGTTTAGGTAGGGGGTAGGGAAGGGGGCTTGGTGGTTTCTAAAATGTACTTAATAAGGGTACTGTTTTTCGTTGGTGATGTGAGGTTCAATGTCAGGGGTGAGCATGTGCCGGGTTGCTTAGGTAGGGGGTAGGGAAGGGGGCTTGATGGCTATCAGCCGGGGGTATACTTGCCTCTCAAGGCACTTTTTCTAGTTTATAAATGCTGTGTACCCAGACAATGTTGCCCTATTGGATCAAATTTATGCCTGTTAGTGGCCATAGATGGCCTTTATGTTTCCTTGAATGCAAGCATTTGGTAAGCTTTAGGCAGATTGAGTATATGTGTAGACTTATTTGAGTCAAGGCTTGGCTCTGACACAGAGTGCACTGCCAAAAAACAAACAAAAAAAAAAATTAAAACATATTAAGCCTGTGCATGAGAAAACCAACTATTTAGGTTCCGACCTGGTCTGACACAAACTGACCTGTACAGTCACAGAAGATAGCTAGAGGCTGGAAATTTTGGATTTAGAAAGTAGAGGCATTGTACCATCCATGTAGCGAAACCAAAGACGCAGATCAGCTTCTCGAAGCTGATCTGCGTCTTTGGTTTCGCATATGCAGATTGTTGGTTGGTTTTCTTATGAGGTGATTGATATTAATTTTTGTTTCACATAGTCATACACACGTTTACAGAAAGACACACCAGCTACCTATACGGGGTTCGATGATGTTTGTTATGGCACAGGAGAAGAAAGACAGAGGAAATACTTCTTCAACTTCGTTTTAAGATGGTGAGCTGTTTAAAATGAGCAGATATGGTCTGTAGACTGAGATATGAGGCACCACATGAGAAAACAAACAATTTGCATAGGCTTTGATTTCGCTGTACAGATAGAACAATCCCTCTTCTTCTTAAATCCGAAATTTCAAGCTTCTAGCCTGCTTCTGTTACTGTACAGGCCGGTTTGTGTCAGACCTGGTGGGAACCCAAAGGACATCTATGCTTTAGATTGGGATACTCCCTAATTGACAAATCTGCCACTTTTAAAGACGAAAATGCCTAGTTATATCCCCCGCAAAACGAAGTTTTAGGGGGGTATACTGTTTTCAGTCTGTCCGTAATTCCGTCATTCTGTCAACATTTTGACATCTTTGCTGAATAACTTAAGTAGTTTTTGCCCGATGTTCTTCAAATGTTCAACACACCTGCACCATAAGACAACACATGTGTGGTATGTATTTAGGTGCCAAAGGATCAGTTTTGCAAGAGTTATGAGACTTTTTAAACCTATACATAGAATGTTTGCCATAGTGCTAATAGTGCATACTTTGTGAAATCAACTTCTCCTACAGCTTTCAATATTCTCTTTTGATACTTTGCAGATATGTGCCAGAGATATTGAAGATATGCATGAAGAAGTATTATGCTGAAAAAATGAATTTTGACAAATTTACAGCATTTTGAACTTAGCCAATTTTCGATAATTGCCATATTCAATAATGGTTGGTAGTGTATAGTTTGTGAAATCAACTCCTCCTAGGGCTTTCAGTATTTCTTTTTATTACTTTGTAGACATGTTCCACACATATTGAAGATGTGCATGAAGAATTATAATGCTGAAAAAATAATTTTTGACAAATTTACAGCATTTTTCAACATAGCCATTTTTTGACCATTGCTTATATACAATAATGATTGGTAGTTCATAGTTTGTGAAATCAACTTCTCCTAGGGCTTTCATTATTTCTTTTCAATAATTACAGCATTTTTCAACATAGCCATTTTTTGACCATTGCTTATATACAACAAGTATAAGCTTTTACAAAAAGCTTGGTCTACGCTTCGCATATATAAACTTGAATGTCAAAGAATCTGACCGTACTCCCATTTCATCGTGGTTCATGTGACTGAACAGAAATAACACGCTGCGCGGTCAAAGCATTCATACCTGACAATCGACCGTCACAGTACTGTCGGTTCATTTCATTCCATTGTGACTTGGATAGAATGTAATTGGCTACACGGCAGGTGGGGTGCGGTCAAAGCTTTCAGGCCTGACCATATAGCGTCACAATACCGTCGGTTCGTTTCATTCCATTGTTGCTTAGATAGAATGCAGTGTCATGCACCAGTTCCACGAATTTAACAATTTGCCCCATTTTTGATACCTACTGCACCATTGGTACAAAATAATGTTACCAACCAAAGGGAGGTTTGCCTGGGTGTTTTGGGTGTTTACACGGTCCTTGGCGAAACGACCCGGAATCCTACTTACACGATGGTCAAGCCACTAGACTCAAACGTGCAG
This sequence comes from Rugalucina vietnamica, assembly GCA_964017185.1. Lineage (NCBI taxonomy): Eukaryota > Metazoa > Mollusca > Bivalvia > Lucinida > Lucinidae > Rugalucina > Rugalucina vietnamica. The sequence continues at coordinate 39,026,198 of OZ024870.1, forward strand.
TTGCAGTTGTAGAGAGGTGTACGAGTTGTCTTGTAATTTAATTAAAAGTAGGTCAATCTCAAACTTTAGAGTAGTCTACGCGCTGGCGCGTAGACAATAATGATTGGTAGTTCATAGTTTGTGAAATCAACTCCTCCTAGGGCTTTCAGTATTTCTTTTCAATACTTTGCAGACATGTTCCACACATATTGAAGATGTGCATGAAGAATTATAATGCTGAAAAAATAATTTTTGACAAATTTACAGCATTTTTCAACATAGCCATTTTTTGACCATTGCTTATATACAATAATGATTGGTAGCTCATAGTTTGTGAAATCAACTTCTCCTAGGGCTTTCATTATTTCTTTTCAATACTTTGCAGACATGTTCCACACATATTGAAGATGTGCATGAAGAATTATAATGCTGAAAAAATATTTTTGGACAACTTTACAGCATTTTTTAACATAGCCATTTTTTGATCATTGCTTATACAATAATGGTTGGTAGTGCATATTTTGTGAAATCAACTCCTCCTAGGGCTTTCAGTATTTCTTTTCAATACTTTGCAGATATGTTCCACACATATTGAAGATGTGCATGGAGAATTATAATGCTGAAAAAATAATTTTTGACAAATTTACAGCATTTTTCAACATAGCCATTTTTTGACCATTGCTTATATACAATAATGGTTGGTATTGCACATTTTGTGAAATCAACTCCTCCAAGGGCTTTCAGTATTTCTTTTTGATACTTTGCAGACATGTTCCTCACATATTGAAGATGTGCATGAAGAATTATAATACTGAAAAATTAATTTTTGACAAATTTACAGCATTTTTCAACATAGCCGTTTTTTGACCATTGCTTATATACAATGATGGTTTGTGAAATCAACTCCTCCAAGGGCTTTCAGTATTTCTTTTCAATACTTTGCAGACATGTTCCACACATATTGAAGATGTACATGAATAATTATAATACTGAAAAAATGGTATTTGACAAATTTACATCATTTTTCAACATAGCCATTTCTTGACCATTGCTTATATACAATAATGGTTGGTAGTGCATACTTTGTGAAATCAACTCCTCCTAGGGCTTTCAATGTTTCTTTTAGATTCTTTGTAGATTTGTTCCAGATATATTTTAGATGTGCGTGAATTTCATGCTGAAAATTTAATTTTTGACAAACTTACAGCTTTTATTTAACTTAGCCAATTTTTACCATTTCTCATGATAAACAATGATCATAGTGCATACAAGTGAAATCAACCTCAAGCTTTCAATATATTCTTTTAATATCTTATAGATGTGACTGGCATACTGGGGATGTACATGAAGGATTATAATGCTGAAAAGATATCTTTGACAATTTTTCTGCATGTTTGACTTAGGAAGTTATTGGCCAGCTTCAGATAATTTTGCGGGGGGTATACTGAAAGCCTTGCTTGCAGCCAGTTTCTAGTTCTTTATTATTATTGTGTTCTTGCATATTTTGATTGTCAATGACATAATTTATGTCAATTTTAACATTAGTTTGGGAATTCACATTTCTAAACATTAATTCAAAAGGCACAGATGGAAAGCAAATTTACTTTTGAACCTGCACTGTATCTCTATAAATACATCTACAGAACCTATATACTCACCCTGACACCCGTTTGACAAGAAATACGACCATGAATGTTTACAATTCTACTGTTGATGTCTTTAAAATTGTCAATAACAACTGTGCTCATGGAAAATTTCAGGAAATTATACAATTTCACCTTGCTGACACTGTTCCCCACTAGACCCAGGATGCCACTTTGATATGATGTGTGAATGTGAAAAACACATAAACTGATGAAAGGGCATGCTGGGTCCTGGAGGGGGGGGGGGGGTAGGGCACACACCTAGAAATAAACTATAAGACTGTAAATTAAAGATCGTATGCACTAAGCTAATATTTCTTTCAAAATAAACTTAAAACAAGGATAGCTTTTAAAAAAGCTAGTGTCGCCTGTTTTCTCTGTTATTTAGATCTAGACCACCATCATTTAGTCCTGGATTGCGTAAGAATGGTTATTCAGCTTAACTAACATGTAGATCAACTGTCTAACCTACATCGCGTTTCACTTTTATACCTCGTTCACTCCATTTGTGTCGAGGGGTGTCATGGGACATCAACGGAAATGTTCTGTTGAACATCCTGCCTAATCAAATTACAGAAACCGAAATTATGTGCTCAGGAGACGAAACGCCTTGTAAAACGAATGTGTACACTCATAATTGCTAAATCAAGTCCACCCACAGCAAAGCAAACTCCCCAACAGTGCCAACACCTCCGGTTTGGAGTTTGACAGCAAAGAATACCGAACCAGTTTTAAGACCAAAGATATGATTGGTCGAAATAGATCTAGCCAATCACTTTCTGCCTTTCAATAATCAGTTCCTGTCGGCAAAACGTTGCTGGTTTCCCGCTTAGTCAAATTACATGTAAAATATTTCGAGAACCATACACATTTTCGTATTTGGATTCTGTCGGTTTTCTTCCCTGTTTCTTTGGGAAAATCCTACCGTACATGTCACCTGTTGTGACGGGCGACAATTACAAAACAATAAACAATCAATGTGTGGATATTGTTCAACATTCATATGACAAACAAGCCCATATTTGTTTGCTTGAAAAATGTTGTTGACAAACAAATGCAAATTAGTTCAAAGTCTAATGGTTCATTTTTGCCAAAGATGGGGTGGGTTGTGAAAATATTTAGTTGCATTGTCTGGATTCTGTTAAATCAGCCAAACTTTTTTTGTAAACGAAAGTGTATATATTTATTCTCCTATAAATGTTAAATTCAGCCCCATAGTCATTACATGAAAATTTCGTCCTGACTTTTTACATCTAAGGCATAGACGTCCTTGTTGGTTTTCTCATGCATAGGCTCATAAATTATCAGTATTTGAGCGGCATATTGAAAAATTGTTGTATGCGTGTATCATATTAAAAAGGTGCAAATTAGTTTATGTTAGTGCTGCTTTTAAGAATTTTTTATATCTTTTCATGCGAGTGTATATTGTTAAAAGGTACCAGTAGGCAGTGATCAGGAAAAGGCTCAATCAAAAAGAAATTCCCACTCCAAAAACGGAGGTGGGAAAAACTAAATTGACAATTAGGTACTTATACTTAGAAAACATATTTAAGCCAAGTGAGCAGCAATTTCCCAATAGGCGACCACTCAATTACTGCAAAGTTGATCTGCGGCTTTGTTTTTGCATAGGCAAAAGTCCGGTTTTCTTATGACGCAGCTCATATGAGAGTTCATTTTAAGAATAATTTGACTGGCTTTTACTCTATGTGTTTGATTGTTTTCTAGGGATATGGTATTGTGTGGGTCCAGTAATGCTTCAGAAGTGGGAATTATTGGCAAACACAATGACATGAAGGTACATGTAGTATTATTATACCCAATATACAGTAACTGAAAACCCCTTTAAGCTTTCAGTACATGTTCATACATATAATAGTGAAAATGGGAACATCATGAGCCGCAATGTGAGAAAACCAATAATGTAGTTTCCGAACAGGTCCGACACAACCGAACTGCACAAGCATAGAAGACTGCTAGAGGCTGTAAATTTTAGATTTAGAAAGAAGAGGAATTATACTATCTGTGTTGCGAAAAGAAAGGCGCTGATCAGCTTCGCAGTTACTGCGAAGCTGATCTGCGCCTTTGTTTTCGCATATGCTAAGTGTTGGTTTTCTTGCCATGCGGCTCACATAATGGATTTGCAATGGCTTTGTCGTAGAGTGTCAGACCAAGGGGTCCTGCGTTTGAAGCCCACTGGCACTATATAACTCCATGTAGAACTTCCTTCATGACCAGTGAGCAGTGGTTTCATCCCGACTTGATTGATTCGGATGTTAAACCACAAAACAAATGAGCCTGTGAGCTAGAAAACCAACAATTTGCATTTCCGACCAAATCCGACACAAACCGGCCTGTACAATATCAGGAGCAGGCTAGAACCTTGAAATTATGGATTTCAGATGAAGAGGTATTGCACTATCTATGGAGCAAAAACAGAGGCGCTGATCAGCCGTGCAGATATTGCATGGCTGATCTGCGGCTTTGTTTTCGCATATGCAGATTGTTGGTTTTCTTATGCAGCGGCTCAAATAAAATATGTCCTTTAGTAAACACTGAATGCAAGGAACACATTTTCCAAAATAGGAATGGACAGAGGATATTTACTGAACAAGGAACATAAAAGAAACACATTGGAACTGATAGAGAACAAACTGAAAACTTTTCTGTCCGCTAGGTATCTCTCACACTATCCATTGAACTGTCACATGAGAAAACCAACAATCTGGGTTTCCAACCAGATCCGACTCAAACCATTCTCTACTGGCACAGAATAAAGCTAGAAGCTTGAAAATTTGGATATAAGTAGAAAACAAAGTTGTGGTTCAGCTGTGCAATTACATGTACTACATAGCTGATTTGCATCTTTGTTTTTGCTCATGCAGTTTGTTGATTTTCTGATGTGGCAGCTCAATATATGAGCCGCCTCATGGGAAAACCAACAATCTGCATAGGCGAAAACAAAGACGCAGATCAGCTTCGCGGTAACCGCAAAGCTGATCAGCGCCTTTGTTTTCGCTACTCGGATAGTACAATTCCTCTTCTACTTAAATCCGAAATTACAAGCTTCTAGCTATTTTCTGTGCTTGTACAGTCCGGTTTGTGTCGGACCTGTTCGGAAACCACATTGTTGGTTTTCCCATGAGGCGGCTTATATTATATTATTGACTGAATCGTTGAACCTTTTTCAGACCTCCTGGGAGCACTGGAACCTTGATGATGCATCTAGAGCAGAATGTCCTCTCACTGAGAACTATGTGGACACCTATCCTATGGGCATCACGGTAGACTTTACCTCTCAAACACCCATACCTAAAGGTAAGCTCACTCCTCTCACTGAGAACTATGTGGACACCTATCCTATGGGCATCACGGTAGACTTTACCTCTCAAACACCCATACCTAAAGGTAAGCTCACTCCTCTCACTGAGAACTATGTTGACACCTATCCTATGGGCATCACGGTAGACTTCACCCCTCAAACACCCATACCTAAAGGTAAGCTCACTCCTCTCACTGAGAACTATGTTGACACCTATCCTATGGGCATCACGGTAGACTTCACCTCTCAAACACCCATACCTAAAGGTAAGCTCACTCCTCTCACTGAGAACTATGTTGACACCTATCCTATGGGCATCACGGTAGACTTTACCTCTCAAACACCCATACCTAAAGGTAAGCTCACTCCTCTCACTGAGAACTATGTGGACACCTATCCTATGGGCATGACGGTAGACTTTACCTCTCAAACACCCATACCTAAAGGTAAGCTCACTCCTCTCACTGAGAACTATGTTGACACCTATCCTATGGGCATCACGGTAGACTTTACCTCTCAAACACCCATACCTAAAGGTAAGCTCACTCCTCTCACTGAGAACTATGTTGACACCTATCCTATGGGCATCACGGTAGACTTCACCTCTCAAACACCCATACCTAAAGGTAAGCTCACTCCTCTCACTGAGAACTATGTTGACACCTATCCTATGGGCATCACGGTAGACTTCACCTCTCAAACACCTATACCTAAAGGTAAGCTCACTCCTCTCACTGAGAACTATGTGGACACCTATCCTATGGGCATCACGGTAGACTTTACCTCTCAAACACCCATACCTAAAGGTAAGCTCACTCCTCTCACTGAGAACTATGTGGACACCTATCCTATGGGCATGACGGTAGACTTTACCTCTCAAACACCCATACCTAAAGGTAAGCTCACTCCTCTCACTGAGAACTATGTTGACACCTATCCTATGGGCATCACGGTAGACTTTACCTCTCAAACACCCATACCTAAAGGTAAGCTCACTCCTCTCACTGAGAACTATGTGGACACCTATCCTATGGGTATCACGGTAGACTTCACCTCTCAAACACCCATACCTAAAGGTAAATACACTCATGATTTGATGTTCTGGGCCCAGTTGTTCAAAATTAACGACATCATTAGTTAACGTTTCGTCAAAATTTCAAACATGAATATTACAAATACACTGTTATTTTTTGTTGATAAAATGTGAAAAACCGTTATTTTTTGTTGATAAACAAATGTGAGAATCCTTTGCCATACAATGGATTTTCACATTTTATCAACAAAAAATAACAGTGTATTTGCTTATATAGTTGGAATTTACTTAACAAGTTGAGGTCTTAACGATGATGTTAAGCGAACAAAGTTTTGAACAAGTGGCCCCAGGGGTCATAAGTTTGAATTAAGACTTTAAGATGAGGTCTCTATAACCATAGCTGTTGATTGGTACATACAACACAAACACCACCACTTATACCTCCGACATATGTTAGAAATTCTTATCTCACCCTTGTTATCTCACCCTAGGCTCACCCTGCATTCAAGTGTTCTTTTTTAACATTGGTTGCATGGGACGTCATATAATTTCATCGTTAAGCGCACATGTCACAATGACGTCAAAACGCTTTAATTCAGAATGGTGAATGCCGCGATTGTAGTGTTTTTCTAGCTAATTAGTATGAAAATCAAGCTTCACCGCATTAAGGCATTCAAGAAAAAGAATCCATCATGCCTGTAAGGTACGGATATACAAATGTGCCCCTTGGGTCACATTTTGCCAAACTGTGACCTGAGGGACACATTTGTCTATCCATACCTGACACTTATGTAAGATTCTTATAATCTAGGACAAGCTGTATATCAACCAAATGATACTGTAGAAATTAAATTGAACAAGTTTGTAGCTTTCCTCAACGGCTGTTTGGTCATGTGCAATGTGCAGAATAAATAATTATTATGAAGTATGACATTTTATAGTCCATTGTCCTCTACCGAGGGTTGGACTTGTATGAATTACATTTCGACCAGGTGAGAGTGAGAGCTACCCACCCAGCCCCCTGTTGTTAGTCCTGAGCACAGATGGACTGATCATTCCCTACCACATGATCTACTCACACAAGGACACCCCAGTCATCACGGCACCTAAGGAACAACTCTTAGCTACAGGACTGAGGAAACCAACTGGTGAGTCACTTGAGCCACCGCATGGGAAAACCAACAATCTGCATAGGCGAAAACAAAGGCACAGATCAGCTTCGCAGTAACTGGGAAGCTGATCAGCGCCTTTGTTTTCGCTTCTCGGAAAGTACAATCCTTCTTCTTCTTAAATCCGAAATTTCAAGCTTCTAGCCTGCTTCTGTGCTTGTACAGGCTGGTTTGTGTCGGACCTGTTCGGAAACCACAATGTTGGTTTTTCCACGAGATGGCTCAAATGGATGTTATTATTACAGTTTTCTAAAAAAAAAAAAAAAAAGTCTGTTAATCATAATTAGAAAAAAAATATTTCGAAACATAGAATGTTTATATGTATAGTAATAATAAATGCAAAGCATTTTTCTTATGTTAGATGTGAGTAAGTATTCTGATCTTGTATATATACACCTGGACCTCTTTATAACAAGGATCGTTAAAGCATGATTTGGGATATAACTCAGATCATTGATGGACCCCAAATGGTCATTTTAGACTTATTTTGCTATATTGAAAGATATTGTTGATCGATAGCTGCAATTTAATTTAGAATAAAGCAGAACCAGTAAGGTTAATTTGGTACATGATAGCAATTAGGGGTACATTTGGACCTTCCTGTAGTTTCTTCCCTTTAATGTTTTCCTTACAGTTGGATTACATTTTGCTATATATATCTATACATTTCACTCTCATATAACACGGAATGGATAGCTAACATGGAAATTGGCCTGGACCCCAGCAATAGTGTTATAAAGAGGTTGAGGTGTACTTATGGGTTCTATTGTCCAGTGTTGCTGCTTCAGGCTTTAAGATAAAACTTGAAATGAGGTTTCATTTTCTTAACTAGATTGTTAGCATGACATTCTAGTCAAAATGCCACTCTAGTGAAAGTTTTGCATTAATTTTAGAAGTAACAGTATAATTATAGCCCCGCTTTGAAAAAGTGGGGCTATACTGGATTCACCATGTCCTTCCGTCGTTCCGTCCTTCCGTTATTCCGTTATTCCGTCCAAATTTCATTTCCACTCAATATCTTGAGAACCAGTTTACAGAATCTGACCAAATTTTGGGGCTATACTGGATTCACCATGTCCTTCCGTCGTTCCGTCGTTCCGTCCTTCCGTTATTCCGTTATTCCGTCCAAATTTCATTTCCACTCAATATCTTGAGAACCAGTTTACAGAATCTGACCAAATTTTGTATGTACATTAACATTGACAAGATCTAGCTTGGGATTGTTGACCGTCATTTTTCGCAAAATTTTGACAGAGTTACTGCCCTTGATTGACGTCAGAATTTCGTTTCCGCTCAATATCTTGAGAACGAATTCACAGAATCCGACCAAATTTTGTATGCACATCATCATTGACAAGATCTAGCTTGGGATTGTTACCCGTCATTTTTCGCAAATTTTGACGGAGTTACGGCCCTTGATTGACGTCAGAATTTTGTTTCCGCTCAATATCTTGAGAACGAATTGACAGAATCCGGCCAAATTTTGTGTACACATCAACATTGACAAGATCTAGCTTGGGATTGTTACCCGTCATTTTTTGCAAAATTTTGACGGAGTTACGGCCCTTAATTGACGTCAGAATTTCGTTTCCGCTCAATATCTTGAGAATGAATTGACAGAATCCGACCAAATTTTGTTTGCACATCAACATTGACAAGATCTAGCTTGGGATTGTTACCCGTCATTTTTCGCAAAATTTTGACGGAGTTACGGCCCTTGATTGACGTCAGAATTTCGTTTCCGCTCAATATCTCGAGAACGAATTGACAGAACCCGGCCAAATTTTGTGTACACATCAACATTGACAAGATCTAGCTTGGGATTGTTACCCGTCATTTTTTGCAAAATTTTGACGGAGTTACGGCCCTTTATTGACGTCAGAATTTCGTTTCCGCTCAATATCTTGAGAATGAATTGACAGAATCCGACCAAATTTTGTATGCACATCAACATTGACAAGATCTAGCTTGGGATTGTTACCCGTCATTTTTCGCAAAATTTTGACGGAGTTACGGCCCTTGATTGACGTCAGAATTTCGTTTCCGCTCAATATCTTGAGAACGAATTGACAGAATCCGACCAAATTTTGTATGCCCGTCATCATTGACAAGATCTAGCTTGGGATTGTTACCCGTCATTTTTCACAAAATTTTGACGGAGTTACGGCCCTTGATTGATGTCAGAATTTTGTTTCCGCTCAATATCTCGAGAACAAATTGACAGAATCTGATCAAATTTTGTTTGCACATCAACATTGACAACATCTACCTTGGGATTGTTGCCCGTCATTTTTCGCAAAAATTTTGACGGAGTTAAGGCCCTTGATTGACGTCCTAATTTCGTTTCTGCTCAATATCTCGAGAACCGATGGACAGAATCTGACCAAATTTTGTATGCACATTAACATTGACAAGATCTAGCTTGGGATTGTTGCCTGTCATTTTTCGCAAAATTTTGACGGAGTTATGGCCCTTGATTGACGTCAGAATTTCGTTTCCGCTCAATATCTCGAGAACAAATTGATAGAATCTGACCAAATTTTATATGCACATCAACATTGACATGATCTAGCTTGAGATTGTTGCCTGTCATTTTTCGCAAAATTTGGACGGAGTTATGGCCCTTGGTTGACGTCAGAATTTCGTTTCCGCTCAATATCTGGAGAACAAATTGACAGAATCTGACCAAAATTAATATGCGCATCAACATTGTTAAGATCTAGCTTGGGATTTTTGCCCGTCATTTTTCGCAAAATTTTGACGCAGTTATGGCCCTTGATTGAGGTCAGAATTTTGTTTCCGCTCAATATCTCGAGAACAAATTGATAGAATCTGACCAGATTTTATATGCACATCAACATTGACATGATCTAGCTTGGCAATGTTGCCTGTAACTTTTCGCAAAATTTTGACGGAGTAACAGCTCTTGATTGACGTCAGAATATAGATTCCACTCAATATATTGAGAATGAATTGACAGAATCTGACCAAATTTTGTATGCACATCAACATTGACAAGATCTAGCTTGGGATTGTTGCCTGTCATTTTTTGCAAAATCTTAGAGTTTTGGCCCTTGATTGATGCCAGAATTTTGTTTCTGCTCAATACCTTAAGAACAAATTGTCTGAATCTGACCAATCTTTTTATGTGCATCAACATTAACAAGATCTAACTTGGCATTGTTGCCCGTCATTGTTTGTCTCTCCCTAGCAAAAAGCTCAGAAGCGGGGCTATAGTCAGATCCTCTGACAATTCTAGTTTGAATTAACAATTACTTGTTCGACAAAAATGTGTGCCTTTATTCAGGTCAAGCTTCATCAAACACAGGACAACCTTCAAGCCAGTCAGGGGGCTTGAATCTATTTGGTGCAGGATCAGCTGCTTCCAGCCAATCAGATGCTAAGCCTGCTTTTGGTGCAGGACTAACATTGGCCTCATCTGGATCCAACCAATCAGATGCCAAACCTGCCTTTGGTGTGGGATTAACACCAGCTTCATCTGGAGCCAGCCAATCAGATGCTAAGCCAGCATTTGGTACCGGTTCAACTTCCTTCAGCTTTGCAGCAACTTCGTCAGCCTCCCAGGCAAAGCCGTTTGCATTTGGTGGAGCAAGCAGTTCGGCTCCAACTCCATTCAGCTTTAAGCCTGGAGCAAATGCCACATCTACACCTAAAAGTGCTCCTGCGGTCGCAGCAGGTAATCATAATTCTATATGTTTAAAAGTGTTAATGTTGTGTTATTTAGAAGCTTTTTTACTGACATTTTGAAAATTTTCTCCTATAAAAAATCCAGCTTTTCATTTTCGAAATTGATGGCAAAAACCCTTCAAACAGCAGCATCTGATCAAAAAAATTACCTAGTCACTATGGATCAGTTTAGAAGAACATACAATATCCTTTTATAAATTCCCTGACTTGTTTGACTGGCAGATGTAATGTTTGTATGAGTTAATTATAGTTAATTGTTCATTGTTTCATAGTTGTCCTGTTGTAGTTTTGTATTCTGTTGGTTTTGTATTGTACCAGATTTATCAACTTCAAAGCCATCAGCTCCTCCCAATGTAAACCTCTTCAAATCAGCTGATACTGCAAAATCTTCAACAGCCACCGATTCAGGAGCTTTCAAATTTGGACAGTCTACAACTGCCTCAGCTCCAAAACCTTTTGCATTTGGGACATCCTCTTCAAGCGCACTACCAAGTTTTACCCCTTCGGCTACAAGTGCAGCTCCGAGTTTTACCCCTTCAGCTACAAGTTCAACCCTGAGTTTCACACCTACAGCACCGACAACAACTAAAACCTCAGTCTTTGGATCCCAGCCCACTGCCACTACAGCAATGGGTTTTGGCATTTCTACATCAACAAGCCAGAAACCATTCAATTTCACAACAACTTCAGCTGCACTGGCGAGTACAGCATCGAAACCAGCAACATCCACCTTTACAGGACTGGGAACTTCTACTGCTAAGTCTGGGACTGCTTCACCACTGACACTTGGGTCATCGACAGCTCAGTCAGCAACTGGACCACAGAAACCTGCTCCTACTGGTTTTGCACAGCCTGTTGGGTCATCGGTGGCAGCAAGTGGGGTTACCAAGGTGTCAGGTTTTGGTATTTCTACTAGTGCTACTGGGACAGCCAGTGGATTTAAGACAACAGAAGCTAGCAAGCCCAGATTTAGTGGAATGGGCACTGTAGGCACAGGTAAATCTGTCTGGATGAACATTGTAATTGTTTTATTGGCCGGGACAAAAACAAATGATTATTTGAAAACCACATCCAATTAATTACAGATTGTACTATGAAGAGCTATTCTCACATACAATGAATTAGAAGATCTTTTAGTCAAAATCATTACATGAGCAAACGGACATGGTTTAGCATTTTTAGCTCACGTTACAAGGTGAGCTTATAGGATGGCCATGATCGGGCGTCCATCCGTCGTCTATCCATCCGTCGTCGTTGTCCACCATTTTCAAAGATCTTCTCCTCTGAAACCGCTTGGCCAATCAAAGTCAAATTTTATATGAAGCATCAATTGGAAGGGGGAACCAATGTGTATATAAATAATCCAGGTCACATGACCAAGATGGCTGCCATGCCCATATATGGTAAAAACCTTTAAAAATCTTCTTCTCCAGAACCCAAAGGCCTAGGATCTTGAAACTTGGCATGTAGCATAAGGGAGTCAAGGTCCACAATGTGTATATAAATCATGACCCTGTGATGACCTTGACCTATTTCACGGCAAGGTCAACATATAGGTTGCCAATGCATTTGAATGGGGAAATCTTTTAAAATGTCATTTAAAGTGAAAGTCTTGCAGGAAATGGGCAGTAGGACTGAATATTAATGATTCTGAAAAAAAAATGGACCCCAGGGGCTCATATGCCCCCACCCCGGGGCAATATACATGTATATCTCCATAATATTCAAACATTTTCCTTTCTGAAACCAATTGGCCAATCAAAGCCAAATTTTATGTGAAGCATTTATAGGATGGGGTAATCAATGTCTGTATAAATAATCCAGGTCACATGACCAAGATGGCCGCCATGCCCATATATGGTAAAAACCCTTCAAAAATCTTCTTCTCCGGAACCGGTTGACTGATTTCAACGAAACTTGGCATGAAGTATCGATGACTCAAGTACTACAATGTGTATGTAAATCATGGCCCTGTGATGACCTTGACCTATTTTACGGCAAGGTCAACATAGGCCCCCAATGCATTTGAATGGGAAAAACTTTTGAAATGTCATTTAAAGTGAAAATCTTGCTGGAAATGCACAGTAAGACTGAATATTAATGATTCTGAAAAAGATTGGTCCCCAGGAGCTCATATGCCCCCACCCTGTGGCAGTATACATGTTTATTTCCATAATATTCAAACATCTCCTCTGAAACCACTTGGCCAAACAAAGCCAAATTTTATGTGAAGCATCTATAGGTTGGGGTAACCAATGTGTATACGAGGGGTGATCGGAAAGTACGTATAAAAATACTGTAAAATAAGTTTGCGTCAACCGATTAATATGAAATTTAGTATGAATAAACATTGATCCTTTTGTAATTAAATGCAATTGTCATTTTAAAATAATGACGTCAGACGTCCATGCACGAGACAGCGTAATGACGTCACTTCACGTGACCCGGCACACCTATACCCCTGAGTGGACTTTGTTAGTGTATCTGGGGGGTTTGGGTAAATTGGTCGACAATTTTTAATGGAAAATAATTTTCTATCATTAATTGACAATTTTTCAAGAACATATGACATTCTGATGCTTTATCTACTAATATGGTGAAATTTAATTCAATAGGTTTGCGTAAAATATGCAAGATTGTTGATTTCATTTTGTAAACTTGAATTCAATACCTTGTTTTCTGGACTACGTTTAACGAAATGATAAAAGACTGGAATAAACTATAACTAGTAGAGACAATGTCAAGAATAGATATGTTTCGAGCGTGCAGTAAGTATACACTTTTTAAAAAATGACTTCCCGAAAATGCAACATTTTCGAAAATCTTAACATTTTTGTCTATTTGAAACAGTCGGTATTTGCAAGACTCTACAGACAAATCCATTCGACAAACATCCTCGTAACTTTACAAACATAAGCCTTGTACATTGCAGTTAATAAGTATTAAATAAAATGTGGGCATACGCAATCAAAACGGGTGTTATAATACTTTGAACTAACAAGTGTTTTGAAATAAGAATAAAACTTCGACGTTACGTTGCGCCGCATAACGTTAGGCGGTGTTTCCATAATGACAGCTGCAATGCACATGTGCATATTATGCATGCGTAATTGCAATGGAATAACTGCATATATATTGCTGCATTATTTGATGAAATTTCATTTCGAAATACCAAAAGATAAGGAATTGACAACATTTTTATACGAACTTTCCGATCACCCCACGTATAAATAATCCAGGTCACATGACCAAGATGGCCGCCATGCCCATATATGGTAAAAACCCTTCAAAAATCTTCTCCTCCGGAACCGGTGGACTGATTTCAAAGAAGCTTGGCATGAAGCATTGATGGCTAAAGTACTACAATGTGTATATAAATCATGACCCTGTGGTGACCTTGACCTATTTGACGACAAGATCAACATGTTTCCAATGCATTTGAATGGGGAAAACTGTTAAAATGTCATTTAAAGGGAATAAATAAAATAGAAATTGGCAAATGGACAGAATATTGATTATTCTGAAAACATATGGCCCAAGGGCTTCATCTGCCCCTGCACTGGGGCTAAATACCATAATATTCAAACTTGTTTATTAGCTCACCTGAGCCGAAGGCTCACAGGTGAGCTTATAGGATAGGCAGGCATCCGTCGTCCGTCGTCGTCCGTCCACAATTTCAAAGAAGAATATTTCTGAAGCTAGTAGGCCGATCTTGATCAAATTTAATGTGAACCATAATTGGGTTGGGGGATTGATGGCATTAGGTTTTGGAGCAGTTTGTATCAAACTTGTGGTTTCCATGGCAACAGATAGGTCCCATAGACTTACAATGGGAAAAACTAAAAAAATCTTCTTCTCTGAAACCACTAGGCCCACAGCTTTGATATTTGGTATGCAGCAATGGGTAATGGTCCTCTACATAAATTGTGCCATTCATGCCCCTGGGGTCAAATTTGGCCAGGCCCCGGGGGGTCGATAGTCTCCATAGACTTACTATGGAAAAAAAAATTAAAAAATCTTCTTCTCTGAAATCACAGGGCCCACAGCTTTGATATTTGGTATGTGGCAATGGCTAATGGTCCTCTACATAAATTGTGCCAGCCATGCCCCTGGGGTCAAATTTGGCCACGCCCCGGGGATGGATAGTTTCCATAGACTTACAATTGGAAAAACTAAAAAAATCTTCTTCTCTGAAACCACTAGGCCCACAGCTTTGATATTTGGTATGTAGCAATGGCTAATGGTCCTCTACATAAATTGTGCCATTCATGCCCCTGGGGTCAAGTTTGGCCACGCCCCGGGGGTTGATAGTCTCCATAGACTTACTATGGGAAAAAATTAAAAAATCTTCTTCTCTGAAACCACAGGGCCCACAGCTTTGATATTTTGTATGTGGCAATGGCTAATGGTCCTCTACATAAATTGTGCCAATCATGCCCCTGGGGTCAAATTTGGCCTCGCCCCGGGGGTCGATAGTCTCCATAGACCTACGATAGGAAAAAAACTAAAAACATCTTCTTGTCTGAAACCACTAGGCCAACAGCTTTGATATTTGGTATGTAGCAATGGCTAATGGTCCTCTACATAAATTGTGCCATTCATGCCCCTGGGGTCAAATTTGGCCACGCCCCGGGGGTTGATAGTCTCCATAGACTTACTATGGGAAAAAATTAAAAAATCTTCTTCTCTGAAACCACAGGGCCCACAGCTTTGATATTTTGTATGTGGCAATGGCTAATGGTCCTCTACATAAATTGTGCCAATCATGTTCCCAGGGTCAAATTTGGCCACGCCCCGGGGGTCGATAGTCTCCATAGACCTACAATAGGAAAAACTAAAAAAATCTTCTTCTCTGAAACCACTAGGCCCACAGCTTTGATATTTGGTATGTAGCAATGGCTAATGGTCCTCTACATAAATTATGTCATTCATGTCCCTGGGGTCAAATTTGGCCACGCCCCGGGGGTCGATAGTCTCAATAGACTTGCTATGGGAAAAAAAATCAAAAATCTTCTTCTCTGAAACCACAGGGCACACAGCTTTGATATTTTGTATGTGGCAATGGCTAATGGTCCTCTACATAAATTGTGCCAGCCATGCCCCTGGGGTCAAATTTGGCCACGCCCCGGGGGTAGATAGTCTCCATAGACTTACAATGGGAAAAACTTAAAAAATCTTCTTCTCTGAAACCAAAAGGCCCAGAGCTTCTATATTTTGTATGTACATGTAGCAATGTTTGGAAGTCCCCATTATAAATTGTGCCAGTCATGCCCCTGGGTCAAAATTGGCCATGCCCCGGGGGTCAATAGTGTCCATGCATAGACTTTCATTGGTCGATTCTCAATTAATTTAAATCTCATGAGCTTACAATGTGATAATCTCTCAGGTGAGCTACAGGACCAATGGTCCTCTAGCTGGCATATGTAGCAGATCTCAGGTGAGCGTTTACAGGACCGTTGGTCCTCTGGTCTTGAATATTCAGTTTAATATTTTGTGCCTTAGCATTAGATATACTAAATTCTGTCTGTGAATCCAAGTCTAAATAAGTGATCAGAACCAGTTGATGTAGTCGTTTTCTTCTCGTTGCCTTTATCCCAGGCATACAGTAATATGATCCTCATCATGAGAAAACCGGATTTTTGCCTATGTGAGAACAAAGGCGCAGATCAGCTTCGCAGTTACTGCGAAGCTGATCAGCGCCTTTGTTTTGGCTACAGGGATAGTACAATTCCTCTTCGTCTTAAATCCAAAATTTCCAGCCTCTAGCTTGCTTCTGTGACTGTACAGGCTGGTTTGTTTCAGACCTGGTTGGAAACCCGGTAGACTGGTTTTCTCACGTCACGGTTCATATTGTGTTTGTTTTACAGCTGCTGCCCCACCCCCACCACCATACACAGCTCCAAAGAAAATTGAGACAGCTGTAACAGCTCAACCTAGTATGTACAGTTACCATTTGAGCCTGTGCATGAGGAAACCAACAATTTGGGTTCTGACCCGGTCTGACACATACTGGCCTGTACAGTCACAGAAGATGATTAGAGGCTTGAAATTTTGGATTTAGAAAGTAGAGGAAATGCACTATATGTGTAGCGAAAACAAAGGCGCTGATCAGCTTCGCGGTTACCGCGAAGCTGATCTGCACCTTTGTTTTCGCATATGCAGATTGTTGGTTTTCCCATGCGGCGGCTCATTACAGTATTTTGGTTACTATGATCAACAGTTACAGGATCTCATGCATTTTGTTTTCCTACATTTGTCTCTTCTCCAGAAACTTTTTCATACATGAAACAATTTGTGGATTCCCATAAAGTCATCCATTTTAATTTGTAATCACATCATAAATAAGGAGAAAGTGAAGGAAGATTTCACTTCATTTCAAATATCTTCCTTTGAACGAAAGCCATGGCTTATGAGCACCCATCATAGCATTCTCTGTACTTCAGCCATCAGATATTTCTTCTTTTGGCAGCTCTGATTGTTTTTGTAGTGATCGGCTGCCTGACCTGCAAACAATATCCATGATATTATTTGTTTGTATACTGTAGGAGCACCATCACCAGTACAAGCTCCGCCCACTGCAGCACAAGCTCCGCCCACTGCTCAAGAAGCCTCGGTGACAGCCTCTGTTGACCACTCATTCTCAAGGAGTATCGCAGAAGAGGTAGGTGCTTTGCTTTGTCTACCCATTAATATTTACTGAGGCTTAACACATTTTTTTTGAACTCGAACGTTTTGTTTAAAACGGTGTGTCTAAGGATTCAGTGTGCTTCTGAGAGTCTCGGCAAATGTTAATGTATTAAAATAAGCATGTGTGATTGTTATTTTTAAATTTTCACAACTATCCAAGTCAGAATCTCGTAGAAAATAACATTAACAATGTAAGAACTCACTGAAAATAGTTGAAATTATTGATAGCCCGTCATTTTGTATTTTTGAAAACATTGCTGTCACATGGCAATGACCAATGACGCAATCATCAATGGATTAAATGAAAAAACAACAAAAAACAAAACAAAGCAACAACAAAAAAAAAACATAAAAAAAAAACAAAAAAAAAAAAAAAAAAAAAAAAAAACAAGTTCAATGGCACATGAATTTCATTGAAAATGGGTGTTGTTGTTTGAAGATAGCTTCCGGTCTAATTGACGATGTTTACAAACTGCTAAGTGCATAGATAAATAATATTTAAATAATAATATTTATACATTAATTGCCATAGTGAATACCTATATTTCGCGCTTTAGTTATGTTACTGCATGCCTTCTTGTATCAGATTATATTTGTAACCAATGTTATAAGTTTGTTCCATACTTCTTCAGTCTTTAAGTGAGGTAGAAATACATGTATATATTTCAGATAGAGCATTTCCAGAAAGAACTCCAGGATCTGAAGTCTCGGTCCTCTGGTAGTAAGATTGTTGTTGGAGAGAAAGAGGAATCTTATCAACTGAAGAGACAGACAGAAAATTTAGCAGACTTCTGGAGAGATATCAGAACAACCACCAAGGTTTATATCTACAAATCATTTTCATTACTATTAAATAAGATAAATTGTTTGTCCGTTTTTTGAGATTTTTGTTTTCAGTTCAGACAGAAAGGTTGTACATGAAAGCTTTGTATGGATAGTATTTGCCTCTGCTTGTTAGATACCAATGTTTGCTCATATTTTGAATGGAATTGGTTGTCAACCTGCATACATTTAGAAAGATGTGTCAGGGTTTCAAAACTGACAAAACAATGTATGTCATGATGCACTTTTAAGACATTGAATAAGATAGAATATTACAATGTTGTTTGCTGGCAAGTGCACATGTCATTTGTCATAAAAAGACATTACGAGCTTACAAGAAGTGAAAACAAATTTAGATCATTCTATTATAAAATACAGATAAATTCAGACAAAAGTGATTGAAATAGACATTTTTTTGACAGGAGCAAAGCAAGGAAGTGCAGGAACAGCGTAGCCTGTGTTTGGACATGTTTGCCATGGCCGAGGAGTGTCGTGCCCGGGAACAACTCAACTCTGACCCCAAGTACTCCCACCTGTTGAAGATGCAGGCCCTGGACCCGGGAAGCCTAGACAAGCTCCAACAGTTACAGCTACAGTACCAGGTGTTAGACCAGGGGGTCAGGGATGTTGATTTGATACTGGACACTCAGTGGGAGGAGTACCAACAAAGGAAGAAAAATAAAACTAACAGGTTAGTAGGTCAGTCCAATGCCCTGGACCTAGGGAGCCTAGACAAGCTCCAACAGCTACAGCTACAGTACCAGGTGTTAGACCTAGACCAGGGGGTCAGGGATGTTGATTTGATACTAGACACTCAGTGGGAGGAGTACCAACAAAGGAAGAAAAATAAAACTAACAGGTTAGTATGTCAGTCCAATGTCCTGGACCCCGGTGGCCTAGACAAGCTCCAACAGTTACAGCTACAGTACCAGGTGTTAGACCAGGGGGTCAGGGATGTTGATTTGATACTAGACACTCAGTGGGAGGAGTACCAACAAACTAACAGGTTAGTATGTCAGTCCAATGTCCTGGACCCCGGTAGCCTAGACAAGCTCCAACAGTTACAGCTACAGTACCAGGTGTTAGACCAGGGGGTCAGGGATGTTGATTTGATACTGGACACTCATTGGGAGGAGTACCAACAAAGGAAGAAAAATAAAACTAACAGGTAAGCTTGTCAGTGCAATGCCCTGGACCCTGGTAGCCTAGACAAGCTCCAACAGCTACAGTACCAGGTGTTAGACCAGGGGGTCAGGGATGTTGATTTGATACTGGACACCCAGTGGGAGGAGTACCAACAAAGGAAGAAAAATAAAACTAACAGGTTAGTATGTCAGTAATGAACATATTCAATGTAATCAAAATAATTTGGATTTCCTAGAACCTGGCACACTTCTGCCATAAGAGGGTCCAGATCACATTGAATGTTTAGCATAGCATCATCAGCAATGATTCAGATGACTTCGGTGTTCTGTTAAAATTATACCCATAGAAATTAATTTCTGTATATGAGTATTCCATAGGTTAGTTTTAGGTTATGATATATAGAGCCACGAGGTGAGAAAACAGGTCTTCGGGGTTTCCGACCAGGTTTGACACAAACCGGTTTGTGCAGCCACAGAAGATGACTACAAGCTTTAAATTTCGGATAGCGAAAACAAAGGCGCTGATCAGCTACTGCACAGCTGATCTGCGGCTTTGTTCTCGCATATGCTAAAATCCTGTTTTCTCGTGACACGGCTCAGTTAATTGCTGTACTTTCATTTATTCCAGAGTGCAAAGACCCACCAATGATGCTATATACAGGATTGTGAAATCAAACCAAAATATAATTCACTCTCAGAAGTCAAAGCTTAAAGAGCTGGAAGCCAGCCTGAAGCAGCTGAAACTTGTGAACCAGACGTCGTCATGGCAACCAAGGCCCAGCGCTAGTATCTATGATAAACAGGATGAGTAAGTTGAGTCGTCTCATGAGAAAACCAACAATGTGGTTTCCAAACAGGTCCAACACAAATCCGGCTGTACAGTCACAGAAGCTGGCTAGAGGCTTGAAAATTTGGATATAAGAAGAAGAGGAAGTGTACTATCTGTGTATAATTCACTCTCAGAAGTCAAAGCTTAAAAACTTGTGAACCAGACGTCGTCATGGCAACTAAGACCTAGTGCTAGTATCTATGATAAACAGGATGAGTAAGTTGAGCCGCCTCGTGAGAAAACCAGCGATGTGGTTTCCAAACAGGTCCAACACAAATGCAGCCCATTGGTGCCATGAGTAAGAGACGGGCTGCTTGTGCCTCCAGGCAAAGCTTATAACCAATTGAGCAACCACTTGATTACTGGCCAAGGGCATAGAAAGTCTGAGCCTATCCAGGAAAAGTGGTTTAGTCAAATAACCCTTACATATTCCTTAGTTAGTTGTTTACTTTGGTGGTTATATATAAAAGCGCAGTTTATATGTCGTCCCAATGTTTTATAGAAGTCACATGAAAATGAACAACATCCTGACATGACCATAGCTGTTGACTGGGATGTAAAGCATCATATCCAACATGTGAAACTTTGAGCTTTGTCATTGATGTTTCATACCTTTTTATTCCAGGCAGACAGAGTTATCTACCTTAGCTGACTCACTGGTAAACCCTGATGCGCGACAGCAAAGGCAACAATCAGCTTCTATGACATCAGTGAATCGTTCCCTAAACACGAGCAATGTCAACCAAAGCAAACTTGCCAAGTTACGAGACCATCTGTACAAAAGACATGTCCCTGTAGTGAAATCCACTAAACCAGGTATATTGCACATACTGATACATCCTTTTGGTTCTTTTGCCTTTGCACTGGAAAACAAAGGCACAGATCAGCTGTGTAGTAATTGCACAGCTGATCAGTACATTTATTTTCGCTACACAGATCTAACCTTCTTCTGGCACTGTACAGGCCAGTTTGTGTTGGACAGGGTCGGAAATCCCAAAGACCGGTTTTCTCACTTCGTGGCTGTTATAATTCCAAAGAGACTTGGATGCAAGAGATGGAATGTTCAAAATCTGACTGAATTGTAGTGAACTGAAGCTTACTGCTACCATTTCTTTTGGCAAAACATAGTAGCTGCCGCACCAGAAAACGAACAATCTGCATATGAAAAAACAAAGATGTAGATCAGCTGTGCAGTAACTGCACAGCTGATCAGCACCTTTGTTTTTGCTACATGGATAGTACAATCCCTCATCTTAAATCCAAAATTTCAAGCCTCTAGCCTGCTTCTGTGACTGTACAGGCTGGTTTGTGTCGGACCGGGTCCGAAACTAAATTGTTGGTTTTGTCACGTGAAGGCTCATATTTATTTCCCATAGCACTGGTCTAGTACCCAGGAAAGGTTCGTGTTGACATGACATAAAAATTGATTTTCAAGAACAATACAAACACAGTATTAATTCTATTTTCAGAGAATCTTTCCATGTCTCGACTGTTGATACCAGAGGAGCTCCAACAACCCAGAGCTGGAACACAACAAACACAGGGTTTGTTTCTCATGCATGTCTACTTTATTTTATTGACACTCTTTCCTGAGAAATATCAAACAGTTCCGTATATGAAAACAAACGCAGAGATCTTTTGTGAATTAATCATACAGCCGATTATATAAATTCTTCCTTTTATGATCTGAAATTTAAAGTTTTTATCTATATTCTATGGTGCATCCTCTTTTTGAGTCTCATCTTTTATCCTTTCTCTGACTTTTATTCAATTTCTGTGTGAATACTGATTTGCATGGCTCAAAATTTAATATTTCCTGTCAAAAGCTTTGTGTACAACCACAAGCTTTTTAAAGGAATAGGTTTATAAACATTATCCTTCATTTCAAAAGAAAGATATCAGCGTAACAAACATTTTGACACCACATTTATTAAAATCGGTTAAGTGGTTTTGAAGATATGAAAGTTTTAAGATTCAACAATGGCCGCCTATGGTGGCCGCCATTTTGTTTAGCTAGTCACGTGACCAAAAAGGAAAAATGCTTATTTACAGTAGTAGACTTATTTTTTACATTTGAAAACAGATCAGTAGGATTCTATTAAGTGAATGAAAAGTATTTCAACAACTTTCTTTCTTTGATATGCATTCCATGATTGTGAGGGAGTGACGTCATACCCTCACAGCCTTGTTCTGGATTTACGCCATCAAAATTTTCAAACCGCTATAATTTTCGTGTACCTTGGTTGATTTTCATGAAATTTGATGCAAACTGTTCAGCTACATAAAGGCTTTCATACAACGCACACACAATAGTTTGTGGGCCTATTCCTTTAAATAGTGATGCACATTAGATCAGTCTAAGCTGTGAAATATGAGCCGTGACGCGATAAAAACCGGTCTACGGGGTTTCCGACCAGGCCTGACACAAACAGACCTGTACAGTCACAGAAGCAGGCTAGAGGCTAGTAATTTTGGCTATAAGTAGAAAAGGAATTGTACCATCCAAGCAGCGAAAACAAAGGCGCTGATCATATGCGAAAACAAAGGCGCAGATCAGCTGTTCAGTAACTGCACAGCTGATCTGCGCCTTTGTTTTTGCATAGGCAAAAGTCTGGTTTTCTCACATCATGTTTTTGATGACCATAACTCACAGAGTTAAAGCTGTTTTTAATGTAAATGTGCATTTTGTATTGTTTTACAGATACAGTATTGAAGGCACAAGTCAGTCAAGCCCCACCACCAGCAACGAGTATGTCAGGAAACTTTGTTGGTATGCAGCGGAGAAGCAGCCCGATCTTTAAGCAAGACAACTCTTTCACTGGCTACAATTTGAACAAGCCTAAGGAGCCAGGTTTTACCCTCAGTCAGCAGAAGGCTCCAGGTTTTACCGTCAGTGCTGCTCCAACTTTCCCTGGTACCACCACAGTAGAAAGCAAAGGGAAAGGATTGAGCAACCTTCTGACCTCAAACTTGCCATCTAATGCATTGCTGAGCAATAGGCCATTGACAGATCCCAGTGTTCCTAAATGGACAGGTAAATCCCTTTTTTGAGGAGGTGGGTTTTTAGCTCACCTGAGCCGTTAGGCTCACAAGGTGAGCTTATAGGATGGCCATGATCCAGCGTCTGTCCGTCATCCGTCTGTCATCCGTTGTCGTCCACCATTTTCAAAGATCTTCTTCTCTGAAACCGCTTGGCCGATCAAAGCCAAATTTTATATGAAGCATCTATGGGAAGGGGGAACCAATGTGTTTATAAATAATCCAGGTCACATGACCAAGATGGCCACCACGCCCATATATGGTAAAAACCCTTCAAAATTCTTCTTCTCCGGAACCACTGGACTGATTTCAACGAAACATGGCATGAAGCATTGGGGACTAGAGTACTACAATGTGTTTATAAATTATTACCTTTGGATGACCTTGACCTATTTTATGGCAAGGTCAACATAGGTCGCCCATGCATTTGAATGGGGAAAATTGTTAAAATGTCATTTGAAAGGAAAAAGTTGCAGATAATGGGCAAATGGACTGAAGATATGTGATTCTGAAAAAAAAATTGACCCCAGGGGTTGTTCTGCCCCCACCCCGGGGCAATATACATGTATATTACAATAATATTCAAAGATCTTCTTCTCTGAAACCCCTTGGCCAATCAAAGCCAAATTTTATAGGAAGCATCTATGGGAAGTGTGAATCAATATGTTTATAAATAATCCAGGTCACATGATCAAGATGGCGGCCATGCCCATATATGGTAAAAACCCTTTAGAATTCTTCTTCTCCGGAACCACTGGACAGATTTCAACGAAACTTGGCATGAAGCATTGGGGACTAGAGTACTACAATGTGTTGATAAATTATTACCTTTGGATGACCTTTACCTTTTTTACGGCAAGGTCAACATAGGTCGCCCATGCATTTGAATGGGGAAAATTGTTAAAATGTCATTTGAGAGGAAAAACTTACAGGAAATGGGCAAATGGACTGAAGATATGTGATTCTGAAAAAAATTGGATCCCAGGGGTTGTTCTGCCCCCACCCCAGGGCAATATACTTGTATATTACAATAATATTCAAAGATCTTCTTCTTTGAAACCACCTGGCCAATCAAAGCCAAATTTTATATGAAGCATCTATAGGAAAGGGGAACCATTGTGTATTTAAATAATTCAGGTCACATGACCATGATGGCCGTCATGCCCATATATGGTAAAACTCTTCAAAAATCTTTTTCTCTGGAACTGGTTTACCAATTTCAAAGAAACTTTCAAAGAAGCACCGATGACTCAAGTACTACAATGTATATTTAAATCATGACCCTATGATGACCTTGACCTATTTTAAGGTCAACATGGGTTGCCTATGTATTTGAATGGGTTGATCTGTTAAAATGTCATTTGAAGGGAAAAACTTGTAGGATATTGGCAAATGGACAGGATATTGATTATCCTGAAAAAAAAAGGTCTCAGGGCTTCATCTGCCCCTATACTGGGACTGTTTTCTATAATATTCAAACATGTTTATTGGTATATACAGCAGATCGCAGGTGAGCGTTTACAGGACCATTGGTCCTCTGGTTCTTCATGTTTCTACATCTAAAAAGTATCTCACTGGCATGCGAATTTCTCGCGACTGTTTTGCGAATTTTGTTGCAGACTTTAGCATGACATTCATGCGAGTGTCGCACGAGTGTCATGAGAATTTTCATGTGTCGCGAACTAGTCTCGAACTGGTCACAAAGGTTTTGAACATGTTTAAAAATTTTATGCGATTTTTTTTGCCAAAATATTTTGCAAGACTGTCACCTGACTGTCGTGCGATGTTCGTGCGAGTGTTTCGAACCTGCCGCGAAATTTTGGCGAATTTGCAATGCGAATTTTTCGCGACACTCGTACGATTATTATTAAGTGAAAAGTATAAAGTTATTATAAAGTGAATAACTACCCAGTGACCAAAAATAAACAGCTTTATCAGGCTTGGACTGTAAACAGCTGATATGGCTCGCTGAAAGCTTGCCATTTCATCTGTTTACTAATCCTAGCCTGATAAATTGGTTTATTTTTGGTCACGGGGTAGTTATTTACTTTAAATATTTTCTGCACTGAAATAACACTATGAATATGTGTGTCTTTTTACTTCCTGCCCATATTAATTATTGTATTTAATAGGAACCATACAGGGTACCAGCATAGCCGGGGTACCATCTGTGGTTTCAGGGAAGATCACTCTAGAGGCACAGCCTAAAATATGTATGTATTCTGTTAGATTTTAGATTTTATTCTGTTTAATTATTTGCCTGACTATAGGGCTTTAGATTTCCTCATCCCAGTGATAAGGATTTTAATTAGACATGTGTAGGGATTTTGCTTTTGGCTTGTTTGGGTCCAACAGAATTTTAAGCCGACATAACAGCTTGGAATTTTAGGGATTTTGTGTTCAATAATTTACTTGCTTTCAAACCTTATTGCAAAATCCTTTTCAAGACCACCTTTAGCTTTTTCTAAATAGTAGTAAAATGATTACATATACTATGTCTTACATTCACATAATTATACCCCCGGCATTTATGCCGACGGGTATATAGTTTTCGCTTTTCCGTTCGTCCGTTCGTATGTTCGTTCGTTCGTTCGTTCGTTCGTTCGTTAGTTCGTTCGTTATTCCGGAACGTTTGTGGAATTTATGTCAAAGTTTTTGTTAAAGTTTCTCTGGTGGTGTATATCTCATGAACTAATGATCATAAACCATTCATATTTTAACCATAGGTACCCTATAGGGTTTGCTTTGTTTCTGTGAGTTTGGACCCTGGGTCCATGCCCGGGGGTGGGGCTAGAGGTCAAAATCTAGGTCACCTTTACTTTGGGTCAAAGTTTTGGTTTAAGTTTCACTGGTGGTGTATATCTCATGAACCAATGATCAGAAACCAATCATATTTTAACCATAGGTACCCTATAGGGTTTGCTTTGTTTCTGTCAGTTCGGACCTTTGGTCCATGCCCGGGGGTGGGGCTAGAGGTTAAAATCTAGGTCACCTTGAAAATGTGCTATTTACATAGTGTTTTTTCATCTCTAAGTTCATATCTTAACAAATACTTATAGGAATGTATTCCTGTTTGGATCATAGATACCCTTTAGGGTTGAATTAAATTCCATGGCACCAAACTCTAGGGGTGGGGCTCGAGGTCAAAATCTAGGACACATAAAATACAGTAGTTACCAAGATTAATATTCTGTGTGTCTATATCTTGACAACCATGTATTAGAAAGTGTTCATGCTTACAACACAACATAGGTACCACATAAGGGCTAGCCCACTGGTCCATGCATGGGGTGGGGGTGGGACCTGAGGTCAAGATCTAGGACTTTTTTTTTTTTTTTTTTTTTTTTTAAGAATGGCATTCTACTTTCATTTCAATCTAGGACTGAGGACCTGACCCAAAATGTCCGCGCTTATGTCCTAGATTGGGTATACACGTCAGCTCTGTATACCACTCTAAAATAAATATGTCATTCTAAAACTACACCTCCCCATGTTGAAATGTAAAGTACTTTTAATACACTGCTTATTTCTAAAATGTACTTGATAAGGGTACTGTCTTTCATTGGTGATGTGAGGTTCAATGTCAGGGGTGAGCATGTGCCGGGTTGTCTAGGTAGGGGGTGGGGAAGGGGGCTTGGTGGTTTCTAAAATGTACTTGATAAGGGTACTGTTTTTCGTTGGTGATGTGATGTTCAATGTCAGGGGTGAGCATGTGCCGGGTTGTTTAGGTAGGGGGTAGGGAAGGGGGGCTTGGTGGCTACCAGCCGGGGGTATACGTGCCTCTCAAGGCACTTTTTCTAGTTTTACCAGTGACCAATGTGAAGGAGATCAATGGTCAGACATTTGAGAATATCACACCTGAGGAGTCGACAGAGAATGAAGAAGATTATGATGAAGATGACGAATATGATGATGAGGAATCCAATGGTGTGGGCTTTGGTATCGAATATCTGCCCGCAGAAGTACAAGGTATCTTAATTCGATTGATTTGATTTTTAATGTCCTGCTGAAAAAAAGTAGTGTTTGCTGTGTAGAACTTGTAGTATACATGTGCAATTAAGTCTCTGCACTTCTCAAATGTAGCTTAATGGGTCTGCATTGTTAGACTGATGATACCAACTTGTAAAAGTGATTTGGTCATAGATTATTTTTTTGGGTAGAGAATGTAGTATCATGACCTTGTCAGTGAGGAAACGTTTTCTTGCATCTGTAACCAGTTTGATTGTTTGAATAAGATGAGCTGCGACACAAGAAAACCGGTCTTCGGGGTTTCCGACCTGGTCCAACACAAACCGGCCTGTATAGTCTCAGAAAAATGGCTAGAAGCTTGAAATTTCGGATTTAGGAAGAAGAGGAATTGTACTATCCTTGTAGCGAAAACAAAAAGTGCAGTAACTGCGAAGCTGATCTGTGCCTTTGTTTTTGCATATTCAAAAATCTGGTTTTCTCGCGATGCGGCTCAGATGATACCCAATTTAATGTATTGTATTATCTTGTACTTGTGAGCATTTCATAATTATGCTTGAAACTGTCTTGTGTAATGAATTCCACCACAAAACAACCAGTATTTAACATTCAATGAGGAATAAAAGTTAGTCTCTTTTCTTGTCTGTTTACATGTACTTTCATTCTCCACACAGCTGCTGCAGCAGTGGCCTCTACCCCAGTGACGACCAGGACCAGTAAATCTGACAGCATACAGACCCCGGTCAGCAGGAAACTGTTTGGAGGAGAAACTGAACAAAAACCTGCTTTTGGACAACAAACCAGTGCTGGAGCCTTCACATTTGGAGCTGGTACTGAATGTAAGTATATTATATTTTTATCATCAAATGGGTCTCTTTGTGAAATATTAACTTCTTGTAACAATACACTGCCTGCACCAACATCACTTGCATCCACCGCCATTTTGAATTCTCTGTCAAAGCGTGGTGCTGATAGAACTGGAGCACTCTTAAGTATGGCCTTTAACTGATCAAAAGACTTCTGACAAGCCTCAGACCAAACATACCTGACCTTCTTACCAAGTAAATTTGTCAAAGGCTCAGCTATAACTGAAAAATTATTACAGAACTTTCTGTAATATCCAGCCATACCCAAAAAGCGCATCAGTTGCCGTTTTCCTGTAGGTACAGGAAAATCTGATATAGCCTCAACTTTGGCTTCTACAGGTCTGACCTGACCTTGTCCAACAATATGTCCTAGAAATGTCAAACTAGCATGGCAAAATTCACTTTTCGGTAAGTTTATTGTCAGTTTAGCATCACTGAGTCTTTTGAAGAATTCTCTGATGATCTCCAGGTGTTGTTTCCACTCTTCACTGTAGATGATGGCATCGTCGATGTAAGCTTTACACCCATCCAGACCGAAAATCAAACTATTAACCAAGCGAACCAAGCAACATTTCAGCGCTTGCAGTTTATTTCGAAATTGTCTTTCTGTAGTAACACATTCTAAAATCTCCTTTGGACTGTCTGTATATGGAATCTGCCAAAACCTTTTCAAAAGATCGAATTTTGTCACATATTTGGCGTGACCAATGTTGTCGATGCAGTCATCAATTCTTGGTATGGGAAATGTGTCAGTTTTTGTGACAGAATTTACTTTTCTATAGTCTGTGCACATTCGAAATGTCCCATCAGATTTTGGCACAAGTATACAAGGAGAACTCCATTCACTTTGACTAGGTTCTATAAAGTCATTGTCCAGCAAATACTTAACTTCTTTCCTGAGATATTGTTGTCTTTCAGGATGAAGTCTATACGGATGTTGTTTCACCGGTTTTGCTCCTTCAATAATGTCTACATCATGGTAGATTTTATCGGTTCTGGATGGAATGTCCGGAAATAAGTGCTCATATTCAAGAATTAATTGTTTTAGTTCATGTTTCTTGTCTGGATCTAGATGTGACAGTTTCTGATCGAGGTCATGAAGAATGTCAGAATTCTGGAGTTTTGAGGATAATGGTTCACAGTTCACAGAGTTCATTTCTTCAAAGTCTGTCTGATTTTGTTCATGAGGGACAGAATTAACTATGCTTACTGAGGAAATAACTGAACTATCATTATCACTATCCCTATCAATGTACTTTTTAAGCATGTTAATATGACATAATTGTTTTTGCTTGCGCCTCCCAGGAGTGTTAACAATGTAATTTACATCACTTAACCTTTTCTCAACAGTATATGGACCATAATATCTAGCTTGTAATGGCCTGCCAGGAATGGGCAAAAGAGCAATCACCTTGTCTCCAGGGTCAAAATTTCTGTTCTGAGCATTTTCATCAAAATGCAACTTCATTTTGCTCTGAGCTGACTTAAGATTGGACCGAGCAACTTCCCAAGCTTTTGTCAATCTAGTTTTGAAGTCAGACACATACACATGTAAATTTCTCGAGCTTTACCAATAACAACACTCTGTAGAAGCAAGGTCCAATGCTCTTTTGGCCATTTCAAATTTTCTGCTACCTTCTCAAAATGTAAAAAGTACTTATCTACTTCTTTTTCTTGAAATGGAGGAACGAGCCTGATATGCTTTGTAACATCAAATACTTTACTAGGATCAAAAGACACAGGAGGCATTGATTTACTGCTTAATTCAAGCTCTTTCATTTTAATATCATAATGCATTCTTTCTTTTTCAAGTTCTATTTCTTTTAACATTTCTCTGTGTTTTTCCTTTTCTCGTTCTTCCATTTCCCTTTGCTTTGCCTTTTCTCTTTCTTCCATATCTAATTTTTCTTTTAAAAGCCTTTCTTCTAACTCTCTTTGTTTTTCCGATTTTTCTCTTTCAAACTCTCTTTGTTTTTCCGATTTTTCTCTTTCAAACTCTCTTTGTTTTTCTTTCTCTCTTTCTTCAAATGCTAACTTTTCTTTTTGCATTCTTTCTTCCCTTTCTTCCTTATCTGCCCTTCTTTTTTCTTCAAACTCTAATCTTAATTTTTCCAATTCAAGATGCCTTTTTAATTCTAACTCTTTCAACTGTATGTCGGTTTGTGAGACCATAATTAGAGATGTAGCTGAGGGTTCAAAAAATTCCTCATCAACAAGAAACTGAATGATAACATTCTTAATTTCACGTTTTAACATAGATGTTTTGACATCAGGTATGCTATAATGACTAGCAATGTCTAAAAGATCACTCTTTTTGGCCAAGTTTAACAGCTCTTGAGAAGGCGCAGCAATGAAATCTTCAAGTTTGAATAACATGGTTGCTTTTTGCTGGTATGACAAACAATAAATATCTTTTCAAATTCAGAATAAAATAGGTGCACAAAATGTTCAATCCCGGACGAGCCCCCAAAATCTGTTACGACCTAGCGTAACTAGACAGGTACAGCGAAAAACAACCAAGTAATTTAAACTTAACAATATTTAATCAAACAAATAAATGCTGCAAATACATAAAAACAAACAAACAGATAAGTAAATAAATAAATAAATAACTTACAAAGTTAATGTCAAATAAGTCCTTGTCCCTCAAATGTAAGTCCACAATCCAGTAACCAGAATATGAGCACATGTATATTTTAATCCACACTTTTATTCTAATCCAAAACACTAGTGAAACAACCATAATTATATACTTTAAATCACTTCAAATTTCTGAATACCTACGACTGAATTGGGACCTATATTTATACATCTAAGGAAATTCTCCAGGTTTCTAGAGAATGATATAATAAACTTTTCTCTAGAAAAGAAACGAACTAAACGAAAGTTCTTTTAAATTCTCCAAAGAGAATTTAGAATTCTCCAGAGAGAATTCAAGGCCGCAACGACCATCAAGACTAAACGAATGTCCACTAGACCCTTCGAGATACATAGTCCAAATATATTTTTAACTTATGGTAAAAAAAAACACTCACTCCATTTTCATCTGGAATTATCCACAAAGTGCTCATAGAATTTTCTATACTTCTAAATTATATAACAGTGATAAAAATAATCAATGACATTCTTCTACAAAGTTCTAGATAATAAATTGTAGAAACATAGAAAAGAAATATATATTAATCAAGGTTACTCCCCTTTTATTATATATATAAATAATAAGTAATAGCTTTAAAAAGAATCAATATTATTGAATCAATTATATATAACATGACATTATAGGAAACGAAACTGAAACGTATGAGAATCGAAATTAATGACAAACCAGAGAATCAACAACACTGAAATATAGAGCAAATTTAAAGGAATCTCTTATAACAAAGGGCTGCTGACCTTTTCATTGGTTTCTTTTTAAAGAAGCCAACTTGTATTTTATATTATCTATCAAGTATCAGTTTTTTGTTTGCACATATCATTGCTAATTTTCTGATTATTTGGCATTAAATATGCATTAACAGAATTTTGGAACAGCCGAAACGTCACTATTTTCGCGCTCAATGTCACCGCGATATGCTACCAATGTCACGCCAACAAGAGTAAATAAATAAGGTCACTGGCTGGTTTCAACGTCGCTCCACTCTTGGTATGGTCTCTAGATCACTATGTTTTTCATCAGGAAATAAAGAACATCAAGAAATAAACTTTCATCTATGGTGATTGCAATGAAAATGTAAATATAACTTGATATGAAAAAAAAAATAATGAAAAATTCATTTTCACAATTGGCTGAATCTTATACATTTTTTCTCAATCATGCTATGTGATCTTGTGAAGCTGGCAAGATACTTGAAACTTGAAAAATGCCATTTAAACATAAAAAACAAACAAAAAAAATCAATTTTTAAGT
Organism: Rugalucina vietnamica; assembly: GCA_964017185.1. Classification (NCBI taxonomy): domain Eukaryota; kingdom Metazoa; phylum Mollusca; class Bivalvia; order Lucinida; family Lucinidae; genus Rugalucina; species Rugalucina vietnamica. The sequence continues at coordinate 39,058,310 of OZ024870.1, forward strand.
TTCTTAAATATTGTAAGGCTAGCAAGACCCATATTTGTGAATTCTCAAGACAAAACCTCCCATCACGAAAACATGTCCGTGTTATGTATACCCCCTTGAACCCCGCTTTTATATAGCAAAACAGGTATGCAGGGTATACCTATTTTTCTTATTTTTGCTCCAAAACATAGATTTTCGGTACTCGTTAGAACCGCCTTGTCGAGGCGGTTGTTAGAACCGACTTGTCCAGGAGGTTCTAGCGTGTACCCACAATCTATGTTTAGAGCAAAAATAAGAAAAATATAAAAGATTTTCAGCTGAAAAGTTACATTTTTTAAAGCTCAAAAAAATCTCTGTTTATTGCATGGGCATGTTTTCATAATGAACCACATGGTTTATATTCATAATGCATGCTTGTTTCAATGTTTACAGTGCCTGGTACTTTCTCCTTTGGGAACCTTTCTGCCCCTGATTCTACTACTACTAGCACAGACACAAAGAAAGAAGATCCAGCTAGCAAACCATTTGTATTCGCTCCCTTGTCAACCTCCAGCACCAAGGCCAATACTGGCTTTAACTTCACCATGGCAACAGGGGTGGACCAGAAGGGAATTATAGGGGCCCCGAGTGGGGACATGGCTGTGGTCACAAGTACTGAGGTGGAGAGAAAATCCCCAGTGGGCGTGGAACCAAAGACTGGGGGTGCTGCTGGATTTGGTTTTGGAGAAGCTGCAGGTTTGATGTGCAAAATGCATATAAAAAGTACTAATCTTTAAAAGATGTGGGAACATTTTTTCTTATTTCTTTTAATAAATGAAATCCTTACAATCTGAAGATAAATTATTATGTGCCAGAACTTTCTTTGTTGTTAACACAATGTAGGAGTTTTTACCAGTAGGGTAAAGCCACTCTGATTATACTGTTTTAGGTGCAAGCTGATGTGGGCCTTAAGAGTTTACTGAGGCCTTTTCCTCCTTGAGATTAGATTGTCTTATTGCCATTAGTATGTTTCTAATCACCCTTGGTATCATTTGAATTTCAGTGAAACCCAAGTCTATTTCTACGGAGTCATTAAAGACCAAGATTTTATCTGGTCTGTTAGAGTCCAACTCCTCATCATCAGTAGAAGACTTGGCCAAGGATACTGCACCACCACCAGGGCCAGTCACTGATGACACAGAATCTAAGACTACGTCAGAAACCCCTGACAACGTTTCATCCACGTCAGGTATGTGTTCTAGGGGATTGTTTCATTACGAAAACTTGCCCATGCAATTTACAGAGATTTTTTCAACTTTGAAAATTGAAACCTTGAACTTTTGTTACAAGGTCTGCTAAGAGATGCTATCTTTTAAAGAATTAAAACTGAATATTCAAAAGCACTTGATGAATATAGATAATAAAACAATATTTCAAATTATTTTCTTGTTTTTAGCTTGACTGCAGGAAGTGCATAGAGCTATTGCAGTCACCCCGGTCGTCCACGTTCCCGTTCCCGTTCCCGTGCGCGTTCCCGTGCGTGTGCGCGTCACACTTGCGTTAAAGTTTTCTAGAAGTCCATATCTTGACAACCACTCATCAGAAAGCATTCATACTTGGACCATAGATACCCTGTAGGGTTAGCTTTCATTCCAAGGCATCGGGCCCCTGGGTTAAGGCCAGGGGGTGGGGCTGGAGGTTAAAATCTAGAACACCTTCAAAAATGGCAATTCTTGTGTTAAAGTTTTCTAGAAGTCCATATCTTGACAACTACTCATCAGAAAGCATTGATACTTGGGCCATTGACACCTGTAGGGTCGGCTTTCATTCCATGGCATCAGATCCCTGGGTCCGTGCCAGGGGGTGGGGCTAGAGGTTAAAATCTAGAACACCATTAATAATAATGGCTTTTCTGTGATATAGTATTCTAGAAGTCTATATCTTGAAAACTTTTTATCAGAGGGCTTTCATACTCAGACCATAGGTACCCTGTAGGGTTGAGTTTCATTTCATGGCATCGGGTCTCTCGGTCCATGCCTGGGGGGTGGGGATGGAGGTTAAAAACTAGAACACTGTAAAAAATAGATGTACTGCTGTGTAACTTTTACAAGGAGTCCATATCTTGACAACAACTTATCATAAAGCATTCATACTTCATACACTTTAGGTTCCATGACATCGGACCTCTGGGTCGGAGTCAGGGGGGCGGGGCTAGAGGTCAAAATCTAGAACTCCCCGAATTTTTTTTCTTTTTATTTCTTAATAGAAACAACTTAGGAAGATGGTTGGTCATTCATCTTTTGACTTGGTGACACTGACTTGTGTGTCATGACGGTAAGGGTCGGTTGACCTACTTTCCATGGTTCAGTGATTTTGCCTTATATCTTGACACTCAATTAGTATATTTTCTTACTTCTTTCAGATTATGAGTGAGTACGACCAGGCCTTTGACCCCAATATACTTATAGGTCACTGTGACCTAATTTCACGGTTCAGTGATTTTGCCTTATATCTTGACACTCAATCAGTATATTTTCATACTTTTTTCAGATTATGAGTGAGTATGACCAGACCTTTGACCCCAATATACTTATAGGTCACTGTGACCTAATTTCACGGTTCAGTGATTTTGCCTTATATCTCGGTTCTCAAATGGTTTATGAACAAACTTCTTTCAAAGTATGTTTGCATATGACAAGACCTTTGACCCTGAATTAGTCCTAGGTCACTGTGACCTAATTTCACGGTTCAGTGATTTTGCCTTATATCTTGACACTCAATTAGTATATTTTCATACTTTTTTCAGATTATGAGTATGACCAGACCTTTGACCCAATATACTTATAGGTCACTGTGACCTTATTTCACGGTTCAGTGATTTTGCCTTGTATCTCGGTACTCAAATGGTTTATGAACAAACTTCTTTCAAAGTATGCTTGCGTATGACAAGACCTTTGACCCTGAAGTAGTCCTAGGTCACTGTGACCTAATTTCACGGTTCAGTGATTTTGCCTTACATCTTGACACTCAATTAGAATATTTTCATACTTTTTTCAGATTATGAGTGAGTATGACCAGACCTTTGACCCCAATATACTTATAGGTCACTATGACCTAATTTCACGGTTCAGTGACTTTGCCTTATATCTCGGCACTCAAGTAGTTTATGAACAAACTTCTTTGACACTATGTTTGCGTATGACAAGACCTTTGACCCTAAAGTAGTCCTAGGTCAATATGACCTTATTTCACGGTTCAGTGATTTTCCTTTATATCTCGGCACTCAATTGGTATATGAACATACCTCTTTCACGATATGTATGAGTATGACAAGACATTTGACCGTAAAGTATTCCTGGATCACTGGTGACCTAATTTCATGGTTCAGTGATTTTGCCTTATATCTCGACACTCAGTTGGTATTTTTTCATACTTCTTTCTGATTATGAATGAGTATGACCAGACCTTTAACCCAAACATACTTATAGGTCACTATGACCTAATTTCATGGTTCAGTGATTTTGCTTTATATCTCAACACTGAATGGGTATATGATCATATTTCTTTCACATTATGAGTAAGTATCACTAGACCTTTGAGGCTTTGACCCTGAAATACTTATAGGTCGGTGTGACCTTATTTCACGGTTCAGTGATTTTGCCTTGTGTCTTGGCACTCAGTTGGTATATGAACACACTTCTTTAACAATATGAGTGAGACCTTTAAATCTTAGGTAGTTATAGTTAACTTTTATGGTTCAGTGATTTTTCAGTGATCGCATCAAGGCAAAAAGATGTATGAGCATAATGCTTTGGGTTACCGATCGGGTTTAGCCTTATATTTGACAAAGGTCAGAAGCAGTCGAGCACGCTGTCCTGCGACAGCTCTTATTTTCATAGGAGCTGGTGACACAGGTTTGAAGTTTGCACCATCAACAGCTACAGATGCTGCAGAATCAGACACACAGGCCCAAGATCCCAAGTCAGCTGGTGATAACGCCCAGCCCTCCTCACCTGATGCAACACCACTCACAGGCAGTGAAGAGGTCACATCTTCAGCAGATGTGTCTAGCCAAGCTCCAACAACTTCTGCATCCACTGGATTGTTTGGGAAACCAGCCTCATCTTCTGGTGGTCTGTTTGGTCAGCCACCTGTAATGGGAGGTTTATTTGGAGCATCAGCATCTACATCAAGCTCCGGTGGGCTCTTTGGAGCTTCTGCTACTACTTCTAGTACAGGTGGACTTTTTGGAAATGGTGCAGCTACTTCAGGTAGTGGAGGTCTATTTGGAGCTGCAACTACCTCTGCCTCCGGTGGATTATTTGGAGCATCAACCGCTACCACTACAGCTAGTTCTGGGGGATTATTTGGAGTATCTACACCTACCTCAGGCAGTGGAGCTACATTTGGCACTGCAACATCCACAGCAACTTCTGGCGGCTTATTTGGAGCAAAACCAACAGCTTCGAGTTCAGGAGGGCTATTTGGAGCTCCTGCTAGCGCTAGTTCAGGAGGGTTGTTTGGATCATCCACAAGCACAGCTACTACAGGTGGCTTGTTTGGTTCCACAGCTACAAATTCTGGTGGATTATTTGGTTCAGCAACTACAGCAACAACATCAAGTTCAGGTGGATTGTTTGGATCTACAACTCCTACAGCCTCTTCAGGAGGGTTATTTGGTTCGACCAGCACTACTGCCACCTCTGGAGGGTTATTCGGCTCAGCAAGCACAACTGGTAGCTCTGGTGGATTATTTGGAACATCAACAACTACTGCCACACCCTCTACTGGAGGTCTGTTTGGATCAGGATCAACTTCTGGTGGTCTGTTTGGCCAGCCTTCTACGGCGTCTTCACCGTTTGGTAAACCTGCTGGAGACCAATCAGGAACAGGAACTGGTGTATTCGGTCAGCCAGCCAGTAGCTCCACCTCAGTGTTTGGGGGTCAGTCCACTAGCACCACAACAGCTGCAGGAGGGTTTGGTGGGTTTGGATCATCCAGTGGATCTGGGTTTGGATTTGGACAGAGCACCACGTCCACATCTGGGTTTGGAGGTTTTGGGCAAAGTCCTAGTTTTGGACAAGCATCAAGGTAAGATATGACTTTCATACAAGCTTAATGTGTATTGTCAGATCCTGTCCATATGACATTATATATGAAGTTGCATATGTGCATTAATTACTGATTACTGTAATTATTGTTTAAATAACTTTCGAAAATCACCTCATCTAAATAAATCTGAAGTATTAAAGAGTGTAAAACTGGCATCTTTACAAATTTAAGCCTGGTCAGTGACTATGTTAAATAAAGTAAAGATCTCAATATTCTTAACAATGATAATTGTGTTATTTTAGTGGTGATGGTGGCGGTGGTGGTATGTTTAGTGGTTTAGGAGGGAAACCAAGTGCCGAGAAAGCAGGAACCAATGTGTTTGGGGCTGCAGCAACCTTCGGGACTGCTTCACAGGAGAATGGTTAGTACCTTAACATAAATATATACAGGTACTGACATGCTCGTAAATTTAAGTACAGTCAAACCTGTCTTAAGCAAGCGGCCAAGGGATGCAGTAAATTCGCTTAAGACAGGTGCTTGCTTAATAGAGGTGCATTTAAAATTAAGCAGGCATTCACACTATGTAAATAAGAAATGCAATGCCACACATGCATGCCAACAGTATTTCAAATACCAAAAAATGTATATGAAAATTGTGAAGAAGCAAATAACACTTATGACTTATGCTCTAAAGTAAGCTATTAAAATTAGCCAAAATTTATAAATGAATAATTAAGGTTACAAAATTTTCAAGGTTACAACCTTGAAAATGTACATTCATAAATTAAGTTTATCATTTAAAACTTTGGTCTTGTTGATTTGATAAAATTAAAGAATTTTAAGTAAAAAGACGACCTTTTCAAATCAATCAAACTTTCTAGAAAGATACAGTACAAAGATGAACTCTTTCTAGTTAATTAATAATCCATAATTTGTTACCTCTGTAAGTTATGATTAGTCATTTGCCACAATGATTAACTGACTTAATCCAGACAACCTGTCTATGATTACCTTTTGAGACAATAAACAGTGGATTATGGTTTCATGAAGGTGTGAATAACACTATTTGACACCAGAAAGATTTGAAATAATGTCAATATCATAGTTTTACACAAGTGATAAAAATCTGGCTGCTTAATGGCAAAATTGGAACATAATCTAGTGGTCTCTGGTCAGGTTAGACAGGTGCTTGCTTAATACAGGGTCATTTGCATGTAAATTCACCTGGTGGAACATAATCTAGTGGTCTCTGGTCAGGTTAGACAGGTGCTTGCTTAATACAGGGTCATTTCCATGTAAATTCACTTGGGGGGACATGAAACATACATGTGATGAGTTTGAAATGGGCATCAGGGAGATTTTTCCTTCATTTCAGGGAGATTTTTGAAAATGTATAGAAAATGTAGGAAAATTCTTGGTTCATTTCAGGGAGATTTTGAATTTTTGTGAAAAAGTGGTACATTTTAGACAAATTTTGTCACTAATTTCCTGGAGTCTCCCTGATGATGAGGGAGGTATCACATGTATGATGAAAGTGCCTGCTTAAGACAGGGGATTGCTTAATAAAGGTGGTCTTTTCAACAGTTGCGACTGTAGTATTTTGTATTGAATTTTCGTGCTTATCTTATTGATACCATTAATTTATTCTGCTGATAGATGTTAGAATGTAAACCATTTAATTGTTGGCGTAAGTGAGTAAATATCACACCCACTTTGCATGAAGAAATAGTTTTTCTTGATTTTGACTACTGTGTTTGAATGAAATCAAAATTAAGGAATTTTGTAACTAGAAGATTTAATGGGAACATTCTTGTTTATATTTCAGCTGGTTTATTTGGCAGTGGTGGTGCTAAAGCGTTTGGCAGTGCAGCAACATCGTCAGCTGGTGGCTCATTTAGTGGAACCTCAGGTGGTGCTTTCAGTGGGGCTGGTTCTACTGGTATGTTTTAAGGGAAAGATGATTTCTTGGGGGCTTTTGGGAGTATTTTTTGTTTGTCGTAAATGAGCCGCTGCATGAGAAAACCAACAATTTGCATATGCGAAAACAAAGGCGCAGACCAGCTTTGCGGTAACCGCGAAACTGCTCAGCGCCTTTGTTTTAGCTATACAGATAGTACAATCCTTCTTCTACTTATATCCGAAATTTCAAGCTTCTAGCCTGCTTCTGTGATTGTACAGGCTGGTTTGTGTCGGACCTGATCGGAACCCCAAATTGTTGGTTTTCTCATGCAGCGGCTCAAATGTATTCATGTTTGTCATGTCACCTCATGTTTCTGTAAGAAGTTGGTGGTGATAAGGAATTTTACATTAGCATGAGATAACGTCATGACTATGGATGTTCATTAGTTTGCATATGGCATGACAAGGAGGCAAGAGGTTCTTAGAAATTGAGTAAAACTATGAAATAAAAAAAAATACCTTGCTTATTTTCTAGGTGGAAGTGGTTTTGGCAGTCCACCATCATTTGGTAGTGCACCAGCATTTGGTGGTGCCCCTAAGTTTGGATCAGGGTCCTCATTTGGTGGTGGTGCTACCTTTGGGAGTGGGGCCACATTTGGGTCAGCCCCAGCCTTTGGTAACCCAGGAGGAGGGGGCACTTTTGGATCAAGTAGCCCCACAGGTGCAGGGGGCTTTGCTAGGTATGTTATTTTCCCAGCAACAGTCACCACATTTTAATGCACCTATTAAAGTCACAAATGAGCCTGTGCGTGAGAAAACCTACAATTTGGGTTCCGACCAGGTCCGGCACAAACCGGACTGTACAGTCACAGAAGATAGCTAGAAGCTTGAAATTTCTGATGAAGGAAGAAGAGGGATTGTACTATTCATGCAGCGAAAACAAAGGCGCTGATCAGCTTCGCGGTCACCGGGAAGCTGATCTGCGCCTTTGTTTTCGCATATGCAGATTGTTCGTTTTCCCATGCGGCGGCTCAAATGTAAATACTTGTACTACATCATGATGATATCACTGAATGACTAAACAAAAATTACTGTGGCACTAATAATTGAGATGCTGCATGGGAAAACCAACAATGTGCATTGGCGAAAACAAAGGCGCAGATCAGCTTCGCAGTAACTGTGAAGCTGATCAGCGCCTTTGTTTTCGCCACACGGATAGTACAATTCCTCTACTTTCTAAATCCAAAATTTCCAGCCTCTAACCGTCTTCTGTGACTGTACAGCCTGGTTTGTGTCAGACCTGCAGATCGGAAACCCAAATTGTTGGTTTTATCACACACAGGCTCAATTTCAATGAATCTTATTGAGTATGTGAAAACTGCTGGCACAGATCAGCTATAATTCCTTGGAAGCTGATTGGTTTATTTGAGCCGCCCCGTGGGAAAACCAACAATGTGGTTTCCGAACAGGTCCGACACAAACCGGCCTGTACAATCACAGAAAAGAGCTAGAAGCTTGAAATTTCGGATTTAAGAAGAGGAGGAATTGTACTATCCGAGTAGCGAAAACAAAGGCGCTGATCAGCTTCGCGGTTACCGCGAAGCTGATCTGCGTCTTTGTTTTCGCCTATGCAGATTGTTGGTTTTCCCATGAGGTGGCTCATTTGTTTTTAATACATGTACCTGGTTGTGACAACCTTTCTAGTCTCTGTATTAGAAATTTCATGGCTCTAGCTAACATTCATAACTGGTTTGTGAATAATTGCCTTGTTGGCAATGCCTAGAATAACTTTCTCAAGACAACACTCTTTTCATCTATTACAGCTTTGCCTCTGGCAGTAGTCCAACATTTGGTGCCCTAGCCCAATCGTCTGACAGCCCATCATTTGGGGGTCTGAGTCAACAAGCTGGTGGTGATGGAGGAAATGTGTTTGGGGGAGGGGCTGGGGGAGGGGGATTTGGTAGCCCCGCCTTTGGTGGACAGCAACAACAAAACACAGGTAAAATGATACTACCTCACTCTATATGAGCCACATAATAAGAAAACCAACATTCTGCATATGCGAAAACAAAGGTGCAGATCAGCTTCGCAGTAACTGCAAAGCTGATCAATACCTTTGTTTTCCCTACGGGATAGCACAATTCCTCTACTTTCTAAATCCAAAATTTCCCGTCTCTAGCCATCTTCTGTGCTTGTACAGGCTGGTTTGTGTCAGACATGTTCGGAAACCACATTGTTGGTTTTCCCACGAGGCAGCTCATACTTAATGTACATGAAATGATTTTATTATAGGGGTATATCTTATCTTTGCTTAAATATTGCTGTTATGGTACGTCTTTGAACACAAGTTCTCGGGAACAACCAAAGACTATATTGAGAAAAAGAAAATTTATTAATTACAAATACTGTAAATTCAGAAATTTTGGTGTGACTTTCATTTTGCGAATTTCTATTTCCCAATTATTTGCGAGATTTTGAATTTGCGAACAAGTTCTAAAATTCTATATGGACTATAGAGATTCTTTATTAGCCAGAACCTTTACGAACATTTTCGAATTTACAGTGGTCATCTGGAATTTGTCATTTTCACAGACATAAAATGTCGGTGTACTGCGTAGGCATTTTAAAAAAAAATAGGTATACATTGTAAACTTCCTCTCTCTTTCCGCAGGATTTGGTGGAAGCAGTCCATTTGGGTAAGTGCATTTTGGTTTCTTTGATGATTTTTTATCATTTCATCCATGGAGAAAGTCAGTGATATACATTCCAATTGTTACCATTTGCATTAGCAAGGCATGCATAGTTTCTTTGTAGCCATCTCTATAACCATTACGAAAACTTGCCCATGCAATCAAGAGAGATTTTTTGAGCTTTAAAAATTGAAAATTTTCAGTTGAAAAATTTTGATATTTTTTCTTATTTTTGCTCAAAACATAGATTGTGGGTACACGTTAGAACCGCCTGGCAATCTATGTTTTGGAGCAAAAATAAGAAAAATAGGCATACCCCTGCATACCAAGTTTTGCTATATAAGAGTAGGGTTCAAGGGGGTATACATTACACGGACATGTTTTCGTGATGACTGCAATTAAACTCAGTTTACACTAGCGCATTAATTTTGGGCAGATACCCCTAGGTTTGAACCTTCTTATAATTTTAACTACATGTGTATGATTTTAGCATGTTCTTGAAATAATCTGGCTTCCTAAATCATTAACTTCTGCTTTTCCTTTTCAGCGCCAGTCCTTCCTTTACAGGATACAGAGGATAGAGATTAAAACTATGTAAAAAGCTTTGAAAACAAAGGATACTTAAAAGACAGTTTAAAGTTTTTTTGGATTAAGAAGGTAGTCATTGCATATGGCTATTGCTGCATTGCACGTACCATTGGATCTGTGTAGGGAGATACACTAACAGTTATGTATAACATGAGACGGTGGCTCAAAGCTTACAAAAAATATTTTGAAAGAAGATTGATCATTAAGTTTCTTGATTTAAACACCATAATGAAATGAGGATTAAATCCACACATGCTTGGCCTAATATGCAGAATTAAAAGGAGGCTTATCAAAATTCTTGCTTCTCATTACGAAAACATGTCCATGCAAAATACAGAGATTTTTATGCCCCCAACTTTGTGCCCCCAACTTCGTGCCCCCAACTTCGAAGAAGTTGAGGGGGCATATTGGTTTGGGTCTGTCCGTCCAGTCCAGTCCAGTCCAGTCTGTGATGCATGAGTAACACTTAGCATTCGGTCAGGAACCGTTAGAGCTACGATCTTGAAATTTGGTATGTAGTTTGTATATGAAAATTAAGAGGACCCGTATTTTTTCTTTCAGGGAAATTCAAGGGGCTAGGGGCCCATTCTATGAGAGTTATTTCCCTTTTTAATTCTTGATAAAGTGAATAGTTAGTGGCTACCTTGTGTGTGCAACTCCTCCTACAGTTTTATTCCGATTCTCCTGAAACTTTACAGATGTTGTGACCATGTTTTGAAGATATGCATGTGGTTTGGATATAATCCTCAGATTAATTTTTGTCACTTTTTTCGCAATTTGAACTTAGCCATTTTTCGGGCATTTTCACAATGGCAGTGGGTACCTTGTGTGCACAACTCCTCCTACAGTTTTATTCCGATTCTTTTGAAACTTTACAGATGTTGTGACCATGCTTTGAAGATATGCATGTGGTTTGGATATAATCTTCAGACTAATTTTTGTCACTTTTTTCGCATTTTGAACTTAGCCATTTTTTGGGCATTTTCACAATGAAAGTGAATGGGCAGTGGGTACCTTGTGTGCGCAACTCCTCTTACAGTTTCATGCCACTTCATTTAAAACTTTACATGTGTTATGGGCATGATCTGAAGATATGCATGTGCTTTGGATATAATTCTTGCATTATTTTTTGTCATTTTTTTAAATTTGAACTTAGTCATTTTTTCGGTTATTTTAGTGAATGGATAGAGGGTACCTTCATTTTTTCGGGCATTTTAGTGAATGGATAGAGGGTACCTTGTGTGCGCAACTCCTACAATTTAATACCGATACTTTTGAAACTTTAGCCCCTATCTCATTGGGATGCGATAACCGGAGACTAGTTCGCGAATAGTTCGCGACTATTACGCGACAAAGATTAACAATATAAACAAAGCTTTCATGTTGCAGTCTCATTGAATAGACATTTATGCGACAAATTCGCGAATTTCGGTCTAATTTTGAAAATATATCTCACGACTGTTGAGCGATAGAGTGTCTCACGACTTTCCCGCGAATGTACCTTATTTTCATTTTAATTCGTACGACAGTCGCGCGACATTCGTGCGAGTGTCGCACGACATTCGTACGAATGACGCTAAGTTTTATTTTCTCGCCAGATAGTCGCGAGTTTTTCGCATGTTGTCTCAAGACTGTCGCGCAACCGTCGTGCGACACTCGCACGACATTCGTACGAGTGTCGCGAAAATTTCGCATTGTAAATTCGCCAAAATTTCGCGGCGACAGGTTCGCGACATTCGCACGAACGTCGCGCGACCGTCGCAAGACAGTCGTGCGACAGTCTTGCGAAATATTTTTGAAAAAAAAATCGCATCCAATTTTTAAACATGTTTAAAACCTTCGCGACCAGTTCGCGACTAGTTCGCGACACGTGAAAATTCTCACGACACTCGCACGAATGTCGTGCGAAAGTGCCGCGTCTAAATCCGCGTAACAGTCGCGAGGAATGCGCATGCCAGTGAGATACTAGCTTTTGCAGACATTGTGACCATGCTTTGAAGATATGCATTTGCTTGGGATATACTCCTCAGATTAATTTTTGTCACTTTTTTTTATTTCGCAATTTGAACTTAGCCATTTTTCGGGCATTTTCACAATGAATGTGAATGGGCAGTGGGTACCTTGTGTGCGCAACTCCTCCTACAGTTTCATGCCAATTTATTTAAAACTTTACATATGTTATGGGCATGGTCTGAAGATATGCATGTGGTTTGGATATAATCCTTGGATTATTTTTTGTCATTTTTTTAACAATTTGAACTTAGTCATTTTTTCAGGCATTTTAGTGAATGGATAGAGGGTACCTTGTGTGTTCAACTCCTCCTACAATTTAATACCGATACTTTTGAAACTTTGCAGACATTGTGACCATGCTTTGAAGATATGCATGTGGTTGGGATATACTCCTCAGATTAATTTTTGTCACTTTTTTTTACAATTTGAACTTAGTCATTTTTGGGACATTTTTACATCTTGAAAGTGACTTACTAGTTGGGGGCATAGTGTTTCATAAACACATTTTCTAGTTTCAATTTATAAAATGTGAAAATTCCACTAGGAAAGATTTGATATTTTTGCTCAAACCATTGATTGTGGATACATGTTAGAACCACCTGGATGAGGCGCTTCCAACGAGTACTCACAATCTATGCTTTAAATCTAAATTAAAAAGAATAGGTATACCCCTGTGTACCCCATTTTACTATACAAAAGCAGTGTTTATGTGGGTATTTATTTCATGGACATACTTTCCTTATGCATACATGTGATAACTCCCTCATCATCAGGGAGACTCCAGGAAATGAGCAGTAAAATGATCCAAAATTTATCTAAAATTGATCATTTTTTCAAGAAAATTCAAAATCTCCCTGAAATAACAAACAATTTCCCTATATATTCTATACATTTTTCAAAAACCTCCCTGAAATGAATGAAAAATCTCCCTGATGCCAATTTTAAACTCATCACATGTATGCTTATGTGAACAAGCGCGAGTTAAATGTTACACATATGATGTGACTGACACTAACTTAACTGAACTTAGCTTTACCTCTCTTTACCAACAAGATACCAAACTGTTATTTGAGCCTCGTCATGAGACAACCAGATTTTGCCTATGTGAATACAAAGGCACAGATCAGCTTTGCAGTAACTGCGAAGCTGATCAGCGCCTTTGTTTTCGCTACATGGATAGTACAATCCCTCTTATTCTTAAACTTGAAATGTCAAGCTTCTAGCCTACAGGCCGGTTTGTGTCGGACTTGGTCGGACACCCTGAAGCCCGGTTTTCTCACATCATGGCTCATTTGGAATAGAAATAAAACAATGAAGCATAGCACTGTATTTTTATTCAACATCTGTACACTTCAGTATAAATTAAATTAGCAAATAAAATGTTTGCACATACACGTATATACATTTATAAAACAAAGAAAAAAACTTTGTCTAAAATTATCACAGTGGACTTGCATTATAGAACACATTGGTTTGATTTTGAGCAAAAATAAAAATACAGCAGTAATATAAAAACTTTTTCATGGAATCCAGTTTAGATATATAGAGTTGAATTGCACCTTATATGAGTTTCTATAAAAAGATTTTAAAATATTATACATAAACATACATCAAAAATAAGCTATTTTCATCTGAGCCACCTCATGAGAAAACCAACAATCTGCATATGCGAAAACAAAGGTGCAGATCAGCTTCGCGGTAATCAGTGCCTTTGTTCTCGCTTCTCGGAACGTACAATCCCTCTTCTTCTTAAATCTGAAATTTCAAGTTTAGCTGGACCTGTTCAAAAACCACATTGTTGGTTTGGTCATGAGGCGGCTCATCTGTGTACACTGAGAGATGTTAAGATTCCTGTATTTCCTATAATCTGCACAATTTACTGTCATATTTGGGCACTTGTTGATCTACTGGCACATCTTTCTTCCACACCGGTGGTATGATGCACACTGGTTTACCGTGTTTGGGTCTCCAGACCAGCATCTGGGCACTGTTGGCATTGGGGGGCATTAGGGCACAGCGGGGGATAGGGACATTGTCAGTGAGGATGGTGGGCTGCTTCGGCTGGGGATTGCTGACTAGTTTGGCTCTGTGACCTGAAAAGTTGAGACAGTAATTTTATGGACCTGTGTATCCAGAGATGATTCATCAACCTGACACCAATCAATATGTTCAGGTCCCAGTTGTTCAAAATTAACGACATCGTTGGTTAACGATTTGTTAAAATTTCAAACATGAATATTATAAATACACTGTTATTTTTGGTTGATAAAATTTGAGAATTCATTGCAATGCAAAGATTCTCACATTTTATCAACATAAAATATAACAGTGTATTCGCTAATGTAGTATTCACTTAACGAGTCGAGGTCTTAATGATGACGTTAAGCTAAAGAAGTTTTGAACAACTGGCCCCAGGTGTATTATACAAGTTTCTTATGATGAGGATCATATATGTATCTAAAACTTTATGAAAATTCACATTTAAAAATTTGAATGGGATCCAGGGTATCATGAAATCAAACAGATTACCCCCCTCATCTGAAGCACATGGCAAGACAAGCAAAATTCAGGGTTTCCAAACACTTTATAACCATGGATTTGTCTAGAATTGCTACAGGCTTGAAATTTCAGATGTGTCTGGTGTGGGTTCAAGACTGCACAGAATGTGTGTCAAGTCGTATTCTGCTTGTGGGTGTGCCTGATGGTTTTTCTCAGGGGATCTCCCATTTTCACCCCAAATACAGATTGGCCTGTCTCAAATAAGTTGAAATAATCTTAAAAGGGATGTAAAATTGAATAAAGGTTAGGAAAAAAAAAATGAAATTTCAGGTTTAAGAAGCCAATGCCACTCACCTAAAGACTTGGTAGGATCCACATCAATATCTAGCTGCATATTCCACATGACAGTCTTGAGAATGTAGGCCCTCTGAACGGACATATTCCAGGCCACCAGCCACACGTAGAAACTCTGGTCACGGGTAATGTGGGTCAGGTTGGGAGTACCCTGGTGCCGATTGGCTGGATTACGCCATGTGACATGAGGGTGGAAATTGTCATTCATAGTGATTGTAGCAGTCTGGTACATTTTACAGGGACCTGTAACAAAAGTTGAATTTTTGTCTAGCAAACTTTAGGTTTTTGAAAGATGTCATAAACAATAAATCATTTTTTGAAAATTTTGATTTGTTCTTTGGATAAGAGTAGTTTAATTTTATAAATATGCTATAAATTCTGAGAGTTTCAGCACAAAAATTACAAAAAGAAAAGAAAATACAGATAGACAAGTCAGAAAATATGACACCGGTATCTTAACCAACACACTGGTATCTTAACCAACACACTAAAGTCTGTTTCCGACTGTCTGATAACTGCTTAGATCTAGATGAAATTTTGTCACACTGGAGCAATGAGTTTCTCGCAAAATGTGCAGCAAACAATTTTGAATATTGGTTAACAAATAAATAAGTTCTGGTCACAAACAATTTTGATTAGAGATTTTCTGTAAAAAATCTCATGAAAGGGAGGTAAATATTTTCCGCAAAAATTTGAAATTCTTGGTATTTCATGAAATTCTTGGTATTTCATTATGATTGCTCAAAATCATTATGGAATGACACAAATGACTTACCAGAGACATCTTCATTACCGAGTAAAATTTCGAAAAATACCCAGTTTCATGATCATGGATTATCTCCCTTGCCAATGCAAATTCCCTATTCAAAATTCATTTTGGCCATTAAAACTTTATCTGTTAACCGATTATCAAAATTTTTGCAGGTCCTATTAGGACAAACTAAGAACACGCTTTTGACATGGAAATACCTTTCCTATCATCCTCTACACAAAAATGTTCTGCGAAAAACCATTATCAGCGGCAAGTTTTTGGACTTGAGTATCTTAACCAACAAAGGCCCAGAGTCTAATTTTTGGGAGCCTCAGAATGCTATACTCTTTGCTTTATGTGCATGCATTGAGTAGTAACTTCATGGGTTGGGTTGGGGTGTGGGGGATGAAATAATGATGCAAAAATACACCTACCCTTAAAATGGAAGTTGACTCAGATTTATAAGGGAGTGTGTAAATGTGATACTAGAATTACCTACCTTCAAACACTATTGTTTCATTTCTGGATCCATACCAGGGATAGTGATGCCCGTCGCAGTCACTTATCATTTCCTGGGCACCGGAGGTTAGCTCTGGGAACTCCCAACTTGTGCTGAAATAGTGAGAGGGTAGATTAAATCACTATAACAGACTTGACCATTGCCATATCAGAGAGTGTGAAAATGAACATGACCTGTGTAAGACTTGATGCAGATCTCTGACAGGTCTCAAAAGTAAGGTTTTTCTCTGTAAAAATATTGTGGTTATGATATTTTAATACAGACCTTTGTCAGAAAAACTTGTGCAAGGAAAAGACACCTTGTAGCTCAGTGGTACAGATTTTGACTGCAGCAGTGTTGAGTTCTTAATCAAAACATGATGCTCCTTAAAGTACTTGGTAAGTTACTAAGTACCCAGGAAAAAAAAAAACAAACACAAGTTTTCAAAGCAAACATAGCAAGTTTCACTAAGACTTCTACATCATATCTTGATTTTAGATGTAGCACCAGAATTAAATCACCTCTTGCCCCATGCAGAGAATAAGCATTGTAAGGTTTTTACAACCACAAATAAATGGGTGAATCTCGCCTCAGCTTTGTAAGGTCAGACACTACCATTTGTTAAATTTGCTTCTGTCATAAGGCAAACCTTTGTATGGTTTGTCACTACCATGAATAAGTAGTGGACAAATTTCTCAACCCCAGCTTTGTAAGGTTTGCTGTTACCTCGAAGCAATATGTACCGGAGACGCAACTACAATACCATTATCGGAAAAATTACTTGTGCGTTGTCGAGTCAAAATCCAGGTAAATGAAGCAATGATTCAGATAGTAATCGCACACCGTTCATCCAGATACAACAAACGCGGAAAGGTCTTCCAAACGCGGATATAAACAACTGTATCGCGGGAATACACAAGGTAAGAAAACACAAACAAACAACATTTAAATTGTTCTTATATAAAATGTGTTTATGCAGAGCTGATGCAAAATGGTCTATCTTGAGAATGGTACAGTATCATAACAAAAGATTTGTGTAAACTATAGATACAAGCGAATTTATTACGTAAATCATGATTTTCTCGCCTACTTCCCGATTCTTTTCATATTTGTAGAATTTATTTGTTTGGTTTCGTGCAAATATCTCTTCAAAACTTATTTTCGACATCTATGGAATATATTAATACCATGTATCAAACTGGAAAAGATTTTTTGGGTGTCGATATCCATGTTTAAAAATCAGCCTTGTTTACTTCAAGGTACAACTTACCACGGACGTTGATACTACACAACGCGGATGACCCACATAATTTGGGTAAAACAAACACGGATTCGAAAGTCTGGTTTTAACGTGCAAAACACTGACAGAACGTTTTCTACTTAAAATACAACGAAGAATCTAGATTTTTATAAAGTAAACGTGCAATAAATACATCTTGCTGGCTTTTTAGTCGGCTATTCACTTGATATATGGTCGAATTCGGGGTTGGCATATAACCTGAGCATATAACATATAACACCATATTATAACATAACGAACAGCTTTTTTCTGTGGATGATTATTTCGTAGAATCAGAGAAATGATATATACACCTGTAAAGGTATTTGTTTGTCTGTTTGTGTTGTGACTAAACATCCCAGTTAACGACTCTATAGCCGTGACAGGAAGGAGCCGCCGCTTCCTGGGTACTAACCAGTTCTACGGGAATTAAAATGTCTTGCTCAAAGACAAAACACTGGTGCCAGCATGCCCCCCCCCCACCCCCCGACCTCGCCGGATCAGGAGTCAAACTATGCCACGTTGCTATAAGGGTCTAAGGTGAGCTTATAGGATGGCCATGCTCCGTCGTCCGTCCGTCGTCGTCCACCATTTCAAAGGTCTTCTCCTCTGAAGCCGCTTGGCAAATCAAGGAGCATCCTTTGGAAGGGGAAAAGAAAGTTTATATAAATGGTCCAGGTCACATGACAAAGATGGCCGCCATGGCTATAAATAGTAAAAAACTTTAAAAAATCTTCTCCAAAAGTCCTATGATTTTGAAACTTGGCATGAAACATCAGAGAGAGGAGCTCTACCAAGTTTATATAAATCATGACCTTGGAATGATATTGACCTATTTCACGGCAAGGTCAACATAGGTGGCCCATGCATTTTAAGGGAAAATTGTCAAAATGTCATTTTAAGGGAAAAACTAATAGGAAATGGGTAAATGGACTGAAGATTTATGATTCTGAAAATTTTTGGACCCTAGGGGCTGGTCTGCCACCATCCCGGGGGAATATACATGTATATTACCAAAATATTCAAAGGCCTTTTTCTCTAAAACCGCTTGGCCAATGAAAGCCAAACGTCAGGTAGAGCATACTTATAGTTTATATAAATGGTCCAGGTCATATAACCAAGATGGCCACCATGGCTATAACTAGCAAAAACCTTTAAAAATCTTCTTCAGAACCAGAAGGCCTATGATTTTGAAACCTGACATGAAGCATCAGGGAGAGTAGCTTTACAAAGTTTATATAAATGACCCTGTGATGATCTTGACCTATTTTACGGCAAGGTCAACATAGATGGCCTATGCATTTGAATGGGGAAAATTGTCAAAATGTCATTTGAAGAGAAAATTTGAAGAAAATGGACAAATGGACTGAAGAGTTATGATTAAAAAAAAAAAAAAAAAAAAAAAAAAAAAAAAAAAAAACATACATGTATATCACCATAATATTTAAAGATCTTCTTCTCTGAAACCGGTTGGCCAATCAAAGCCAAACTTTATATGAAGCGGTTATAGGATGGGAACCAGTGCATCACGAAAACACGCCGATGCAAAAATACAGCGATTTTTTTTTTTCACATAAAAATGAAAATATCAGTGGAAAAGTTATGATATTTCCCCTTTTTTTGCTCAAAATATAGGCTATGGGTACACGTTAGAACTGCCTCACCGAGGCGGTTCTACCGAGTACCCACAATCTATGTTTAGGACCAAAAATAAAAAGTCGTATACCCATGCATATCCCAGTTATAAAAGTAGGGTTGAAGGGGGTATTCATTGCACGGACATGTTTTCCTGATGGTATACATGAATAATCCGGGTCACATGACCAAGATGGCCGCCATGTCCATATCTTCTCCGGAACCGGTGGATCAATTTCAACAAACTTGGCACGTAGAATTGTGGACTAGAGTACTACAATGTATATATAAATTATGACCCTGTGATGACATTGACCTATTTTACGACAAGTTCAAAATAGGTCGTCCTTGACCATAATAGTCAAACAATTTTATTTATATATATCCCAATTCTCAGGTGAGCGTTTACAGGACCATTGGTCCTCTAGTTGTTCTTTCATTACGTACAGGATCAACGTTTGCATGGAGAAGAACTCTATAAGCTCTGCTTTCGTTCTAATCATTTTCGTCATTTAGCCAATGTATGTAGATATTTTATTTGTGAATCTGAATAAAAGTGTTTAAATTAAAACTACAGGATCAACAGCCAAGGTCATATAGAGACGGTAAGTCATTATCATTCACACCAAAGCCTCTCAGAGGCATGGTAACGAGTTCGTTGTGCACATTTGTTTCACCACTAATAAATGCTCTTCTTGAATCTACATAGTCTATGTACGTTTGTATTCATAATCTGTTTTACATGTTGTCATACAGGACTTTACAAAGGAAATCACTTCGCCACACTTGAGAGTGAGAGAGACAACCATAATAAATATATTCATGAAAGAAATGCATCCATACATTACACCATGTGTTTTACATGTAATAATCTACAAACATGCGTAATTTAGTTGGTGTTTGAATATGAAAGGCGAAAGCATTTGGAACTCTGCCTATATCTGACACTATCAAACTTCATAAAGCTACATGTAGCTAAGGCTTTTGATTGTCGAAATAAATGCACGGACAGTTAACATGCACCTGATATGGACCTTTCGCTCTATAAAACATGTTAACAAGGTTTGCTAATGTTGTGGCCAAAGCGTAGTGAAAGTGCTCATGAATCCACGTTCCTTGTGGTTTTATCACGCCATAATAAGCCACAATTGGTCTTCAACCAACCATCTATGGACTCTAAACCATACAAAATTGACTTTAACAATGACCACATCCAGTTTTCCTTAAAATATGGCTAGAATTGGTTTTTTATTATCCGTGTTCGTTGCACCGAATGGTCCGAGTTTGTTTCACCTGCTTGAGAATTTGAACCGTGGTATGTTGCACCATATCAAATGAGAGTACCCAATTTCAAATAGTTCTTATTCTCTTTCTATAATTTTGTGTGGGTTCTTGTAATGGCAACACTTAATGCGATCTCCGATCCTCCGAAAAACATCGATTTGGTCATATTATCGGGCTTTAATAATGATGTACAGACATCCTTATCAAGATTTTTCTCTTTTCGTGCATCCAAGTCAGATTTAAAAGCCTATATTTCTCGAACTAATAGAATTTATGAGACAGGATTTTAGGTAAACATTTGCAAAGTTATAATACTTTTTCATTGTATGTCAAACAAAAATCAACTTAGCCGATATTCATTATAATCAAAGATAATAGATACTCACTCTTTTTTCCCTGCCGTTCAAAATACTATTGTTTATATCCGCGTTTGGAAGACCATTCCGCGTTTGTTGTATCTGGATGAACGGTGTGAATCGGTCGCTATAAGAAAAAATAAACGATAAGCCTGTTTATTGCAACATGTTTTTACATCGTCAGACGATTATGGAAAATTGAAATAAACATACGAATTGCATCGCAGTCATTTTTTTTTTTTTTTGCTACAATTTGATACCAAACACGATAGGGTTGCTAAAAAAATGTGGGTGGCGAGTGGTAAGAAACCGCTGCGCTAACTCTCGCGTTTATACCTCAATTTACTTATACATTAATTCAGTTTGATTACTTCAAACATGTATGGGTTTCATTTCTTCTCTTGGCAAACATTATAATAATTATTATTATAAAAATTAAGCAGACAAAATGCCACACAATGTACATCATTCATGTTTTGATTGAGTGGTTTTTTTTCACCGGTGCGTGACGCTTTGAAGTTCTAGTTGGTCTTAATTGAGAATTAACATCGCCGCAACAACGATCATTTAAATGTAAAAAATTTATTCACTTAATTACTTTAAATAGTCCATTAATCCTAGAAAACTCCCTTTAATCATCATGAAACAAAAAGGCCAAAATAAACAAATGTACAAAAGTACATGTAGTCGCATACGCATTTCATATTGTGTCATAATGTCGTACGGAAATGATGATTTTCTTGACTGGGACGATGAAACATTGTAGTGTTTCCCCTAGCCACTTTCACTATGGCCTTTTTCTATAGCGCCATGCCCTTTTTCCCAGCACCATGTTCTTTTTCTGAATCTACATTCTGTGCCCTTTATTTTGGTAAAAAGTTTGTCAAAATCGGACAAAAACTTAGGAAGTTACAAGACTTTTTGTTTCTGTTCTGCAGAAACGAATTTGGCAAAATTTATGATCATGACTCCCACAGTTGTTGATTGCTTTAATCCCTTGTTTATTGTCACTTAACTGCATTGGCAAACGTTGATAATTACACAATGACAAGTACACATTTTGACACCAAATGAGCTGTTAATCCAGAAAAGGTGTGAAAATTGAATAAAAATGTATCTCTTATCATTTCCATATCATGAAGTATACAAGTACTGAAAATCCAAAAAAATCACGATCTTTGTGGCTCTGGGACAGCATGTAATTTTCGACTTTCTCATTTGAAACATACTTACTTATGTGGGAAAATATCTGTACTTTATGATAAAAGTGTGAAATTAAGCGCATGTGTCATGTTTCGAATGCTTTACCCGACGCAATTTGGCTATGCAAAAATAATCAAAAAAAGGCGATTTTCCGCCATTTTGCCAACTATTAGCTCATTATTACCGGCAACTTGCGCAGTATGCCGATAAATCAAATAGTTTCCAAACTTCTACAACACACAAGCTGCAAATATTCGAGAGTATCAAAAACTTAAGACGCTTTGTTTAGCCGAAGTTCGGTGCACAATTTGGGCATGAAATACGACCTTTCCGCCATTTTGGAAAAACAGTCCTATGGACCGCGAAGAAGCCCTTCATCATTGACCAAAAATTACACTAGATAATGCATTGAATATACCTTTAAAAACAAATCGTCTATACAATAAACACTTTTTCTTTTATTTCTCATAAAAATAATAAGTTTTACGCTAAAAATAATCAGACTCCATGTGATAAAATTCAACAAGATTTTAGCTTAAATGTTCATATACAAATGGCGGAATCAAATGAACTCTCACCCAAATCTCGTATCGTCCGCGAATTGGCAATCACGTGACCTACATTCGTCTCCGGTGATCTTCCTTCGAGCTGTTACCGAGAATAAGTGTGGGAAAATTTCTCGCATAGATCCAGATTGTAAGGTTTGACATTACCATGAATAAGTGTGTTATGAGTAAATAGACAAAATTTTCACCCCTAAGCTTAGCAAGGTTTGACACCATGGAAAAATATTGGACACATTTCTCACACCAGCTTCAATGGTAAAATTTGTGTGGGCAAATTCCTTACCTCAGCTTATAAGTTTGCTTTTACCATGAATAAGTTGGGCTAAATTTCTCACACCAGCTTTGTAATGTTTCCATTTCCATGATTATATAAACAAGCTTAGTAAGGTCTGCCACCACCATGAATAAATGGAAGAATTTTTCTCTGAATAAGTGTGGGCAAAGTCAGCTAACGAATGTGGTGTCTCGCCACCATGAATGAAACCTGAATTATGCTTTGATAATCCATTATTGTCTTTCCTCTTGATAAAAAAGGCCTAAACTGGATGCACGCAGCACAACACCTTATCTTCGCTTTGGGACACCCTACATCTGAATAACAACAAAATGGAAAATGGACGTTTATTTAATCATGTAATTATGTTTGTTTGTTTTTTTCCTCAAGAATGTCATGCTGTAACAACAGGTCTTTTAATATTAACCTACATATCAGACGCACAGATAAATTCATTTCATGGCACACTGGTTGGTGTCTGTTGGTCGAAATTTGACAGACGTACTGATCTTAGATCAAAAACTGGCATGGACACGGCACTTAGATCAAAAACTGGCATGGACACGGCACTTACAATCCGTCATCTCCATATGTATTGTGGAACATCATATCAGTACACGCCTGGATCCAGCCCACCTTCCACATCTGATGGTCGCTGATAGGGGACATCTCGATCGTTGCGCTGGCCCTGAAATTATAGCGCTAGCATGTGATGTTTTATTACTTAGTAATAGGGAATGAACCGATCGCAGTAGTGTAGTTGATAAGCCTGGCCGGTACATGCCTGACAAGTTGAATTAATGTTCATCATAATTGAATAAAGGCAAAACGCGCAGGTTCTCTTAGCCTCGGTCTGGTAGCCGTAAGAATAAGACATGCCATATTAAATACACCCAATTATCGTCGTTAACGTCCCTACAAATTAACCTAAATGCATAAAGCCGCTCACATCGCAGGAGGGATGACACCCGGTGCGATAACGTACGCATATGCTTCGTTTGGAAGCGGCCCTGAAATCGAACTTTTCTTCACGGGAGAGTTGGTCGCTCGCATATGTATCATGCACAAACACCATCGATCGACTACACGCGGTACATCATAAAGAGACGCAAAGTGGTAAAGCACTCTGTATTATTCATGGACTAGGCTGGACTAGTCTCGCAGGGAGCGGTCCTCCTTAACCTTCTTCTACAAGATACACTCCGGTACAGTGTCTCTTGATAAAGACAAATACCTGACCCCGGCACCCAATCTAAGGCATACTCGGGCATCACATGAATCACAATACACAAGACCATTTGCCTATAGTGATGCCCTGAAAAATTCCCTTTTCCCCAGAAATAAGTCTCCTTTCTTCAGTGGTCCTATCTAAGACCATTGAGGAATTTAAGGCTTCTATTTAAATCATTAGCCCAGAGGCATGCGTTTTAGTATGCCTCTCATCTATATCTTGTAAATAGTTTTAATGGTCCACCCCAAATGTTTTCTTTTCCCTTGACTAAATTCTAAATTTAGCCACCCACCCCACACCTGAGGTGATGATCAGAAATTGATCGACTCAGTATCAGAAGATAGGATGCAAGTTGGTTATCATGAACAAGGACTTACCTAAAATTTGGTGTTTTATATTTCAAAACTGTTGAAGAACTTTCATCGATTGCTGTTGGCATGTTATCAATAAGTGCCCGAAAATTAAGAATTCGAAGTTTTTGGTGTACATCTTTCAGGTGACCGGTGTTTATTGCTATTTTACTGGCCCAAGAAGAGGATGCTAGGTTCATGTCCCCTTCGTCCCGGTCCGATTTCTTGCGGGCCATCCGATTTGTGCCAAAAATATCTGGAGCGAGTTTTTTCTTCGCCCATTCACGTTGGGCGTAATGGAAACTCTGTTGTCACGTAGGTAACGACGTCGCGTTATATCACGCTATTTTGGCGTTACGTATGTGACGATTAGTAAATGGAACCGCGGTTCCACGGAAATTCAATAACAGTTTGTACGAAGCCGAAAATCTATTAATAATATATGTTTTCATTACATTTCCTCTTGTGTCTCGTGCGTTTTTACGTCTTTTATGGAAAACGTATTCGAGACTTTTGCCTATCAATAGTGAAATTAATGTTGTCATAAGTGTAATATTATGATGGTCAGTAACTTCATTTACCACAATTTCCCCGTATTTAAAGCCGAATCTATGTCGCTATGTAAAGCAATGACCGCTAACGTGTTTCGTTCTTTGATAGGTAAAACAGATCAAAATTGCCTTAAAATACGTGTCTCGCCAGGCCGCAGTAAGGCAGTAAGATGTAGGGCCTATGATACTTAAAAAAATCTTCATTAGCTGTACACATTCATTTATTTCCTGTGGAATCTTGAAAAAAAAATAGTTTTGAAAGATATGCATTTTGTTGAGTATATTTTTCAGCGGACCATCGCATTTACGATTACGATCAGTAAATGAGAGGTTCTTCGCAAACTGATGACCTCTGACATTTTAGACTTGCGTGCACACCATATGCTTTGTATGCTTTCATTTTTAAAACACGTCACATCTGAATTTACATGCACTATATAGGAGTAGAATCATTTTCATATTAACATACTTGTAAACATTGTTATTTATGAATTTATCATAAGTTTTTCAAGTTATGAGCAATGTAATCTCAATAGCACTCGGTTGTATACTGTTCATATAGGGGAGACCGGGGTTGAATGAATCACGGGTTGAATGAACCAGGGGCAATAACTTTTGCTAAAACAAGATATTTCAACTACCACCTGTAATATTAAATGTGCGCTGTGCTTATCTACTTTTCAGATGAATTTTCGAAACTCATACCAAGGTCTGTGTTTATAAATCATGGAAAAACTGTTTTCTGGTACCCCAAGTGGTTTTTCGTCACAAAACAAGTTCCTCGTGTATTGAAGTGAAATCTTGTGGCAATGTGTATGTCTTTTCAACAGTGTCCGTAAGAAACATAGCTCTCTTATTGCAGATGGAGATTTCACAATAATATGACATGTTTTCTGAATAAACATTCACTTTATATAAAATTCATGGGTCTGTGATGGACCGGGGTTAAATGAACCACCCAAAATAACCACTAGTTTATGATAGCAGACGTAAATAAGTATGTATCCACAAATTAAGTGAACTAAACATGTGTTCTGTCACCCGGGTTCTGTCACCACTAGAAAAACAGCTGGTTTCCACCGAAAATATAATTTGGATACGAAGATAAAATAAGTGGTTCATTCAACCCCACAAATGACACAATCCAGTGTTACAATGCTATTACATACCTTATATATAGGCCTACACAGGAAAGAAAAATATTTCATTTTAACCTGAGAAATTTACGTACAGCAAACATTTGACTTCGTTTTCGCATAAAGGCACTGTAGAAAATTTTGGTGGTCATCCCACCACTGGTTCATTCAACCCCAAGAGGGTAGTTAAACCAACCCAATGTCGGGGTTGAATGAACCACATCAACCTCATCATTTTAAACCGTTATCCTGCATTGAATAGAATCTATTACCTAGAACTAAATAGCTTATAATTTAGTCGAAAAAAGTGATAATTCTAAGATTATGTGTCAGAGTTCTGTGTCCACATGTCTACAAAAATGAAAAAGTGGCTCATTCAACCCCGGTCTATAGTAGGAGGCCTATAGTACTGAATAAAATTTTGTCATTTTTGTCATATGCATAATTATTTTATTACAAAAGATGCTTGTATATCAAGATTCTGAACTTTTTTGCCCATCTACAATGCTCCTCTTATAGTTTGCGTATTTCATCAACTATTGCAGAATACTGTTTGGATACAGACCACACTCCACCACACACACCAACTATTACATAAAACTTTGGTTGCATACCACACGCACGCGCGAACAGACATACACATGGGGCTTGGACATACACATTGGGCGTTTGTATATATTATTCAGAAAAGTCTCTCGAGCATGTGCGCTATACAGAGCGAACAAGGTAAGAAAACTTGTGCACGGTTGTTGCACCAATAGTCACTGGCTTTTAGGACAGAGACCAGTAAATGTAACGTTGCCTGTGATTGGCCCGAAGTGTGGGCAGATCTACCGCGGCAAATTTAAGATGTAACGCTACCTACCATTGGTCATAAATGCGTATCTATCAAATGTCTTTTGTCACATGATAGTATAGTCGTTCTTGAATATTTTGCTATATATTTCTATTTAATCGGCTGCTGTTTTGCCATGCTATGGCCAAATTGCGGATGTAGTTATTTTTGAATAATTATTTTTTCATCGTTGAGCGATTTTGGGGTGTCCCTAAACAGCGAAAAGTACCGTCCTTGAATGCTGGCTAACCCCCTATTTTTTTGCTGCACTTGTACACGGCCTGGGGCGATCTCTCGTCTGCTGAATGTGTTGGGGTCCACTATAAGCTGTGAAGCCTAAGAATGAGTCTTGTTTGGGGGCAAATTACAATGGGAGTCTATGGGAACGATAATTAGAGGTCTCTGCCCTAAAGAGAATATCACCTTCAGGCTTGCTCCCTGTTTCGACACTAAAATGAAACTGTGTTTTCAGGAACCAATACCCCCTTTGTATCTCTTCATGATTTCACATCTGAAGCCCAAGGCGGAACAGACAGAAACTGGCCATCCTCGAATTTTAAAATAGAAAAATTCACATAAAAATGCACATACAAACAGATCAATAAACAGACAACATAAAGATTTTTCACAACAGAACAGCACTGGAACTGTTATTTAAGAAATGACTTGGGTGCTTTAACGAAATTTACTGGACCAAACCTCACCCATTGCATCAGTAGTGGTTCCAAACACCTCTGGGAAGTCAACAAGGTGCAGTTATGACCCCTATAATGTATAATGTAATCATTAATGATTTTCAAGTTTTTCACGTTCTCTGGTGTAATAAGGTTAAACTCACCATGATAGTGCATCATAATGTTAAAATGAAAAGAACAATATACAAAACAGACAAATTGAAGGTCAAGGTCACAGCTTTTACCCGTTATTTTGTGAAGAATAGGTAATTTTGGTGCAAAAATTCAATTTTAAGTATAGAATTGTGACTACCATAAAGGTCAAGGGTCAAAGGTCAAGGTCACTGAATTGCCTTATATAAACTTTCCTGTCATAGTCCTTAACAAAACGATACCAGAATTGGTGGAGCGCCAATGCTTTGAATTAATTCAGTGGCTGTATCTTTACCATGTAGAGAGGCAAATTTATCTTATTTTGGACTTATTGAAGTAGGGGGTCGGTTGACTTTATGAATAGCTCCAAGACCATGATACGTTTAACCAAGCATCAAACAGCATCGTTGTTATTGTAAGAGCTCCCTTCATTGTATAATTGCAATATCTCGTCAAAATAAACGAAATAATGGGTGTCTTTAGGACAGAGACCAGTAAATGTAACGTTGCCTGTGATTGGCCCGAAGTGTGGGCAGATCTACCGCGGCAAATTTAAGATGTAACGCTACCTACCATTGGTCATAAATGCGTATCTATCAAATGTCTTTTGTCACATGATAGTATAGTCGTTCTTGAATATTTTGCTATATATTTCTATTTAATCGGCTGCTGTTTTGCCATGCTATGGCCAAATTGCGGATGTAGTTATTTTTGAATAATTATTTTTTCATCGTTGAGCGATTTTGGGGTGTCCCTAAACAGCGAAAAGTACCGTCCTTGAATGCTGGCTAACCCCCTATTTTTTTGCTGCACTTGTACACGGCCTGGGGCGATCTCTCGTCTGCTGAATGTGTTGGGGTCCACTATAAGCTGTGAAGCCTAAGAATGAGTCTTGTTTGGGGGCAAATTACAATGGGAGTCTATGGGAACGATAATTAGAGGTCTCTGCCCAGGATTTTATCCTTTTTAAAGGGTAAAACACCGTACTTCCGTTATATTTATTGATTTAGGGTTATCAAACTGTCAATAACATTGAGTAAATAACATGTCAAAAATCAATAGTTAGAAATTACTGGACATAAAAATGACAACATCAGCGAAGAAAGGAAATCTTAAAGATTCTAAAAACGGAAAAGTGAGCAAAGTTGGTGGAAGGAAGACTGAGAAATCAAGAGTGGAAAATGGCTCAATTTTGGGGACCCTTCTTGAGAAAGATGAAGAGTACACCAGGGTCTTGGCAGTTTGTGCAGATGAAAGCTCTTCTCTGGGCAAGTTGAGGCCACTTATGGTTCTTCTGGAGTATTCATGCCATGGTGTACCTTGGTTTATTGTGACACCAGTGCTGTTACTGTCAGTTCATCTACCCTGGCATGTGGAGCTTCTGGTCAATCTATTATGGGGTAAGAGGTTTTCATTAATTGTTTAGATAAAATGATTTAGCATTCTTAGTTTTCAGTGAATGACCAAATGCATAATGTTGACGCTCTGCATTAATCATTTGGTCATATACAACACAAGCTGTACGGCCCACGGTATGGGCTGAATCTGAATAGTTTACTGGTGACACGCCAAATGAAAATATTTCACAAGAGGGTTCAGATGGATGAGAAATTAGTCCCTAGAACGCACAAGCAAAGCGAATTTGGATACACAATTATCTGACATTTCAGCTGTGGAAAACAGAGAGTCAGAGAGGTGAGACTCCCCCAGGGGGGGGGGGGGGGGGGTCCTTGCTCCCTGCTCCCTGAAAGAAAAATGACCTTTCTCCCCAGCTCCCTAAAATGTTTTTCCTCAGCCCCCTGCTCCCTAAAACCATGCTTTCTCCCCAAATCCCTGAAAATAAATGACCCTTCTTCCCAAATCCCTGAAAATAAATAGCCCTTCTCCCTGAATCCCCAAAACCCATGGGAGGGCCTCAGAGGTCATTCACAGGTTCCAGAGTTCCGATAGAAACAGTAAGCAGTAATAATAAAAAAATCCCAAACGCATGCAAAGATTTACACTTAAACTTAGCTATGTGTACATGTATTTGTATGTATCTTTATGTACAAGTCTTAAAATTCTGTTCAATGTTCATATGCAAGGTATTTAAGGGGCTGTTGATAAATTTGGATTAATTTCTACTATTTCAGGTTTAGTCATTGATGTGATAGTCATTACCATCTTGAAGCTGTTGTTTCGGAGATCTCGTCCTGCTCATAACAAAGATGACATGAAAGGAGCCGTTACATCTGTCGACAAGTATTCCTTCCCATCAGGCCATGCTACAAGGGCGGCTATGTTGACTGGTTATTTCATATTTCATGTCTGTGATACAAATCAACAGATGATTTATATTGTTTTATGGTCTATTTGTGTCAGTGTGTCAAGAGTGGCACTAGGTCGCCATCATTTGATTGATGTTATATGTGGATATATCGTAGGAATGTTAGAATATTTTATGCTAGTTTATCTGTGGATTTCTAGAGAAACATGTTTGCGATGGTTAGAATCTTACTTCAGTCATTTTCATTTATGATTGTCTATGAACGCATCCTTTAGAAAATCTGTTTTTCTGACATTCAGTGACAAACTGTTTTGCTAGATCTGCAATTCGCTGAAATATACATGTACTTGTCACTGACATACATGTTCATGTGTAGTTATGACAGTTTAGCTAGATTGGACACCGAAGTATAAGGTGTGTAGTGAAAGTCATAAGATTTATATTGACTCAGAACTTAAAGTTTACCAGCAGTCCTGTTTATCATTATATTCCAAGATTCCATGCACAGCTAATAATTAAAATATGTTATTTTAATTATTTACTATTCGTCGTGATGACATAATGTTATGATTATGGCATCTTGGTGTTTATGTATCTAAATTATCCCTCTAGTGCCCAGTGTAGCATATCTGCTACATGGCTCTGTTCTGGTGCCATGACCAGTGTATTGATTATTTTTTTAAGATGTCACTGCTTGAAACAAGTGTAAGGCATTGGGAAAAATGACAATACCACTTAAATTGTGATATTATATCGCAAATGGGTTTTAAAAGCCCCCAAAGTTGAGCTATGTTAATAAGGCAAATGTAGCATATATGATCTATCAGGCAATTAGTTTTTCAAAAACCAAAACTCATGATTCTGACATCTTTTGGAATACCCTGATGAATACCAGCAAACAGATTCTTCTTATTGTTTGTTATAGATTATGTTTTCTAAAAAGAGAGTAAAAATATTTTCTTACACTTGAGTCATGGGCCCTTGAATTTTTCACTTGTGAAAACTTAATGCCCAATGTAGCATATATGCTACATGCTATTCTCAGAAACTATTGACTCGAATACAAATTTGAACCCAGTTTGACTTCTGAAATGTAGTCGGTGGACAGTCTCTGAGAGTCTGAGAGAGAATGAATGATTTCTGACACTGCATTCTATGTTTGGGCACTAGAGGGTTATTGTTTATAAAATAATTGATAATTTGATATCCTTGTACATTTATTTAGATAAAGGCTCCTTTTTTGTTTCAAACATCTTAATTTTACGTATCCTACAATATCTGTATTATAGTTCCTATTCCATTTATGTTTTTGTGAGTTATTTGTGACTGTGGTGTGTGTGTGTGTGTGTGTTGTAAATTTGTCACAGACAATCATGAAAGTGTTGTTCATCTCATTTAGCAACTTTTCAATGCATTTAAGCAGAAACTTAGCGTCTGCCTAAACATTAGTTATTAACTCTAGGAAAACTGGAATAGTTTGATGTTCTTAGAAGTATCTCCAGGGTATTCACCAATGTTTAACAATCCCTTCCATCCTATTATTGTAAACATAAATGTACTACTGTATTTATATATATGCTCTTTAAATGAAATGAACCACTGCATAAGAAAACCACCAAAGTGCATAGGTGAAAACAAAGGTGCAGATCAGCTGTGCAGTGATCAGGACCTTTGTTTTTGCTACACAAATAGTATGATCTGTCTTCTTTTTGAATATGAAATTTCAAGCTTCTAGCCTGGTTTGTGTTGGACCTGGTCGAAAATCCAAATCGTTGGTTTTCTCATGCAAAGGCTCAATTAATATTTGTAAATATTTGCTACAAATTTTATCAATTTTTGCACTAAACTATGTTTGATTTGACAAATGTGTATGTATATTTGTTTTAAGTGGAGATGAGGAGTTTTGACTGAGAAGTAGCTGCATTTGTTCAATGAATATTTTTTTATTTGGTGCTATATTCTACATGTACATTGCTTTGTCACAAATTTCTCAGGAATTTACTTTGTACTCTTATAAAAAAAATATGAACCTCAAAGCAACAAAACATCCTTTCAGCCATTCTGATAATTCTATAAAAAATTATACAAACGCCAGAAAGTCATATTATTTACGTTTTATAAACAATTTATTTCATAAGTAAGTGTATTTGTAAGCTTTGAACATTAGACCGCCAAATTAATAAATTTGTTACTCCTCTTGCCTGAAAAGAATTGCATTTTAAATCATATATGGAATTACTTATTATTCAATATTGCACTAGTTATACACGCTCACAGACTATTTGATAATCCAACAGATTTTATTTGTGCATGCTCATTGCTTGTTTTTCTTCCATATTCATTCATATACCTCATTCATGATATAGCTGGTATACCTGATATGGCTTTCAGTGTAATACAAATGAGCCACATCATGAGAAAACCAGATTTTTGCCTATGCAAAAACAAAGGCGCAGATCAGCTGTGCAATAACTGCACAGCTGATCAGCGCCTCTGTTTTCGCTACATGGGTAGTATGATTCCTCTTCTTTTCAAGCTTCTAGCCATTTTCTGTGACTGTATAGGCCAGTTTGTGTGGGAGCTAGTCGAATACCCTGGACCGATTTTCTCGTGTCGTGCCTCTAATATTAGAAATTGTAGAAGATCTTGGGAGTGCAGTGGTCATGTGGTAGAGTTTCAGGCCTGGAATCAAAAGGACCTGGGTTTGAACACCACTGTCACAGGTGTATGTCCTTGAGCAAGACGCATAAATTGCCCAAAGTATAGGTCAAAACACAGGAAACAGTGGCTCTGCTCCTGAGCTGAAAAGGTTTTAGACTGAAAAGTTAAACCATTAGACTGAAAAGTTAAACCACAAAGCAAACAATCTAGCAGATGTATCTTGCTTGTACTAGAAATGAGTCACGACACGAGAAAACCGTGCTATGGGATTTCTGACCATGTTAAACACAAACCGGCCTGTGCAGCTGCAGAAGATGGCTGGAAGCTTGAAATTTTGGAAGAAGAGGAATTGTACTATCCCTGAAGCGAAAACAAAGGCGCTGATCAGCTGTATTGTTACTGCACAGCTGATCTGCGCCTTTGTTTTCGCATAAGTACAGCTGATCAGCGCCTTTGTTTTTCGCATAGGTAAAAACCCAGTTTTCTCATGATTTTCTCAGAGACTAGTTTTGAAAATATTAGGTGTAATTGTACATATGTGTGAGCATACTATATTTTGTGATGGTGTCATCATGACAAAGTCCCGGTGATTTATTTTTAGTGCAGGCAGAAGGGGGAATATGATGCATTAATGAACAGTTTTGAGGCAGTTTATTTCTATGAATTACTCTTCATAGTATTTAAGTGTACCAATATTTATGGACTAGAAAGTTTCTTGCACATTTATGCAATAGAAAATAACATACATGTAGTATGGGCACATTCTTGAACAGATCTCTGTATCTTCTCATTAATCTGGCTTTTAAGATTGCAATGTAGAGCTTAAATATGTTTTAACACTTAAGAAAAAAAAAGCTTTTAGAAGAATCTTTTCTTTTATAGGAATATTATTACCGGTGTTGCCAGTCAGATTTGAAAGCTTTTAGCTGGTCAGAAGCTACCGACTGAGCTATCAGGTCATGTGACATGGTAATGTTAAGTTTTAGAATATCTAATGTAGAAAATATATTGCTGGTCAAGTTTAGAACAAAAATAAATGTTGTGATTTTACAGAAGTATATTGTTTCTTATTTCCATTTAGTAAGCACTCACAATATATTATTGCATAAATGCCCATGTCCATGCGATAATAACAGGCGCATATTAACAAAGAAAATAAACATGTTTTAATGAGGCAGTTTGTGTGCATGCTGTTAATACACCACATTTACTTATGCTCGTTCCCGGGTGCCACACAAAGTATGCCCTAATAATGTGTAACTGAACTCTGCCCGAACCAGCAGAAGAATGAGCGGACCTTAATTAATTACATTCCTTCATTAGTTGTCTCCATCTAGCAACTTTCAAGTCTCAGGCTGCAATAGTTTCCAAAATATCCATTGTTTTCGCCTTTTCCCATGTAAACGCCTGTTTCCAAAATTGACCTTGATGTAAAATATGTCAAGGTCATCCTAGGGTCATCATTTGAACAAACTATGATGGGCTTGAGTCCCTGATGCTACCTACCATGTTTCGTGGAAATCGGCCCACTAGTTCTGGAGATTTTTGAAGGGTTTTTACCATACATGGGCGTGGCTACCATCTTGGTCCTGTGACCAAGATCCCGTGAACAAACTTTCATTCCCCACCCCCTACCCATGGAGGCTCCACATAAAATTTCAACTTGATCGGCCAAGTGGTTTCAGAGAAGAAGATCTTTTGAAATTGTGGACGCCGGATAATGCCTATACTATATGCTCACTTTGAGCCTTCGGCTCAGGTAAGCTAAAAATATCACCAAAACTGTGCTACTTTTTCCAAATTTCATTGTTACAAAATTTTACCAAAATGGTGAGAGCCCTGCGACATGCTATAGAACTGGAATCGTCTGTAGTTAATACTGTTATTTTACTTTCAAGACTGATCTTGAGTAGTAAGAAATGTCTGTATCAAAGATAGATGCACTAAATTTTCTATAGTTGATATCGGGTCCATATATATACTTATCCGCAAAAGAAACGCGGAAAAAAAAAATGAAACCCATTTTCTTGAAAAGGATCATTTTGCTGGAGGTTTAAGTGATATGGCTAATGAGTAATTACAGTAAGTAACAAGCGATCAAAATAAGAGTTTTGTAACATGTTTTATTCTGACGTAACAATGATGTTTGTGTATGAGCTCGTGTATTATAAAATGGCATTCCGCCAATACTTCATTACACCCGTTTTCAAATCGCATTTATCATGAAGTTTTAGATTCAATTTTGTAATACACGAGCTCGTACACAAACATCATTGTTACATCAGAATGAAACATGTTACAAAACTCTTATTTTGGTCACTTGTTACTTACTGTAATTACGCAATAGCCATATCACTTAAAACTCCAGCAAAACGATCCTTTTCAAGAAAATGGGTTTCAATTTCTTTTCGTGTTTCTTTTGCGGATAAGTATATTTTGACATGAAACTGAGATAATGTATAAACTTTGACAGAAACTCAATTTATTTCGGAATTTCAAACAAAAGAAAAGTTTCCAAGATAAGAGTTCATTTCATTTATTCAGGCAACAGATCATCAGAAAAAAAGCATGAATGAACAGCTACATGACAAAACCACTTAAGGGACCAGTATGGCAACAAAGTCTGGTTAGAACCACTGCTTCTAATACTACATTACTATATGAGTCGTGACGGGAGAAAACCAGTCTTCGGGCGTTCCGACCAGCTCCGACATAAAGCGGCATGTACAGTCACAGAAGCAGGCTATAAACTTGAAATTTCGGATTTAAGAAGAAGATAAATTGTACTATCCATGCAGCGAAAACAAAGGCACTGATCAGCTTCGCAGTTACTGCGAAGGTGATCAGTGCCTTTGTTTTCGCATAGGTAAAAATCAGGTTTTCTCACGACACGGCTCATTTAAAGCCAACAAGTCTAAAAGAGAAGAAATGTTCATGCTTAATTACTCAATATCCGAAAACAATAATCACTGACATTATGACATTTTATATTTATGAGACAGACGATTCTAACGCTCAGTTGCATTTTGTACGAGAAACTTTTACATTTTTTTTTTTGTTAGGCCTTACTTCACAGTATCATTGCTTAAGAGAGCCAGATAATTGTTTTGATATCTGGTGCCAGTTGTTCAAAACTTTGTTAGCTTAACATCATTGTTAAGACCTCAACTCGTTAAATGCCGACTACATAAGCAAATACACCATTATTTTTTGTTGATAAAATGTGAGAATTCTTTGCATTGCAAAGGATTCTCACATTTTATCAACAAAAATTAACAGTGTATTTGTAATATTTATGTTTGAAATTTTGAGGAATCGTAAACTAATAATGTCGTAAATTTTGAACTGGGCCCTGATTTTTTTGAAAACCACACGTCCCTTTGTTCTATCATGGTTTTGTCGTGTAACTGTTCAAATTTTGATGTTTAAATATCAATGACATGTACAATGAAAAATAATGGATGTAAATTGCAATTTGTTACAGACAAATAAAAAGCCAATACAGTACACTTCAACCTATATTATAATGCGGTTTTCAATTTAACACCACAATGTCATGGCTCCCAAATTAAACATTTTTCTGTATGTCTATAGAAAGTGACCTCATTATATAATATCATGTTCACTTGTAACACGGTCTGCTTCTATGGACCCTAAATATAGCGTTTATATTTCGATGACAATATGGCAACTTACAAACCAAAACTATAAGGGAGCTACCAGAGGCCTAGACAAGTCTGTAATCAGAGCCTGAGAGGGTACTGCTCATTTGAGCCGTGACGCAACTAAACGGTCCTCAGGATTTCCTATGAGGTTCGACACAAACCGACACAAACCGGCCTATACGAAGAAAGCTAGAATCTTGACATTTTGGGTATAAGTAGAGGAGGAGAAGTGAAAACAAAGGCCCTGATCAGCTGTGCAATTAGCATCTTTGTTTTTGCATAGGCAAACATCTGGTTTGCTCATTAGACTGCTCAATTAATACTCAGTTTGTTATTCAGTACAATTTGGCTCAAAGTCAGGCCAAAATTAAAGCACATTCGAGCATAGTAAATAATAAGCTTGAACTGAATTGAATAATTTAACATTACATGTAGGAGGGACTAAAGGCTACAGGATGCTCCTCATCCTAATCTCCATGAAGACTTGTAATAACATAAGCCATGTTAAGTGCCCAGAAATTTCTAATATGAGCTGCCGCATGGGAAAACAAACAATCTGCATAGGCAAAAACAAAGGTGCAGATCAGGTGCCTTTGTTTTCGCTACACAGATAGTGCAATTCCTCTACTTACTAAATCCAAAATTTCCAGCTTTTAACCATCTTCTGTGACTGTAAAGCCCGAGCCATGTCGGACCTGGTCGGAACCCAAATTGTTTTCTCACGCACAGGCTCATATTTTTTGTTTTGTTTTTCTTTCTTCTTCACTATGATTCAAAGTTTGTTGTTGTTTTTCACAATGACTGAAAAATCATGTGAAATGGAGAAAATGTCACAACCAGGTTGTGGTAGATAATGCACAAAATCAAATTACAAAGCATGTTATAACTTAAAAATTCTCTGAATTTGTAGTTCACAAAACATGACAAATAACGCAATGATACATAATCAAAATAGTATTTTTAAAAACAGAAAAAAACAAACTGCCATAATATACAAGAACAATTGATGCTCTTTTGTTACAAGCATGTGTGTCTGATCAACACAAAGTTTTTATGGGCCCCCACCCATTAAGGCCTCAAGAAATAGATGGGCTGTTTGTGCCTCCAGGCAAAGCTTAAACACTACTGACAGACCATCTGATTACTGGTTTACCGCTCTGGTCTGATTCTGCCCAGAAAACATGGTTAGAGTCAAATTATCCATACGTATAAGCCTTTTGTGGCTTAGTTGGATGGTTATATATCAAACACTTGTTGGATACCATGACATCCTCATTTTGGGTAAAAGTTCCATAATGGAGGCTACGTAGCTGTTGACTGGGACGTAAAGCATCAATTCAAACAAACCAACCAAGTTTCTCTTTGACTGTGCATCTGTCTGAGCTGCATTTAGAGAATCCTGTTATTTACTATCACCAAATTGAAGGCAAACCTGGCTGTGAGGATATAAAACTTATTTCATGCTTGACTCAACTGCAACCGAAATTTATCTTGCTGATGATTTATACCAACTATTGTTGGCGTTTTAGAATGGCTTTTGTAATCTCACTAATTTGAACCTGAACTTTTTGTAGCAATATTTGTTTATTTAGTAATAATGAGCAGTTTGAATTCCATGCTCAGCTGAGCATGAAAAATGTTTTATAACCTCAGGCCTGATCAGTTTTTTAACATGTTTAACAGCAAAGAAAATCAATATTAGTTTTGTATAAGCTTTCATCTTCCAATATTCAGATAATTCATAAATCTAGCCATTTTAAGCGATTATATAACCTTTTTTCATGCTCAGCTCAGCTGAGACTAAAATTTATCTTGCTCATAAATGTTAAAATGCCAACCACTGTTGGCATTTTAATATTTATAAGCAGGAAAAATTACAGGCTTTTGTGATCTAAACCTTAAATTTCATTTTATTTGGGCTATTTTGGTATTTATGAGCAGATGATTAATTAGTCTCAGCTGAGCTGAGCATGAAAAAAGTTTTATAAACTTGAGGCCTGGTCCGTATCTATCCTGCTCATAAATGTTAAAATGCCAATAATTGTTGGAATTTTAACATTTATTAGCTGGATAAATTACAGGCTTTTGATTCAATTTCAATATATTTGGACTATTTCAGTATTTATGAGTTATAGAAATTTCAAGCTCAGCTGAGTTGAGCATGAAAAAAGTTTTATAACCTCGAGCCCTGGTTTAAGTCTGAAATGGCCTGCATCTTATTTACTACCTTCTACAGATTATTTTATAAATCCAGTGGGAGTAGTGGAAAAACGATATAGCTGTTTTATACAGGAACAATGTCAACAACAATGAACAACTTCTAAAATGTAAATATAGGAAGCTCTAGAAAAATCTGTACAAAGAAGACAAGCAGGCTGTTAATCTTAGTTAAAAGCAATACACAAAACAATGTGGCATATGTTCTCGACAAAATCTCGTACCCATGCATCCCAGTTTTCTTCTAGATAAATCACTGAAAGCATATGCCACTGTTGTTGAAGCTTAAATTGCTGTGCATCACACTGTAGCACTCAAATCATTTGAGCCACCTCGTGGGAAAACCAACAATGTGGTTTCCGAACAGGTCCGACACAAACCGAGCTGTACAAGCACAGAAGCAGGCTAGAAGCTGGAAATTTCGGATTTAAGTAGAAGAGGAATTGTACTATCCGAGTAGTGAAAACAAAGGCGCAGATCAGCTTCGCGGTTACCGCGAAGCTGATCTGCGTCTTTGTTTTCGCCTATGCAGATTGTTGGTTTTCCCATGAGGCGGCTCATATATAAAATAACAATACATGTATTTAAAAATTGAAAGTGCTGGAATGGTGGATTTTTCATAGCACAAAATGGCCACCAGCTCATAAGATGGCCTTAGAAATATTTTCATGAACAAATCTACATGAAAGAAAAGGACTGTTCTTTATAAACTAGACATTTAACTGATTAAGCTACTGTGCCTAGTCAGCCTATATGCAATCTATCTTGTTTCATGATATTCAATGGAAACTCAAACATTGATAAAAATGTGATCAACAACAAACAATAAAATGTAACATGAACATAATTTACAGCGTGAAATTTTGTGTGATGCAAGCCCCGATATCCAGCAGGGTACAACATGATCATGATTACTGTACAAAAATGTTGCAATTTTGACATCATGATTATTTAAAGCTTCTTTACAGGTATGGAAAAGTCGTTTGCATAAATGAAACGGGCATGATTATTGTTGGAATTTTAATGTACACCTTTAAACAATTTCATTGACTTAATAATAATTACAGAACAACATAGGCGGTGTCATGCATGTTGCACCTCTAACCAAAAGCATGGTCAGAGTACATACTGACTACGATCACCTTTTGTTAAGACAGTATAATCTCTATTCTAAATTTCAAAACCCCAGCCAGATCCTGTCACATTGTCTAAATTGAGCTTTACTGCTATGCATACCATACAGTGTATTCTGCACAATTGTTCTTGACTTGCACAAAATTTTACCTATTTTTGTCAAGACATAATGTATATAATCTTGCAAAAGTTATACATGTACTTCTCAAAGAATGCAGCTATTGTAAACAGCATAAATGTGCGTGTACATGCACGAGTATGCAGAATTTAGGATGCTGATACAGTTGCCTATGACTTCATGTACCAGTCAACCATTTTTAGTCATGTTGGGATGAAGCTACCACTTCCTGGGTACTAACCAGTACAATGGGAAGCTTAAAGTGTCTTGCTCACTGCCGAGCAAGGTATTGAACCCAGAAACTCTCTTTCTGGAGTCCTGTACTCTTCTACTGCGCCACCGGGCTCCCGTAAATAATTATGTTCACATGACCATGCTACACTAACAAAGCTCTTTCATATTTTCTCCCTTCAACAGTTCAAACAACAGCCCACACGATGTGGAGTTCGGCGGCATCCAGTTCACAAGATGTCCTTTCAAAGTGAAACTGATCCGAGCCAATTCAGACAACCTGATGATTAGTTCCCCAAACTTGTTGGGCGACTGTCTATAATGGGTGTTAGTGTAGGTCTCTAGGGCACCCGAGATTCGCTGTTGTTGTTCTCCCAGCTTGTCAGCATCCTTCAAACCTCGCATATCTAGAATAATATTTGAACCTTTCCATGAGCAAACCAACAATTTGGGTTTCTGACCAGGTCCGACACAAACCAGGCTGTACAGTCACAGAAGCATGATAGAAGCTTGAAATTTTGGGTTTAAGAAGAAGAGGGATTGTACTATCTGTGTAGAGAAAATAAAGGCACTGATCAGCTGTGCAGTTTCTGCATAGCTGATCTGCGCCTTTGTTTTCGCATAAGCAAATTGTTGATTTTCTTGTGCAGTGGCTCATTTTCAATATGAAGTCTTGAATGATTTAGGTATTAGAATGTAATGTGAGAACAACATTTATCCATAATCCTTAGTTTCCAATGGACAGATTGTAGGCCATGCCAAATATTCCAGACATGTAGTCCAAAGCATTCAGTCTGTCATTCTAAATTCATCTTTGGGACCCATAACAATTAAGTTTAACGGAACTTCTGCTACAAGAGCTACATGACTGTGTATTTAACTGTCCATGGTGCCCTATGAAACCCCTTAGTTTGATATATTTGGTTAATAAAAAAAGCTTTTCTTAGACCAAACACTTCTATTACCAGAAAATTCAGAGTGAACAGTACCTGGACAAATCAATATGATAACTTTGAGAGCCACACACTCGTACTGGTCAATATGAAGCCGTCTCATGTGGTCAATCAGCTCTAGCATACTGTGGAACATGCCCTGGATCCCCAGGGTGGTAGCTTTCTCCTCATCTATGGACTGGCCATGTAGGAATATCACCTCATTGTGGAGCTGCATGGATTTCCAACACATATGTAGGGTGAGTAACTCACACCAACAGTTCTGGAGTAAGAGGATTTGGTCATCAGTCTGGAAAATGAATGACAATATTTACATGGGTATTCTTTTTTTGTCAGTGTTTGGCATTGTTATTTGTTTGTATTATATAAGCCGCATCGTTTTTGCCTATGCGAAAACAAAGGCACAGATCAGCTTTGCAGTAACTGCCAAGCTGATCAGCACCTTTGTTTTCACTACAGGGATAGTACATTCCCTTTTCTTCTCATATCCGAAATTTCAAGCTTCTAGCTATTTTCTGAGACTGTACAGGCCGGTTTGTGTTGACCTGGTCGGAACTCCTGAAGCCCGGTTTTGTCGTGTTGCGGCTCATATTTTAATGCTCCTCTCAACAATTCTAGTCATGTATAGCTTCCTGGGTATCTATGAGTACATGTATATATGAGCCGCAACGAGAGTAAACTGGTCTTCGGGCTGTGCAAGCACAGAAGATGACTACAGACTGAAAATTTTGGATTTAGAAACTTAGAAAGTAGAGGAATTGTACTATCCATGTAGCGAAAACAAAGTCTTTGATCAGCTTTGCAGTTACTGCGAAGCTGATCTGCGCCTTTGTTTTCGCATAGGCAAAAATATGGTTTTCTCAGTCATGACGCGGCTCATATGTACTATGGGGAGTCAACATGTCTTGTTCAAGGACACAACTTTGTGCTAGTGGGATTCAAACCACTGACCTTTCAATCCTGTGTCTCACACTGCTATTAGGCCGCTGAACTCTCAATTTTGTATTTTAATATGAGCCTTCGCATGAGAAAACCAACAATTTGCATATGCGAAAACAAAGACGCAGATCAGCTTCGCAGTAACTGCGAAGCTGATCTGTGCCTTTGTTTTCGCTACTCGGATAGTACAATTTCTCTTCTTTCAAAATCCAAAATTTCCAGCCTCTAGCCATCTTCTGTGCTACATGTAGTACAGCTCGGTTTGTGTCGGACCTGGTCGGAAACCCAAATTGTTGGTTTTCTCGTGCACAGGCTCAATTATATCTTTAACTTAATGACTTTTAGCTTGTGACATCAAGCAACAATCCAATCAAGGCATTGCTGAAGAGCTATGACAAATCTATTTGACGAATGGATTCTCCCATCATTATCAATTGGATGAGCCCACTTTCATTTTTAGGAGCATCAGGAGTGAATTTCAATTTTATATAAATTTCTGATGAAAATCCTCTTAGCAAACAGAATAGCCACAGATGAGACGCCGCGTTCAGCGGCGTCTCATCTGTGGCTATACTGTTTGCCTATGTCCCATAAAAAGGATGCCACGCTTGAATGAGTTTACAAAAAGGCACAGATTCAGTGATCTTTTCATTAGTTCGTTAATCCGTTGCTAGCCAGTTTGTTGGTCCATATTTCATAAAACAAAAAATCTTACCGATATGTTGGCAAAGTAAGGTAAATTCCTTGCCCATCTCACTATTTTATACAACTTGAGCTCGGCAAGCTGCAGGAAAGTCAAGAATACACTCGGATCGTTCATGTTAAACCGATCACCTCCTATCTCCGGGGGAATATCATCCTCACACAACAATGATTCCAGATTCATTATGTCAGTCAGTATCTGCGGGACAAATGGTTTCATTTCTCCTGTTACTTCACCATTGTTGAGAACAGCCACTAGGTGACTGCCACCCTGGGATGCCTCGAGACTGTCAAACGATCCTCCGGTGGAAGTGCGGATCAGTTTGGGGGTGAGAGGTTTTTTCTTCGGTAGTGGGCCACACATGTTGGCTTTGATCTTTTGGTCCCCGGGAGTTGACGAGCCGGTGCCTGTGTAGCTGCTACGGCCACCTCTGGTACGGTCAGCTCGGATAGCTAAAATAGATGGATAAAA
Source organism: Rugalucina vietnamica (assembly GCA_964017185.1). Taxonomy (NCBI): domain Eukaryota; kingdom Metazoa; phylum Mollusca; class Bivalvia; order Lucinida; family Lucinidae; genus Rugalucina; species Rugalucina vietnamica. The sequence continues at coordinate 39,101,498 of OZ024870.1, forward strand.
TTTATTCTAACATCAAACATTGCATGAATTCAACTACATTTGTAATTTGGAGCATTAATAAGAAAGACTAACAGCAAATCAAAACATGAGTAGGCAGTTACCGGTACTGTGAGCTGCAGCGCGAGAAAACTCTTCTTCGTAGTTTCCAATCATGTCTGACACAAACCGACTTGTACAGTCACAGAAGCAGGCTAGAAGCTTGAAATTTCGGATAAATTTAAGAAGAGAATTTGTACTATCCGTGTAGCCAAAACAAAGGCGCTGATCAGCTGTGAAGTTACGATTTTCTCATGACGCGGCTCATATGATGTTAATAATGTGATTTCCTAATTGTGAATTCAGTGTGTTTGAAGAATTGCAAGAAGCAGTTTTGAGAAATATGTCATTTTTACAGCCTATTGCAAACATGTTAAAAGTTATTATATTGGAGAAATTTGTTCTTAAAATGCACAATGTCTTGGTACATGAATATAATGTACCTTACCTTCCAATTTCATCCCCATAACGAGACATTTAGCAAATCTACAGGCCGGACATTTCTTCCTGTTCTCAAGGTTAATCTCACACTCTCCCTGCCTGTGACACAGGAATGTCTTCTTGTTCTGTACGGTTCTCTTGAAGAAACCTTTACAACTCTCACATGTGAAGATGCCATAATGGAAACCTGAAATCAGTTTGGGACTACATGAACGGACAAAACTATGTTTGTTTTATATGTTAAATTAATACATGTAAATTCAAAAGTTCATTGAGATAGCCTATTAACAAATGAATGTTTTTATTTAATTTTGTGGTTTACACTCTCTGTCAATAATTTGTCAATAATGACTGGATGGAGCAAACTTCTCTAGTAATAAGTATCAAGCAGTATGCATATGTAAACTATTACCATTGGCCAATTATTTTATCTTGCTTGGACACAAACCGCTGCAAGTGGGGTTCAAACCTCCGCACTCTACTGTATGCAAGTCTACTTAAACATACAGTACAGAAAAACAGATTTTTGCCTATGCGAAAACAATAGAGCAGATCATGATCAGCGCCTTTGTTTTCGCTACGCGGATAGTACAATTTCTCTTTTTCCTAAATCCAAAATTTCAAGCTTCCAGCCACATTCTGTATCTGCAGAGGCCGGTTTGTGTCGGACCTGGTCGGAAACCCCAAAGACCGGTTTTATCACGTCACGGCTTACCTAGTGTTGCCCTGTTTCAGTACTTTCAGAACAATTACCTGATATTGTATCCCCACACACCGGACATGGTGTCCTTGCTGCTGCAGTGGAGTTTGGATCTGTATACACAGTCACATTAGAACCAGACTGAATCTCAACACCAGTTTTCTCCCCTTCACCACTAGACTGGTTCACTGTCTCTTCATGAAGAGTTTCACTAGACTGTATTAGTAACCTGTTACCACTTTGATCAATAACTTGTGCTACACCGTCCGACACAATAATTCCTTGAAGCTGTGGTGCACCAGTCTCGGCATCATATGAAATGATGAATTTATTTTGTTCTGACGAGTCTTTACTACTGACTTCTACACTGGTTTCAGGTTCAGGATCAGCACTTATTTTGTTGATATTGTTTTGCATTGCAAGGGATGTGAGGACATTAAGCAATGCCTCCGTACTGGCCTCCCCAGAAGACTGCGACAAACTCTGGTTCACCTCTTCAAGAAGTTCATTCAAATTCACATTTGACTGTGACTGCATGGATAATCTCATCTTTAACAGTGTTTTCACAATTTCACTGTTTAAAGCACTGTTATTACTTGATAATTCTGAGCCACCAGCAACAGCTTCAATTTGATTATCAAGTTTTAATGTTTTAGCTGGTGTTTCATCACTGTGATCTTCAGAATCATTTTTAGGTTCAGCTTTGACAATATAACGCGGGGACGACACACTTGCTGGCTTCTGTTTCCATTTACCAGGCAGGATACCTCTACTTGCTGTAGTTTTTAAGTTTATTGCACTAGTTTCAGTAGGTTTTGGACTTTGCACAGGACTTCTTTCAAACATTGCCTCTGCCACATGGCTTATGTTTGAAAGGCTAGATTCTCCAGTTTGAGACTCAGTTTCTGTTGGCTTTAACTGTAGCTGGAACACTGGAGAGACTTCTGATTCTTGTAAGAGCTGGTTCTGTGCAGCAAGAGTCGTAAGAACACTAGCCATATCAACCTCAGTTGTAACAATCTGGTCAAAAGTCTCATTTGATGCTGATATTTTAATCTTTTCTCCATTCATTTTATTTTCTGTTTTACCCTTTATCATTTGAGTTTTTACAAGTTTTTTAATAATATCCCCGTTATTATTTTCAATCTCTGGTTGTCTTCCAGACATTTTTGTAGGACTGTTGGCGGGACTAGAGTTTTTTGTGTTTGTCGATGTTAATGATTGGCTCACTGCTAACAGCAACACTGGCGAAATCCCAATATTACTGGTGCTGCTCATATCTGAAAAATCAAAAAAGATAAAAAATATATATATATATATATATATATATATATATATATATATATATATATATATATATATATATATATATATATATATATATATATATATATATATATATATATCAAAGCCCAGTAAAAATAAGGCCTAAAATATGTGTGGTTCCGGTTTCCCTACCTACCTTAATTTTTTCACTCTACCCTGTCAGACAGCTATCCTGCAGCTATTAAAAATAAGTTTTCGCGAAGGCTGTATCTAATAAGTTTTTTTCTGCCATGGATGCCATACTGGGGCGCAGTACTCGAGATTTTTTTTTGTTCGCACATTTCTTTTTGATAAATTTCAGTGTGCTAAAAGCTTTGGAGGTCATTATATTTTCCATGTGGGGTTTCCAAGAGAAGTCTTTATTAATCAAGACTCCAAGATACTTGGCATTTTCTGTAGCTTTCAATTCAATATTTTGAAGTTAATAATACGGGAAGGGAAGATGATTGGGTTGTGCTTTTTAGTTACATCGATCACATTTGTGCCGCGCCATGAGAAAACCGGATTTTGCCTATGCGAAAACAAAGGCGCAGATCAGCTTCGCATAAGTGCGAAGCTGATCGGCGCCTTTGTTTTCTCTACAATGATAGTACAATCTCTCTTCTTCTTAAATCCGAAATTTCAAGCATGTAGCCTTTTTCTGGGACTGTACAGGTCGGTTTGTGTCAGACCTGGTCGGAAACCCCAAAGACCAGCTTTCTCGCGCCGCGGCTCATTTATCCAGAATAAATTCCATGGACCAGTATGATCCCCACTGTTCTAATTTGAGTAAATCATCCTGCAGGGTTTGGGCATCTGATTCAGAACTTATTGTCATGAAGACTATCGTATCATCAACAAATAGTCCACCTCTGCTTTTTTTTTTTAAACTCAGACAATCGTTTTCTTATCAAACAATATGAAAAATAAACAGACCTGTGGAGTTGACCCAAGGCCGAGAAGAGATACTTGGGGTTACAGTTTAGATTTTTTCAAAAGCTAAACAGATCTGCAGGCATACTAAAACATATACCTCTGGACTCTTTGTTTAAATAAGAGCCTTAAATTCTTCCGTGGTCTTAGATGCGACCACTGATGGCACTGAAGAAAGAAGACTATTCCACAATGGAATAGTCCTTGGGAAGAATGAATTCTTCAGGCAGGCCTGTGGAAATACCATGTCCGACTTGTTCGACCCGGTACTAGAAAGCACAGGACACAGAGAGAGAGGCAGAGCACCCAACGGATGGATCAAGATGTTCCCAAATTATAAAACTTAAACTTGATTCAAACACAGCTCAAACACGGAAATTATTTAACATTGATTTCTGATTTCTACCGTGTGAATATTTTATCTTTTTACTAAGATACAAACCTTATAAATTCATATTTTCTAATTCCGCATGGGAAGAAACGCTAAATACTTATAATACTAAATTAGAAATAAGCATCAATTAATGAACAAAAATATTTTGAAATTAATTTGTTATTTATCTGTTAATAAGTATTTTGACATTATTTACACTTTTATACATCAAAACATTACAGTTCATTACACATCCATTGACCTGAGGTCTGGAAGTGAAAAAAGAGGTCACATGGTAGTCACATGACTTACCTGGATATAGACCACATGGTTTGTGACGTATTGTTTGTACCTTTGTATTTATTTACAGGGGCGTAGCCAGGAAATGTGTAATGCTGAAGCCCAACACCTTTTTTAGTTAAAATTACTTGTTTTTCATAATTTTTTCTCAGAAAGACCCGGGGAAATACCATACTTGAAAAAATCACGTTGAAGCCCAGGCTTCCAGGCGTCCGCCTGGATACGCCCCTGATTTATGTTATCTTCCCCTTCATATATACTAGGGGGCGAAACGACTTGGGGCGAATCGACTAGTGTGGCGAAATGACTAGGGGGAAAAGGACTAAATGAAACACCTTGGAGGCGAAACAACTGGGGGAGGAAATGGTTTGCGGGGGAAATGTCCCGGATTCCAGTACCAGGAGGCTACCTGCGACCGTTTTGAGGGCTATCTAGGGGGACTCCATAAATACCAGTTATTGCATTTCCTACAGGTTTGCCCATCTCAAATGAGTGATAGCGTATGAGACAATCTCATTAAAAATAACTTAAAAAAAATAAATAAAATAAAAATAGAACGTCTTGTCAACGGTAAAGGCTTCTGTTGACACAAAACTTCATATTCTCGGAATCTCGCCGTCTGTAAATGAACCTGAAATGTTTACACGTTTGTCTCATATATATAATCTACACAATGCTTACTTCTTTGTTTCAATTGTGTTAACAATCAAACAACATGTTTTCTGAATTTCAAAGTGTGCCGCATCTCTGTCGTGTTTACATCTCATTGTGGCCATGACCTTGATCTTCAAAACGTCCTTCACTGTTCCAAGCGGCAATTTAATCGACCCACGTTCGGAAGCACAAAGACTGGTTTAACAGTTCGTTTAACGGTTATATCACAACAAATAACGGTTAAAATCAATCTTATTTGTCAGAAAATGGCGGATGAGAGGTGGCAGGCTTTTCCTTCCGCGACAATGTGGTCGATTTTTCGTTCGGTAATTTCCGTCACTTTCCGCTAAAGTCCGGAAAAGACCGTAGACCTACAGTAACTTTCCAAAAGATGTACGAATCTTCTTCTTCTTATTGTCTACGCGCCAGCGCGTAGACTACTTTGACCTACTTTTAATCAAATTACAAGACAACTCGTACACCTCTCTACAAATGCAACTGCACGTTTGAGTCTAGTGGCTTGACCATCGTGTTAGTAGGATTCCGGGTCGCCAAGGACCGTGTAAACACCCAAAACACCCAGGCAAACCTCCCTTTGCTTGGTAACAGTAGGTATTAAAAATGGGGCAAATTGTTAAATTCGTGGAACTGGTGCATGACTGCATTCTATCTAAGCAACAACGGAATGAAATGAACCGACGGTATTGTGACGCTATATGGTCAGGCCTGAAAGCTTTGACCGCACCCCACCTGCCGTGTAGCCAATTACATTCTGTCCAAGCCACAACGGAATGAAATGAACCAACAGTACTGTGACGGTCGATTGTCAGGTATGAATGCTTTGACCGCGCAGCGTTTTATTTCTGCTCAGTCACATGAACCACGATGAAATGGGAGTACTGTCAGATTCTTTGACATTCAAGTTTATATATGCGAAGCGTAGAGCAAGCTTTTTGTTAAAGCTTATACTTGTAATATATTAAGCTGATGCGTTCGGAGTTCTTAACATTGGTAAAAAATGGTACCATTGGTAGACAAACAAATATCGTTCAAGGTTTTACCAATGGTACCATTGGTATGGTACCATTGGTTTTACAAATGATACCATTGGTTATCAACATATGGCAGCAAATTTAATGCAGACAAAATACAGTATGGGTAAATCTACCAACGCTGGAAAAGTCACGTGATTCAATATGGCGAGCCTCAAATTTTTTCATGAATTTCTCAAATAGGCACTGCTTTTGTCAAAGATGCAAATGTAACTTTTATAAATAGCACGATGTACATGTAGAAAATAATAATAATAAAGAAAGAAAAAGAACCCAACTGGCGGGGTGTTTTGAACAATATGATAAAAATTCCACCACGTAGTCTACCAATGGTATCATTGGCAGCCAAAAAACGTTCAGGTTTTGGTAAAATTGTTACCAATGATACCAATGGTAAACATGCAGACTTTACGATTGGGAGAACTCCGAACGTACCAGATTATTTTGGAAGTAGACATTCTAGTAGACTGCTCCACTGCGCATGTGTCGGATTTGAAAAATTCAATAACACAAGCGGACAGCTGCACGCCAATATTTACATCCAAGCATTCGTGGATGTAATAATTTTAGCTGCGATATCCCAATACTATAATTATACTGTTGTTGTCTGCTCGCAGATGTGTAGCTATGTCGTTTCAATGAAACCATATCAGGTGTTGAAAACAATTAGCCAGTTCATTGTTTCTTTTAGTACAAATCTAACAGCAGAAAAAAAAGGTCTCGTTAAAAACATTAAATAGGCATGTGTGAGGTAATTGTTGAATTTATGATTCCACAGTTGTACAATGAATATTACTGCAAATGATAGTAGATTTAAACATAGCCTGTACATATAATAGAAACTGGTCATAGAATTATGAAGGGTTTGCAGCATACAACTTTTAAAAACAAGTTCGATGATAGAACCCGTATCTGAACATATAATTGAGCAGTGCCATGAAAAACCAAACGTTTTGCATATATATGCAAAAGCAAAGACGCAGATCAGCTTCGCTTTCTTTCCTCAACCTCCATCTCGAACTAGAGCTATACAAGCCAACAGTGTTTTTTTTTTTTTTTTAAAAAAAAAAAGTCACTAAAATCACAAATTATCAATTGAACATATTAACACTACATGGAGCGTTATCACCATTTTCTGAAAATCTAATGCGTGTTTAGAATCAGGTAATTAAGAGATGACAGGTTTATGTATTATTTTAATAGACGCTGTGGTTGCACGACAAGAAACACAGAAAAAGGGGCATTTGGTCGTATACAAGCCGACGTGTGCCGCAGAATATAAAAGACACAGAAGAATCTTTCGTAGTTCAAAAGACGAGTGTGCTATTTTTTCAATATGTGGATATAGCTATTTCTACTACTATTGTAAACCGTTAATAAGCAAGCCTGTTTTTCTTTTCTTTTTCTACAAACACATAATTCGCTGTTACAATAGCATCATTAATGAGCCGCCTCGTGGGAAAACTAACAATCTGTGTAGACTAGGCGAAAACAAAGACGCAGATCCCGGGACGCAGATCAGCTTCGCGGTAACCGCGAAGCTGATCAGCGCCTTTGTTTTCGCTTCACGGATAGCACAATTCCTCTACTTCTAAAATCCAAAATTTCACGTTTCTAGCTGTCCTCTGCGACTGTACAGGCTGGTTTGTGTCGGATCTGTTCAAAAACCACATTATTGGTTTTCCCACGAGGTGACTCAAATATCTATGCTATGCAGCCGATTCAGTGGGGGAAGCCTTTCTTAAAATAGAAAATCCGATTATCGTAAAGGCATTCTCGCGAGATCTGACGAGACCTCATCTAGATCTCTCGCATTTGACGCTTTGAATTATGGGATATAGCCAAAATCGGCTAATCCCGTGTTCATGAGATCAGACGATACCTTATCTAAAACCTTATCTAATTTTTTTTTTTCTCCAAAATTATGTTTATATTTATCTTGGTAACATAATACATATCGAAAGAGAATCTTACAAAATACCTTCAAGTCCTGATTATAAAATGAATGTCTGCGCATGCCAGGTACTCTAATTATGGCGGAAAATATGGCCGCAATGGCGGTCATTCCCAGAAGCCAAGCGTCAACTGCGACAGGTCAGTGCTTACAGCGCTACCTGGCGGCGACAATGTCGTAAAGGCTGTGACTCAGGTCATGTAAACAACTTTTGATTGGTTGGCTCCATGGCAACAGCGTGTAAACAAGTGGCCATTATTGGGCGTTCAGCTGGCGTGTGATTGATAATGAACTCGCTCAGCCTAGCAGGCTAACATTCTAGCGCTACGCACCTCCTTTATGTCAAAGACAATTTTAAAGTGTACTAAAACATGGATCTAATGGATTTTTTTTATTTATTTTATTTTTTTTGTTCTGCAGGAAGGTGTGACGAATACCCATTTTAAAAACCGCAGTTTGTGTTGAAATTTCTTTAAAAGTTCTAAGTTTGATATTCGCCATGTAAAAACGCTTAATTCTGACAGTTTACCCGATTAAAATCGACGTATCCACTGTTTTACAAGGTAATCGCTTTCGCACCTGATTTACCTACTTAGTTTTCTAGAATAGACTTTCCCGTAATAATGGAACAACCCGAATATTGCACGTGACTGGATGGGTATAAAAGGAGCAAGCGACGTGGTGACAGTCATTATTGTAAAAGAAGTCGGACGGTTTAGATCGAAGAGAGAGACTGCAGGCAGTTGATGATGTAGTAGTAAATAGGCTTCGTGGCACGGAGCTCAGGCTTTGGGATAAGGAGAGATCATTGCGATAGCTCTTATCCTCTAGTGTTGAACCTCTTAGTGCTGAACGAACATTTGAGACTCTTTGGCCGCAGAGATCATTGCGATAGCTGGGCCTTGGTCACAGGGATCATTGCGATAGCTGGACCAATATGGAGTCTCAAATAGAAGTTCCTGGGAAGCCAGTGATTAAGGATATATTGGGATAGCCAACGAAACCATAGGGGTTTCAAGCCTGTCAGTGTTGTGTAAATTACGTTTTTAATTATGAGTTCCTGAACGTAGACTTGGTTTGAAACCATCCAGTCACATATCAAGTATTGCATTAGAATTATTATCCAGCATAGTCAGACATCATTTTTAATGCAAGGTGTATGAACCACACCAAGACCTAGGGCGAGGGTTGGGATCCCATAAAACCGGTTTAAGCCCCCTAGTAATTGTATTACTAACCGTTCCAAGGCGGTGCTCTTGGCGTGGCTCATCTCGTTCAACATCATTATAATCGTTTAAATAGCATCTTGCTCGGTACGTGTTTCAAGCATTATAGTTTCCGTAGTTCAAGATATACAGAAGTACACAGCTCGGTCCTCAAAACGTTACAAAGGGAAGAAAATAAATTTCTTTCAATGACCTTAACTGACCTGAATCGGTCAGCCGCTAGAGCAAAAAGTTTAATGGCCAAATTTGAGTTCAGTCGCAAGTCATTATTAGTTAAGCATGATGCCAAAAGCTCCACCCATTCTCTCGTTTCATTTAAGAAGGGCGCCGTCATTTTGTGGAGTCTCTGTGTAGCAGCATAGGGCGGCATATCTTTAGAACCAGCACCAAACTTCCATATAGGCAGAGTTTGGGGGTGGGATAAATAAAAATTTGCTCTAGTTTTTAAGGTCACACATCTTCTAAAAACGGCCAAACTGGGCCTAGCCGACTTTTCTGATGCGATAACTAATGAAGTCCCGGAATGAAGTATACATTTGCTTGAACACAATCATGAACTAGGTACTGACAATAAGACTGCAGATCAACAAGATATTTTCAGAATTAGCTCAGACTTAGGGCTTGGTGAACTAAATATTGTGACCTCATATAGGTTATGTAAGAAAATTGAAGGGAAAACAAGACCACTAAAAGTTGTTCTTGATTCTAAGGCGCAAAGAAAATTTATTCTTGAGAATGCAAAGTATATTGCCACAAAAGCCAGAGCTAAATTCAAACGTGTTATTATAACAAAAGAGCTCACTGAGGAACAACGCAAAGAGCGCAGAGAGCGAGCGAAACATAGAAGAAATGAGAGGAATGGCCAGAGGCAGCAAAGGGGTACTGAAATCGATACAAGTGAAGATGAAGCCGCACAGCAGAGGGGTACGGGCGATGCTGCCACCATGCTAGTCGACGAAGAGGAACCCAGTCCAATACATGTAGCTAGCAGGACTGCCTTGTCACACCTGGCTGCCGATTCAAGTTATATGAATGACACTGAGTGCTTACAACGAGACAACAGTAATCGGCGAAGATACAATAATACATGTAGGTGGTTTCGATACACAAGGGGGAGACTGAGATGGCCACCTCCAGCGCCACCAAATACATCATAGGGAACTTGTTTTAATCATGTGAATAGCCAACCCCAAGACAGTCATAATATCAATGGGACTTTTAGTTCTTCTAATGATTTTAACATAGACAAACTCAATTAAGGTGTTTTATTCCAATGTAGACTGCCTCACAAAGGAAAAGAAAAGTGAGTTAGAGATTCTTTCAATCAATGAAAAAGTAGACATAATTGGTCTGATATCTTGCCAAAGCATTCATCCTTTTAAAATGTTGAGCAACAATTTAAATGATGATGGTCGTGGTGTTGCGATTTACGTGAGAGATGGACTCTGTGCTGAAAGGATAACTTTACAATCTGAGTTTAAGGAGTTTGTATGGTGTAGGATAAAACTGAGAAACAATGATTCTTTTTTAATTGGATGTGTGTATAGGAGCCCCAGTAGTGTTGACGCAAATTCACGTGAACTGTTAAACTTATTTGAAAGAGCCAGAGACTCTAGGGATTCACATAAATTAATCATGGGGGACTTTAATCTAAAAGAAATAAACTGGGAGGATATGTCTACATCAGTCGGGGAAACCCATCTAGCAAATCTCTTTGTAGAGTGTGTACGAGACTCATACTTTATTCAGCATATTACAGAGCCAACGAGAATCCGCGCTGGTCAAGAACCATCAGTGTTGGACCTTATTTTTACAAATGAAGAAGACATGGTGTCAGAAATTAACCTGTTACCTAGTATAGGCAAAAGTGACCATGTTCTGATTTCTTTTAAGGTAAAGAACCATAAAATCCGTGGCGCTCAAAGGTCCGTGCGTCGCGAAGGACGAAATGCCATAACGTAGCACCGATGACGTCGTTTTCAAGATGGTGTCGGCTGTAGGTTTGCGGTCCGAACACAAGGTAAATATCGACAGAAGCAAAGAAACGGATCGCTTTTATTGTGAATTTACGAACATACGCATTATAATGAGACAGAAAAAAAGGTCCAGAAAAAAGTAACGGCGATAGTCGAATGCCGTTTCCAATTTATGCATATTTCTTAATTTAAGATTCGGATTATAGCAGGCCTGTAAAGCTGGTGACATAAAGACAAAAATGCATTTATAGAATTTCCAGAAATCTGATGTAAGTTTATACTACGTACACAAATTCATTTCCGACAGCTTTATCGTGTGAAAGGTGATATGCGGGACTCGAGGATCGAACCCGCCAAAGCCTCATTATTATCATTTATTCTAACACACCTCGCCTATATAGCCAATGGTAAAAAATCGTGTTATATTGTGCAACAATTTCACTGGGCGAATAAGCGTGACGTTACTTTGCGGCATTTGTGACGTCAGCTATCCCACAAAGCAGCGTTAGACGGTGAAACGTAGTTTTAGCGCACAACAAACGTAATAAATTTGTGTAAATACCAGCATTACAGTCAAATATATGGCGGGATATCTGCAGTGTAATGGCGGAAAGCTGAACGATATCGACGGTTTCAGCAACATTTATTCCGTTTATTGTGTGTTAGAATCGAAATAGATCAGCTCAAGTGCGTGAATTGTTGAGTAATAATTCACTGTTTGTCGGTCAGTTGTAAGAAGATAAATCACTCGCGCTACGCGCTCGTGATTTGATCTTCTTTACAACTGACCTCCAAACAGTGAATTATTACTCAACAATTCACTGCTAGAGCTGATCTATTTCTTAATTTATCCATTCTATTCATTCGCTTGATAATTATTTTATTTATCAAATTTTATTTATTTATTTATTTATTCATTTATTTATTTATTCGTGGTGATTTGATGACTTTCTTATCCGATCGAGTTTTACTGCATGAGAAAACCAACAATCGGGGTTTCTGACCAGGTCTGACACAATTCAGATTGTTCAGCCACAGAAGCAGGAGAGAAATTGTAATATCCGAGTAACAAAATCAGTTACTGCATAGCAAATCTGCGCCTTTGGTTTCGGGGCTCGCATATTAGTTTAAAGGTACAGAAAGGAGAGACACTGTTGAAATGAAATTAACGGCTTCTATAATTTAAATGAAATGTATGTAGGAAAAACGGACCTAATGTATTATATATTAAACAATCATCTATCAAAACTGTATCCAGCGACCCATGGTCGATGGTCGAGTGGTTAAGAGCGCTGATTTCATTTACACGCTTAATCATTCAATCTTCTCACCGCTGTGCCTGGTATTGGTTCGAACCCCACATCAGGAATGTGATACTAGCCAAATTCTGCTTGCGGGTGTGCCGGATGGATTTTCCCTGGAATCTCCCGGTTTTTTTTTTTTTTCTCCACACATTCGTTTGTAATTAGTCACGCAAGGGAAATAATAAAACTATAACAGACGCATTATATACTTTACAAGCAATGGTTTGTATAGTCTGACTGGTCATCCGTCAAAATGAAGTATCATACCCAGTGGTTCATTTTGCCGTCTGACTCCAGCCATTATCAAAAAGCCAAGCTGTTAGCCACTTTTGGGTGAAAGCCATTATTTACAGAATATATCCAAGTTTTGTTTATTTTGATGATTTTTTAAAAGAATCCATTCATCATGGCTGACATTTTTTTCTTCAAAAAGTCATCTTGAAAGGGGAGACAATTCTAATTGCGAGCTTCTGATTGGCTCTCAGAGAGTGCATGACCTCAGCACCCAGCCATCAACCAATAAGATTAGGAATTCCCATAAAATCAATGTCTATAAACAGCTTGCAGAGATATTGATAGAACTTGGGAAATTTTGATAGTATTGGAGCCAGACGTCAAAATGATAAATCAGTTATCAAAAATTCATTTTGACGGCTGACCCGCCAGACTATGGTTTGTACAGAAAGACAGACATTACATCGCATGCATTGCGCTTTTGATGAATAATTGAATAAGTTTGATTGAATGCCGATCAGTTAACCGATCAGTTGGTAGCCTGCCAAGGAAAAGTGATTTCAAGTTAAACCATCCATATTGGCTTAGTTGGGTGGTTATATTTCAAGCCCTAATTTTGACATCCTAATTTTGGGTAAAAGTCCCATAAAATAGAGGCAACGTCCCGGCATTATCATATTTGTTGATTGGGATGTTAAGCATCAATTCAAACAAACAAACAAACAAACACGTTTGATTGAAATTTGGGGTCAACGATTTTGAACAGTACCTCTACATGCTGTTGAACTTAGGTCGGATTTGAACCATTCACCGTACGTGATATGACTGTTGAAAGGTCATTCGAGTTGAAAATTACTCATTGAGATACTAGCACACGTTAATGATCTTAAATTTGCCACTTATTCTAATAAACCAAATGCCGAACGTTTATGAAACACGTCCGAAATGTCAAAATGCGCCATCCTTATGACGTCAACGTTACTTACGGAAAATTTAGATTTTTAAAGCGTCCAAACCAACCTGGTAGTCAAGGACTTTTATTTTACTCTTTGACTCACAATATAAAAACGAGACAATATTTAGTTTTTAAAAAAATTCTATGGATTAGTTCTCTTTTAAACGGCGCTCATGTGCAAAAGCGACGCGTTTTTATTACTTTCCCAGTACGTCACGTACTAATAACGGTATTTTTAGCCATTTTAGGGGAGCGATTAGCAGGAAAACCAACCTGGTAACCATGTTTTTTTATTACACGAATCGATAGATATAAATGTTTTCTCGAAAATATCAAAAAATAAAAAAAAAATCTATGGATCAGCATTTTTATGGTTCTTTACCTTAATTTCAACTGTTACATAACATCAGAATTTGAGAATAGTCAGCAGATCAAATACAATTTTCGCAGAGGTGACTATCAGTCAATAAATGCAAACTTATTGGATGATGAATTCCAAGGGCTAGACTTGTCGCGGTCCTGGTCAAGACTCACTGAAATATATATCAAATTAGTTGAAGATTACATACCGGTGAGTGGGTCTCGGCTAAATCGCGAGGATTATATCTCATATTTAACCCAGTCTTGTTTTGACGCTATAAGATCTAAACATCAGAAATGGCTGAAATTTAAACATTGTCAAACTGAAGAAATTTTAACATATACAAAACCGCTAGAAATCGTGTAACAGCTGAAGTTAGGAAGGCTAAATACGAATATGAAAAAAAAAACTCTCTGTTAAAATCAAAACAGACAATAAACTCGTCTGGAGTTATGTGAGGAAGCATACAAAAACTAAAACAGTGGTGTCTAAATTACAAATGCCAAATGGAGAACTTTCATCGACTTCACAGGAGACAGCCAACGCACTGAATAATTACTTTGCTAGTGTCTTTAAGAAGGAAAATCTTGACAACATACCCAACTTCGACGATAGACCGTTCAATCAGACCATCGAAACAATTAATATTACTAAAGAACTTGTAGAAAAGGCAATAAAATGGGTCAATCCAACTAAATCACAAGGTCCAGACAAGATTCATCCCCGGCCGGTTTATTGAACAAACCAGAGATATATACTATACAGAGATTTGAAACTGCTATTGAACATCGATATTTGCCCCCGCTATGACTGTCGCTCAGGTAGACAGGTAAATCGAGGGAAAAAATCAATATCTTTATCGGCCGCTGAATCTGTTCTGAAAGTTTGTATATTAGCAAAAATATATTGTTAATATTTTCTTCGTTTGGTTCGCTATTATCTAGATGATAGTAGAAATATTTATTTTTGTTAAATAGGCCTTCGAATTTCCAACAAATAGATACTAAACACGCCCGGTATCTTTGTTAAAAAGAGTTATTTATTTACGGTTGATAATTTATATAATTATTATCCTTTGTCCTACGATTTGTAAAAGCCGTTGTTGTTGTTTTCTTCTCCCACAAATTAATACGTTTTTAATTATGCTTATTATCTACGCGACTGGACACATTTGAAACAATTATTTACGGATTATCTTTAGACACAACGGGCAGTTCTTTGACACATCGAGTCTATCTATCGAGTTCAATAAAGAATACCGCCAATATAATTCAATTTTGCACTTCATTTTGTTGGTCTTATTTTACACTTTTCTTTACAAAACGGGCAGTGGCGGGACGGATTATGTGAATTTAATGGACTCAGTCAGGCATGAACTCGAACATTCTTCTTTTTTCTCTATCTTTCATTCTTGCATTCATGTATAATCTAAGAAGTCGCCACCGGATTTCAAAAGAAAAAATGACACTTTTATTACCAGCTTACCGTATTGCACCAAGCAATACCTGTTGATTAGGTGACTAAAAAGTCTACACCGGATTTCAAAAGATAAAATGACACTTTTATTACCAGCTATCTGTATTGCACCGTGCAATACCTGTTGATTCGGTGACTTGTTTGATCTTCGCACTTATGTCACGTTGCAGGCACGTGCCGCATTAATTAATAACCGATACCACACACATTGTCCACACACTTTATTGAAGATTGTATTCGGAAACATAATTAAAAAAAAAAAGTATGAAAAAATTATCATAAACTATAGGCCAACATTCAACCACACTTTTCTTGCCCTGTTAGCTCTCATCATGATATAGTCATACTCAAAATTTTGAAAAGAATAATACTCTAGCTGTTTATGTACACTTGCCCGTGTTCTGAGCAACGTTTTTTTTTTTTTTTTTTTTTTTTTTTTTTTTTTTTTTCAATAGCTGCGATGGTGTCTGTTTTTAAGTGCGGTCTCGCAGTTTTCACATTGCACGAAAATTCAACAATGGGATGCTTTTCACACCTGAGATGATGATCAGAAATTGATCGACTCAGTTTATGAAAATAGATAAAAAGCATCAAAGTCAAAATGCAATCCGCATATAAGAGCGCCATTTTTTCTTCTCGAATCCGGGCCTTACCTATTTTCTCCTGCACTTTGCTACGCAAATGTCATTTCTTCTTTTGTAACTATTTTAATTTCGAAAAATGTAGAAACTGATTTTTATGTCGTCCCCATCACATTTCCGGGCATGGCTATCCCAAATCCTATCCCGGGCACGTGACATTGGGAGGGTGTGTGGTTATAAATACAAAAATCATAAATTATCGATCAAATAGACAACCGATCACCTAGAGATCATCTGTAAAAGCATAATATGTCATTCTGCATTCAAATGTAACCTTTTTTGGTCTTATTTGCAATGCAAAACAATATGTAGAAAAAATTCTCCATTTTGACTCCATAGCGGCGAAAAGGTGTGAAAAACAGCTGATTCATTTGGACGATTTAACACTTTCAAAATTACCCAAACCGTATCGAAGGGCAATAAAACGATTTGTAAGACATTGTTGTTTGAGAAAATTGATGTTGTTTGTCAAAGAAAAGTCATTCATCGAAACCTTTTGATAAAAAAAATTACACATCGTTTTGAGATCGGACCAACCCATTTTTGCTAAAAAGACAAAAATAGTCAATATTTATACGATCGTAAGACAAACACAGTCATAGATTGTGTGCTCATTATCAAATAAAACGATTTTTATATCTTTCTTCTTTCATATTTTGTTAATTAAAGATTACCTAGCCTTTTAGTTACAACGCCTTTTAGTCAAAAAGTACCGACTATAATCCGCTTGGTCGCCATTTTGAAACGCCGAACAAGGAATTAGGTGTTTTATCAACGTATAATTAACAATCAAAAATCCAATAAAAACACTACAAACATCAAAATCTGGTTCCTAAATCAAATATTAAATATTAACAGTTTCTATTGAATAAAATATTATCTCATCGGATGTATGAAATTGCCAATGAACGCCGATGGTTTTGTCTCCGAAACAATATGGCGGCGGATCGTAAGTGGCGCCACAGGTACAGTTAGCCCACGCGCGACAATCATAAAGCGGCCGCTAGGTGGACTTTCTAATCTCTTCATCTTTATCTCAGAACAAACTAAGGATAACATCATCGAACCTCTGACAAAAATTATTTAAAAAATCAATGGCAGAAAGTAAAATCCCTGGCGTTTGGAAATCAGCCAATGTCACAGCAATCTTCAAAAAGCCGACAGAAAAAAATCCAGCTAATTATCGGCCGATAAGTTTAACTTCTGTTCGTGGGAAAATTATGGAAAGATTGATAAGAAATGCACTTGTTGAACATATGGTTGACAATAACCTTTTTACCCCTGAACAACATGGGTTTATATCAGGGAAATCATGTACAACACAATTATCAGAATATACATGTATGGAGGACATAACCTAAGCTATTGATAACGGTGACGATGTTGATGTAATATACCTGGATTTTTGCAAAGCATTCGACCGTGTACCTCATACACGGCTCTTACGAAAACTACATGGGTATGGAATAAGGGGAGAATTATACAACTGGATAAAAGACTTTCTCAGTAATAGAGTTCAACGGGTAGTCGTCAATGGTGCTGAATCTGATTGGCAAGAGGTTACAAGCGGGATACCCCAAGGGAGCGTACTGGGGCCGGTGCTTTTTTAATATTCATCAACGATCTACCTGATGTTCTGGAGGTTTGTGTGAAGCTTTTTGCAGATGATACCAAACTGTATAAAACGATAAAAAGTCAGCATGATAGGCAACCTGTACAAAGGAGTGTAACATCAGCGGCGTTATGGGCGATAGACTGACTGGGACATGGAATTTAACAATACTAAATGTCACCATCTACACACAGGAAAGCACGACAGAAACCTAAATTATACTATCGAACACCAATGAACAGACTGTGTTATTGCAAAAGTAGACTGTGAAAAAGACCTAGGCGTTACCATCGACAAAAACCTAAATTTTAGAGAACACATTACATCAAAATTCAACCTAGCCAATAGAAATGTGGGAATTATATTTAGAACCTTTACTTATTTGGACCCAAAAATGTTTAAAAATCTCTATAAGAGTATTGTCAGGCCGCATCTCGAATATGCAACTGTTATCTGGTCGCACAGATAACAAAAAAGACAAAATAGCAGTTGAAAATGTGCAGAGAAGAGCAACCAAACTTGTAAGACCATGCAAATACCTATCATATCCAGAAAGATTAAGAAAGCTTGGTTTACCATCACTGGAATATAGAAGAGAGAGATCTGACCTTATTCAAGTATACAAAATTCTAAATGATATCGACAAAGTAAATAAGGATAAACTCTTCACACTGTCGGCATTTGGGGCAACAAGAGGTCACCCAAAAAGATATTTAAAGAAAGACCCCGTCTTAACATTCGTGCAAACAGCTTTTCAAATAGAGCAGTAAATACATGGAACAATCTTCCTGAACACGTAGTAATGGCACCCTCCGTTAACGCGTTCAAGAGTCATTTGAATACCCACTGGAAGGGGCACCCTCACAAATTCGAGCCTGCATGCTATGAGACTGGAACAAACACCGGACAAAGAAATTATATTCCAAATGCGTCTTCACAAGTCTTATGACTTTCTATGACGCCGACTACGTGAGTAAACGTGAGTAAACGTGAGATACATAAGTTAGTAAGTTTTGCATACGAGTCGGTTATTCAATAAACTTGCCTTAATTGCATGTCATTAACATAGCCTGGCATTCAGGTCCTGTATTTAACTATTACTCCTTAAGGTGAACTACCCAAACTTATTCACTCTGATATTTATGCCCCTCCCCCCACCCACCCCTATGCAACGTTGGAAAAGTTGGAAGGGCGTATTCCTTTCTGAGTTATATCCTTTGAAAACAAAATTTGAAAATCTTGTGTGCAAAATTTCTCAAATATACTTGAGCTAGAGCCTTCATATGTGGTATACTGACTGGGGCTTAGGAGTAGATCACCTAATTAACTTTTGATAACTTTCCATCAAATTTTGACAGAATTACGGAGTTTTGAAATTTTTCTCCATTTTTAACATGTCTGCAAAAAGGTACAAGTAGGCAAAGACCAGGAAAAGGCGCAATCAGAAAAAGATTCCCACTCAAAAAACCGAGATGGGAAAAAACTAAATTAACAATCCGGTATTTATACCATGAAAACATATCGTAAGCCGAATGGGCAGCTATTTTCCCAATAGGTGGCCACTCAGTTACCTAAACTTTACTAAAAATATGAAAACATACATTAGGCGCCAACAGCACAAAAATTTTAAACACCAAGATCCACCACAGAAGTATCGCTTGGAACGATCAGTAATATAAAATTACTGGCGGGCTTAAATCGATTTTACACACTCAGCTTCTGCAGTGGTTCATAACATTTAGTTCGTTCTTCGGTCCTCGTGGTGAATCTCTAACTAGTCAATGAATCATCAAGAACAAACAGATAAATCACGATAAACATCCTGATGAATCAAAAACGAGGACTCAACAGATTCAGTAAGCTGGCCGAAGATGGAGATCCCTGGGCGCCGAATAACTTACCAACTCCGGAGCAAAAGGAAAACAACAGTTGGACCCCGGCGGGCCAAGCAACAGACAAGAAGCTCCGGCTCCAACCAACTAAAATGAATAGCTTTAAGTCGGGGTCATCATAGAGTCTGACGCCCGACCCACCGGCGTGTAATTTAAGAAGGCAGCGTAGCCATCAACCATGATTGGGTTAAAAACTAAGCATGCAGACTGTCGCATAACATTCAAGTTATAACCTGTACGTCTGTAACGTGTAATGATTTTTCTGAACTGAAAAGAAAAATCATTCCTTCCTATAAGTTTCTTAAATTTGTAAACCAAGTCATGCATGTAAAAAGCATGCATTCTGTCTAACAAATATGCTATGTCAGGTTAGGGGCAAGCATACAGTTGGGAGTATTGCGTTTTACAAACACACATTTCTAGTTTATTACTTGCCCC
This sequence comes from Rugalucina vietnamica, assembly GCA_964017185.1. Classification (NCBI taxonomy): domain Eukaryota; kingdom Metazoa; phylum Mollusca; class Bivalvia; order Lucinida; family Lucinidae; genus Rugalucina; species Rugalucina vietnamica. The sequence goes on from OZ024870.1 coordinate 39,121,361, forward strand.
TTAGTTGAAATACTAAATCTTACATGGATAGCTTTGTGAATTTTGTGAACATATCTTCTTATTTTTATCTGAAAATGTTCTTAAGTAGGCAGACTGATACCAATCTAGCCATTTATAGTACAATGATTATCTTCTGACCTAGCCGATAGAGTTGAACAAACTTGCATAGACATGTTATGTGGAGAAGTGTTAGCCACGGTTTTATTTGATTAGGTGTTGGTGAAAACGGCATAATTTTGAATGTCACAATCAAATTGCAAGACACAGAAGACCACGAGATTTTCTATCCATATCGCCGGATGCGCTACATGCTTTGGCAAACGCTGAGGGTAAAGATTGCGGTGAATTGGAGCCTTTATTGTTACCAGCCTGTCAAGAGAGTTGTTATGCCAGTCACAGGGAGAGCAGCAAAACACTGCCAACATCCGAAATATATACTCAACAAAAAAGTTAAGGAAAATCAGTTCAAGTTATTCTTACAATAAATCTAGCAAAGTTTTAGATATTCAAACTTCAGAATGGTATAAAGTGTCTGTTAATCATTCCAATGAGGCCTTATATGAACTGATAGCACCTGACGTCGCCTAGAAAATCATTGTCAAAGTTGACTAGTCATCAAACCAGTTTTCACAAAATTCCAATATTCAGTTGACACCTACCTTATCTCTTCCTTAAATGGATGTACACATAAAGAGATACATTTCTATTGGCTGAGTACAGCAATTACCGGCATTTTGAGACAGCTAAAATCTACTAGTGATCACTAGTACTGAGACAGAAAAATCTAGGACAGGCACACAATGGGATATGCTTGTCTGATGGGTGAGAAAGTATACTCAACAAGCTCACTGCCTGGAGTCAACTACCTCAGCCGGTTGTGTGAGACAATGGCGCTGCAGCTTCATCTCCATGTAAACAACGAAAACCGTTCTAAAGTGACTTTGCGAAGCGAGTAAGCACCCTTGGTGGATGAGCATATATCCTTTTCCACTGACGGTGGTCGCTGAACATTGCTAAGCTCGGCTACACGTTACATTTTGTGGCAGCGGTGGTATAATATCAAATCCTTTCACATGTAATTTTCAGGTCGAATCTCCCGAAGAGGCTTCTCTGGGTTATGAAAATTGTACGGCATTTAATGGAGAACTCTTGACGAAACTCAAGGTCTAGAGTTAAGCCCCTATCTCACTGGGATGCGACAACCGGAGACTAGTTCGCGAATAGTTCGCGACTATTACGCGACAAAGATTAACGATATAAACAAAACTTTCATGTGGCAGTCTCATTGAATAGACATTTATGCGACAAATTCGCGAATTTCGGTCTAATTTTGAAAATATTATCTCACGACTGTCGCGCGATAGTCGCGCGACTGTCGCACGACAGTCGCGCGACATTCGTGAGAGTGTCTCACGACTTTCCCGAGAATGTATCTTATTTTCATTTTAATTCGTACGACAGTCGCGCGACATTCGTGCGAGTGTCTCACGACATTCGTACGAATAACGCTAAGTTTTATTTTCTCGCCAGATAGTCGCGAGTTTTTCGCACGACGGTCGCACGACTGTCGCGCGACCGTCTTGCGACACTCGCACGACATTCGTACGAGTGTCGCGAAAATTTCGCATTGTAAATTCGCCAAAATTTCGCGGCGACAGGTTCGCGACATTCGCACGAACGTCGCGCGACCGTCGCGCGACCGTCGCACGACAGTCGCGCGACTGTCTTGCGAAATATTTTGGGGAAAAAATTCGCATCCAATTTTTAAACATGTTTAAAACCTTCGCGACCAGTTTGCGACTAGTTCGCGACACGTGAAAATTCTCACGACACTCGCACGAATGTCGTGCGAAAGTGCCGCGACTAAATTCGCGTAACAGTCGCGAGGAATTCGCATGCCAGTGAGATACTAGCATAAGCTTTTAGCTTTTGGTGACAAACTGTAAATTGACATCACGGAAAACCCCGGAAAATACCGGAGATAACCCATTAATATATTATACCGAACCAGCATGAGTCATAACAAAGGGAAAAGAAAGCAGGAAATTATTTGTGGTTTAAATTAAAACTGTTGCATTTGGGCCCTTATTTGTTAGGCCCTAAATAATTATTGATTTTATATAGATTTGCATATAATTTTTAGCTAAATTAAATGAACGGGACTTTCATTTCCGTGGAACTGAAACAACAATGCAGTATTAAAACAATTTATTACATGTCACTGAAAGATCTCAAAAGAGACTACGTCTGTCAATGAAAATGTCGTTTGAGGGAATTTCTTGAGCTATCAACACGTGAACTCGCACAGCTCTTTTCTATGGTTATGCTGTCCGTTGGGTCAATCCTTCTGCTCGCATTCCTCACCATTTTGATAATGTACTTCTGTGTGGGTAAGTATCTCCTCGAGATTTTTCTATCTCTCAGTTTTTCATATATTTTACTTTAAGGTTTGAGGCATTGTTTAAACTCAGTTCCGTGTTCTCGTCTCTTTGCATTAAACACTCGTTTCAGTGTAAAAAGATCTTGTTCTTAAGATGTAACTTATATTAATATCCATGCATATGTATCACGTGTTGCTGTGAGCCTTCGCATGAGAAAACCAACAATTTGCAGATACGAAAACAAAGACGCAGATCAGCTGTGCAGTAACTGCACAGCTGATCAACGCCTTTGTTTTCGCCACAAGGATAGCACTATTCCTCTTCTATTTATATCAAAAGTCTCAAGCTTCTAGCTTTATGCTGTCACTGCATAGCCTGGTTTGTGTCAGACCTGGCCGGGAACCCAAATTGTTGGTTTTCTCATGCATAGACTCATGTACATGTACATGGCTTACTGTATTAACACAACCAGCAGCAAACACTATTTAGACAACTGTATTAGTATATTTTTCAGGTCTCCTCTACAAGAAGGCCGTATACGGGTCATCCGGGACGGATATGGTGCCGAACATCAGCTTTTGGGCTTCCTTGCCCGGACTTATTCGTGATGGCTACATGTTCTTCATTAGCCCCTGTCTAGGACACCGAGTAGAGTACAGAACATACCACCAGATAGAGACCTGACACAGACATATCTGTCTGTATCAGTGCTTAAATTGTTTGAACATTTCTTCTGCTATACATGGGACAAAAATGACCAAAACTGGTTAAAAGTGGACCAAATTGTTTTGCATTTATGAAAATTATTCAGATCGCAATAAACCTGCCTCTGCGATTTCCAATAGGTGCCAACGCCAACCAGGCTTCATGAAAAGATGAAAATATCGATCCAGATTGAAAAGTTGAAGGGTCTTGTCCATGTGGGAAAGCATTATTAAAAGGCACCTCTTTTGTTTGCATACTTCCAGATGGACAAATGTATTCGTCACAAACTCCATATACTTCAATATATTTTCATGTTAAACTATCCTGCCGTTCCTGGTCAACATATCCTAATGTCTTTGGTATCATTCGATAGTGAAACGAATAAAGCAAATTAACAAAGTGTTTAGATAAAGTTTTGTCAAATTGCATTTATCATATACAGAAATTTAAAACTTTAGTAACTTTTGATAAAATGTCACTTTTCCGTTGACGTCAGTGATGACGTCGCCAAAAATTGTCAAAAAATTCTCACATTGTCAAAACATTTCCATCTTCAAAACGTGTAAATATAATTAAATGAATTTATCTTGTTTATTGCTTTGTATTTAGCTTTCAAATGATACCAAGAATATGAAAATATCTTAACCAGGGGAGACATGTGATCAATTTGTTTTTGTTAACTTGAAAATACGTGGAAGTCTATGGTGTTCTAAAAAATGACAAATACTTTTGTTCACCATCTGTATATAGATTGACAGGTTTTCTCATTTTGCGGGTTACTGGTGCTATAGTATTTTACATACATTTTTTCCCATGAAATCCATAATTCATTACGAAAATAATACATTTTCAGTGTAAAAAAAAAAAAAAAAAAAAAAAAAAAAAAAAAAAAAAAAAGTGAAAATTGTCGAGATTTTTCTTTCGTATAAATTCCGCTCATAACATAGATCGTGGAGCAAAAACATCAGGAAAACATGCAGGGGTATACCTATTTTTCTTATTTTTGCTACAAAACATAGATTGCGGGTACTCGTTAGAGCCGCCTCTATGTTTTGAGCAAAAATAAGGGGGGGGGGGGGAATGTAAAAAAAAAAATGCAATTTTTACAACTTGAAAAATCTCTTTATATTGCATGGGCATGTTTTCGTAATAAATATACAAAACAAGACAAAGAACCATGGCAGTAAAATGTGTTCTGTATATTTTTATTTTATTTTATTTGCTTTCTTCTTGGTTAAAGAGTTATGATTTTGTATATACAGTTTTTGAGGTTTGGGCCTCAGACAGACCAAAGATCAGACAAGTCTAAAATGTCGTTCAGATAGTTCAAAGCACTGATGCGTAATCATATCGATCGACTATAGTAAGTTTATGAGCTCATCACTTTTGAAATCGGACTGTACCCTGTATTATAAATTATTTGCACTTTAAAATTTAATTGCTTTTTTTTTTTTGTTTTTTTTTTTTTTTACACTTTCTTGTGCCATCTATTTTATTGAATATGAGCCTGTGCGTGAGAAAACCAACAATTTGAGTTCCGACCAGATCCGCCACAAACCGGGCTGTACACAGAAGATGGTTAGAGGCTGGAAATTTGGATTTAGAAAGTAGAGGAATTGTACTATCCGTGTAGCGAAATCAAAGGCACTGAGCAGCTTAGCAGTTACTGCGAAACTGATCTGCGCATTTGTTTTCGCCCATGCAGATTGTTGGTTTTCCCATTCGGCGGCTCAATTATAATTCATTAAATGAGCCTCCTCATGAGAAAACCAACAATCTGCATATGCGAAAACAAAGACGCAGATCAGCTTCGCGGTTACTCCGCGAAGCTGATCAGCGCCTTTGTTTTCGCCACTCGGATAGTACAATTCCTCCTCTACTTAACTCCAAAATTTCAAGCTTCTAGCTCTTTACTGTGCTTGTACAGGCCGGTTTGTGTCGGACCTGTTCGGAAACCACATTGTTTGTTTTCCCACGAGGCGGCTCAAATAGTACTATTTTGACGTTACAAACTGTTCTTGGATGTTATGATCTGAATATGTGGTATTATTTTAGTTGTTGGCTATAAGATCATTTGATAGCTTATTTTGTTTGTTTGCTTGTTTGAATCATTGATACTTTACGTCCCAGTCAGCAGCTTTTGCAGTGTCAAAAACCGCGGTAGAAGTTATTAAAATAATAGCGTTATTTTGGCGTATCAGACTATTTGTTATATATATATATATATATATATATATATATATATATATATATATATATATATATATATATATATATATATATATATATATATATATATATATATATATATATATATATATATATATATATATATATATATATATATATATATATATATATATATATATATATGGTTTAACTTGAACCACTTTTTCCTGGGCAGACTCAGACAAGCTTAGCGGTTAACCAGTCAGTCAGATGGTCAGTCAGTAAATTATAAGCGTTGTCTGGAGACACAAACAGCCCATCTACGAGTATTTCTCATTCCCCAATGGGTGGGGTTTGATATTTTAGTCAAGTATTAAATCAACAATACATACATTTTTGCATTAGCTCACAACCAGAGGACACTTGGTCCTGAAACGCTCACCTGACCTTAGGTTTATTGAGTTTGTTGTAAAATAGGTCAAGTTCGTCCCAGGGTAACGGTTATTGCAAACTTTTAAAAGTGTTAAATCTAAATGTTAAGTTTCAAGAACATATGGCTTCGGATTCTTCAGAAGAAGATTTTTTTCTGTCTTTATCATATATGTGCAAAGTGGCCACAATGGCATATGACATTGACATGTTATATAAAGTCCCCCCCCCCCCCCCTGCTCTTCACAAGAAAATTTCACATAAAAAGTAGCCTATTGGACAATTTGTTTCAGAGAAACGGCGGCCCTGTGGCCGAGTGGTTATGAGCGCTGATATTTCTTTACCGCGTTTAACCATTCGATCATCTGGTGTGGATGAACCCGTTTTCGCCCATGGCCCTACCGTCTCATATGAGCTGAAATGATCTTGAAAGGGACGTTAAACTGAAAAAAAAAAGTTTCAGAGAAGATGACGTTTTAAGGATAAACATACTTGTGTTATTCAGTAAGTAATGCAATATGTGGCGTACTTTTTGTATATTTATATAACAGTGGCTATGTTTTTATTTTCTGATTCATTCTGCATTCAGGAAATTTACGTCAACTAAATTAGACCATACACTTTATGTTGCTTAGCAACCATAGAATGGCATCGTGGCCGCGAAAACCTGATGCCAAAAGTCAAATAAATAAACATTAAGTTTTAGTATTTATTTGATGGTGTTTTAAATTGCTATCTATTGACGTGTTTGTGTAATGCCATATTAGCCAGAAGTTTCCAGTCGAATGGAATGTTCAAAGAACCCCACACATGTTAGCTGTTGCTTAGCAACGCGTGAACCTATGCATGTTCGGTTTTATGGATTTTCTATAGTTTTTGGTTGCTAGGCAACAAGTCATGTAGTCTGAAATTTGCATTTTGTAGCATGTACTGTACAAAGTGCCACTTTCACAAACAAATAGGCATAGAAATGATCCAAAATACTAAAAGTCAATTTGTATCTCTACCCCCATTTTCCACCCTTTGATGATTTTTTTTCAACTTTCACTGGGTGTCATTTAAAATATCAATCAGATTACAGTATCTTGAATACTGTACAAAAGGCTTTTGAGTTCGCTGTGAGAAAATAAAGCGAATATGTTTAATTTTGCTTTCCTATTACCATGGCAACGGCTTTAAGGGTCTGGGACAAGTAGTTTTACCAGTGTTCTATTGTTGCTAGGCAACAGAAAGTCGAGCATATTATGACTTACTGTTAAACTGTCTCGAAGAATGCGTTTTGAATGTATGTTTCAAGAAACATAATTCAAACTTTATATTAATAAGGTGTTTAAACACAAATTATAATCAATATTGCATTACACTGAAAATAAGTTATAAGAGGCCACTTTTCAAACTCATTTTTTGTTTCTAAGCCATGTTCAAAATTGCACGATTTTTTTGCCGAAAGACGTGTCTTTCAAGTAAGTAAAGTTCCAAAGTGTTTGTTAAGAAATAATTTTCTTTCACTAAAAGCGTTTTTGGAGTAAAAATGCAAAAATCAATGTTTTTAAATAAAAAATTGGATACAGCACATCATTTATTAAAATTAGGAACGGGAATCATCAAAGGGGTTGTTACGGCTCGGAAAAACATCAAACATTCGAATTTTCTCTACTGGTAGAATTTTTATGCATTTTTAAGAATCACCAATTTTGAGATTTTTTGGAAAATTCATAAATGTGCCTCTTAAACATGTTGACCCCTGTTAAGTTCACTTGATGAGGCCTGGAAATGAGAGATATAACTCGACTGAACTGTTTGAGACCATTTTCGAGGACCAACAGGTCAAGGCTGTCGCACACTTCCGGTTTCAATGCCAATTTTTAACGAACAAAATAACAAACTTTGTGGACGATTTTTTGAATTTTCAAAGTTTGTCAGAGTCTAGTATTTGACCTAAATAATCGCTGAAAATTTCAATGCCATGCTGCTGATAATAACGCAACTGGAGAAGAACAAAGTTGGTATGCAAATTGCATACAAAAGCTGGATTCCTGTTATTCAGGCTATTGTCTTCTTGCATGTTCAAAACAGAAACGAAGATTCTTATTGCAGCAACACTTTTGACTTAATTTTATCTTGCATCATGGCAGTCAGTAGCACTTTCAAATAAATTAAAATGTAAAAACACAACGTCATAATATGACATTTAATTTGATGTTAATAAAGTGTGACTTTTTGAAATGAGGGTACCTTTACACATGCTTCGTCTGTGTGTGAAGTATCACGCATTTTGGAATGCAGAAACCTACAGAGCCACTGTTAGACATTGGTTTATTCATATGATCATGAATATTAATTGATCGTATTTTACTTTCTGAACTAGAAGAAAAAATATGAGGTGGCCTCTTATAACTTTTTTTCAGTGTACTTATTAAACGACCCACGTATATGACCTGAATCTGTTCTATTCAAGCCTTGTTCCACATTCCCACCGAGTCTCCACAGAAATTTGGCAAGTGAATTATATTTATATGGTATTGTAAGATTTATGTTCTTGTCTTTGTACATAAATGACATTGTCTGTTTATATTTTTGTGAAGGAACCTACTATACTGGAGGACTTTGAAAACGCCTCACTGTACATCGGTATCATTTGCTTAAAAACTTCCTTAAAGTTAAGTGGATGTACAAGATAATTATAGTATCGTGTACGTCAACTCGATAAGCACCATTTATCTATAAAGATCCATAAAAATTTGTTCGCTCGTGTGTTTGCTACAGCTGTTTTCACTGACAGACGTCATCGAGACGTAAGAAAACCGCAAACCTCCGTGGTGCAGTGGTTAAGTCACTCGCCTTGTAAACCAGGGGTCGCAGGTTCGATCCCGGGCTTCTCCAAAAACCTCCTCCCGGTTGAGCCTTCGGGTGCTCCCGGAACAACAAACCCACAAAACAACCTCAAAAACAACCTCCTATAGTACTGGTCTCGCCCAGGAAAAAAAAAAAAAAAAAAAAAAAAAAAAAAAAAAAAAAACAACGCAAAACGGCTACATAAAAGGGATTTAAAAAAAAAAAAAAACCGTCCCCGGTGATAGCTAACAACCTTAAGCACAAGAAAAAACAAAATAAAAATGGGGGATTTCTTTCAATGTCGTTTGAGGCGCTAACGCTATTTGATGACGTCAAGCGTAAGTGTTCAAAATACCTCTAGACATTCGATTACAGCGTCAAAAGTAATTCTAATGCACTCGAGAATGTTACGCGACGTCTTATTGGATAACGTCAAAAATTTGCGACAGTATATTCTGCGATGTACCGTCGGAAACCTAACGTCATGAGCAACGTCGCTTCTGATTGGTTAACGTCGTGGTTATACGTCGCTCGTCACGCTCACATTTCGTGAAAAACAAAGCATTTTTCGATGTTTATAGTTAAAAAGTACATTAGAATGGGGATAACAATATTCAAATTTTTCATTTGGGGTGGTATATCGTCGAATATACGGTCGGAAATCATGTTTTACGGCTCCGCTAACGCGTCGCCGTAAAACAAAATTTCCGACCGTATATCCGACGATATACCGCCCCAAATGAAAAATTTGAATACAGTTATCCCCTAATTGTAATTTTTAAGCAAGTCTGTGCTTATTTATTGTGCACAAAAACTTTTGAATTCGTTTCATTTTACTCCAAAAAATTAAGTTACCCTAATAAACGTAAAAGTGACATAACTACGGCGTTTTTAGTGCAAATTAAAGCCAACCAACAGCATTTGCTTGGCTTTTGGTGTTTCTTTCTAGAAATTGTGTTGTATCTGATGAATATTGGCTGTCCCCATACTTTGGTTTTATTGAATCTGGGTAACGCTTGAATTCATTGTGTATGCCGTTACTAACAGGCGTTGACGTTTCGGTTTTGGTATCGACGTAACCCCAATTCGCATGCGCCAAAACACACGCGTGTGAATATATTCCAGTGTGCAAATTTTACTCGGAGTAAGCAAATGGCGCATGCGAACGCAAATACACACCGGAGTATATTTACATATGGGTAAATTTACTCCTGGGTCTGACCAGATGCAAATATTATTTTAACAAATACACACGTGTAAATTTACTATTATGTCCCATGCGAACGCAAAGTAAATTCTAATGCACTTGAGAAAGTAACGCGACGTCTAATTGGATAACGTCAAAACCTTGCGACGGTATATTCTGCGATATACCGTCGGAAACCTAACGTCATGAGCAACGTCGCTTGTGATTGGTTAACGTGTTTTTCGTCGCTGGTGACGCTCACGTTTCGCAAAAAACAATGCACATTTTCGATGTTTATAGTTAAAAAGTACGTTAAAATGGGGATAACAATATTCAAATTTTTCATTTGGGGTGGTATATCGTCGGATATACGGTCGGAAATCATGTTTTACGGCTCCGCTGACGCGTCGCCGTAAAACAAAATTTCCGACCGTATATCCGACGATATACCGCCCCAAATGAAAAATTTGAATACAGTTATCCCCTAATTCTAATGCACTCGAGAATGTTACGCGACGTCTTATTGGATAACGTCAAAAATTTGCGACAGTATATTCTGCGATGTACCGTCGGAAACCTAACGTCATGAGCAACGTCGCTTCTGATTGGTTAACGTCGTGGTTATACGTCGCTCGTCACGCTCACATTTCGTGAAAAACAAAGCATTTTTCGATGTTTATAGTTAAAAAGTACATTAGAATGGGGATAACAATATTCAAATTTTTCATTTGGGGTGGTATATCGTCGGATATACGGTCGGAAATCATGTTTTACGGCTCCGCTAACGCGTCGCCGTAAAACAAAATTTCCGACCGTATATCCGACGATATACCGCCCCAAATGAAAAATTTGAATACAGTTACATGTATCTCCTAATTTACCCAGGAGTATTTTTATTTCAAGTCAATATTCTGCTTCTAGATAATGAATTTTCACAGTTTTTGTTCTTAACTGATTATAATATGACAGTCGCTGAAACTGTGGACAGTGTTGCTTAATAAGAGTTAATTGTCATTCAACACATTTTAGATCATATGGAGTGCAAACAGCCACACTATTTCTTCATCATTCTTGGTGAGGATTCTTGCCAAGGTTAATTACATGATTCACCTCTGCTGCCAAATTCTACAAGAACACCTTGAAGCAGCCTCTTTTTGTTTTGCAAATACAGAACCAGAAATGATTTATTTAAATACAAAAATACTCCTGGGGATAAAACCCATGCGAACGCAATTCAAATTTACTCACAGGTTGATTTGCACACCGGAGTATATTTACACACCGGAGTATATGGCACATGCGTGTATTTTTTTGCGCATGCGAATTGGACTTAAGTTATATGTGAGCCGTTGGTTCAGGTGTGAGCTAAAAGTGCATATTAGTATCATAATTTGATATAATATGATCTTGGTTTGAATGGCACTATTTTCTTCTGATAGTCAGGACGCTGTAAAAAGGACGTAAACTGGTACCCACATTTTTATTTTTATTTTATTTTTTTTTTTTTTTTTACAGATTTTGATTATTTTCAAACTTATGTTGGTTATATTGATGTGTGTTTTTATACTGGCATGACTGCTGTATTAGGCCATTATAACGAATAATTCGTTCTAGGCATTTTTAAATAAATGTGTTTCACTGTTGTTGTTGATGTTTTGTTGTGCCAGCGCTTGTAATTTATCTCCTATCTGCGAACAGTCGGCTTCCTGTTTCAACAAAAATTATTGCATCACACGATATTAATGGAGAAAAAAGCCATGTATTAATGTGGCAATCCGCGTGCGCACGTGCTGTTAATACACCGCATTTATTTATGCTCGTTACCCGGCGCCACGCAAAGCCATGGAAATGATGAGTAACTAAACTCCGCCCGAAACGAGCATTAGAATGAAAGCTTTTACGTGGAGGCTGTAAAATATAGTGCACCATTATTTTTTCCGTTTTTGCAACAATATGCAATAATACCGATGAAAATTGATTTTGTCATTCATTAACATTCGCTAGGTCCCCTGGGGCTACGCCCTCTGTTTTCAACACTCCCATCGGGTCCTAGTGAATGTTAATTAATGTAAAATCAGGTTTGATCCCTATATCGATATATCGTTTTAGGTCGCCTGTACGAAAGTACAAGAAGAGCTATTGCAGTCAACCCAGCGTCGGCGTTGCTCAGATGTTAAAGTTTTTTTGTTTAAGTTTTTATAAGTCTATATATCTTGAACATGTTGATGGATTAAGTTGATACTTTGCATGTTGGTAGATATTGGTCTGAAGTTTTACTCTGTACCATCACGACCCACCTGGGTGACCTTTAGGTCAAGGTCACGGACTTAGAAACGGGTGACCTTTAGGTCAAGTTCACGGACTTAGAAACTTTGTATCAAAGTGTTTGGTTTAAGTTTTTGTAAGTCTGTATCTCTTGAATGAGTAAATGGATCAAGTTGATACTTCGCATATATTGATAGATATTGGTCTGAAGGTATGTGATGTACCATAATGGCCCACCTGAGTGACCTTGACCTCAAGGTCATGGACTTGGAAATTTTGTGTTAAAGTTTTTTGGTTATAATTTTTGTAAGTCTATATCTTTTGAATATGTAGATGGATCAAGTTGATACATTGCATGTTGATAGATATTGGTGCAAAGTTTTATGCTGTACCATCATGATATACATGTATCTGAATGACCTTGAGTCCAAGGTCAGAGACTTTAAAGCTTTAGCTTAAATTTTTTAGAAATGAAAATTTCTTGAACAGAAGGATGGATCTAATTGATACTTTGTCTGCTGTTAGATATTAAGTTTTATGCTGTACCATCTTGGCCCACCTGAGTCAAGGTCACAGACTTAGAAATTTTATGTTAAAAGTTTTTATAACTCTATATCTTTTGAATATGTAGATGGATCAAGTTGATACTTTGCATATTGGTAGCTGGTAGTTACATGTATTGGTCTGAAGTTTTATGCCACCTGAGAGGCCTTGACGTCAAGGTCATAGGCCATGGATTTTAATTTTTTAATATTTATGAAAAAAATTATCAAGTTTGTAAAACCCGCCTTACCAGTAAAGTGAAATGACAAGTTTAAAAACTGCAATAAGCGCCGGACCACTTCTTTGACCGAGCATGCTATCCGCCGTACCATTTCTTTTTTCGACCACCACTGTCTTGCTAATCCTGTGAACTGTTGCAACTTAGGACGGTTTAATGGCCTTGCACAGGGCTTTATGAGATACATAGTGTCCTGTATGACACTCCTTGCTGCAATATCTCATTAATTTGCAGCCTGTAAAACGTCTAAGTTCAGCCTTTTGGTTTGACAGCTTGAGTTTTCTGTTTTCCAGTAGTCGGGAGAGTAATATTAGTAATCATCCGTGGTATCTCGAAAGACGAAACAATCCAAGGATGGCTCTCTTTCAAACTCGAAACTAAAGGAACCTCATGAGAGTGGGCCAGTTTATTTGAAGCACTTACATTATAGACGGGAAATGTCCAAATCTGGATCCAGCCGAATGGAAATGTGGGGAACAAAGATAACAACATCCCTTCGGCGATAACTGACTTTGGAGCTACATATAGATAAACTATAATGGTCTGATCCTTTGGAAGCATTGTACTGTAATTTCGAAAATTTACAGGAGAAGTCTAAATCAAAGACACATTGCTTAGAAGTATGTTTCTAAACGCGAGTGTTTTGAAACTCTGAATATCTTTACTGATCTCACAGGACCTAAATAAAAATATAAGATGTACGGGGAGACTTTTTTTAAGGCCGCCACACGGAGCATGTTGAGTATGCATAATGTTATACATTGATATTTTTCAGGCAGGTTTGATCAGTGGTGTGATCTAGCCGAATTTCCACATTCAAAATATTAACCCATATTTGACGAATGGATTCTCCCATCATTATCAATTGGGCGAGTCCACTTTCATTTTTAGGGGTGTTAGGAGTGATTTTTAATTTTTATCATTTTTCGATGAAATTCCTCCAAGCAAATAGAATAGCCCCAGATGGGACGCCGCGTTCTGCGGCATCACATCTGGGGCTATGATGTTTGCCTAAATCCCATGAAAGAGACGTCAGGCTTAAATGAGTTAATAAATGTGCACGTGGACGCACTAGTTCTTCGAGACAAAATGCGATCAGAAAAGTTCTTTTACAGACACTGAAATGGCATACTCGTATGAGTGATTGTGGTGTCCCATGCTGACCTGTGTCGTTGCTGTGTATCTGGCTAGTTTGATAGTTTTGTTATGTAACAGCTCTCCTAAATTGTTTAATGTAACGTCTTTATAGCCTATAATTTGAGCCGCGTCGTGAGAAAACCAACGATGTGGTTTTCGAACAGGTCCGACTCAAACCGAGCTGTACGAGCACGGAAGATGGCTAGTGGCTGGAAAGTTTGGGGTTAGAAAGTTGAGGAATGGTACTATCCGTGTAGCCAAAACAAGGGCGCTGATCAGCTTCGCAGTTACTGCGAACTGAGCTGCGAAGCTGATCTGCGCGTTTGTTTTCGCATATTCAAAATGTTGGCTTCCTCATGACGCGGTTAATTGGGACCAATGGAGGACTCTATTAGAATGCAACCCTTGATCTGGCTGTTTTCGATTGTCAAGAAAATGTGACCCTATTCATCAAATATGTAAAATTAAATGATATATTGAAATATATATCATTTAAAGGTTCAATTTCCTTACTTATTTGCATTTTGGGACAGCGAGGTGTGGGGGTGAGTAAATTTTATCTATTGTAATTATATTTTTTATTTTTCTCCTTCATTTTTCAACAATTTCGCTTCAATTTTAAAAATTAATAAGATCGTTAATAAAATTGATGTGATGTCTTGTATTAAATGAGCTGCGCCATGAGAAAACCGGATTTTCGCCTATGCGAAAACAAAGGCAAAGATCAGCTTCGCTACTTGGATAGTACCATCCCTCTTCTTTCTAAGCTCCTAGCCGCCTTCTGTGGCTATACATGCCGGTTTGTGTCAGACCTTGTCGGAAACCTGAAGACCGGTTTTCTAGCGTCGCGGACCAAATGTCTTCGATGCCTTGACCTACAGTCTGGGTTGGGATTTTAAATTGATTACAGTGATGGCATCATTTCCGCTCTGTCCTCAGATCCGCACACCCCCACTTTCAATCGCAATTCAACATGCCTTACCTTCCAGAAAGAAAATACGTTAATGTTTTTTTTATAATCCATTTTTATTCCTCTTTCGATTAGCGAAATCGAATTTCAAAAATATTACGCCATCTAATCGTTATCTTCAACACAATAGCGTGATGTCAAATTCGTAAATCTATTTTTAGTCGCTTTTCACGTTTCGATTTTTTGACATCCAATTAATGGCGTAATTGCTGCTACACGTTGCAATTGTACAACACATTTGTATTCCAGGAAGGAAGACAAATTTGTCAGGTATGTATTCATGAAAATTAATTGATAATTTATAAATGCTGTAAAACTTTATTCCATATCAAAGAAGGGCATGGTGCGTCCTCAGTTTCGCAAACTTGATTTTCATGATGCTAGGATGGCAATTTGAATGACCTTTAAGCGAATATCCATAGATTATGCTATTCCAGTGTCCACATTATAATTGTTGTTTCAGAAAGAGAAGATAAATAATGTAGATCTTATACTCTCGACTCTTCTTTCATTTTTCACCAATAGTTATATACATGGGAGGAGCGCAGTGGCTCGGTGGTAGAGCGTCGTATCAAAGGCTCGAGCAAGACGCATAAACTTCCCACAGCTTTTGGGTTATGCACTAGTCATTTGTCATCACGGTCCCCACCCCCGGGGCAGGGCGGGGGTAGCCGTGGAAATGAGCGGGGTCTCTTGATCAAAATTATGTCACGGCAGTGCTGGGGTATACCCGGGGTTTTCTTTATAAATGCAAAAAGGTCCATGAAAATGTAAAATGAAAAATATACCAGGCTGCGGGGGAAAACAGCACTTGGTTTTGCCAACAAACAGTCCCCACAGGGTCACCCGGGGGCTTTAGCGGGGATTGTCCCCGCTATTCCCCGAGGGTGGGGCCGTGGTTACAAATGTCTAGTGCATTAGGCTGGTAGCTCCGGTCGAAACTGACTGTAAAAATGTTGACTGTGGCACACCAGGTCACCTTATTACCAACAATTCATGTAAACATGGAATTATGTAAGCCCGGCAGTTCGTGTCCAGAATGACCAGGAAAGTCATGTTAATAAAAGAGGAATTCTGTACACATGGTTGGGCCGACCTAGGAATTATGTTGCTCGATAATAATTCACAGATTACTCTGTCTTAATACAATTGAAAATGCATGGATCAACATGGTTTTGTTACTACAGACAATAGATCCCGGGCTTCTCCAGTCCTTCGGATTGAGACTATAAACCGAGGTCCCGTCTCCATATGACCTTAGCTGTTGGTGGGACGTTAAACCCCAATCAATCAATCAATAGGTGCATGTACAGCAGTGCATATCCTTACTCCAGGCTTTGTGGGGGCCTCTCAGGGCTTTTGGGATCTGGGGGGAAGGGTAATTTATTTTCAGGGATCTATAGAGAACTAGATTGTAGGGGGGGGGGTTGTTAGGGAGCAAGGATTTGACGAACACATTCTTAGGAGCTGGGGAGAAAGGCAATTTTCTTTCAGAGAGTAGGGAACTAAGCCCCCATCCCCAAACCCGGTAGGGTCTTCGTAGGGCATTTGTTTTCGAGGAGTCGTATTTACAAATAAGAACCATTCATAACAAGAGCGCTCGTCCGTCCACAATTCGTTCTATATTTCTCTGTAGCAATGAAAGCGGTACGCATGAAACCGTGCTTAGATGTTGTCCTTGACATACTCTACAACCTTAACGTGATGTCCTTGGCCTATGTCACGGTGGGTAGCCTTAACGGAATCTACGGGATCATATCGCTTTTTCCGGCGCCTACGGGATCAGCAACGGAGCCTAAGGGAATTCTGTTGTTGAAGTTGGCCGTGAAGGCTACTTCAGCGGCAGCTTGTTTTGAGAAAATAAGTAAATTTATTGTATATCCAAGTTCACGGGACCCGGAACATATCAGACATATTACTAATGTACAGAAAACTGCAGTTTAAGACATTGAACCTGTTTAAACGAACGTTACTTTCCTCACCCTGCATGTCTACGGGCTAAAAGAAAGAACCTTTAAAACATCAATTTTTTATTGCTTTACCAAGCGAAGACGGGAAAATTGATCAGAACGTAGACTGTTATTATATATTCTCCCTAAATTATGGTAGATACTACATTCTTGTCCTTTATTTGACGCATGTAGCGCAAATTAATGACCGTTCCACAGGGTTCGTGGTGGAACGGATCCTACGGGATCCAGACGAAACATGTGTTTTTATGGCACCGGCCATAACGGGATCATATGGCAACGGATCCTAAGGGAATTGTGTACAAGATGAAAATTACTATTATTACCTTGCGTTGGTATATGGTGACAAAACGATCAAGTATTTTTGTTTTGTTTTTCTGTATAATAAACATTATGTGGACTTATAAGAACCGCAGCAACGTATATCAACAGCATAGGCTTTTAAGCAAAAGTATACCCCTGTAAACCCCGAAATTCCCGATAAAGTGGTGTTTACCCGGGTACTTATGGCTGTTATGGTGCCCATATACCACTATTTAAATTATAATATACATGTAGACCTAGTCGTTCAGGACCTACAAAAGAAACTGTTTGCTTTGTTTTGCTTCACGTCTCAAAGAGAACAGCAAGATCCAACAATGCCCGTTTGTCCTCCCAAACTATCAAACCAACCGACAGGGAACTTCGACACGCACCGAAAAAGGGGAAAACCACCTTTGAGAAGAGCAGGAAATGTAGTGCGGAGACAGCTGCCCTTGAGCTTTTGGGTAAAAATTCCCATATCATCATACTATAATTTGAGCAACGTTTGTCTGTTTGTTTGTTTGTTTGTTCCCCTACTCCTCCCAGGTCCTTGGGCCGATCTTCACCAAACTTGGAGGGAAGGTGGAGGGCGGCCCCGGATATGACCTTGAGGGGTTCATTATTTGAAAGGTCAAGGTCATCAAGGTCAAAGGTCAAATTTGTTTTTTTTTCTCTGTTTGTTCCCCTACTCCTCCCAGGTCCTTGGGCCGATCTTCACCAAACTTGGTGGGAAGGTTGAGGGCGGCCCCAGATATTAGCTCGAGGGGTTAATTTTTCCAAAGGTCAAGGTCATCGAGGTCAAAGGTCAAATTTCTGTATCTCGGCAGTCCTTGGTCCGATTTGCATGAAACTTGGTGAGTGTATACAGGGCGGCCCCGGATATTAGCTCGATGGGTTAATTATTTAAAAGGTCAAAGTCATCGAGGTCAAAGGTCAAATTTCTGTATCTCAGCAGTCCTTGGTCCGATTTGCATGAAAATTTCTGAGTGTATACAGGTTGATCCCTGATTAAGATTTATGGGTCCAATTGCGTCAAAGGTCATCGAGGTCAAAGATCAAATTTATCGGGTTTTTTCTGTTGGTCATGTTTTTTTTCTGTTTGTTCCCCTACTTCTCCCAGGTCCTTGGGCCGATCTTCAACGAACTTCCGGATATTAGCTCGAGGGATTCATTTATTTAAGGTCAAGGTCATCGAGGTCAAAGATCAAATTTCTATATCTCAGCAGTCCTTGGTCCGATTTACATAAAACTTGGTGAGTGTGTACAGGTTGATCCCTGATTAAAATCTATGGGTCCAATTGGGTCAAAGGTCATCGAGGTCAAAGGTCAAATTTATGGGTTTTTTTCTGTTTGTTCCTCCCAGGTCCTTGGGCCAATCTTCACCAAACTTGGTGGGAAGGTTGAGGGCGGCCCAAGATATTAGCTGGAGGGGTTCATTTTTCCAAAGGTCAATATCATCGAGGTCAAAGGTCAAATTTCTGTATCTCGGCAGTCCATAGTCCGATTTTCATGAAACTTGGTGAGTGTATACAGGGCGGCCTCGGATATTAGCTCGATGGGTTAATTATTTAACAAGGTCATCGAGGTCAAAGGTCAAATTTCTGTATCTCAGCAGTCCTTGGTCCGATTTGCATGAAACTTGCTGAGTGTATACAGGTTGATCCCTGATTAAGATTTATGGGTCCAATTGGGTCAAAGGTCATCGAGGTCAAAGGTCAAATTTATGTTTTTTTTCTGTTGGTCATGTTTCTTTTTCTGTTTGTTCCCCTACTTCTCCCAGGTCCTTGGGCCGATCTTCACCGAATTTCCGGATATTAGCTCGAGGGATTCATTTATTAAAGGTCAAGGTCATAGAGGTCAAATGTCAAATTTCTATATCTCAGCAGTCCTTGGTCCGATTTACATAAAACTTGGTGAGTGTATACAGGTTGATCCCTGATTAAGATTTATGGGTCCAATTGGGACAAAGGTCATCGAGGTCAAAGGTCAAATTTATGTTGTTTTTTCTGTTTGTTTCTCCCAGGTCCTTGGGCCAATCTTCACCAAACTTGGTGGGAAGGTTGAGGGAGGCCCTGGATTTTAGCCGAGGGGTTCATTTTTTTAAGGTCAAGGTCATCGAGGTCAAAGGTCAAATTTCTGTAACACGACAGTCCTTGGTCTGATTTGCATGAAAGTTGGTGAGTGTACACGGGTTGATCCCTGATTAAGATTTATGGGTCCAATTGGGTCAAAGGTCAAATTTATGTTGTTTTTTTGTTTGTTCCTCCCAGGTCCTTGGGCCGATCTTCACCAAACTTGGAGGGAAGGTGGAGGGCGGCCCCGGATATTAGCTTGAGGGTTTCATTTTTTGAAAGGTCAAGGTCATCGAGGTCAAAGGTCAAATTTGTCATTTTTTTTCTCTTTTCCTCTGTGTATGTCTTATTTGAGATTGTGTGAGTGTGTGTGTATGTGGGTATCTTATTTGTCTTCATCACCGCAATCATCTTACTGCTACGTCGAGACGGGTAAAATTTACTAGTACTTATAATGGGATAATCCCCTAGGCTGCGGTGCCAGATTCCCCTAGATGTCGTTCCTTCTTTTATTACATTTTTAGTCATTTTTTTTTATTTTGACCGCAGACTATTGCGTCAAAACATAAAAAATCGAACTAGAAATCATTCTTTTCAAAATAAAAGCGAACTTTTCTTGGAAGCGTGAATATAAAAGCCCAGAATAATGTATTTTATGCATGGTCCGTCATTTTACATCAAGATCGCTGCAAATAAATTGTCACGCACGCAAAAGCATCATGTTGCACTAAATCACAATGCTGATCAAAATTTTCTGTGATTTTTAAAAAGTCCCGTGCACTACTTACTCTGTGCGTTTCCTGATTATTTTTGTGTGAAACTACCCTGAAAAGAAAGCAACCTTCTGTGAAAATAATCAATATTCCCGTAGGCTCCGTTGCTGATCCCGTAGGCGCCGGAAAACGGCAATTTGATCCCGTAGATTCCGTCAAGGCTACCCACCGTGTATGTGTCATGGTTTATCGACTTTGTGAAAATTTACGTCAAGTTGCGGCGAACATTCTATGTTCTAACGTTGACGAAAACCATTACTGCATACTTTCAAGATAAATACAGAAATTACATTTTGATCATTGTTACTAATGATTTGGTTGAACAATCGATTTTTGGTGGCCATTTTGGATACCATCTTGAAAAGCTTGATGTTCACAGTCTTCTCAAAACGAGTAAAGTTTCACCTTTAATCATCCTCCATGATTTGATGACAAAATAAGCACAAACATATTTAAAATCATTATAACTAATAATAATTATAGTTGAAAATCCTGTATTGGCAGACATATTGGACGCCATCTTCAATTTCTCAAAACCCTCAATGATGAAAAAGTATCGTCGGTCAGATTCTTTAAGACAATGCCTATAGAACAGGAATCCATCAAGAAAAAAAAAACAACAACAACTTAGGTCCAGTGAAAATCTGGAATATACGCTGTAATAACGTTGTTCGTCGAACATGATCCATTGATTTGGTTAGGTCTTAGGCAGAGCGGAAGTGTATTATACTACGATGCGCCTTGACATAGTTCTCTACAACCATTTTATACACAAAGAAGAGTTTCCTTCACTTCTGTGTATGTGAATTTTACTGATCTGATTGCGTTTGTGGAATTGGGGACAGGTGTGCGGAAATGGGGACGCATGGGACACTTATATTTGGGCTTCCAGGGTGCAGACGGAAAGTGTGAGTATAAAAATCTTACTTGCATATAAAAGAATAATGAATTGTTGACAAGTGCATGCCAAGCCCTTTTTGATATATGAAATAGTATTGCGAGGAGCAGCCTTTGACGAGAACCGTTTGCGGAAATGATGCCATTACTGTACTGGATCTTTCTTTCTTATTTGACCCAAAAGTGACTGTGCCATAGATGATAATGCCAAGGCGTAGGATGTTTTTGGCTTCAGATTTTGGTAAAAAAGAAAGAAAAAAAAAAAAAAAGATAAGAATTCCTAAGAGCAGCCATATACAAATGTATCTCTTCTTTTAAAATTCAGTAATGATTTTTCATTCATACATTCGCCATTCAATCGTTACCAAAACAACAATAGATATAGCACATTGCACACCCTCACGTTTTTAACAAGCGGCCCAATTTGCATACAGTATCTCTGAATGATACTTAATTATTTTTTCATGATGACCTTGTGGTTCGGTAGTTGAAAATTTACCGCCCCCCCCCCCCCCCAAAAAAAAAAAAAGTATAAATAGGCTTTTTTCTAAGGGTTTCTGAGCATTGATATGGCAACGTTAACAATTTGAATGAAAAATATGTACATGCCGGTATTTACTTTCCTCTATAAATGTGAATATCGACAATCGACCCAGACTTTTATAGGCTCACCGATGTCCGGCATGAAACGACCGCAGATCCGGTGCTTTTCTGGCGTTTTGAATGGACTCGGTGAGAATGCACATATAAGTTTGCTGTTGATTATTCTTCACAGAAAAGTTGAAAATATGAATAATTCATTATCAATGCAACAGTCATTTCTAACCACGACCCCAGACTCAGGGGAAGGTGGGGGAAAGCCGTGGGGGTACCTTTGCATGCCCCCCACACACACATGCGCGCAGTGCGGGGAAGTTACCGTGGTAACACTATAGATAAATAATGAATAAGAAAGTAAATGAAATAAGATAATTAATAAAAAAGAACGTAATGTTCAGACTGTGGGAGAAATTGGCAAGGTTTTATGAAACGAGCGCCGCAGTGCAGTGCTTTATAGCAGGGGATGCATGGGTTGGTTGGAAGAAAAATCCACGGGCCAAGGATAGTTGTTAACGACAATGCATGTACTGATTATAAATAAATTTAAAATTCCAAACCAACAACAGAACATCATAGGAATATTACAATACGAATGAATAGCAAGATGACCAGCTCTTTCCCAAAACTTATTGCCACCATCTTCTTTACTCTGCTTCTGCTCGAGCTAGGCCGATTACACGAATTCCGAACTTAAGGTCAGCTGACCTGATATCGCACTTTAGTTGTCTATTTTGTAGTTTTCAAAGTTGCTGACCAAGCGACAGTCGACGTCTTAGCCACTATTCTATTTGAGCCATTGCGTGAGAAAACCAACACTTTGGGTTCCGACCAGGTCCGACACAGACCGGGCTATACAGTCACAGAAGATGGTTAGAGGCTGGAAATTTTGGATTTGGAAATGGGCAAATGGACAGAAGATTTATGATTCTGAAAAAAAAGGACCACAGGGGCATAGCAGGTCTGGAGCATCGTTAGGAAAGGGGAATGAAAGTTTATATAAATGGTCAGGGTCACATGACAAAGATGGCCACCATGGCTATAAATAGCAAAAACCTTTATAAATCTTATCCTTCAGAACCGGATACCTATGAAACTTTGCCTGAAGCATCAGAGAATGGAGCTCTTCAAAGTTTGTATAATCATGACCCCCGGATGACCTTGACCTATTTTATGGCAAGGTCAGTTGAGGTCGCATATCCCATATCTCAGGTGAGCGTTTACAGGACCATTGATTCTCTGGTTTCTTTACAGATAAGAAGATGAAGTTAAAGCTAATCGCCATTATCCTGGTCACCCTGGTGCTCCTGGAGCTGTTGCACGAATGCGAGGCTCAGCGGCGGAGCTACTACAGAAGACGACGGGGCTGGAGAAGAGGCCCCTGGGGATACCGAGGGAGGCGTGGCAGACATTATCACCGACATAGACACTATGGTGGTGGTGGTCGATATCGATATGGTCGAGGGGGCCGAGGGCCAGGGTTTGGGGCTGGCTTTGCTTTAGGTAATCGAAAATTACATCATATATGATACTTTCCATTCAAAATAATCAGACTCGTTAAACATAATACAGTAACTGCACAGCTGATCAGCGCCTTTAGTTTCGCTACAGGGATAGTACAATTCCTCTTCTACTTATACCCAAAATTTCTAGCTCTTTTCTGTGATAGAACAGGCCAGTCTGTGTAGGACCTGGTCGCAAACACATTGTTGGTTTTCTCAAGACGAGGCTCATATATCTTTCAGGTTCATTGTTAGGTGCTACAATGGGAATGGGAAGATACGGCTACGCGGGTGCCGTTCCATACGGTGGACGACCATTCTACAGTTCCTACGGCCAATATGGAGGGAACCCATACTATAGTAGTTACGGAGCATACGGAGATCCCTACGGCAACCCTTACGGAGTGCCGCCACACACTCATTACGGTGGTGGTGGCAGAACATACACAGAATACTATAGACAATATGATTCTGATCCATTCCTCTACTGATAGATTGAAATAGAACATGTAACAAGCAAAAACAAACAATAAAACAAACAAATAAAACAAAAAAGAGCTTGTAACAAATGAGCCACCTCATGGGAAAACCAACAATGTGGTTTCCGAACAGGTCCGACACAAACCGGGCTGTACAGTCACAGAAGCAGGCTAGAAGCTTAAGTTTGAAATTTCGGATTTAAGAAGAAGAGAAATTGTACTATCCGTGTAGCGAAAACGAAGGCACTGACCAGCTTCGCAGTGACTGCGAAGCTGATCTGCGCCTTTGTTTTCGCCTATGCAGATTGTTGGTTTTCCCATGCAGCGACTCAAATGGGGGAAATTTCAAGTATGGAAGCAATCCCCAAGGTTCGTGTTGGATAAAGATTTCTAACCGAGGTATATAAATAATTCCAGTTCATCTGGGAGACTGTCTCTGTTTTAGGAGACACGTTATTAGCCTGAGAGCCAGAAGTAGGTTTAACCATGTTGAGGCCAAAAGGTTTGAAGGTATCTTCTGGAGCAGAAAAATAAAAAGAAATATCCGCCGGTACACAACTCTGTAACTTGGCAATTTGCCAACGAATACCCCGCATGTAGGGATAGAATGGCGCATATGTACAGAATCGATAAAAATGTCTCACAGTTGAATATGGTATCACATTAAAATACAGCTGTACCCCTTTCATACTACGTAATTATAAGCAAATGATCTAATTTGCTTATTAATAACTGAATATTAAAGAAAACTTTGAAACCCAGTAAGAGCGGCCCCCGTGGCCGAGCGGTTAAGATCGCTGTCTCTTAATCACTCAATCATCATCTCACCGCTGTATCTGGTGCGGGTTTGAGCCCAGCACTGGCCACATGTGAGACAAGCCAAGTTCTGCTTGCGGGTGTGCCAGGTGCTTTTTCTCGGTGTTCTCCCGTTTTCGCCAACCTACTAAAAAAAAAAAAAAAAAAAAAAAACAGTAAAAAATGCAAGGGAGAAACTGGGACCCCGAGGGGCTAATTTGAATTATCTTGCATCCATCTAGACAATGCATCCATCTAGACAATATTTCACAGGTGCCAAATTGTTCATTTAGAGCCCTGAAATGAAATACATTTAAGAAATGAATTTCATTTTTCTGGTGTTCATGGAGCTATGAACCGCAGTGGGTCGCGTGCAAAGTGAATGAACCCCGAAGGGGTTCATGTAAGCTTTGCTAGCGTTTTTTGACGTCAAGTTTGGATTACGTCACGTCGCGTGACACAATGTTGTTCATGGAAGTATGAACACAGATGAACATCTAATGGTTCATCTAAGGAGGTTTTAGAAAAATGTAAATATAAGTAAATAAATAAAAGAAATAAAATGAAAAAAAAAAATCATGTAAAATATGAGCCATTGCATGAGAAAACCAACAATCTGCATCTAGGCGAAAACAAAGGCGAAGCTGATCAGCGCCTTTGTTTTCGCTATACGGATAGTACAATCTCACGGCCACCAATCCAGCTCTTTCATAGCAAAATGCAATGATAATAAATTCATTTGCGGTACTTCCCACTATGCAGCTGCGGGGTTCGAAACGTGTAAGTGACTTCGCGTTCTCTTCTTTTATTATCAATTACTCCTATTTTCACCCTGTATACCGTTGATGCAACTGACTTTGTTACGGCACAGATTAATGCAACATTTCACGAAGGTAGGGGGAAATGGAGAGCGATAAGTTGACGATCATGTCAGTTTTATAGGCATTAATGCGAGGATGTCTGGGCCATGACTTTGTGGGAAAACAAAGTAAGGATGCCTTCAGTTTTTGCCATAAGTAGTTTGTAGCAAAAGCTTACCTTGTGTCAGAAATTATAAATTTCATTGAAGGAATATGCCACCAGAAACACGAAAATTGATTACGTTTTCTAATTATTCGAATCCTTCATCATCGTTTGTAAATATCAAAGTTTCGTTATATACCTGAATCATTCCTTGTTTCATACCACCAAAAGACAATCCTGAACTCAAGCAAACTTTTGCACAATATGGTGTTAGCACACCTTGGTTGGATCGTTTGGGAAGCAACGTACGTCAGAGAGTTCATTGTATTGATGCAACGTACGTCCAATGTGTTCTTGTTAAAAATGATGCTATCTACGGCGGATCTTTGGGCCAAAAATGATATTTCTTACGGCGGACACTTTCAAAATGAAAATCCTGTGACCGTTAAAGCTTGAGTGAGCGGGACTAAGTGATTTTTGCATATTTTTTTCTGGCAGTGTTTCTTGTATACGTCTTCCACTAGCTTCCAAAACTTTTTGTTTCGTTTTGACTTCAAACGTCCCAATTTAACATTTTTAGTCATGTCGGACAGCGCCAACGCTTCCTAGTTGTTTATCTGCACTGTGGGGACTTACGTGTTTTTCTCGAGCAAACTACACGGTGTATATTGGTAGGTACCAAATCCAGAACCTCTCGTGGTGCCCTATTCTACCATTACGCCATCGCGCTCCCCACTTCCCAAAAACGAACTTATAAGATTTTCCATCAAATAGTTGTCTGTTAGCCCTTATAAGTCTTATAATTCAGCATGACTGTTTTCATCAGAAATGTTGACATTATAAGCTTGACACGGTTAACACACATACGCAGACACTCGACAAATGTGACGTATGTGTTGTGTGCAATGATACATGTGTGTCACTGTCAATAATCGAATTATGGATATCCTTAAATACAATCCTATTTTTGGATATCCATAATTCGATTTAAGGATATCCTAAAATCGGGCTAATATTGGATATCCATAATTCGATTTATCCTTACTTATTGTAGGATATCCATAAATGAATTAAGGATATCCATAAATACATTATGAATATCCTTAAATAAATTATGGATATCCAAAAATAGGGAATAAATAGTAAAACGGCACTCCATAGGCACGTACATCATTTTTTTGTGACTTAAGGATATCCTTAAATGAATTATGGATATCCTTAAATACAGTCCTATTGAAGGGAATCCATAACTCATTTATGGATATCCATAAATCGAATTATGGATATCCAATATTAGCCCGATTTTAGGATATCCTTAAATCAATTATGGATATCCAAAAATAGGATTGTATTTTAGGATATCCATAGTTCGATTTTAGGATATCCTAAAATCAATTTATGGATATCCAATATTCAGACGAATTAAGGATATCCATAAATCGATTTTAAGTAACCAGAAATGAATTTTGGATATCCAAAATGAATTATGGATATCCATAAATAGGGAATAAATAGTAAAACGGCACCCCATATGATTGTTGGTTGATGCGTTCATTTACGGTGTAGATACGTTTGTGTTACGGTTTAGATACGGAAAGATTCGAATCAACGCCTTCATTTACATGTCATTACGTACTATTACGGATGTTTCATCCGTGCCCAATTTTTGACTTTTTTTCAAAATTTGGGCGCGGATGGAATCGGACTTGCATATACAATACGTTAAGATACGAACATATACGGAAAAGATACGAATTGTTACGGATATGACGGATAGATACGAAAGGTCAGTCCGCAACGTCCGCAGCATCCGGATGTGCTAGTGTGACTGTAGTTTGACTAAAACCTGCGTTTTCTTGCATCAAATTTCACCGTTATATACGCAAGAAAACGCAACATTACGTATCTGAAGGTGTATGTCTGTATCTAAAAGTAACAGATGGTATCGAAAGGTATGTAGTCAAGTATCTTAACCGTATGTATTCGAATTTATCCGTAACTATCTTCGAACGTATCCGTATCTTTCCTGAACTACCCGTTTTTATTCGTATTTAAAGGTAATAAATTCATTAAGAACCGTTAGCCCCGCCCACAAAATTCTGCGGATCGCTACGTATAGTATTCGCAACTATCCGCGGCATCCGTAAGCGTTAGTATGACCTAGGCATAAAGGATCTCAATTTTATTTTTATTCTGCATTTCAGGCGGCCTAATCAACAATTTGGCACCCATGAAAAAATAGTCCTTGTGTGTCCAAAGAAATTTTTATTATATACTAAGTCATGAAATTTAGAGAAATATTATACCCATAAGGATAATCCTGGATTTTTCCATACTGGATGTCATAATATATTGATGATAAACATGGAAAACTACTCGTTTTGTTTGTCCTGGCCACAAATCCCGATGCCAGTTTCCTCGTGACGGGGTTCCTTGGTGTATGATTCTAATATGATAACCTGTCTATTATCAACCTGTGTTTTTTTCGCCTTACAGAATGCGGCTTTCAAACTATTTCTGAAGCGGCTTCCACTTAGTACGTAAAAGAAAAAGTTAAGGCTGTGATTGGCGTGGTACAGAGATTCTGCAATAACCATCAATACAGCTTTTGTCTCCTCGCTGTAAACCGGTGCTTTGAATTGATCTATTATGTATAAATCAATCAAGAACCATATCGTCATCGGGGTTACAAAGACGAAAAAAGCGATGCTTATAAGTGACGTAAGAATAATCACGTGCCGAGTGCGCCGTAGTGTTTGCGCAGTAACCGTTGCCAGGTTACCGCGCGATGTTTTGTAAGCTTTTACCCATGTAGCTGTGTTAGCGGTTACCATAATGATAACGGGCAGCAAGAAAAAGAAAACAATTTCAAAACGTGACCAATAGTGGTAGAAATTAACATAGTTTTTGTCCAGAAACCCGCAGTAGGTTTCAATGACGTAGTTGCCAATGATTTCTCTAGTCGGTGTTGTGGGTTTGGTGGCGTTAACGTCGATATCATCCGTAAAAGATGGGGACTGAGTACTAAGCTTTCTGCAGCCTCCAGACGTGTTGTCTTCAACAGTTACTGTAACGTTTTCAGTTAGGTTCATCGCCTGCAAATCAAGGGGCTTACAGGGAGAGGACATTATCGTTTCCGTATTGTCCATATTTGTCCATTCAGTGCCGCTCGTATTGTCGTCATCAATGTCCCCTTGGCATCCCATACCGTCGTGACCCACGACGTTTTCAGATGTGACGTTTTTATGTACGTCCTCCCCGTTGATGGTCCTACCGCAAAGCGTTGCTTCGGGCGGAGATAAGCTAACGTTCACACCCGCGTTCACATTTTGGGCTCGATCTGTGGCTGTTATCATGACACCGTTACCGTTTGGACTAATTGACTTTAAACTCAGTCCGTAGATATAATGTGAGTCGCACGCCGTAACTGCTAGAACAACCGCAGTTGTTGCGATGAGGGCATTCCGTGGCTTACACACCGATTTCACTTTGAACGGAAAATACATGCAGAAAGCGCGCTCGCCAGCCAAGAGGATGATAAGCCATATAGAAATGCCAGCAAACGTGTATCCCAAAAACAGATTAAGTTTGCAATAAATTTCACTCGTTGACCTGAGATTCATTGTAGATGCATATCTACTGATGCTGGCCGAAAACATGGTCAGCAAATCCGCTACAGCTAGCGCTGCCAGGTAGACGGTGTAAGATGACTGCTTGCAATGTTTGTTAGTGACGGCAATGAACGTCAGAACATTTCCAACGGTACCGATAAACAGAAAAACAGTTACTTCTACTATTCCAACCACAATTAAGTCCATGTTGATAAATCTTATCCTCCAAAATATTACACAATAATTTCTCTATGTTCTTGTTTATTCACTGCAATTTGTGGTGGTGTGTCTCCTTAAGCAATCCAGTTAAGCCGATGTTGAATAGTCTTCTTCTCAATTTTACACACACACACACACACACACACACACACACACACACACACACACACACAAAAAAAAAAAAAAAAAATAGTTGTTACGCTGCAGTTCTCCTCAGTCCAAACTGGTTATGTCCATGTCAAATAGTTTCCTTTAAGTTAGTTTTCTTACAAAATCTATTTCATGAAAGATATGTCACTCAGCAGTGCTTCTCCATGGGTTGCTCATAATACGTCGATCCGCCGCGTGCTGCTAGTGTTGTCCGAGTTTTTATTTCAGCCAGAAAAATATTTCTTCTTAGGCATTCAACATTATCTTCTCAAGGGCGTGTGTACGAAATGGTTTCACGCATTCCTAAAGCTTGATTTTATACTGTTTATGGAACTTTGTAATTTGTCCCTCGTTCGAGGCGCTACACATTCATTACGTTAAGGAGACTATGTACATTTTATTCCTTTTTCCTTATGTACTTTTGAAAAAAAAGTGACATAAAAATGACATTTTAGAGGGGAAAAGAGCAGTTTATTGTTCTTATGTATACTAATATAGTGGATACTCATCAGAACCACCGCCTCAGTCAACGCGTTGGCGAGTACCATGCCACCACAATTGTATATTTACTACACAATGTAAAAATAATCAAAAGCAAAGAAAACTCCATAGTATCATTTATTTTGGTTCCCGTGGTATTATATGGCACGAACATGCTAACGTGATAACAAAATACAATGAACTTTTAACCCTTTTATTTAATTCCTTCGTTTCGCAAATTATTACCCCTTAAGAACTTCCGAGAAAGCGAACTTCTTCCATTGGCTTAATCAAAATCATTAGAGCTATATCATCAGAAAAAGCTTTGGTTTTGCACATAAGCGAAAACAAAGCCGCTTACCAGCTGCGCAGTAAATGAACGTCTGGTATGCGACATTGTTTTCCCTACATCGACAGTACTATTCCTCTTGTTCTTAAAACTTCGATATTTCAAACCTATGTTGCCATCGTCCGTGCATGTATATGCCGGCTTGTGTGGGAAATCGCGAAGACAGTTACTCTCGTGACACAGAGCATAAGGCGTGCTGATTATTAGTCTAAGAAAAAAAAAATCATAATTCTGACAAAGTTATACTGTTATAATTGACAATAATTTTTGTAATAAAAGGCCGACCTACACCCAGGGTGTTTCTTCTACACAACAATATTTGTCTCAAATTATTATTATTTGTTTTATCTTGGACGTAATTTGTTTTAAATGAAAAGGATTTATATATACAGCGTGAGCGAAATTATGCTTTTACGTTTATCCTCACATAAAGAGATTGTTAAAAGTATCTAAGAAAAAGTTCTGATGATTATCTTCATTTTAAAGAAAATGGAACATTATTTCGTAAAGTCGACATATTTGGACATTTTTCACAATAATCTAACAAAGTGGGAATCAACATCAAACTCTACAAAAAAAAAAAAAAAAAAAAAAAAAATTATAACAGAGTATTTATTTTTAAATAAAAACAAAGTTCATTGACGCTTTGACAGGGCTCCCGTGGGAATATTTTGGTAAACGTGTTTCTTATTGGTACCCATTTTTATTCATCACAATGACGTCACAAAATCACTTACAGTAATAAATACGAGTATATGTACATGTATATAAAAAGTTCTGTTTACGTCACTTGAAACGAACAACATTCTTTATTTTAGGATGGGCTTGTTCTGTATCAACGCAACACCAAATAAAATATAACTGTTCTTTTATTTAATGCTCTTAGTGTATCTGGCATAAATAAGGGTTAAAAGCAAATTGATAGTTGTTTCTGGATGGAACTGATTGGCCGCAGAGCAGAAATGAAGTCTGCTTGGTATAACCAAGTCGGACTTGCATTGAAATTTTAGCTCCCCAGTTGTTCAAGCACTGAAACTTCTTGGGGGCTAAAATTTATTTAGAATTTCCGCCTACTAAACAATGAAGAGTTATAACAAAACGGTGAAAGTTACTTTTCCGCTCTGCGACAAGTCAACTCGGTAGTAAAAGTTTTCTTGCGAAATACTCTTTAGTGATCATATTCATTCACTTCAAATAAATGTATTCCTTAAAATGAAACTGTCATTGTCCATTTTAGGCTCATTGAGAATTATTCCATTCTATATAATAATTGGCCAGAAAATATGATTCTGGTTATTGTCCATGGCTTTTGTCCCATGCATATTTAGTGTGTAATCGGTTTTGTCCAATTTTGTCCTGTCTTTTGAAGGTTCCACGTAAGTTGTTTGAGCATGGTAAAATCCTCCACTTAGCATGGTAAAATCCTCTGGACAGTCAGCGTCATCTATCACCCACTTACCCTTCATCTGAAAGTACATATCTAAAAACAGTATCTGGAATTCCAGTATGAAAATGATGATGCTAACTCGCTTAGCGTTTATAACTGGCCATTCTAAGGTGGTAGCACTGTTGTGGCATATTTATTTCTCTTTTTTAATGTGTGTTTCATCGATGTTAACATATTAAGTCATTTAGTCCTGTTATATTTGGTTAGGATAGTGCATCTGGGTGGACACTATCTGGGAAAAGAGCTGCTCCTGGGTGTTGAAGATATGCTTGAAATGTCTATATATCAACTTCATTTCAGCTTTTGGTGTCGGAAACATGTTTGTGCTTGTTACTGGTCATTGTTTATTGTTATTTTAATAAGGGAGTGGTGGGTGGGTTTTGCTTCTGAGAAATGGATCTCCACAGAACAGGAGGTTGTCAGGTCACATGGTATATTGATGACATCAGAGGACCAGCATGACATCACACCTGATCATGTGATTTGCACTGTCAGTCATGTGACTTAGATCATGTGACCTCAAAGATTGATTGACAGTCAGGAAAACACTTAATTGAATTGATTATCATTTCTTAAACCATGTAGTCTGAAATGATATGGAAGGTACTTACGATTTACGAAAAGCTGAAAACAAGAACAGAAGCAAGCCCGACCAAAATAAATGCAAAATACTGCTTAAGGCAGTATTTATTTTTATAGAAAAAAAGTAGGCTACGTCTCAAAGTTCCAATCTCTCTTTTTATCAGTGGTTTTCCATTGGAATGCCGTTTTTATTGATGGTTTCCCGCATTCGGGAGACTAAAATAGCGCCCGAACTGAAACCGAGTAAGAACAAAATGGTTGAATTTTCAAATACATGATGATGGCCTAAAATCATTTTACATAAAATTCGAACGAACAGAGTTTACATGATTAAAATACTTTGCGATTAAAGAATCTGAAAAAAAGAATTTGAATTTGATTATGCAATAGACTCCAAACGGAATTAAAGGGTCAACGAAAATCGGACCTTTTTCAAAATTAGTTTCATAATTAAGATATGCATTTAGAAAAAGGCTACCTAATTCAGCATAATATTCCAAATGTTAGCAAAGCTTCATTTTTTCTACAATCTGAAGACGTTTCGTCAGCATTTCTCCGGTTTTCAACACGGTCATAACAGAGTAAAAGAATGACAGTAAAGTGAGCAAACACTATACAAAAAACAAACAAACAAAAAACAATTATCTTGTTACAAGCAAGTGTAACTAGACAAAATAAAGAAACTTCAACCCTAAGGACCTGACTAATCCAGCAATGAACAACCAAAAGTTTTAAACTTAATGATTTAATCATACAAATAAACAAATAAATGCAATCAAAACATACAAATAAATGAATAAATAAGTAAATAAAAATACTTACATTACAAGTGTCTAAATAAACCCCTTGTCCCTCAAAATGTCAGTTCACAGATATCCTCAATCCAGTTTCCAAAAGTTCAAGTCCATAAGAGCTCAAGATGTATGTCTACCGTTTATAAAAATAATCCACAGAGAATAATTCTAATGCAAAACTAGTGAGACAAGCAAAACTATAAACATTAACAAACTTCGAATTACCTGTATATATAGATCTGAGGAATTTCCCCCCTACATTCCAGTAATAATATACAATAAACTGTTCTCTTGAACAGTAAGGCACGTAACAAATGTTCTTCAGAAGCCTCTGGAAAGAAAAATTTCTCGAAGGTTCAAGGGCCGAAAAGACCACTTAAAATTAAACCATGGAAAACTGGAATAATAGGGAAATATACATGTGTAAAATATTATTTCATAATGGTGACAAATAAGCTATTTCAGTTTCGTCTGGAATTCTCTATAATGTGCTCATAGAATTTTCTATAATGTGCCGATAACTTCTTGATCATATAATAGTGCAAAAAATAATCAATGTCACACTTCTAGACTATAAATTCTAGAAACTAAAGAATAACATAAAATAAAACATATAATCAAGGTTACTCCCCTTTGATCATATTTGTACAAGCAACAGATTTAATCAAAAATAATATTACTAAATATATAATATATATAACACTTCCCCTCTTCAAAGAAAAGAAAGTGTTATGAAATAAAGCTTTCTTTTTAATGCACATATGCAGACATACAAAACAAAACGTTAAAACTACTTTCTAAAGTAATAGCACAAAGCCTGACATTAATACTTCTAGCATAATTCAAGCTCTTGAAAGTGTGTCTGGTATTATATTATCTCTACCTCTTATGTGTCTAATGTCAAGATTGTGCTCTTGCTACATTAGACTGAATGACTGTACTTAGATGGAGTCATATTTTTTCATTTTGTGATGATAATAGAACTAAGTATGGCCCCAACCGAACAAAAAACCTCTAACAAGCCTCAGTCCAATCAATCATACCCGACCTTCTTATCAAGTAAGCTTGACAAAAGTTCAGCTATAACTGAAACATTATTACTTAACTGCCATATCTAAAAAGCGCATCAGTTGCCGTTTTCCTGTAGGTACAGGAAAATCTGATATAACCTCAAATTTGGCTTCTACCGGTCTGACCTGACTTTATCCAATAATATGTCCTAGAAATGTCAAATTAGCATGGCAAAATTCACTTTTTGGTAAGTTTATTGTTAGATTAGCATCACTGAGTGACAGTCTCTTGAAGAATTCTCTGATGGTCTCCAGGTGTTGTTCCCACTCTTCACTATAGATGATGGCATCGTCGATGTAGGCTTTACACTCAATCCAGACCAAAAATCAATCTATTAACCAAGCGAACTAAGCAACATTTCAGCGCTTTAATTAATAAAAATAAAACTGAGATCCTTTAAGAGCTGTGAATATATTATTGAGAAGGGGAATGGGCCGCGGTTTCAGCTGCCTCTTTAGTGACCCTATAGATTTGGCAACATGGAGCCAAAGAGAATCACTGTTATTTTCCATCTTTCAATAGGATAGTCGAGACCAGTATTATCCTAATTGGGCCAAATACATTAAACGTTGGTTAGAAAATGAATCTAAACCGATAAAATGTCCTGATTTCTCAAAATATCCTCGCTGATTTCAAAGGACCAAAGGAAAATATAATCTGCAGTAGGGATAAGTTTATTTTGAAATTGTCCATCAAGAGCAACAAATGCCGAGATCTCCTTTGCTCTGTCTGTAAATAGAATCTGCCAAAACACTATTAGCAGATAGAATTTTGTCACATATGAGCCTGTGCGTGAGAAAACCAACAATTTGCATGGGCGAAAACAAAGACGCAGATCAGCTTCACGGTAACCGCGAAGCTGATCAGCGTCTTTGTTTTCGCTACACGGATAGTACATTTCCTCCTCTACTTATTCCCAAATTTTCAAGATTCTTGGTTTCTTCTGTGACTGTACAGGCTGGTTTGTGTTGGACCTGGTCGGAAACCCAAATTGTTGGTTTTGTCATGCACAGGCTCAATTATGTACAGTCTTTGGCATGTCCAATATTATCGATCCAATCATCGATTCTTGGTATGGGAAATGTGTCAGTTTTTGTAACAGAATTTACTTTTCTGTAGTATGTGCACATTTGAAATGTTCCATCAGATTTTGGCACAAGTGTGCAAGGAGAACTCCATTCACTTTGACAAGGTTCTATAAAGTCATTTTCCAGTAAATACTTAACTTCTTTCCTGAGATATTGTTGTCATTCAGGATGAAGTGTATACGCATGCTGTTTCACCGGCTTTGCTCCTTCAATAGTGTCTACATCATGACAGACTTGATCGGTTCTGGATGGAACGTCCGGAAATACGTGCTCATACTCAAGAAGTAATTGTTTCAGTTCACGTTGCTTGTCTGGATCTAGATGTGCCAGTTTCTGATCAAGATCATGAAGAATGTCAGAATTCTGGAGTTTTGACTATAATGGTTCACAGTTCTTTTCTTCAAAGTTCATTTCTTCAAAGTCTATCTGATTTTGCCCATGAGGGACAGTATACAACTATTTCATTCCTTCCTGCGTAACAGTCAAGACTATCACCCCGAGGTGCTGTAGACGACCTGATTAACTGTTGTCCGAGGCCGAATGCCGAGGCAACAGTTCATCGGGTCATCCACAGCTCCGAGGGTTGATTGTTTTGACTGTCACACAGGAAGGTTTGAGATAGTTGTTTTATTACCCAGTCCGAAGACAAATAAATGTTTGGAGAGGTACATTAACAAATCCACGGTCCACAGTAGAGATTAATTCTAATTCAAAACTAGTGAAACAAGCAAAACTTTAAACATTAACTAACTTAGAATTTCTGAATGCCTGAGCCTGGATTGAGACCTGTATATATTTTCCTTTACATTCCAGTAAAAATATACAATAAACTGTTCTCTTGCACTGTAAATAAAGTAACAAATGTTCTTCAGAAGACACTAGAAAGAAAAACTTCTCGAAAGAACAAGGACCGAAAAGACCACTTAAGATTTAACCAGAGAAAACTGGAATATTAGGGAACTATACATGTGTAAAATATATTATTTCATAATGGTGACAAATAAGCCATTTCAGTTTCATCTGGAATTCTCTATAATGTCCTCATATAATTTTCTATAACCTACCCATAACTTGATTATATGTAACAGTTCTAGACTACGAGGGACAATTGGAAAGTACGTAGTATGGTATCGTAATTTCTTAATGGTTTGCTAAATATATTAAAGTAATACATGTATAGAAAGTAGAATTGCTCCTCTTCAAGATGATGCATTGATTTTTGTAGAACGACTAGTCATGCACGTGCCTCGCACGCTCAAAATGAAGGCATGTTTATATACTGGCGGATATTTTCGAAAAATATATTGAGAAAAATTAATAGAAAATCAGTGACCTAATTGGATATCACATTATAACAAATAAGCGATATCTCTCGGATTTCTATATCTGTAGATGTCTTCTGTGGTTATTGCTTAATTAGATGCGAAAAATATTGATTAATATAAAAGTTGTACCGTTTCAAAAAATAGCATTTTTGCGTGTTTTCTTCCTATTTGTTTTGAGATTAAGGCTCATACTGCAGCAAGATTTGTGACATCTGAGAATATTTTCTGCGTTATTCGATGTGAACAATGCACAAAGAGAATTTCGTCATGCAAATATATCGTCTCGTCTTACTCGGTTCCTATAAAAATGAATCTTAATGACACTACCCCCTATTTTCAAGAAGTGGGTGGGGTAACTAACCCCCTCATATCTTATAAACTATAGAAAGTTTCTTCAAGATAACTTGTCAGTCATCACTCTAGAAATTGGTTTTAACTCACAAACCTTTCTTACCATTCTATTTACAACAGTTCTCATTTTATACAAACAAAACTATTCTTCCTAGCTAAAATCACCCATACCCATGACCAGATTTAAACAATTATCTACCATTGGTTGTGCTCTGAATAATTTTTTGTTTGTCTTGTTATGAAGCAGGCAGACTGTGCTTGGTATGAAACAAAACTTAAAATAGATTCAAATAAATGCTGCTTTTATATTTTCAAATTAAAATCATTGTGACGGGTGCGTTTTGACATAGAAAATGAACAAAATGCATAGAATTCCAAGAGACACAGGTATTGCTGTCTCGTTTATAAGTTATGAGAATTTGCAAATTCATTCAAGACTTGCATAACAAATTACCTAGATTCAAATAAATGCTGCTTTTATATTTTCAAATTAAAATCATTGTGACGGGTGCGTTTTGACATAGAAAATGAACAAAATGCATAGAATTCCAAGAGACACAGGTATTGCTGTCTCGTTTATAAGTTATAAGAATTTGCAAATTCATTCAAGACTTGCATAATAAATTACCTTTATAATGGGCTACAAAATGGTGCAAAATAATCTTATTCCATCAAATTGTGTTCATGCACTGCTAAATTTAAAAATAATTATAAATTGTCTATTTCATTGAAATTTCACTTTTTCCAGTATACAAACAGTACCAATGTTTACAATATTTTTTTTTTTTTTTTTTTTTTTTGATTCGGTTTTACGTCCCTTTCAAGCTTTTTCACTCATATCGAGACGAATCAATCGGTAGGTGGGGCGAAAACCGGAGTACCCGGGGAAAAACCACCTGACACACCCGCAAGCAGAACATGGCTTGTCTCACATATGAATTCTTGCCCCGTGCGAGGCGCGAACCCACATCGGTGAGATGATCGAATGTTCAAGAGAACTGAAGTCAGCGACCTTAACCACTCGGCCACGGGGGCCGCCATGTTTACAATAATGTTCTTTCTGACTGCATAATGTCATCTTCATGAAACTAGTGTGAGAACGTGGAGGAAAGATAGTTGCTTAAAATGATACCAAACATGTATCGGTTTGCCGATCCGTTACTGAAATAATGGACCATGCTACGTACTTTCCAATCGCCCCTCGTACATGTATAAATCTAGACCTCTAGAAGCAAAAGAATAACATAAAATAAAATATATAATCAACGTTACTCCCCTTTGATAATATCTGTACAAGCAATATCTTTAATTAATAATACTATTACTTAATATATATATCATATTAACACGCAGTCCAATCGATACGTGAGCGGCGTACCGGAGGGGACGTTAGGCGTACTTCCGGGTAGGTCGGATGGAAAAAATTGTGTAAACAAACCATGGATAAATGAGTCTGCCAGGTAAGATCAGTTACACATTTCTCTGTAGAAAGTTGTTGCATATGTGTATGCGCAATAGGGCCTATAAAGTACATCACATATAAGCTTTAAGCTGATATGAAAATAACCCTGCGCCAAAATTTCAATGGAAGCTTTGTGCCTTGCCTGTTTTGTCATGCGACATCATGAAATGACACGTTTCGAGCAATTCTTTCTAACCTGTACAAATTTTCAACTGGGACAATTTACCTCAGTCAGCTAAGGGACGTTACCAAGGCGTTACCTGGAAAATTACCTGTGCAGATCAAATTTCGATTGTTTCCCATAGATTGCGATGTGCGCGATGTCCTATTTTGACACCTGAGGGACAATTTACAGGTAACTTGTGGCTAAGGCCTGGGATAGATTTATGCAATTTGAGTTATATGAAATTGAAAGAAAAAGAGCCCATCATAGTAATAGTAATAAGAAATGGATGTTTGAATTCTTGAAATTAGAAAAGATAACAATTATTTTTCATAAAATTTACCACGCCTGTGCATGCTCCTTAGAATTGCAGGAGCGGACTTTGCTGTCGGTCTGGGTGCTTTTTGGTAATTAACATACAGTAGAAGGGAGCTCCATATCGAGCGGTTCTGGGTTCGAAACCCTCATGGGGCACTGTGTTTTGTCCTTGAGCACGAATCATTAATTCCCTAGAGTAACGTTGTATGCATGGGAAGAAAGAAAGAAAACAAAACATGATGCAATTATGCAATTTATTTTTTTATGATCAGGCACGAATCGCACGATAGAGGTACAAATTGCTTGCGGGGATTCAGTGTGCAGGCTAATCTTAAGAGTTAAGAGAGTGAATAGGGACCGGTCCGATGGCCTATTGTCGTTAATTTTAGTTGTGAATTGTCACTTGACAAAACTGAAGCGTCTATCACCTCGATGCAGTTATTGACACATATGTTGATTTGCACAAACACAGTCTCATGTCTTAAAATAAATTGGAATTTAGACGCATTATTTTTCAGACTAAAAACTGTTTGTAATAAAAAAAAAATCTATTTTTGTAGGTGAAAATTAGCTTCCTTCGTTGTGCGCCTAGAAATAATGCTTTGTTATATTGCCAATCTCGGAGACTCGCCAATATGTATGTACGTGTTTATGGAGCAGATATGGTGTGCAGGCTGATCGAAACATGTTTTCTTATCCATATACTCAGATCTATATCCAAAGTCTTGGGTGCATCTAGTTTCTGTACTTACGTAGAATATATACATGTAGCTCTAAATAGATCATTTATTTTACGAAGAAAAACATACGCAAGATGTAATCTCTATTCCAAACGCCGAATTTGTCAAAATCACCTATCGTCAAGGTAATACGGCCGCAGGCCCCAGCTTTTATTGCAGGGAATGTTTATTTAAGACACGCGCCACAAGTTGATTTGAGAATGACAACCTGATTCAATGTGTGAACAATCAGTTTGGCCGCGACATGAAAAAAAAATCTTGCTTAATGTTTTCACCAGCCTGTCATCAAACCAGGCCGGTTTGTGACTACAGATGATAACGCTCTTACAAAACTCGGAGTTTGGGACAGGTATACTATCTACATAGCAAAATCATTCACGCTGATTAAATACATGTTCAATTCTCATGCAGCTTATTTTCATCTATAAAAAGGTGTCTAACATGTATTTCGCGTTAAAAGTTCTCATTGTGAGGTAATAGTTTTATTAAAAAAGATGAATTTTGTAAGTCAAAATCTTTAAATTCCACAATTCATAAAATAAGTTCTTTAATTAAACATGATTTGAAACATATTTTATTATCGTTTCTTTCTTTCTTTCTTTCACTTTCTTTCTTTCTTTCTTTCTTTCTTTCTTATACTATGCAATCTAACACGCACTGATTAAATATATGTACAATTTCCATGCAGTTGATTTCTACCTGTTAAAAGTTGTCTATCATGGTGTCAACATGTATGCCGCGGTATATTAAATGATTTAAAGTTAAACTGCTAAACTGCTGTTGAGTAAAACAAATCACTATAGCGAGTACAAACCTTTAATTTATGCATTGAATTCGGCTCCTTTCATTAAAATAATTTCTTTAATTAAACATGATCTTTCATTCTTTCTTTATTTCTTTATTGAATAACCGACTCAGCTGGTTACAGTGGTAGCGACGCTGCTCCTCTTGGTTTGGACTTAGGCATTTCATAGTGTAAGTCAGGATGGTAGCTGCGAAACGCGTAATTTTGCATCTTCTGAGTCAAATGGAAGAAATTTTGAAAATACTTATTTTATTATAAAACACATCAGATTAAAGCTTATAAAATTTTCTAAATGGTGATAACTTATAAAAAGTTCGCAAAAAATCCCAAATTTATGAAATTTAAGGCTAAAAATGACTTCTTATACCTTTTCGCAAAATTCCTACTGAGTCTATGAGATTAATATGGACGAACTTTCGAATATGGAAGGATTTTCTATCGCAAAAGGAAGAAACAAGGCAAATACTTATTTTGTATATTTTTATACCACATTTTATGGCATATTATAAACATTATGACCATAACTTATAAAATTTTGTCGTAAAACGGAAAAAGTGTCATTTTTAACATTTTATATGGTTTTCCTATTCAATTGTGTACATCGCTCAACAGTAATTTCACAGGTAAGCGCTCGGGTATTTCCGTAAATCCGATAATAGCCGATGGTGCTAGTGAAGACAATTGTTCCCTATGGATGATGTCTGACCTTCACAGTAACCGAATAATGATCTATATAATGGGAATATTTCCATCGGTATTCCGTCAAACCTCTCCATAACGAGGCAAATTCAGCCCTTGATCGAAAATGAAAATTCAGCAAAACTGCAAAGCTGTGTTATTCTAACTTATGTTAGGTCTTTTCTTGCATATATGACACAAATTATATATATTCTAATTGTTAAAGTACGCAGAATCATAAAATACTTCATTTATGTTTATGTAAAATTTCAAAGATGTCTATAAATAGATCAGGGGAGACTACTGTAGAATTAGCGATTCAAAGTCGAAAAATTTGCTTTTCTACATTAATTTAAACGTTTTAGGCAATTTTATGTGTTTACTGTAAGTTCTTCGGCACTAGTACAAATACATAACAAAAATGATACGACTAATAGCAAAATAACATAGCGGCAAGTCGCTTACGAAATCCGCAATCAGTTCGACATTGGTTTAAATGCAACCTATGCTGAGCTGTCAAGGAAGTGGAGCGAGGTACCGAAGTGGATCGGAGCGACAGTTAGCCAGCTGATCAATGATCTACTATCCTAAATTAAGATGGGATGCCACATGGCTAATTTTTTCGGGTATACGTAGTTCCTTTAACGGTGGCGTCTGTAATAGGTACCTTTCTTCCGGAGGGAATGGATATTTAAATCTTCAATGAATCCGCATAAAGCATACAAAATACATCTCACGTTTGTGCTACAATAATGCACAATACCTATACGAAGATTACATACGTTGCTGACAAAAATGAAAACAGCCGACCGTAATAGAATATTTGATATCTAAATAGAAATTCTTCTTACATATTTCATTCTTGTAGGTGGAGAAAGTGATTGAAATAATTAAGCCAACATCACCATTTATTTACATAGGTTCACACAGCTCTTTATCATGGCTAAAAATGTTTACAGATATCTTATTCGCTTTTACTTCAGTATATGTCGGCCAATAGATAATCTTCAAATCGCTGTGATATTGGTTTGTCATTTTGTTATTTTTGCTAACCTGCAAAATTGTCAATTCATAAACTAACATTTACATTTACGATAAGCAGACAAACCGTTCATAAAAATATATTAATAACATCACAATGAGCACCTCTTGTTTTAACACCTCACCTAAGCCGAAGGCTCACACAAGGTGAGCTTATAGCTTAACCATGCTCCGACGTTCGTCGGTCGTCGTCGTCGATCACAGAACCGGTGGGCCGATTTCAACGAAACTTGCCATGTTGCTTAAGCATCGGGGACTCCAGCCCATCATATGTTGTTTAAATGATGACCGTAATATGACCTTGACCTATTTTACGACAAAGTCAAATTTAGAAAGAGGGGCTTTTAAATGGGAAAGGGCGAAAACTATGGATATTTTGGAAACTATTGCAGCCTGAGACTTGAAAGATGCTAGATGCAGAAACTAATGGAGTCAATGAATGTATGTTATTAATTAAAGTCTATGTTATTTCTTGACCTTGACCTTGGTCAAGTTAATTAAGAAATTATCAAAATTAAGATTATGGTTTTCTCAGAAATCAATGGGCCTATGAAAGTCAAATTTTATTTGAAGCATCTATGCTTAGAATGAAAAAAATTGTGCGCGAAATCGGGGTCGATTCCTCAACATGAACGCCATACTCACAAATGCTGAAAAATGCTCAGACATCTTCTCCAGAACCCTTGCACCAATTTTCACGAAACTTTGTATGTAGTATACGGGACTCCTTTGTTCGACTGGTGACCCTAGGATGGCCTTGATCGATTTTACTGCAAGGTCAGTTCTGGAGCCATAGGTTTGTACATGGGAAAACTGAGTGAAAACAATGGATATTTTGGAAATTATTGCAGCCCGAGACATGAAAGTTGGCAAAAGCAAACTAATGAAGGTATGAGATTTAAGGTCAATGTCATTTCTTGACCTCGCCCTAAGGTCATTGAAATATTGAAATTAAAATCTTGTTTTCTCTGTAACCTCTCAGTCTGTGAATGTGGAATTTTATTGGAAATCTTAATGAATAGGTAGAATGATTTTTTCGTGAAATCGGGGTTGCATGCTCAACATGGCTGCAATGCTCACAAATGCTCACAAATGCTCAAAATCTTCTTCTCCAGAACCGATGGGTCGATATTCCTG
Organism: Rugalucina vietnamica; assembly: GCA_964017185.1. Classification (NCBI taxonomy): domain Eukaryota; kingdom Metazoa; phylum Mollusca; class Bivalvia; order Lucinida; family Lucinidae; genus Rugalucina; species Rugalucina vietnamica. Next base: position 39,164,381 of record OZ024870.1, read on the forward strand.
AAACTTGGTATGTAGCACCAGGGACCTTAGCCCATCATAGTTTGTTCAAATGATGATCAAAGGATGACCTTGGCCTATTTTACGGCAAGGTAAAATTTTGAAACTTTGGCTTTTGCATGGGTGAAAACAATGGATTTTTGGAAAGTATTGTTGCCTGAGACCTGAAACTTGGAAGATGCAAACAGCTAATTAAGTCAATAAAGGTATATGTGTATTCAAGGTCAGGGTCTTTTCATGATAACTAAATGATCCAAGGTCAGGCTTCTGGTGAGCATTCTCAGGACCAATTATCGTCTGGATCATAATCAGATAAGGTAGTTTCTGAATTGATCGTTTTCAATTTCAGGTTAAAAATGCATAAAAAATGATGCAATCCCTTTTATAGGACATAGGCAAATAGCATGGCCCCAGATGTGATGCCGCAGAACGGGACAATCATACAATAACCTAGCAATTATTTGATACTATTTTCAGCCTTTTATGGCCATCTGAAAATTACAAATTACTTTGTAGGTATACACCTTTACGATTTTTCTTTAATTTCTTATGTTTTCATTAACTCATTAAAGCTTGGCGTCCCTTTCATGGGACATAGGCAAACAGAACAGGCCTAGATGTGACTCCGCAGATGGGCTATTCTACTTCCATCAAAAATTTATTTAAAAATTGAAAATCACTTCTGACGCCCTTAAAATGAATATCGACTCACCCAAATGATAATAATGGGAAAATCCATCCGTCAAATATGGGTTAAAGAAACTATAACTGCTGGCTAGCTCACCTGAGCCGAAGGCTCACAAGGTGAGTTTATAGTATACCAATCAGTCTGGCGTCTCGTCCGTCGTCCACAATTTCAAAGATCTTCTCCTCTGAAACCGCTTGGGCAATCAAAGCGAAATTTTATGTGGAGCATCCATGGGTAGGGGAAACGAAAGTTTGATCGCGGAATCCGCGTCACATGACCAAGATGGCCGCCACGCCCATGTATTGTAAAAACACTCAAAAATCTTCTTCTCCAGAACCGGCAGGCCAATTTTCACGAAACTTGGTATGTAGCATTTGGGACTCCAGCCCATCATAGTTTGATCAAATGATGACCCTATAATGACCTTAACCTATTTTACGGCAATGTCAATTTTGGAAACATAAGCTTTTACATGGGAAAAAGTGGAAACTATGTTGTTTTTTTTTTATTTTTTTATTTTATTTTATTTTTTTTTTGAAAACTATTGCAGCCTGAGACCTGAAAAGTGATAGATGCAAACTACTACACGTAATGGTGTAGATGAAGGTATGTGATTAATGTAGGTCAAGGTCATCTCTTGACCTTGGCCAGTCTGTCGTCCATACACACTTTTCAAAGATCTTCTTCTCTGAAACTCCTTGGCTAATCAAAGAGAAATTTTATGCGGATCAGCCATGGGTAGGGGGAACGAAAGTTTGATCGCGAATTGCGGGTCACATGACCAAGATGGCGGCCACGCCCATATATGGTAAAAAACACTCAAAACTCTTCACCAGAACCAGCAGACCGATTTTCACGAAACTTGGTATGTAGCCTTTGGGACTCCAGCCCATCATAGTTTGAACAAATGGTGACCCTAGGATGACCTTGTCCTATTTTACGGCAAGGTCAATTTTCGAAACATAGGCTTTTATATGGTAAAAACCACTCAAAAACCACTCAAAAATCTATCTTCTTGTTCAGAACCGGCAGGCCGATTTTCATGAAACTTGGTATGTAGCATCTGGGACTCAAGTCCATCATAGTTTGATCAGATGACCTTGACCTATTTTACGGCGAGGTCAATTTTTGAAACATAGGCTTTTACATGGGAAAAAACTATGGATTTTTTGAAAACTGTTGCAGCCTGAGACCTGAAAAGTTGTAGATGCAAACTACTTATGGAGTAGATGGAGGTATATAATTTAGGTCAAGGTCATCTCTTGACCTTTGCCGGTCTGTCGTCCATACACACTTTTCAAAGATTTTCTTCTCTGAAACCGCTTGGCCAATCAAAGTGAAATTTTATGTGGAGCATCCATGGGTAGGGGGAACGGAATTTTGATCGCGAAATATGGGTCACATGACCAAGATGACCGCCACGCCCATATATGGTACAAAACACTCAAAAATCTTCTTCTCTAGAACCGGCTGGCCAATTTTCACGAAACTTGGTATGTAGCATTTGGGACTCCAGCCCATCATAGTTTGATCAAATGATGACCCTATAATGACCTTGATCTATTTTACGGAAAGGTCAATTTTGGAAACATAAGCTTTTACATGGGAAAAAGTTTGAAAACTATTGATTATTTTTAAAACTATTGCAGCCTGAGACCTGAAAAGTGGTAGATGCAAACTACTAATGGAGTAGATGAAGGTATATGATTAATTTAGGTCAAGGTCATCTCTTGACCTTGGCCGGTCTGTCGTCCATACACACTTTTCAAAGATCTTCTTCTCTGAAACCGCTTGGCCAATCAAAGTGAAATTTTATATGGAGCATCCATGCATAGAAGGAATGAAAGTTTGATCGCGAAATATGGGTCACATGACCAAGATGGCCACCATGCCCATATATGGTAAAAACCACTCAACCGGCAGGCCGATTTTCACGTAACTTGGAATGTAGCATTTGGGACTCCAGCCCATCATAGTTTGATAAAATGATGACCCTAAGATGACCTTGACCTATTTTACGGCAAGGTCAATTTTGGAAACATAAGCTTTTACATGGGAAAAAGCGAAAACTATAGATTTTTTGAAAACTCTTGCAACCTGAGACCTGAAAAGTGGTAGATGCAAACAAATAATGGAGTATATGAAGGTATGTGATTAATTTAGGTCAAGGTCATCTCTTGACCTTTGCCTGTCTGTCGTCCATACACACTTTTCTTGATCTCTGAAAATGCTTGGCCAATCAAAGTGAAATTTTATGTGGAGCATCCATGGGTAGGGGGAACGAAAGTTTGATTGCGAAATCTGGGTCACATGACCAAGATGGCGGCCACGCCCATATATGGTAAAAAACACTCAAAACTCTTCACCAGAACCAGCAGACCGATTTTCACGGAACTTGGTATGTAGCCTTTGGGACTCCAGCCCATCATAGTTTGAACAAATGGTGACCCTAGGATGACCTTGTCCTATTTTACGGCAAGGTCAATTTTCGAAACATAGGCTTTTATATGGGAAAAAGTGAAAATCATGGATTTTTTTAAACTATTGCAGCATGAGACCTGAAAAGATATAGAAGCAAACAACTAATGGAGTATATTAAGGTATTTGATTAATTTAGGTAATGGTCATCTCTTCTCCTTGGCCGGTCTGTCATCCATACACACTTTTCAAAGATGTTCATCTCTGAAACCACTTTGCAAATCAAAGTGAAATTTTATGTGGAGCATCCATGGGTAGGAGGAACAAAAGTTTGATCGCGAAATCCGGATCACATGACCGAGATGGCCGTCATACCCATATATGGTAAAAAACAAAACAAAACAACAACAACAAAAGAAACAACACCTTGCCCAGTGACTGTACTCTTGTTGAGGCTACTTGTTTCTATATTGGACTTCATGGCTATGTCCATTGTCTTTTATTTAATACCATTTTCAGCATTCTGTTATGGTTGCAACCAAAATACATGTACGATTAATTTTATATTTATGTGACGGGATAGCCGCCCTTGGAAAATACTTTGGTGCAACGTATTAGAGGCATATTGAGTGCTTGTAATATGCAAATTTCAAAACTCCAAACTTTGTGAATCGAGTAAGTGTTGAGTATATAGCGCAGTTAATCATCCTTGGTGGATGAGCATGCTTTCCCACCGACGGGGTTTGCTGTGGCTTGGCTCGGCTGTTCGTTACATTTGGTGGCAGCGGTGGCTGCCAGACCGGAGTTGCCTTACCCATGTACTTCCCAGGCCAAGACTCGGGACTAGTCTTCTCGGAGGGGGAAGTAATGTGACGGGATAGCCTCTTTTGGAAAAATACGTTGGTGCAACGTATTAGCGGCATATTGACTGCTTGTAATATGCAAAGGATCTCGGAAGATTTCTTTAGTGAGATTGCCCAAGAAATCTTCAAAATCTCAAGTTCCAGGCACTTAATTGAAGTTTTGTACAGTCGAAAAATAAGTTTCTGTTGTATTTAGACATGTAATGTTGTTTGTAAGTCAAGTAGTGACTTCTTTAAAAATTTGACAAAATCTTTGAATTTAATATAGGATCATATAGGAAATAGGAAACTTTTTATAAGCCCATGTTCCCCCCCTTGCCCAATCAAAATATTTTGAACACAACTGTTTTTTTGTAAATGACATATTATATCAAAATGTCATGTTTGGGCAAGGGGGGGGGGGGGAAGGCTGACAAAAAGCCCAAAAACCGATAAATGGGCTCAACTCTGTTATTTATAATGTACCAAGGCTATGGAAATATACTGTATATGTATGTTCTACCTGAATGAACAGACTGTCTGTCCTATTTTAATAGGTATACACATTAAGTGTAATGTTTCAATGCATATAAATATACTGTGCAAAATTTGTTTCTCAATTTTTGATGGTTTATGTTTTATTTGAGATATGCATCTGTGGACTTAAAACCTAACGTTACTACAGCACCACACAACTATTGGTTTTACCTTAATTTGATACATTCAAGCCATTGTCAGAAGAACTTCCCTAATGTCTACAAAACATATGGGGCCACTTTTGAAAGTAAAAGTTGCTTAATGTTTTTGCATAGTATATTTAAGGTACAGGTTTTTGCAAAAGTGATGGACAGTGTTATTTAGAATTATAAATCTGATAAACATGATGTACCAGTTATTAGTCTATAAAGAATTTTTACCCAAAATTCTAGATTGCAATAAACATTTTGTAGTATTTTCTCGATAATCTATGGCAAAAAAGTTGTTTTCTGACAAAATAATTTTTTGAAAAAATCTGACCCCCTCCGCCTTTGACACCGATTCATGCTGCATGTATGTAACATCAAAAGGTTTCTACCATGTTGTTGCATCAATAAATCCTTTAATTTTACGCAGAATGCAACAATTTTCCTATAAGATTAACACAGAAGCTGCCAGAAACACTCAAACTTTGGGCGTAAAACCTATATAATCTTCCGAGATCCTTTAAAAACTCCAAACTTTGTGAATCGAGTAAGTGTTGAGTATATAGCACAGTAAACCACCCTTGGTGGATGAGCATGCTTTTCCACCGACGGGGTTTGTTGTGGCTTTGCTCGACTGTTACATTTATATAGCTAAACTGTTGCAACAGTTTTACTCCAATGTTGGACGTTTTCATTAATATTCATGAATATCAGATGATTTATATATCAAAAACAAGTTATGATACATTGGCTATTGTAAGATACCATTTTTCAGATCTCTATGTCTATTACCAGTTGAGAAACAAGTAACTTTGCATGTTAACCACCATGTTATTTCACATTTGTCTCTAATTTCTGCAGTTGTCATTATTACATGTATTTAAAAACCAGATGATTTATATATCAGACTACAGGACAATCTGGCATTGCATCTGCATTCATTTGACACCATTGTAAACAATCAATGTGTGTTCACATGCCGCCACACGGCACAACAATAGCTGCAGTAATAGCAAATAAAAATAAAACTGAAATCCTTTAAGAGCAGTGAACATATTAATGAGAAGAGGGATGGGCCTTACCACTGTTTCTACTTAAGCCTCTTCAGTGACCCTAGTCTATGAGACAAAGTTTAGTGGTCTAGGATTACGTATACATGTACAATGTAGACAGCAGCGGTGATATGATTGATTTTAGATGCACCCCCATTCTCGAGAATAGCATTTAGATTACTATGGTAGCCGTCCTCGTACGTGCATTTCAGGGGCTCAAATAAACAATTATTAGCCATATGACTTGTTTTTCAATCCTGAAACTTTATTTATTATGTAATGTGAATTGATATGTTATTTTGATTCAAAATAAATATTGTTTAAACCAAACAATTTGTTACCCATGAAAATAATCCTGGTGTGTCAAAGGAAATTCAAATTAGACCCCTGGTCTCACAGTTTTCTTTTGTTTTTAATTATTTCAATGTTTTTGTTAATATTCACGAATATACAAATTGGATGCATATTTCACCAAAGAATGAAAAAGTTGCATCTGTGCTTTAATTTGATACTGCATTTAATGGTCTAAGATAAGTAGTTGGTGAGACCTATTGAATTTTGTACACATATTTTTGGTCACATAGATATATTATTATCATTTGATTTGAGCAACATAAACAGAATAACGTTAGCATACGGATAAAACTTATCTTGAGAAAAGGGTGGGCCAGAACATAGTTTAAGACAGATATATTATGTAATAACGAGGTACTGTCAGGTCATCTTTTCATGCATACTCGGTATCACCAGGGTGTAAGTATTGGCTTTTTTTCATCGGTTTTTTACTGTTGAGTCCTGTTTCTGCTGTTCTGCTTAGATTTGTTCTTTTCTGTTATACTTTAATTTCAAATGAGCTAAGAGGTGTTTCTCACAATTCTTTTAGAATGGCAGTCGTCTATGTATATGTGTGTTTTATATGTAAGCTATGTTTTAATGTATACACTGGTGAGGCACAAATAAACAATACTTGACTTGAATACTTGCGTTTCATCTGTGACTTATTTTTTCCCTTGACGGTTCCACTTTCGGGAAACAATCTCCGTGTACGCTATCATTTGCCTGTATACGTTAGTGACGTAATCGGCAAAACAATTAGGACCAAACCTTAGTTCGGAAAATTTGAGGTGCTGTTTGCGTAAGTTATTTATGAATACAAGTTTTACTTATCCTATCATATGCACCACACATTATTAATTGTTTAACTGTAAAAACTTTCACAATGTTTTCATCAGGTCGCTGAGAACATTCGGAAACTTTAAAGTTCCGAAGTGTTATAAATGCTGAAAAAATGTTTAAAAAAGGAAATATTGTTTAAGAGTGATTATAATATACCGCATATGATAGGATATGTGTAAAACATATTTCTTTTAATATAGAAATAGCAATGCGTGATTTCCGAAATTATGTTCAGTCCGAACGCGCTCTCTATCGTATAGTGTATATATATGAGGCGCCGTTTTACTATAAAATCAGTATTTTTGATATCACAAAATAGAATTTTTGATATCACAAAATCGAATTTCTGATATCAAAAAATCGAATTTCTGATATCAAAAAATCAAAGCGATTTCTTGATATCAAAAATTCGATTTTCTGATATCAAAAATTCGATTTTCTGATATCAAAAAATCGAATTTCTGATATCAAAAAATCAAAGCGATTTCTTGATATCAAAAATTCGATTTTCTGATATCAAAAATTCGATTTTCTGATATCAAAAAATCGAATTTCTGATATCAAAAAATCAAAGCGATTTCTTGATATCAAAAATTCGATTTTCTGATATCAAAAATTCGATTTTCTGATATCAAAAAATCAAAGCGATTATTTGATATCAAAAATTCGATTTTCTGATATCAAAAAATCTGGAAAATTTTCCATCTAAGAAATGATGGCTCCCTAACAAGAAACAATTAGACTAGTTCCCCATGTAAAATCAACAGTTTATGGGTTAGTTCGGGTGGTAGCTATTGTCACGCTAGTCAAGTAGATAGCTTTTTCGCTTTGCAACCGAGAGGTTGGCTGTTCGATTCCCGATCGGCCGTAAAGGCATTTTATGTCGGTGATAAATGTTCATCCTCACTAATGAAAGGCAACTCGCTCAACTATCTGTCCCATAGTTTGACTGTTTGACTTTTCGCGAAACGCTCTGTACCAGTCGCACCTCGTGGCATCCACGTGGTTCCTTTACCGGATGGACCTAATTATCGGAATGGCCTTACTGCTGTGTAATTGTGTAGTATTTCATATGCATAAAATACAAGTATCAGATGTGTTTCATTTAAACATAATAAAATTAACCTCCTGCAGTTGCGCATTGGGTTACAGATGACAGAAGAAGGTGGAGGGGGAATAATTGTTAGAATGTTAACGCTGATTCAACGTTTCTTCGATCAAAACTACTGTATGACCAGACCTCATATCAGGGGTTGTCAACGTGACGGTAGTCTTCAGGGACCCAAGCACAGGCAATTGATGTCAGCTAGACCCCCATCGTACGCCGCAGCACACACTTGTATGGTACTTATATCAGGCTAATAATAACAATAATCTTTATCTATATAATATTAAACATATGAGTCTGTGCGTGAGAAAAACAACAATTTCAGTTCCGACCAAGTCCTGTACAGCCAAAGAAGCATGCTAGAAACTTGGAATGTCAGATCTAGAAAGTATTGAAACTGATGATGTACTATCCGTGTAGCGAAAACAAAGGCGCTGATCAGATACGCGGTTACTGCGAAGCTCATCATGCGCCTTTGTTTTCTGTTAGTTTCCTCATGCGGCGGCTGCCTTCACGAAAGAAAAGAAAAGTAGATCTTTACCCCACGATACATACGAGTGTCCAATAATTATAGGCGCATTCCGGCCCATTTCAATAAAGAAACGCATGGGAAACCGTGTGTATTCTGCTGCGCATGTTTCAAGTCTGACCATGCCGCGCAATTTATCGGTAATTTTACTGAACATACACAGCGGATTTCAAGTAGATTTTCGCGAAAACTATAGTGACCATAGTTAAACACCTGAACTCAGCCCATGCAAGCCTATAAATAATTTGAGGGATCTATCATTTTTTCTCAGCAAAGGAAGGCCTAAAGGATTTTTTGATATCACAAAATCGAATTTTTGATATCACAAAATCGAATTTTTGATATCAAAAAATACTCTCCATTTTTTGATGTCAGAAATTCGATTTTTTGATATCAAAAATTCGATTTTCTGATATCAAAAAATAAGCCTGATTTTTTGATATCACAAATTCGATTTTGTGATATCAAAAAATCGAATTTTTGATATCAAATAATCGAATTTGTGATATCAAAAAATCAGGCTTATTTTTTGATATCAGAAAATCGAATTTGTGATATCAAAAAATCGAATTTCTGATATCAAAAATTCGATTTTCTGATATCAAAAAATAAGCCTGATTTTTTGATATCACGAATTCGATTTTTTGATATCAGAAATTCGATTTTCTGATATCAAAAAATAGATTTTTTGATATCAAAAAATATTTTCTGATATCAAATAATATTTTCTGATATCAAAAAATCGAATTTCTGATATCAAAAAATAATTTTTGATATCAAAAAATCGAATTTCTGATATCAAAAAATCGGGATTTTATAGTAAAACGGCACCCCATATATATACACATGATTTCAAACACGGACGCTGATTTTAAATATGTCTATTAACTTCTGTGCACGTTGTAGCCAGCCAGAAAGCCACTTCTCAAAGAAAGAAAAAAAATGGTCATTTTGTTCTTCAAGATCAAGCGTCAAGATTTTAATGTCATATCACCGTATTCGTTCTAAATAGCGCACAGTGCACTTAACTTTTCAAAATAACATAACGATAAGGTAACATAACATCGTTCTAATTAGCGCACACTACGAAAACATCACATAAATTGCTTAGATATCCACGTTAAAATTATCAATGATGATGTCATTTAGGTGTTCCAAAAGCTGTAAAATAGTGCTTGATCATCTAAGGTTAGGCTTTAATACGGTTACTATAGTAATAATGTGTAATATCGTCGTAAAATATCATTATGCTAGTCGATCAGTGTGTGCTTATACACATGATTTTCTGAAACTACCAAGGTGTTCGCTTATTGGAGCATGTGCGCTAATTAGAACGAATATGGTACATCAAAATATGACAATGGATAGCTCCTGTGTGGCAATCGCTTATCAGTTTCATGGGAATATAAGTGTAGCTAAGTGAACAATAGTCTGATGAGAGAGAGAGAGAGAGAGAGAGAGAGAGAGAGAGAGAGAGAGAGAGAGAGAGAGAGCGAGAGAGAGAGAGAGAGAGAGAGAGAGAGAGAGAGAGAGTAACATGAAAGCAAGAATACGAACAGGAAAAAACACTCATTGGTGACCGCACATCAATCATCATGTGTTATGTGGAAAATATACTAATTAAACGATTAGTAATTTCTAAATTGTTTACTAATAATAATAAACAACGCCCTGGTTTTGCAAAAGACATATTGTAGGCAATTCAGCATACGCGTACTCACAAACAAACAAATACATGTAGGCCTATCATTGAAAGTCAAATAAAACGGACAATAGCTGAAATAACAAAGTCGAGCTTCGTTATGAGAAAACCAACATTCTGCATATGCGAAAACAAAGGCAGCGATCAGCTTCGCACTATAAACTACTGTGCAGCTTAATATCAGTGCCTTTGTTTTAGCTACGCGGATAGTACAGTTCTTCTACTTTCTAAATCCAAAATTTCGAGCTTCTATCCATCTTATGTGCTTGTACAGCTCTGTTTGTGTCAGACCTGTTCGGACACCACATTGTTGGTTTTCTCATGACGCGGCTCAAATATGCAAGATACAACAGAATCACAGTCTCGACACACCTTGCATGCTGAAGGGCCGGTTTCATTTCAAATACACTCCTCAATTTCAAAATAGGAAAATTCCCAGAAAAAGGAGACATCACAAATATGCAAGATAGCCAATCAGTAAATCTCATTTATTCACCCACAAATTGCTGTCGTCTTTTTATTACTTATCATAAATTGCCAGTTTCTGACACGAATCTTTCACTGCGCAAAATGCAAAAGTAGCTTCAAGCCATATCATCGTAAATATATGCCTCTATCACCAAACATTAGTAAGGTTAACCATCAGCAATGCAACTAGAGGCAAAGATCAACCCTTAAAACCCAGGAGGCAAGAAGACAATTTCATACTGATACAAAGAGAACAAGCCTTATTACACTGGTCAATGGAAACGCATAGGCAACATCTGAAACGCACAGTCTTCCATATTAGGACGCAGAGGCTACCTTATAAAATGGCAGATATTTGACAGCTGAAAAAGGTACGATACATACTTTCTAATTGTTTTACCAGTGTTCAACGAATGTTAAATCCGACAAATACCTTAGAGTACCCCCTATCCACTTCCCTTTATAATGGTAGTAAATTTAAGTCGATTTATTTCGAAATGAAAAAATAGACCCAAATTTACTTTTTCAGGTAACGGTATTTTGTAGGTAAATTACCTTTTATTTACCGATTTCTCACTTAAATACGCAATCGAAGTTCTTGTTTTGACAAGAACATTGGAAGCGAAGATAAAAAAAAGTCGAAAGACAAGCTCCCAAATAATGTCACAACCTTTTAGGGACATATATTCAAGAATTTCATTTACAACAAACCTGGCTTCTATATAAAAACAACGCATAAGCTTCTCACGAATTTTCATTGATGAAATTGATGAAAAAGAAGATATTTCGGAGTATTTTATGCGTAAGGCTTATAATCAGATGTTGCCATATGCGTTTCCATTTACCAGTGTGCTAATATGGCCACTCAGCCACCTAAACTTAGATATGCATATGCCCGTATATGCCCGTATGCCCGTATTTGATTTTCGTTCTTATTAGTTTTTTTCGGAAGGGACAATTGTAGATTTCGTGTATAAAATTATGGAGATAGTGCAAATGAACTTGAGCGGCGTTCCCGATTTCTTTTCCACATGTATGTATTGTACTTGATTTCCCTTAAATTTTGACTACTAATGAGGTCATAAAATAGCCCGTATAAGGAAACATTCACCACAATCATTCATAATACGTTACATTTTTCTTTTGTTTTTGTTTGTTCTAATCACACCAATCAGTAACAACAAATTAGCCGCAGCTTTGAAAAATAGTCTTATTTCAGTGGTAGCCAGACACACAAAACACACAGCGATCACATTTTACTGTTTACAGAATGCTAACGCTTTACTGATTTACAAACTGAGTTCTAGCGTACCGCATCCATGTCACACACAATGATCTAAAAATTACATATAAAAAAAAACTTCAACAGTGTCATAACCTAAGTGACATTTTGTTTTGCGCGCTACTGGTCACTATAAGACCATCATAAACGGCAGAAAAACACAGAAGCCCTTAAACAAACCACACTAGCTTGGACACAAGTAACGGAGCTCTGCTGGTATGTTTAACATTTTCCCATTTATTTTGATGTGAGAAAATTAAGTGTAATAGAAAAATGAACATGTACAACCCATTTTGGTCTTCAGAATCACTTTACTGAGAGAAAAAAAATACTTGTTTTTTCACTTAAGTTTAAAAACATTGCCTATGATAATGATTTTTCGCAGAAATTCTTTTTGTGGAGAACGATAAGAAAGTTATTTTCATGTCAAACTATTGATCTTAGTTTAACCTAATAGGATCTGTAAAAAATTGAAAATTGGTCAGCTGATATATTTTTAGTGGCAAAAATGAATTTTGAATAGAGATTTTGCATTAGCAAGGGAGATAATCCATGATCATGAAAATGGGTACTTTAAACCACAGTCTCCTCACAACACGATTGTATTAGGATTCAGTGTAAAACTTTACCTTTGAAATCTCCAATTTAAAATCGTTTTAGAGCATGTATGAATCAGTTTTACCCTTATTTATTTATTTATTTATTTATTTATTTATTTATTTATTTATTTATTTATTTATCTATTTGTTTATTTATTTATTGCACACGCCGTAATTCATCACGAAAACGTCAGTGTAAGGAATACTCCCTTAAATCTCACTTTAATATAAGAGTGGCCTCATGAGAAAACCAACAATCTGCATATGCGAAACCAAAGGCGCCTTTGGTTTTGCTACACGAAATGTATTCCTCTACTTTATAAAACCAAAATTTCCAACCTCTAGCCATCTTCTGTGCGTGTACAGCTGGGTTTGCGTCTGTCCTGGTCGGAAACCATATTGTTTGTTTAATCATGATTTGCCTTATTTTGATCCAAAACATAGATTATCAGTACTCGTTAGAACCGCCATCGACGACTAGAAGTACGTTTCTATATTTTGCAGGTTACCAAAATGAAAATGAAATCACAGTGCCTGGCTCTGCTCCTGGTTGGTATACTACTAGTTTCCGCTGTGACACATGTAGAGGGGCAATGGGGACGAAGATGGGGAGGACGTGGGTTCGGTAGAGGCTTTCTCGGGGGCCTGTTCTTGGGAGGACTGCTAGGCCGAGGATTTGGAGGCGGATATCCAGGATTCTATGGTTACCCTGGGTTCTACAGACCGCACTTTTACGGACCACATTTTTATGGATAGATATTTAAAACATTAAATTATGTTGACAATATTTGTGTTGCTTGTGATTAGAGCAAACTAAAATCTATAATAATTACTATAAAAATGACGTGTCGTTATTTTTCAAAACTTTTGTTGTTGACCAACTTGTTGTTACATTACGAAAACATGCCCATGCAGAGATTAAAGTTGTAAAAAATGAAAATTTTCAGTGGAAATTTTTTGATATTTTTATTATTTGTGCACAAAACATAGATTGTGGGTACACAATCTATGTTTTGGAGCTAAATAAGAAAAAATAGGTATCCTCGTGCAAACGTCATTTTTCTATTTTTAAAAAAGTGGGGTTCAAGGGGGTATACTTTTCATGGACATGTTTTCCTAAAGATACTGACAACCCAATGGTTGATCAACGTTCTTCAGTGCTAACCACTTTCCTTTTGCACATCGGCGGGAGCTAATGATCCTTTGGGAGTGACCAGTTGGACCCCAACAGCATGATTGGCAGGGTTATAATAGGGTACCTCTAAACATTGCTACATACAAAATATATTTAAGCTTGTATCATATGTGGTTTTTAGTTGAAGAACATTTCATGTTTTTCACATTAAACGTCGATGGTAGTGTTGACGTCTCTTGAGCCACAGGGATATGGTTAATGCTCTGGGCTCTGTCGCTTCAGGAAAACTATAAAAGAAAGCAATGATCAGGGACTAGAATTTGTTTTTTATGTTGTTTCTATGATAAGACTATGTGAGTTATTTGCTGTCGTGGAAACCACACTTTGCTGTAGTTTGCTCCGCAAATAACAAGCCCAATGATGGTTCACATAAAATATCATTAAGGGGCCTGGATAGTAATAAATAAGACAACTGCAATTAGCTCAAAAAAGCAAGAGTTATCGTTATTCGAAGGTTGTGAAATTAGTATGATGTATATAATATAGACTACATGTATTGTGATGAAAATCAGATGGTAGACGAAATTTGCATATCCCATCAATCGGAGAAGCAAAACAAATGGGGAAAAAATAACCGAAATTGCTTGCTTTGTTCTTTTTGATTTCACAAAATACTAATAATTGAATAGATGTTTTAAATTCTGTCACTAGAAGGCTTCTTCTGACTCATATCCAGTCGGTATTAAAATGGAAATAATACATTCAAGTTAAAGCTTTTTTTTTTTTTTTAAATGTGACTATAGCATACTAACTGACGTGTCTATATGATCGCGATGTACAGCAGAGGTGGTTTGGGCCTCGTATCTCATCTAATATTGATCAGAATTGAATAATTTTGGTATCAACAAATGGGCAATTTTCTAATCTAAACCTAGAAAGACATATCAGTGATAATCATTCCCATTTCCAAAAATCAGTTTTTGGTCATTCTAAGTATATTATCGGAGGAGATGTATTAGACAAATATCAAAAATATGGAAAAAAAATTGTGCAAAAAATTATATTTTTGCCCTAGAATGCATATATTCATTATTACCTTTCATTTTTGTTATTTGGCAAGTAGTTTGTGAATGCATTTACAGTTTAAAACACATTCCGTTGACATATTTTAGATCTGTTCCGTGAAAAATGAAATTGAAAATATTTCAAAAAGTCTATGTTTCTCATTTTTGAAAATCGATAACTTTTTAAAAATAAAACATGGATACCCCAACATTTTATTTGCTTTTTTGGTAGCTCTCTTAAAATTATAGGTTTATTTATCAACAAAAATTGGTATCGAGACTCCTTAAGCTTGGCCGGCAAGCTTCAGAAATATTCTTCTTTGAAACGGGCACAGCACGTTTGCGCTACCAATACGTTTGCGCGAACGCTTTTGCGCGACCTTTGTATGCATACGTTTGCGCGAACTTTTTTCCATTTTCACACTACTTTTGCGCGATTATACATTTGTGCGAACGTTTGAAAGACGTGTTTCGCCATGACACGTCTTAAGACCTCACCTGTGAACAATTTTCAATACAAATACCTTTTAAAAACTCAACTCCGTTCAAACTTAGACTTACTTGAAAATCCGTGCTTCGATATTGGAGGCTCCTCTTGTAAAAGAGAGAAAGAGAACGGCTCCAGAAGTTGATAAACTTGAGTTTGTCAGAAGAATGGCATATGAAGCTCTACCACTGAATATCTGAACGTCTACAACTTTGGCATGTACTATCAAGAACCGCCTTTGTTATGGACTACTAGAGGCAAAGTAAAGTGCATTTTGACAGAAAATGTGCTGAATAGTGCTTTTAAATAAACTGAAATAATTTTATATGCGTTTTTAATACATATGCTTTTAATTAAAATGAAATAAAAAAACAAGTAGCCCAAAGGCAACGATCGCTCACCTGAGAGTCAACAAGTACAGTCACTGGACAAAGTAATTGGGGTTTTTACCATATATGGGTATGGTGGCCATCTTGGTCATGTGACCTTGAAACTCTACTTACATCAGCAGAAGAGCTCTTGTTTGGATTGTGTATCCTCTTTTCTGCCATTTTGGTTCACTTGAAAAAATCATCTAACAAGGCCAGGGTCCTATAATGACCCCCGGGGTGGGGCCATATTTGACCCCGGGGCAAGATTGGCAGGATTTATGTACATGTAGAGCTCCACATGACAATGTTGTATATCAAATATACAAGCTTTGTGTCATGCTGTTGCAGAGAAGATTTTTTCATATATTTCCATTATAAGTCTATGGTAGATAATGACATGCCTGGGGCGTGGCCTTATGGACCCCAGGGGCACCGTTGGCAGCATTTATAAAGGAGGGTATTATACATTGGTCCACACAACATATGAAAGCTCTGGGCCTTGTGGTTTTGGAGAAGAAGATTTTTTTTAATGTTATACCCAGGACCCCCCTCCCCCCGGGCGGGGCCTGTATAGACCCCAGGGGCACGGTTAGCAGGATTTATATAGAGGACCACTATACATTGTTACACACAAAATATGAAAGCTTTGGGCCTTGTGGTTTCGGAGAAGAAGATTTTTTTAAAGTTTTTCCCATAACGCCCCCAGGGCGGGGCCCGTATGGACCCCAGGGGCACGGTTGACAGTATTTATAAAGAGGACCACTATACATTGCTACAAACAAAATATGAAAGCTCTGGGCCTTGTGGTTTTAGAGAAGAAGATTTTTTAATGTTATACCCATGAACCCGGCCCAGGGCAGGGCCCCTATAGACCCCAGGGGCACGGTTTGCAGGATTTATAAAGAGGACCACTATACATTGCTACATACAAAATATGAAAGCTTTGGGCCTTGTGGTTTCAGAGAAGAAGATTTTTTTTATATTTTTCCCATGACGCCCCTGGGGTGGGGCCCGTATGGACCCCAGGGGCACGATTGGCAGGATTTATGAAGACATTGCTACACACAAAATATGAAAGCTCTGGGCATTGTGCTTTCGGAGAATAAGATTTTTATGTATTTCCCATTGTAAGTCTATGGGAGCTAATAACCCCCGGGGCGGGGTCATTTTTGACCCCAGGGCCATGGTTGGCAGGATTTATAAAGAGGACCACTATACACTGCTACACACAAAATATGAAAGCTCTGGGCCTTGTGGTTTCAGAGAAGAAGATTTTTTTATGTTTTCCCCATGACGCCCCCGGGGCGGGGCCCGTATGGAACCCAGGGGCACGGTTGGTAGGATTTATGAAGAGGACCACTAGACATTGCTACACACAAAATATGAGAGCTCTTGGCCTTGTGGTTTCAGAGAAGAAGATTTTTATATGTTTTTCCCGTTGTAAGTCTATGGGAGCTATCTGTTGCCATGGAAACCAGAGTTCTGATCCGACCTGGCCCAAAACCTAATACAACCTTTCCCCCTCCTCAATGATGCTTTAGATAAAATTTGGTCACGTTTGGCCTTGTTGTCTTAGAGATATTCAAGTTTGAAAACGTGGACGGACGCGCGGACGGACGCACGGACGGACAGACGCCGGCTCGACTACTATACTATAAGCTCACCTTGTGAGCATTCGGCTCAGGTGAGCTAATAAATAAACCTGTTCAAATCCCACAATTCTTTTTCATGAATTTTAATTATGGAGCAGCTGACATTGTTTCTTGATGATTTGGAGGTTCAAAAGTGTGCGCATGCGCAGAGCAAATCTTTCCCGATTTGCATTATTTAAGACGACAAAAAATTCTCAGTAAATTTGTATCGAAATGAAAATCAGTTTTTTGCATGATATACCATGGGAATCATACAGCAACAGACCTGAAATTATCAACGTTTACCCTTAAACTCGAAAATCTTCGGTGGCCTATTGTTGCGTTTCTGTTTTTGTTCAGTATATTTCAAATGAGCTGACTGGCATCACCGAGGCAATTGTGTCTTCTTGTAATATATAATATAAGGCCATAGGTATCCTATGACAGTGAAACTTGATCCATGAACCGTTGCATTTAGCCAGTGACGCCTACCTAGAACTAATAGCGCTTCATTCGGAAACCAGCATCACAGTTCCGAAAAACATCTAAAAGCAAGACGAAATACCATGCTGAAAAGTGAACTATATGTATTATCATCTGACCATCTTTACAAGTTTGTAATGGGTCACTGACGAGGTTTTATGTCCAATATTGTGCAAAAGAACCAAACTCCTTCTTCTTTTTTTTTTTTTTTTTTTTTTTTTTTTTTTTTTTTTTTTTTTTTTTTTTTAATGTTTTCTGCTTCCAAGGGCTCTACTTTTGGTTTTTGTTTGAGCCATAACACAGGTATGAAACTTATAATACCCAGAGGCCTACGGGCCACGAAACGCGCCTGAGTTTACAGCTATCGTTTAATGTAAAATTTGAGCCGCCCCATGGGAAACCCAACAATCTGCATATGCGAAAACAAAGACGCAGATCAGCTTCGCGGTAACCGCGAAGCTGATCAGCGCCTTTGTTTTCGCTACTCGGATAGTACAATTCCTCCTCTTCTTAACTCCAAAATTTCAAGCTTCTAGCCTGCTTCTGTAGCTGTACAGGTTGGTTTTTGTCGGACCTGTTCGGAAACCACATTGTTGGTTTTCCCACGAGGCGGCTCATTTACAGCAACACAAATGTAACGTTTTCAAGGACTGAGCTATGGACTTCTGTATATCATGAACTACGAAAACTATAATATTTGAAACACGTACCGAGCAAGATGCTATTTAAATGACTATATTGATGTTGAACGAGATGAGCCACACAAAGAGCACTGCCTTGGAACGGTTGGTCTATTCTTCACTTCGGCAACAAATCAAAACAACACATTTGATGCAATGTGGCGCACTTTATTGTGAAGTGAACAGTGAACATGAGAAAGTGACAGCACTGACGGATTGTTTGTTACGTAAAATAAATATGCGGTGGAAGGATAAATTTGATAGACCAAAATTAGTGTGACTTGATTCAAACGCTGGGTCACTTTCAGAGGTCTACTGTGGATGATCTCGACCCCGTACAGAATACCCGCCGCCCAGCAAAAACATACCTCAACCAGCCCTTATTTTTTGCTAGCGTTTCGGTTAAAAAAGCTGTAGATTACGTGCCTTGCAGTATATCTAGAGGCAAAGTGGCAATCTAACACCTTAAGATCATCATACCTATACAATTTTTTGGTTCAAAGCTGTTCACTTCGAGAGAGTGTCCTAGAAATAAAACTGAACTTCAAACTTAATCACTGAATCGCCCGTGCATAACAACCATTATGTTCTGGGATCGAACATAAAACATTGTAACGTAGTCGAGCGGTTTATAGTGATTCTCAAACAATGCAAACAACAAAGACATATAGGTTGCCTTATGAACGGCTATAAATAATTTTCCTTGGGCTGCTTTGCCAAATGATTAGAATATTGCATGTATTAAACCAATATGATTTCTATAATCAAGATAATCAGAAACAATTGATTTTCCAATGATTTACAATGATTTCTATGCGAACACACAAGGCTGAAAACAAAACAACTTTATCTCTTAGATTTCAGAACCAACTCTGTTCTGAACAACTAGATCCGTTAACGCAATGCTAACGAACCTATTATTGCTTTTAGTGCAATACTGAAAGCAATTTTACCTCAATTTACGTCTTAGTTCTTCTAATCTCTTTTTAACTTCTCTGTTTGACATCTTCAGAGCGAGTGCGTGGTGCCCCATTGCGTCCCTTCTTTTATTCCGACGGGCTAGTCCATCTTTTAATCCCCGGGGTACTCGAATTTTTGAAAGTACTTATGTCGTCATTCCTCCAATTGAAATTAATCTATTACGTCAAAAATCGTATAATCTTAGTATTCAATATTTTGAAAACAAACTTAATCATTATTATTTATTATTTTATTTGTTCTTTTATTTACGGTAATTCGACTTATTTACCTATTAATGAAATGCACTAATCCAGACTGTTTCCGCTAACTTATTTATTCAGCTTCCGGTATGAAATTATTTTACACAGAGAGGTGGGGAACCGAGGATAATTATGTGTTTAACGGGCCGAATATCTCTTTGTGCTAATAGTTTTTAGTATAAGGACATTGATTCTACCTGGATATATAACTCTCGATAGGTATTTTTCTCAGATTATCGCTGCTTTTGGTGATTTTGCAATTCTTGCTCGTGACAAGTTTAAGCTTTTTACAAAGAATCTCAATCTCAATCATTACATTACCCACGCCTCCGCTTACAATCGTCCCGATTTGTTTTGCTAGGGGATATTATCATTTTACATTGATAAACTCAATAATAAACACACATAAACATTACTTCATGTATTCAAGCAATAAAAAGAAAAATCATATCTCAATATTTTCCTCCACTGTCATTTCTACAGCAGTTCTTCATAACTCTGTCATCTATAGTCTTGGGCTTCTCCTTGAAGCATAAAAGAAAAAGGGTTTTAAGTCACATCTCCTCTCCTGGTCGTAAACTATTATATCCTCTCACTTATTTGAATTTCAAATTCATTTCCAACTTTTTCCCTCCTGGAAATTTCAACACTAAATGTTTCTTCATATTGTCTTTCATGTTGATCTGAATCTCGTCTATGTCCTCTGAGTCAGAGTCAGAAGCCTTCTTTTGCTTAACAACTTCCTCTCCTGACGGTCCACTCTCACTGGCCTTCCTTTTTGGCGCATAAGGTCTCATTGGGTGGGTAGGTTTTGAGTATGTTCTCCCCAGATATATCGCTTCGACTTTCCTGGAATCTGTCCCTTTCATCATGTCACTCGTATTGTTGTTCTCATCTGGCAATTTCTCCTCTATCTGCATCTCGATACTCTCCTCTTGTACCAGTGCCTCTTTTCCATTTCCTTCATTTAGATCCGCTTTTACAACCTCAGGACTACTCTTAGCACTTTCATCACTCTTTGCATCCAATAATTCAATTTCAGGATCTGACAAGTCCTCATAGTCAAGTTCCTTTGGACTACTGAA
This sequence comes from Rugalucina vietnamica, assembly GCA_964017185.1. NCBI lineage: Eukaryota > Metazoa > Mollusca > Bivalvia > Lucinida > Lucinidae > Rugalucina > Rugalucina vietnamica. The sequence goes on from OZ024870.1 coordinate 39,185,081, forward strand.
GCTCGGAGAGACCACAGATTTTAAACTGGTACTTGGAGAGACAACAGATTTCGAACTTGTGCTTGGAGAGACAATCTTTGAATCAGAACTTCCTGTGTGGAACTTCTTGATATGCACATTCATATAAGTCCGCTTCATGAATCTTGTCCCACAAGTACCACAGGAGAAAGGCTTCTCAGTTTCTTGAGGCTTCTTAGCAGGTGCTTTCCTGGGTGTGATCTTTGTTTTAACCATCCTGCAACAGACAAAACAACCATAAGGTATAACATTACTTTTGTTCATTTATCTTCTCTTGCTTGGACCAAATAAAAGAACAAGGACACATATATCTCTTTGTTTATTTCCTGATTGTTTTTGTACAAAATATTTTCAAATTTACAAAACGTAATCAGAGTATTTCTGAGGCTGGCGTCTCTGTCGTCTTCCTCTGCCAAACTCTTCAACAATTTCCACATTCTCTTCAGCATCATAGAACACTTCATCTTCATCTTCTTGAGCCAGTTCCTGACCCGTACTGGTAGGCTGGCTGTTTACTTCTTGTGTTCTTGTGTCTTTATCACTGTTTTCTTTAGGAACCATCAATTCCTCTCTCTTGTGCACTCTTTTCATTCTATCAACATGCACGACTTTCTGAAAGCCTGTCGTCTTATTCTTCACCTTATATGTCAAATCTGAATACTTCTCTAACACGACGTACGGTCCATGCCAATAGTAAGTGAACTTTGGCGATCGTCCAACATGCTTTCTTAAAAAGAATACATAGATTTCGTCTCCTTTGGCAAATTTCTCCCAGTATAACTTGTTGTCATGATATCTTTTCTGACGTCTCATCTCTGTTTGAATGTGTTCTCTGGCCATTTCATGTGCTTGTTCCATACGCTTACGAAGATTAGCTGCAAAACCTGACTGTAACTCTTTGATATTGTTAGGATTTGCAAACTGAATATCCAATGGAACTGTTACTTCCCTACCTAACATCATCATGTTTGGGGTATACCCAGTTGTCTCATTCACAGATGATCTATATGCCATGAGAACATATGGCAACCTTTCATCCCAATCTGAATGTTCTTCATTCACAAATGCTCGAAGTAGTCCTTCCAATGTTTTATTAAACCTTTCTACCATTCCGTCACTTTGCGGATGATAAGGCGTAGTTCTTGTCTTCTTAATATCCAACAGAAAACACACTTCCTGATATAGCTCACTCTCAAACTGTCTACCTTGATCTGAATGGATATAGCTTGGCACACCAAACCTACTCACTACCTCATCTACCAAGCACTTTGCCACTGTTTCTGCCCGTTGGTCAGGTATTGGGAATGCTTCCACCCACTTGGTAAAATAATCATTTATCACCAATATATAGCGATTCCCTTTGTCAGTCTCTGGAAGTGGTCCAAGAATATCTGTAGCTATCCTTTCCATAGGATATCCTGATCCTGTCAAAGACATTGGAGATCTTTTCGTGCGAGGTGGAGCCTTCCCTCTGGAACAAATATCGCAGCTGCGAACATATTGTTCTACATAGGTATATAATCCAGCCCAGTGGTACCTCTGTCTTACTTTCTCCAAGGTTTTACGCACCCCAAAATGTCCTCCAATGATTGAATCATGACAGTATTGTAGCACTGTTTCTCTTAAGTCTTTTGGAATGATGATCTGATATCTTTCTGGTTTCTTCCCTTCATACCAAATTCTACATAACAGATCATCATAAATACACAATCTCTGAAACTGAGACCAGTATGACTTCACACGGTTGCTCATCCCGCTAACAGTTGTCCATTTTGGCCTTTCCTCTTTCACAACCCAACTTCGAACTAGTTCGATCTCTTGGTCAGCCATCTGAGCTTCTTTCAGCAAAAGAATTTCATCTGACACATCTTCAGTTCTGGCGAAAGTAGCCTTTGCGGACTTCTCTGTCTTTTCTTTCCTCACTGGTATCCTACTTAATGCATCTGCATTTGTATGTCTTTTTCCCGGACGATGCTGAATTTCGAAGTTGAAGGAAGCCAATGTCTCTAACCATCTAGCAGTTTGGCCTTCTGGATCTTTTGTTTTCATCAATGATCTAAGTGCACTGTGATCTGTTCTCACCAAGAACCTTCTTCCCAAGAGATAATGCCTATATCTTTTCATGAAGTACACAACCGACAGCAATTCTTTCCGTGTAACGCTGTATTGTCTCTCTGATTTACTGAGCGTCCGACTTCCGAAGCAAATGACTCTCTCCTTCCCATCTATTTTCTGCGACAGCACCGCACCTATGCTGTTTCCAGATGCATCAGTATCGAGGACAAAATCTTTGCTGAAATCTGGAAATGCAAGTATCGGCGCCTCCGTCAAGTGTTTCTTCAACTTCTCAAATGCTTCTTGGCACTGCTCTGTCCATACAAATGGTCGTCCTTTTTCTGTCAATGTATGTAAAGGTTTCGCAGTTTCAGCATATCCTTTTATGAACCTTCTATAATACCCACATAGTCCAAGAAAACTTCGAATTTCTGTTTGGTTTATGGGCACTGGCCAGCCTTGTACAGCCTTTATCTTTTCTGGGTCTGCAGCCACACCTTCGTCTGAGATAATGTGACCCAGAAATGGCACTGATTTAGCGAACAATTCACACTTTTTCGGTTTCAATTTGAGTCCTGCACCTCTAAGCCTTTCCATGACCTTTTTCAAATTCTCAACAGCTTCATCAAAGTTTCTTCCAAATGTGATGATATTGTCTAAATATATCAAACATATGTCCCATTGTAAGCCCGCCAAAACAGCTTTCAGTAATCTCTCGAATGTCGCTGGGGCATTACATAACCCAAATGGGAGTACTCTGAACTGAAATAAGCCCTTCCATGTTATGAATGCTGTCTTCGCCTTATCACTAGAATCCATTCCAACTTGCCAGTATCCAGAATATAGGTCAAGTGTTGAAAACCACTTGGCACCTGCCAAACTATCCAGAGTTTCATCAATTTTCGGCAATGGATACGCATCTTTTACTGTAACATCGTTCAAAGCCCTATAGTCCACGCAGAACCTGTAACTTCCGTCCTTCTTTTTGACCAATACAACTCCAGAGGCCCATGGACTATTCGACTTCTCAATGACACCTCTTTTCAACAAGTCATCAATTTGTCTGTCCGCTTCTTCTGCCATAGTTTGTGGTAACCTTCTCATTCTTTGTTTTATTGGTCTGGACCCATCTGTATTGATCTGATGTTCCACTGTATCTGTGAACCCCATATCTTCCTCATTTAATGCAAACACATCTTGGTAGTCTCTGAGTGTCTCTTTCAATTTTCCCTTCTGTGCTCTATCCAAACTTTTAGAGCTTTTGTCCAATAAAATCTGTAACTGTTCTGGCAGATTCTTATTTTTCCCAACTGAATGACTTGACTTCGTATCTTCCTTTACTTCATCCACAGGCTCAAATGTCCCCAATATTGTACCTTTCTTTATAACAATGGGGCTGTCTGTAGGATTCATTAAGCGAACTGGAACTCTTTCACTTGCTTTGGCCAACACTCGGCCACTCAAAACACCCTTCTTTTCTATGAGATCCTCCTTCGGCTCTATAACCCCTAATTTCTCTAAACAGATACCTTTGTTTGAAATGCTTCCTGGGATAACCATCTCATTGTTTGATGGAATGCTCACAGTTTCCGCAGCAGCAATTCTGAAACAACCCATTTTTCCTCTCATGAAACAATTTATCTCAGAACCCTCTGTATTCAGTGTACATTCATTGAAGTTTAAAGTACAAGAGAATTTCTGCATGAAATCAAGCCCAAGTACTACTTCAGTATTAATATTAGCAACAATGGCAGGAAGATGGAATAGTTTCCCATTGAAAGAAAGAGTAAATTCTGCAGCACCCATGGTAAATACCTCCTCTCCATTCTATATATTATATTCCATTATATTCTATTTAAATGTTGCAAACCCACGCCCCTACGCACTCCATCCGCTAAACCTCAACAGCTACTTTGCTCATACGACGGACTCAAACCAGGCAAAGGGACACACTTAACATTCTCAAAGACAACAACACAACTTTTTTGTTTTAGATATGATGGCAGCAATTTACTGATTTCATGTGCGTACAGATGCCAATCAACAAATCGAACTTGACGCCCACTGTGATCATCGCCGCCTTCGCATAACCAGAGCCCGTCCTGTTACTATACCGATGAACAAAAACCGCCTGGAATAAACTGAAAACAGTTTTACATCTTGATCCAAACTACATTAATACACGTATTATATGTGACAACACGCTAAGTACTGTTCTATTTCCGAGCATTTCTGTACCTATATCTGAAAAAGGCAAATCCAAAAACAGTATACATTTTGGGTGGGTCGGGGGGAAACTTTTTTCGCATCTGAACGCATCAGAAATTCTGCCTCGAATGACAAATAACTATTTGCACGTTCTATCAGTCACTCATAAACTGTCCACGTGCATCACGAGAAAATCGAATCGCTCACTCAGTCACGGTGCACAATCAGAAAACGTTGACTTCTAAATCCACCCTGTACAACCGGTTGCCTTTACACATAAGCAACATTAAAAACGAATATAAATTCCAGTATACTACGACAAATTAGTCGCGCTCTCGTGTCGCATAGACAACTACATGTATTTCGATCTATTCGATGAAACGATCGAATTTAGTAATACAATTACTAGGGGGCATAATCCGATTTTGCGGGTTCCCAACCCTCGTCTCCATGTATCGCAATTATTTGACCCCGTTTAGGCATGTGTCTTTGATTTAGACATTCCTTGTTTAAAGTTTTGAAATTACAGTATATTTACATGTATCTGGCTATCGTCGCCGGTTTATATAGGGCCACTGATGAGGGCCCGAAATTGTGCAATATGGTCCATACTACCTCCCTTTGAACGTTTTCACTGCTTCCAAAGGATCAAACTATTATATTTTATTTGAAACCCTTTAAATATGCCTCCTCCAGACTAACCTTATAGCCCAATGTTTTCAAACCACCCTGTGGTTTCATTGACTATCACACTATAGCGCATATAAAGAACTAGTCTGAGACAAGGTTCAAGTATCGCAATGGTCTTTGAACCGTATAGGTCTCAGATTCGTACAGTACTACATAGAGAAGCAATGCTTTGGTCTCCATGTATCGCAATGACGCGTTAGAAACCTCACAAAGCTTTCAGCTCGTGCCACGAAGCCTATTACCCTTTGCCTCATCAAGAAAACATGTCCGTGAAAAGTATACCCCCTCAAAACCCACTTTTATAATGCAAAACTGGGGTATGCAGGGGTATACCTATTTTTCTTATTTTTGCTCCAAAACATATATTGTGGGTACTCGTTAGAACCGTCTCGCCGAGGCGGTTCTAACGTGTACCCACAATCTAAGTTTTGAGCAAAAATAAGAAAATTAGCAAAAAGTTGCTACTGATTTTTTTTTTTTTTCATTTTTTACATCTTTAAAAATCTCTGTTTATTGCATGGGAAAGTTTTCGTAATGTGCTATCTTGTTGGTCTATTCCTTCCGACTTCAATAACAAACCCGATTTTAATCGGGAAAACAGACAGAGTTACGCAATTTTACATGACGAATATCAAACATCGAGCTTTTAAAGAAATTTCAACACGAACTGCATTTTTTAAAACGGATATTCGTCACACAACTCTCAAAGCGATTTTGATAAAATGTCGCTCATAACTTACAGCAATACTTTGTTTGTAGGCTTCACTATATCAACACCTGATGGTACCAGGGAGCATAACAGGAGACAGATACTGATGAAACGTCTGTAGTTAATGCTCACTTAAATGAATTACCAGTCAAGTTTTCTGTTTGTGTCAATGAAGGCCAAACTTCCTACGATGTATTGGTTATAGTCAGTTAGCTGTCTATAAAAACTGATGTTTTGCAGAATATCTGGCTTATTATTAGTGATACAATTAAATTTATTTTTCCAATGTTATTTTTATACCAATACATAACTAGAAACTGATTTTCAGAATTTTCACTTGTTGATTTCTTGCTTTTGTCTATTAAACTTAATACAAAAAATCAAGACATAATGAAGGGGAGTACTTCGAATTGTTGTAACAGCCACAGGTACTGCCCATGCACACATCCCATTCAATGAAATTTCTATAGGCAGATTAATTTAATCCATAGTATACTGTTCAACAAAGTGAATGTTCGAAACCATGTAAATGAACTTTTCAATAAAGTTTAAAGAACCACTTTCATTAAGCTTCAGTGTCATCATCAGACTCAGTTGATCCTCCTGCCTCTGTATCCTCACTATCAGAGTCATTGCTTCAAAATACTTATAGAATTTCAAAATCACATTCGATTTGTCTGGCAAAGTTTTAGGAGGCTTTCTTTTTTTCTTTTAGGAAAATAACTTTTACCCAGGCAAGATGTTAACAGTTATACTGGTGTTATAAATACATTTTTAACATAATAGCCATGGCATTTTAAAACCTACATCATGGTATATGTTTCCAATGTAAACTGTCTTCTGCTGGACTTATCTGTGTCTCTACTGAGCATATGGCCTTGCTGTTCCCATGCGCACAGCTTTGAAGAAAACATACTGCTCCGAGTCTTGCGTTTGAACACCGCTAGGGCAGTTCTTTTACCTGATGTAGTTTTTCATGTGCATTTGAAATGACAAGGGATAGAGATATTACATACAAAGATTCCGAGGCTATTAAATAAACAAATTTACTCCCATGTTCATTACAGCCAAATTGTCATGCAAAAATGAGCAGTTTTCAAAAGAAACTTTTTAACCTCAAAGTGTAAAAATTGTTAAATAGATTAGTTATGTATAAGATAACCATTCAAGATGCACCATACCCCAAAGGGATTAGTTTTGTTGTTTTGAAGATATATAGCAAAACACCAGTTTTTATAGACAGCTAACAGGCTATACCTAAGCTTCACAAAAGACCGTACAGAGCTAGATTTATTGCTAATTGAGTTCTTGTACTACCACTGAAATTTCTAAATTATTAACTTCCTGTCTTACTGCTATCAAATCTCGATACTGTGAGACGGTGTATGAAACTTCAAATAAAAATTGCTTTTGGTCAATAAAAAATTCTGGCGAGGTGCTCAGTAAATTGAAATGTAGAGGGTTCCGTGCGACGAGCTTGGCCACATACGAACTACAATTGAATAGAGCAAACAACACAAATACCGAAGCCCCATTTTTAGACTTACATCTTTTTATTGCAAATGGATTCGTTCCTTCTAAAATTTATGATAAACGCGATGACTTTATGATATAGTAAACTTTCCGTTTTTGGATGGTGACGTTCCTCGCCGTGCTTCTTATGGCGTATACATTTCACATCTTATTAGGTTTGCTAGAGTCTGCAATCATGTTGCGGACTTCAATGCTCGAAATAAATGTTTAACAGCCAAACTTCTTCAGCAGGGCTATCGGTATCATAAACTTCGAAAAGATCTTTTCTAAATTTTATCGCAGACACTATGAACTGATTTTCAAATTTAATGTTGTGCTAAAGACCCAATCACGGTTGATAATAACATGATAACTATGCTGCCTTCTTTAATTGCAGGCCGGTGGGTCGGGCGTCAGACTCTATGATTGCCCCGGTATAAAGCTATTCATTTTAGTTGGTTGGGGCCGGAGCTTCTTGTCTGTTGCTTGGCCCACCTGGGTTCAACTGGTGGTTTTCTTTTGCTCCAGAGTTAGTAAGTTATTGGGCGCCAGGGATCTCCATCGTCGGGCAGCTTACTCATTCTGTTGTCCTCGTTTTTGATTCATCATAGAATTTATCATGATTTATTTGTTTGTCCATGATGATTCATTGACTAGTTAGAGATTCACTACGAGGACCGAACAACTAACTAAATGTTATGAACCACTGCAGAAGCTGAGGGTGAGGTTAGGATCATGTAAAACCGGTTTAAGCCCGCCAGTAATTTTATATTACTGGTCGTTCCAAGTCGATACTTCTGTGGTGGTTCTTATTGTTTTATGTCTTGTAGTTTAAATTTTTTGTGCTGTTAGCGCCTTTTGTATGTTATCATATTTTTAGTTAAGTTTAGGTAGCTGAGTGGCCACCTATTGGGAAAATAGCTGCTCATTCGGCTTACGAAATGTATTCATGGTATAAGTACCTTATTGTTAGTTTGGTTTTTTCCCGCCTCGGTTTTTGGAGTGGGAATCTTTTTCTTATTGTGCCTTTTCCTGATCGTTGCCTACTGGTACCTTTTTATAAACATTTCTGCAAAAACGAAACTCAAATTTTTCCAATAAAACTGAAGAAAAAACAAATTTCCACTTTTCCAATTTTTTAAAGTCTATCGAAAATTTAAGTTGTCAGCAGGGAGCAGCCTTTTAAGTTAGCTGCCTAAATATTTTTGCTACGTAAAAAAAAAAATTAGCAACATGTTGTTACCCTAGTCCCCTTTTCACTACGGAAACCGTTGTGACCTGATTTGCTTTTAAATGAGCACTCAGTAAAAACGTAATTGCTTTGGGAGAGGAAAATGCTTTCAGATTTTTTACAGAATGATAAATTGCTGATATTTAGTCGTCATAGATGCCACTAGAAAGATCCTGTTGACAAAACAAAACATCGTAAATGCCTTGAACTCACTGTTGAAAACATTACATTTAAGCTGTTTGAAGAACAATGGCTTCTCCTTCGGGAAGATTGGTCATACCAACTGAGTCACCCTCTAAACATAAAGTCATTACTTACTTACTTACTTACTTACTTACTTACTTACTTACTTACTTACTTACTTACTTACTTGCTTGCTTGCTTACTTACTTACTGACTGACTTACTTACTTACTTATGCACCACCAGTAATTTTATAATATTGATCGTTCCAATGTGGTACTTTTGTTGTGATTCTAATTGTTTTATATTTTGAATTTTGTGCTGTTTGCACCTTTTATGTACATTTCATATCTTTAGTAAAGCCATGGTAACTGAGTGGCCACCCGTAAGGAAATAGCAGCTAGTTCTGTTTATGATAGTACCTCATGGTCAATTTCATTTTTCTCACCTCGATTTTTATAGTGGGACTTTCGTTGATTCATTTCCAGGTCACTGCTTAGTTCCATTATATAGCCAAAGGAAAAAATTCAAGGGCAATTATAGACAATATATTTTCTTTCGAACTTTATGAAAATAATTAAAACTGTATTTTTGTAAAACCTTCAATGAAGGTCTCTATATTACTACATGTCCCAAAATATTAGAAAACCAACAATCTGCATACGTTACCGCGAAGCTGATCACGCCTTTGTTTTCGCTACACGGATAATACACATCCTCTTCTTCTTAAATCCGAAATTTCAACATTCTAGCCTGCTTCTGTGACTGTACAGCCTTGTTTGTGTTGGACATGTTTTGAAACGACATATGTTGGTTTTCTCACGAAACGGCTCAAGTATTAGTTTTTGAAAGTATAATATATAACATTATATTTTGATTACCTACATCTAGACCCCGTGTTTTAAGTCAAGAAGACGCTCAAAACACCATATCGACATTTACCACACACATCCATAATTTATTCGTTCATAATTGATAGTAATTGGTGGTTATTGCTTCGTGACACATTCCATCTTCATTAACCACTTTTACGAAAACAAGCCCATGCAATATACAAACAAATGATTCTCCTCGTGGAAAAACCAACAATGTGGTTTCCGAACAGGTCTGACACAAACCGGGCTGTACAGCTACAGAAACAGGCTAGAAGCTTGAAATTTTGGAGTTAAGTAGAGGAGGAATTGTACTATCCGAGTAGCGAAAACGCTTCGCAGTTACCGCGAAGCTGATCTGCTCCTTTGTTTTTGCCTATGCAGATTGTTGGTTTTCCCATGGGGCGGCTCAAATTTTAGGTGTAAAAATGAAAATTCATTTGAGAAAAATTGATCCACCGGCGTGGCGGTTTCAACGAGTACCAACAATTTATGTTTCGGATCAAAAATGAGAAAAAAATGTATGCCCTTGCATACCCCAGTTTTACCATGTAAAAGTAGAGTTTAAGGGGTTATACATTGCACAGACAGGTTATCCTGATGTCGCAATTACCAAGAGAAAGTATGTGACTCACAAACCGAAAGATGACATCGGGCACTTAACGCCTCAAAACAAAAGTGTCTTAAAATCATGAACATTGAAGGTACAGAATTAGAAAGTAATCTAGCGAAAACACAAAGAATACACGACGGGCAGGTTTAGGATCATGAGTTTCCAAGGAATCAAATAAGAGTTTTAATTTAATAACGCATAAGAAGTTCCGTAGCGTGAGCATACCTCCAGCACATTTCGTGAGAATTTTTGTGAATAAATCAATAACCCTCCTATAATAATTATAGAAATTTAGTTTGGACCTTACAGTAGACGTCGCATGATTTCTTATTACAGCACAATTCCGTTTACATAACCAAAACAACGATCCAAACACTGTCATCTCAAAGAAAAAGTAATTGGACACATACCTTGGAGGTCAAACAACATCACAGTAAAACAAACCAATTAAAAGCCGTTAAATCAAGCGTGAGCTTAGCATGCATATGTCGAACCATACTAGTTATTTCCCGTACGTTGATGTTTTGTCGTGCTCATGGGTGGTTTTTCGGATCGTGATACTGGCCCATCTCTTTTCTCATTAATATGCTCACTGCTCTTAAAGGATCTCAGTATTACATGTATTTTTTATTCATAACCAGTGGTATACACCTTCTGTGGTCATGATTTGCACGAATGTTCAATTCTGACCTGAAAGTACGGATGGTTTCAAAATTAGTGGGTATACTGCCCAGATTTCTTCCAGGCCAACTGAACATTTAGGAGCTATTTAAACTCTAGTTCGCCCGGAAAATCGATTGTTAGATTGAGTTTGCGGACATATAGTCTATGATCTGACCAGCCGTCTGCACTAGAAGTAAGACGTAAACGTTTTAATCGGAGATGCATTTAGGTTACTTGTTGCCTTTATACTGTATTCATGATTTGCTGATAAGAAGATTGTGTTCAGCATATTTCCTCAGAAGCAGGTCTTGAGAATATTGATGTTGCATTTTCCTTTGCCCCCATTCCAAGGTCTGGTGGTTTGTACCATATCTAAAAGAGAGACAACAAAAAGGATAAGCCTGTCTGTATTGAGTATGGTTACACAAATGCCATGCCATCATAGAAAAGTTCATCGGTGCGTAATCACTGATGATAGTATCATGTTTCTTGCATGAAATGGGAAAGCCAACTCCAGCTTCACGCGTCTCATTTTCAAATTCACGTCTACTTCTTTGATCGCCCAAACCTCTACACAATGAGCTTTGAGCAGTCCATGCTGCTACATATCAGTACACCGTATCTACCATTGTCCATCCCAGTAAAAGTCATTATACGCCGAGGTCTATCTGAACAAGCACTGTCCACCAGAATACATTCCATTTGCCAATCCTCAAACATTGACAAAGGAGTCATCCTTGCAGTTTCATGTTATTCTATCGCTAAGAGGTATCTCCGCTGACCGCGCTTAATCAGTCAGGGGATTTGAATAAAATATAAAATTTTGATCCTTTGGAAGCAGTGATAACGCTCAAAGGGAGGAAGTATGTGCCATATTGCGCAATTTCGGGTACTGAACCAGACGATAGCCAGATGCATGTAAATATACTGCAATTTCAAAAATTTATTCAAGGAATGTCTTAATCAAAGCCACATGCCTAAACGGGATCAAATAATTAAAGCATTATTTAGAAGATGGCTCTAAACGTAGTATTTTAATACTCTGAAATTCTCACTGATCTGAAAGGGCCGAAAGAAATAATATAATCTGCACTATGGATAATGTACGGGGAGACTTTTGGCCGCCACTCGGCACAACGCCAGTTTGATCCTTTGGAAGCAGTGATAACGTACCACCTGTGTGTAGGTCTGCATCCGGCACCTCCTGCTTCTAGTACACCCGGCACCTCCTGCTTCTAGTGCACCGGCACCTCCTGCATCTAGTGCACCCGGCACCTCCTACTTCTAGTGCACCCAAAACCTCCTGCTTCGCCACCCGCCCATCGCTTATACATGTTTGATGACTAACATTTATGAGCAAACGTGGTGAAGAATTGTCTATGCAAGTGATTGTGTAATGATTATAAAATGACATCGGCTGGAAAATGTGATATAAGAAACGAACTTCATTTTTTCTGATGTTTATGAAGCTTTGAACCGCATTTCAGTTCAATAGATTCATTAAGACGACAACAGAAATGTAAATATTATAATGTGCAAGGTGTGCGCAGCGTCAACATCTTACGACTGTACACAGAAAAAAGTCAACAGGTCGGGAATCGGGTTTGGATGCTAACGAATACCATGGTCTCTTTGTACAAAGTTCAGCTCTGCACATTTCACAGCCGTGGCGGGAAACTGAGCTTCAGAATTTTTATTCACCCTTTCCGTTTTGGCGTGCAAACTCCTATTCTTGCATAGATATCTATGCGCATAGCTGTTTGAAGCCGTTTTCGATTGGTCGAAAGCCGTGTTCAAACTGCAAAACCCATGTTCAAATCATGAAATTCACGTGCCGTTTGAACATGGGTTTTGGCCAACGTCATTGGTCAATGCGACGTGACGTCATGTGTTTTGTAGAAACAAAATGGCCGACATTGAAGAAGCTCCGCGGTTTTCGGTGAGTTTTTACGTTGTTAATGTTATTTTCATGAGCTTTTAAGTGGATTAGAGTGACAATGCAAGAATAGCGATCAACCATGCTTTGTTTCAGTGTTCAAACATTCGCTAGATCACTCGGAAGGTGTTTGAACACGCGGCCTGCGGCCTTGTGTTCAAACACCTTTCTCGTGATCCATCGAATGTTTTAACACTGAAAACCATGGTTGATCCCCATAATAGTTTTAGAGCTTTTTTCAGAGCTCACTTTAAAATTTAATGCATTTTCAAACTATGCTTGTCTCTGAGTCAACTACTCGATGGCAGGTTACAAAATTGATTTTTTAAACAAAGAGGAAATTCACTGTTTCTCCGTGGATTTTTATTGTGTGTCATACGTGGTAGATCGTCCGCTTCAGGGTTGGTAGGGTCAGGTTCGATCCTCGGCATGGTCATACCAAAATCGTTTGAAATGGTACCAGTGCTACCTTTCTTGGCGCTCGGGATGACAGTATAAGGCAAGCATTGGGACACGTCTGTCATGTTTGATGACTAAATGTTCATCCCGACTTAAAAATGCAAGCCGCCCATAGGGTGTAACATATACTTGTTTCCTTTAGCTGAGATATTTGATGAAATAATTTATCCCCCATGACCTCACCAACAATAATTATTATGCTGCTCAAAATGGTATGTTTGATAGACATTCGTTTTGGAAATCGGTCAAAAGTGACAACAACTGAATCTATTGTCTCACATGTTTCGTTTAAATTATCAACCATGTTATTCTTAACATTAATTTTAAGCAACTATGGTGGCTCTAGTGCACTCGCATTCCTATTTGCATATTACGTAAAAAGGGGAAGTTTTCGTGATCTACTCGTTTTTAGTTCCGTTTTATTGCGTGTGATAATTACCATAATTATTAGATAAGCAACGTTATGCATTGAAACTACTTTTTACAACATCATCTTGCATATTTATTATATCGTTTTTTTTATGTTGTTTTCTGCTTCTCGGACTAATTTGCACGTGCATCTGCATTATATAGTATGGTCTCCTTATATGTAATGTTTTCAACCGTACCTCACGTACCTGCCCTTGCTATTTTTTGAGACTTGAAGCTAGGATTTTCTAGCGACAAGGCTGAAAACATAAAACTAGAATGAAGACGGATGGATATTGTTTGATGTTATTTGTTACCATGTTGCACCAACATATGAGCTGTGTCATGAGAAAACAAACAAATGTGCGTTTGAACAGGTTCTACACAAACTGGCCTGTACAGTCACAGAAGCAAGCTAGACGCTTGAAATTGCATATTTAGGAAGAAGATGTATCGTACTATATGTGTAGCGAACATAAAGGCGCTGATCAGCTTCGCAGTTACTACGCCTTTGTTTTCGCATATGCAAATTGTTTGCTTTCTCATGAGGCGGCTTATATGTAGCACTACTAGACATTTCCAACTTAGTCTGAGATACGATATAGGATATACGAGAAACTTTAATCGATTTCTAGGGGGTATATCAAGGCTGTCCAACGTAGTTGGTGATAACCATATACTTCTAGTGCCTGTACACGATCAAATGTGTTTGATAACTTTCGTACCATGTTTTATAAGTTCTTCTGAAGGTATCTGAAGTTTTTCAATTTAAAATATTGTACACAGATCTTATTTTGGTCTTGTGCACCGATCACATGCATGCTAAGGCCATGGTTTTAATTGTGTCCTGTCACGAATCACGCAAATTTATGACGTGCAAGAAACAGATGTCAGGCGAAGCAATTATGATTGGCTAAGCATTTCTGCTTGGCTAAGCAATTCTGCTTCTTAGACATCGACTGCCTAGTGGTGGTGGTGGGGGCACAGCAGTTCTCGATGTGCGGTCGAGAAATACCCCGTGAAAACATAACATCGTGCCCGGAAAGTGACAATCGAACCATTGAAATATGCCGATGCAGGAACAATTTGATAGGTTTATCAATTATCAACATTTTACTGGCGTCGCCAATGGTATTCGACCCCTATTATAGGTAGTCAGAGGCCAACGACGCCGTTGAGTGACCTATCCGGACACACAAATGTAACAATTCTTTCTTGCGGCGGTCGTATATGCGTAGACAATTATATTTCGGCACTGATGAAAGAGTTAACACAAATGAGTTAAGTTGCACCAAAACTTTTAGAATTTTAGTGACAACTTTTTTCGCTAAAAAATTCTTGGTTATCCAGATCGCATAACAGTCAACGGCGGAGCTCTACGAAACAACAACAACAACAAAACAACAATGACACTAGCAGGGATTTATCAAAAAGACAGAAAATTGGAGTTAGTCGACTTATTATTTTTTTTTTCTTCTTGAAATAAGTAAAACACGATGCATTCATATTCCTGTAACGATCTATGTTGAGAAAACATAAAGGAAAACTGTATGCGGAACTTTTGTTAAGTTCTGTTTGCTTGGTTTGTTTTTTACGCACAAGCCAACAGCTATAGTCGTGTCAGGACGTTGCCTCCATTTTCAATTGGTCTTCTATCCTACATTATGATGTTATGACATGCGAAACGCGCTTCAAAATAAACTAGCAAAAAGTTCTAGCCACTTACATTTTATTAATTTTATTCATAATTAATTTGATCTTAAAACTCCACAAAATAGACATACCATTCATTGACTAAGTGCAGTGAAGCCTGTACGAAATAATTTACCATAGCGTACAAGGTGTCCCACTTTTTTTTTAATTCGCAAATTTCAGTATTTTGTGAGATGCTGTCTTTTGAATCACCCGCCTTTGTCCAAGTACTGAACATGTTTAAGCAAGCATTTGGATTTCATGAGCATTACTTCTGTTGCTTATGGACAAAATGTGATTTTTTTTCTATAGCCATAGCGACAATCATGATCATGTGACCTAGACCAAATATAAATTTTCGTTCCCCCTCTCTAAGAATGTTCCACATGAAGTTTAGCTTTGATTGGCCGTGTGGTTTCAGAGAAGGAGATCTTTGAAATTGTGGACTACGACGGACGGACAACGGACGGACGGGCGCCGGAGCATGGCCATCCTATAAGCGAACAATGTGAGCCTTTTAGCGGGATGATGGTTTTACGTAATGAATCTTCGACAGAATTATGGATTTGCGGGAAGAGAAATGCATAATGGTTTCGTATATCATATTGCAATTTATATAGAGCACATTTTGGGTAAAATTTACAATTACACTTTCCCTAGATTTACAATAATTCTTTGTCAACGCAGACTGATATGCGCTCGTCAACAACATGAATTCATAGTTTATAGTGTTGCAATTTAAGTTTATTTTCAAATAGATGTTTCCAGAGTGCATTAAATTTTCACCGTTTTTGTTTATTTCTACGTGTGTCCTACACCCTTCACCCGTCAATCCTTTTTGGCTGTACTGCTATGGTGCGATTTTAATGTTGGCATACAAAATTCCAGTTGTTTCGAATAATTGAGCCGCGACGCGAAAAACCCGGTCTTCGGGGCTTGCGACCAGATCTGATACGACCCGAGCTGTACGAGCACAGAAGATGACTAGAAACGGGAAATTTTAGATTTAGAAAGTGGAGGAATTGTATTATCCGCGTAGCGACCACAAAGGCGATGATCAGCTTTGCAGCTCCTACGAAGCTGATCTGCGTCTTTGTTTTCGCCTTGGCAAAAATCCAGTTTTCTCAAGACGGGGCCCATTATTAAAACTGGTAGGCGCATCTTCGTCTGTAAAAACTGGCTTGAAAAGATTCCTCCAACTTACATGGTACCCACATATATAACCTTATCTTTTGACACAGGAATTGAAAAAAAAATAGAGTTCATGGAAAAAATATATATCTGGTAAAGCCATCTGAACACTAGTCAGTCTTTTGCGCCTGGTGTTGAGCCGTGACAAAACACTACAATGTAACACGCATGCGTAAGCAAAGCATAATATATCACTTTGTGGTCTTCGCCGTGCGTTAAACAAAATCAACTGTCTTGTTTGTTTGTAAGATGATAATAATAATACAGGTATGCATGCCCGGGTATGCATGTTCATATGCTTATACGAATCTTCGCTTGTTGTACATACACTAAGTTAAAATTGATTATGATATAAAGTTTCAAACAATATTGAGACCTTGAACAGTCCTACCATTGCATGTCTCCAAGGACCGGCGTTTATGCGTTGTCGGTAAATCATTTGCCGACCAAACACGAAAAAGCAATGGCGATATAGCTTTACTGGTTCTGACACTCGCTATCGTCATTTTGTTAGCAAGTAGGAATAGAAATGTCTAGTAACGCATGCGGTGGTGTGCATCTGTACAAGTTCTCAAACCTGATATATTGCGTCCACCCCGGGCGTCCACCATCCAAGGGCCGCTGAATAGATGTGGGCTAACACATTTGTTATGATCTCGCCAACGCATACAGATCTTATTTCTTAACACAGCACGGCGCATCAATAAGCGAATAACCGATAGATCCCGAGTATACATACATGAACATGTTTGTATACAATGGGTCCTTCCTCCACTGGATACTAAAACAAACTCAAGACGTTTGTGCAATAAGCGAGTTTATGCCAAATGGTAAAGAATTGAAGACATAATACATAATATTCCCATCTTGATCTGGAATGGAAAACCCTAACAAAGAGATATGATCTCTAGAGATTGAAATATGATGGTAAGCGGAAGACAAGTCCCATGTGTAGAGGTACGAATTTTCTTCAAAAATTGCCTCTGCAACCCTTATGTCCTCAAATTTGACCTTAAATAGATGTAAACATTTGTTTATATGCCTACAATCCAAAACCAATCTAGGTTTGCCTTTCTTATTATAAGCTACTGTAAGCGGGTTGACGACATAAGGAATTTCGTTTGTCTTCGAAACAACACCCTTTTGTGACAAACTTTGCACTTCTGATCTTACAAATGGAAGATTTTCCCTTGCTGATTTATCATTTCTTAAGCAAACGCTGGAAGGCTGTTCTTTTAAAGGTAATTTGTACCCGTTCTCAACAACATCAACAATATACTTACTATTCGTTGCCTCTTTCCACTTTGACACACAGTTTTGAAGCCTACCTATAGGAGATAACACCTTTTGACTATCATCAGTGACCTGGTCGTTTAAAACCGTACTCTCCGTTTCAGTGCTCAAAACAAAATTACATTCATAAAGAGAAACCTGTTCATTTATACATCGAACCTCTGAGTTGTGCGTCATTATCGTTTTATCTAAAATCAATGAATCACTACTTATCTTATTATTAGACTGCCCCGTAACCGTGCATTCGGGAGAACCCTTCCAGTGCCCCGGTTTCCCACAAGCAAAGCATAAGCCGGGAGGTCGCCTCGCAGGCTGCTGTGAAGACGCCACTACCGTCGGCTGATCAAAATTCTGTTGCTTTGGCGATTGTTTCCAATAAGGTGCTGATCTGGCCCGTTTCCTCTTCTTGACCTTCTCCGCGTTGTATTTACGAGTCGCCCTAGCCTCCGCTTTATAGATTCTCTTTTCATCCTCGGAATCGCTGGCCAAGGGGTTTGTCACGTATTCATTTACCACTCTCCACCCCAGCTCGGATGCGTCCGCCATCTTTATCAGTTTCTGCCTCTGGGCAATCAAAGCTTTAGCTGAAAATATAAAAATATGCCATCAGCATAATTCCATTAAAGGTCGTTGTATGACAAACAAGCAATCCTATCCTGCCAAGCGTTTGCCAAAATGATTTGAAAATTCTAATTTTTTGTATACTATAAAACATATGAATATTTATTTGTTTATTAACAATTATTTATATTATGTTATTATAGCAGAAAAATAACTTACGATGTACATTACACACTAGTTTACATCAATAATCCTGTTTTCCTTATCTATATAACCATAGCATTGTACACGCGACTTTAATAATATTGCCTTGAAATTTTGTGAAAATGAAAATACACCCGTTTGACAGCTATTGTATTCACAGTATTGATCTACCTGTAAAATCTACCGCAATCTTTAATAAAATGTGCCATGTAACGAAAAAATCTACCTGATATGTGAATCCGTTTTGGTGAAAACATTCATGGTTACATACATGAAATTGAACGATGTAAACAATCTATTACCTTCAATGGTTTTTTCCCGGCCTGCCTGAATATTTTGTGCCTCCAAACTATGCTCCGCTTCTTCCAATTTAAGAGAAACACTGCTGTTATATCTAAATTGTTCCTCATTGCTTTTTCTTTTAAATTTTTCACCCCCGTTTACCAAAGTTGAAAGTTTGTTCAACTGAGATACATTAGAGCTACCACTTATCTTTTCGACAATTTTCTCGATGTCACTCAGCATCTCCTGTCTGTGGCTGCGCAGTGACGAATCTACCCTCTCATTGATCAGCTGCTGTACTTCGTCGACGTCCATGGCTGAAGATGTCTGGCTATACGAACGTAGTAATCGTAGCAGAGACTCGCTAGAAACTGACAAAATACCGCCAAATCGAACTTATATACCCTGTTCACCACTGACCAAAGCTCACTGCCCAACACAAAACTGGTCCTACTCGTTTTGTATTAACATGTCCGCAAGGACAATATTTCTCCCCTATACGTTGTACCGTGGAGAAATATCAACTAACATCTATCAGTTTACATGTTGTTCCTGAGAATATCCCTCGAAAGAAATATCCGAACTCCAATGTCAAACTCCAATATCAATATCGGATTAAGTTGGAAATGTCTACTATGACTAAGAGAAATTCTACTCCTTGCTTAGACAATATTTGAAAGTAGGCCTAACAAGCAAAACTAATTTCATTGTACATATAAAGTTTGAATCGTATGCAATGCTGTGAGAAGAGCCACTCTATTGTCATTTACATTACAAAACCGATAATATTGATTCCAGTATGTTTACAATGTATGTTTTTGGATTCTGAAATTTGTCACTTAAACTAATATAAGGTCTCCCTGGACAGCAGAAAGCTAAGAACACTGAGCAAACTGTTGGCACAGATTCGGCCATTCGACCCTACTAAATTAGTATTTTTCTAGCTTGATTTGTTGAAGTATTTGACTGTATCGTAGCAGAAATAAGAAACATATTGTTATGTCTCATTGCACCTTAATTCATTCGTGTGTCATTGCCGTGGTTGCAAGGTCGGTTTGGCAGATCACATGACAGCTATTCGATACAATGTATCCGATAAGTACAATCTCTGACATACTGCGTCAGGGTGTCGACTCTTTGGCTCAGTGGTTAGAGCGGAGGATTTCTACCCCGGCGATCCTGGTTCGAATCCTGTCAGGGACGCGGGATTTCTTTCAAAATTTATGCATCAATTCTTAGTTACGTCTATATACTGCCATACGCCCTCGCAGACATTCTAGGCAGCATTGCGCATGGTGTGTTAGTATCAGACAGTTTAAAAGGATGAAAATTTAGACAAGAATGAAGTGTAATAGTGAAGGGTAAAAACAGATGATAGGTTAAAATAGATTTTCAAATTCATAAGATGGGGGCTCGTCGGAAATGGATAAAATTGAGTCAAGTAGTCATCAAAATGACTTTCTCGTAATCATAAATGATTACTTTCTCGAAATGGGGTTGTGTTATGTCACATTGCATCTTCATTCGATCGAGATTATCTGCCTTGGTTGGAAGGTCGGTTCTATAAATAGCACAGCTATTCGATAAAATGTAACAAACAAGTACAATCTCTGACATACTGCGTCAGA
The DNA here is from genome assembly GCA_964017185.1 of Rugalucina vietnamica. NCBI lineage: Eukaryota > Metazoa > Mollusca > Bivalvia > Lucinida > Lucinidae > Rugalucina > Rugalucina vietnamica. Next base: position 39,205,488 of record OZ024870.1, read on the forward strand.
AAGTTGTCTTTTTGGCTCAATGGTTAGAGCACTGCATTTCTACCCCAGCGATCCGGGTTCGAATCCCATCAGGGACGTGGGATTTATTTCAAACTATGCATTATCTCTTATTTACGAATTTTTATATTCGAAAGAATATCAACTTATCCGAAAGCTACCCGTCCATATTCACATATGATATTGCACTCAAAGACAGGGTTTCTTTGCCAGGATAAAGTTCAGGTATAAACAGGTAGTGAATTATTGAGCTATACACAAGATTCCTGCACATGGCGTTTCTCGCGTTTATGCTCATGCAAATCACTTGGTAATTAGTTTTCATTTAACTTTCACAATGACTGATTAATTTCAAATCGTTTGTCCATCACCTTAAATTAGTCATTGGTGTGCCGTGACACTGAAAACTGTAATTCAAAAATTGTCAAACATGGAAAGGCTTTTACTCCAAGACATTGGTAATTCCAGGGTAGAAACAAGACTTGTATTTCAATGGTACAAATGTAACTTCAACTTCAGATGTATCACCAAGTAATACGTTTATTCACCACTTTGTACTACAGACAAATTTTAGTGCGCCATCACATCTGTTTTGTTTTCTGAGCAGCACCTGTAAAAGTATAAAAAGGTGTCATGTGCAAGAAATTAAATCAGATCGTTAAAACGCATTGTCAGCAAGACAGTGAAAGGAAGAAGCCGGAAAATAGTATGTTACTTTATTCTATCTTGAATATATTAATGGCCATTTTTATTTATTTCATTCATATTGGAAATTGGGCACTATTAAATAGTGTTTAAAGTATAAATGAATTGAGAATATTTATTCATTAAAACTCTAAAATCTATATACAAATGCTTTTATATACCCATGAGAATCCGCAGCTGGTGCCGAATGCATAACTGAATGTTTTTATATTTAAGGAAGTTTCCTTACACCGTCCTCCTCTGTAAACATTTAAAAAAAGTTATTGCCACCCATTTTATTAAAACAGAAATCTATATACGTTAAACACTTAAAACACCGCGCAAACTTTGGCTTCGAAGTTGGCCTTTTCCATTTTAAGCAAGGGAGGGCACTATTTTATCTAATATTATTTACTGTGTCAAATGGGCTTACCAAGTATTGGCAAAACCGCAGGTTTTTCCCCTTTTGCTTCGAGAATTCAATTTTGACTGTTTAGTATCCGCGTTGATGCTTCATGATGAAAACAGTGAAACAGTCGACAAAGTGTTATTGTTTCAAAAGTGAACCACAGTTCATGAAAATGAAATATATCGCGTCATGGATAGGCATTGAAATCAGGACACATTTTTGTTGAGGGCCACCGCCGATTGGAAGCGTAAGAAATAGTTGGGCTGCTCATGCCTACAGGCAAAGCTTATACTCCACTGTCTGGCCATCAGATTACTGGTTAACCGCCAAAGTCTGAGCAAGCCCAAGAAAAGCGGTTTAAGTCAAACCATCCATACATATAAGCCTTATTTGCTTAGTTAGTAGGGGGTTGAACATTTTTTAATCACGTTCATGTCATGCCATCATAATTTTGGGTAAAAGTCCCATACTGTGAAATGGAGATAACGTCCCGACATGACCATTAGCTGTTGACTGGGACGTAAAGCATCAATTCAATCAAACAAACATTTTCTTGAGGCCTTTGGGTACAATTTGCGCATATCCTATCAAACTGAACAGTTTTGGAGTCTGTTAAAGCGTTTATGGTGCCATAAATTATACCCAATACGATAAATCTATTTACCGGTTGCTATTTTTTTCTAACACTGCCTCGGCTACTTCCAAAATTACAAACGTCTTTACATCATCTTTCAGAAACCACCTTTTTCAAAATCACTCAAGAAAACTACGACCCTGTCGTCCTTTTTCATCCTAATGTCCAAAAAAGCTGCATTTTTAATCGATACACTAATAAAAATATTATGCCCAGAGGTTATCATGAATAGGCATTTTGCAAGTACAAGGGAGTTAATTCAAGAACTTTCAAAACTGAAATTCTAGCGAATTTGTGGATTTTTTTTAAATGTTTGAATCCAAGTCATGTATTCTGCGATATTTTGTTTTGGTTTTGAATAATTAAGATGAAAACAAAATAATAAATAAATAAAACATAAAAAATAAAAAAAGTGATTGTTTCCGGGAAAAGAGCTACTTCCCTAGCTACATTATTACCATGGTAAACGCAACATTCAAAATTATATTTCAACATAAAATTTTCATTTGTGAACAGATTTTCAAAATATTTGATATTTGCAAAACTTTTTAAAACCTCTAGATTTTAAAAGGGTAACACAATTTTATTTTTCTCGAAACATTTCACAAAAGTGTAATTTTGAAAAGGGCAATTTCTGCAATATAGTATTAAATGATATTTATTTTCCCTTATTAATAGGAAACAAAAGTGTGTTATTAACTTGGATCAGGACATGCAGACCCCCTACCAAAGATTACTTTTAATATTACATAAGATTATGTTTTTACTTATTTTTGAACCGATTTTATTTTAATTTTTTTGCCTTCTAGGACTTCAGGGATGTTCACACATGACAGTAATTGATTTTTCTAGCGGTGCTTCTGAATAAACTGAAATGGAAAAGGGGGGTTGTTAGGGGGTTGATAAGTTACAAGTGTCTTATGATAAGATGGAATTTTAAGAGATTAGTAAGTCTAAAATGTTTGAAAATATATGTCATCATTTATACACACTGCCATTACATTCTGACTCCACTTCAAAAAGGGGTTACCTTACTGTGTCCGGATTGACTTACCATGCGAGCTTTGAAAGAGTCCTGCAAATGATTAAACCTTTAGAGCTATATGAATTTTGATCTCTTGATTCATACTTGTAGTTGTCTTGATTGATTTACTGTAACTTTATTATGCAGACCCCCTACCAAAGATTACTTTTAATATTACATAAGATTATGTTTTTACTTATTTTTGAACCGATTTTATTTTAATTTTTCTGCCTTCTAGGTCTTCAGGGATGTTCACACATGACAGTAATTGATTTTTCTAGCGGTGCTTCTGAATAAACTGAAATGGAAAAGGGGGGTTGTTAGGGGGTTGATAAGTTACAAGTGACTTATGATAAGATGGGATTTTAAGAGATTAGTAAGTCTAAAATGTTTGAAAATATATGTCATCATTTATACACACTGCCATTACATTCTGACTCCACTTCAAAAAGGGGTTACCTTACTGTGTCCGGATTGACTTACCATGCGAGCTTTGAAAGAGTCCTGCAAATGATTAAACCTTTAGAGCAAAATGAATTTTGATCTCTTGATTCATACTTGTAGTTGTCTTGATTGATTTACTGTAACTTTATTATGCAGACCCCCTACCAAAGATTACTTTTAATATTACATAAGATGAGCCGCGACGTGAGAAAACCGGTCTTCGGGGTTTCCCACCAGGTCTGACACAAACCGACCTGTACAGTCGCAGAAGCAGGTTAGAAATATTGAAATTTTGGATTTAAGAAGAAGAGAAATTGTACTATTCGTGTAGCGAAAACAAAGGCGCTGATCAGCTTCGCAGTTACTGCGAAGCTGATCTGCGCCTTTGTTTTCGCATAGGTAAAAATCCGGTTTTCTCACGATGCGGCTCAGATTATGTTTTTACTTATTTTTGAACCGATTTTATTTTATTTTTTTTTGCCTTCTAGGACTTCAGGGATGTTCACACATGACAGTAATTGATTTTTCTAGCGGTGCTTCTGAATAAACTGAAATGGAAAAGGGGGGTTGTTAGGGGGTTGATAAGTTACAAGTGACTTATGATAAGATGGAATTTTAAGAGATTAGTAAGTCTAAAATGTTTGAAAATATATGTCATCATTTATACACACTGCCATTACATTCTGACTCCACTTCAAAAAGGGGTTACCTTACTGTGTCCGGATTGACTTACCATGCGAGCTTTGAAAGAGTCCTGCAAATGATTAAACTTTTAGAGCTATATGAATTTTGATCTCTTGATTCATACTTGTAGTTGTCTTGATTGATTTACTGTAACTTTATTATTGGTCATATGAGTCTGTGAGAAATTCCGAGAAAACTGCCTACAAGTGTGAATATACAAAGTTGAGCCATCGATTAGCACTGTTTTACAGATTATCACCATGAAGACACAATGTGTTGCAATCATGGTTGTTGGCATGCTGGTGCTTGCTGCGATATCCGATGTTGAAGGACAACGGGGGCGACGAGGTTGGGGATGGGGAAGAGGTGGTGGCGGTGGTTTCATGAGAGGAATGCTTCTCGGCGGATTGATGACGGGAATGATGTATCCAGGAATGATGTATCCAGGAATGGGAATGATGTATCCGGGAATGATGTATCCAGGAATGATGGGAATGATGTATCCGGGAATGATGTATCCAGGAATGATGTATCGAGGAATGTGGTGAATTATGTTGGTAATGAATGTAAGTAAGGCTATCAATTGAATGCTTTAACATATACAATCTTGTTCAATCTGCCACGACAATTTTCAAAATAATCAGACAGCGAAATGATGAACTGACACACTAACATTACGAAAACAAGCCCATGTAATATACAGATTTTTATTAGTTGTAAAAATTGAAAATTTTCAGTGGAAAATTTTGATTTTTTTTCTTATTTTTGCTCAAAACATAGATTGTGGGTATGACGGGAATGATGTATCCAGGAATGATGTATCCAGGAATGGGAATGATGTATCCGGGAATGATGTAGAGGCGGTTCTAACGAGTATCCACAATCTATGTTTTAGAGCAAAAATAAGAAAAATAGATATAACCCTGCATACCCCAGTTTTACTATGTGGGGTTTAAAGGGGTATTCATTGCACGAACATGTTTTCCTGACTAGGTCATCTGTCCCATTAGAAGTACAGAGCTACAGTAAATTATCCAGTTCCGGGTCACTTTTTTTTCGACGTGGTTTCCAGATAATTGCTCATAGCAAATTAGGTTTCGACCTTACCATTAGAAAGTATAATCCTTCTTCTAAATAATGAACTTCAATCTGATTAATTGTGAATATTCTGTGTGCCACGGGATGGCTTTGAAGGAGACCACCAATTTATCCAGTTCCGAATCATTTGTCCAGTTCCGAATCACTTGCGATAATTTTTAAACAAGAAACTCACTGGCGCTATTGCGTTATGCTTTTGATTTTGTAGCTTCATTACTTCTTTATAAAACAAGACTTACACACAGTGTACCATTTCAGATAGTAAAAGTGTCCGAAAATTGTGTACATGTATACGACGTATAACTTACGTTCTGGATATTGGCGTCAATCGAAAACAAATACATTTTCTAAGTCGATAATGGCGTAACTGGTTCCAGATTTTTGCAGTTAAGTGCTGGTAATCATGGGCTGTGCATTGGTTATTTTCATTTTTGTTTGTTTGTTTGTTTTGTTGTTGATGTTTTATGAGTTTAACTTTCACCTGTTTGATTAACATTGAATTTCAAACACAGCTTTAATGTTGCACAACAGGAGTTAGTCAGCTAGACTAGAAATCCAGACAGCATGTTTTGTTCGCAATGCAGATCGATTGCACAAAGAATCACCTGCGTATGGAAACGACCATTTGATCTTTATTCTTGTGATGGGGGAAGCGGGGGAGGTGGGGCTGTAAGATTTTTTGAATAAAAAAAAACAGGATCCCATTTTGGCCGAAAAAATATATCTAGGACAGAGTAATTGTAATATATACCAATAAAAAGACAGGACCGCGTCGTGAGAGAAAAATAATATCCAGGCCCGGAAACATCTTCCAGCCCCGCCCCCCCCCTCTTAAAATTCAAATGGTCGCTCCCTAATAGCTGCAGCAATGGCTTGGATGAGATGAACAGTGGTAATTCAATGTGTTGAATTATCGGTTTGGTTACTCGGACAAACTGGTTCTCCTTTGTTTGTTGAGTTAATGCTAAACATCCAATAAATAAGTTTCGATTCATGTCGGCACGGAACCATCGCTTTCTCAGTAACTAGTACTTTAGGGGGAACTGAAAGCGCCTTACTCAGAGTCACACTACAAGGCAGAGGTAGATACTGAACCCAGGACCACTCCCTCCGAATTCATGAACTCTACCACTGGGCCAAGGAGGTTCCACCCTCGATGTCTGACAAAAACGTTTTTTGATCGCTGATTTGGTTTGCTTAAGTTTGTTTTGTTTGTTTGATTGGAGGTTTAACGTCCCTGTTAATAATTTTTCAGTCAGGAGCTACTGCAGCCTGGGTATGAACAATGGAGTAAATGTGTCTTGCCCAAACACACAACACGGAACACCAGGGAACCCAGTCCGACAATACCACTTGGCCATCGTGGTCTCTGCCTGAGCTTGTGCTTTACATCAACGGTTAACAGCTAAGGTCATATCGGATGATCAGTTATCCTAGCTAATGATTCTGATAATATGAACAAGATGACCGCTATGCACATATATGGTTAAATACTCAAGAACTTTTTTCTCCAAAATACAAAAAAAAAAAAAAATGTTTTGTTTGAGTTTGATTATTTGGTTGAGTGGCTGCTTTACGTCCATGGTCAACAGTGAATATCATGTCTGGACGACCATTTATCATAACAACACTGTTTCTGGACAACAATTTTGGCCGAAAAAAAAATTGTTGTCGCGCCAATCAGTAGGTGGGACGCGCCAATCAGTAGGTGGGACGAAAACGGGAGAGCCCCCGAGAAAAACAAAACCACCTGACACACTCGCAAGCAGAACTTGGTTTGTCTCACATGGCCAGAACGGGGTTCGAACCCACACCATATACAGCGGTGAGAATTTTGGGCACAAGTCCCATAAAATGGAGACAAAGTCCCGACATGACCATAGCTGTGGACTAAAACGCTAAGCATAAATTCAAACAAACAGCATTGCAAATAAAAGACTGTGGTATTGTGGCGACACGCACGCACGCACACACACACATCAAATAAAATACTTCTTGAAATTTAAACACTCCCTCCTCAGTTCCTTTAGGTTTAGCGCTAAGGCGTGTACTGCGATATTTGTAGATTTACGAGTACATATACTATGTCGACACAATTGATTTTTACTGACCCGAAACTAGCTAAATTGGTTGATAAAATTAACAAGCTCCTACGCAACAGAAAATCAATAAATGAAGTTCAGTTTTCCTGGTGTGTTATAATTAATGTTGGAACGCATGTTGGAACCAAAAGTGTAAAAAAAATAATGTTCCAGGTTCATGCATTTTGTGGAAACCTGGACCTTGCGGATAATTGCACAAGTGCAATATACATTCTAATTCGACAGGTCATCTCGAAGAACAGATTTATTTTTAGCATGCAGATAAGTTTTCAAAATCTGACTTCGTGCAGAGGAAGAGAAAAAGATGTACTTCATGACCATACTATATATTTGTTTCTTGATTGAACAGCTGCTGTGTAGTTCGTGACGATACGACCACTTGATTCGGAACTGGATAAGATTCGAAACCGGATAATTAACTGTATATCATCTGAAACGGTGTTGAAATTTCCAATAATTGTTTTTGAATGGTAGAGCGAGTTAGGGTATTCCCGAACGCCAGGAATTTTCCGAACGAGTTTTATCGACTCCTTGCCCTAAATATAGCTCAGCGAATATCCATTCCTCTCTGGCTGCTGCTACAGAGAATGGATATCTTGTCAATTTTATTTAAACATTGCTAGTCAATCGCCGCGCATACTTTAAAGCACGTGCATAAGGCCACTTGTCATCGCATGTGCGGATCCAGAAAATTTTCTCAGGTGTGTGTGTGTGTGTGGGGGGGGGGGGGGGTCTAAATTTCCAGAAGGGGTCTGACGGAAAATTTCAACATGGCAAAAACTAATAATCTGGCAATTCCAGGGGGGGGGGGGGGTTGTCCCGACCCCCTGTCCCCCCTCTGGATCCGCCCATGCATCGGACATAAGTTTGGACACAAAACATTAAAACATTTCCCTGACATTATTACAACAGTCTCTGAGCATTTCATTTCACCAGTGCATTCAACAAAGACTTTTCATTTATGCCTATTGATAGAGTAACCTTCAACTGGAAAAGGCTTTTGAAGGAGACTTTCTGGATGTCCTGTATTGGAAAGGTGTGTCCTTTGGGCTTAAATTCCAAAATTGTGTATTAAGTAGTTATAAAGTTTTTACTGACTTCTGTGATTTTTACATGACACCTGTATCTCTGACTGTAATCAGCATCTGTAAAGATCCTTTATTTTGATATTTTTACGCCGACTGATGTATTTCTTCTTGACAGCGTCGTCATTGACGTCATGTGATGTTGACGTCATTTCCTGTCTATTTGTTTTCATTACACTTGAAAAAGGCCATGAGGCTGAAACGTTATGTAAATAAACAGTAAATCCGTTTTCGAAGTTATCCTCTGTAATTTATCCAATATGTTGTAATCCAGTATGCTGCGCATAATCGGCCCTCCACATTTATGCACTCTTGATTTCAATTTACTGGTACTTATAGCAATTCTGATTTCTCTTCTTCTTATCATCAAGCGCTCGGAAATATACATGTACTGATTCAGATTGATTGCTAAGCCGGCTAATTCCGAGCAATCATAGCCATTGTCACAAAGTTTGCATGTCTAGATCACATAGAGGATGAATTCGAGTCAGAACCTGGAAGGAAACACGATGCTACGCATTTTCATCGCGGAATGATTTAGTCTCAATCTTAAACTTAGGTTTAAAGTTTTCAAACCGAGGTTTGAAAATGAATCTTGGATTTGTATACTTTATGTGCACCTGGCTAGGTGAAACCCAAATTTTAAACTTCAAACCCCAGTTTCAAAGTCAAATGACGTATTAACTTTCAAACCTTGATTTCAAAACTTTAAACTATGTTCCCTATAGGTGTGGCCACTCAGTTACCCAAGCTTAACTAAAAGATGAACATATACATAAGTTGCTTACAGCACAAAAACTGAACACCAAGCATAGGAACGATCAGTAATATAAAATTTAGTTAGTTGTTCGGGTTGTCCTCATGGTGAATCCCTAACTAGTCAATGAATCATCAAGGATAACCATGATAACCACCATGGTGAATCAAAGACGAGGACTCACAGATTCAGTAAACAGACCGACGATGGAGATCCCTGGGAACTAAATAACTTACATCAAATGATTGATATGACAATAATTGATAGCCATATCATATAATAAGACATATGAACAAGCTGACTATCTTGTTCCAAAAATTGAAGAAAACTTAAGATATAAGAGAAAAACACAGAGAAATGAAGGGGGTATACTAGAATAAACTTGAAGATTTTAACCATAAAGCTACCACCTAGAAAGGTCCCCCCGATTTTATCTTAGATTAAACATATTTTATTGTATAGATAAACAATAGGATTGAGCACAAGTTATTACAACATTAGATAGCCCTCTCCCTCTTAGATTTTATCTAACTCTACACATGCCAAAATTGTCAAAAAGTGCGGCGGGATCTGTTCAGGTCAGGTGGTACCGACATCTTAAATAGCTCATGGACCATCCGGGGCAGAAGAAAAACACCAATTGAACCTCGGCGGGCCAAGCAATAGACAAGAAACTCCAGCCCCAACCAACTAAAATTAATAGCTTTAAGTCAGGGCCATCATAGAGTCTGACGCCTGACTCACCGGCATGCAATTAAAGAAGGCAGCATAGTTATCAACCGTGATTGGATTAAAAACTAAGCATGCAGACTGTCGCATAAAATTTAAGTTAAATCCTATAAGTCTCTAACGTACATGTATAATGATTTTTCTGACCTGTAAAGAAAAATCGTTTCTTCCTATAAAATTCTTAAATTTGTAAACCAAGTCAAAATAAATTCTGGTTCCTAAAGACCCTCACGTAAAGCGTCTGTGGTGTTTTAATGTCTTGGTGTTGTGTTAAAACTTATTGTGCTGTTTGCGCATTATGTATGTTTTCATATTTTTAGTTAAGTTTAGGTAACTGAGTGGCCACCTATTGGGAAAATAGCTGCTCATTCGGCTTACGATATGTTTTCATGTTATAAGTGCCTGGTTGTTAATTAAGTTTTTCCCGCCTCGGTTTTTGGAGCGGGATTCTCTTTCTGATTGCGCCTTTTCCAGATCGTTTCCTACTTGTTCTTTTTATCCCAACATTAAATTTGGAAATCAATTCATAGTGTCTATGATAAAATTTCGTAACTATTTTTCGAAGTTTATGATACCGATAGCTCTGTAGGAGAAGTTTGGCCGTTAAACATTTATCTCGTAACATGATTGCAGACTCTAGCAAACCTAATAAGTTGCGAAATGTATACACCATAATAAGCACGGCGAGGAACGTCACAAATTTACTATACCAAAATCAAAGTCATCGCGCTTATGATATATTTTAGAAGAAACCAATCCATTTGCAATAGAAAGATGTTATTCTTAAAAGGGAACTTCGGTATCTGTGGTATTGGCTTCGTTCAACTGTAGTTCAGGTGGATAAATTTGATTAACCATACCTTCAAAATAAGGGTTGTCAATGTTCAAAAGGTCATCGAGGTACCTGGAAGTGGAAATAAAAGCCTCGATAACACTAGCTTGATTATTATGATTAAGAGAAACACTAGTACATTAGGCTAGTTGAAACTCCGGTTGAAAAGTTTAAACCCCGGTTTGAAGAATTAATGTGCACTATGACTTTTAAACCTAGGTTTGAAGTTTTTAAACCGTGGCTTTACGTTCAACCCTATATGTGCATTTGGCTTGTCATGCACTAAATGCATTGTTTTGCTTTGTTGCAGATATGACGTATGCCAGATGGAAGATTGCAGCTTTTTGTCATTGAATGTATTTTGCCTGTATCGGGTACTAATTTTAAAGAATGTTTGAAATAACATACTGTGTTAGTTGCTTTATTTTTCTCTGCCTTATCTCTTGGAGTCTCATATCTTTTGGTGTTATTCGCTTCAAGAACTGTTTCGACCCAGTCTCGTAGTCTGTACACAATTATGCAAAACAAAATCGTTTTTTTCTTAAAAGGACATTATTATAAATATATGTGCCATTTTTCTATCACCCCCAATAAACAGCTGGGTAACATAGCGAATATCAGAGGCTTATATCGTATCTAAAGGATTGCGTGGGTCATCTGTCTGTTCTTAACTGGGCTTAGGAATGAGGCAATATATAATTGTTAATATTGCCACAGTGTGGGAATTTGGGCTCCCGCCCATATGGGCCGTAAGAAATAGATGGACTGATTGTGTATCTATGCAAAGCTTATAACCGACTTACCGACCACCTTATTACAACATTTTAACATTTTGCGTCTTGACACAGGTGGCTGCTTAGGTCTGAGCCTAAGTACAGGCCATTTTTCAACCAATCAAACATATAAACGTTAAAGTTCACTAACTTCAAGGTGGTTATATTTTAAAGCATCTTGCGCGTGTCGCGACGGCCAAATGTTGGGTAGAAGTCCAATGATAGGAGAAACCGTCACGACACGACGTAACTGTTGCCTGGGGCATAAAGCACAAATCGAACAAACACACAGATATGACTGTCAAGTTTCAGGCAGTCGAAAATATACATATCTATTGCACCGTTTTCTTGCAAAAGATTGTGCGATTATTGAAATGATTTATAATTACTTTAAACGAACTAAATGTGCGCTTATTTGAGGCAGTTATAACGAACATGTCGTACAAGAGTTGTTACCGAATTGGCATTGTCCTTTGAACGAAATGTTTGACGAGGGATCGCGATATTTACGCCTCACATTAACCAAGTTCTTTGAAAGTCATTGCTTTGATTTTGAATGATACACAGATAGGACCGCAGTTAAATAGAAATGTGGGCTTGTTACGCCATCAATCGTAATAAGGAGGATGTCACCATTTTGTCTTCATTCGGTAATCGGTGAGTATATATAAATGACAGTAAATCAAGGAAATGAATTAGGGATGTGAAACGAACTGCTCAGACTTTAGCTTTAATGCTCATACTTATTTTTCTTTTATAGCAACACCTCAAATCTTTGACCCCATGTAGCGAAATCAAAGGCGCTGATCAACTGCACAGCTGATCTGCGTCTTTTTGTCTCATGCGGTGGCTCAAATAGGAGATGCATTTAGTTTATCTTGTTTCGGTTAAGCAAAGCTGTAGACTGTATTTGGTTATTTGATCATGTTCAGCATATTTCCTCAGAAGCAGGTCTGATGAATCAGAATATTTATGTTGTATTTTCTTCAGGTCTGGTATGACAGACAAAAACACCAAGTCACCATAGAAAATTTTGTTCGTGCATAGGCACTCTTGATAGTTTTTTTTTTTTTTTTTTTTTTTTTTTTTTTTTTTATGACAGCGGAAGTCTCGGTCATTAATGAATTGTTACCATCCTTGCAGACCTACAATAGATGTCGAGGGGAAAAAAAGGTACAAGAAGGCAATGATCAGGAAAAGGAGCAATCAGAAAGGAATCCCAACTCCGAAAACCGAAGTGGAAAAAAAACAACTAAATTGGCAATCAGATACTTGTACTAAGAAAACATATTTTAAGCCGAGTGAGCAGCCAACTTCAGCTTCACGCTTCTCCAAACATGCAAAGTCGCGTCTACTTAGTTTCTCAAAGAAAGTGTAGCCAACTTCTATGATCGCCCCAACCTCTAGAAAATGACCCTCACTCAATATCTGTATACAGTATCTACGTGTACCAATGTCCCTCCAAATGTCTATCTGAACCAACACTGTCCATTACTGTCCATCACTGAGCACATTATATTACAAAAACTCGCCCATGCAATATAGAGATTTTTCAGCTGTAAAAATGACAAAATTAGAAAAAATGAGTACACACAATCTATGTTTGGATCAAAAATAAGGAAAATAGGTATACCCCAGTAAACCTAAGTTTTATATATAAAATTGGGTTAGAGTGGGTATACTTTTCATGAACATACTTTACTGATGCCATTTGTCCGTCTTCAAAAGAATCATCTCTTTCACATGTTCTTTTTCTTCAGCTAAAATGTACCTCCGCTGATCGCGGGTTTGAAGCAGGCATTTGCTCAGGATTACCTTTCATGCTACGAAAAATTGAAGTGCGGCACTAAAGGTCCGCTGCTCAGTATCTGCAATTCCGCTTATTGCTTCTCATATTGACCAAATAGAGCTTGTGTCACATTAGCGCAGCTCTGCTGCAACAGCTTTACGTGCATCGGATACGCCCTGCTTTGCCACCCGCCCGTTTCCATGACATTATTTACGACTGACGTTTAGGAGCAAATGTGATGATACAATTGTATATGCAAGTCTTTGTATGATGATAAAAAGATGTCATCCGCTGGAAAATGTGATTATAATGAGGAGGGGCACGAGCACAACGTTAACCTCATTCTAATTATGCCCGGAGACATGACACATGTCAATAGGTCGGGGTGACGATAGCTTCTTTTTGTACTATGTTAAGCTCTGCACATTCTACAGAGCTTTCTGGTTATCAATGAATCAAATGCTGTTTATTCCGCTCCGTCTACATAGTGGAAAAGCTTTAAGAACTCTATCCGCCCTTTCCAGGTTTCCACATAAGGCATGTAAACTCCTGATAGTTTCAGAGCTTTTTTTCAGAACACACATTAAATTTATTATGACGGATTCATTTTCAAATCATGCTTGTCGCTGAGTCAACTACTCAATGACAGGTTTAGTTGCAAAGTTGATCTGTGAATAAAGAGGAAATTCATTGTTTGTTTCTTCGTGGATTGTTAATGTGTGTCATAAGTAGTAGAGCGTCTGCATCAGGGTCGATAGGGTCAGGTTCGATCCTCGGCAGTGCCAGATCAAAACCTTTTGAAATGGTACCTGTGCTACCTTTCTTGGCGCTCGGAATCATACGGCAAGCATTTGGACATGTCTGTCGTGTAGTGTGACTAATAAATGTTCATCCTGACTTAAAAAAGTAAACCATCCATAGGGTGTAGCATAACAAATATTTCCGTTCCTTGCAATATTTGATAAAATAATCCACCCCGCAATAATTTATGCTGCTCAAAATTGTAATTCTGATAGAAATTCGTTTTGGAGATGCATTTAAAATGACAGCAATTGAATCTATTGTCTTACATGTTTCTTTCAAATTATCAACTTTGTGATTATTGACATTAAAAAAGTACAAGTAGGAAATGATCAGGAAATGGCGCAATCAGAAAGACATTCCCACTCCAAAAACCGTTAAAACAGTGTTGGTGCCTTAAATGCACTCGCATTCCTATTTAGCATATTACGTAAAAAGGGGAAGTTTTCGTGATCTAATCGATTTTTAGTTCCGTTTTAATGTGTGTGATAGTGATAAGCAACGTTGTGAATTATAACTACCTTTCTTACAACATCATCTTGCGTTTCTGCTTGTCTGACCGATTAGCACGTGCACCTGCATTATTTTGATTATAACTTCTATAACTACCCATGCTACATGTATTTTAAGTTTGACGTGACTTGAGTCATTTTAACCATACTTGACGAATGGATTTTCCCTTCTTTATCATTTGGGTGAGTCCACTTTCATTTTCAGGGGTGTCAGAAGTGATTTTAAAATTTTATTCAATTTTTCGATGAAAATTCTCAAAGCAAACAGAATAGCCCCAGATGGGACGCCGCGTTCTGCGGCGTCTCATCTGGGGCTATTTTGTTTGCCTATGTCCCATAAAAGGGACACCAGGCTTAAATGAGTTAAGCTACATGTAGGATTTTCTGGCGACAAAGCTGAAAACATCAAACTAAAGTGAAGATGGATGGATATTGTTTGATGTTATTTGTTGCCATGTTGCACTAAGAGAAAATCTACTCCTTGCTTAGACAATATTGGAAAGTAGACCTAGAAAACTTATCTAATGTACATGTAAATAGAAGGATGCTAGAAGCAGAAGCTGGGTAGAAGCTTGAAATTTCGGATTGTACTATCGTGTAGCAAAAAGAAAGGCCCTGATCAGCTGTGCAGTTACCGCACAGCTGATCGTATATGCGCAGCTGATATGCGTCTTTGTTTTTGCATATGCAGATTGTTGGTTTCCTTGTGCTGCGGCTCATTAAAATACCGATAATAATGATACTTTAACTAATATAAGGTCCTTAACTTTAAGCTGGCATTGTAATTCTGGGGCCTGGTCGTGAGTATTATATAGATCCGACAGAGCCTATTTAGGTATCTTTATATATTGCAGTATCAGCAGAATGCTAAGGCCTCTGAGCAAACTGCTGGTTCATGTTCTGCATTAAGCGTTTTGACATTTACACGGTCATTAAACCCCATTTAATTAGAATGTTTCTAACTTAATATGTTGAAGAATTTGACTGTATTTTAGAAGAAATAAATGAGAAACATCAATTTATCCGAAGGCTACCCGTCCATATTCACATATGATACTGCGCTTAAAGACGCCGGGGGGTTCAAAATCCGGGTAAACATGGGTAAAGAATTATTGAGCTTTACCCAAGATTTCATTCACATAGATTTTTCCCGCGTTTATGCTCATGTAACTTACTAAGTAATTAGGTTTTATTTAACTTTTACAATGACTGATTAATTCAAAACCGTTTGTCCATCACCTTAAATTAATCATTGGTATGCCGTGGCACCGAAAACTGTATTTCAAAAATAGTCAAGCATGGAATGGCTTTTATTCCAAGACATTGGTAATTCCAGAATAGAAACAATGGTACAAATGTAACTTCAGATGTATTTCCAAGTAATATGTTTATTCACCACTTTGCATTACATACAAATATTTAGTGCACCATGGAAACATTTTGTGTTTTCTATGCAGCACCCGTATAAGTATAAAAATGTGTCAAGTACAAAAACAGACGATAAAAATATTGCCACAAGAGAGTAAGAGGAAAAAACCGGAAACATAGTATGCTATTTTTTTGTGTTTTTGTTTTTGTTTCATTTTATCTTGAATACATCAATGGTCATTATTATTTCATTCATAATGAAAAATATTAAATAGTAAGAAAAGTAAATGAAAAGATAAATAAATAAACTGGGTATATTTACACAGTAACAATTCTAAAAGCTTGGGAAAAATATGCTTTTGTAAATCTGCTATTGATACTGGATGTATATTTAAAAAAAACTGTTTTAATGTAGCATCCTGACATCCTTTGTAAACCATTTCTTTTTGCCTTTTACTGCTAGAAATAAAATGCATTAAAATAGAAATCCTATTATACGTCACACATATAACGAACATAATTTTGAATTTGGCTTTTTCGGGTACTTGTATAAAAAAAGGAGGTCACTATTTTGTCGGATATTTCTTTCTTTTCATTTTTAATTTACTGTGTGAAATGAGCCTAGCAATTATTGGCAAAACCGCATGGATCTATTTGGTTTTATTTTCTAATTTGCTTCGAGAATTCAATTTTGACAGTTTCATATCCGCCTTGATGCTTCATGAAACAGTCGACAAGACTAGTGTTATTGTTGGAAAAGTCAGTTCGCTGTAGAACAGAAGCGATTTTTAGCTGCGCGTCTGAACAAAAAAAAAAAAAAAAAAAAAAAAAAGGGTATACCTATTTTTCTTATTTCTGATCCAAAACATAGGTTGTGGGTACTCGTTAAAACGTGGCGGTTCTAACGTGCACCCCCAATCTATGTTTTGAGCAAAAATATTAAAAATACCAAACATTTTCCAATGAAATTTAAATTTTTGCTTCTGATAATAACCTTTGTATATTGTATGGACTTGTAAGTTTTCATGAGACAGTTTTTGTATATTGTATGGGCAAGTTTTCGTAATGACAAAAGTGAACCATCGACTTGCGCTATATTATACAATTATTGACTATTGAGTCATTGAATATGATGTGGTATCCAACAGAGACTACCAATATCAATATAGGTATTTTCTGTTGGATATCACATCATACTCAATGACTCAATAGTCAACAATTGTTTTATTGTATAATACTTTGTTTTAATACAAAACTTTTAAAAAGAAGGAGCAGAGAAAAAAGATATTTTTCATCTCAAAATGGACTGTTTTCAACAGCTAACATGTATATAGTCCCAGCATGACTGAAAAAAAGTTCATAGGGACATAAAGTCTTAATTCAAATGAACAGTAGTAAATATCATCTGTACTTCATCAGCAGAACTACAAGACATCAATCAATGTACATTTTCATGATAGATACAGTGTTCTAAATTTAGCAACATATATTTAATGGGAAAAAACCCATGTCATAGAATATGACAAAATATGCAATGGGCTGAAAGCACTGTCTGAAACACTGTCTATTTAAAATTATATAATAATACAGATTATCGCTATGAAGACACAATTTGTTGCGATCTTGCTTGTTGGCATGTTGGTGCTTGCTGCGATATCAGACGTTGAAGGACAACGGGGTCGACGTCGAGGAGGTTGGGGATGGGGAAGAGGTGGTGGCGGTGGTTTCATGAGAGGGATGCTTTTCGGCGGATTGATGGGATCGATGATGGGCCCGTATGGATATATGGGAATGCCGTTTATGGGAATGCCTTTTATGGGAATGCCCTATATGGGAATGCCGTGGGGATTCGGCATGTGGTAATGGAGTAAGTAAAACGCATACACACCAAAGCAAATAACATTGGATATACGATTTAAAATATAATGTAAAGTTCATTACAAACGACACAAAGAATTATTTTCTTAATGAAGCAGCAGCACGTTGCTTCATAAGCCGTTTGGCGATTTTTTTTACTACGTATAACCAAGTGGATCTCCTTAAATGTTGAAAAACAGGGAGTTATTTGTGACATGTTTATGAAGGTTATGGAATAGGCATATGGAGCATTATTTCACAGTAACTTCGAAGCATATAATGCAAATTACGAAGGCATTCTGTGTCCATGGATGTTGTCATTTAATTCTGTTTCAACCTGCTGCATTAAATACACTACGATAAATTATGGGAATATTTTGTCCATTATATGAGCGGTGTCATGAGAAAACCAACAATGTTTTCGAACAGGTCCGACACAAACCGACATGTACAAGCATAATGGATGGCTAGAGGCTGGAAATATTGGATTTAGAAAGAAGAGGAATTGTACTATCCATGTACCGAAAACAAAGTCGCTGATCAGCTTCGCAGTTATCGCAAAGCTGATCTGCGTCTTTGTTTTCTTATATGCAAAATGCTGGTTTTCTCACGAGGCGGCTCATATTATGTCTGGAATACCTCATTCATCTGTTTAAAAGCTAACATAGACACGAGCAGTGTAGCAACGATAAGTGTCCATCAACGACTTCTGTTCACCATGGACAATAGTCGTTGCGGCCGCAACGACTTCTGTCCACTAGCTAAATGGACAATAGTCGTTGAGCATGTAGATATAAAAATTATTTTCAACGACTACTGTTCATTTTCATAGAGCACTGCGAAAAATGCTGATTACTGTTAAAACCGTTCTGTAAGTACATACCTTGACAACCTTTAAGCAAATAACATTCACAGATGGACTGACTTGTGTGTTTTGACGGTAAGGATCGGTTGACCTACTTTCCATGGTTCAGTGATTTTGCCTTATATCTTGACACTCAATTAATATATTTTCTTACTTCTTTCAGATTATGAGTAAGTATGACCAGATCTTTGACCCCAATATACTTATAGGTCACTGTGACCTAATTTCACGGTTCAGTGATTTTGCCTTATATCTTGACACTCAATCAGTATATGTTCATACTTTTTTCAGATTATGAGTGTGTATGACCAGACCTTTGACACCAATATACTTATAGGTCGCTGTGACCTTATTTCAGCGTTCAGTGATTTTGCCTTATATCTCGGCACTCAACTGGTATATTAACAAACTTCTTTCACACTATGTTTGCGTATGATCAGGCCTTTGAACCCAATATACTTATAGGTCACTGTGACCTAATTTCACGGTTCAGTGATTTTGCCTTATATCTTGACACGCAATCAGTATATTTCCATACTTTTTTCAGATTATGAGTGTGTATGACCAGACCTTTGACCCCAATATACTTATAGGTCACTGTGACTTTATTTCACGGTTCAGTGATGTTGCCTTATATCTCGGCACTCAACTGGTATACGAACAAACTTCTTTCACACTATGTTTGCGTATGACAAGACCTTTGACCCTTAAGAAGTCATAGGTCATTATGACCTAATTTCACGGTTCAGTGATTTTGCCTTATATCTCGGCACTCAGGTGGTTTATGAACATACTGTTTTCATAATATGTTTGCGTATGACAAGACCTTTGACCCTTAAGTAGTCCTAGGTTATTATGACCTAATTTCACGGTTCAGTGATTGGCACTCAATTGGTATATGAACATAGTTACTGTTTTCAGGATATGTTTGCGTATGACAAGACCTTTGACACTGAAGTATTCCTAGGTCAATGTGACCTAATTTCATGGTTCAGTGATTTTGCCTTATATCTTGACACTCAATTAATATATTTTCTTACTTCTTTCAGATTATGAGTAAGTGTGACCAGGCCTTTGAACCCAATATACTTATAGGTCACTGTGACCTAATTTCACGGTTCAGTGATTTTGCCTTATATCTTGACACTCAATTGGTTCATGACCAACTTCTGTCACACTTTGTTTGGGTATGACAAGACCTTTGACCCTAAAGTAGTCATAGGTCATTATGACCTAATTTCACGGTTCAGTGATTTTCCCTTATATCTCGGCACTCAATTGGTATATGAACATACTTCTTTCATGATATGTTTGCATATGACAAGACCTTTGACCGTTAAGTATTCCTGGGCCACTGTGACCTAATTTCATGGTTCAGTGACTTTGCCTTATATCTTGACACTCAGTAGGTATCTTTTCATACTTCTTTCTGATTATGAATGAGTTTGACCAGACCTTTATTCCAAACATACTTATATGTCACTATTACCTAATTTCATGGTTCAGTGATTTTGCATTATATCTCAAAACTCAATAGGTATATGGTCATATATCTTTTACATTATGAGAAAGTATGACTAGACCTTTGACCCTGAAGAACTTTTAGGTCATTGTGACCTTATTTCACAGTTCAGTGAGTTTGCCTTGTATCTTGGCACGCATTTGGTATATGAACACTCTTCTTTCACAATATGAGTGAGACCTTTAAATCTTAGATAGTTATAGTTAACGTTCATGGTTGAGTGATTTTGCCTTGTTGAATCAAGGCAAAGAGAGGTTTGACCATAATGCTTTGGGTTACAGGTCAGGTTTGGCCTCATGTTTGTCAAAGGTCAGAAGCAGTCGAGCGCGCTGTCCTGCGACAGCTCTTATTTTTTTACAAAGAGTTCATATCTTGACAACAACTTATCATAAAACATTCATAGTTCATACACATTAGGTTCCCTGACATGGGACCACTGGGTCGGAGTCAGGGGCGGGGCTAGAGGTCAAAATCTAGAACTGCCTAAATATTGTTTTTAGCTCGACTACACAAAGTGCATAGAGCTATGGTATTCACCGCGGTCGTCCACGTTCCCGTACGCGTGCGCGTTACACTTGCGTTTAAGGTTTCTAGAATCTTGACAACAACTCATCAGAAAGCATTGATACTTAGACTATTGATACCCTGTAGGGTAAGCTTTCATTCCATGGCATCGAGCCCCTAGGTCCAGTCCCGAGAGGGGGGGTGGTGGTGGGGGGGGGGGGGGGGGGGCTTGAGGTTTAAAAATCTAACACACCATTATTGATGGCTTTTCTGTGATATAGTATTCTAGAAGTCTATATCATTAACATCTTTTATCAGTGGGCTTTCATACTTGAACCATAGGTACCTTGTAGGGTTGAGTTTCATTGCATGGCATTAGATCCCTGGGTCCATGCCTGGGGGAGGGGATGGAACTAGAGGTTAAAAACTAGAACACTGTAAAAATGGATGCACTGCTGTGTAACTTGTACGAAGAAAGATATCTTACTTCATACAATTTAGGTTCCATGACATCGGACCTCTGGGGTAAAAATCTAGAACTCGCTACAATATTTTTGGCGATTTATATCTAAATAGAAACAACTTACTAAGATGGTTGGTCATTCATCTTTCAACATTGTGACAATGGCTTGTGTGTCATGACGGTAAGATTGCGTTGACCTACTTTCCGTGGTACAGTGATTTTACATCTTGACACACAATTAGTATATTTTCTTACTTCTTTCAGATTATGAGTAAGAATGACCAGACCTTTGACCCAAAATATACTTATAGGTCAATGTGACCTAAATTCACGGTTCAGTGATTTTGCCCAATATCTTGACACTCAATTGATATATTTTCATATTACCTTCGGATTATGAGTGAGTATGACCCCAATATACTTATTGATCACTGTGACCTAATTTCACGGTCCCGTGATTTTTCCTTATATCTAGACACTCAATTGATATATTTTCATACTTCCATCAGATGATGAGTGAGTATGACCAGACCTATGACCCCAATATACTTATAGGTCACTGTGACCTAATTTCACGATGTCACTGTGACCTAATTTCACGATTCAGTGCTTTTGCCTTATATCTCCGCACTCAATTGGTATTTTTTCATACTTCTTTCAGATTGTGAGTGAGAATGACCAGACCTTTGACCCAAATATACTTACAGGTATGGGTCACTGTGATCAACGTAACGACTGCTATGAACAGTTGTCGTTGAAAGCTCAACCGGTTCTGTCCATCATGTACAAAAACATTTGAACTTGTCTCATACTAGTTCCGAACGTTATAATTGTTATAAGATAGATTTTTTAACAGGAACTCTTATTGTGTTACGATTGACTGATTTATAAGATTTTATCTGTCGTGAACAGAACTCGTTGAAAACGTAACGACTTCTGTCTTCTGTGAACAGTTGTCGTTGAAGCCTCAACTGGTTCTGTCCATCATGTACAAAAGCCTTTGAACTTGCCTCATAACATTTCAGACCGCCACGATTCATTGTTTTAAGATATATTTCTGTATCAGGAACTTTAATTGTTAAAAGATTGACTGACTTATGTGATTTCATCGGTCGTGAACAGAAGTCGTTGACAACGTAACGACTTCTGTCTGCTGTGAACAGTTGTCGTTGAAAACTCAACTGGTTCTGTCCTGTAAATCATGTACAAAAATCTTTAAATTTGTCTCATGCTTGTTCAGAAAGAACATGATTACTTGGTTTAAGATATATTCGTGTATCAAGAATTTTCATCGTTATAAGATTGACTGATTTCTTTGATTTCATCTGTCGTGAAGTCATGTCGTTGAAAACTCAACCGGTTCTGTCCATCATGTACACAAACCTTTGACCCTGTCTCATACTTTTTCAGAAAGCCACGATTAGTTGTTTTAAGATAGATTTGTGTATCAGGAACATTAAATGATATTAGATTGACTGGCTTATATGATTTCATCTTTTGTGAACAGAAGTCGTCGACAACGTAACGACTTCTGTCTGCTGTGAACATTTATCGTTGAAAACTCAACTGGTTCTGTCCATCATGTAAAAAAAACTTAATATTTGTCTCATGCTTGTTCAGAAAAAACACGATTACTTGGTTTAAGATCTATTCGTGTATGAAGAATTTTTATCGTTATAATTGTCGTTGAAAACTCAACCGGTTCTGTCCATCATGTACACAAACCTTTGAACCTGTCTCAAACTAGTTCAGAAAGCCACGATTAGTTGTTTTAAGATAGATTTGTGTATCAAGAACTTTAATTGATATTAGATTGACTGATTTCTATGATTTCATCTGTCGTGAACAGAAGTCGTTGACAACGTAACGACTTCTGTCTGCTGTGAATAGTTGTCGTTGAAAACTCAACTGGTTCTGTCCACCATGTACTAAAGACCGTTGAAGTTGTCTCATACCAGTTCAGAAAGCCACGATTAGTTGTTTTAAGATAGATTTTTGTATCAGGAACTTTGATTGTTATTACATTGGCTGACTTATATGATTTCATCTGTCGTGAACAGAAGTCGTTGACAACGTAACGATTTCTGTCTGCTGTGAACAGTTGTCTTTGAAAACTCAACCGGTTCTGTCCATCATGTACAAAAACATTTGAACTTGTCTCATAATAGTTCAAAAAGCCACGATTTGTTGTTGAAGCCTCAACTGGTTCTGTCCATCATGTACAAAAGCCTTTGAACTTGCCTCATACAATTTCAGAACGCCACGATTCATTGTTTTAAGATATATTTCTGTATCAGAAACTTTAATTGTTAAAAGATTGACTCACTAATGTGATTTCATCTGTCGTGAACAGAAGTCGTTGACAACGTAACGACTTCTGTCTTCTGTGAACAGTTGTCGTTGAAAACTGAACTGGTTTTGTCCATCATGAACACAAATCTTTGAACATGTCTCATACTAGTTCAGAAAGCCAAGTTTTTAGATAGATTTGTGTATCAGGAACTTTAATTGTTATTAGGTTGACTTACTTATGTGAATTCATCTGTCGTGAACAGAAGTCGTTGACAATGTTACGACTTCTGTCTGCTGTGAACAGTTGTCGTTGAAAACTCAACCGGTTCTGTCCATCATGTACAGAAACCTTTGAACTTGTCTCATACTAGTTCAAAAAGCCACGATTTGTTGTTTTGAGATAGATTTGTGTATCAGGAACTTTAATTGTTAAAAGATTTTCTGACTAATGTGATTTCATCTTTCGTGAACAGAAGTCGTTGACAACGTAACGACTTCAGTCTGCTGTGAACAGTTATCGTTGAAAACTCAACCGGTTCTGTCCATCATGTACTAAAACCCCTTGAACTTGTCTCATACCAGTTAAAAAGCCACGACTAGTTGTTTTAAGATAGATTTTTGTATCAGGAACTTTAATTGTTATTAGATTGACTTACTTATGTGATTTCATCTGTCGTGAACAGAAGTCGTTGACAACGTAACGACTTCTGTCTGCTGCGAACAGTTGTCGTTGAAAACTCAACCG
This sequence comes from Rugalucina vietnamica, assembly GCA_964017185.1. NCBI lineage: Eukaryota > Metazoa > Mollusca > Bivalvia > Lucinida > Lucinidae > Rugalucina > Rugalucina vietnamica. The sequence goes on from OZ024870.1 coordinate 39,229,458, forward strand.
GTTCTGTCAATCATGTACTAAAGACCGTTGAAGTTGTCTCATACCAGTTCAGAAAGCCACGATTAGTTGTTTTTAGATAGATTTTTGTATCAGGAACTTTAATTGTTATTACATTTGCTGACTTATATGATTTCATCTGTCGTAAACAGAAGTCGTTGACAACGTTACGACTTCTGTCTGCTGTGAACAGTTGTCTTTGAAAACTCAACCGGTTCTGTCCATCATGTACAAAAACATTTGAACTTGTCTCATAATAGTTCAAAAAGCCACGATTTGTTGTTTTTAGATAGATTTGTGTATCAGGAACTTTAATTGATATAAGATTTTCTGACTAATGTGATCTTATCTTTCGTGAACAGAAGTCGTTGACAACGTAACGACTTCTGTCTGCTGTGAACAATTGTCGTTGAAAATTCAACCGGTTCTGTCCATCATGAACACAAAACTTTGAACATGTCTCATACTAGTTCAGAAAGCCACGATTTGTTGTTTTTAGATAGATTTGTGTATCAGGAACTTTAATTGTTATTAAATTGACTTACTTATGTGATTTCATCTGTCGTGAACAGAAGTCGTTGACAACGTAACGACTTCTGTCTGCTGTGAACAGTTGTCGTTGAAAACTCAACCGGTTCTGTCCATCATGAACTAAAAACCGTTGAACTTGTCTCAGACCAGTTTAGAAAGCCACGACTAGTTGTTTTAAGATAGAAGTTCACGACAGATGAAATCACATAAGTAAGACAATCTAATAACAATTAAAATTCCTGATACACAAATCTATCTAAAAACAACAAATCTTGGCTTTCTGAACTAGTATGAGACATGTTCAAAGATTTGTGTTCATGATGGACAGAACCGGTTGAGTTTTCAACGACAACTGTTCACAGCAGACAGAAGTCGTTACGTTGTCAACGACTTCTGTTCACGACAGATGAAATCATAGAAATCAGTCAATCTTATAACGATGAAAATTCTTGATACACGAATATATCTTAAACCAAGTAATCGTGTTCTTTCCGAACAAGCACGAGACAAATTTAAAGTATTTGTACATGATAGACAGAACCAGTTGAGTTTTCAACGGCAACTGTTCACAGCAGACAGAAGTCGTAACGTTGTCAACGACTTCTGTTCACGAAAGATAAAACCATATAAGTCAGTCAATCTAATAACAATTAAAATTTCTGATACACAAATCTATCTTAAAACAACTAATCGTGGCTTTCTGAACTAGTATGAGACAAGTACAAAGGTTTGTGTACATGATGGACAGACCCGGTTGAGTTTTCAACGACAACTGTTCACAGCAGACAGAAGTCGTTACGTTGTCAACGACTTCTGTTCACGACAGATGAAATCACATAAGTAAGCCAATCTAATAACAATTAAAATTTCTGATACACAAATCTATCTAAAAACAACAAATCGTGGCTTTCTGAACTAGTATAAGACATGTTCAAAGATTTGTGTTCATGATGGACAGAACCGGTTGAGTTTTCAACGACAACTGTTCACAGCAGACAGAAGTCGTTACGTTGTCAACGACTTCTGTTCACGACAGACGAAATCACATAAGTAAGTCAATCTAATAACAATTAAAATTCCTGATACACAAATCTATCTAAAAACAACAAATCGTGGCTTTCTGAACTAGTATGAGACAAGTTCAAAGGTTTTTGTACATGATGGACAGAACCGGTTGAGTTTTCAACTACAATTGTTCACAGCAGTCAAAAGTCGTTACGCTGTCAACGAGTTCTGTTCACGACAGATGAAATCATATAAATCCGTCGATTGGGTAACAATTAAATTTCCTGATACATTAATCTATCTTATAACAACTAATCGTGGCTTTCGGAACTAGTAAGAGACAAGTTCAAAGGTTTTTGTAAATGATAGACAGAACCGGTTGAGTTTTCAACGACAACTGTTCACAGCAGACAGAAGTCGTTACGTTGTCAACGACTTCTGTTCACGACAGATGAAATCATAAAAATCAGTCAATCTTATAACGATGAAAATTCTTGATACACGAATATATCTTAAACCAAGTAATCGTGTTCTTTCCGAACAATCACGAGACAAATTTAAAGTATTTGTACATGATGGACAGAACCAGTTGAGTTTTCAACGGCAACTGTTCACAGCAGACAGAAGTCGTAACGTTGTCAACGACTTCTGTTCACGAAAGATGAAATCATAAAAGTCAGTCAATCTAATAACAATTGAAATTCCTGATACACAAATCTATCTTAAAACAACTAATCGTGGCTTTCTGAACTAGTATGAGACAAGTACAAAGGTTTGTGTACATGATTGACAGACCCGGTTGAGTTTTCAACGACAACTGTTCACAGCAGACAGAAGTCGTTACGTTGTCAACGACTTCTGTTCACGACAGATGAAATCACATAAGTAAGTCAATCTAATAACAATTAAAATTCATGATACACAAATCTATCTAAAAACAACAAATCGTGGCTTTCTGAACTAGTATGAGATATGTTCAAAGATTTGTGTTCATGATGGACAGAACCGGTTGAGTTTTCAACGACAACTGTTCACAGCAGACAGAAGTCGTTACGTTGTCAACGACTTCTGTTCATGACAGACGAAATCACATAAGTAAGTCAATCTAATAACAATTAAAATTCCTGATACACAAATCTATCTAAAAACAACAAATCGTGGCTTTCTGAACTAGTATGAGACAAGTTCAAAGGTTTTTGTACATGATGGACAGAACCGGTTGAGTTTTCAACGACAATTGTTCACAGCAGTCAAAAGTTGTTACGCTGTCAACGAGTTCTGTTCACGACAGATGAAATCATATAAATCCGTCGATTGTATAACAATTAAATTTCCTGATACGTTAATCTACCTTATAACAACTAATCGTGGCTTTCGGAACTAGTAAGAGACAAGTTCAAAGGTTTTTGTAAATGATAGACAGAACCGGTTGAGTTTTCAACGACAACTGTTCACAGCAGACAGAAGTCGTTACGTTGTCAACGACTTCTGTTCACGACAGATGAAATCATAAAAATCAGTCAATCTTATAACGATGAAAATTCTTGATACACGAATATATCTAATACCAAATAATCGTGTTCTTTCCGAACAAGCACGAGACAAATTTAAAGTATTTGTACATGATGGACAGAACAAGTTGAGTTTTCAACGGCAATTGTTCACAACAGACAGAAGTCGTTACGTTGTCAACGACTTCTGTTCACGAAAGATGAAATCATATAAGTCAGTCAATCTTATATCAATTAAAGTTCCTGATACACAAATCTATCTTAAAACAACTAATCGTGGCTTTCTGAACTAGTATGAGACAAGTTCAAAGGTTTGTGTACATGATGGACAGACCCGGTTGTGTTTTCAACGACAACTGTTCACAGCAGACAGAAGTCGTTACGTTGTCAACGACTTCTGTTCACGACAGACGAAATCACATAAGTAAGTCAATCTAATAACAATTAAAATTCCTGATACACAAATCTATCTAAAAACAACAAATCGTGGCTTTCTGAACTAGTATGAGACAAGTTCAAAGGTTTTTGTACATGGTGGACAGTACCGGTTGAGTTTTCAACTACAATTGTTCACAGCAGTCAAAAGTCGTTACGCTGTCAACGAGTTCTGTTCACGACAGATGAAATAATATTAATCCATCGATTGGGTAACAATTAAATTTCCTGATACATTAATCTATCTTATAACAACTAATCGTGGCTTTCGGAACTAGTAAGAGACAAGTTCAAAGGTTTTTGTAAATGATAGACAGAACCGGTTGAGTTTTCAACGACAACTGTTCACAGCAGACAGAAGTCGTTACGTTGTCAACGACTTCTGTTCACGACAGATGAAATCATAAAAATCAGTCAATCTTATAACGATGAAAATTCTTGATACAAGAATATATCTTAAACCAAGTAATCGTGTTCTTTCCGAACAAGCACGAGACAAATTTAAAGTATTTGTACATGATGGACAGAACCAGTTGAGTTTTCAACGACAACTGTTCACAGCAGACAGAAGTCGTTACGTTGTCAACGACTTCTGTTCACGAAAGATAAAATCATATAAGTCAGTCAATCTAATTTTAATTAAAGTCCCTGATACACAAATCTATATCAAAATAACAAATCGTGGCTTTCTGAACTAGTATGAGACAAGTACAAATGTTTTTAGTACATGATGGACAGAACCGGTTGAGTTTTCAACGACAACTGTTCACAGCAGTCAAAAGTCGTTACGCTGTCAACGAGTTCTGTTCACGACAGATGAAATCATATAAATCCGTCGATCGTATAACAATTTAAGTTCCTGATACATTAATTTATCATATAACAACTAATCGTGGCTTTCGGAACTAGTATGATACAAGTTCAAAGGTTTTTGTAAATGATAGACAGAACCGGTTGAGTTTTTAACGACAACTGTTCACAGCAGACAGAAGTCGTTACGTTGTCAACGACTTCTGTTCACGACAGATGAAATCACATAAGTAAGTCAATCTTATAACGATGAAAATTCTTGATACACGAATATATCTTAAACCAAGTAATCGTGTTCTTTCCGAACAAGCACGAGACAAATTTAAAGTATTTGTACATGATGGACAGAACAAGTTGCGTTTTCAACGGCAACTGTTCACAGCAGACAGAAGTCGTTACGTTGTCAACGACTTCTGTTCACGAAAGATGAAATCATATAAGTCAGTCAATCTAATATCAATTAAAGTTCCTGATACACAAATCTATCTTATAACAACTAATCGTGGCTTTCTGAACTAGTATGAGACAAGTTCAAAGGTTTGTGTACATGATGGACAGAACCGGGTGAGTTTTCAACGACAACTGTTCACAGCAGACAGAAGTCGTTACGTTGTCAACGACTTCTGTTCACGACAGACGAAATCACATAAGTAAGTCAATCTAATAACAATTAAATTTCCTGATACACAAATCTATCTAAAAACAACAAATCGTGGCTTTCTGAACTAGTATGAGACATATTCAAAGATTTGTGTTCATGATGGCCAGAACCGGTTGAGTTTTCAACGACAACTGTTCACAGCAGACAGAAGTCGTTACGTTGTCAACGACTTCTGTTCACGAAAGACGAAATCACATAAGTAAGTCAATCTAATAACAATTAAAATTCCTGATACACAAATCTATCTAAAAACAACAAATCGTGGCTTTCTGAACTAGTATGAGACAAGTTCAAAGGTTTTTGTACATGGTGGACAGAACCGGTTGAGTTTTCAACTACAATTGTTCACAGCAGTCAAAAGTCGTTACGCTGTCAACGAGTTCTGTTCACGACAGATGAAATAATATTAATCCATCGATTGGGTAACAATTAAATTTCCTGATACATTAATCTATCTTATAACAACTAATCGTGGCTTTCGGAACTAGTAAGAGACAAGTTCAAAGGTTTTTGTAAATGATAGACAGAACCGGTTGAGTTTTCAACGACAACTGTTCACAGCAGACAGAAGTCGTTACGTTGTCAACGACTTCTGTTCACGACAGATGAAATCATAAAAATCAGTCAATCTTATAACGATGAAAATTCTTGATACACGAATATATCTTAAACCAAGTAATCGTGTTCTTTCCGAACAAGCACGAGACAAATTTAAAGTATTTGTACATGATGGACAGAACCAGTTGAGTTTTCAACGACAACTGTTCACAGCAGACAGAAGTCGTTACGTTGTCAACGACTTCTGTTCACGAAAGATAAAATCATATAAGTCAGTCAATCTAATTTTAATTAAAGTCCCTGATACACAAATCTATATCAAAATAACAAATCGTGGCTTTCTGAACTAGTATGAGACAAGTACAAATGTTTTTAGTACATGATGGACAGAACCGGTTGAGTTTTCAACGACAACTGTTCACAGCAGTCAAAAGTCGTTACGCTGTCAACGAGTTCTGTTCACGACAGATGAAATCATATAAATCCGTCGATCGTATAACAATTTAAGTTCCTGATACATTAATTTATCATATAACAACTAATCGTGGCTTTCGGAACTAGTATGATACAAGTTCAAAGGTTTTTGTAAATGATAGACAGAACCGGTTGAGTTTTTAACGACAACTGTTCACAGCAGACAGAAGTCGTTACGTTGTCAACGACTTCTGTTCACGACAGATGAAATCACATAAGTAAGTCAATCTTATAACGATGAAAATTCTTGATACACGAATATATCTTAAACCAAGTAATCGTGTTCTTTCCGAACAAGCACGAGACAAATTTAAAGTATTTGTACATGATGGACAGAACAAGTTGCGTTTTCAACGGCAACTGTTCACAGCAGACAGAAGTCGTTACGTTGTCAACGACTTCTGTTCACGAAAGATGAAATCATATAAGTCAGTCAATCTAATATCAATTAAAGTTCCTGATACACAAATCTATCTTATAACAACTAATCGTGGCTTTCTGAACTAGTATGAGACAAGTTCAAAGGTTTGTGTACATGATGGACAGAACCGGGTGAGTTTTCAACGACAACTGTTCACAGCAGACAGAAGTCGTTACGTTGTCAACGACTTCTGTTCACGACAGACGAAATCACATAAGTAAGTCAATCTAATAACAATTAAATTTCCTGATACACAAATCTATCTAAAAACAACAAATCGTGGCTTTCTGAACTACATGTAGTATGAGACATATTCAAAGATTTGTGTTCATGATGGCCAGAACCGGTTGAGTTTTCAACGACAACTGTTCACAGCAGACAGAAGTCGTTACGTTGTCAACGACTTCTGTTCACGAAAGACGAAATCACATAAGTAAGTCAATCTAATAACAATTAAAATTCCTGATACACAAATCTATCTAAAAACAACAAATCGTGGCTTTCTGAACTAGTATGAGACAAGTTCAAAGGTTTTTGTACATGATGGACAGAACCGGTTGAGTTTTCAACGACAACTGTTCACAGCAGACAGAAGTCGTTACGTTGTCAACGACTTCTGTTCACGAAAGATGAAATCATATAAGTTAGTCAATCTAATATCATTTAAATTTCCTGATACACAAATCTATCATAAAACAACTAATCGTGGCTTTCTAACCTAGTATGAGACAAGTTCAAAGGTTTTTAGTACATGATGGACAGAACCGGTTGAGTTTTCAACGACAACTGTTCACAGCAGTCAAAAGTCTTTACGCTGTCAACGAGTTCTGTTCACGACAGTTGAAATCATATAAATCCGTAAATCGTATAACAATTTAAGTTCCTGATACATAAATCTATCTTATAACAACTAATCGTGGCTTTCGGAACTAGTAAGAGACAATTTCAAAGGTTTTTGTAAATGATGGACAGAACCGGTTGAGTTTTCAACGACAACTGTTCACAGCAGTCAAAAGAGTCGTTACGCTGTCAACGAGTTCTGTTCACGACAGATGAAATCATAGAAATCAGTCAATCTTATAACGATGAAAATTCTTGATACACGAATATATCTTAAACCAAGTAATCATGTTCTTTCTGAACAAGCATGAGACAAATTCAAAGTTTTTTGTACATGATGGACAGAACCAGTTGAGTTTTCAACGACAACTGTTCACAGCAGACAGAAGTCGTTACGTTGTCAACGACTTCTGTTCACGAAAGATGAAATCATATAAGTCAGTCAATCTAATATCAATTAAAGTTCCTGATACACAAATCTATTCTAAAACATACATTCGTGGCTTTCTGAACTAGTATGAGACAAGTTCAAAGGTTTGTGTACATGATGGATAGAACCTGTTGAGTTTTCAACGACAACTGTTCTCAGCAGACAGAATTCGTTACGTTGTCAACGACTTCTGTTCACGACAGATGAAATCATAGAAATCAATCTTTCTTATAACGATGAAAATTCTTGATACACGAATATATCTTAAACCAAGTAATCGTGTTCTTTCCGAACAAGCATGAGACAAATTTAAAGTTTTTTGTACATGATGGACAGAACCAGTTGAGTTTTCAACGACAACTGTTCACAGCAGACAGAAGTCGTTACGTTGTCAACGACTTCTGTTCACGAAAGATGAAATCATATAAGTCAGTCAATCTAATATCAATGAAAGTTCCTGATACACAAATCTATCCTAAAACATCTAATCTTGGCTTTCTGAACTTGTATGAGACAAGTTCAAAGGTTTGTGTACATGATGGACAGAACCGGTTGAGTTTTCAACGACAACTGTTCACAGCAGACAGAAGTCGTTAAGTTGTCAACGACTTCTGTTCACGACAGATGAAATCACATAAGAAAGTCAATCTAATAACAATTAAAGTTCCTGATACACAAATCTATCCAAAAACAACAAATCGTGGCTTTCTGAACTAGTATGAGACATGTTCAAAGATTTGTGTTCATGATTTACAGAACCGGTTGAGTTTTCAACGACAACTGTTCACAGCAGACAGAAGTCGTTACGTTGTCAACGACTTCTGTTTACGACAGATGAAATCATATAAATCCGTCAATCGTATAACAATTAAAGTTCCTGATACAAAATTTTTTCTTAAAACAACTAATAGTGGCTTTCGGAACTATTATGAGACAAGTTCAAAGGTTTTTGCACATGATGGACAGAACCGGTTGAGCTTTCAACGACAACTGTTCATAGCAGACAGAAGTCGTTATGTTGTCAACGACTTCTGTTCACGGCAGATGAAATCATAGAAATCAGTCAATTTTATAATTATTTAAGTTCTAGATAAACGAAACTATCTTAAAACAAGTAATTGTGTTCTTTATCAACTAATATGAGACAAAGTTAAAGTTTTTTGTACATGATGGACAGAACTGGTAGAGTTTTCAACGATAACTGTTGACAGCAGACAGAAGTCTTAAATTGTCAACGATACCAGTTTGTGACAGATGAAATCCGTTAAACTTTTACAATTTAAGTTCCTGATACACAAAGCTAATTTTCTTTTAATTTTATACAACACACGGGCATTTTCCAAATCGCAAGGCAGGCGGTGAAAATGCAAAAACCAAAAATTGTTGAAAATACAAAAAAATTTGGTACCTCACTTTCTAACTAAGAAAATGAGAACCCACACTTGATGTTTTCGTTAATAAATTACGGAGTTATAGGCGATTGAATTTCTGAAGTGAAACACATTTAAAGACGTCAAGTAAATGGAAACGTCAGAAGTAATCCAAACTCTACAGTGAAGATATAGGCTGATACCAGTCACTAGTAACTTTTGATATCAGTGAGATTTGATATCAGTGAAATTTCATATCAATGAAAATACCAATTTTATCAAGTTTTGATATACACTGGTTTTCACTGTAATGTATAAAATAAAAATCAGAATTACTGAAACATGAAATAAGGTTATAGTGACCTTTACGTACTTTTTGTTCAAAGGTTTGGTAACACTCATTCATAATCTGGAAGAAGTCTGAACATTTACTGATAGCGTGTTAAGATATGAGACAAAATCACTTAACCATGAAATTAGGTCACAGGGACGTAAGACTAGTCTGTTGTCAAATGTCGGGTGATACTCACTCATATTGTGAAAGATGTATGCCCATATACTAATTGAGTGATGTGACACTGAATCAAGAAATTAAGTCACAGTGACGTAGGATTACTTGTAGGTCAAAGGTCTGGTCATACGCCAACATATAGTGAAAGGAAAGAAGTATAGCTGCTCATTCGGCTTACGATGTTTTCATCGTATAAGTTCCACGATTATTAATTTAGTTTTTTTCCCACCTCGGTTTTTGGAGTGGGAATCTTTTTCTGATTGCGCCTTTTCCTGATCTTTGCCTAATTGTACTCTATCACATACCAGTTGAGTGCCGAGATACAAAGCAAAATCACTGAACCGTGAAAAAAGGTCACAGTGACCTATAAGTAATTTAGGGCCAAATGTCTGGTCATACTCACTCATAATCTGAATATCGACTGCTCTGATCTTTGTCAAACATAGGGCCAAACTCGACCTGTAACCCAAAGCAATATGCTCATACATCTTTTTGCCTTGATGTTATACAGAACAAAATCACTCAACCATGACAGTTAACTATAACTTATAACTACTGAAGGTTTAAACGTCTCAATCATATTGAACATCAAGTATGTTAATACACCAACTGAGTGCCGAGATACAAGGCAAAATCACTAAACCGTGAAATAAGCTCACACTGACCTATAAGTACTTGAGGGTCAAAGGTCTTATTATACTAACTCATAATAATAAAGACGTATGAAAATATACCGAGTGTAAAGATATAAGGCAAAGTCACTGAAGCATGAAATTAAGTCACATTGACCCAGAAATACTTTAGGGTCAAAGGTCTTGTCATACGCAAACATAATGTGAAAGAAATATGCTCATATACCAAAAGAAAACCGAGATAAAATGCAAAATCACTGAACCATGTAATCAGGTCACAATGACCTAGGACTACTTTAGGGTCAAAGGTTTTGTCATACACAAACATAGTGTGAAAGAATTATGTTCATAAACCAATCGAGTGCAAAGATATAAGGCAAAATCACTGAACCATGAAATTAGGTCACAGTGACCAATAAGTATATTGGGGTCAAAGGTCTCTTCATACTCACTCATAATCTGAAGGAAGCATGAAAATATCATTATTGAGTGTCAAGATGTAAGGCAAAATCACTGAAACATGAAATTAGGTCACACTGACCTATAAGTAGAATGGGGTCAAAGGTCTAGTCATACTAACTCATAATCTGAAAGAAGTACGAAAATATACTAATTGAGTGTCAAACCACAAGGTAAAATTACTGAACCGTGACATTAGGTTACAGTGACCTATAAGTATATTGCGGTCAAAGCTCTGCTAATACTCACTCATAATCTGAAAGAAGTATGAAAATATACTAATTGAGTGTCAAGATATAAGGCAAAATCACTGAACCGTGAAATTAGGTCACAGTGACCTATAAGTTTATTGGGGGGTCAAAGCTCTGGTCATACTCACTCATAATCTGAAAGAAGTATGAAAATATACTAATTGAGTGTCAAGATATAAGGCAAAATCACTGAACCGTGAAATTAGGTCACAGTGACCTATAAGTTTATTGGGGTCAAAGGTAAGGTCATACTCACTCATAATCTGACAGAAGTATCAAAATATACTAATTCAGTGTCAAGATATAAGGCAAAATCACTGAACCGTGAAATTAGGTCACAGTGACCTATAAAGTTATTGGGATCAAAGGTAAGGTCATACTCACTCATAATCTGAAAGAAGTATGAAAATATACTAATTCAGTGTCAAGATATAAGGCAAAATCACTGAACCGTGAAATTAGGTCACAGTGACCTATAAGTTTATTGGGATCAAAGGTAAGGTCATACTAACTCATTATCTGAAAGAAGTATGAAAATATACTAATTCAGTGTCAAGATATAAGGCAAAATCGCTGAACCGTGAAATTAGGCCACAGTGACCTATAAGTGTATTGGGGGTCAAAGGTCTGGTCATACATACTCATAATCTGAAAGAAGTATGAAAATATAATAATTGAGTGTCAAGATATACGGCAAAATCACTGAACCGTGAAATTAGGTCACAGTGACCTATAAGTGTATTGGGGGTCAAAGGTCTGGTCATACATACTCATAATCTGAAAGAAGTATGAAAATATACTAATTGAGTGTCAAGATATAAGGCAAAATCACTGAACCGTGAAATTAGGTCACAGTGACCTATAAGTTTATTGAGGTCAAAGGTCAGGTCATACATACCCATAATCTAAAAGAAGTATGAAAATATACTAATTGAGTGTCAAGATATAAGGCAAAATCACTGAACCGTGAGATTAGGTCACAGTGACCTATAAGTATATTAGGGGTCAAAGCTCTGGCCATACTCACTCATAATCTGAAAGAAGTATGAACATATACTAATTGAGTTTCAAGATATAAGGCAAAATCACTGAACCGTGAAATTAGGTCACAGTGACCTATAAGTTTATTGGGGTCAAAGGTAAGGTCATACTCAATCATAATCTGAAAGAAGTATGAAAATATACTAATTGAGTGTCAAGATATAAGGCAAAATCACTGAACCGTGAAATTAGGTCACGGTGACCTATAAGTTTATTGGGGTCAAAGGTAAGGTCATACTCACTCATAATCTGAAAGAAGTATGAAAATATACTAATTGAGTGTCAAGATATAAGGCAAAATCACTGAACCGTGAAATTAGGTCACAGTGACCTATAAGTATATTGGGGGTCAAAGCTCTGGTCATACCCACTCATAATCTGAAAGAAGTATGAACATATACTAATTGAGTGTCAAGATATAAGGCAAAATCACTGAACCGTGAAATTAGGTCACAGTGACCTATAAGTTTATTGGGGTCAAAGGTCAGGTCATACATACTCATAATCTGAAAGAAGTATGAAAATATACTAATCGAGTGTCAAGATATAAGGCAAAATCACTGCATCTTACTCAAGTTTCTGGATTTTTCAGAAATGGACAGTTATCGTTGACACTGCAGATCATATCTACCACAGCAACGACTTCTGTCTACAATGGACAGAAACGGTTGAAAAATCAACGATTACTGTCTAGTGGACAGAAGTCGTTGCGGCCGCAACGACTTTTGTTCATGGTGAACAGAAGTCGTTGATGGACACTTATCGTTGCTACAATCTAAAAGTTTTCTATTAGAAAATAAATTTTCTAATCTCAGTTTTCATTACGATGGCGTACTTAATGCTTATAAATGTATTGTTCTGTTGCAGATATGATGCCAGACTACCCAGTTTTATGGAATTCCAACCCACATTTAAATTGGAAGATTGAAGCATTTTGTCATTGATCGTATTTTGCCTGTATCGGGTACGGATTTTAAAGAATATTTTAAATAACATATGTAAGTGTTAGTTGGCTTATTAATCGGTACCTTAGCTCATGGGGGTCTCTTCTCTTTTGGTGTCATGCTCTTCAAGAACTGTTACGGCCCAGTCTCGTAGCCTGGACTCAGTCTGTAAAAGCGCCTTTTCATTACATTATGAAAAACATGCCCGTGTGGTGTATACCCCCTTGAACCCACTTTTATATAGAAAACTGAGGTTTGCAGGGGTATACCTATTCAAGTTCTTATTTTTGCTCCAAACCATAGATTGTGGGTACTCGTTAGAACCGCCTCGCCAAGGTGGTTCTAACGTGTACCCGAATCTATGTTTGGAGCACAAAAAAGAGGAATACTGTAGATCCGGAAATATTCGCGAGAACTTATTTTTCGCTAATATTCGCGAATTGGTTGCCTCGCTAATTCAAAGTTCTCGCTAATAAAGAGTCACTATAAACTTTATAGAATACATGAACAACTCACTCGCGAATTCAAGAACTCGCTAATAATTAGGAAATAAAAAAATCACGAAATAAAAGTCACGCGAAAATTTCCGAATTTACAGTATCAAAATTTTCTACTGAAAATTTTCCTTTTTTACAACTTAAAAAATCTCTTAATATTGCATGGGCATGTTTTCGTAATGAAAGGGGCAAAATTTGGATAAATGGATATGCCAGCTGGGTAGCATAGGATTGTTTATCTTACCTTAAGGATTAAGGGGCTAACCAGGCTGTACCTAGTTGGGCTTACGATTGAGACAAAATATGATTGTTAATATTGTGACAGGGTGGGAATTTGGGCTCCCACTTACATGTATATTGGCCGTAAGAAATACATAGATGGATTGCTTGTGCCTCCAAACAAAGCTTTTAACCGACTAATTACAGGTTAGCCGCTCAGATGGTCTGAGCCTGCCCAGGTATTAGGTGGTTTTGTCAACCAAACAAAACACTAAAAGTTCACTTACTAGGTAGTTATATTTTAAAGCAACCTGCGCATGTCACGACGGCCCAATGTTGGGTACAAGTCCAATGATATAGGGACTAACGACCCGACATGACGTAACTGTTGACTTGGACGTAAAGCTGAAATCAAACAAAAGAAGTCGAAATATTCATATCCAAGGCACCGTTTTCTGACCAAAAGTTGTGCGCTTATTGGAATAATTTATATTTACTTGAAACGAACTAAATGTGCGCTTATTAGAGGTATGTGTACTAATAATAACGAACGTGGTGAAAAAAAGAGTTGTGACCCAATTGGCATTGTCCTTTGAACGAGATAGTTGACGATACATGTAGATCGTGATATTTACGTCATCAACTTAATCTAGTACCTTGACAGTCATTGCTTTGATATATATCGATGCAACCGCAATTAATTGTTTTTGTTCAACAGAAATGTGGGCCTGTTAGGCCATCAATCTTAATAACGAGGGTGTCACCATTTTGTCTTCATTCGGTAATCATCTAGTATAATTTATATTAATGACTGTAAATCAAAGAAATGAATTAGGGAAGTAAAATGTACTGATAAAACTTTTGTTGAACTGCTCATATTTTTATCATTTTTGAGCCGCGACGCGAGAAAATCGGTACTAGGCCTGACACGAACCGACTTGTACAGTCACAGAAGCAGGCTAGAAGCTTGAAATTTCGGATTTAAGAAGAAAAGATTCATCAGGATGTTTATCTTGGTTTATTTGTTTGTTCTTGATGATTCATTGACTAGTTAGAGATTCACCACGAGGACCGAAGAACTAGCTAAATGTTATGAACCACTGCAAAAGCTGAGGGTGAGGTTATGACCATGTAAAATCGATTTAAGCCCGCCAGTAACTGTGTGTTACTGATCGTTCCAAGTCGATACTTCTGTGGTGGTTTTATGTCTTTGTGTTTGAAATTTTTGTGCTGTTGGCGCCTTATGTGTGTTTTCATATTTTTAGTTAAGTTAAGGTAACTGAGTGGCCACCTATTGTTTTCTTGGTATCAGTACCTGATTGTTGGTTTGTTTTTTCCCACCTCGGTTTTTGGAGTGGGAATCTTTTTCTGATTGCACCTTTTCCTGATCTTTGCCTACTTGTACCTCTTTGTACTATCCGTGTAGCGAACACGCTTCGCAGTCGACTGCGAAGCTCATGTGCGCCTTTGTTTTCGCTTAGGCAAATTTCCGGTTTTCTCATGGCGCGGCTCATTTATAGCAACACTTTAAATTGTTAACCCCGCTTCTGAATAATGAATGCTGCTTCGACGTCCTATTAGTTTTATATTAGTAAACGTAGATGACCGTCACATGTTAGATGCATGTATACTTAAAGAACAAATACTTTGGGTCGCTGTAAGCAGGCTTTGCAATGCAAGTATGCGGTGTTACTGAACTTTTTAGCAGTATTTAAACGTCAAATTGCTGCAGGTTTAGCCGCTATGTTACGTATGCTTAATGACGTGGGCGTAAACGCACTGACTGACAGTAGCACCTTGTAAGCGTGATCAGTAAAAGTCACATTTGAAGCAAAACCAATAATTTTGTTTCCAAAACCTCTTAAACATGATTGCATATGAAACAATAATTTGTAACTTAAGGTTATGATATGGGACGTTTAACGTCACCTACGTGATTTGGAAAAATGAGTTAAAAGCCGGCTAAATTATATTCGGCGTGCGTCTTATTCAATAAAATGATTATTGCTGTAAAATTATTTCATTTGAACATCAGACGTAAATAAAACATCCATAATAACTCAACGCAGATTATCCGTTTTCCCCAGTTTGCATAATACCATATTCTGTTTAACGTACGTCAAAACAAACCCTCCGGTGACCAATGTCTACGGTACTTGTGACGTCACAGTTGTTTTAAAAAGCATGTTGTGTCGTATATTGGTTCGATATACACCGCTTAAGCACTAATGGTCCTAATCGAGTCAATTGCTATTTCTTCATTATCGTAAACTTCAGCATTCCGTTAACCAGTTTTAACGCAACATGGGGATGACACCTAAGTATGCAATGATGCTAGTCGTTATTGCACATTATCAAGTCGACGTCACATAACCCAGCATGCAAAGGATAAATAGAGGATATTTACTTTTTTGAGGTGAATACCAAATATATTTCATCGAGTGAGTTGAAAACATAAAAATTTTCACGAGTGCGTAGCACGAGTGAAAATTTAGATGTTTTCAAGTCACGAGATGAAATATATTTGGTATTTACCGATAAAAAGTAAATTTTCTTTTTATTTTATACAATACACGGGCATTTTCCTATTCACAAAGCAGGCGGTGAAAATGCAAAAACCAAACATTTTTGAAAACACAAATAATTTGGGTACCACATTGTTCCTAACGTTCTAACTAAGAAAATGAATACCCACACTTTATGTTTTCGTTTGTAAATAACGGAGTTATAGGCATTTGAATTTCTGAAGTGAGGCACATTTAATGACGTCAAGTGAATGGAAACCTCAGAAGTAATCCAAACTCTACAGTGAAAATATCGGCTGATATCAATCACTAGTGAAAATATCAATATCAATTCTGCAGTGAAAATATCACTTTTTTCTTACATACCTCTTTCATAAAGATAGAAAAATGCCGGTATTTTAGCGGTGGTAGACAAATCTTTCTTACATACCTTTATCATAAAGACAGAAAAATTCCGGTATTTTAGTGGTGGTAGATAAATCGATCTTACACTGCTGGTTTGGTTGCTCATGCAAGATAAGAAGAGCACGCGATATAATTCGATCGTTTCTACTGCTTGCAGCAATGGCGTTCACCAAAACTAGACAAAAGTGATGTTTTTCACAGCGAGTATTCTTGAATCACGCTCGTTTTAAAATAAAAACAAATAAAAACAACATCTCTATTGACTTTGACAGCGATTTATTTACATTTGACGTCATATCCGTCATATGCACAACGTCACAAGGGTTAAAGCACGGTACCAGGTTACTTTACCGGTAAAAGGATAAAATCGGAGTATGTAAGAAAATCGGAGTATGTAAGAAAAAGAATCGATCATGGGTGTTCAGTGGAGAAAGGAAAATCCCAACCCTCGGGTCCACCGTTCCAGTGGGAAACTCGGCGAGCCTCGTTTCCCACTGGAACGGGTGGACCCTCGGGTTGGGATTTTCCTATCTCCACTGGACACCCATGATGGATTCTATTTATCTTACACTGCTCGCTTGGTTGCTCATACAAGATAAGAAAAGCACGCGACTAAATTCGATCGTTTCTAGCCCAAAGCAGCTGCTTCCAGCAATATTGTTCAACAAAACTAGACTACAATGGTGTGAATTCATAGGGTATATTCTTGATTCACACTTGTTTTCAACGAAAAACAAATCAAAACTGCATCTCTTTTCAATTTGACAACGATTTATTTACATTTGACGTCATATCCGCAATAAACACAACGTCATCAGACTGAGTTAATTAAAGCACGGTACCAGGTGACGTTACCGGTAAAATGAATTTAGGCTTAATCGGGGTATGTAAGAAAAAGAATCGATCATGGGTGGTCAGTGGAGAAAGGAAAATCCCAACCCTCGGGTCCACCGTTCAGGTGGGAAACTCGGCGAGCCTCGTTTCCCACTGGAACAGGTGGACCCTCGGGTTGGGATTTTCCTATCTCCACTGACCACCCATGATGGATTCTATTTATCCATTTTGATATACATTAATTTCACTGCTAAGTATAAAATAATTGGTATTTTCTTTTTCGTCCCGACGTTTGCGTCACAATTTATGTTTTTCATATATTTTGGCGTTTTGGCGTTGATTTTCTCAATAAAATTATGTTTTCTCATTTCGTAACTTGCATAAAGCAGTCAGTATGTCATTTCTAAAAAGGATTTTATTAAAACATCAAATACTTATGAAAAAGTTGAAATCTCGTGTTGTGTATTTAATTCCTTAAGTATATATACATGTCCGGTGTACATAGCGATTTGTTTCATAAGTAATGACCTACCAGTAACAGTACTTGAAGCTTCAACAAATGTTATTGGCTGTTTGCAGATACACTGTATGAAAGAATTTCAACATTTCAATCTGAATACTTAGAAATATGCATTGACTGTAATAGTTTTTACTTTGCTCTATTAATATATAAAAAGTAGCACATTGAATATGACAAGCAAGCCTCTGGGATACAAATATCATCTTTCACATTGATTTCACACACTTGAAGAAAGTTTTAACTAAAAACAGATAATATTGTTA
Source organism: Rugalucina vietnamica (assembly GCA_964017185.1). Lineage (NCBI taxonomy): Eukaryota > Metazoa > Mollusca > Bivalvia > Lucinida > Lucinidae > Rugalucina > Rugalucina vietnamica. Next base: position 39,247,602 of record OZ024870.1, read on the forward strand.
AGGTAGACTACACCTAATATAATATTTGGTCTTCCCTGTGTGCATGCAGTCAATGTTATTGTAGCTTGGATATTGCACCCTACTAGCCCCTGTACAACATATAATGTATGAGTCAGCGTTTGCTACATAGTAACATACAGTCGTTGGTATTTATAAGTAACACTGGTCAAACAGTATCATGCATGGTACTTGATTCCAAGAAAGCCGCGCGAAAATGTATTAAGACACAAAATGGCGATAAGACAGTCCAAACAAGGTAAGGCATATTGCATTTATTGCAATTTTAAATTTCCTAATTCTGTATAACCTGTCATGTTTTATCTTTCCTTTTCCAGTCAACATTTTACAGCTGTACATATTATTCACAAACTTTACTGTAGAGAGCAAACAATTTTAGTGTATAGCATGTTGGCCTGAATGTAAGGTTTGTGAGTAACACATAAAGCATGACAAGCGAAATAGCATAACTTCTTGGGCATAAATATCCACATTAACATTGATTTCTCACATTACAGGAAAGTTTGAACAAAATATAATTATTATTCCCATACATTGACATATCCTATTATGTATTATCCGATAGACAACACCTTACAAAATATTTGGTCTACCTTATGTATAGTCAAGGATATCGAAGCTTGAAATCTTGTATTTTGCAATACTCCGTACACACTATTATACACTCAATGGGCGTTTATGACAAAATAATACATTTAAACAATTGGTGTTATTTACAAGTAAAATTGACCTAACAGCTCCAAATATTGAATTTTATGCTGCCGAAGCCCATTTTAAAAGTATATGGCCACTAGATCTGCTGGCTAACCTGCACTCCGATACACTTCGTAACCTCGCTCCACTCACTTGACAGCTTATCATTAGTTGCCTTTAAACTAATGTCGAACAGATTATGGATTTCGTAATCAGCTTGTATCTGCATTATTTGGGGATAATTGTCATAAATTTTGCTATGTTTTTGTAGAAGTAGCATAAATTTCAATACATCAGGAATCTTCTTACAACTTTGTGCCCCGTATTCTACAGTAGTCTTCCCTTATATAATTATAAACATCTGTGATTTTTTCCACAGAAAACACGAATTATTTTATTAATCTGCGTAGCTTTACAGCTGGAATATTTAAACAGAAATGATATATCATAACATAATTGTTTTTCATTTCTTTGGTGTCTTCGATGATTTTTCGTTTCCGACCAAGGGTACAAAAGAAGTCGTTTTAATGGGTGTGGAGAGATCTAACGGAATACCGATGGAAATATTCCGTTAACCTGGCCACAACTTGGCAAAATGTTAGTTACACCTAGGTAAGACGTTTTGATTTTATTCAAAGTTCCCTCCTGCCCAAAACCACTATCAGTTCTTTTCATCTGTCATGCTGCTGATCTTCTGGGATCGACCGGACTTCTCTTTCTATCGGTCAAATTGATTGTTACATGCTGTAACTTTTAATTGATATCGAAACCGAATGGAAGAAAAGGAAAACACTTTCGCCCACCAAAGTTTTAACTCTCTTGCCAGCTGTGATCTTTCTTACACTGGGTTACAAGTTCTGGAAACATCCAATAAAATTTGGCGAAGTTTAAAGTACTGGTACTGCATTGTCATCACTTATGAAACAAATGAGCCGCCTCATGGGAAAACCAACAATTTGCATATGCGAAAACAAAGGCGCAGATCAGCTTCGCAGTAACTGCGATGCTGATCAGCGCCTTTGTTTTCGCTACTCGGATAGTACAATTCCTCTTCTACTTAAATCCGAAATTTTAAGCTTCTAGCTCTTTTCTGTTACTGTGCAGACCGGTTTGTGTCGGACCTGTTCGGAAACCACATTGTTGGTTTTCCCACGAGGCGGCTCAAATCTCTATGTACTTATCTTATGCAACAGACCTGTATTTTGTTCAATTAAATTAATAAGGTTGTGTTGTACTTCATTTCTATTCATTTATATTCACAGCTGATAAATGGGTGACGCAAAATGCAATTCTGCTCGAAGTTGAGATGAAAATTTCGAGTTTTCTCCTATACCATTTACCCTATTGACTGATAGATAGGGCAGTCAATGCAGAAATTGAACATTTATTGAATAAAAGTTACATAAGAAATCCAGTTTATTTCGCCCCATGAACATATAGTGCTTCCAACATAATAACATTGAAATGTTTGCGAAAACGAAATAACCGGGATTTTTTTATGTTACTTTCTTTCAAAAAGTGTTCACTTTCTGCATGGACTGCACACATCTATTTTTCAGTAGGGTACACGCTATACGAGAACACTCGAATATCTAACCTCAACTTCCGTCTCAATTGCAACGTGGGATTTCTGGAACTCTTTTGGAATGGTTTGCCGACTATCTCAGTGAAAGGAAGCAGCGTGTAGTTCTCCCTGGCGTTTCTTCAGACTGGTCAACTCTTGAAGCAGGCGTCCCTCAGGGTTCCATTTTAGGCCCGCTACTTTTCTTAGTTTACATTAACGATATAGTAGAAGACATCAACTCAACTATTCGCCTCTTTGCACATGACACTAGCCTATATCTTATAGTCGACGACCCACTTGAAGCTGCAAATACTCTCAACAATGACGTATCTAAGGTGTATGCATGGGCAAAGAAATGGTTAGTTGCATTTAACCCTAGTAAATCTGAATCACTTTTAATCTCTAGAAAACGCTTAGAATTATATCATCCACCTATTTGTATGAATAATCAGCCAATTTCTGAAGTAAACTCTCATAAACACTTAGGACTAACACTTAGTAACGATTGTACCTGGCATGCTCATTTTGAACAAATAAAAACCAAAGCATGGACAAGAATCAATATTGTGAGGAAATTAAAATTCCAACTTGATAGAAAGTCACTGCAAACTATCTATTTTTCATTTATACGGCCTCTTTTGGAATACGGCGATGTAATTTGGAACAACCTTGCTGATTATGAAGCAAAAGAACTAGAAAAAATTCAATATGAAGCAGCACGTATTGTTTCAGGCTCTACTAAATTAGTTTCAATAGAGGCATTGCTTAAGAAGACCGGTTGGGAAAAACTTTCCAGTAGAAGGAAAAAGCATAAGCTTATATTGTTTTATAAAATGGTTAATGGTTTATGTCCAAATTATTTACAGTCTCTGGTTCCCCCCACAATTGGAAATTCCTCTAGATACAATTTAAGAAATGTTTACGACATACGAACTGTACGTGCGAATTCAGAACTTTACTACAAATCGTTTTTACCTTCTGTGATTCGGGAGTGGAATGAGCTTCCACAGTCTATTCGTGACTCAACTACTTTATCGACGTTCAAATATAGATTAAATTCCACATCGAGAGAATCTAAACCTCCGTCTTATTATTTTGAAGGTTCACGTTTGGGTCAAATTTATCATGCAAGACTGAGAACCGGCTGCAGCTCTTTAAATCAACACCTTGTTTCAAAAAATATAATAAATAGTTCCCTGTGTGTTTGCGGTTCAGTTGAAAGCACTAATCATTACTTGTTAAACTGTACAATATATGCTCAAATACGACAAGAGATGCTTGATTCACTCTCAGCCTTCTGTAACCCCACACTGCGAACTCTGCTCTACGGTGATCCTAGTGCTACCATTCATCAAAACAAAGCAATTATGTTATGTGTCCAAGAATTTATAATCAAATCCGGAAGATTTAAAATCCAATAGGATTCTAAATTAAAAATAATTTGGCGTACGGCTTGAGTTCATGGTCAAACTAAGTAACTCACAAAAATTTCTTGTAATGACGTAAGACACCACTCTCCCCCTACCCCGTCCCCACCTCGCCTCAACCCCCCCCCCTCCATGTATCTGTTGTATATCTTTGAATAGGCTACCTTGTTATACATGCATATTGTTTATTTCTGTTTTCACTTTATTTACTTGGTACTATCATTTGATATTTAACAACTACTTAGTCATCGTGTTACATGTACTGTAATATTAACAGAGCACCAATGGGAAACAGTTTCTATAAGTCTTAGGACTTTCTACTGAATCCTATTTTGTATATTGTGACTAGTTGTATTTATGTGTATTACTTCGTTGATTGTTACATGTATACAAAAGAAATAAAGTTTAGACTAATTGCAACGTGTGTCACCAATCATTTATCGGCTTGTATGTAGTAGTGATATTTCTAGCGGTAGGGTAGCGGTGTGTCACCAATCATTTATCGGCTTGTATGTAGTAGTGATATTTCTAGCGGTAGGGTATTTTAACTGTACCCTTTAAGCTTTTACCTATGCCAAAAAATAAGTCTTTGTCTAATAAAGTATTCATAAGGTGCTGCCTATTCGGTAACCCGTATGTAGAACTTTATGGACTGTTGGACCAGTTGGGACATTGCGTTACGGCTCAGGTTACCAGCATGTACATGTATCTGCTTTGCCGTCTGTTGTGGAAATTGTTGATTGTATTTTATAGCCAATTTCCTGTTGGTGTCCAGCATGAAATGCGAAGGGCATTGGCTTGTTTTCACATTTGTTTTTTTTTTCTGTAAGGAATCATATGATAAACACAAAACTCACATATTTTGGTTCGAAAAATTTACTAACATACAAAACAAACTAAAACTGAAAGAATATGCTCCGTTTCTAGAATAAACATGTTTTAAAGAATCTCAGTTTTATTTTTTATTTACATGGTCGGTCCCTAGGTTATCGCATTTTTCATCATTAGGACGTTTGTGTTTGGGCACATCAGCTGATCATGCCTGTAACGAAATTTGATAACCTTAAAGTCTGGTACGATGCAAGACAGACTATGCAAGCTGATAGCTGCCTAGAATTTTTATGGCCCCAAAAGTATTCATCGGTGTCTTTCAAAAAATACAACTATCACAATCATTACAAATGCGTTAAGCTTTGTTTTGTATTAAATAACATAACTACATTTTAACTTCGAAGAACGAAAGTAAACACATTTGAGACCAATCAGAATTTTGAAATTTAAACAAAAATAAAGTAGAAACATGCGGGGTCCAATTAGATGTTTGTCTTTAAGTTTATACAAAACATAACTAAAAACAGTTGTTAAAGTCCTATTTTGTACCCTATATTATACAAACTAAGCACATTTGGGTTCTTTTGTAATTTTACACAAAACAAAACTAAACACATTTGACATCAATTGGGTCTGTGTGTGTGTGTGTGTGTGTGTGTGTGTGTGTGTGTGTGTGTTTTCAAAATTTTGGTTCGAAAGTACATATCAAATCTAAAACATTTGGGATCAAGCAGATCTGTTTAATTTCATACAATAATAAACTAAACACATTTTTGGATAGATAAAGCCGAAAAATAGCTGTGTTTCCGCTAACCCGACCGACCATGATTTTATGTGCCGACCCTGCAGTTTTTATTGCCATTTTGAAAGAAAATAAAAATATTTTCATTCCTGCCGACCCTTGAAATTTTTAGGTAAATGAACAAATGACTTAAAATAAGTCAAAACTGCAAAAATAATATCTAAAATCACTTTAGTTAACTTTCTTTATGTTTTAAACCTCAATGGCTGTCATTTTCTAGTATATGAGATGAATTAAGTTGCATATTATCAATTTCTACCTGTTTTCAACAAATGAAATTTAGAGAAAAAATAAAAAGATTATCCTACCTACCGACCCTGATTTTTTTTCGGCAAGTTAGCGGAAACACGGCTATTTTTTACGCCTAAGAATTATGTTATTTTATACATCTCAGTACTAGACTTGCATGGGATCAATAGCATTTTTTGTAATGTTCTACAGAACTACTGGGCCACACAATATCGCAGAAACTACTTTTTTTTTTCAAAATCTCACTTTTTCCGAAACACCTCAAGACAAAAATATATTGCAACCCTACTAACTCCTAAAGTCTGAAAAAATGCTGCAAGAATTTTTAAAATCGGTTCATTAATAATTTTTCCGGGAAAATAGGCTCTGCCCTTGCTGACATTTTACAATGGAAAAGGACCTATTCAAAATTATTTTCTGGCATATAATTTTTATTTGTTAGCGGATTTTAAACTTTTGACACTTTTTTAAGACTTTTGGAATGCAAAACGGTGATATGGTCATGACTCTCTTGAGGTGTTTCAAAAAAGAGAGATTTTGAAAAAGGTAGTTTCTGGAAGAAACAGTAAACACAGTTATGACTGATATATTTTTGTACATTTTGATACAAAACAAAACTACATATATTTGGCCCGCGATCACAACAAAACTAAACACATTTTGTATCCGCAATCAGATGTTTGTAATATTATACAAAACAAAACTGCTTATATGGGATACATTAGTTGTTTCTGTAATAACAAAACAAGACACATTTCGGATAGATCAGATTTGTTTTCATCTTCATTTACTGAGTCGATCAATTTCTGATCATCCTCTCAGGTTTGGGGTGGGTGCTAAGACTGGAATTTAGCAAGATGGGGAGAACATTCGGGATGGGCCATTAAAACTATTTACAAGAAGCTAAACAGAGGCATACTAAAACGTACACCCCTGAACCCATGATCTAAATAAGAGCCTTGAATTCTTCAGCAGTCTTTGATGAGACCACTGAAGAGGGAACCCTATTCCGTAAAGGAGTAGTCCTAGGTAAAAAGAATTCTTCAGAGCATCACTATAGACCATACATCTTGTGTATTGTGAATCATGAGATGCCCTGGTACTTCTTAAGTTGGGTGAAATGTTTTATAATTTTGTACAAAACAAAACTTGACTTATTTGAGATCAATCAGTCAGATTTCTTGTAATTTTATGCAATACTTAACACATTTAGGATGCATCAGATCTTTTGTAATTTTATACAAAACAAATAAAACGTCACATTTGGGAATAATCAGATTGATGTAGTTTTATACAGAACAACACTAAACACATTTGGTATCAATTTTATATAAAAAAAAGCCAGACAAATTCGGGTCAATCAGACTTTTATAGTTTGAATTTATACAAAGCAAAACTAAACATATTTTTGGATACTAGATCAAATGTTTATCAGGTTTAGTCAAATCAACCACATGTATTAGTTTTTTACTCGGCACAACCAGGTGGTTTTTCTCGGGGCTCTACCGTTTTCGCCCACCTACTTATTGGCCCGTCTCATATGAGCTGAAAAAATCTTGAAAGGGACATAAAACTGACTTAAAATGTCTCTACAATTCTACAATACATTCGTGACAACATTTATCATTATTTTTCTCTGTTTTGCTATTTTTCTTTTCTTTATTTTCATTGCTTTACATCTAACTTTTTCATTTTTCATTATTATTGTTAGTTTTGCTTTTTCAGACTTCAATCTCTTTTTCATTTTGTCTTTCTTTTTTCCTTTTTTTTCTCTTTTTTACTTGTCGGTTGTTTTATTCGTGAATTTGTCATTTTTGTATGTTCCCTATAATAATAATAATAATAATAATAATAATAATAATAATAATAATAATAATAATAATGATAATAATTTCTTTAAGAATATAATATATTTAGTACAAAAATGAACCTATCTTACCTTTGGTCCCTTGTAAATAAAAATACATCGTATATAAAGCAAACGTACAAACAAACAAAAAACTCATACTCGTACATTACAAAACAATTATTTACAAGTTTTTTACGTTTGCCTTGTTTACATTAAAGCTCGTCATGCAAAAGACTAGCGTATGCATGCATATCATCATAAATATGAATTTTCAATTGTATTATTGTCCCCTTTATTGTTAAAATTCAAGTTATAAGCTGAGGTTATAAAATATTTGATCATCACCATCATCTTCATCATCATCATCATCATCATCATCATCATCATTATTATTATTATTATTATTATTATTATTATTATTATTATTATCTAAAGTTGTTGTTATGCTTTTTTGCTTTGTATTTTTAGTTTTTTTTTTGTTTCTACTTCTTTTGTTTTCCTTTTACTTATTTTTTTTCATTATTTTACGGAAGCTTATGTGTTCATATCCTTCAGAAACACATCATTCTGCAGCGTTTGAAATGGAGTTTTCTTTTAGATTTAAGCATCCTGCCAAGACATCGCTTTATACAAGCCCCAAGTCCTCGTTTGACCCTAGAATTCGGTTCAGTTGTCTCGGTGGCAGTCGATGTATCCAGGTTGTTGTTCTGCATCTCCTGGACCATTTCTTCAGCCAAGTGCTGAACTCTGCTTCCAGCATTTGAATCGATATCGTTTGCGTTTATTTTTATGATTAAGCCCATGTACTCCTCTTGGTCGTTTGTTGTTGTCTTCATCATGCAACGTAAAGCTCCTTTTAGGTCCGGTATACAGCCCTTCTTGCTACCGTGCAGTCTGGAGGTGCATGCTTTGTACAAAGATACTTCTTTTTCACAGCGATCTACAATAGATCATGAATGGGATGCAATTCAAAAAGTTTGACGGTGAAGTATTTTAGAGGATAAATGCAGATATAAGTGATCACGATCAAATTAAAAAAATACATATTAGGAGCAAGATGATCAACACATTTCAAGTTGGATGACCATCCAAAAGTGATAATTTGTAATAGAGTAGCAGATAATTCAACGATGAACACTTAGATATAAAACATAGAAGAAGAATCGCATTGGAGCTGTCGGTAAAAAGTGGCAATACATGTAATCGACTGATCGAAATAAATCGAAATTTTCAAATGACAGTCAGCCTACAATATTTCCATGTGTCGGGTTCAATGTGCTGTTGATCTAAGAGAAACATAATGGGACGGGATCATAGGAGAAAAAATAATTGACTGATTCACCACTTGAAGTGAGTGTTGTGTTATATAGGCATTAATGTGTTATATAGGAATTTTAAAGCTAAAATGTGTTCCCGAATGTCTGATAATCTTTTTTCGCAGATATCTTTCAAATGTTTAAATGTAGATAAAATCCTTTCTTTAGCACACTTGAGCATTTAGTTTGTCGCAAAATGTGCAGCGAAACTTTCGAAAATCTGTTAACAAATAAAAAGGTTCCGGTCAAAAACATTTTTGAATAGGGATTCTCTGTACAAAAATCTCATGGAAAGGGGGTAAAAAATTTCCCACAGCAAGACGCAAATGTAAATATTCACTAAGAATGTATTTACGATATGTTGGTGTAAAATATACTAAAGGACGAAAACGCCTCACTATAAATTGGCCGTGTTGATGATTATTTTTTTAGAATACAGAATATTTCGGCCAAAATATTTTCGAAGAGACAAGTACAATTAGTCTGCTTTAATTTCATACCAAAGCCGAAACGTCAACGCCAGTTATTTACGTCATACAGTATGATATCTAACGTTACCAAATATTTAACTAAAACAAACTATGAGGACGAAACATATTCATCAGGTCCAACATGATTTCTGTAAAGAGACACCAAAAGACAAGCAAATGCTATTAGTTGGCTTTCAATTGCACTACAACTGTGGTAATAACGTCTTAGGAAGAAAACTTTAATTCTTGCGTGTATAATGAAACGAATTCGAAAGTTTTCAATTACAATACATAGGCACGGACTTGGGTAAAAAATTATCATAAAGTTTGGCGCTGTAATCGTATGTCTGTGTGTTTTGACCACTTTACACTTGACGTCTGCGAAAAACGCTAACTCCTTAAACGGCATTGAACGATTGTCTCCATTTTATTTTGCTTTTTTCTTGTGCTTAAGGTTGTACGCTATCACCGGAGAGATTTTTTCACAAAAAAATCTTTTTTGTTGCCGTCCTAAGGTTTTCTTTTTTAAAGATCAGACACGTTACGTATCAAGAAAACAATATTAGCAAACAATTTAGCAAACAAATCTTTATGATTTAGTGAATAAATATTGTTGAGCATGTTAAGATACACACTATTACGTGTATTTTATAATTCAGATTAATTTTAGTCAGTTTTAAGCAAAATGAAAACCGATGTACAGTATAGTGAGACGTTTTCAAAGTCCTTTAGTATAATCAAATAAAAATGTTTACCTGTTGTCTTGTTCTGTTCAGAAAATGCCAGGAGAACACAAACTTGTAGCAGCAGTATACGATAGGTTATGTTCGACATAGTTGTCCTGCGAGGTATATCAATCTTTTCTTCTGTTCTGTTCTGTTCGTTCTCTTGCGTTCTGCCCTTGTTCTGTTCTTCCCTTTGTCTCAGTTCTTGGTTCAATATAAACGTTATTAATCAATCTTTGAATAATTGAAATAATCTTTTTTGCTTTAATTTCTTTCTAAGATTTTCCCTAAGTGTCTGCCTGCCTTGCTGTGTTGCTGAGCCTGTTATATACACAATATCAGCAAAGAATTGTGACGTCGAAATACGCAAATTCTGAACAAACTGACGAACAGGCCCGGGAGTGTAGTAACATCGCTAATAGAAACGTCAAAGATGTTTTCAAAAGTCAATAAACTTTAACCCATATTTGACGAATGAATTCTCCAATCATTTTCAATTGGATGAGTCTACTTTCATTTTAGGGGTGCTAGGAGTAATTTTTGATTTTAATCTCATTTTTTATGAAATTTCTCTGTGCAAACAAAATGGCCCCAGATCGGACACCGCGTTCAGCGGCGTCACATCTAGGGCTATGCTGTTTGCCCATGTCCCATAAGAAGGACGCCAGGCTTATATGAGTTAATAAACAGTGCCCAATGCTAAGGAAGGGCCATACTCAATGTCCTCGAAACCCAAATGGAAATCATTTTAAGGCAAAATAGTTAAACACAAGTAGGAATACGCATGCCGAACACAGAGAGTGGGAATTTCTTTCTGACATCGCATTTCCTGATCATTGCCTACTTGTATATGTAATGACGTGTTCTAGTGTGCCTGGATTGTCAAAAGGCACAAAATGGCGATTAGACAGTCCAAACACGGTAAGGCTTATTGCTTTTTTGCAATTTTAAATTTCCATATTTTGCATAATCTGGTATGTTTTATCTTTCCTTCTCCATTCAATATTTTACATATTATTAACAAACTTTATTATAGAAAGTGAACAGTTCCTGTCCAGATGCTACAACTTGTAACTCTTTGTGAGACAGATCACAGCTGGCAAGAGAGTTGACTCTTTGGTTAGCGAAAGTGTTTTATTTTCTTCCCCTCAGTTTCGATAAAAGAAAGTTTAAGCTGGTAATATTAACCAATTTGACGATAGAAAGATAAGTTCGGTCGCCCTAGAAGATCATCAGCATGCCAGATGAAAGGCAGTAATGTTGATATAAGATAGAAGGCAGCTTTGAATAAAATCAATACGCCTTACTTAGTTTAAACTATCAGTTTTTCAAAGTTGTGATCAGGTACTTCTTATATGGGCTTCTGCAGCACAGCATATAGTTAAATAAATGGAACTGTTTGACCAGTTTTTTCTTGTAAATACTACCTATTGTACGGATTTATGATTTTGCAACAAATGTCTACTGAGTGTATAATATTGTGTACGGAGTATTCTGTGGTGGTTCTTTTTGTTTTATGTCTTGGTGTTTAATTTTTTTGTGCTGTTGGCGCCTTATGTATGTTTTCATATTTTTAGTTAGGTTAAGGTAACTGAGTGGCCACCTATTGGGAAAATAGCTGCTCATTCGGCTTGCGGTGTGTTTCATGGTATAAGTACCTGATTGTTAGTTTGGTTTTTTCCCATCTCGGTTTTTGGAGTGGGAATCTTTTTCTGATTGCGCCTTTTCCTGATCTTTGCCTACTTGTACCTTTTTGTAAGATACAAGATTTCAAGCTTGGATAACCTGGACTGTACTAGGGGTGATCAGAAAGTTCCTGCTCTTAGGTATTAACTTTCTAATGGTACAAAATGCCTAACTGATCTTTAGTGATATGGTCATTGGACACAGTTCTAGTCCATGTAAAATGTTTCATTGCGATATGCAAGTGTTGTTCAAAATTACGACCTTTCAATATCGCTACCTGCAAATCTTTTGGATCACTTCGGAAAACGTCATTTGAATTTTAGGCTCTAACTTTCTTGACTCATACAGTTGCAAAATAACAAAATATTCTATAGAATAGGCTGATGTTAACTTAAACAGACTGTTCGCCATTCAAAATTATTTCAACATCTATATGTTGTGCAGCACCATTTCATTTCAAGACACCCTGCACACATTCTTCAAAATTCTATCGCACCAATTTTATATGGAAGCTGGATTGCAAAAGATGTGTGTCCATTTTAAGTTATAAAGTCTTTAAAGAAAAAAGGCATACAGCTAATTTGAAGTCTGATTTTATATCAGAATTAAGATGTCTGTGGGAGTAGAGAGGCTTTTTTATGGTGTACCCCCATGGGACGGGCAATTTTTTATGAAATTACGCAATCTGGCTGAGTATGAATAAAAATTAAAACTGAGATCCTTAAAGAGCAGTGAACACATTAATGAGAAAGGGGATGGACCATACCGCGGTTTCGACTATTGAAGTCTCGTCAGTGACCCTTAAGTCTTGGCAACATGGAGCCAAAGAGAATTACTGAAATTTTGCAACTTTCAACAGGGTAGTCAATACAAAGACTAGTTTTATCTAAATGGGGCCAAATATATTAAACATTGGTTAGAAAATGAATCTTAACCGATAATAAATTTCTGAGTTCTCAGAATATCCTCGCTGATCTCAAAGGACCAAACAGAAAATATAACCTGAACTATGGATGATGTACGGGGAGACTTTTACGAAAAAGTCCTCGCTGATCTCAAAATATCCTCGCTGATCTCAAAGGACCAAACATAAAATATAACATGCACTATGGATGATGTACGGGGAGACTTTGTCTTGAAGTTCATGACATGACAAAGTCAGATGCCCTCCGATTTGGAGAAATGTGCAAGGTCTTAAATGTTTAAAATAATACAAACTTATGTTCAGCTTAAGTCTAGGTTATAACAGGGCATCATTTGTCCTCAATGTGATGGTTTAGAAAGTACCAAATAACAGCCATTTTTCTTGTTAATTTTGGGGAGTTTCGGGGTACTCTGGGGTGGCGAGGCTAGGTGTGTTCAGGTGCTCATGAAGTATTAAACCTGGACACAATTGGCTTAATGTTTACATCTCAGGTAGACTCAAATCGTGTGAATAAATGAAAACAGGCTGACATATTATCGCAAGTCATTTTAAAGTTATGGCAGTAGTGCACGAACTTTTTCTGCACGTACATAGGGTAGACCAAATATTTTTAAGGTATTGTCTACCGTATAATGTAACGGAATACATTTTAGGTTCAAGCTTTCCTGTAATGTGAGACATCAAGTTGAAAATAGGCAATGCTCAGGAAATGGAGCAAGCAGGAAGAAATTCCCACTCCAAAAGTCGACGTTGATTTATAATATGTCTCAGAAGTTATACTATTTCGCTTATCATGTTAAATGGGTTATTATCTACAAGATACATAATGTAATAAGGTTGTGTCAGCATTCAATGTAAATGTACCATAATATAAAGATGTTTACTTATCATGTAATGAAATACTATCATAATATAAAGAGCCTGGCCCAACATATAATGGACTTTTCTTATTACACCATAAAGTCTTCACAGTATATAATACAAATGTTGAAGTATATAATGCGAACTATGCACCATATAATCATTTCTGAGCAGGATATAATGATGATGGTGAATCATATGTTTTTATTCCTTACCATCAGACAGCTTTGGCGTTCCATAGGCGGGCTTGAATTAGTTTTACAGGCCAAACCTCACTTTCCACCCTCTTTCTGCAGTGGTAAACAACATTTAAATGGTTGTTTGGTCCTCGTGGTGAATCTCCGACTCGTCAATAAATCATCAAGGATTAACAAATTAATCATGATAACGTCCAAGATGAATCAAAAACGAGGACACAGATACAATAAGCTGACGGAGCAAAAGAAAAACACCAGTTGAACGCCGGTGAGCCAAGCAAAATACAAGAAGCTCCGGCCCTAACAGCTTTAAGTCCATGCCATCATAGACTCTGACGACCGACCCACTGGCGTACAATTAAAGTAGGCATCATAGTTATCAACCCTGATTGGGTTATAAATTAAGCATGCAGACTGTCGCATCACATTTAAGTTAAATCCTATACCTTAAAACAAACGTACAAAAACGGTCAAAACAGACCAAGTATGACAAGTGTTAGAGAAAAAAACAACAACTATTTTTCATATATTGTGGCCATCTTCAAACGTGGCAGCCATCTTGACTTTTATGCACAAAATACGATCAGACAAATATTTTGATACAAAAACGTTCAACTATGACAGGTATTAGAGTAAAAAGCTCCATTTTCCATATACGGCGGCCATCATGTAAAATGGCGGCCATCTTGATTTTATGCACACAATATGCCAAGATTTAGTTCTCATCTCTTAAGAAAAGGAGGAAGGATAGTAGACTTATATTGCTATGCAAAGGTCTAAAGGGTAAAGCAAGAATACCCACAGATGACCTTATCCCAAAGAATAGGCGTTGTAGAAATCAACACTATTTGGCTTTTCAGATACCTTCAGCTAGCAAAGAAGCGTACAAAAGTAGTTTCTTTCCACAGACTATCAGGGACTGGAATGACCTCCCTGATTCACTTATCTCCTCTGCTGAAATGTCTGATGACTGTGTGTCCAAGTTCGCTACACTCGTGCGTTCAAGGGACTAGTTTCTCCCCCATCCGAACCCCCTGGTGAAATAATGTCATTTGGCGTGTCACCAGTAAACTATTCAGATTCAGATTCATGTGCCTTAGTTCATACATTGTGGTACATAGTCGGTCAAAATAAGCCAGGCATGTTTTAGAGCAAAAATCATATTTTTCCATAAACGGCGACCATCTTGAAAAACAGCGGCCATCTTAAATTGTTAATGCTCAAACTATTATGAGAATTTGTTTCTATATGCCTCTATAATTTGTTTCTATATGCTTAAGAACATTAATTGCGATACAAAAATGGTCAAACTACGCCAAGTTTGACAAGTGTTAAGAGTAAAACCCCTTATATACATTTATGGTGGCCATCTTGCAAAATGGCGGTCATTTTGAATTTTTGAGTAGCTAACGGGTTTTTATTTTTTGGCCAGACCAAGGTTTGATCCAAGTTTCATGCTTGCATCATTAAATGAACAATCCTTTCACTATTCTCTTTAACATTGATTTCACACACTTTACTTCAAGTAAGTTTGAACCAAAAACAGATATTGTTAGACTGACATAGCATCCGGTAGACTACACCTAACCGCCTATGATAGTATTTGATCTATCCTATGAACAGCCAAGGTAATTGAAGCTTGATATATTGCACTCTTCTAGCCTCCGTACACAATATTATACAATCAGTTAGATACATAGTAATACATACAATCGTTATTATTATATTGTACTACAAACGCCCCTATCATCGCCTGTAATCACTCCTGCTGATTAGACTCCAGTGTTATATTGTACTACAAACACCTCCATCATCGCCTGCAATCACTCCTGTCCCCAGAAAGTGGCGAATGCGTGTATATTTTCATTGAATGACACGGCTTCAATGGTTTATGGAATCATTATGCCTGTGATGGTGGACTCACTGACATTTTATAATTACTAGTCCAGTTCAATAAGACACATACATGTATTAGTGTAACATTCGCAACAACACGATCATGCAATTCCATGTATGGTATTTGAAGCCAAGGAAGCCGCTCGAAAAGGTATTGGATCACACTAAAATGGCGAAATGACAGTCCAGGTAAGGCATATTACTTTTATAGCCCCCTATTCAATGTCTTTTAAATTTCCTAATTTTGCATAATCTGGCATGTTTTCTTTTTCCGTTTCCATTCAATATCTGACATTTTATCCACAAACTATAATGTAAAGAGCAAACAGTTCCAGATTCTAAGACTTGTCACCCTGTGTGAGACAGATCACAGCTGGCAAGAGGGTTAAAACTTTAGTGGACAAACGTGTTTCCTTTTCTACCATTCGATTTCGGTAAACAGAACGAGAGGTCCGGTTGCATCAGAAGATCGTCAGCGTGCCTGGGCTCAGTTGTTTAAAGCATCGTTAGCTTAACGATATCGTTAAGACATAAATTTGTTAAGCAAATATCAGCTAAAGTAACAAATACACTGTTATTTTTTGTTGAAAAAATGTGAGAATCCTTTAGGATTCTCACATTTTTTCAACAAAAAATAACAGTGTATTTATAATATTAATGTTTGAAATTTTAACGAAACGTTAACTAACGACGTCGTTAGTTTTGAACAACTGGGCCCAGATGTGTAAAGCAATAATGGTGATAATGGATAGGGTGGGTTTTGAATAAAATCAATACGCCTTACCTACTTTTAATTATCAGTTTGCTAAAGTGTGGCCATGTACTTCTAAAATGTAGGATAAAATTTAATAAATGGAACTGTTTAACCAGTTTAACTTTTAAATACCACCGAATGTATGTATGATTTTGTCACAAAAGCCTACTGTGTAGTATAGTTTACGGGGGCTTGTAAGATACAAGATTTAAAGCTTCGATAACCTTGACTGTACATAGAGAAAAACCAAACATAACGTTAGGCGAAAGCTACCGGATGATATGTCAATGTAACGGAATAAAAGATTTTGGGTCCAAACTTTCATGTAGTGTGAGAAATCAATGTCAATGTTAATATATTTTGTACCAGAATTTATACTAGAGCATATCATATTTAATGTGTTATTATCTATTCTTTAATTGATCAAAATCAAAATTGTTACAATTAGTCCATGCCATGTATTCAGATTAACAGCGAAAGCGTTACGATATGTTTTCTTAGTTCTAGATCAGCTGGTTAACCTGCACTCCTATCCACTTCGTGACATAACTCCACTCCCGTTGAGTGGTCTCACGGAATACCGATGGAAATATTCCGTCTATATAAGTATCTGATTGTCAATTTGGTCTTTTCCCACCTAGGTTTTTAGTGTGAGAATTTCTTTCTGATTGCTTCATTTTCTGATCATTGCCTAATTTTACCTCCGTTCATATCTGCAATTTGGCGAAGCTTCAAGTACTGGTACCGCTATGCCATTATGTACGTACAGTATGCAACGGACCAGTATTTTGTCGAATCAAATACACTAGGATTTCTTGTACTTCATTCATATCTCTAGCGGTAAATCTGTATGTATGTTCTTTTAACTGTGTTCTTTAAGCATTTGAGCCGCCTCATGGGAAAACAAACAATCTGCATAGGCGAAAACAAAGACGCAGATCAGCTTCGCGGTAACCGCGAAGCTGATCAGCGCCTTTGTTTTCACTACTCGGATAGCACAATTCCTCTTCTACTTAAATCCGAAATTTCAAGCTTCTAGCTCTTTTCTGTGCTTGTACAGGCCGGTTTGTGTCGGACCTGGTCGGAAATCACATTGTTGGTTTTCCCACGAGGCTGCTCATTTACATATGTCAGAATGTGGTCTATACATGTCTAATTAAAGTGTTCTTGCGTTGCCGCCCATTCGATAACCAATATGTAGAAATATGTGTTGATAAACTAACTGACTGTAGAACAGTTGGCACAGGCGTTAGAGTGACATCTGGAAGTCCTCATTTTTTATTCATCACGATGGTTATCATGATTTATCTGTTTGTCCTTGATGATTCATTGACGAGTAGGAGATTCGCCGAACAACTATCTAAACGTTGTGAACAACTGCAGAAGCTGAGGGTGAGGTTATGGCCATGTAAAATCGATTTAGGCCCGCCAGTGGTTTTGTGTTGCTGATCGTTTTAAGGCGATACTTCTGTGGTGGGTCTAATCGTTTTATGTCTTGTGTTGAGTTTTTGTGCGGTTGGCACCTTATGTGTGTTTTTATATTTTTGATTATGTTTGGGTAACTGAGTAGCCACCTATTGGGAAAATAGCTGCCCATTCAGTTTACTATATGTTTTCTTAGTATAAGTACTTGATTGTTTATTTAGTTTTTCCCACTACTGTTTTTGTAGTGGGAGTTTCTTGCTGATCGCGCCATTATCTGATCATTGCCTACTTTAACTTTTTATCGTCGATATATACTCGGAGTAATGCTCAGGTTACCAACAATCTACATTGCCGTCTGCCAAGCTACTGAAAGGGTGGAAATTGTTGTTTGTATTTTATTGCCAATTTCAGTTGGTGTCCAGTATGAAAAACGAAGGGCATTGGATATTTTTGTAAGGAATCAAATGATAAACACGAAACTCACATATTTTGGTTCGAAGAATTTAATAACATATACAATTAAATTACAACTGAAACTAGAAATGTGTGTTTGTACAACACAATGCCCCCAACCATCAGGAAAACATGTCCGTGTAATGAATACCCCCTTAAACCCCACGTTTATATAGCAAAACTGGGGTATGCAGGGGTATACCTATTTTTCTTATTTTTGCTCCAAAACATAGATTGTGGGTACTTGTTAGAACCGCCTTGCCGAGGCGGTTCTAACGTGTACCCACAATCTATGTTTTGAGCAAAAATAAGAGTAATATCAAACATTTTCAGCTGAAAATTTTCAGTTTTTAAAGCTAAAAAATCTCTGTATATTGCATGGTCAAGTTTTCGTAATGTATATGGTTGTTCATAACCTGCCATAGTTCATAATGGACGATTTCACCGAAAAGCAAAATTCTGTAATTCTGTTAATTTTCGACAAAAAAATCTCTTAAGTTATTCAGGTAATCTACCTTTCGATCCCAATCATTATGCCAAATACATGTATAAAGGCTATAGCTCAAGCACTTTTTGAGATACCTTGCGCACAAGATTTTCAAATTTTGCCTCCAAATGGATTCTGACATGAGAAAAATATGGGTCATCTTTTCTTACATGAGGAATATGTATATAAAAATTTCAAAACCCTAGCATTCACTGTTAAAACAATCATATTTCACCGAAAAGTGGAAAAATCTGTTCAGTCAAAATTTAAAAATAACATTTTTTTCTTCAAAATTGGACATACAGTTCTTAAAAGTTAATCGGTTGACTCCTCAATCCCAATCAGTATGCCAAATATGAAGGCTCTAGCTTAAATACGTTGTGAGATATTTTGCACACAAGGTTTTCAAATTTTGCTTTCAAAGGGGTATAATTCAGAAACTGGGCATAACTCTGACATGAGAAATAATATGGGTCAACTATTTTTTCACGTCGAACACGTATATTAAATTTCAAATCTCTAGCGTTCACCGTTCAAACGTTTCAATTTTAATGCAAGGGTGACTAACACACTCAAACACTTACCGACGCACAAGCCCAAAGCAATATACATGTCCTTCCAACTTTTTCCAAAGTTGGGGGGCATAAAATAATCTACGATACTAGAGTAAAGCTGTTTACTTAGGTTATAACACGTTTTTCGCTATAAGAACGTTTGTGTTTTATCAAACGTCGGCACATCAGCTGATTATGCCTGAAAAGCAATTTGATTACCTTAGAGTCTTGTAGGATACCAGACAGACTATGCGAGCTGAGAGCTGCTTAGAATTTTGATGCAAATTCTGGTTGGCGTCAAAAGTATTTAGCTTTGTCTTTTAAAAATACATACATCACAAATGCGTAAAGCATTGTTTGTATTAAATAAAATTACTATATTTTAGCTTCGAAGAACGAAACTAAACACATTTGAGACCAATCAGAATTTTGAAATTTAAACAAAACTAAAGTAGACACATATGGGATCAGTTAGATGTTTGTTTTTTAGTTAAGCTTATACAAAACATAACTCAAAGCAGTTATTAAAGTCATATTTTTATAAATTATACAAAACTAAACAAAACTAAAGTACAATCAATTTTTGTAAGTTTATACAAGACAAAAGTAAATATATTTAGAATCAATCAGTTTCGTTTTCTTTTATAATTTTTTGCAAAACAAATTTTAACATATTTCACATAGATTTTTATTTTTTTTTTTTTTTGCAATTTTACACAATACATAACTAACCAATTTGAAATTAATAGTTCTTTTTTGTATTTTACATAACAAATCTATTAAGCATTTGTGGTCAAGCAGATCTTTTTAATTTCATACAAAAACAACTAAACCTAACTCAACACATTTTGGGTAGATAAGAACTCTGTTATGTTATATATCACAAACCTAGACTCATTTGGTATCAATAAAACTTTTTGTAATTTCATATCAAACAAAACACATTTGAGATACTAGAGTTTTGCGCATTTTGTTATAAAACAAAACTAGACATATTTGGCAAGGGGTATCAACATAGCTAAACATATTTTGTAGCAATCAGATTTTTGTTATTTTATACAAGACAAAACTAGTCATCCATGGGATACATAAGATACATTTTTTTGTAATTTTATACATAACAAATATCTACTAAATATTTGGGATTAATCAGATTTTATCATTTTTAAATACAACCACACAAGACGGCGGCCCCCGTGGCCGAGCGGTTAAGAGCGCTGTTTCTTCTTAATCACTCGATCATCTCACCGCTGTGACTGGTGTGGGTTCGAGCCCCGCTCTGGCCACATGTGAGACAAGCCAAGTTCTGCTTGCGGGTGTGTCAGGTGTTTTTTCTCGGGGTTCTCCCGTTTGCGCCCCACCTACTGATTGGCCCGTCTCATATGAGCTGAAATAATCTCGAAAGGGACGTAAAAAAAAAAAACGAAAAAAACAAAACAAAAAACAAAAAAACAAAAAAAAACAACAACAAAAAACAAGACACATTTCGGATAGATCAGATGATTTGTTATTTTGAACAAAACTTGACTCATTTGGGAACATCAATCAGATCGATTTCTTGTAATTTTATACAATACTAAACACATTTAGGATACATCAGATCTTTTGCAATTGTATACAAAACGATTAAGTCACATTTGGATCAGTCGGATTGTTGTAGTCTTATACAGAACAAAACTAAACACATTTGGGATCAATTAAACCGTTGTGTTCTTATACAGAACAAAATTTAACACATTTTGGATCAGTCAAATTGTTGTAGTCTTATACAGAACAAAACTATATTCTCACCGCTGTGTCTGGTGTAGGTTCGAGCCCCGCACTGGCCACTAGTTCTGCTTGCGGGTGTGCCTGTCGCAGAGATCCTAATTCTTGCCCTTTTGGCTTTTTTCCCTACGGCAGCGGATATTGAACACTAAACACAATTTATTCCACACACAATATTTTATTCTATTTTAACAGCAAACATCCATATCATTTGTATTTGTTTGTTTTGTTACATTATATCATCAACAAAATTTCCCAGCTTTATATAGCCCAGTGCTCCATACTCAAGATACTCATGAACAGCATGCTGCACATGTAATCAGTGCTGCTCCATGCACATATTACACGTGCAGCTCATGCTGCTCCATTATACACCGGTCAATTAAAGCGACGTCAATTGGAGCAAGGTAAAAGAAGAACAAAGGTTATTAGGAGCACTGGTTGATTAAACAAAACAATAAATGAAAATAATAGTAATACAACAAAAAGTATCGCGAACTTCGCGACAGTGTCAGGTGGTTTTTCTCGGGGTACTCCCGTTTTCGCCCCACCTACTGATTGGCCCGTCTCATATGAGCTGAAACAATCTTGAAAGGGACGTTAAACTGAACTAAAAAAAGAAATCTAAACGCATTTCGGATCAATCAAATTGCTGTAGTGGTTATCCTATGTGTTTGTCCTTGATGATTCATTGACTAGTTAGAGATTCACCACGAGAACAACTAACTCTATGTTGTGAACCACTGCAAAAGCTAAGCGTGAGGTTATGGCCATGAAAAATCGATTTAAGCCCGCCAGTAATTTTATATTACTGGTCGTTCCAAGGCGATACTTCTGTGGTGATTCTTATTGTTTTATGTCCTGGTGTTGAATTGATGTGCTGTTAGCACCTTATGTATGTTTTCATATTTTAGTTAGGTTTGGGTAACTGAGGGGCCACATATTGGGAAAATGGCTGCCCATTTGGATTACAATATGTTTTATCAGTATAAGTACCTAATTGAATTTGGTTTTTCCCACCTCGGTTTTCGGAGTGGGAATTTCTTTCTGATTTAGCCATTTCCTGATCATTGCCTACTTTTACTTTTATCTATTAACGCTTTAAAGATCGGATCGCTATAAGCATATTTAGCATGTCATGGCAACCCATTGTTGCATAGAAGTCTCACAGAATGGAGGCAAGGTCCCGACATGACAATAGCTGTTGATTTTGGATGTAAAAAGGCAAAAGAAGGCAATGACCAAAGTATCAAATCAAAGTATCAAATAAAATAAACAAGCAAGGCCTTGTGAAACGGTAAGCAGCTGATCATAGATTACCAAAGAAACATTTGTGTAGGAAGCACATATTGGCTCTACAATACATACGTGATAACATGTCAATGTTATCATTATTTTCATGTTTTATTGTTTTTTTTGTTTTTTTTTTTTGTTATTTTATGTTAAAAATGTTATATATATACTTTTAATTATTATAATAACTTTTTAAGTCTGCTTTTTTAGACTTCTCTTTTTCATTTTTTTATTTCTTCATTTAGTTTTCCTTTATTTTATTAGTGAATTCGTGACTTTTTGGTAAGTTCCCTATAATAATAATAATAATAATAATAATAATAATAATATTATACCCCCCGCAAAACGAAGTTTTAGGGGGTATACTGTTTTCAGTCTGTCCGTAATTCCGTGATTCCGTCATTCCGTGATTCCGTCATTCCGTCAACATTTTGACATCTTTGCTGAATAACTTAAGTAGTTTTTGCCCGATGTTCTTTAAATTTTCAACACACCTGCACCATAAGACAACACATGTGTGGTATGAATTTAGGGGCCAAAGGGTCAGTTTTGCAAGAGTTATGGGACTTTTTAAACCTATACATAGAATGTTTGCCATAGTGCTAATAGTGCATACTTTGTGAAATCAACTCCTCCTACAGCTTTCAATATTCTCTTTTGATACTTTGCAGATATGTGCCAGAGATATTGAAGATATGCATAGAGAAGTATTATGCTGAAAAAATGAATTTTGACAAATTTACAGCATTTTGAACTTAGCCAATTTTCGATAATTGCCATATTCAATAATGGTTGGTAGTGCATAGTTTGTGAAATCAACTCCTCCTAGGGCTTTCAGTATTTCTTTTCAATACTTTGCAGACATGTTCCACACATATTGAAGATGTGCATGAAGAATTATAATGCTGAAAAAATAATTTTTGACAAATTTACAGCATTTTTCAACATAGCCATTTTTTGACCATTGCTTATCTACAATAATGATTGGTAGTTCATAGTTTGTGAAATCAACTTCTCCTAGGGCTTTCAGTATTTCTTTTCAATACTTTGCAGACATGTTCCACACATATTGAAAATGTGCGTGAAGAATTATAATGCTGAAAAAATAATTTTTGACAAATTTTTAGCATTTTTTAACATAGCCATTTTTTGACCATTGCTTAAACAATAATGGTTGGTAGTGCATATTTTGTGAAATCAACTCCTCCTAGGGCTTTCAGTATTTCTTTTCAATACTTTGCAGACATGTTCCACACATATTGAAGATGTGCATGAAGAATTATAATGCTGAAAAAATAATCTTTGACAAATTTACAGCATTTTTCAACATAGCTATTTTTTGACCATTGCTTATATACAAAAATGGTTGGTAGTGCACATTTTGTGAAATCAACTCCTCCAAGGGCTTTCAGTATTTCTTTTTGATACTTTGCAGACATCTTCCTCACATATTGAAGCTGTGCTTGAAGAATTATAATACTGAAAAATTAATTTTTGACAAATTTACAGCATTTTTTAACATAGCCATTTTTTGACCATTGCTTATATACAATGATGGTTTGTGAAATCAACTCCTCCTAGGGCTTTCAGTATTTCTTTTCAATACTTTGCAGACATGTTCCACACATATTGAAGATGTGCATGAATAATTATAATACTGAAAAAGTGATATTTGACAAATTTACATCATTTTTCAACATAGCCATTTCTTGACCATTGCTTATATACAATAATGGTTGGTAGTGCATACTTTGTGAAATCAACTCCTCCTAGGGCTTTCAATATTTCTTTTAGATTCTTTGTAGATTTGTTCCAGATATATTTTAGATGTGCATGAATAATCTTCATGCTGAAAATTTAATTTTTGACAAACTTACATCTTTTATTTAACTTAGCCAATTTTTACCATTTCTCATGATAAACAATGATCATAGTGCATACAGTGAAATCAACCTCAAGCTTTCAATATATTCTTTTAATATCTTATAGATGTGACTGGCATACTGGGGATGTACATGAAGGATTATAATGCTGAAAAGATATCTTTGACAAATTTTCTGCATGTTTGACTTAGGAAGTTATTGGCCAGCTTCAGATAATTTTGCGGGGGTATACTGAAAGACTTGCTTGCAGCCAATTTCTAGTTATTATTATTATTATTATTATTACTTATGATTATTATTATTATTATCATCTGTACATTAAGAATATAATATGTTTAGTACAAAAAGGAACATATTTTTATAGTTTTATGTTATTTCATGATTTATATTTATTTTATTTTTATTTTTATTTTTTTATTTGCTATTTTTGTTTTATTTTTCTTTCTTTTTTCATTGCTTTACATTTCACAGTTTTCACTTTTAATTATTATTTATACTGATTAATTTTGCTTTTTCATTTTTTCTTTAATTCACCTTTATTTTATTAGTGAATTCGTGACTTTTTTGGTAAGTTGCCTATAATAATAATAATAATAATAATAATAATAATATCTTT
The DNA here is from genome assembly GCA_964017185.1 of Rugalucina vietnamica. Lineage (NCBI taxonomy): Eukaryota > Metazoa > Mollusca > Bivalvia > Lucinida > Lucinidae > Rugalucina > Rugalucina vietnamica. The sequence goes on from OZ024870.1 coordinate 39,272,343, forward strand.
ACATTAAGCATATAATAATTTTAGTATAAAAACAAACTTTGTCGATTGTAAATCATAACACATCGCATACGATTAAAATAAATCTGAGACCCTTTAAGAGCAAAGGGGATGGGCCATACTGCAGTTTCGGCTACTTAAGCCATAGATTTGGCAACATGGAGCCAAGGAGAATTACTTTAATTTTGCATCTTTTAATAGGGGAGTCGATATGAAGACTAGTATTATCCGATTGGGGTCAAATATATTAAACGTTGATTAGAAAATGAATCTAAACCGATAATAATTTTCTGATTTCTCAGAATACTCTCGCTGATCTCAAAGGACCAAAAGGAAAATAAAACAAACGAATAAACAAACATGAATATAGATCAAGGACGATCGTAGTAGACTTACGTCAGAGATTTACCGATGTATGTATATGAATGAAATGAATATATTTGATCAACAGGAACAGGTTTGTCATTCATATTTATAACGGTAAATCTGTGACGACAGTCTACTACGATCGCCCGAGATTTATACTCGTCCAAACAATTATGTACAAACCTAAGTTTTTACGTTTGCCTTTTCGCTATCTTAAAGAGAATGATTAAAGCATGCATGCGCGTCATCATAAATATGTATTTTTCAATTTAATTACTGTCCCCTATATTGCTGTAAGCTGAAGTTATAAAATATATAATCATCATCATCATCATCCTAATTAGCATTATTATTACTATTATTAATACTACTACTCCTACTTGCTCCTTAACATTTTTTTTTCTTTTTTCGTTTTATTGAATTTAATTTGTTCATACCCTTCAGAAACACATCATTCTACAACGTTTGAAACGTAGATTTCTTTTAGATTTAAGCATCTTTCCCAGGCATCGCTTTATACAGGCCCCAAGTCCTCTTTTCATCCTCGAGTTAGGTTCATCTGTGCCACTTACAGTTGGTTCCGTTGTCTCGCTGACCGATAATGTCGCCATGCTGTTGGTCTGCATCTCCCGGACCATTTCTTCAGCTATTTGCTTAGCTCTGCTTCCAGCATTTTCATCAATATCGGTTGCATTTATTCTTATAATTAAGCCCAAGTACTCCTCTTGGTCGTTTGTTTTCGTCTTCATCATGCAGCGCAAGGCTCCTTTTAGGGCCGGTATACAGCCCTTCTTGCTACCGTGCAGCAGGGAGGTGCATGATTTGTACAGCGATACTTCATTTTCACAGCGGTCTACAATAAATCAGGAATGGGACGCAATTCAGTAATTTTGGCGGTGAAGTATTTTACAGGATAAATGCAGAAACATGTCAAAATAACTTACAAGATGACTAGGAGTTTTTTTTTTTTTTTTTTTTTTTTTTTTTTTTTTTCTTTCAAATTAGGTAATAATCCAAAAAGTGAAAGAATGTCATGCTTAGTAGAGTAGCAGGCAATGGAACAGTAAACAGATTTAAACAAACAAAGAGTCGCATTGGAGATGTTGGTAAATAAGTGGTAAGAAATGAAGGGGTACCCCGGGGGTACCGTAATCGACAGATCGAAATAAATCTCAATTTTGAAATGGCACTCAGCCTACAATATTTCAAATTACAAGGTTCTAAGTGTCATAATGTTGATCTAAGAGGGATATGATGGAACGAAATAATAGGAGAAAATTTAAACGGCAGATTTCCCACTTGGAGTGATAATCGTGTTATATAGGCATTTCAAAGTTAACACAGCAAGACAAAAAATGTAAAGATCCGCTAAGAATATATTTGAGATATAAAGGATGTAAAATAGACAAATAAAATGTTTACCTGTTGTCTTGTTCTGTTCAGAAAATGCCAGGAGAACACTAGCTTGTAGCAGCAGAATACGATAGATTATGTTCGACATCGTTGTCCTTCGAGGTTTATCAAATTTCTCTTCTGTTCTGTTCCGTTCGTTCTCTTGCGTTCTACCTTGTTCCGTTCTTTCCTTTTTCTCAGTTCTTTATAAATGTTATAAATCAATCAATATTTTTTGCTTTAGTTTCTTTCTGAGTTTTTTTCCTCAGTGTCTGCCTTGCAGTGTTGCTGAGCCTGTTTTATACACAGTATCAGCAAACAACGGGGGCGTCGAAATACGCAAGTTGTAAACAAACTGAAGTACAGGCCCGGAAGTGTACCATCATCGATAATAGAAACTTCATGAATGTTTTCAAAAGTACATAAACTTTAATAAACAGTGTGCAGTGCTAAGGAAGAGTCATATTCATGTTCTCGAAACCCAAATGGAAATCAGGCTCAATTGATGGAAATCAGGTTCGGTTAATGGAAATCGGGTTCGGTTAATGGAAATCAGGTTTATTTAACGGAAATCGGGTTAGGTTAATAGCAATCAGGTTAAGTTCAGGGAAATCAGGTTCAGTTAATGTAAAAAAAACGGAACCACAGGTAGAAATGCACATGCCGAGTACAGAGAACTGGTTCTTGTAAGATTCGCAACTTAAAGGCTTTTATTCCGTGGCATGTATCCTAAATAAGGGGAATCATTTTGTCTAGTGCAGTCATTATTTTCCCATTGATATCAAATGCCATTTGCCCACCAAGAAAAAGGACACATTGTTCATTTTTCTGAATGGGTTTTGTTAGTTCTGGATATTTGGGAATAAAGTGTTCACAAATATTTCACTGGGTTAGGGCTGTAGGGAAAACATACGTGTTCTAGTACCCTAGATTGTCCAACAGACTAAATTCAAGATCTGTTGGGCATTTACAAGTGTACAGCTTTGGATGATCTTGTAGTAGGTCATATATAGACCTAAGAAGAAAGGAAAACCTTGATGGCTCATGCATCTGCATTTCTCCATGGGTTAATTTTCTGTATGTGGTGTTCCGCGCTATATGTGCCCCGAGGCCCTTGCTTGCATTGTCTGTTTATCGACTCTCTTGACGTCTGATTGGGTTAACGTTCGCCTCTTTAGACTGTTTTTAAAAGTCAATTTATTTTCATAAACAGTGCAAAGTGCAAAGAAACTTGTATCATTGCCACCATCATACTCACACCTTCGTAACCAAAATACGCAAATACTTAATTCAAACATTATGCATTTTACTTCAATAACACAGAAAGCTCATAGAACCAATATACGCGTTTTTGAAGACACAAATGTTGGCATTACGTGGTCAATATGGTGGAGGATACCGGAGTTAAGCTGGCATTGATCATTTATACAAACGTTCTTACCCTTTTCCAAATATGTGTCACATAGAATTGGGGTTTGATTGGCGAAGCGTTTTCAGAGTAGATCTTGAACTTGGCGAACTTACGGACGAAGACGGACTGTTGTCCTATAAGCTCACCTCGACAATCCTCGGCTTAGGTGAGCTGAAATTGCAGGAAGAGAGTTAACAATATCGAATGTGGCCGAATGAGTAACTACTATATATCATGTAGGCGAGTAAACATCGTCAAATAAAATGCAAATATACCTAGTGTGTTTTGCAAGGTTGGTTTCCTGAGGCGACAATAGGTATATTCTCGTCTCAAAATGACTCAGTTCTCAATTTCAAACGATTGGGGCTTTTGTCAAAGGCAATGTATGGTTACAACAAATAAGTTTTAGTTAAGCGGTGGACGCCTTAATTCACATGTGAAATTTCTTTTACCTCTGAAACGATTAAACATGCTTAAAAAACAGGGGAAAACGATGTTCAAGTGCTTTCTAGATTTAGAATGATCAATTATAGTCGGTATTACTGTGTTGACTGAAGTTACCCTTAGTAATTATAAGATTTGAAATTCTCTATTACAGGACATTAGAACAAAGTACATTAGACCTTCTTATATTCAACGACCAAGTGGTAACAAACTAGTGAACTTCTCAAATCTACAAATAAGACAATACTCGTAAGCTTTTGCAAATAACGCTCATTCTAAAATGTCTAATTGTTTATTTAAACGTACATATGTTCTATATAATATATACAAATATCCTTATGAACTCACTCATAATTGTTTGATTTTTTTAATTCACTGTAACGTCCCTTTCAAGATTATTTCAGCTTATATCAGTAGGTGAGACGAAAACGGGAGAGCCCCGAGAAACACCACCTGGCATACCCGCATGCAGAACTTGGCTTGTCTGACATCTAGCCAGTGCGGGACTCGAATCCACACTTGTCACAGCTGTAATATGATCGAGTAATTAAGAAACAGCGCTCTTAACCACTCGGCTACAGGGGCCGCCTTGAATTGTGTTATGATGACTGGAAACGGTATGTTTAGGTCGTAATTAATCATTCTTTTTCTTCCGTGAAAACTCTTTTGCGGTCTCAGTTGATTGGTTGCCAGACAGGAAAGAAATCATTTTAATAATTTAAAGTAAACATATTTGTCTTATATGCGTTATTGTTCAACCAAACTGTAATGGCATTAACGTCAATAAGGAATCAAATTTTCAACATTTATTCTGCATCCAATCAAAAAGAAACAAGATAATGATAGAATACACAATAACATTTTCTTATTTGTCTTAAATACATTATTATTCAACCAAACTGTAATGGCGTTAACGTCAATAAGGAATCAAAGATTCATTTTTTCTGCATCCAATCGAAAAGAAACAAGATGATGATAGAACATAGTTAATACATGTAGAATACAGTTTTTACCTGTATTCAGATTTCAACCTGTCAAATGCAACATGGTGCAGCTGACAAATAAACGGATAATTAAAATTGATGCCTCGTACACCCTCGAGAGTACGGTATTGGAAAATGTTGATAGCATTAAATATTTAGGTGTAACAACAACAATGACTTGAAGTGGAATACCCATATCTCCAATAGCTGTACTAAAGCAAACAGAACACTTGGATTCTTGAGAAGAAACTTATTTTCTTGCCCCGAAGAGGTTAAAGCAGCTGCTTATAAAGGATTGATGTGTCCAGTCCTGGAATATGGAAGTTCTGTTTGGGGTCCTCATACTTAAGGCCTCCAGAAGGAATTGGAGAAGGTACAGAATCGTGCCGCTAGATTTGTAACTAGGAATTACACTTTCGAGGAAGGAAGTATGACTGACATTCTTGAACAACTCAAATGGGAAGGTACAAGTAGGCAACGATCAGGAAAAGGCGCAATCAGAAAAAAGATTCCCACTCCAAAAAGCGAGGTGGAAAAAAACTAAATTAACAATTAGGTACCATGAAAACATATCGTAAGCCGAATGAGCAGCTTTTCCCAATAGGTGGCCAGTCAGTTACTTAAACTTAACTAAAAATATGATAACATACATAAGGCAACATCAACACACACACAAAAAAAATTAAACACCAAGACATAAAACAATAAGAATCACAACAAAAGTATCGCCCTGGAACGATCAGTAATATAAAATTACTGGCGGGCTTAAACCGGTTTTACAGGTACCTAATCTCACCCTCAGCTTCTGCAGTGGTTCACAACATTTAGTTAGTTGCTCGGTCCTTGTGGTGAATCTCTAACTAGTCAATGAATCATCATGGACAAACAAATAAATCATGATACTCCATGATGAATCAAAAACGAGGACTCACAGGTTGAGTAAGCTGCCCGACGATGGAGATCCCTGGGCGCCCAATAACTCACTAACTCCGTAGCAAAAGAAAAACATCAGTTGAACCCCGGTTGGCCAAGCAACAGACAAGAAGCTCCGGCACCAACCAACTAAAATGAATAGTTTTAAGTCGGGGCCATCATAGAGTCTGACGCCCGACCCACCGGCGTGCAATTAAAGACGGCATCATAGTGGATTAAAAACTAAGCATGCAGACTGTCGCATAACATTTAAGTTATATCCTATACGTCTGTAACGCGTAATGGGAATCTCTCAAGAAAAGGTCTGAAGGATAAAGCCAGAATACCTACATGTACATATGACCTTATCACCAAGACTAGGGGTTGTAGAAATAGTCACTCCAAGGCATTTTAGCTTCCATCTGCTAGTATAGAGCCATATAAATGTAGTTTCTTTCCCCAGACTATCAGGGACTGGAATGACCTCCCTGACTCTCTGTTTTCTACTGCTGAAATGCCAGATGATTGTGTGTTCAAGTTCGCTTCACTCGTGCGTTCTAGGGACTAATTTTTCCCCCATCCGAACCCCTGGTGCCATAATGTCATTTGGCGTGTCACCAGTAAACTATTCAGATTCAGATTCAGAGCCAACGTGATGCTCTTGCCAGTATCAGTCTCTTAATAGCCAAATCTTTCTATTCATGTAATTATACCCAGTGCTGTCTTCTGTCTGCATTTTGGCATTTTTGAAAGGGACATGGGGTCTTTTCATTTAAAAGGTCAATAAGAAACATCACACCTATGGGAAATCTGAATTTTATGATTTCATGATTGCAACGTACTAAAAAGTACAAGTAGGCAAAGATCAGGAAAAGACACAATCAGAAAAAGATTCCCACTCCAAAAACCGAGGTGGGAAAAAAACTAAATTTAAAAAGTCAATAAGAAACATCACACCTATGGGAAATCTGAATTTTATGATTTCATGATTGCAACGTACTAAAAAATTACATGTAGGCAAAGATCAGGAAAAAACACAATCAGAAAAAGATTCCCACTCCAAAAACCGAGGTGGGAAAAAACTAAATTAGCAATCAGGTACTTATTCCATGAAAACATATCGTAAGCCGAATGAGCAGCTATTTTCCCAATAGGTGGCCACTCAGTTACCTAAACTTAGCTATGAAAACACACATAAGGCGCCAACAGCAAAAAAAATTTAAACACCAAGACATAAAACAAAAAGAACCACCACAGAAATATCGCCTTGTGAAGCTTAGGTAACCAATACATCCTAGGGAGTTTGTCTTGGCCTTCATTGACACATGCCGTCCCAGAAAAGTCGAAAGTATTCGAAAATGATTTACATGAGAAAAAAGGTACACATAGGCAAAGATCAGTAAAAGGCGCAATCAGAAAAAGATTCCCACTCCAAAAATCGAAATGGGAAAAAAATTAATTAACTAGAAATGGGTGTTTGTAAAACACTATGCCCCTAACTGTATGTTTGTCCTTAAACTGGCAAATTATAGGGTTTGTTTATTTCATTTGAATGAAGTGAAATTTAATTTCCTGTAGAAACTGTTCGGTTGCTTCTGTTTTGACCTCGATCCAGAATCAGAGAATGTAAGCTTTATGCCGACAAGTTAAAATGGAGTAAAAATTTCAAAATTGAGTTATTTTGTCAAAATTTGACAGAAAGTCCTCAAAAGTTAGTCAGGTAATTTTCTTCTCAGCCCCAACCAGTATACCAAATATAAAGGCTCTAGCTCAAATACTTTTTGAGATATCGTGCACACAATAAAAATTGTAGGGTTTGTTTATTTCATTTGAATGAAGTGAAATTTAATTTCCTGTAGAAACTGTTCGGTTGCTTCTGCTTTGACCTCGATCCAGAAACAGAGAATGTAAGCTTTATGCCGACAAGTTAAAATGGAGTAAAAATTTCAAAATTGAGTTATTTTGTCAAAATTTGACAGAAAGTCCTCAAAAGTTAATCAGGTAATTTTCTTCTCAGCCCCAACCAGTATACCAAATATTAAAAGGTACAAGTAGGCAAAGATCAGGAAAAGGCGCAATCAGAAAAAGATTCCCACTCCAAAAACCGAGGTGGGAAAAAACCAAACTAACAATCAGGTACTTATACCATGAAACATATCGTAAGCCGAATGAGCAGCTATTTTCCCAATAGGTGGCCACTCAGTTACCTTAACTTAACTAAAAATATGAAAACATACATAAGGCGCCAACAGCACAAAAAATTTTAAACACCAAGACATAAAACAAAAAGAACCACTACAGAAGTATCGACTTGGAACGATCAGTAACACAAAGTTACTGGCGGGCTTAAACCGGTTTTACAGGTACCTAACCTCACCCTCAGCTTCTGCAGTGGTTCACAACATTTAGTTAGTTCTTCGGTCCTCGTGGTGAATCTCTAACTAGTCAATGAATCATCAAGAACAAACAAATAAATCATTAAGGCTCTAGCTTAAATACTTTTTGAGATATCGTGCACACAAGATTTTCAAATTTTGTTTTCAAAGGGACATAACTCAAAAAAGGGGCATAACTCAGACATGAAAAAAAAAAAATATGGGTCAACTATTTTTTCATAAGGAATTTGATTACTAAAATTCAAAACCCTAGCATGCAGCGTTCAAAAGTTTCAAGTTTCAACGAAAAGTCAAAAAATCAATCAAAATTTCAAAATTCCGTATTTTTGTCAAAATTTGACAGAAAATTCTCAAAAGTTGATCAGGTCATCTACTTCTCAGCCCCAACCAGTATACTAAATATGAATGTTCTAGCTTAAATACTTTTTGAGATATCTTGCACACAAGATTTTAAAATTTTGTTTTCAAAGGGACATAACTCAGAAAAGGGGCATAACTCGGACATGAAAAAAATACGGGTCAACTATTTCTTATGAGGAATGTGCATATGAAATTTCGAAACCCTAGCATTCACCGTTTAAAAGTTTCAAATTTCACTGAAAAACTGAAAAAATAATCAAAATTTCAAAATTCCGTAATTTTGTCAAAATTCGAGGTAAAGTTCTCAAAAGTTAATCAGGTGATCTACTCCTCAGACCCAACCAACATACCAAATATGAAGGCTCTAGTTTAAATATTTGTTGAGATATCTTGCACACAAGATTTTCAAATTTTGTTTTCAAAGGGACATAACTCAGAAAAGGGGCATAACTCGGACATGAAAAAAAAAATACGGGTCAACTATTTGTCATGAGGAATGTGCATATGAAATTTCAAAACCATAGCATTCACCGTTCAAAAGTTAACAAACGCACCCACCCGCACACATACACACACACACACACACACACACACACACACACACACAGACAAGCCGAAAGCAATATGCCCTTCCAACTTTTTCAAAGTTGGGGGCATAACAATCAAGTACTTATACCATGAAAACATATCGTAAGCCGAATGGGCAGTAATTTTCCCAATAGATGGCCACTCAGCTACCTAAATTTAACTAAAAGTATGAAAACATAAATAAGGTGCCAACAGCACAAAAAAATTTAAACACCAAGACATAAAACGAAAGAACCACCACAGAAGACCAATGAGTCGACCAATGAGTCTTCATTGATTATCTTTTTGTTAAAATGTTACCTCGTGGTGCAGCTTTTACAAAAGATGTACATTATTGTCGAATTTACTTTTGCACAAGCCCTTTGCGCACATACTTATTACAGACATTTCAAGTACTAACCGTGTGCAGTGACGGTTTTCGTCTAACGGGCATCCAAGGCACAATTTATCAGCATTTGAGCCGTCCCATGGGAAAACCAACAATCTGCATAGGCGAAAACAAAGGCGCAGATCAGCTTCGCGGCAATCGCGAAGCTGATCAGCGCCTTTGTTTTCGCTACGCGGATAGTACAATTCCTCCTCTACTTAACTTTAAAATTTCAAGATTCTAACTCTTTTCTGTGACTGCACAGGCCGGTTTGTGTCAGGCCTGTTCGGAAACCACATTGTTGGTTTTCCCACGAGGCGGCTCATTAATGTGCATCGACAATCTGATCAACGTTTTGTCATTGAATTAACAGGCATGTTGTAGTCTAACATCGTCTGTCACTAAAAGATAGTTTTCTTGTGATGCGACTAACATTCCACTTAAATTATGTGCGAGTCCAGTTTAAAGGACGGGGAAATAACAATAAAAATGAAGTAATTGAAAACATATAATTTGGCCAAATGGAGGCTGCGAGCATATGAGAATATATACATGTAATTATAGTCAACAAACACATAAATTAACATGAAAACACGGCGCGCAGCCTCATACCCGCCCTATAAGCGAAATTATTCTAACTACAAACGCAAGTATAGGGAGGGTGGAAGGGATGCAAAAACACATTCCTTTGTCCACATTAAATTTTCAAGTGAGCGAATAGATCAGTCATGTGACCAATCAATCAATAACAATAAGCTCCACCGCAATGCGACACGACAGTCTATTATAAAAGAGATAGCGGTCAAAGGGTTGTAACAATATATTGGAATCTTCATAATTAAGGCATTTTACAAGATGTAAAATGCTGCAAAGAAACATGCATGTGAAAAGTCACCCGGGCTCTGAAGTGAAGTTTAGGTAACTGAGTGGCCACCTAGACCCATAAACAAAGGAATACGGCGGCGCTTGATCCTCGATCTTGGCAGTACGCTTAATTGTCATTTATGATTCTTGTTATGAACCTTATGAACCTGCTTGGAGCAAAATAACTAAAGTGAGAATGTTGGACAAGAGCACAAGACCAAGACGCATGCTTGAAGGGGATGTCAAGGACAAGTTATATGCAAGTTTTTCGTGCTTAACGCTATCACTGCTGTTTAGAAATTCGTTTATTGTATACTTGTCATAAAGTTTTTGACAAAGTCGACGGACTGTAAAATAAGGTCAGGCACACAGAGTGTGGTTGAGGAATATGTTTGCACGGTTGCAGAATGCATGGGTATTCCTCTAACGGTCTTGTGTGTCAGTAACGTTTATTGACCCGCCTAACTATCGTTTAACTCACCTTCCGGTGATTGATACGCATCGATATGAGTAAAAAGCCTTAAATGAAGAGTAAAAATGGCTTAAGGCATTTTCATTCAGTTTTATGTCCCTTTCAAGATAATTTCAGATCATATGAGATAGGCCAATCCTAATGTGGGACGAAAATGGGATTACGCCGACACACACACACATACCAAAAAAAAAAAATGACACTTCAATGTTATTGTGATGGAAGTACTATATGTTCATTGGGCAGAAGTGTTTGCAAAAACAAAATAACCTGGATTCCTTATGTTACTTTCATCCAAGTCAGTAGAGTAAACGCTAGAGTAGAAAACTCAAATTTCTAGCTGTAAATCTGTGGGAAGGGTTTTTTAACCATTAACCTCTTAACCTTGACAATCAAGCTGATGTTACCGAGGCTTTAAATTCGACTTCCAGGTATTTCATTGACCTTTTGAACATGGATTACACTTATTACGAAGGCATGGTCAGTCAAATTTATCCACCTGAACTATAGTTGGATAAAACCAACACTACAGATAGCGGAGCCCCATTTTAGATTTACACCTTTCTACACTGAAAAAAAGTTATAAGAGGCCACTTTTCAAACTCATTTTATTTTTCTAAGCCATGTTCAAAATTGCACGATTGTTTGCCGAAAGACGTGTCTTTCAAGTAAGTAAAGTTCCAAAGTGTTAAGAAATAATTTTCTTTCACTAAAAGCGTTTTGGAGTAAAAATGCAAAAATCAATGTTTCTAAATAAAAAAATGGATACAGCACACCATTTATTGAAATTAGGAACGGGTGTCATCAAAGGGGTTGTTACGGCTCGAAAAAACATCAAGCATTCGAATTTTTTCTACTGGTAGAACTTTTATGCATTTTTAAGAATCACCAATTTTGAGATTTTTTGGAAAATTCATAAATGTGCCTCTTAAACATGTTGACCCCTGTTAAATTCACTTGATGAGGCCTGGAAATGAGAGATATAACTCGACTGAACTGTTTGAGACCATTTTCGAGGACCAACAGGTCAAGGCTGCCGCACACTTCCGGTTTCAATGCCAATTTTTAACGAACAAAATAACAAAATTTGTGGACGATTTTTTGAATTTTCAAAGTTTATCAGAGTCTAGTATTTGACCTTAATAATCGCTGAAAATTTCAATGCCATGCTGCTGATAATAACGCAACTGGAGAAGAACAAAGTTGGTATGCAAATTGCATACAAAAGCTGAATTCCTGTTATTCAGGTTGTTGTCTTCTTGCATGTACAAAACAGACACGAAGATTCTTATTGCAGCAACACTTTTGACTTAATTTTATCTTGCATCATGGCAGTCAGTAGCACTTTCAAATAAATTAAAATGTAAAAACACAACGTCATAATATGACATTTAATTTGATGTTAATAAAGTGTGACTTTTTGAAATGAGGGTACCTTTACACATGCTTCGTCTGTGTGAGAAGTATCACGCATTTTGGAATGCAGAAACATACAGAGCCACTGTTAGACATTGGTTTATTCATATGATCATGAATTTTAATTGATCGTATTTTACTTTCTGAACTAGAAGAAAAAATATGAGGTGGCCTCTTATAACTTTTTTTCAGTGTATTGCAAATGGATTTGTTTCATCTAAAATTTATGATACATGTAAGCGCGATGACTTTGATATAGTAAATTTTTTATATATGGATGGTGTTGTTCTTCGCTGTGCTTCTTATGGTCTATATATTTCGCAACCTATTAGATTTCCTAGATTTTGCAATCACATTACGGACTTCAATGCGCGAAACAAATGTTTAACAGCTTAACTTCTCCAGCAGAACTATCGGTATCATAAAACTTCGAAAACATTTTCTGAATATCGCAGGCACGATGAATTGATTTCCAAATTTAATGTTGGGTTGAAGACGCTTTTACGAGAGGGCTTTTCGGAACCAGAATTTTACGGTGACCTGGTTGACAAATTTTAAAAACTTATAGGAAGGAATAATTTTTCCGTTCAGTTTAAAAAATCATCATACAATATAATATAAATCGGATGCGATAGTATGCATGCTTAGTTTTAAACCTATTCACGGCTTATAACCATGCTTCCTTCTTTAATTGCACGCCGGCGGGTCGGGTGTCAGACTACATGTATACGATGGCCCCGACTTAAAGCTATTAGTTTAAAATTGGTTGGAGTCGGAGCTTCTTGTCTGTTGCCCCAGCGGGTTCAACTAGTGTTTTCTTTTGCTCCAGATTTTCAGTGTTGCTTGGCGCCCAGGGATCTCCATTGCCGGGCAGATTTTTGTATCACGGGAGTCCTCGTTTTTGTTTCAGCATGGTTTACTATGATTTATTTGCTTGTCCGTGATGATTCATTGACTAGTTAGAGAGTCACCACGAGGACCGAACAACTAATTAAATATTGTGAATTACTGCAGAAGCTGATGGCGAGGTTATGGTATGGAACACCAGAGCTGTCTCATGATCCATAAACGTCATTATATGATGTACAAACGTCATTATATGATGTACAAACGTCATAATATGATGTAACAACGTCATTATATGATGTACAAACGTCATTATATGATGTACCAATGTCATTATATGATGCGAAAACGTCATTATATGATGTACAAACTTCATTATATGATGTGAAAACATCATTATATGATGTACCAATGTCATTATATGATGCGAAAAGGTCATTATATGATGTACAAACTTCATTATATGATGTGAAAACATCATTATATGATGTAAAAACTTCATTATATTATGTACAAACTTCATTATATTATGTACAAACTTCATTATATTATTTACAAACTTTATTATATTATGTACAAACCTCATTATATTATGTACAAACTTCATTATATTATGTACGAACTTCATTATATTATGTACAAACCTCATTATCTTATGTACGAACTTCATTATATTATGTACAAACTTCATTATATTATGTACAAACCTCATTATATGATGTGCAAACTTCATTATATGATGTGCAAACTTCATTATTTTATGTACAAACTTCATTATATTATGTACAAACTTCATTATATTGTGTACAAACCTCATTATATTATGTACAAACTTCATAATATTATGTACAAACTTCATTATATTATGTACAAACTTCATTATATTATGAACAAACTCCATTATGTAGCTTTTTCGTTATGATGCGGTTAAAATCAATAGAAAAGATTTTTTACTTAACACCGGTAGAACTTGTTTTGCTTCACGTATTGAAAGTCCGAAACTAACCCAAGTCGTTTCGCCCCAACACATTTCTTCTGCTAGGCAATTCATCCTGTAAATCATTTCCTTTTTTTCATTTTCTAACCAAGTCTTTTCGCCACAACTATTTTGTCTGTAAGTCGTTGCGCTCCAAAGACATTTGCCCCTCACTGGGGTTCAACTGTTTTATGATCCAGAGTCCAATTGAGATAGAAACAGGAAAGAAACCGACAAAACAAGACAGACAAAACATGAAAAATTACATTAAAAACGAAGAGCAAGATGATAAGCTCCCGGGGGGTACTCTGAAATTTTCCATATACGTAGGCTCGGTGGACTTTTTTGTGGATAAAAATTTTGAATTTCCACAGTTTTGGGGGTTTTCAGAAAATGTGAATATTTTGGGGTATGGGCATTTTTTCAGATCCCTTCAAATTTGACAATTTTATGGGACGTTTGGTTTTTATAGCTAATTCACGTATTTTGGGGTGTCCTTCAAATACCTGATATTTTTGGGTAGTCCCTCAGACCAGATATTTTTTGGGGTACGGAGCAGATGCTGGATCCGAGCCTATGTATGAGCAAAGTTCAGAGAACCCCCAGGGGATTCTTTCCCATGAAGGTAGAATTCAAGTCTTTAATCTAGACTACCACGGCGTAAATTCTTGAAATGGCAGCATACGCGTCTGGGTTTCGTTGCCAGTATTCATGAGGAGGGTCACTGTGATGGTTTCATATCTGAAATTACGCAATATGGGCCATCGCCCTCCTCCCAAGTTCGAACGTTTTCACTGCTTCCAAAGGATCTAACCTTTATCTTTTTAATTCCATATCTTCATATGTTGTTGGAAATCATGTTCGAATCTTTCAGGGATCTACACTGGTCATCATTGCAAAGTTATTAGCAAATCGTCAGCTCTGTGAAATTTCGAGTACCATGATAAATTCTAAAAATGCGATGGTGACCAATTAATATGATATTACAAGATTACAGTAAGCAAAAAGGAGCCTTTAGAAACAAAACATGAGCCGCGACACGAGAAAACCATCAATGTGGTTTTGTTCGGGTCCGACACAAACCAGGCTGTACAGACACTGGAGAAAACTAGAGGCTTGGAATTTTGGATTTAGAAAGTAGATGGATAGTACAATCTGTTGAGCGAAAACAAAGGCGCTGATCAGTGCCTTTGTTTTCGCATATGCAGATTGTTGGTTTTCTCATGTCGCGGCTCATATGTATTTAACTTAATAAGCATGCAAAAACTCGCCTTTCTAAAGACAATTAACTAGACTCTCCTACTGTGCTAATTCCCAAAGGTACGGGGATATTATAGATCTTCCAGTGTTTCGGTACATTGTACAACTTCCCTTGTGGTAACTGCATCGACCTGCGGTGGACATATTAACTTTTCAGGTGTCCTTGACCTTCATAAAGTCTGATTGGCTCAAGCCACCAGCAAAGTTGACGTGTCAAATCAACAACTGGAATCATCCTCTTTTTTCTCTTGGATTCTAACCGATTCAGACGTGTCTCTGGTTGAGTTCCTCGAGTCCATCTAAAGCCACTTGTGTTGCAGGTAAGTGTCAGTATCTAGCTACGGCACAACAATTAAAAGAGCTGCTGGCATTTTTTCACTTTGCAGGGATGTGGGTAATAATCCTCTTTAAGATTTTGTGTCTCTCTCAAGCTCAAACAAAATCTATTGCACATATTTCCAATGGGTTTTAATATGGCACAAAAGCATTTTTGTGGTGCGACCCCGCACCGAGTCTGGTTTCTACCCCGCTTTGAAGAAAAAACGTTCAGCAGCACTTAAACTCATCATTTTCTGACTAACTACATTCTGTAGCTACATTGGTGGATTAAGAGGGGGTTCGGGGATTCGCTCGAACCCCCCTCTGGGATAAAATTATTTCATTTTCATGGGATAATTCAAGAAAAACTAGTTAAAATGAAGAAAACGAACCCCCCTTGGTAAATTCGAGCCCCCTTTTTAGAAATCCTGAACTATTCTAGAATAAAGATTGCTAGTGAAAGCCAAACTGACAGTATCACACTAGGGGATGGGGCTTGACCAGGGAAGATTATTCCATATGTCTTATTAGAGCAGTGAACTTTCACACGCAATCATTACATTTCTGCAGAGGTAATCACAGATTCAGGGAGGCCATTCCAGTCCCTGTTAGCCTGAGAAAAAATGCTTAATTAGGTATTTGTAACTGCGGAGTGTATTTGAAATGTCATTGAGTGCTGATTTCTCCAGTGTCTATTTTGGGGATAATGCCATCTGTGTCCTACCCTAGTCGGGTGTATGTTTGCAAACCCTTGATGCGTTCAAGAAAGGAGTTCTTATGCTACCTGCGCGTATCCTGAGATGTATATTTATCAACATTGTTGCTGACAGGTAGCCCTCTACGCACTGACCTGTCGCAGTTGGCGCATGCCAACTGGATAATTCAAGCGGGATGCTTTTGTTTTCTTCA
Source organism: Rugalucina vietnamica (assembly GCA_964017185.1). Lineage (NCBI taxonomy): Eukaryota > Metazoa > Mollusca > Bivalvia > Lucinida > Lucinidae > Rugalucina > Rugalucina vietnamica. The sequence continues at coordinate 39,288,620 of OZ024870.1, forward strand.
ATTGCCGCCATTAGCCAAAATCGGCTAGATCCCATAATGCATAGAGCCAAATAGGAGAGATCAAGATGAGGTATTATCTGCTCTCGCGAGAATGTATTTACCAATAAAGTCTTGTTCTGTTCTGTTCTGTAAACTGCATCACTCACGCCATTAGGCACTAGTCATTTACAACCACGCCCCTCACCCCCCCTCGGGATAAAGCGGGGACCTTGAGTTTTTGTCATAGGCTAACTCCTATATGGCTATTCCCATATCCAATAAAACGTCCCATCTATGCCAAGTGAATGTCCCTTGTGAAAGACCCAGTAGGTAGACGTAGCTTTAGGTACGGATAGGTACTGGTTTTTATACAAGTTTCCCATCATTCATTCACTCTGTTTACATCGCCATTGTATTGTACATCGGCATTTATTTTGTAAACCTTACATTTTGGCATTTATCATCATTAAATATATTGTTCTAATATATTGTTACAGGTATGTTGTTGTTTAATATTCCTTTGTCATTTTGAGACAGAAATTGTAACCATTGAATGAAATGTGTATTTTTGCAATTTATGTATTTTCACCGGTAAAGGCTGCAAGGTATACACATATGTCAATACACAGTTTTAATGGTAAACACGATCATTCATTCACTCTGTTTACATCGCCATTGTATTGTACATCGGCATTTATTTTGTAAACCTTACATTTTGGCATTTATCATCATTAAATATATTGTTCTAATATATTGTTACAGGCTCTCTATCCCATCCCTGTATCAAAGAACTCACGTTTTCGCCAAGAGCCCAGCTGGAGGTTAGTAGCCACTGGGCCTAGCGACCACACTCCGTGACAATGGTGGCCAGTTTGTGTGTTTGATGGTTCGAGAAGCCGGTTTGATGAGCCAGCTAGCTAGTGATCCAGTGATCCGATCCCCGGGGACCTAGATGTCATCATAATGGAATTCCACTCTTCAGTTTAATTCGTGCACGTGTGTTTTTGGGCCCAAACATTTTCCATGGAACTGTTCTTCTGCCTCAGCTGACGATGGAGCGACTTACAGTTTCGGATTCAACGCGTGACGATTGACGTTGTGGAACTTTTGTCCATATTTCGTGGACATGGATTGTTTTGATTGTGTGTTAACTGTGTGTAAATATGTTACAGTACTATTTCATTCATTAGGATGGATTGTTTGGATATGAAATTAGAGGTAGGATTTTATACCTTGCAGCCATCATATTTTGTAAATTGTTTCAAAGTTTTTTGATTGTGAAATCTTCTGTTGTTGAGATAGGAGTTCCAATTGCCGTCTTTGATTTCAATTTTTCAATGGATGAACTGATTATTTTCAGCCGTCTATGATCACTATGTCCATTTCGTGTCAATAAACAATCCTGTGTCAAATGAATACACATCCTCGCCTTGTTGTCCGCACCGGTCACGTGTCCGAATCATGAATGACACCGCTTTGTTTGTTTACACTTATGGATACTCCATTTCATCTCATTTTATCATCTTTTCTTCATGAATATCATCTGTAGCTAGGTAGTGCTAGGAACCGCTAGGATTTAGTTGAGATTCTATTAGTTTTCCCCAAAATGTCCCGGCCTTTCTCTTCGCCCAAGTCCAGCCCTTCTCCAAACGTTTAGTCACGTGCAACCCTTAGCAACTGTCAACCTACGTAATTAATTTCCGTGGAAACTAATTACGTGGTTTGTTCAAGTTCTTTTTGCCGGCAAATCCCAATAAATATACCCTGTTTAAGTCGAAATAGAATTTGCAAAATTCGTTAAAATCTGAATTTGTCAATTTTTGCCGAAATGTCGACTTAGTAATTTTTCCGGGATTTTACGATTAGTAACGGAAACCTGCACGTGCTTTGTCGCGGGGAAGTGACATATTGATAAATTTACTGCTTACAGGTGTAAAGTCGCAGTAGTCGAGGGGTTTCTTACAAGGCTCAACTTCTCGAGGTCCAAGGATCGAATCGGGGTAAAGAAGAATATTTTTTTTTCTTTTCTAACTTAGTTTTGCTTTCTTTTCAGAACGTTCACAGATATTTTTTTGTGTCTTGCAGATTATTACTATTTTTTTTCTTCTGCAGTTCATTACATATGAAACTACATGACAATGAGTTTACCTTATAGTTATCAAAACACTTGGTAAAGAAAATTAGCATTTGTGATTCTATTTACCTGGATACAAACTGTACTTATGATATAGTCTTTCATTTGTAAAGAGTATGAAGCAGCGGTTCCTGTGATTTTATTTCTTAGGAACCTTATTTGTATAAGTATCTTGCCAATTGCTAGATTCCAAGTTCTGGTACACAGTGACTCTGCAAACTGGAATATCGCTATGGGATATCTGTGTTAGACTATTGCAAAGAGTCAGGTATTTATGCATATCTTTGCAGCTAGTATCTCGAGGCTAGTATATAACTGGTTGGTGAAAGTATTTTTTTTCTTTCTCTGAAATTGTTATTTGCCGTCTTATAACAATTTCTGTGATTTTTTTTTTCTTGTGTGAATTTGAAGAAAATATTTTGAGCATTTATTTTTTTCTCTCTCAATTGCTGTAAATACAATAAAACAGCAATTGATACTCAGGTAGTTGATGATTTGTTCAATTTAGTGCGCCGCTACGATTTCGCGATTTTTTTTTCGCCGAGGTGAATAATACATACAGAGAGGTAAACGCTAAACCGCAACTTTTCGCATTTCACCGCGATTTTTTATTTCGCCGCGATTTTTGCACGTCACCGCGAATTTTGATTTCGCCGATTTCTTTATCCGATTTTCGTCGCGATTTTTGCGTTTCACCGCGAGATTTTCCACACATCGCACAACCGTTTGCTGCGAATATTCAGTTATCTCTGTGTTGTGCAATATTGCATGTTCCTTTTGCTGACGAGCAAAATACTTGCATAAACACAACAATTACACGATAACGTGTCGATTCGTGATTGAAGCGTCTTAACCGTTACCACACTGAACATGGAAGGCTTATCTGAAAGAGATAGAAGGGCGCTAGCGAGAGATAGGGTGAGAGAAGCAGATGAATGGGTTCGTCAGGTGGATGAGCTTAGGCAGTTGAGAGAAAGGGATAGATTGATAAATCTGGAGCAAGAAAGGGCACTGAACCCTGATGCAGGGCAATTAATTGGAGCACAGGGAGGTGCTATTTACATGGAAGAGCATGTGTCTGCAGAAGGGCAACGCGTTGCCGGAAGTGTCAGAACACAATGGCAGGACTTGAGTGAACTCAGTCAGTGTTCTTTGAGCAGTGAGCATGGGCATGACCCAAAATACCCACCTAGTATTGAAAGTTCTCTGAGGAGAGCTAAAGCTGACCAGTTATCAGCAGAGAGTAGAAAGAAAGGTATATCAGAACCTTCTTTCATGAAAGAACAAAGCTCACAACGTGATTCTAAGCAGTTAGAAATAGTCTCAAGTCATGCAAGAGGAAAAGATGTTGATCAAGTCTCAACGGGTAGTAGGAAGAAAAGTCTGACAACGCATTCACTTATGCGTGAACAGACATCACAGCATAATTCTAGACAGTCTGTAACTAGGCAGAAGATAGTCTCTAGTCACCAGAGTGTAGCTGCCTTAAAGGAAGGCGATGCTAACTCAAGGTCTGCGCATATGACAGTTACAGAATCACTGTCAAAACAGCCAAGTCTTATAAATGTAACTGGTCATAACTTGCCACAAGAATACAGCAAACAGACTAGGAGTTTGAGCAAAGAACAAGATAGTAAAGGTCCTGACATTATGACAGACTAAAATTATGAAGAAGAAAGAGCATTGAAATACAGAATCAATCGTATTCTGTCAGAAGATAGAGTATTAGAAGAAGAGAGAAAGAATAGAATAAAAGCAGAGGAAGAACTGCAAAATAGACTTGAGAACTTGCGAATTGCGCAACAAAAGATGAAAGCAGAATCTGATAGGCACATGCGAATTGAGGCATTGAAAGATGAGGAACAACAGCTCAATAGAGATCTGTTGAACAAAGTAAAGATGGATAGGGAAAGAGAACATAGAATCTTAGCTATGCATAGAGAAAGTCAGCTCATAGAAGAAGATATTAAGATGAATAGAAGAAAACCATCAATCAGATATGACCCACACGTTAAACGTGAAATAGCACAGAATGATCAAGTAGAAAATGAAAGGCAAGCGCAAATGCGCCAGAATATAAATAGTGAAGAGGCAGAGCGGATTAAAAGGTTAGAAATAGGACAGCAGCAATTGCTTATGAAAGTTCAAAGTCAAGAGGAAGAATTAATGAGAAAGAATGCAGCAATACATATGCTTGAACAGGAAATTAAGAAAAGGGCAGATATAAATGTCAGACTGAGTAATGAGAATGAAGAAAATGAAATAGAGATAGCTAGATTGGAACAAGAAAAGAAACAGCTGTTACTACAACAGAAAGAATTTCAAGACAGTGAAAAGCAGAAAGAAACTGAACGACACACAATGTCAGAAAGTACTCAGAAAGAAAAAGAGCTCCAAAGAAAAGAGGAGTATCTGAAGAAGCTTGAGCATGATCTTCTTAAGAAAGAAGAAGAACTGTCAGAAAGAATCCGTAAGGGGTCATCTATGTCACATACAGTGGAAAGAGAAAGGCAACCAGATGTAATACATCCAGTCAAGCCGAACATAACGCCATTTTCTGGGGCTGACCCAATCCCAAAGAACGAAAGTTGCTTTGAAGATTGGAAAGTAGAGATTCAATCCATTATTGAATCTGGTAGATATCCAGACTATGTGGTGACACAGTTAATTAGGAACGCACTGAAGCAACCTGCAAAGAAAGCAGTGCTTACTCTCGGTGCATCTGCCACTAGTATAGACCTGTTAGCCAAGCTTGAAAATGTATTTGGCAATGTTTCAAGTGGTGACAGTGTGCTAACAGAGTTCTATACATCTGCTCAGAAGCAAGATGAAAGTGTCACCATGTGGGGTTTACGGCTTGAGCAGTTAGTACAGAGAGGCATAGAAAAGGGAGAAATTGTAGAAGAAAAGAGAGATCATATGTTAAGACATAGATTCTGGCGCTATTTGTATGACACTGACCTGCAGAATGCTACTGTCATTCATTTTGATCAGATTAAGAACTTTGATGAGCTGAGAGCAAAGGTCAAGACTGAAGAGCTCTGGAGACTCAGTAGAAAATCTGAAACTACTGCTAAGGATACTAAGGATACCAGTAAAAAGGTACAAGTAGCGGAAGCATGTGCTCAAGTTCAGCATCAGCCGCTAAATCTGGATCCTAATGCCAAAACTAATAGAGACATTCTGAAACGTTTAGAGACATTAGAAGAAGATCTTCAATATAGAAAAAGTAGACGCCAGAAAAACTGGGATAAAATGAAGAATAAGAACGAAAAGGATAAAGATCAGACAGAGCATAAAACTGACAATAAATCTAAAACGGAACAGAAACATCAGCCTCCGTTAAACAAATAGATGCCTCTGTCGCAGGGCAGACGAGGGGCAACAAGAAAGTAGTGAATGGCCCTAATGAGAATATTTTTAAGAAAATGATAGGAAAAGATAATGTGGGTGAAATACTGATTGATGGTGTTAAGACCAATGCATTGGTAGATACTGGCTCACAAATAAGTACGATCAGTATGGCTTTCTTAAAACATCTGAAGCCAGAGCCAGAGATCCGTGATTTAGATGAGCTAGACTTGGAAGTCAAATGTGCAGATGGACGTCCCTTACAGTACATTGGCTATGTAGCTGTGCATGTCAGCAGTCCGTTTATTGAGGAATGCCAAGACGAGGATGCTTATCCTCTCTTAGTTGTGCCAGACACAGAGTATAATAAGTCTGTACCTATTATTGCTGGTACCAACATTATCAGGCGTCTGAAATGTCTCACTTCAGACACCACAAGTGTGCCTGATTCATGGGACTTGGCATTCTCGTCATTGACAAACAACAGTGTTGGAGTTGTTAAATCAACTGTAAAACTGACACTTCAGCCAATGGAAGTCCGTACAGTTACAGGCTTTGTACGTAAGGGACAGAATGTAGAGTCAGCCATCACTGAACAGATAGAGGGTGGATCACTGCCAAAGGTTGCAGTTTGTCCCAGAGTTGTCAAGTTAGACAACCCAGGAAAAACATCCAGAGTACCAGTCCGAATCTGCAACCTATCCGCCCGAGTTATTACCATCCCACCAAAGGCGAACTTGTGTGATCTTCACGAGGTCAAGGTTCTTCGGTCACTGTCAGTGGCAAAGAAGACTGACAATAAACAGAAAACGTCTGTAAATGTCAATCAACAGTGTGCTGCCGACACTAAACCTAACACACCTCCTGGGTTAGATTTAGAAAACTCAGTCTTGACAAACGAGCAGAAACAACAAGTTCGCCAGTTTCTCAGCAGGTGGGATGGAATATTCTCGAAAAGTCCCACCGATCTCGGGTGTGCAAAGTTAGTTGAGCACGAGATACATTTGGAGAACGATCGTCCATTCAAGGAGCCATACCGCCGCATCCCACCGGCACTGATACAAGAGGTGAGAGAGCACCTCAATGAAATGCTGGAGGTAGGAGCTATACGCCCCTCCAAGAGTCCCTTCAGTTCGAATGTGGTAATTGTCCGCAAAAAGGATGGAACTATTCGGTTTTGCATTGACTACAGGAAACTGAATCAACGCACTATTAAAGATGCCCAAGCCATCCCAAGAGTCGATGACACTCTTCACTTGTTAGCCGGATCAAAGTACTTCAGTACTCTTGATTTAAAAAGCGGCTATTGGCAAGTGGAACTGAAGGAGTCCGACAAGGCCAAGACAGCTTTTCAGGCCGGTACACTCGGATTCTACGAGTGTAACCGGATGCCCTTCGGGCTTCGTAACGCTCCGGCAACGTTCCAAAGGTTAATGGAAAGATGCATGGGAGAGCTTAACCTTAGAGATTGCCTCATATATCTTGACGATATTATCATCTTTTCATCAACATTTGAGGAACATGTAGAGCGCTTGCAAGCCGTGTTTGAGCGGCTGCAGGAAAACAACCTGAAGCTGAAACCTTCGAAATGTAAGCTCTTTCGAAGCAAAGTGTCTTACCTTGGCCATGTTGTGTCGGAAGAAGGGATACACACAGATCCCAGTAAGATAGAGGCAATAAAAGATTGGCCAGTGCCGAAGTCAACAAAGGATGTGCGACGCTTCCTAGGATTTGCAGGCTACTATCGCCGATTCATCAATGGATTTGTTCATGTGACGAATCCAAAAGCCAAAAGCAAGAAAGCGTTGAAGCGGTCTCCTTTTGAATGGACAGAGAAGCATCAGAGGAGCTTCGAAACGATTATTGACAGGCTGTCAAACCCACCAGTGCTGGCATATGCAGATTATAGCTTACCGTTCAAAGTCCATACGGATGCCTCCTTTGACGGTTTGGGTGCAGTGTTGTACCAAACACAAGATGGAAAAGAGAGGGTAATCGCATATGCTAGCCGGAGTTTAAAACCATCTGAGAAGAACTACCCAGCCCATAAACTGGAGTTCCTTGCTTTGAAATGGGCGATATGTGAGAAGTTTCATGACTACCTTTATGGTAGTCTATTCGAGGCAATCACTGACAACAACCCTCTCACATACGTTCTCACTACCGCCAAACTAGACGCTACAGGACAAAGATGGGTAGCTTCTCTCAGTGGTTATAACTTCACCATCAAATACAGAAGTGGGTCAAAGAATGCTGATGCTGATGGCTTATCACGCAGCAAAAGACATTCCGAAGAAAAGGTCATCTTCCCTGAAGCGTTGAAGGCCATATCGCATTCCCTGTCAGTAACAGATACCTGTCCATTAGTGGAAAGTGTGGCTGTTTCTGATCACTCGTCAACGCATGTTGATGATATTCCAGAGCAGCTGCTGCAGACACATGGTCTCACTTCCAGGGATTGGAGAAAAGCCCAACTTAATGATCCCTGCATAGGTTATATCCTCCAGAAGGTAGAGACAGGATCTAATGTTCCAGCTAAGCGGAACTTAGACCAGGCCGTTGACGTCAGATACCTGAAGGAGTGGAATAAACTCTATGTAGTGCAAGGCGTTCTCCATAGGAAGGCTAACCTAAATGGACAGGATTTCCAGCAGATCGTTCTCCCACCAGTTTTCCGTGATGAAGTGTTCCAGGCACTTCATGATGACCTCGGCCATCAAGGAAGAGATAGAACAACGTCTCTTGTAAAACAGAGGTTCTATTGGCCTGGAATGGATGGCTTCATAAGAGAAAAAGTAATGACCTGCGGGCGTTGCATTCGACGGAAGACTGGCAGTGGTAGGAGTGCCACTCTGGTGAACATCACTTCGAGTTCACCAATGGAATTAGTGTGCCTGGATTACCTTTCACTAGAAAGGTCAAAAGGTGGTGTTGAAAACATCCTTGTCATCACCGATCACTTTTCTCGGTACGCCCAGGCCATTCCCACGAGGAATCAGACCGCCAAGACGACGGCGAGGGTGTTGTTCGACAACTTCATCGTCCACTATGGCTTTCCGGCACGCATTCACAGTGACCAAGGACAGAACTTTGAGTCGAAGCTGATCAAGGAGCTGTGCCAGATTGCCAGAGTGGAGAAGTCAAGGACAACACCTTATCATCCCATGGGAAATGGCCAGGTTGAACGGTTCAACCAGACCTTGCTGCAAATGCTTGGGACCTTAGAAGAGTACCAGAAAAGTGACTGGAAGGCACACGTTCCGACTCTCGTGCATGCTTATAATGCTACGTTTCATGCCAGCACCGGATTCTCTCCATATTTTCTCATGTTCGGGCGCCACCCTAGGTTAGCTATTGACGCTTTCCTGGGTTTGACTCCAGATGCGCTCTCGTCCACATCTAGGACAGAATATGTCAGGAAATTGAGAGAACGACTGGATTTCGCATACAGCAAGGCAACAGCGGAAGCCAAGAAGAGTGCAGACGTGCACAAACAGCAGTATGACGCTAAAGTCAGAAACTCTGTACTCAAGCCTGGAGATCTGGTGTTGGTCAAGAACGTTAGCATAAGAGGCAAACACAAGATTGGAGATCGGTGGGAACACGACCCATATGTCGTCATTGACCAACCGAACGACGACATACCGGTATATGAGGTTCGGCGTCAGAATACGAGGTCAAGGAAGTCCAAATTGCTGCATCGCAATTTGCTTCTTCCCTTCATGAGCCTTCCTCGTATAGAAGAAGAAGAAGAAGAAGAAGAAGAAGAAAAAGGAGAAAAAGAAGAAGAAGAAAAAGAAGAAGAAGACCAGACAAATACGGACCAGATTCGACATGACGACCTGACTGCGGACGAGTCAGATGCTTCTGATCATCAGGCAGGCCATCCTGAGCCTGACCCGGATGAACCTGACGACACTTCACTTCACCTTCAACTGTCAGAAAGCTCTGATAGCCTTTCTGATGAGAGTGAAAGTGAGGTCGCCAGTGTTTATTCGGGTGACGAAAGCTCCGTTGAATCTGACCACGTTGGCAGATATAAACCGCCGATGCGTCGTAGGCCAGGCGAAACTGGTGTCCTACCACGAAACGCAAATTTACCGCCAACCAGAGCGCAGCAGTTTCGTTCATCTCTTATAGGTTCGTCAGAGAGTGAGGAGGTCAAACGGAGACCTCAAAGACGACGTCGAAAACCCAACTGGATGAGGTCGAATGACTGGGTTGTAGGACAGTTGCACACATTTACAGTGGATCCAGGAGATGTGGTGTACATATAAATGTATATAATTTCATAGTTTCATATATTCTCATTCATAATTTTATTTGAATCTCATTTTAGGTAGAAGAACGTTTTCAGAAGCAAACAGATGAACTCTTTCTAGAGATGTACAGCTGCGGCATTACCGAGTTCAGTGTGATATTAACCAGTAGTGTTGTTTCTGTGTTACTTTAGGCAAGAATTTTGTTTATATCTGCATATTGAAGTGTGCTAGTACATACTTATTTTACTTTAATTTGCAGGTAGTTGTCAAGAATATTAACGTTCTATTTATCTTGTATTGTTGCAGAATGAGATTCACATTTCATTACGGCATATTTTAACATATAACTGTGCTGTAATATTGAACTTATATTTGTTTCAAACATTTTCAGACACACGAAGGAGAATCATATTATGTGTTTTCAGCGTTCTTTTCAGTGATACATGATAATGACTTTCAAATCATGACTCGCCTTTGTATTGTTTCTTCTACAGATGGTATATATAAAGGCGTTCAAGGTGATCTGTGTTGAAACTTAGCAGCTGATTTGATAGTTGTGGTAGCATATTCTACTAACATGAAGTGTTTTGTTTCAATTTCAGCTACAGTGAAATAAACAGATGCTATAGCTTGGGTTGTATTTGTATCATTGAGATCATATTTGTCTGAATTTAGGACGATTTTAGCATATAGTTGAACAGAATGATGTGCTTATTCTTACCTATCATTCACCTAGATCATTTCATTTTGTAGGTCAGGTGATAACACATTGAGTACAGGTCGTCCCGTAATTAGTCTCATACAACCATCTTTGTATGCCTATTTCATTGATCAACATTTATTGTTTGTTTTAGATATACGGACAATAAGATTTTGCAGCCACTTTGTTTCGGTGTCCGTGTGCTGCAGTTTTGTTTTATCATGTCGTTGCAGATGATATATTTTCCATGTGTTGTTTTCATTTCATTTTCAGAACTATCTGTAATTTATCTGATTAGTGCTACTTTTAATAACTCTCTCGATTTCAGGGTTTGTTAGCTGCTTAAAGTGCATGTTTTCAGGTCTAAGATGTTCTGAACTGTCATTTGTTAAATGACATTAAAATTTCATCACTCACTTATTGAATCATCTGCATTAATTATTTTACTTGTGTGTGTGTGTTTTGTTTTACATCAGCATACCTTCAATTGTAATATTTGATGAATGTCGGGACGCCATTTCCCAAAGGGGGGAAATATGTCATAGGCTAACTCCTATATGGCTATTCCCATATCCAATAAAACGTCCCATCTATGCCAAGTGAATGTCCCTTGTGAAAGACCCAGTAGGTAGACGTAGCTTTAGGTACGGATAGGTACTGGTTTTTATACAAGTTTCCCATCATTCATTCACTCTGTTTACATCGCCATTGTATTGTACATCGGCATTTATTTTGTAAACCTTACATTTTGGCATTTATCATCATTAAATATATTGTTCTAATATATTGTTACAGGCTCTCTATCCCATCCCTGTATCAAAGAACTCACGTTTTCGCCAAGAGCCCAGCTGGAGGTTAGTAGCCACTGGGCCTAGCGACCACACTCCGTGACATTTTCATTTTTCAAACCCCTGCTAAAAGCCCCACCCTGCGAGGGCAATTTGTTGGAAAAATCACTGCTAATTTCCCCCGCAGTCTTTTATGTTTTTCATTGCACTTCTGGTTTTGCATATATAGGGCAAACCCCGGGTTGTTCCCTCGCCCTACCTGGGATAATTTGAAGGTCAAATCCCCGTTCATTTCCACGGTTATCGCCCGCCCCCGGGGTGGGGGCCGTGGTTACTAATGACTGGTGCATAAGATTTTTACATTTTTTTTTCTCACCAACTGTTTAACCCTGTAACATTGTATCTTCTCACTATCACCCTTTTGCTTTGTCTACAATCTTAGACCTGTTTGTGACAAATCAGCCTGGTAAGGTACATACCACCAAAACCCTGCCTCGTCTTGGCTCATCTGACCATGGTATTGTTTTTCATGAAATTTATATTCCAATAGGTCGCCCAATTCAACCTAAAAGAAAAATCAAACTACATCGGAAGACCAACTGGGAACAATTTAAAGCTGATATCAACTCGTTTAGTGAAAGTTTCCAGAGTGAAGATGAAAGTGCCACAAACAAACTGTGGTCCATCTTTAAAACTGAAATTGACCGCCTATCAAACATTCACATACCTTCCAAAATGACCAGATCTCGAAGTGACCTCCCCTGGATAACAGGCTCCATCAGAAAGAAAATCCACAAGCGTGACAAATTGTGCCATAAAGTAAATCAGTCAAGAGGCAAACAAACTCATGATAAACTCAAAAGTAAATTAACTAAATTCAAATCCATCATTCAAAAAGGAATTAGGAAATCTTATGTGGAATATCTTGACTCTGTTATATTCAGTAATGATGCAGATAGATGTAAAAATAAAAAGCTCTATACCTTCATCAAACACAAACGCACTGAAAATACAGGTATATCTCCTCTGAAATCGGAGGGGTCAACATATACAGACCCTACCCAACAAGCCACAATATTAAACAAACAGTTTGAATCTGTTTTCTCCAAACCCAAAGTCCTCTCCTTAAAAATTCTTGCAGAACTAAAGCTTTGGTTCGAGGGACTAAACCTCAAAAATATTAAGCAAACGCCAGATATTTCAATTACTGTTACAGGCACAGAAAAACTATTAAACCTTAACCCAAATAAAGCTTCTGGGTCGGACAAAATTTCTCCCAGGCTCCTCAAGGAACTGCATCACAAAATCGCACCAATCCTCACAAAAGTATTCAGTAGCTCTCTCAAATTTGGTATAGTACCTTAAGACTGGAAAACTGCTCTTGTTGCTCCTGTCTACAAACAGGCCTGAAATGCAAACCTAGCAACTACAAGCCACTTTCACTTATAATGTATAGCCTCTAAATTAATGGAACATATATTGGTGTCAAACATCATGACCCATTTTGATTCAAATAACATTCTTAGCCCCTTCCAGCATGGCTTCCGCTCTAAACACAGTTGTGAGACCCAACTTATAAGCTTTACTCAAGAAATATTGATAATTTGGATGATGGAAAACAAACCGACTTAATTGTTACGGATTTCAGTAAAGCTTTTGACAAAGTTGATCACAATTTACTTATTTACAAACTCTTCAATTTGGGTGTAAATCTTAAATCAGTCTCTTGGATAAAAACAATTCTCCAAGAAAGAAACCAGTCAGTAGTTGTTGAAGGTAAACAGTCCCCACTCGTACCTGTTATGTCGGGTGTTCCCCAGGGATCTGTGTTAGGGCCCTGTCTATTCCTTTCATATATAAATGATCTACCCGACTCCCTCAAAAGTAGAGCACGACTGTTTGCTGAGGACACAATTGTCTATCTCACAATAAATTCCCCGTCAGACTCAGAAATTTTGCAGGCCGACCTACATAAAGTTGAAGAGTGGGAATCAAATTGGTCCATGGTGTTTAATCTTGATAAATGTGAAGTGATAAGAACAACTGGCAAGAAAAATCCTATCATGTACGCATTGGACATAGAGAATGTTAAATTGCTAGGGTATTTTATCATTTCTTTGGATCCAGCCATTGGTTTAGAACAGATATTGACCACTTGCTTCAAACATTAGTGTATAAACACGTATTGCAAGGAAAGTATCTAAAATTCAGATAAATGTGTTACATATGTTACCATTTTGCATCAAGCTAGAATGATAAGCATCAATAAATGGTTAAAACAGGAATCAGGGTACATTGAAATGTCAGAAAATAATAAGATTTTGCAGCGTTTTTGGTTTATTAGCACATAGTTTCAAATTTAGGCTATGACAGCAGTATTTTGGTGTGTGACATTTTGGATGGGCTATGGGTGTTTAACAGGCCATAACTTCAAAAGTATTTTAGATATTAGAACAAATTTTGTATTGTCGGAAAGGTAAATTAAATCTTCTTGAGGATGAATACTATGATTTGTCCTCGTTAATAATGTAGCAAAGTATATAAAGAACTATTTAGCTTCCAACATTCATTTAAAATGTCTTTGTGAAAAAATGTTACATACGTTACATTGTGACAGGCCAACGTGAAAATCAAATATTTCATGCTGTAGCTTGAGACCCTTTCTATCAGAAGAAACACAGTTTAAACAACAGAAAAAGGTTTTCATTGATCTTTACAGCAGTTTTTAGTTGTTGGGCAATTATTAGATATTCAATAGGTTACATACGTTATTGGATGTTACACGGTTACGTGACACTTTACAGAGGGCTAACATGTTTCAAAAAACTCCTAAGACATCAGGCTACATGAAAATCAAGGTCTGCAAAATTCCCCGGGGGGGGGGAGCGAAACCATATCTGGCCAGTGGCCTATTACTTACTTACTTTATAATATCCAAGCCCGGTATCCAAGTACCTTTGGGAAATTAGCACAGCAGGAGGGTCTAGTTAATTGTCTTTAGAAAGGCGAGGTTTGCATGCTTATTAAGTTAAATACATGTGAGCCGCGACATGAGAAAACAAACAATCTGCTTATGCGAAAACAAAGGCACTGATCAGCGCCTTTGTTTTCATTCAATAGATAATACTATACCTCTACTTTCTAAATCCAAAATTCCAAGCCTCTAGCTATCTCCAGTGTCTGTACAGCCTGGTTTGTGTCGGACCTGAAGAAAGCCACATTGTTGGTTTTCTCGTGTCGCGGCTCATGTTTTTTAAAGGCTCCTTTTTTGCTTAGTGCAGCCTTGTAATATCATATTAATTGGTCATCATCGCATTTGTAGAATTTATCATGGTACTCGAAATTTCACAGAGCTGACGATTTGCTAATAACTTTGCAATGATGACCAGTGTAGATCCCTGAAAGATTCGAACATGATTTCCAACAACGCATATGAAGATATGGAATTAAAAAGATAAAGGTTAGATCCTTTGGAAGCAGTGAAAATGTTCGAACTTGGGAAGGAGGGCGATGGACCATATTGCGCAAATTCAGATATGAAACCATCACAGTGACCCTCCACATGAATACTGGCAACGAAACCCAGACGTGTGTGCTGCCATTTCAAGAATTTACGCCGTGGTAGTATTAAAGACTTGAAGTCTACCTTCATGGGAAAGAGCTTATCCAAAGGGGATACTCCGAACTTTTGCTCATACATAGGCTCGGATCCAGCATCTGCTCCGTACCCCAAAAATATCTGGTCTGAGGGTATTTGAAGGACACCCAAAAAAAATACGTGAATTCGCTATAAAAACCAACAATTCGTAAAGCAAAACCCCATAAAAATAGTCAAATTTTGAAGTGATCCCAAAAAATATCTGAAAAAAAAAAAAAAAAAATGCCCATGCCCCAAAATATTCACATTTTCTGAAAACCCCCAAAACTATGGAAATTCAAAATTTTGATCCCCAAAAACGTCCGTCGAGCCTTCGTATATGGAAATTTTCAGAGTACCCCCTCCAACCCCCGGGAGCTTATCATCTTGCTCTTCGTATGTAATGTCATTGTTCATGTTTCATCTGTCTTGTTTTGTCAGTTTCTTCCTGTTTCTATCTCAATTGGGTTCTGGATCATAAAACAGTTGAACCCCAGTGAGGGGCAAATGTCTTTGGAGCGCAACGACTTACAGACAAAATAGTTGTGGCGAAAAGACTTGGTTAGAAAATGAAAAAAGGAAATGATTTACAAGATGAATTGCCTAGCAGAAGAAATGGGTTGGGGCGAAACGACTTGGGTTAGTTTCGGACTTTCAACACCGTGAAGCAAAACAAGTTCTACCGGTGTTAAGTAAAAAATCTTGTCTATTGATTTTAACCGCATCATAACGAAAAAGCTACATAATGGAGTTTGTTCATAACATAATGAAGTTTGTACATAATATAATGAAGTTTGTTCATAATATAATGAAGTTTGAACATAATATAATGAGGTTTATACATAACATAATGAAGTTTGTACATAATATAATGAGGTTTGTACATTATATAATAAAGTTTGTACATAATATAATGAAGTTTGTACATAATATAATGAAGTTTGCACATCATACAATGAGGTGAGGTACATAAAATAATGAGGTTCGTACATAATATAATGAAGTTTGCACATAATACAATGAGGTTTGTACATACTATAATGACGTTCGTACATAATATAATGAAGTTTGAACATCATATAATGAGGTTTGTACATAATATAATGAAGTTTAGACATCATATAATGACGTTTGCACATAATATAATGCCGTTTATACATCATATAATGACGTTTGCACATCATATAATGACGTTTGCACATGATATAATGACGGTTGCACATCATATGATGAAGTCTGTACATCATAAAATGGAGTTTGTAAATCATATGATGGAGTTTGTATATCATGTAATGAAATATGTACACGGTATAATGGAGATTGCTCACCATAAAATGAAGTTAGTTCATCATATAATGATGTTTGTACATCATATAAAGACGTTTTTACTTCATATAAAGACGTTTTTACATCATATAAAGAAGTTTGTACCTCATATAAAGAAGATTTTACATCATATAATGAAGTTTGCACATCATATAATGACGTTTGCACATCATATAATGAAGTCACATCATATAATGCCGCATTCACATCGTATAATGACGTTATCACATCGAATAATGAAGTTTGTACATCATATAATGACGTTTTCACATCATATGATGATGTTTGTACATCATATAATGGTGTTTTCGCATCGTATAATGAAGTTTGTACATCATATAATGACGTTTGTACAACATATAATGATGTTTCCACATCATATAATGACGTTTGTACATCATATAATGACGTTGTTACATCATATAATGACGTTTGTACATCATATAATGACGTTTGTACATCATATAATGACGTTTGTACATCATATAATGACGTTTATTGATCATGAGACAGCTATGGCGTTCCATATTATGGTCTATAGAATTGATCTTAGTTCGACAGTAATTTTATATCTGATCGTCCCAAGGCGATTCTTCTGTTGTGATTCTAATTGTTTTATCCTTTGGAGCTGAATGTTGCACCTGTTTGCACCTTATTTACGTTTTCATATATTTAGGTAAGTTAGAGTAACTGAGTGGCCGCCTATGTGCCGCCATTTCGGTAACCCATATGTAGAGCTGTATGTTGATTAGCTAATCGTCGGTAGAACTGTTGGGGCATGGCGTTACATTGACATTATTGTCGATATATACTCGGAGTATTGCTCAGGTTACCAGCATGTATCTGCAAGCTAATGAATGTGCGAAAAATCCTGTTTATATTCGTGTGTATGAAATGAGCTTACGCATAAGAAAACATACAATTTGGGTTTCTGGCCAGGTCTGACACAAAGCGACCTGTGCATTCACGGAAGCAGGCTAGAAGCTTACAATTTTGGATAAAAGTAGAACTGTACTATCTATGTAGCGAAAACAAAGGCACTGATCAGCTGTTCAGTTACTGTACAGCTGATCTGTGCCTTTGTTTTTGCATAAGAAGATTGTTGATTTTATCATGCGGCGGTTCGAATGCGATGGACAATGGATATTTTTCACGGTTGTTTTTTCTGTTAGGAATCAAATGATAAACACAAAACACATATTTTGGTCCGAAACCTTTACTAACATATACATGTAAGATCAAATTAAAACTGAAAAAGTAAGCTCCGTTTCCAAAGTAACGCTGTTTACATGGTCCTTGGGTAATAAAATATTTTTCATTATTAGGGCGTTTGTGTTTTATCAATCACTGGCACACCAGCTTATTATGCCGGTACAGAAATTTGATAACCTTACAGTCTGTTAAAAATCTGATCGGTGCTAAGCTTTGTCTTTTAAAGTTTATACAAAACAAAGTAATATTTTTTGTAAATTATACATGTTTGGGTTCAATCAAATTTTCGCAAGTTTATAATAGATAAAAAACTAAATACTTTAGGACCAATCAGATTTGTTTTATTATTTTATGCACAACAAATTTTAACATATTTCAGATAGACCAGATGTTTTTTGTAATTTGTAACTTTACACCGTTACGGTCAATCGGTCGTTTTTCTTTTTTTTTAAATAACAAATCTAAAGCATTTGGAATCAAGCAGGTCTTTTTAATTTCATACAAAAACAAACAATTGTATACAAAAATAAACTAAAAAACATTTTGGATACATGTACTTTGGATAAGAATTATGAAATTTTATACATCACAGAACTAGACACATATGGGATAAATAAATAAAGTTTGTAATTTTATACGAAACAAAACACATTTTGGATACTTATTTTTTGTGCATTTTGTTACAGAACAAAACTAGACATATTTGGCCCTTCATCTCATCAAAGCTAAACATATTTTGTTGCAATCATATATTTGTTATTTTATACAAAACAGAAATTGGCATGCATTGGGTACATTAGATATTCTTTTTTGTAATTTTATACATAACAAAACTATAAATATTTGGGATTAATCAAATGTTTTGTATTTTTAAACACAACACTTCAAGACACATTTCGGATAGATCTGATGTTTTGTTGTTTTGTACAAAACAAAACTTGACTCGTTTAGGATCATCAATCATATCGATTTCTTGTAATTTATACAATACTAAACACATTTAGGATACATCAGATCTTTTGTAATTGTATACAAAAGAATAAGTTACATTTGGGCTCTATCAAATTGTTTTAGTCTTATAGAGAACAAAACTAAACACATCTGGGATCAATCAAATTGATTGTTCTTATACAGAACAGAACTAACCAACACTTAGGATCCATTAGATTTAAGAAAAAATAATTTATACTAAAACAAAGCTAAACATATCTATGAACGCTTAAAAGATCGGATCGTTATAAGCACATTTAGCATGTCATGGCATACCATTGTTGGATAGAATTTTCTTAGAATGGAGGCAATGTCCCGACATGACAATAGCTGTTGATTTTGGATGTAAAACGTGAAATAAAACAAACGAATAAACAAACAGAAAACTCATACATTCATGTATATACATACATGCACGGACGATCGTAGTAGACTTACGTCAGAGATTTACCATGCATATATATGAATGAAATGAATATATTTGAACAAAAGGAACAGGTTTGTCATTCATAATTATAACGGTAAATCTGTGACGAAAGTCTACTACGATCGTCCGTGATTTATACTTACAAAACAATTATGTACAAAGGTACAAGTAGGCAAAGATCAGGAAAAGGCGCAATCAGAAAAAGATTCCCACTCCAAAAACCGAGGTGGGGAAAAAACCAAACTAACAATAAGGCAACGTTTTAACGATTGCCTTACAGTTTTAATCTTTTTGCTATCATGAAGAGAATGACTAGCGTATTGCGTATCCTCGTATTTTTTTTTTTTTTTTTTTTTTTTTCAATTTCATTCCTGTCCCCTTTATTGTTGTAAGCTGAGGTTATAAAATATATAATCAACATAATTATCCTAATTAGTATTGTTATTACTATTATTATCATTACTACTCCTATTACTTTCTTTCGTTTTATTGAACTTTATTTGTTCATACCCTTCAGAAACACATCTGTCTACAACGTTTGAAACGTAGATTATTTTTAGATTTAAGCATCCTTCCCAGGCATCGCTTTATACAGGCCCCAAGTCCTCGTTTCACCCTCGAGTTCGGCTCATCTGTGTCATTTACAGTTGGTTCGGTTGTCTCGCTGACCGTTGATGTCGCCATGTTGTTGTTCTGCATCTCCCGGACCATTTCTTCAGCTATTTGCTTAGCTCTGATTCCAGCATTTTCATCAATATCGGTTGCGTTTATTTTTATGATTAAGCCCAAGTACTCCTCTTGGTCGTTTGTTTTCGTCTTCATCATGCAGCGCAAAGCTCCTTTTAGGGCCGGTATACAGCCCTTCTTGCTACCGTGCAGCAGGGAGGTGCATGATTTGTACAGCGATACTTCATTTTCACAGCGATCTACAATAGATCAGGAATGGGACGCAATTCAACAATTTTTGCGGTGAAGTATTTTACAGGATAAACGAAGACATAAATGATCCAACTCATTAAAAAACTTACAGGTATGAGGAGCAATTTCAAATGAGGTAATCATCCAAAAAGTGAAAGAGTGTCATGCTTAATAGAGTAGCAGACAATTCAACAGTAAACAAATTTAAACAAATGAAGATGAATCGCATTGGAGATGTTGGTAAATAAGTGGTAATACATTAAGGGGTACCCCGGGGGTACCGTGATCGACAGATCAAAATAAATCTCAATTTTGAAATGACACTCAGTCTACAATATTTCAATCAACCAGATTCTATGTGTCATACTGTTGATCTAAGAGAGATATGATGGAACGGGATCATAGAAGAAACTTTAAATGACAGATTCACCACTTGGGGTGATAATTGTGTTATATAGGCATTTCAAAGTTAACACAGCAAGACATAAATGTAAAGATCCGCTAAGAATATATTTGAGATATAAATTTGTAAAATAAACAAATAAAATGTTTACCTGTTGTCTTCTTCTGTTCACAAGATGCCAGGAGAACACAAGAGTGTAGCAGCAGAATACGATAGATTATGTTCGTCATCGTTGTCCTTCGATGTATATCAAAAGATCTCCTCTGTTCTGTTCTGTTCGTTCTCTTGCGTTCTGTCTTGTTCTGCTCTTTCCTTTTCCCCAGTTCTTGGTTCTTTATAAATATTTTTAATCAATCTGTGAGGTAAACTAATTTTTTTTTCTTTATTTTCTTTCCGAGTTTTTTTCCCTCAGTGTCTGTCTTGCTGTGTTGCTGAGCCTGTTATATACACTATCAGGAAACGACGGTGGCGTCGAAATACGGAAGTTCTGTACAAATTGACGAACATGTCCGGAGGTGTACCAACAACGATAACTGCACAGCTGATCAGCGCCTTTGTTTTCGCTAAACTGACAGCACAATTCATCTTCTTCCTAAATCCAAAAATTCAAGCTTCTAGCCTTTTTCTGCGGTAATACAGTCCGGTTTGTGTCGAATCTTGTCGGAAACCCCGAAGACTAGTTTTCTCGCGTCGCGGCTCAAATCATTTTTGTTCGTCCTTGAAAAATGTTTTGCGATCTCAGAAGTTGATTGGTTTCCAGACATGAAAAAATCATTTTAATCATATAAACTAAACATATTTGTGTTAAATACATTATTATTCAACCAAACTGTAATGGCATTAACGTAAATAAGGAATCAAATATTAAATATTTATTCTGCATCCAATCAAAAAGAAACAAGATAATGATAGATCACACAATAACATATTTGTCTCAAAAGCATTATGCATTATTATTCAACCAAACTGTAATGGCATTAACGTCAATAAGGAATCAAAGATTCAATTTTTTCTGCATCCAATTGAAAAGAAACATGATAATGATAGAACACACAATAACATACTTAATACATGTAGAATACAGTTTTTACCTGAAGTAGATTGAAGACTGCTATCAGCAACGATGCCGTCGTCGGATACTGTTCTGGTCTTATCTATTCAATGAACACTCCGGTAGCGGGTGGGTCAACAGTGAGTGGTGATCAGTCGCTTCTTCTTGTGTCAGTCACAGCCAACGTGATGTTCTTGCCAGTATCAGTCTCTAAATAGCATGATCGTTCTATTCATGTAATTATACCCAGTGCTGCATTTTGACATTTTTGAAATGGGTCATGGGGCCTTTTCATTTAGAAATCAATAATAAGCATCGCACTCATAGGAAATCTGAATTTGATGCTTTCTTGATTGATTAACTTGAACGGATGTCAAAGGCAGTATGTCCATTTTGGGCAATAGACAAATGCAATATGGTCGTGTTGTGAGTTGGTACAACGATCCTTCTTGCTCCCCTTCTCAGGCCAGTCAGCCAATTTCCTGAGGAAAGATCCGTGCTTCCATCGGTATCTTCCTTGGGTCAGCGTTGTTGGGAAAGATACGAGGACATGTTTTGGTGTGTCTGTTTTGTTAGATAGACTTTAAATGTTGGGCTTGCACATCGGTAGAATTTCGTAGGATCTCTTTCATTAGCTCATAGTTGAACCTAAAGAGAAAGAAACACCTTCATGGTTCATACTTCTAGATAAGTAACATGTTTATTTTCTGACAGTGTTGTTCTCACGTGGTCCAGGCTTTCTGTGCTCCCACGGCCCTTGTTGTCTTGCACGTTCATATGATCTCCTGACGTATGACTGGATAAACGTTCGCCTCATGGGTGTACTCCTGGTCTACGCAAGGGTTTATGACTATCCTATGACATTATCTTTCTATTTAAGATAAATTGTAATTGTTTCAAGATAAGCATTGTGATATTGAAATTCAGACTTTGTGTTTATTGACTATATGGAAACAACCTCTCCATTATGTTATAGAGCTTGAATCCCTCTATTGTTTGACCCTTCTGGGTGATGGTGCGTCTGGATTTGACAACATTGAACATCATTCGTGACCAACAAGCGACATCCTTCAGGCGTGATCTGAATCCATCTGGCTTGGGCGTTGGTTATTATTGATGTCATCCGTGTTACTTCTTTAAGGTGGCAGATAGATTTTTGATTTCGTCGTTGGTAACTGTGTCTGTCGTTGGGAAAATTTAGCCATAGCTTGGCTTTGTTGATTCTTGTGCTTTAAATTTTACATTCAATTTCAAGTACGCAAACACTTTATCGCTAGAACATTTTTCATCAACTTTGGTGAAATACATGTCATATCTTATGTACTTACATTCGCATAGTTGATACAATATGGAATGAGGCAGATCTATGTCATTTTGTAATCTATTTCTGACTTATTAAACAGAAATTGTATCTTTTTTCAGAAATTGTATTTTTTTTCTTATTTCATAAATATATGTTTCCTTAACCATTATTTTTATTCCTTTTTAAATGTATTCAAAGTGTCCAGTACAGAGCTCTCATCCTGTCAGGAGTGGCAAGACGTTGGATCATTTTATTCTGGTTTCGTTATTTCCTGATCAAGAGAGACAGAGGTAATGTCATTTATGCCACTTGATGTAACTACTGGAAAAGTTATAGATAACTATGGTATACGAATCGAAGGCAGGTTTGAATATTTTTGACAATAACTTAAGGCCGAAATGCACACAACTGAATTTTGTCTAATTGACCATACACCACTTGAAATGTGCTCACTGCTCTTAATGGATCTAAGTTGTATTTGTATTTAATAAACAGTGCGCAGTGCTAAGGAAGAGCCATAACCATGTTCTCGAAACCCAAGTGGAAATCAGGTTTAGTTAATGGAATCAGGTTCAGTTAATGGAAATCAGGTTCAGTAAATGGAAATCGGGTTCAGTTAATGGAAATCGGGTTCAGTTAATGGAAATCGGGTTCAGTTAATGTTGCCAAATCTATAGGGTCACTGAAGAGGCTTAAGTAGCCGAAACCGCGGTATGGCCCATCCCCTTTCTCATTAATATGTTTGCTGCTCTTAAAGGATCTCAGTTTTATTTTTATTCATTTATGGCACAATAGGGAACCACAGGTAGGAATGCACATGCCGAGCACAGAGAGCTGGTTCTTGTAATATTCGACCCCCAACATTAAGGCTTTTATTCCTTGGCATGTATCCTAAATCAGGGGAATTATTTGTCTGTTGCAATCATTATTTTCCCATTTATATCATATGCCATTTGCCCACCAAGAAAAAGGGATATTTAAAAATATCTCAAACGCCATTTCAGTAAACACATTGTTCATTTCTCTGAAAGGGTTTTGTTAGTTCTGGATATTTGGGAATAACGTGTTCACAAATTTTCACTGCATCAGGGCTGTAGGAAAAAATATGCTAGAACGTGTTCTAGTGCCCTGGATTGTCAAACAGACTAAATTCAACATCTGTTGGGTGTGTGCATCGGTATAGGCTCGGAGGATCTTGCAGTAGGTCATATAAAGAGCTAAGAAGAAAGGAAAACCTTGATAGCTCATGCATCTGGATTTTTTCAGGGGTTAATTTTCAGTCCATGGCGTCCCGCGCTATATGTGTACCGCGGCCCTTGCTTTTATTGTCTGTTCATCAACTCTCTTGACGGCTGATTGTGTAAACGTTCGCCTCTCTCGAGTCTCCTATCGGTCTATGCAAGTATATATGAATGTTTTATAAGATATTGTTTCCATTCTAGATTGAAAAGTAATTATTTTAAATAAAAATGGTGAAATTGTAGTTCGGGCATTTTGTCTATGGACGTCATGGAGACAATCTCTTCATCATGTTACAGCGCTGACCCTTCTTGATGACATTACGAACACACGTCCATACAATATACAGAGATTTTGTTAGCTGTAAAAATTGAAAATTTCGCCAGAAGAATTTTGATGTTTTAAACGTTTTGCTCAAAACATACATTGTGGGTACATGTTAGAACCGCCTCGGCGAGGCGGTTCTCACGAGTACCCACAATCTATGTTTTGGAGCAAAAATAAGAAAAATAGGTATACCCCTGTATACCCCAGTTTTGCTTTATAAAAGTGGGGTATAAGGGGGTATACATTATACGGACATGTTTTCCTGATGTCTGTCATCTGACCCTTCTTGGTGATGATGGTTCTGGTTTTAACAATACTGAATATCGTTTATGTTCAAAAAGCGATGTTCTTCAGGCGCCATCTGAATCCATCTATTTTGTACGTGCGTTACTGCTGTTGCCATCCATGAAACTTCTACAATACATTCTACGAAATTTAACCATAGCTTAGCTTTGTCTGTCCTTTGGCTTTAAAGGACTAGGGCATTTAACGCTTGATTTTGGCCTCAGATTTTGCTAAAAAATAAATTTTGGAAACAGTCATATGTCTCCTCTATTAAAACAAGAACAAGTGCTTCATTTATCCTACAAGTGTTGCCATGGCAACGCCCAGAAGAACCATAGATAGAGCACATTTTGCACTTTTGGGTCTATTTTTGACTATTTCTGAACACATTTTTTAATTTTTAAGTGCCAGCCCACACGACGAACAAAATGATACTTTGCATACAATATCTCTGGATGATACTTCATAATTATTTCATACTAAGAAATTGTTCGTCGCGTGGGCCGGTAGTTGAAAATGATGTTGAATGGGGAAAAATATACCCAAAATTGCAAAAAGTGGTATTTCTATGCTTTTCGGAGCGTTGCCATGGCAACGTGTGTAATCTGAATGTGATAGTTGTGTTAGAATTTATAAGCAGGGGCCTATACCAGCTATTTGCAATACTTCTCTCCTCACAATTCCAAAATTCAATTTTTTACCAACACATGAGGCCGAAATCAGGCCTTAAATTCCCTAGGCCTTTATATTCAGTTTTCTGCCCGGGTGTACTAACATCGATAATAGAAACGCCAAGACTGCTTTAGAAGTCAATATACTTTAATAAACAGTGCAAAGCGCAAAGAAACTGGTATCATTACCACCATCACACTCACACCATCGAAACCAAAAAACGCAAATACTTAGTTTAAACATTATGCAATTTACTTTAATTACTGTAATACAGAAAGCTCATGGGACTAATATACGTGTTCTTGAAGGCACGGATGTTGGCATTAGGTGGCCAGTATGTAGGAGGAAACCGGAGTCCAGCTGGCATTGATCATTAATACAAACGTTCAAGGGGCGTCCTTGAATTGTGTTGTGATGACTGGAAGCTTTCTTGTTCTTCCTTGAAAACTGTTTTGTGGTCTCAGCATTTGATTGGTTTCCAGACAGGGAAATATCATTTAAATCTTTTAAAGTAAACATATTTGTCTTAAATGCACTATTATTATATACAACCAAACCGTTATGGCATTAACGTCAATAAGGAATCAAAGATTCAAAATTTATTAAGCATCCAATCAGAAATAAACAAGATAATGATAGAACACACAATAACATACTTAATAGATGTAGAAAAAAGTACAAGTAGGCAAAGATCAGGAAAAGGCGCAATCAGAAAAAGACTCCCACTCCAAAAACAAGGTGGGAGAAAAACCAAACCAACAATCAGGTACTTATACCATGAAAACATTTCGTAAGCCGAATGAGTAGCTATTTTCCCAATAGGTGGCCACTCAGTTACCTTAACTAAAAATATGCAAACATACATAAGGCGCCAACAGCACAAAAATATTTTAAACACCAAGGCATAAAACAAAAAGAACCACCACAGAAGTATCGACTTGGAACGATCAGTAACACAAAGTTACTGGCGGGTTTCAATCGATTTTACACGGCCGTAACCTCACCCTCAGCTTCTGCAGTGGTTCATAAGATTTAGTTAGTTCTTCGGTCCTCGTGGTGAATCTCTAACTAGTAATTGAATCATCAAGAACAAACAAATAAATCATGATAAACATCCAGATGAATCAAAAACCAGGACTCACAGATTCATCCCAACGACCCTTGTTGTCTTACACGTCCATATGATATCCTGACGTCTGACTTGATGAACGTGCGCATCCTGAGTGTACGCCTGGTCTACGAAAGTGTGTATGACTATCTTATGACATTATCTTTCTATTGAAGATAAATTGTGATTGTTTCAAGATAAGCATTGAGAAATTGAAATTCAGACTTTTTGTCTATTAACTATATGGGGACGACTTCATTATATTACAGAGCTTGAATCCTCTATTGATTGAACATCATTCGTGTCCAACAAGCGACGTCCCTCAGGTGAATCCATCTAGCTTGGGCGTGGGTTTTTTGTTGATGTCATCCGTGTAACTTCTTTAAGGTATCAGATAAATATGCGAACACTTTATCGCTGGAACATTTTTTTCATCGGCTTGATGAAATACATGTCATACTTTATGTACATTCGCATTGTTGATACAAGATGGAATTAGGCAGAACTATGTCATTTTTTGAATCTATTTATAAGCTTTACATATTTATCATTATGATTTTTATACAGTTTTGTTTTAAATATAATAAATATATGCTTCCTTAAATTATTCAAAGTATTCAGTAGCTACAGAGCTCTGATTCTGTCAGGAGTGGCAAGACGTTGGGTCATTTTATTTTGTCACCGTTGTGGGTTCGCGCCTCGCTCGGGGCACGAGTCACATGTGGGACAAGCCAAGTTCTGCTTGCGGGTGTGTCAGGTGGTTTTTCCCCGGGTACTCCGGTTTTCGCCCCACCTACCGATTGATTCGTCTCGATATGAGTGAAAAAGCTTGAAAGGGACGTAAAACTTAATAAAAAAAATATTTTGGTTTCGTTATTTCCTGATCAAGAGAGACAGAGGTAATGTCAGTTTTGTACTACGGAAAAGTTATAAATAATTATGGTATACGAGACAAACGCAGGTTTGAATACTTTGGACAATACACAAATGCACACAACTGAATTGTGCCTAAGTGACCAAACACTACCTGTCACTCAAAATATACACTGGCCAGTCTGGTCAGTAAATATGCAACAGAAACCTAGGACAAACAAATGCACGTGGCAAGTTTTGAATTTACTGAGCGTTACAAGCACTTACATGTAAAATTAAAGCAACTAAATCTTTGTTTGTCCTAAATTTTACCGACAGGCAAAGCGATAGAATGAATGCATTTGGTCAATTGACAACAACGTAAAATGAAAGATAACAGGCTGTGTGTGGGGGTGGGGGTGGGGACAGCAGTGGTTTTACTGACGAGCAGTCCCTATAGGATGGGTTTTAGCGGGATTTGCTGGACAAAGTCCCTGCTATACTCCGGGGTTGCGGGGGGCTTGGTTACAAATGACTATTGCATTACTCACAGGGGTTTAGGTCCGTCACAGTGCGGGATGATTCTTTATGATATCAGCTACTGATTCTTTATGATAGCGTTACAGATTCTTTATGATTCTCTTAGCTCATCTATTGGTAGGTGATGAGAAACCGGCTTTTCTAAGGTTTTTGATGCTGGAAATGACCTTTTTGACACACATACATAGTATATATGAGCTGGAAACTGTTGTCGATCAATTTTAGCAATGGTGGTATACAGGTTGAAAGTTAATGGGTGATTATATCCTTAAAATGGTTAATTAAGCAAGGAAAATCGAAAATGAATATCAAAATATATAACACATCAAAACATTTTATCAACAGTTTAGAAATTTAACTAATTATCTATGAACTTACACTTTTCCATGCATGTAAATCTTCAAAGGAATTGTTTTGCAGACTTTTGTTTTTTCAAGCATCAAAAGTATCATAAAGAATCTGTGACAAAATTTTGTCACGGATTCCGTATGATACTAAATGTCGGGTAACGGATTCTTTATGATATGTTACAGTTTCTTTATGACACCATAGCCTGCAACCTACCACTCTTTTATGGAGATAAACTACCAATTATTAATGTCTTTGACCTACAAAGCAAGTTTGAACTATGTGGTTCGGTATACAAGTCATTATTTTATCAGTCGTACTGAGATTTGAGCATTTATTTACAAATTTTATGATATGGTTTGGTTAAGTTATGGCTAGACGTCCAAGTAAACAAGTTTTAAGTCATGTTGGGACAAAGGGCCACCAATTCTTGTGTATTAAACAATACTACAGATTCATGAACACAACCTGCATGGTAGAGTTATGTCTAGAACCCAGGGCCTCCCGCATCGGAGTCCTGTAGTCTACCCCTATGCACTGCACTTCCTTTTTTTTACCATTGGCATTCAGGAAGGGCCACAGAAAACTCACATTTTTGGCTGGATGATCTAGAATACAATGCCTGACGACTGCTTCAGGGTTATCCTATGATTTCATGCAGTACTGACACTTGCTGTGTATTAGGTTGTTACTATATAAATAAAGATGGCATCAATTATAATAGGAAATGTATGGCAAGGTACAAGTAGGCAAAGATCAGGAAAAGGCGCAATCAGAAAGAGATTCCCACTCCAAAAACCGAGGTGGGAAAAAACCAAACTAACAATCAGGCACTTATACCATGAAACATATCATAAGCCGAATGAGCAGCTATTTTCCCAATAGGTGGCCACTCAGTTACCTTAATTTAATTAAAAATATGAAAACATACATAAGGCGCCAACAGCACAAAAAAAATTTAAACACCAAGACATAAAACAAAAAGAACCACCACAGAAGTATCGCCTTGGAACGATCTAGGAAAATACAAACTGATTGCAAGCAATCCCTGAGGATTGGAAAAATAAGAGCATTAAATGGATGTACGGGGAGACTTTTTAGGGCCGCCACACGGCACAACCACAAGAACTCTGATATAAAAAGGTACAAGTAGGCAAAGATCAGGAAAAGGCGCAATCAGAAAGAGATTCCCACTCCAAGCCGTTTTACTATTTAATATGCTTATTAGGTATCTTGAATGGTAAATAAGATATCTTAATTAAGATAAAAGATATCTTATTTAGCAATAAAGATATCTACTTTTTAAATAAGATATCTTATATCATTAATAAGATATTTTATATAGAAGATGCCTAATGTGCTAAATAAGATATCTTATTTAATCCCACAATTAAGATATCTCATATAGTATATAAGATATCTTATATGATAATTTAGATATCTAATATAATTTATTTATTTTTTTTTAATTTAGTTTTACATCCCTTTCAAGATTATTTCAGCACATATGAGACGGGCCAATCAGTAGATGGGCGAAAACGGTATAACCCCGAGAAAAAACACCTGTCACACTGGCAAGCAGAGCTTGGCTTGTCTCACAATTAGCCGGTGCGGGGCTCGAACCCACGCCAGACACAGTGCTGAGATGATCGAGTGATTATGAAACTAATATAATTTGGATATCTTATATACTAAATAAAATATCTGCTATACCTAAATAAGATATCTTCTTTACAAGATTAATCAAGATATCTTCCTTACAACATTAATCAAGATATCTTCTTTGGTTAATAAGATATCTTTATTGCTAAACTAGATATCTTAATTAGCCAATAAGATATCTAAATTTGTAATATAGATATCTTATATAAAGTGGTCAATAAGATATCTTATTCGGTAAATTAGATATCTTAATTAGAAAAAAGATATCTTAATTTATGATTCGGATATCTGAATTAATACAAGATATCTTAATTAAGGCTATAAATTAGATATCTGTATTGACATAGTAGATATCTTATATAAGTTAAAGAAATCTGTTGTGATTAGGTATAATGAATAAGATACTAAAGGCGTCTTATTTGTTTAGCTCAATAAGATAGCTAATATAGGATATAAGATATCTATTTTTGTAAATACCATATCTAATTCGTCAAAAACGATATCTATTTTAGCATATTAAATATCTTATATGTGAATGTAATTAAGATATCTAATATACTACAGAAGATATCTTATTCAACAAATATGATATCTTACATGTTAACATAGATATCTATTCAACTATTTTAGATATCTCAAATGCTGATTAAGATGTCTCACTAAGAAAATAAAATATCTGATATCTATTATCATAATTGCTAAATCAGATATCTATATAACTAATTATTAATTAAGGTATGTTATATACTTTTTACAAATAAGATATCTAATATAATATTTAGCTCACCTGAGCCGAAGGCTACTAGTATAGTAGTCGAGCCTGTGTCTGTCCATGCGTCACCGTGCGTCCGTCCATGCGTCCACATTTTCAAACTTGAATATCTCTAAGACAACATGTCCAATCGTGATCAAATTTCATCTAAAGCATCATTGAGGAGGGGGAAAGGTTGTGTTAGGTTTTGGGTCAGGTCGGATCAGAACTCTAGTTTCCATGGCAACAGATAGCTCCCATAGACTTACAATGGGAAAAACATAAAAAAAATCTTCTTCTCCAAAACCACAAGGCCCAGAGCTTTCATATTTTGTGTGTAGCAATGTATAATGGTCCTCTTCATAAATCCTGCCAGCGGTGCCCCTGGGGTCCATACGGGCCCCGCCCCGGGGGCGTCATGGGAAAAAACATAAAAAAAATCTTTTTCTCTGAAACCACAAGGCCCAGAGCTTTCATATTTTGTATGTAGCAATGTGTAGTGGTCCTCTTTATAAATCCTGCCAACCATGCCCCTGGGGTCAAAAAATGGCCCCGCCCCGGGGGTCATTAGCTCCCATAGACATGCAATGGGAAAAAGATAAAAAATCTTCTTCTCCAAAACCACAAGGCCATGAGCTTTCATGTTTTGTGTGTAGCAATGTATAGTGGTCCTCTTTATAAATCCTGCCAACCGTGCCCCTGGGGTCCATATGGGCCCCGCCCCAGGTGCATCATGGGAAAAAACATAAAAAAAATCTTCTCCGAAACCACAAGGCCCAGAGCTTTCATATTTTGGGTGTAGCAATGAATAGTGGTCCTCTTTATAAATCCTGCTAACTGTGCCCCTGGGGTCCATACAGGCCCTGGGGGCATCATTATCTGCCATAGGCTTTTAATGGAAAATACTTGAAAAATCTTCTTCAGCCAAAGCTTCTATATTTGGTATGCAGCATTGTTATGTGGCGAATTACATAAATCCTGCCAAGCATGCCCCTGGGGTCAGATATGGTCCCACCCCGAGGGGTCAATAGCTCTCTTAGACTTACAATTGGAAAAACATAAAAAAAATCTTCTTCTCCGAAACCATATGGCCCAGAGTTTTCATATTTCATGTGGACTAATGAATAATACTCTCCTTTATAAATGCTGCCAATGGTGCCCCTGGTGGGCGTAGAGTCAACGCCCCAGGCACGCCATTATCTACCATAGACATATAATGGATAATATTTTTTCAAGTGAACCAAATTGGCAGACAAGAGGATACACAATCCAGACAAGAGATATTCTGCTGATGTAAGTAGGGTTTCAAGGTAATATGACCAAGATGGCCACCATACCCATAGATGGTAAAACCCCCAATTACTTTGTCCAGTGACTGTACTTGTTGTCTTGTTTAATAAACATACATAAGGTGACATATCGAAGCGGTAAGGTTGTTAGAAATGGGATCAATGTCCATGCTTGTGAGACCCAAAACAGAAAAATAATGTAAAATTGTACACACATGAATACTACTTTTAAAATTGTCGGTCTCACTGATTGAAAAAATGGAATTGATTTTATCAAATAGTTAAAAAAAAATAAATAATAGGGTTTTGTGATATATACAAATACTACAAGGTTCTACATTAATCACAATTATTAAATGGTTTGTGATAAATTTACAATGCACATCATATTTCTTGCAGTGTAGAGTTGATAAAAACAGAGTTTATTGGTGAAAAATGGTTCCAAATCTGCATTTTAAATTGTAGATCATCATAAACTTGCTTTAAATCATAAAGAATCTCTGACATTTATCATAAAGAATCAGTGACATTTATCATAAAGAATCCGTTACCCACATTTTGATATCATACAGAATCTGTAACGTATCATCAAGAATCCGTAGCATGCAAAAAAATGAAAAAGGGTTATTACGCAGGGTAATGTAGAATTTGAAGGTCCAGATATCACTTTTATTAACTGTTTCAATGTTTCCAAACATGTTTGCTTCAGAAATTCACATAATTTTATGGAATTGCCATGTTTTTTCATATTTGCTAAATTTATCTATTTGTATTTATTTTGAACACATAAAATGTACAAGATATAAATAGACTGTCATGAACCATGCTGCTAATATGTCTCCTGACAAAATTTACATCTACAACTATCTAAAATTACCATTTTTTGCTGTTTGCAATTGGGAGTATCAATCCTTGTCAAGAATCCGTAGCATTTGTCAAGAATCCGTTACCTGATATCATCAAGAATCAGTAGCTGATATCATAAAGAATCACCCACACTGTGACGGACCTAAAACACTGTGATTACTGAGGCGATCATTTTCTTAAATTTCCATTCTTTCAATTATCTGATTACCTCAAAATTTCACACCTGGCAATACAGTCATAGTACTGTCGAGTCCCCAGTTACACAAACGGTTTCTCGTCAATGGCTGTTCCTGACAATTTACTATTTCATATATCAAAAAGGGCTTGGCATGAACATATCAACAATTTAATATCCTTTCATATGTATGTAAGTTTTTTATACTCACGCCTTACGTCTGTACCCTGGAAGCCCAAATTTAAGGGCCCCACGCGTCCCGCGCTACGCAAACATGTCCCCGTTCCACAAATGCAATCAGATCAGTGAAATTCACATACACAGTAGTGAAGCAAAGTCTTTTTGTGTATAAAATGGTTGCAGAGAACTATGATAAGGTGCATCTTGGTAAAATACACCTCCGTTCTGCCGAAGACCTAAATAAATCAATGGATCATGTTTGACGAACAACGTTACTACAACGTACTAAAATGCCGTTCTCGAAAAAGTAAAGTGATCGAAAATGATTTACAAGAGGCGACCAAAGAATATGTTCTATTTGTTAAAATGTTACCTCCACAAAAGATGTACATCATTGCCGATTTGACTTTTGCACAAGCCCTGGGCGCACATACTTATTACAGATATTTCAAGTACTAAAAGTGTGCAGTGAAGGTTTTCCTCTAACGGGCGTCCAAAAAAAAATAAAAAAAAAAAACAAGTTATCAGCATGTGCATCGACAGTCTGATCAACGTTTTGTCATTTAATTAACAGGCATGCTGTTGATTAACCTGGTCTGGGCCTAAAAAGATAGTTTTCTTGCGATGCGGTATTCCACTAAAGGAAACATGCACGTGAAAGTCCTGCCGGGCCCTGAAAACGGAGGCACCTAGACTCATAAACAAGGGAATACGAGAGCGCGTCGGCTTGATCCTCAATTTACAATCCTTAATCTTGACAGTACGCTTAATTGCCATATATTATTCTCGTATATAAACCTGTATCGAGCAAGATAACTAATTCAAACTGAGAATGTAGGTCAAGAGCGCAAGACCAAGGTGCATGCTTGAAGGATATGTCAAGGACAATATATACTAAATTCCACAGCCAACGCAACTCGTCATTAAAATTTGTATAACTTTTTGTGGTTTCAGCCGATCCATCCGAAATTCCGCATATATGTAGCCTAGTTATTTTCAAAAAGGACCCGTAAAATTCAGCCGTCAGTCTTTTTTCGTTCGCCCACAATTGCGTAAAAACTGGCGAAGGGGTCATTTTGAAAAATGAAGGAAATCAGCGATTTTGACGAATTGCTTGCTAAACTGTGCAAACCACCCGAATCTAAAGCAGCGAAACACAGTGAAAACGAATTTCCCATAGCTGCAATGCACTTAATTCAATAAGGCTAGGTTGCCAACACAAAATAAAGCATATGGTTGACCGCTGCAGTGACGTCGATCACGTCACCAAGTGACGTTGAACGCCTAAAACAAGCAATTTTGGGTACTGAAAATCAATGCCAATTTCTGGCGTTGAGCAGCAGGTTTAGACATTGCAATTGTCATACACTCATCGGACGATCTTCCGAGATTTGATTTGTGTGAATTGTTTTGAAAAATTTCGAGCCCTCGCGCGCGGGTCACCGAAAATGCATTTTTGTACCCAGGGGCGTGTTCCCGCGCATGCGCACTAAAATCTCAGATTTGATAACGCACAAAGATTTTCGAGTCATTTTGATGATGATTGGACACAAACGTTTTCACATTATTGTCCAATAAAAAAATGAGAGGAAAACATAGAGTTGCGTTGGCTGTGGAACTCAGTATGTATGCAAGTATTCGTGCTGCTGTGGGCGAAAGTGTTTCTTTTTCTACCATTCAGTTTCGATATTAAGATATAAGTTTAAGCTTATCACAATCAATTTGACCGATAGAAAGAGAGGTCCGATTGCACAAGAGGATCATCAAAGCAATTCTGATGATACTGTATAGGACAGAGCCTTGAATAAAATCACGGCTTACCTAGTTTTAACTATCATTTTGCCAAAGTTGTGACCAGGTACTTCTAAAATGGGCTTCGGCATCATATAATTAAATGGAACTGTTTGACCAGATTTATTTTGTTTGGTGTTGATACCGGATGATATATTGGTGTTGATACCGGATGATATATTTGATATGTCAATGTAACGGAATAATACATTTTGGTTAAAACTTTCCTGTAATGTGCGAAATCAATGTTAATGTTGATATATGTGTCCCAGTAGTTATGAAATTTTGCTTATCATGCTTAATGTATTATTATCTATTTATTAATTGATTAAGCTGATTAATGATACAATCAGATCATCAGCTCATCTTGCAATATATTAAGGTTGACATCCGTTCATATCTGCAAACACCCAATAAATATTATAAATTTTCCGGTTTTGGATGGTGATGTTCCTCGTCGTGCTTCTTATGGTGTATAAATTTCGTGACTTATTAGGTTTGCTGAAATCTGCAATCACATTAAGGACTTCAATGCGCAACAGCTAAACGTCTCCAGCTGGGCTATCGGTTTCATAAATATCGAAAAACATTTTCTAAATTTTATCACAGACACTCTGAATTGATTTCCAAATTTACAGTTGGGTTAAATAAAAATAAAACTGAGATCCTTTAAGAGCAGTGAACATATTAATGAGAAAGTGGATGGGCCATACTTAAGCCTCTTCAGTGACCCTATAGATTTGACGAAATGGAGCTAATGGGAATTACTGCAATTTTGCAACATTCAACAGAGTAATCGATATAAAGACTAGTAAAATCCTAATGGGACCAAATCTATTAAAGGTTGGTTAGAAAAATGTTATAACCGATAATTTCTGGTTTCTCAGAATATCCTCGCTGATCTTAAAGGACCAAAATGAAAACATAATCTGCACTATAGATGATGTACTTTGATACTTTTAGGGCCGCCGCACAACATAACACCAGCTGCAGTTATAGCAAATAAAATAATACTGAAATCCCTAAAGAGCTGTGAACATATTAATGAGAAAGGGGACGGGTCATACCGCGGTTTCGGCTACTGACCCTATAGATTTAGCGACATGGAGCCAAAGTAAACTTTGCAACTTTCAACATGTAGTCGATACAAAGACTAGTATAATCCAAATGGGGCCAAATACATTAAACGTTGGTTAGTAAATGAGTCATAACCAATAATAATTTTCTGGTTTCTCAGAATATCCTCGCTGATCTCAAAACATAATCTGCACTATGGATGATGTACAGGAAACCTTTTAAGGGCCGCCACACGGCACAACACCAGCTGCAGTAATAGCAAATAAAAGTTAATTAAACTGATATCTTTCAAGACGCTTTTACGCAAGGGCCTTTCGGAACCAGAAGTCTATGGTGACCTGGTTTACAAATTTAAGAAACTTACAGGAAGGAATGATTTTTCTGTTCAGTTTAGAAAAATCGTCTTACGATACAAACGTATAAATGTGATGCGACTGTCTGCATGCTTAGTTTTTAACCCAATCACGGCTGATAACTATGCTTCCTTCATGAATTTGGGTGCCAGACTCTATGATTGCCCCGACTTAAAGCTATGAGTTTTAGCTGGTTGAGGCTGGAGCTTCTTGTCTGTTGCTTGGGCCACAGGGGTTTAAATTGTGTTTTTCCTGTACTCCAGATTCTCAGTGTTGTTTGGCGCCCAGGGATCTCCATCGCCGGGCAGCTTATTGTATCTTTGAGTCCTCGTGTTTGATCCATCGTGGTGTTTATTATGTTTTATTTGTTTGTCTTTGATGATTCATTGACTAGTGAGAGTTCATCAAAAGGACCGAAGAACTAACTAAATATTGTGAATCACTGCAGGTTATTAGGGTGAGGTTATGGCCATGTAAAACCGATTTAAGCCCGCCAGTAATTTTATATTTCTGATCGTTCCAAGGCGATACTTCTGTTGTGGTTCCATTTATTTTATGTTTTGGAGTCGAATCTTATATACGTTTTCATATTTTTATTTAAGTTCGGGTAACTGAGTGACCGCCTATTGGGAAATAGCTGCTCACTCGGCTTACGATGTTTTCTAAGTATAAGTACCTAATTGTCAAATTTAGTTTTCCCACCTCGGATTTTGGAGTGGGAATTTCTTTCTGATTGCGCCTTTTCCTGATTATTGCATACTTGTACCTTTTTACAATTTTAATCTGTATGCTTTCAGCTTTTTGTGCTGTTGGCGGCTTGTGTGTGTTTTCATATTTTTAGTTAAGTTAAGGTAACTGATTGGCCACCTATTGGGAAAATAGCTGCTCATTCGGCTTACAAAATGTTTTCATGGTATAAGTACCTGATTGTTAGTTTAGTTTTTTCCCACCTCGGTTTTTGGAGTGGGAATCTTTTTCTGATTGCGCCTTTTCCTGATCTTTGCCTACTTGTACCTTTTTACCTATGTCAAAAGTAGTCTATGTCTAATAAGTATTTATAAGGCCATTTGGTAACTTATATGTAGAACTATATGTTGATTAGCTAATGGACTGTAGAACCAGTTGGGACTTGAGTTACAGTGACAACCGATGATTAGGATAACATGTCCGTGACACGTATACCTCCTTGAACCCAACTTTTATATAGCAAAACTGGGGTATGCAGGGGTATACATATTTTTTATATTTTTGCTCCAAAACATAGATTGTGGGTACTCGGCGAGGCGGTTCTAACGTGTACCCACAATCTATGTTTTGGCAAAATTTTTCAGCTGAAAATTTTCAATTTTTAAAGCTCGAAAACTCTTTGTTTACTGCATGAGGAAGTTCGGAGTACTGCTCAGGTTACCAGAATGTATCTGCGTTGCCGCCTGCCAAGCCACTGAAAGTGCGGGAATTTTTGTTTGTATTTTACAGTGCGGGAATTTTTGTTTGTATTCGGGGAGGCGGTTCTAACGTGTACCAACAATCTATGTGTTCGGCAAAAATAAGAAAAATATCAATATTTTTCAGCTGAAAATTCTCAATTTTTCAAGATAAAAAAATATCTGTTTATTGCATGGGTAAGTTTTCGTAATGTGTTTGTTCTGGGATCACAACAAAACCAAACACATTTTCTATCGGTCAGATTTTTGTAATTATAGAAAGCAAAACTGGGTATATATGGGATACATTAGACATATTTTGTAAGTTAATACATGGCAAAACTTTAAATATTTGGGATTTATCAGATTTTTGTAAATTTATACACAACAAAACAAGACACAATACGGATAGATCAGATTTGTTTTGCCATTTTGTACAAAACAAAACTTGACTTATTTGGGATCAATCAAAAAGATTTCTTATATTTTATACAATACTAAACACATTTAGGATGCATAAGATCTTTTGTTATTTTATACAAAACAAAAACAAAAAAAAAAAAAAAAAAAAAAAAAAAAAAAAAAAAAAAAAAATAAGTAGTCGCATTACGGATTGATCAGATTGTTGCAGTTTTATACAGAACAACACTGAACACATTTGGTATCAATGATATTTTTTATATTTTTATACAAAACAAAACTAGACACACTTCGGATCAATTAGTCTTTTATAGTTTAAATTTATACAAAACAAAACTAAACATAATTTGGAGTTCAGATTTTAGTCAGGTTTATTTCAACCAACCATACAGCTGTTTACTTGGGTGGTTATATTTAAAAGCACATTTCGCATATCATGGAATCCCATTGTTGGGTAGAAGTCTCATAGAATGGAGGCAAGGTCCCGACATGACAATAGCTGTTTATTTGAATGTTGAGTGTGAAATCAAACCAAGCAATGCATTGTAAAACGGTAAACAGCTGTACATAGATTACCAAAGACACATTTGTTCATGAAGTACAATTTGTCACTACAATTCTTCAATACATACGTGACAACATTTATTTTCATTTTTCACTGTTTTGCTATTCTTCTGTCTTTTTTATCATTTCTTTTCATTGCTTTACATTTAACACTCCATTTGTGATTATTATTATTAGTTTTGCTTTTTCAGACTTCTCTTCTTTTCATTTTTTCTTTGTTTTTCTTTTAGTTATCGATTGTTTTATTCGTGACTCGTCATTTTTGTATGTTCCCTATAATAATAATAATAATAATAATAATAATAATAATAATAATAATAGTAATAATAATAATAATAATAAGGCGGACCCCGTGGCCGAGCGTTTAAGAGCGCTGTTTCTTAATCACTCGATCATCTCACCGCTGTGTTTGGTGTGGGTTCGAGCCCCTCTCTGGCCACATGTGAGACAAGCCAAGTTCTGCTTGCGGGTGTAACAGGTGTTTTTTTTCTCGGGGTTCTCCCGTTTTCGCCCCACCTACTAATTGGCCCGTCTCATATAAGCTGAAATAATCTTGAAAGGGACGTAAAACTGAATCAATAATAATAATAATAATAATAACTTGAATAATATAATATATTTAGTACAAAACTGAACTTATCTTACCTATGGTCCATTGAAATCAGAATACATCGTATATAAAAAAAAAAAAAAAAACGTACAGACAAAACAGAAAACTCATACATATACATGTCCATTACAAAACGATTATTTACGTATTGAACTAAGTTTTTGCGTTTGCCTTGTTTACTTTAAAGCAGTTTAAATCGTTTCGTCATGCAAAAGACTGACTAGCATTTACATGCGTATCATCATAAATATGCATGTTCAATTGTATTATTGTCCCCTTTATTGTTAAAATTCAAGTTGTAAAATATTTGATCATCACCATCATCTTCATTATTATCATTATAATTATTATTATTATTTATTTATTTTTATGGAACTTCATGTGTTCATACCCTTCAGAAACACATCATTTTACAGCGTTTGAAATGTAGTTTTCCTTTAGATTTAAGCATCTTGCCCAGGCATCGTTTTATACAGGCCCCAAGTCCTCGTTTCACCCTCGAGTTCGGTTCATCTGTGTCACTTTCAGTTGCTTCCGTTGTCTCACTGACCGATAATGTCGCCAGGTTGTTGATCTGCATCTCCCGGACCATTTCTTCAGCTATTTGCTTAGCTCTGCTTTCAGCATTTTCATCAATGTCGGTTGCGTTTATTTTTATGATTAACCCCATGTACTCCTCCTGGTCGTTTGTTGTTGTCTTCATCATGCAGCGCAAAGCTCCTTTTAGGGCCGGTATACAGCCCTTCTTGCTACCGTGCAATAGGGAGGTGCATGCTTTGTACAGCGACACTTCGTTTTCACAGCGATCTACAATAGATCATGAGACTTTAACAATTTTGGCGGTAAAGTATTTTAGAGGATAAATGCAGACATAAGTGATCACAATCAAATTTAAGAAATCAATACATATGAGGAGCATGATGACCAGCACATTTCAAATTAGGTGATCATCCAAAAGTGATAAATTGTCATGCTCTATAGAATAGCAGATAAATTCATTAGAGAACAATCGTATATAAACCATACATGTAGTAGAAGAACCATATTGGGAGTGTTGGTAAATAAGTGACAATACATGTAGGTGTAGCCTAATCGACTGATGCAAATATATCTAAATTTTCAAATAACAGTCATACTACAATATTTTCATGTGTCCGGTTTCAT
This sequence comes from Rugalucina vietnamica, assembly GCA_964017185.1. Classification (NCBI taxonomy): domain Eukaryota; kingdom Metazoa; phylum Mollusca; class Bivalvia; order Lucinida; family Lucinidae; genus Rugalucina; species Rugalucina vietnamica. The sequence goes on from OZ024870.1 coordinate 39,328,799, forward strand.
GTATCATACTATTGGCCTACAAGGGACATGGTAAAATCACAGAAGACAATTTAACATCAGGAAAATATGTCCATGAAAAGTATACCCCCTTGAACTCCACTTTTATATAGAAAAACTGGGGTTTGCAGGGGTATACCTATTTTTCTTATTTCTGCTCCAAAACATAGATTGTGGGTGGCCTCGGCGAGGCGGTTCTAACGTGTACCCACAATCTATGTTTTGAGCAAAAATAAGAAAAATATCAAAAGTTTTCGGCTGAAAATTTTCAATTTTTACAGCTCAAAAAATCTCTGTTTATTGCATGGACAACTAATTCACCAATTTCAGCGAGGATTGTTTCGTATATGCACACAGCAAGGAGCAAATGTAAAGATCCGCTAAGAATATATTTGAGATATAAAGGATGTAAAATAGACAAACAAAATGTTTACCTGTTGTCTTGTTCTGTTCAGAAAATGCCAGGAGAACACAAACTTGTAGCAGCAGAATACGATAGATTATGTTCGACATCGTTGTCCTTCGAGGTTTATCAAATTTCTCTTCTGTTCTGTTCGGTTCTGCTCGTTCCCTTGCGTTCTCTTTCCTTTTTCTCAGTTCTTGGTATGTATTTTATTAATATTATTAATCTATCTTTTTATCGGTAAAAATAATATTTTTGCTTTATTTTTTTTTCTAAGTTATTTTTCCTAAGTGTCTGTATGGCTGTGTTGTCGTGCCTGTTATATACACTGCCTGTTATATACACATCAGCAGCAAACAATGGTGACGTCGAAATACGTAAGTTCTGGACGATCTGGAAACTACGTTGGACAAACTACATTGGGAGTGTACTAACATCGATAATAGAAACGCCAAGATTTTTTTCAAAAGTCAATAAACTTGAATAAAAGGGTGCAGTACTGAGAAAGAGCCATGTTCATGTCCTAGAAACCAGAATGGTAGTCAGGTTCAGTTCAGTCCAACGGTAGGAATAAACATGCTGAGTACAGAGGATTAGTTCTTGTAAGATTCGCAAAAAAATCAACTTTAAGGCTTTTATTCTTTGGCATGTATCCTAAATCAGGGTTATGCATGATTATTGTCCAGTGCAATCATTATTTTCCCATTGATACCACACGCCATTTGCCCACCAAGAAAAAAAGAGACATTTAAGAATTTCTCAAACGCCATTCCAATAAACACATTGCTCATTTTTCTGAATGGGATTACGAGTAGTTAGTTCTGGATATTTGGGAATAATGTGTTCACAAACTTTTCACTGGTTTAGAGCTGTAGGGAAATATACTAGGGCGTGTTCTAGTGTGTCTGGATTGTCAGATAGACTAAATACAAGATCTGTTGGACGTGTACATCGGTACATTCGGTAAGTCATATATGAGCCGCGACGCGAGAAAACCGGTCTTCGGGGTTTCCGACCAGGTCCGACACAAACCGGCCTTGTACAAGCTCAGAAAAGAGCTAGAAGCTTGAAATTTCGGATTTAAGTAGAAGAGGAATTGTACTATCCGAGTAGCGAAAACAAAGGCGCTGATCAGCTTCGCGGTTACCTTTGTTTTCGCATAGGCTAAATTCCGGTTTTCTCACGATGCGGCTCAATTATAGACCTAAGAAGAAATGAGCACTTTTTTTCATTTGATGGTTCCTATATGTACATCTGGATATTTTCTGTATGTGGTGTTCCGCGCTATATGTGTACCGCGGCCCTTGCTTGTATTGTCTGTTCATCAGCTCTCTTGACATCCGATTGGGTAAACGTTCGCCTCTCTAAAGTCTCCTTCTGGTATATGCAAGGGTAGATCTACATGTGTATGACTTTTATTTTATAACATCTTTTTATTCTAGAGGAATAGTAGCTGTTTCAAGTTAAAATTTGTGTAATTGTAGTTAGGGCATTTTCACGGTCTATGGACTATATGGAGATAACCTCTTCATAATGTATAGAGCTTGAATCTTCCTGTCATCTGACGCTTCTTGATGGGGATGGTTCTGGATTTTTTTTATTCAGTTAAACGTCCCACTCAAGATTATTTCAGCTCATATGAAACGGGCCAATCAGTAGGTGGGGCGAAAACGGGAGAACCCCGAGAAAAACCTCCTGGCACACATGCAAGCAGAATTTGGTTTGTCTCACATGTGCCCCGTGTGTGGCTCGAACCCACACCAGATACCGCGGTGAGATGATCGAATGGTTAAGTGTAGTAATGAAATATCAGCGCTCTTAGTCACTCGGCCTCATTCATGTCCAAGAAGCGACGTCCCTCAGGCGCCATCTGAATCCATCTAGCTTGGGCATGGGTTATTGTTGATGTCATCTTTGGTACCCATGTTTGTCGTTGGGATAAATTTAGCCATAGCTAAGTTTTGTCGGTCCTTTGGCTTTAAATTTCACATTCAATTCTAAGTACGCTAACACTTTGTCGCTAGAACATTTTTTTGTGTTTTCAGCAGCATTGATGAAATACATGTCACATTTTATGTACATTCCCGTTGTTGATACAAGATGGAATTTGGCATATCGATGTCATTTTCAAATCTATTCCTCAACTTTACATATTCATCATTATGATTTATTATATAAAATTGTGACTTTTTTCTTCTTCTTTTTTTTTTTTTTTTTTTTTTTTTTTTATTTTTGTGTGTTATTTCAAAGATATTCATAGATATGCGTTTCCTTAAAGTATTTAGTAGCTACAGAGCTCTGATCACGACAGGAGTGACAAGACGTTAGTTGGATCATATCATTTTAGTTTCGTAAATTTCTGTGCAAGAAAGAGTCAGAGGTAATATCAATTATACAATTAATGGAACAACAGCAACTGTCTTAGTTAAAATTAGTAAGGTTAAATAGTTTTGGAAATTCACATAAGGTGGGCATTCACATAAGGTCAAAATGCACAGAAGTGAAAAGTGCCTAATCGACAACAACGTATACGAGACGTGTCAGAACAAGTGACATGATCGACGAAAGATAAAATATATCTTACACGAGTGGTCATTTCATAAATATTTTTTTAAACGAGTCATATGAAATGACCATGGGTGTAATAGATTCATTCTATCATATGGCTTTTAAAAAAAGGTTTTATTTTATACTTTACAGTGAAAACCAATGTATATCAAATTTTTATAAAATTGGTATTTTCATTGATATGAAATTTCACTGATATCAAATCTCACTGATATCAAAAGTCACTAGTGACTGATATCAGCCTATATCTTCACTGTAGATTTTGGATTACTTCTGACGTTTCCATTTACTTGACGTCATTAAATGTGTCTCACTTCAGAAATTCAAACGCCTATAACTCCGTTATTTATGAACGAAAACATAAAGTGTGGGTATTCATTTTCTTAGTTAGAACGTAAGGAACAATGTGGTACCAAAATTATTTGTGTTTTCAAAAATTTTTGTTTTTTGCATTTTCACCGCCTGCCTAGTGCATTGCAAAATGCCCGTGTATTGTATAAAATAAAAAGAAAATTTGCTTTTTTCGGTGAATATCAAATATATTTCATCTCGTGAGTTGAAAACATAAAAATTTTCACTCGTGCTGCGCACTCGTGAAAATTCTGATGTTTTCAACTCACTCGATGAAATATATTTGGTATTCACCTCAAAAAAGCAAATATCCTCTATTTATCGCCTTCAAAGTGGACATATTTTTTAATGAGATTTTACATTGTTGTTACGGACGTCGTCAATGACGTTACGTATTCCCACAAAAGTTCGTACGCGTGTGGCCGTAACACTTTTTATTTTTTACCTTAAAACCAATGTATATCAAAACTTGATAAAATTGGTATTTTCATAGATATGAAATTTCACTGTAATCAAATACCACTGATATCAAAAGTCACTAGTGACTGATATTAAATGTGTCACACTTCAGAAATTAAACGCCTATAACTCCGTTATATATTTATGAACGAAAACATAAAGTATGTATATTCGTTTTCTTAGTAAGAACGTAAGGAACAAATTATTTGTGTTTTCAAACATTTTTGGTTTTTGCATTTTCACCGTCTGCCTTGTGAATTGGAAAATATAAAATAAAAAGAAAATTTGCTTTTTTTTAGGTGAATACCAAATATATTTCATCTCATGAGTTGAAAACATAAAACTTTTCACTCGTGAAAATTCTGATGTTTTCAACTCACTCGATAAAATATATTTGGTATCCTCTATTTATTACATGGCATTATCCCCTGGAAAACAGCGACGTCTTATGTTAATATGAATTTTGTTAACATGCAAATCTAGCCTCCTTTATCCGCACTTGTCCGTCCAAAGGGTGTTCTTTTATGCATTCGCAATCAAATTGTCGATGCTAAGTGCCAGAGTAAGTAAAGCATCACTTTGTTAAGACTCACAACTAGGATGGGACCCATAACTTTACGGTAATTTTTCCTAGGTCACGCCTTCGCAGATAAATTTACTTTGCTGTTGTGAGTAAACGATATCAACAATACCAACGGGATTCTAAATATGCTTTATGGCATTCGTAACAGCTTTTCGATTCATATTTGATATAAGCATTTTTTTTTTTTTTTTTTTTTTTTTTTTTTTTTTTTTTTTTGAAAAAAAAATTTCTTATAAAAGTAATGAGTTTTTATATTCTTTTTTAAGGATCCGGTAAGTCTTCGTCGTTTCTTCCTCAGGAAGTTTCCAGTCTATTTGCTCATGAAAACACGCCTATGCCATATACAAATTTTAGTTTTCAATAGAATTATTTCGATATTTTTCTTATTTTTGTTCAAAACATAGATTGTTGGTACACGTTGATACATGTTAGAAAACCGCCTCGGCGAGGCGGTTCTAACGAGTACCCACAATGTATGTTTTGGAGCAAAATAAGAAAAAAATACCCCTGCATACCCCAGTTTGGCTACATAAAAGTGGGGTATAAGGGGGTATATATTACACGGATATGTTATCCTGAGGGAGTTTCAGTCTGCTGACTAACGTTCATTTTTGTTTCTATCTAAATGCTTTAAGAACCACATCACGATCACTCAAGAAAAAGAACTTTATTCTTATAAATATTAAACAAAGCTAACAACATTCACACTGAACATTACTTTTGGGAACTTCATTCTTTTATCGATTTTAGGAAATATCTGCAATAATAGTTGATTTTTCTGGAATTCAGAAAAATTCAAACAGTAAGCTGTACAACCTTTAAGAACCACATCACGATCCTGAAGAAAAAGAAGTTGGCAATTATCAGAAGAGGAAATGATCTTGTTTTCAATCTACGTACCCTTTCGGTTAGTAATTTGGGTTCATCGACATCTTTCAACAGGATTACTTTTTGTATTCTATAAAATATCAAATTACTACGCATAGACTGTGCTTCTCATACATATCTGTCTTCTTTTGTGCTTTTGTGTGAAATAGATTTTACCCCCCCCCCCCCCAAAGTAATTTTATATCACTGATCGTTCCAAGGCTTTACCTCTGTTTTGCTTTATGTTTTGGAATCTTGGAGTTAAGTTCGGGTAACTGAGTGGGCGACTATTGGGAAATAGCTGCTCATTCGGCTTACGGTATGTATTCTAAGTATAAGTACCTAATTTCCCATATCGGCTTTTGGGCTGGGGATTTTATTTCTCATTGCGCCTTTTCCTGATCATTGCCTAGTTGTACCTTTTTTAAGATTTTCAACTGACTGTTTTAAGAAAAATAATGAGTTTTTATGCTCTTTTCTAACACGAGCCGGTAAGTGTTCGTCGTTTCTCACAATTTCAGGTTGATCTGTAACTTCCATTCCAGTCTCTTTTCAAGTAGTTTCAGTCTTCTGACTAACGTCCATTTTTTTCTATCTAAATGCTTTAAGAACCACATCACGAGCCTGAAGAAAAACGAAGTTGGCAATTATCAGAAGAGGAAATGATCTTGTTTTCAATCTACGTACCCTTTAGGTTAGTAATTTGGGTTCATCGACATGAAGCTCGTGCATCTTTGAACACGATTCCTTTTTGTGTTCTATAAAACATCAAATTACTCCGCATAGACTGTACTTCTCATACATATCTGTCTTTTTTTGTGTAAAATCGATTTTTAAGCCTCCCCCACCCCCATCCCACCCCCACCCCAAGTATTTTTATAATACAGATCGTTCCAAGGCGTTACTTGTGTTTTGCTTTATGTTTTGGAATCTTGGAGTCGAATGTATGTGCTGTTTGAACCATATTATATGTACGTTTTCATACGTTTATTTAAGTTCGGGTTAATTAATTAACTGAGTGGGCGCCTATTGGGAAATAGCTGCTCACTCGGCTTACGATATGTTTTCTAAGTATAAGTACCTAATTGTCAATTTAGTTTTTCCCATCTCGGTTTTTGGGGTGGGAGTTACTTTCTCATTGCGCCTTTCCTGATCATTGCCTAGTTGTACCTTTTTTAAGATTTTCAACTGACTTTTGTAAGAAAAGTAATGAGTTTTTATGCTTTTTTTTTAACACGAGCCGGTAAGTCTTCGTCGTTTCTCACAATTTCAGGTTGATCTGTATCTTCCTTTCCAGTCTCTTTTCTTACAAAAACACGCCCATGGCATATACATTTTTTTCTTAATTTGTGAAAATTGAAAGTTTTCAATAGATTTTTTTTTCTTATTTTTGTTCAAAACATAGATTGTTGGTACACGTTAGAACCGCCTCGGCGAGGCGGTTCTAACGAGTACCCACAATCTATGTTTTGGAGCAAAGTAAGAAAAATGTGTATACCCTTGCATACCTCAGTTTGGCTATATAAAAGTGGGGTATAAGGGGGTATATGTTACACAGACATGTTATCCTGAAGGAGTTTCATTCTGCTGACTAACGTTCATTTTTTGTTTCTATCTACATGCTTTGAGAACCACACCACGATCGCTGAAGAAAAAAAAGTTGTCTATTATCAACCTACGTACCCTTTCGGTTAGTAATTTGGGTTCATCGACATGAAGCTCATGCAACTTTCAACACGATTCCTTATTGTATTCCATAAAAATCAAATAACTCCGTAAATACTGCGTTTTCATTCGTTCATACATATATGAGCCGCCGCATGAGAAAATCAACAACCTGCATAGGCGAAAACAAAGGTGCATATCAGCTTCGCCGTAACTACGAAGCTGATCAGTGCCTTTGTTTTCGATACACGGATAGTACAATTTCTCTGCTTTCTAAATCCAAAATTTCCAGCCTCTAACCATCTTCTCCCAGCAGGCACATGACGTCAGAATGACGTCAGATCAACGTCGATGCGACGTAATGACGTCGCATCGACGTTGATATGACGTCATTATGACGTCATGTGCCCGCTGGGCTGTCACTGTACAGCCCGGTTTAAATTGTGTCGGACCTGGTCGGAACCCAAAGTGTTGGTTTTCTCGCGCACATACTCATATGTCTTCTTTTTTGCACAGTGAGGTTTAGGTTGTCGACTTATATTAGCTTTAACTAAATGTTGTGAACCACTGCAGAAGCTGAGGGTGAGGTTAGGCGCCTGTTAAATCGATTTTAAGCCCCCCCCCCCCCCCACACACACACACAGAGTAATTTTATATCACTGGTCGTTCCAAGGCGTTACTTCTTTTTTGTTTTATGTTTTGGAGTTGAATTTTTGTGCTGTTTGAATCTTATGTACGTTTTCTTATCTTTATTGGAAAAGGTCCCTCAGGACCTTTTCCACAGTGTTTACTTTGAATATGAAGAAAATTGTACCCATGATCGACTGCTCTCCCTCAATTACGCGTTTTGTCACATAAAGCGCTTACTAAAAACTAGTGAACCCGTCTATAGGGACTAGACAGTTCACCACAATCAATTTAATTTATCAATTGCTGACACTCCCCGTCAAATAGCGGTAAATATCTAGTAAGCAATCTCCATCGTGGTGACTGCTTATCATAGCGCATCTAGGATTACATCGTATATACCCTGACGAGGGGTACAGAAACTACAGAAACTTTTAGTCCATCACATCGCACTATGGGTCTGTTTCTGGTAGTGTGGCTGCAGGTCAAAATTCAGAACTCTGTCACAAATTGACTGCTCTACAAAATGGTTTTCTACAAATCGACATATTGATTGTAATCGTGCTCCCTTTAGTATCGGCTTTGATTCCATAACATCAAAAAATTTTGTCATTGCCTTGAGCAACAGATACACACACTGGTCAAGCTTCATTACAAGAAACGACATTCATGTATAGGAAACGAAACAGAAATGTATGAGAATCGAAATTAATGACGAACCAGAGAATCAACAACACTGAAATTTAGAGCAAAAGGGAATATCTCTTATAACAAACGGCTGCTGACCTTTTCATTGGTTTCTTTTTAAAGAAGCCAACTTGTTTAAGTTTGGGTAACTGAGTGGCCGCCTATTGAGTAATATTTAGCTGCTCACTCGGCTTACGAATTGTTTTTAAGTATAAGTACCTAAGTGTCAATTTAGTTTCTCCCATCTCGGTTTTTGCAGTGGGAATTTCTTTCTGATTGCGCATTTTCCTGATCATTGCCTACTTGTACCTCTTTTTTTTTTTAAAAAAAAAGATTTTCAACTGACTATTTTCATCGTTTCAATTGTGTAAGTTTTTGTTTTACATCCTTTTGGATATCATGCAATATTGTTTAGATGTAAGTGTCAGTTTTATGTCAATATCTTGTTCATTTAGATCATTGTCGTTCTCAGAATCGTCGTCTTTTTCATCCAATTGGGTTTGTTTGCGCCTAGGCTGTCCCGGGATTTGATTGGGTACATGGTACTTATGACAAAATTGTTGCATGTGAATTTGGAGTTTTATTTGAAACTTTGGTTGTGTTGGTTCTGTGGTCTTATCAATATCAAATTTGTTAACCATGAAGTGAGCTGTTGTTTTGATAACTGACCCCCACTTTATTTTTGTTGTTGTACAAGGGCAGCATTAGTGTAGATTATCGTGTGACCGTAGCATTGTGTGTGCCCTGCACGTCCTTAACATTTGAGTCATAGCATTTCAATTAATTCTTTGCAGTCGGGACTGACAGGACAGGACAAAGAACATCACCCAACATCACCCAAAGATTGGCCAGGCAAACCGGTGAAAAATCCTCGATCATTCAAAGTAAATAGAAATGCCTTTTTCAATAGGTGTCTAAGCATCTAATGTTGTGCTTTGCAACGTAGTCCAGATGAGCTAACTGGCGTTTAGGTTAGCGTGGTAGGTCTTAGAATGCCGTGTTCGTTCGTGCTCGAAATGTTGGTTCTGGCTTGTTCAGGATGCTTTGAGTGGCTAACCTTCGGGAATAGCAATGTCATGTTGCCGCAGCCATTCATTTATCTGGGCGCAATTGTTTGCTGCCGTTGCTACTTTTCTACAACTGTATAGTAGTAGGCATTTTCATACGCAACCAAGGAGTGCGCCTTTAGACACAAGGCTCTTTTAATCATTTTTTAGGGAGCGACCATTTGAATTTTATGGGAGTCTGGCCGAATTTGCCCGAAACAAATATCTAGGAGAGGGTAAATTATATTGTATGTAATAATATACAAATAAACAGACAAGACCGCGTCGCGAGTGAAAAAATATATATCCAGGCCCGAAAACATCTTCCAGTGCCCCCCCTCCCCCCAACCGCCATACAAATCAAATGGCCGCTCCCTTAAACACCGTGTCATTCATCTCTTCAAGATGAATATGTCCAATTTTTCTGTAACAGTGACCCATAGCTACGTTATTCTTCTTTTAACAATAACTGGTAGTTCCTTAAGAATATGGTCCAATTAGAATTGTCTAAATATGGAATTTGAGCTGCATTATGAGACAACCACTGATCTGCGCCTTTGTTTTGATTCAGGGCATTCCAAAAATATGCTACTAGGCTCATGTGAAATGCATGCATGATAGCGTTCTCATTTATATGAATCTCTCAATGCATGCATGATAGCGTTCTCATTTATATGAATCTCTCTCTCTCTCTCTCTCTCTCTCTCTCTCTCTCTCTCTCTAAGTGTAACCGTGTTTATTTAATTCATTTTTCTGATGTTCACGTAGCCATGAACCACAGTGGGTCGCGTGCAAAGTGAATGAACCCCAAAGGAGTTCATGTAAGCTTTCTAGCGACCCACTGTGGCTCATAGCCCCGTGAACAGTGAACATCAGAAAAATTAAACTCCTTGCTTATATTTACATTCATTTCTCTAAATCGCTTGTTGAAAAATTATCAATGGGATCACATGTTTTAAACTTTTAATAGTGTGCGTTTAAACAGACGAACGGCATCGATGGCGTCATGACGTTTACAACGTCCAATCACATTGGTGAGAGCCATGTTTGTTTTGAGACGTGAAGCTTGATTATGTGACGTCGCGTGACACGATGTTTTTCATGGAACTATGAATGTATAGATTCATTAAGACTTTGCATCAAAAATATAAAAATAAGCCACCTCATGAGAAAACAAGCAATCTGCATATGCGAAAACAAAGACGCAGATCAGCTTCGCGGTAACCGTAACCGCGAAGCTGATCAGCGCCTTTGTTTTCGCTACACGGACAGTACATTTTCTTTTCTTCTTAAATCCGAAATTTCAAGCCTCTAGCCTGCTTCTGTGACTGTACAGCTCTGTTTGTGTCGGACCTGATCAGAACCCAAATTGTTGGTTTTATCACGCACAGGCTCATACTGTAATGCTTTGTTTCAGACTACAATGAGGACCACGCTGTTGGCCACCGTTTTAATAGTCCTACTTGTCTGCTCAACCCTGGTCCATGAAACTACTGCAAGGCCAGGGCGAGGCCGAGGATGGGGCCGCCGATGGGGCCGAGGATGGGGCCGTGGATGGGGCCGTGGATGGGGATGGGGTTGGCCCGGCATGGGATGGGGCTGGGGTGGCTGGGGCATGGGATGGCCAATGATGGGCTGGGGTATGTGGGGAATGCCTTGGTACGGCGGTGGAATGTGGTGGTAAAATGTTCAGGTAATATTTAATATGCCTATACATGCTTTATATTATACAATTTTAATCTGGTGACATCAGCGTTTTTTTTTAAAATCACGATTGATTACTGTGCTTCCTTATTTAATTGAGGCCCCCAGGGGGGGGGGGGGGGTCTTTGCTCCCTGCTCCCTGAAAGAAAAATGACCTTTCTCCCCAGCTCCCCCAAAAAGTTATGCTTTCTCCCCAAATCCCTGAAAATAAATAGCCCTTCTCCCTGAATCCCCAAAACGTACACACACAGCTTACGATATGTTCTTTTTGTATAAGTAGCTGATTATACCTTCATAGTTCTATCTGTACTTCGTTCTAGTCATTTGAATAGACGTCTTGTTGAACAGAGCCCCCGTCTCAAAGGGCATTGTAGCAACGATAACTGTCCATCAACGACTTCTGTTCACCATGGACAATAGTCGTTGCGGCCGCAACGACTTCTGTCCACTAGCTAAATGGACAATAGTCGTTGAGCATGTAGATATAAAAATTATTTTCAACGACTACTGTTCATTTTCATAGATCACTGCGAAAAATGCTGATTACTGTTAAAACCGTTCTGTAAGTACATACCTTGACACCCATTTAGCAAACAACATTCACAGATGGACTGACTTGTGTGTTTTGACGGTAAGGATCGGTTGACCTACTTTCTATGGTTCAGTGATTTTGCCTTATATCTTAACACTCAATTAATATATTTTCTTACTTCTTTCAGATTATGAGTAAGTATGACCAGATCTTTGACCTCAATATACTTATAGGTCATTGTGACCTTATTTCACGGTTCAGTGATTTTGCCTTATATCTCGGCACTCAACTGGTATATGAACAAACTTCTTTCACACTATGTTTGCGTATGACCAGGCCTTTGAACCCAATATACTTATAGGTCACTGTGACCTAATTTCACGGTTCAGTGATTTTGCCTTATATCTTGACACTCAATCAGTATATTTTCATACTTTTTTCAGATTATGAGTGTGTATGACCAGACCTTTGACCCCAATATACTTATAAGTCATTGTGACCTTATTTCACGGTTCAGTGATTTTGCCTCATATCTCGGCACTCAACTGGTATATGAACAAACTTCTTTCACACTATGTTTGCGAATGACAAGACCTTTGACCCTTAAGTAGTCATAGATCATTATGACCTAATTTCACGGTTCAGTGATTTTGCCTTATATCTCGGCACTCAGGTGGTCAATGAACATACTGTTTTCATGATATGTTTGCGTATGACAAGACCTTTGACCCTTAAGTAGTCCTAGGTCATTATGACCTAATTTCACGGTTCAGTGATTTTCCCTTGTATCTCGGCACTCAATTGGTTTATGAACATACTGTTTTCAGGATATGTTTGCGTATGACAAGACCTTTGACCCTGAAGTATACCTAGGTCACTGTGACCTAATTTCATGGTTCAGTGATTTTGCCTTATATCTTGACACTCAATTGGTTCATGACCAACTTCTTCACGGGGGTGATTCAATTGATACCACCTGTGCTGTCGTCCGAGACGTTACTGCATATATTGCTGTCGTCCGAGTATTCCGGTTTTCGTCCGAGTACTACGGCTGTCGTTATCATCGGAACCCCTATTTCAGTGCCCACAGGGCCAACAGATCGTCGCTAATCAGCGCATTTATCACCGAAAATTGTCAAGAAGGTATTTATCGTTATTACAAACGTCTTTCCAGTTTTCTTAACATAAAGACAATCACAAGAATTTATTTTTAGTACAAAACATCGTTTTCTCGCGTGTTTTTCTTACTTTCAACATATGCAACCATTCCATGTAAGCGAAAGTATCAGGGATATTACGCTTTCCATTTAGCCTTTGAAAGCTGCAATCATTTACCCAATTCATTGAGTCCTTCAAATTTTATTTCCCGTTTTTAAAAAGCGTGATACGGCTGTCGCTGACCCCTGATACGGCTGGCGTTTGTTAATTGATCAGTACGTTACGGCTGTCGATAGTATTTCGAAATGGCATATTGCCCATTGAAATCAAATTCAACAAATTTTATGCATTTATTTTGTAGTTTCTGAATAATTTTCGTATGCTACTCATAAAAGGACGACTATACAGATCGCTAGAAAGCATATAACAGCAACCTCGAAAAACACAAACGCTACAAATACTCTTCTGTAATGTCATATGAGATAATTAGTGAAGTCACATGAATGAACAATGAGTCTCTAAGTACAAACTTTGCATAACATGTTTTATGGAAATGAAAACGATTTATAAGCTGACACAGTGTCGGGAAACAAACTCCGTGTATCTTATATTTTGTGCATACGTTAGAGAGCGCGTTCGTACTGCACATACTGTCGGAAATCACGTATTGCTATATTCATATGAAAGAAAATATTTCACACATATCCTATCATATGCGGCATAGTATAAGAACTCTTTAGCAAACTTTTCTTTCTTTGAAACATTTGTCAACATCTAGAACACTTCGGAACTTAAATGCTTCGAAGTGTTCTCGGCGACCAGATGAAAGTATGTGATTTTTTTACAGTTTCATATACAGTCATATGATAGTATATTTAAAATATTTCACAAATGACTCATGCAAACGGCATCACAAATTTTCCGAACTTAGGTCGGACAACGCACTCGAATAGCAGAATAACTAGCTCTTTCCCGAGGTAGTCATCCGGCTATGTCGCAACCAAAACCAAAGGCAACGAACACAACAGAGAGGCAGGCAAAATAAGCAGTCGTATCATGAAGATAAACCACCTTTCGTGGGACGCCGATGAGCGTATTTACTGATAGGGGTTTGTTTGCAAGATCCTCCGCCAGGACGATCGCTCCTGGAGCCGTTGTTTGATCGCTCGTGGGGCCGTTCTAAAAATAGATACAGAAACGTGGAATAACTGTTGATTACAGATGTAACTGCAGTCTGTTTTACAGCGTCAACCGTAGGAAATAATATAATACAGTATGACCGTTAATCTCTCCGTCGTCAGTCTACCATTTTAGCTCACCTGAGTCGAAGGCTCACAGGGAGCTTAAAGTATACTCATGATCTGGTGTTCCTCCGTTGTCCGGCCACAATCTAATGTTATATAAGTAAATTTACGATCAGTAACACGAATCCTCCATAGTCTAGTGTTTCTTTTGAAGACGACCAAGGATCGATACCTCGAAGCTGCATTTTTAGCTCACCTGAGCCGAAGGCTCACACGGTGTGCTTATAGTATAGTAGTTGAGCCTGCGTCCGTCCGTCCGTGCGTCTGTCTGTTCACAATTTCAAACATCTTCTTCTCTGTAACCGCTTGGCCGATGAAAGCCAAATTTTGTGTGGAGCATTCATGGGTAGGGGGAACTAAAGTTTGTTCGCGGGATCTTGATCACATGATGGCCGCCACGCCCTTATATGGTAAAAAACACTCAAAAATCTTCTTCTCCAAAACCAGCGGGCCGATTTCCATGAAACTTGGTATGTAGCATCGGGCACTTCAGTCCATCATATTTTGCGCAAATGATGACCCAGTGATGACCTTGACCTATTTTACGGCAAGGCCAATTTGAAAACATGCTTTTACATGGGAAAAAGTGAAAACTATGGATTTTTTGAAAACTAATGCAGCGTGAGACCCGAAAAGTGGTAGATGCAAACAAGTAATGGAGTAGATGCTGGTTTGTGATTAATAAAGGTCAAGATCATCTCTTGACCTTGGCCGGTCTGTCGTCCATACACACTTTTCAAAGATCTTCTTCTCTGAAACCACTTGGCCAATCAAATGGAAATTTTAAGTGGAACCTCCATGGATAGAGTGAACGAAAGTATGATCGCGAAATCCGGGCCACATGACCAAGATGGCCGCCACGCCCATATATGGTAAAAACCACTCAAAAATCTTCTTATCCTGTATCGGCAGTCAGATTTTCATAAAACTTGGTATGTAACATTTGGGACTCCAGCCCATCATACATTGATCAAATAATGACCATAGGATGACCTTGACCTATTTTACGGCAAGGGCAATTTTGGAAACTGGGCTTTTACATGGGAAAAAGTGAAAACTATGGACTTTTTGAAAACTATTGCAACCTGAGACCTGAAAAGTGGTAGATGCAAACAACTAATAGAGTAGATGAAGGTATGTGATTAATATGGGTCAAGGTCATCTCTTGACCTTGGCCGGTCTGTTGTCCAGACACACTTTTCAAAGATCTTCTCCTCTGAAACGGCTTGGCCAATCAAAGTGAAATTTTATGTGGAGCCTCCATGGGTAGGGGGAACGAAAGTTTGATCGCGAAAATTGGGTCACATGACCAAGATGGCCGTCACGTCCGTATATGGTAAAAACACTCAAAGACTTTTTCTCCAGAACCGGCTGGCCGATTTTCACGAAACTTTGTGTGTAGCGTTTGGGACGCCAGCCCATTATAGTTTGATCAAATGATGACCCTAGGATGACCTTGACCTATTTTACGGCAAGGTCAATTTTGGAAACATGGGCTTTTACATGCGAAAAAGTGAAAACTATGGATTTTTTAACACTATTGTAGCCTGAGACCTGAAAAGTGGTAGATGCGAAAAACTAAATGAAGATATGTAATTAATTTAGGTCAAGGTCATCTCTTGACCTTGGCTGGTCTGTCGTCCATACACACTTTTCAAATATCTTCTTCTCTGAAACCGCTTGGCCAATCAAAGTGAAATTATATGCAGCATCCATGGGTAGGGGGAACGAAAGTTTGATCGCGTAATCTGGGTCACATGACCAAGATGGCCGCCACACCCAACAACTTTGTCCAGTGACTGTACTTGTTGACTCTCAGTTGAGCGATCGTTGCCCTTGTGCTACTTGTTTTTCTTCTATATTTGCGTGTCAGTTGGAACGTGATTATGTTAGCCTGAGAGCTAGCAGTATGTTTAATGATGTTGTTGAGGCCAAAAGGTTTGGAGGCATGTTCTGAAGCATAATAATTATGCTGAATTCAAAAATCCGACGGAACACAACTTGGCAATATGCGAACGAATACCCCCGGCATGGTCCTCTTTTAAAATAGCACCGAAATGGGGCTATACATACAAGATCATTCATATCTCAGCAACTACATGCCTTAAACCATAGAATGTGTTATCAAATTACAGCACAGATACATCCGTTTTATCTCTTGGTAACATTTGCAAAGTCTCTAATTTACATATTCATGAATATTAATGAAAACATATAAAATCACTGAAAAACCAGAGAAAAACCTTGGTACCACGGGGTTTAATTTGACCTATCTTGCAACCCTTAGACAATTTAAATGGGTGCTTAATATTTTATGAGTGCCTTAAAATTTTAAAGACTTTTGTCCTCAAAGATAAACTTGTTTGTACTATTAAATTGCATGGTTTCCATGCCAACCATTAACATGTTTCTTGAGCATCGGGGTGCACATACAAAATTTGTCATATATCTGCTATTTCTTATCTTAGACCACTACACTTGGTCTCATTTTAAAGCATCGCCCTTTCATCCTGCGGTAGTAATGCAAATATATAATATGCATATTCATGCATTTAAATGAAACATTAATAAATGACAAAAAATCATGTCAAACATAAGTAATCTAATTTCACACCTAAAATATAATTGTGACAATTTTTTTATTGAACCAGTAATACTGTATGACAAATTTATTGATGCCGCGGGCCTCAATGTAAATCTCGTTTGCATATTTAGAATAATAATAAAAAAGTCGAAAATGGAGGAAACATGAGGGAAAATCTATAATCATAACAAGGTTTTGGATGGGTTATAAGATCCATCTTGCTTCTTTGGAGTCAATTTTCATGGCTGCTAGTATGGTCAGAGGGACCATCTTTAAGTTAATGTCATAAAAGATTGCCCTCATCAATAAACACATTTACATGATGGGAAATTACATAGTTTCCACACCCACCCCTTGTGTGATTGTTAAAAATAGGCTGTACTCACTAAAAATATATATGTTCCAACAATAGCATGCTCTAGAGAACTTAAATTGGTCTGATAGTGAATATAGCCGTTTAGCCTTATTACCTATTATACAAATCATCGAATTTGCATATTCATGAAAATTAATAAAACACAACAAATCTTAGAAAAATTGGGGGTATACGCACAAAATCACTTGTACCATATCTGTTTACAAACCCATGATGCTGAAAGAAGTATCAATTGGATACTATGGAAATGTACTAAGACCCTGGAGTCTCATATAAGAATGATCCTCTAAATTCGAATGATTTATTTCATATTCAATAATAAAAATTCAAATGACTTATTGTAGTACAGGATGGTAAAATACTGCCCTAGCAACCATTTGATGCCATTTGTAGCTGCATGTTAGGGCTTTAAGTTGCCTAGATACAAGTCAATTTGTAGGTTTACCCGTTTAATTTTTCCACTTTTTCATTCCTATTTATGAAGTTTTCATTAAAATTAGTGAAATTGAAAAATCAGATCGTTCTTATATGAGGCTTCCGCGTCATACAACATTACCCTAGCATTCATTTAATACTTCTTTCATCATCTTTCATCATCCTGGGTTCGTAAACAGTTACGGTACAAATGATTTTGTACGTATACCCTCTATTTTTCCAAGATTTTTCACCGATTTCTTGTGTGTTTTATTAATTTTCATGAATAACCAAATTCAGTGATTTGAATAATAGGTATTAAGATTAAATTGCTGTGACCTTGCATCACAATCAGATCATCTATAGTATTCTAGAGCATGCTATTGTTGGTATATGAATACACCTAATTTTTTTGGAATTACACTTGGGTGTGTTTCGAAACTATGTTATTTTACATCATGGAAATTTGTTCATTGTTGAGGGCACTTTTTAATGGCATTTCGTTGGCCCCTCATGAAATTGGTTTCATGGATGCAAGATAGATCGTATAACCCATCCAAAACTTGGAAAATGTATAGTTTGTTTTTCCTTTCGATTTTTTTTTTATAAATATTCATGAATATACGAATTAGATAATCTTCACGCAATCAATCAATTGTCATTTGATACTATTAGTGGTTCAGTAACAATGTGACACAATGACAGTTTAAGCCTGAAATTAGTTTATAAATTGATTTTAACGTATATTTTTATGTTTTCAATAAAATTCATGAATATGCAAATTGGAAATCTTGTATTACTTACCACAGTATAAAAAGGACAATATCTAAACTTTAAAATGAGACCAGGCTCAGTGGTCTATGAAAGGTAATAGCGGATATATGACAAATTTTGTATGTACACAACATGCTCAATAATCACGTTGCCATGGAAACAATGCATTTTTTCCATTGTGCAAGCAAGTTTATCTTTAAGGATAGCAATTCTTTGCATTACTGAGGACCCAGTAAATCATTCAGCATATATAAAATTGTCCTGGGGTTGCATGTCAAATTAGCCCCCGTGGTACCACAGTGTTTCTCTGGATTTTCTGTGATTTTCTTTGTTTTCTTTAATATTCATGAATAATTTGCAGCTGTTGCCAAGAGATGAAAGGGATATATCTGTTCTTTAATTTGATATCACATTCTATGGTTTAAGGCAAGTAGTTGCTGAGATATGTTTGATCTTGTATGTATATCCCCATTTCGGTGCCATTTTAAAAGGGGGCCATGCCGGGGATATTCGTTCGCATGTTGCCGAATTCTGTACCGTCGGAGTTTTGTAAGGCTTTAGTTTTGAATTCAGCATACCTTTCTGCTTTAGACCATGCCTCCAAACCTTTTGGCCTCAGCAACATCATTGAATATACTGCTGGCTCTCGGGCTATATTTCTTGCCGGATTTTTTTTTTCTGTACTTTAAACGGACAGTAAATAAGATAGTGAAACAAAAATATGCATATGCATTCATTCTTGAAAAAAAATGATGTTTGTGTGGCTTCATTAGTAACAATATTTTCAGAACAATGTTACATGGTGCACCAGGGATCATAACGACCAACAATGTTGTTTAGTATAATAACGGCTCCAGTAGCGATCAACTATGTTGTTCAGTATAATAACGGCTCCAATGTTCACTGCTCTTAAAGGATCTCAGTTTTAATTTTTATTTGCTATTACTGCAGCTGGTGTTGTGCCGTGTCGCGGCCCTAAACAGTCTCCCCGTACATCATCCATAGTGCAGGCTATATTTTCTTTTTGGTCCTTTGAGATCAGCGAGGATATTCAGAACTCTAGAAATTTATTATCGGTTAAGATTCATTTTCTAACCAATGTTTAATATACTTGGCACCATTTAGATAATACTAGTCTTTGTATCGACTACCCTGTTGAAAGTTGCAAATTTTCAGTAATTCTCTTTGGCTCCATGTTGCCAAATCTAAAGGGTCACTGACGAGACTTCAATAGTCGAAACCGCGGTATGGCCCATCCCCTTTCTTATTAATGTGTTCACTGCTCTTAAAGGATCTCAGTTTTAATTTTTATTATCCAGTAGCGACCAATATTGTTGTTAACTAACATAATGGCCCCAGTCACGACCAGCATTGATATTTAGTATAATAAAGGCTTCAGTAGCGACCAACTTTGTTGTTTAGTATTATAACGGCTCCTGTAGCGAACAACCTCGCTGTTGAGTATAATAACGGTCCCAGTAACGACCAACCATGTGGTTTAGTATAAAAAACGGCTCAAGGAACGACCAAGATTGAGGCTATGTATCATACCGTCTCAATTAGCGACCAACAATTTTGATTAGTATGATAAAGGCTCTAGTAGCGACCAACATTGTTGTTTAGTATAATAACGGCATCAGGAACGACAAAAATTGAGGTTTAGTAAAATAACGTCTCCAGTAGCGACCAACATCGGTGTTTAGTATCATAACGGCTCAAGTAGCGACCAACCATGTTGTTTAGTATAATAACGGCTCCAGTAGCGACCAACTATGTTGTTTAGTATAATAACGGCTCCAGTAGCGACCAACTATGCTGTTAAGTATAACAACGGCTCCAGCATCGACCAAAAATGTTGTTAAGTATGATAACGGCTTCAGTAGCGACCAACATTGTTGTCTAGTATTATAACGGTTCCAGCAGCGACCACAAATGTTGTTGGGTATAATAACGGCTCCAACAGCGACCAACATTGTTATCTAGTATAATACCGGCTCTTTAAAGAATGGAAAAGAAGTATCTTCACTATCGTGGATAAACGTATACAGTTTTATTCACAAAATACTAATCTTTTACCTCCTAAACCTAAATCGTCATTTAGGCATTTGAAGCAGGGTATCCAAGAATTTCACAGAAAGTATATCTTGGTTCCGGCAGACAAAGCCGCAAACAATGTTGTTGTTGCTTGTAGGCTTCACTACGTTAACACCTTAAAACAGGAGCTGGATGGTACCAGGGCTTATCTGGAGACAGATACTGATGAGGTGTCTGTAGTAAATGCCCACTTAAACGATTTACCTGTTAAGTTTTCTGTTTGTGTCAATGAAGGCCAAGACAAACTTCCTACGATGTATTGGTTACCTAAGCTTCACAAAAGACCATACAAAGCAAGATTTAAAGCAAATTCTAGCTCTTGTACAGCTACTGAACTTTCTAAATTATTAACTTCCTGTCTTACTGCTATCAAATCTTATTATATATGTTATAAGATACTGTGAGACAGTGTATGAAACTTCAAATAAAAATTGGTTTTGGTCAATAAAAAATTCTGGTGAGGTGCTCAATAAATTGAAGTGTAGAGTGTTCCGTGCGACGAGCTTGTCCACATATGATATTTCTACTCTGTATACAACTTTACCACATAATCTAATTAAAGAAAAACTTCTGGATTTGATAGAGTGGACCTTCAAAAGGGCATTAAAAACTATGGCTCACTTTATTTGGCATGTAACGACAGAAAGGCTTTTTTCACATCCTCTGACCAAAGTCGGTATACACTTTGGTCATGTCAGAATGTGTGCGACGCCTTATCCTATCTCCTGGATAATATTTATATTAGATTTGGGACCAAGTTATACAGACAAATTGTTGGAATTCCGATGGGTACAAATTGCGCACCTCTCGTAGCTGATTTATTTTTATACTGCTACGAAAGAGATTTCATGGATTCTCTTAACCATGTGTTATCGAGGCTTTTAATTCCACTTCTAGGTACCTCGATGAGCTTTTGAACATTGACAACCCTTATTTTGAAGGTATGGTCAATCAAATTTATCCATCTGAACTACAGTTGAACAAAGCCAATATCTCGGATACCGAAGCCCCCTTTTTAGATCTACACCTTTCTGTTGCAAATGGATTTGTTTCTTCTAAAATTTATGATAAGCGCGATGACTTTGATTTTGATATAGTAAATTTTCCGTTTTTGGATGGTGAGGTTGCTCGTCGTGCTTCTTATGGTGTATACATTTCGCAACTTATTAGGTTTGCTAGAGTCTGCAATCATGTTACAGACTTCAACGCTCGAAATAAATCTTTAACGGCCAAACTTCTCCAACAGGGCTATCGGTATCATAAACTTCGAAAAAACTTTTCTAAATTTAATCGTAGACACTATGAATTGATTTCAAAATATAATGTTGGGTTAAAGACGCTTTTAAGTGAGGGTCTTTCGGAACCAGAATTTTATGGTGACTTGGTTTACAAATTTAAGAAACTTATAGGAAGTAATGATTTTTCTTTTCAGTTTAGAAAAATCATAACACGTTACAGACGTATAGGTTATAACTTGAATGTTATGCGACAGTCTGCATGCTTAGTTTTTAACCCAATCACGGTTGATAACTATGCTGCCTTCTTTAATTGCACGCCGGTGGGTCGGGCGTCAGACTCTATGATGGCCCCGACTTAAAGCTATTCATTTTAGTTGGTTGGGGCCGAAGCTTCTTGTCTGTTGCTTAGCCCACCGGGGTCCAACTGATGTTTTTCTTTAGCTCCGGAGTTAGTAAGTTATTTGGCGCCCAGGGATCTCCATCGTCGGGCAGCTTACTGAATCTGTGAGTCCTGGTTTTTGATTCATCAGGATGTTTATCATGATTTATTTGTTTGTTCTTGATGATTCATTTACTAGTTAGAGATTCACCACGAGGACCGAAGAACTAACTAAATGTTATGAACCACTGCAGAAGCTGAGGGTGAGGTTACGGCCGTGTAAAATCGATTTAAACCCGCCAGGAACTTTGTGTTACTGATCGTTCCAAGTCGATACTTCTGTGGTGGTTCTTTTTGTTTTATGTCTTGGTGTTTAAAATATTTTTGTGCTGTTGGCGCCTTATGTATGTTTGCATATTTTTAGTTAAGTTAAGGTAACTGAGTGGCCACCTATTGGGAAAATAGCTGCTCATTCGGCTTACGAAATGTTTTCATGGTATAAGTACCTGATTGTTAGTTTGGTTTTTTCCCATCTTGGTTTTTGGAGTGGGAGTCTTTTTCTGATTGCGCCTTTTCCTGATCTTTGCCTACTTGTACTTTCCTATAGCGACCAACATTATTGTCATCATGGAAACATCTCCGTGTGAATTTTTACCCCTTCAAACCTAACCTTATATAGTCAAATTCAGGTTTGACGGGATCAAGAGAAAAAATCAGTAATTGGTGTAATTACATGTATGTAATTTAAAAGTCAAAAATGCTAAATTCTAACAAACATCAATATAATAAACCATTATTTTATGATGGACAATGTAAATACTTGTAAAATTAAAATTTAGTTTATAAATAGATATATAATATGTAGTTTGTAATAGAAGTTCCCGTAATGTTAAGTATAACAACGGCGCCAGTTACGACCAACTATGTTATTTAGTATAATTACGACTTCAGCAGCGACCAACATCGTTGTTGAGTATAATAACGGCACCAATAGCGACCAACCATGTTATTAAGTATAATAACGGCTCCAGTAGCCACGAGCCATGTTGTTAAGTAAAATAACGGCCCCAGTAGCAATGAACCATGTTGTTTAGTATAATAACGGCTCCAGTAGCGACCAACTGTATTGTTTTGTATAATAACGGCTCCAGCAGCGACAAACATCGTTGTTGAGTATCATAACGACCAATCATGTTGTTTAGTATAATAACAGCTCAAGCAGCGAACAACTTTTTTGTTCATTATAATAACGGCTCCAGAAGCGACCAATATTGTTGTTTACTAACATAACGGCTCCAGTCACGACCAACAATGATGTTTAGTATAATAAAGGCTCCAGTAGCGACCAATTTTGTTGTTTAGTATAATAACGGCTCCTTGGGGTCGGAGCTGGTATAAGTACCTGATTGTTAGTTTGGTTTTTTTCCCACCCCGGTTTTTGGAGTGGGAATCTTTTTCTGATTGCGCCTTTTCCTGATCTTTGCCTACTTGTACCTTCCTGTAGCGAAAACAATCGCTGTTGAGTATAATTACGGCCCCAGTAACGACCACCCATGTTGTTAAGTATAATAACGGCTCCAGGAACGACAAAGACTGAGGCTTAGTATAATAACGTCTCCAGTAGCGACCAACATTGTTGCTTATAATCATAACGGCCTCTGAGCTTCTCAAGCTTCTGAGGGTTAAATCTAAAATTAACATAAGTGACCAGTAGCGACCAACTATGTTGTTTAGGATAATAACGGCCCCAGTAGCGACCAACTATGTTGTTAAGTATAATAACAGCTCCAGCAGCAACCAACTATGCTGTTTGGTATAATAACGGCTCCAGCAGCGACCAACTATATTGTTAAGTATAATAACGGCTCTAGAAGCGACCAACATTGTTGTCTAGTATAATAACGACTCCAGTAGCGACCAACATTGTTGTTTAGTATAATAACGGCACCAGGAACGACCAAGATTGAGGTTAAGTATAATAACGTCTCCAGTACCGACCAACATTGTTGTTTAGTATCATAACGGCTCAAGTAGCGACCAACCATGTTGTTTAGTATAATAACGGCTCGAGTAGCGACCAACTATGTTGTTAAGTATTATAACGGCTCCAGCAACGACCAACTTTGCTGTTAATTATAATAACGGCTCCAGCAGCGACCAACATTTTTGATGAATATTATAACGGCTCCTGTAGCGACAAACATTGTTGTTTCGTATAAACATGGCTCCAGCAGCGACCAACATTGTTGTTTAGCATAATAGCGGCCCAAGTAGCGACCAACATTGATGTTTAATATAATAATGGCTCCAGTAGCGAAAAACTATATTGTTTAGTATAATAATAGCTGCAGCAGCGACCAACATCGTTGTTGAGTATAATAACGGGTCACATTAAGACCAACCATGTTTTTTTTAGAATAATAATGGCTCCAGTAGCCAACGAGTCATGTTGTTTTGTATAATAACGGCTCCAGTAGCGACCAACAATGTTATTAAGTATAATAACGGCTCCAGCAGCGACCAGCATTGTTGTCTAGTATAATAACGGCTCCAGCAGCGATCAACATTTTTGTTGAGTATCCTAATAACGGCTCCTTATGGGACCAACATTGTTGTCATCATGTTAACATCTCCGTGTGAAACTTTACCCCTTCAAACCTATACATATAGAGTCAAATTCAGGTTTGACGGGGTCAAGAGAAAAAATCAATAACTGGTGTAATTATGTAATTTAAAAGTCAAAAAAGCTAAATTCTAACAAACATCAATATAATAAACCATTATTTTATGATATGCAAGGTAAATACTTGTAAAATTAAAAAAGTAGTGTATAAATAGAAATAGAATATGTAGTTTTAAAGAAATTCCCAACTAATCATGGAGAAGATTCCATAATGTATGGTATTACAACGGCGCCAGGAGCGACCAGCTATGTTATTTAGTATAATAACGGCTCCAGCAGCGACCAACATCGTTGTTGATTATACTTACGGCCCCAATAGCGAACAACGATGTTATTTAGTATAATAACGGCTCGAGTAGCCACGAGCCATGTTGTTACGTTTAGTAACGGCTCCAGTAGCGACCAACTGTATTGTTTAGTATAATAACGGCTCCAGCAGCGACCAACATCGTTGTTGAGTATCTTAACGACCAACATTGATGTTAAGTATATAACGGCTACAGTAGCGACCAACTATATTATTTTAGTACAATAACGGCTCTAGCAGCGACCAACATCGTTGTTGAGTATAATTACAACCCCAGTAGCGACCAAAAATGTAGTTCAGTATAATTACGGCTCCAGTAGCGACCAACCATGTTGTTAAGTATAAAAACGGCTCCAGTAGCGACCAACATTGTTGTTAAGTATAATAACGGCTCCAGTAGCGACCAACTTTGTTGTTTATTATACTACCGGCTCTAGTAGCGACCAACATTGCTGTTAAGCATATCCCGCAGCGACCAAAATTGTTGTTCAGTACAATGTTTAGTATAATATCGGCTCCAGTAGCGACCAACAACATTGTTTAGTATAATAACGGCTCCAGCAGCGACCAACATTGTTGTTGAGTATAATAACGGCCCCAGGAGCGACCAACCATGTTGTTCAGTATAATAACGGGTCCAGTAGCGACCAACATTGTAGTTTAGTATAATAACGGCTCCAGTAGCGACCAACTTTGTTGTTAAGTATAATAACGGCTCCAGCAGCGACCAACATTGCTGTTTAGTATATTAACGGCTCAAACAGCGACCAACATTTTTGTTGAGTATAATAACGGCTCTTGTAGCGACCAACATTGTAGTTTCGTATAACAATGGCTCCAGCAGCGAACAACATTGGTGTTTAGCATAAAAGCGGCCCCAGTAGCGACCAACTATATTGTTTAGTATAATAACGGCTCCAGTAGCGACAAACAATATTGTTTAATATAATAACAGCTGCAGCAGCGACCAAAATCGTTGTTGAGTATAATAACGGCTCCATTAGTGACAAACCATATAATTTAGTATATAATGGCTCCAGTAGCGACTAAACATGTTGTTTAGTATAATAACGGTTCCAGTAGCGATAATGGCTCCAGTAGCGACTAAACATGTTGTTTAGTATAATAACGGTTCCAGTAGCGACCAACTTTGTTGTTTATTATACTAACGGCTCCAGAAGCGACCACCATTGCTGATTAGCATATTAACAGCTCCTACAGCGACCAAAATTGTTGTTGAGTATAATAACGGCTCCAGTGGCAACCAACTATAATGTTTACTCTCACACGACATTACTGGAATTCCCATTTACAGCAATAGAGAGCGCACTGTATGCAAAAAGACAATAATTAACTGTGCGTATAGATACAATATTTGACAATAGTCTCGTGTAAACATTGGCTGTTCCATTTTACCCCCCCCCCCCATCACGTTACTACGGACACTAACTAACGCTGACGCAATTTTCGTAGACAGCACTTGACAAAATGTCCCTGGACTAAGAGGGAGCAAGGATGACTGGCAGGTCGTAGGCCAAAAACACGACGGGCTTGTGCTCAAATACGTGATTAAATCCACCTACTTCGAGCTCAATCAGTACCTTTTTGAACAAACTTTCAACAATGAACCTCTGTTTGATGAACTGAATGACTTACCGAAAGAAGATTGGTATCCACTCTAAGCCAAGTGGAGCAGCTTGAAGACCCTGGCATTGCATCTCTTTTGAAGCAAACTGTTAAACAAGAGCCAGCCCTGAGCCCCAACTCAGAACAAACAATCCCTCCAAGTGATATAGTGAGCCTTATACATGATCCCATCCAGTCAGACACCTCCAGTAATCCTCCAAAGAAGCGTTTTAAGGAATGTTGACGAGCTGCTTAGTCACAATAATGAAGTCTCAACCAAAGGCTCCACAAAATGGGCAGTTTCCACTTTGAAAGGCATGTTTTCCCTTTCGTTTTTGTGTCTCTTTTACAGTTTACAGCTGAATAAAACTTCTATTTGAATAATAGCTGCTCAATTTGTTTACACCACAATTTACAAAATGAAATAACATTTGATACAGTTGATTTCAAGATTGTAAACCATAATGCAACATTTTCTCTCACAACTTCAGTTCAATCACTGAACATATATTCGACCGCAACTCAGCAACAGAAAGCCAGACAGGAATACCTGAAACTAAAAATCGCATGTATATAACTGTGATTGTCAGACATTGGCAATGCTATTAGGCCAAAAACAAAAAAATGATCAGCTCCTTTAATTTTGCCACTTACTTCTTCCCCCTAATCTTTAAACATAAATTTATGGGTTAATCTCTGTTTCCTTTTTATTTCGTCGAATGTACCATCCCAAATGAAAATAAGGTTTACATGTGTTGTATTTCCTGTGGGTGGGGTAATGGCTGATCTAGTGGCTCCAGCAGCGACCATCTATGCTATTTAGTATAATAACGGCTCCAGCAGCGACCAACATTGTTGTTGAGTATCATAACGACCAACCATGTTTTTTAGTATAATAACGGCTCCAGTAGGGATCAATATTGTTGTTCAGTATAATAACGGCTCCAGTAACGACCAACATTGTTGTTAACTAACATAATGGCCCCTGTCACGACCAACATTGATGTTTAGTATAATAACGGCTCCAGTAGCGACCACCTTTGTTGCTTATCATACAAACGGCTCAAGAAGCGACCAACATGGCTGTTTAGCATATTAACGGCTCCTGCAGCGACCAAAATTGTTGTTGAGTATAAAAACGGCTCTAGTGGCGACCAACTATATTGTTTAGTATAATAACGGCTCCAGCAGCGACCAACATCGTTGTTGAGTTATAATAACGGCCCCAGTAGCGACCAAACATGTTGTTTAGTATAATAACGGCCCCAGTAGCGACCAACTATGGTGTTATGTATAATAACGGCTCCAGCTGCGTCCAACTATGCTGTATAGTATAATAACGGCTCCAGCAGCGACCAATATCGTTGTTAAGTATCATAACGACCAACCATGTTGTTTAGTATAATAACGGCTCCAGTAGCGATCAATATTGTTGTTTAGTATAATAACGGCTCCAGAAGCGAAGCGACCAACATTGTTGTTAACTAACATAATGGCCCCTGTCACAACCAACATTGATGTTTAGTATAATAACGGTTCCAGTAGCGACCAACAATATTGTTTAGTATAATAACGGCTCCAGCAGCGACCAACATCGTTGTTGAGTATAATAACGGCCCCAGGAGAGACCAACAATGTTGTTCATTATAATTACGGGTCCAGTAGCGACCAACTTTGTTGTTTATTATACTAACGGCTACAGCAGCGATCAACATTGCTGTTAAGCATATTAACGGCTCCTGCAGCGACAAACATCGTTGTTGAGTTATAATAACGGTCCCAGTACATGTTGTTTAGTATAATAACGGACCCAGTAGCGACCAACTATGTTGTTATGTATAATAATGGCTCCAGCAGCGACCATCTATGCTGTTTAGTATAATAACGGCTCCAGCAGCGACCAACATCGTTGTTGAGTATCATAACGACCAACCATGTTGTTTAGTTTAATAAAAACCATGTAAAACCGGTTTAAGCCCGCCAGTAACTTTGTGTTACTGATCGTTCCAAGGCGATACTTCTGTGGTGGTTCTTTTTGTTTTATGTCTTGGTGTTTAAATTTTTTTGTGCTGTTGGCGCCTTATGTATGTTTTCATATTTTAAGTTAAGTTAAGGTAACTGAGTGGCCACCTATTGGGAAAATAGCTGCTCATTCGGCTTGCGATATGTTTCGTGGTATAAGTACCTGATTGTTAGTTTGGTTTTTTCCCACCTCGGTTTTTGGAGTGGGAATCTTTTTCTGATTGCACCTTTTCCTGATCTTTACCTACTTGTACCTTCCAGTAGCGATCAGTATTGTTGTTCAGTATAGTAACGGCTCCAGTAGCGACCAACATTGTTGTTAACTAACATAATGGCCCCTGTCACGACCAACATTGATGTTTAGTATAATAACGGCTCCAGTAGCGACCAACAATATTGTTTTGTATAATAACGGCTCCAGCAGCGACCAACATCGTTGTTGAGTATAATAACGACCAAATATGTTGTTTAGTTTAATAACGGCTCCAGTAGCGATCAATATTGTTGTTCAGTATAATAACGGCTCCAGTAGCGACCAACATTGTTGTTAACTAACATAATGGTCCCTGTCACGACCAACATTGATGTTTAGTATAATAACGGCTCCAGTAGCGACCAACAATATTGGTTTGTATATTGGTCAAATCAGATTATCTGCTACTGTAACATGTAATCAGTACTACCTGTTGCCATGTGGTGCAGATGGGGCTCGTTAGCCTTGGACGGCAACCCATCTAGGAGTTTGCTAGTTCTCTAAACAAAAACCTAGCTGGGCAGGGGGAACTCATTAGTTTTGGTTGACAGTCCTCCTAGGAGTTTACAGGTCTCTAAACAAAACCTATGAAAGGGTAGATGGAGCCCTTCATCTGTGGCCAGCAATTCATCTAGGAAAAGGTAATTCCAAAATAAAACCTGTGTGTCTGGATATGCCTGGTCCAGATATGCAGACTGTTTCGGTAGATGGAGCGGAAGAAATCATCAGATTCAACGGTACGGAAAGCGATACAACAACATGTTGTGGAACATGCAGAGCGTGATAAGGCACTATAGATGTTACGGTCATCCACTGCATCCAAACCTAACTCCAGACGTCTTGACCTGTGTCTTGCCTCTGGGCACAGTTGGGTGAGGACGAGTGAGTGAGGTTGACGCTGCGCACCTCTTCCTCACTATAATCCAATTTCATAGCGCACGTCATCTTATTTCTCAACACACAAGCACTTGCATACACAACAATTTCATCACACATGCACCCACATACCTACAAAAGTCCTGTGGCGATGGGCGAGCGGCGAAGCAGCAGGTGTAGGACACACTGGGAGCTGTAGTTGCAGACCTGCACGCAGGCGGCTCAGTTCTTTATGGTCGTTTTCCGTGAGGAGAAGCAGTAAGCGAAATTCGGCAGTCGGCTGAGCGACTGAGCAGACCTATTTAGGACCGCACTGCTCACCCCCGTAGCATGGGGAAGGGGCAAGAAAAGGTGCCCTAAACAATTGCCTGCTTCAAACCCCCTGGCTGGTTAACCGCGATCAGCGGGGATCCCTTTTTAGCGGTCGAAAAAATAAGAAAAAAAACAAAGATAATCCCTTTGAGGATTGGCGCATGGAATGTGCGAACATTGATGGACAGTGCTGGGTCAAATAGACCGCAGCGTAGAACGGCCCTTGTGGGCAGAGAACTTGGGAGGTATGGAATTCAGATAGCAGCTCTGAGTGAGACTCGGTTAGCAGATGTTGGGGAGATCAAAGAAGTTGGTGCTGGATACACCTTCTTCTGGAGTGGACGCAAAAGTGAAGAGAGGCGTGAAGCAGGAGTTGGCTTTGCCATTAAAACAGAACTTGTTGGTAAGCTTTCAGGATTGCCAAAAGGCATCAATGACCGCCTAATGACATTGAGACTTCCTCTGTCAGGCAATAAACATGCAACTATTGTCAGTGCCTATGCACCCACGATGACCAATCCAGATGAGGTTAAAGACAAGTTCTATAATGACTTAGACGACATTATTTCTGCTACACCCCGTACAGACAAACTTATCCTTCTTGGAGACTTTAATGCCAGAGTTGGTACAGACCACCAGACCTGGGAAGGAGTTATAGGTCCAGAAGGTGTTGGAAAGTGCAACCGTCATGGAAACAAGAAAAGCAGTTCAACAACTGTCTTCTGGCAAAGCTCCAGGTGCAGATGCTATTCCTGCAGAGGTTTATAGGGCCGGGGGGCTACCCATGGCAGAGAAACTGACCGAGCTGTTTCACTGTATGTGGAGGAAGGAGGCCATCCCACAAGAATTTAAGGATGCATCCATAATCCACCTATACAAGCGGAAAGGAAATCCACAAGTCTGTGACAACCACAGAGGCATTTCCCTCCTATCGATTGCTGGGAAGATACTAGCAAAAATTCTGTTGAACCGCCTGAATGTTCATCTTGATCAGAAGGGACTTATCCCAGAAAGTCAATGTGGATTCAGAAAGGACAGGGGGACGATAGACATGATCTTCACAGCAAGACAGCTTCAGGAGAAATGCCAAGAGCAGAATGTAGATCTATACATGACGTGTGTCGACCTCACCAAAGCGTTTGACACAGTAAGTCGTGATGGACTGTGGAAAATCATGGCCAAGTTTGGCTGTCCACCCAGATTCATAGCAATGGTGCGGCAATTTCATGATGGCATGCAGGCACGTGTGCAAAATGATGGAGAGTTCTCTGAACCCTTTGAGGTAACAAATGGGGTCAAACAGGGCTGTGTTATGGCACCAACACTGTTCAGCATGATGTTTTCTGCCATGCTCATGGATGCTTTTCAGGACAGTGACACTGGTTTTCCAATCAGGTACCGTTTTGATGGCAATATATTCAACCTTAGAAGGTTGCAAGCCAAAACTAAGGTGCAGACCGATGTGCTAGATGAGCTCCTCTATGCAGATGATATGGATAAGAATGCCAGCTAAGAGGCAAAAATGCAAAGAGCCATGGATCAAGTCTCACAGTCATGTGATAACTATGATCTCACAATCAGCACAAAAAAGACAGAGGTTGTACACCAGCTAGCACCTGGAAAACCGTACAATGAAGCAACCATCACTGTGAATGGAGAAAAACTGAAAGTTGTTGATAAATTCACCTACCTGGGAAGCACTCTTTCCAGAGCAGTGCACATTGATGATGAGGTCACTGCAAGAATTGCAAAAGCCAGTGTGGCATTCGGAAGACTCCGTGCAAATGTCTGGGAGCGAAATGGAATCAAGCTTGACACCAAGCTGAAAGTCTACAAGGCTGTGGTACTTCCAAGCCTCTTGTATGCATGTGAGACCTGGGCAGTATACAAGCGTCATGCAAAGAGACTTAACCATTTCCACTTAAGCTGTTTGAGAAAGCTGTTAAAAATCAAGTGGCAAGACAAGATCCCAGACACAGAGGTCCTGAAGAAAGCAGGGATGCAAAGCATGCATACTGTCTTAAAGCTAGCACAGCTAAGGTGGACCGGCCATGTTATAAGAATGCCTGATGAGCGACTTCCAAAGAAAATCTTCTATGGAGAACTACAAGAGGGAAAGCGCTCTCAAGGTGGCCAGAAGAAACGCTACAAAGACACCCTGAAAGCCTCTCTGAAGGATTTTGACATACCAATTGGGTCTTGGGAACAGACTGCACAGGAGCGATCAAAGTGGCGAGGTCTCATCAACAAAGGAGCAGCTCTCTATGAAATAAAGAGAATCTGTGAAGCTGAAAGAAAGCGCAGAGAACGAAAAGCCAATACCAATGGGCCACCAGCTGATTCAATGACATTGACTTGCTCTACTTGCAACCGACAGTTTAGAGCTAGAATTGGCCTAGTCAGCCATCAAAGAACTCACCAACACACACGAACCTATTCAAGAAATAATGATGGTCTTTCTCATTAGTGAGAGACGAACGACCAGCGACCAACAATATTGGTTTGTATAATAACGGCTCCAGCAGCGACCAACATCGTTGTTGAGTATAATAATGGCCCCAGGAGCGACAAACCATGTTGTTCAGTATAATAACGGCTCCAGTAGCGATCAATATTGTTGTTCAGTATAATAACGGCTCCAGTAGCGACCAACATTGTTGTTAACTAACAGTATGGCCCCTGTCTCGGCCAACATTGATGTTTAGTATAATAACAGCTCCAGTGGCGACCAACTATATTGTTTAGTATAATAACGGCGCCAGTAGCGACCAACAATATTGTTTAGTTTAATAACGGCTCCAGCAGCGACCAACATCGTTGAGAATAATAACAGACCCAGTAGCGACGAACTATGTTGCTTAGTATAATAACGGCTCCAAAAGCGACCAACTATATTGTTTAGTATAAAAACGGCTCAAGCAGCGGCCAGCATTGTTTTTGAGTATCATAACAACCTACCCTGTTGGTTAGTATAATAACGGCTCCAGTAGCGATCAACAATGTTGTTTAGTATAATAACGGCTCAAGTAGCGACAAACTATACTGTTTAGTATAATAACGGCTCCAGCAGCGACCAACATCGTTGTTGAGTTATAATAACGGACCCAGTAGCGACCAAACATGTTGTTAAGTATAATAACGGCTACAGCAGGGACCAAATAAGCTTTTACGAATAATAACGGCTCCAAAAGCGACCAACTATATTGTTTAGTATAAAAACGGCTCAAGCAGCGGCCAGCATTGTTTTTGAGTATCATAACAACCTACCCTGTTGGTTAGTATAATAACGGCTCCAGTAGCGATCAACAATGTTGTTTAGTATAATAACGGCTCAAGTAGCGACAAACTATACTGTTTAGTATAATAACGGCTCCAGCAGCGACCAACATCGTTGTTGAGTTATAATAACGGACCCAGTAGCGACCAAACATGTTGTTAAGTATAATAACGGCTACAGCAGGGACCAAATAAGCTTTTAAGAATAATAACGGCTCCAGCAGCGACCAACTACATTGTTTAGTATAAAAACGGCTCCAGCAGCGACCAACATCGTTGTTGAGTATCATAACGACCAACCATGTTGTTTAGTATAATAACGGCTCAGTAGCGATCAACTATGCTGTTCAGTATAATAACGGCTCCAGTAGCGACAAACTCTATTATTTAGTATAATAACGGCTCCAGCAGTGACCAACATCGTTGTTGAGTTATAATAACGGCCCCAGTAGCGACCAACTACGCTGTTGTGTATAATAACGGCTCCAGCAGCGACCAACTATATTGTTTAATATAATAACGGCTCGAGCAATGACCAACATCGTTGAGAATTATTACGAACCCAGTAGCGACAAACTATGTTGTTTAGATTAATAACGGCTCAAAAAGCGACCAACTATATTGTTTAGTATAAAAACGGCACCAGCAGAGACCAACATCGTTGTTGAGTATCATAACGACCAACCATGTTGTTTAGTATAATAGCGGCTCCAGTAGCGATCAACTATCTTGTTCAGTATAATAACGGCTCCAGTAGCGACAAACTATATTGTTTAGTATAATAACGGCTCCAGCAGCGACCAACATCGTTGTTTAATATAATAACGGCCCCAGTAGCGACCAACTATGTTGTTAAGTATAATAACGGCTACAGCAGGGACCAACTATATTGTTTAGTATAAAAACGGCTCCAGCAGCGACCAACATCGTTGTTGAGTATAATAACGACCAACCATGTTGTTTAGTATAATAACGGCTCCATTAGCGATCAACTATGTTGTTCAGTATAATAACTGCTCCAGTCGCGACAAACTATATTGTTTAGTATAATAACGGCTCCAGCAGCGACCAACATCGTTGTTGAGTTATAATAACGGCTCCAGCAGCGATTAACATTGTTGTCTAGTACAATAACGGCTCCAGTAGCGACCAACATTGTTGTTCAGTACAATTACGGCTGCAGTAATGACCAACCATGTTGTTCAGTATAATAACGGCTCTAGTAGCGACCAACAGTGTTGTTTAGTATAATAACGGCTCCAGTAGCGACCAACTTTCTTGTTTATTATACTAACGGCTCCAGTAGCGACCAACATTGCTGTTTAGCATATTAACGGCTACTGCAGCGACCAAAATTGTTGTTGAGTAATGGCCCAGTAGCGACCAACCATGTTGTTTAGTAGATTAACGGCTCTAGTGGCGACCAACTATATATTGTTTAGTATAATAACGGCTCCAGCAGCGATCAACATCGTTGTTGAGTATCATAACGACCAACCCTGTTGTTTAGTATAATAACGGCTCCAGCAGCGATCAACTATGTTGTTCAGTATAAAAACGGCTCCAGTAGCGACCATGATTGTTGTTTAGTATAATAACTGCCCCAGTAGCGACCAACTATGTTGTTAAGTATAATAACGGCTACATCAGGGACCAACTATGCTGTTTAGTATAATAACGGCTCCAGCAGCGACCAACTATATTGTTTAGTATAAAAACGGCTCCAGCAGCGACCAACATCGTTGTTGAGTATAATAACGACCAACCATGTTGTTTAGTATAATAACGGCTCCAGTAGCGATCAACTATGTTGTTCAGTATAATAACGGCTACAGTCGCGACAAACTATATTGTTTAGTATAATTACGGCTCCAGCAGCGACCAACATCGTTGTTGAGTTATAATAACGGCTCCAGCAGCGATTAACATTGTTATCTAGTACAATAACGGCTCCAGTAGCGACCAACATTGTTGTTCAGTATAATTACGGCTCCAGTAGCGACCAACCATGTTGGTCAGTATAATAACGGCTCCAGTAGCGACCAACATTGTTGTTTAGTATTATAACGGCTCCAGTAGCGACCAACATTACTGTTAAGCATATAAATGGCTCCTGCAGCGACTAACATTGTTGTTAAGTATAATTACGGCTCCAGTAGCGACCAACTTTATTGTTTAGTATAATAACGGCTCCAGCAGCGACCAACATCATTGTTGAGAATAATAGCGGCCCCAGTAGCGACGAACTATGTTGTTTAGTATAATAACGTCTCCAGTAGCGACCAACTATGTTGTTTAGTATAATAACGGCTCCAGCAGCGACCAACATCATTGTTGAGAATAATAGCGGCCCCAGTAGCGACGAACTATGTTGTTTAGTATAATAACGTCTCCAGTAGCGACCAACTATGTTGTTTAGTATAATAACGGCTCCAGCAGCGACCAACATCGTTGTTGAGTATTATAACGACCAACCATGTTAATTAGTATAATAACGGCTCCAGTAGCGATCAACTATGTTGTTCTGTATAATAAGGGCTCCAGTAGCGATCAACTATGTTGTTGAGTATAATAACGGCCTCAGTAGCGACCAACTATGTTGTTCATTATAATAACGGCTCCAGTAGCTACCAACATTGTTGTTTAGTATAATAACGGCTCCAGTAGCGACCAACTTCAAGTGTTGTTTACTATACTAACGGCTCCAATAGCCATCAAAATTGCTGTTTAGCATATTAACGGCTACTGCAGCGACCAAAATTGTTGTTGAGTAATGGCCCAGTAGCGACCAACCATGTTGTTTAGTAAAATAACGGCTCTAGTAGCGACCAACTATATTCTTTGGTATAATAACGGCTCCAGCAGCGATCAACATCGTTGTTGAGTATCATAACGACCAACCATGTTGTTTAGTATAATAACGGCTCCAGCAGCGATCAACTATGTTGTTCAGTATAACAACGGCTCCAGTAGCGACCATGATTGTTGTTTAGTATAATTACTGCCCCAGTGGCGACCAACTATGTTGTTAAGTATAATAACGGCTCCAGCAGCGACCAAGTATGCTGTTTAGTATAATAACGGCTCCAGCAGCGACCAACTATGGTGTTTTGTATAATAACGGCTCCAGCAGCGACCAACTATATTGTTAAGTATAATAACGGCTCCAGCAGCGACCAACATTTTTGTCTAGTATAATGACGGCCCCAGCAGCGATCAACCATGTTGTTCAGTATTGCCGCTGGTATTTCACATGTATAACCTTTTTTCTTCATTTTTACAGCTACATAAGCGAGAGCTGTGGAAATCATGCAAGAGACTCAAAGATTAGACATGTACATGTATATGGTTTATTTAAGTTCTGCTGGCAGCTTGAGTCTGAACAAATGGTTTAAAGCATGTTGCCTATCAACGTAGCTCGCAGTTTGTCGACCATCACTCATTTGTCAGAAAAACAGTTGAGAAAGGAGAGTTCATATCAAGTAGCAACAGTATGCAGAACGTATAAAGTACGGAAAACGCCATCTGATGTTGGTCTCTGCTGTCTTTTTCAGGTTACATCTATAAACCAACCACTTGACAACGTGAAATTTTCGATCTTCTACAGCACACACACACACACACACACACACACACACACACACACACACACACACAATCTGATTGTTATGTGTCCGACTATTAAACAAACTCAGCATACATGTAGGCCTATAATGATCACCTGCTCCTAATACTTAAGCAATGAGGGTGACACAGTATCAATAAAAGAAAGAAAATAATAATGATCTTTAAAATCGAGAGGGTGTCTGTGCCCCTGCCTCAATTCCGTACCCGACATACACAGATCAAAATAAATACGGGGGTCCTAATTCCAATAAAGGGTCTGACGAAAAATTCTATCATTGGAAAAATCAATAATAAAGGTATTCCAGGGGTGCGGACCCCTGCCTCAACCCCCCTTGGGTCTGCACATCACCGCATTCTGCATCCGCGCATGTACATTAAGCTTTAGGTAGGAAATTAAAACGACAATGCGGTTAGAATAATTTAACGACAGAACCTCACCTGTTAATTTTGATTGTTTAGTAATACATTGAACGCACAATTATTCTAGATCTTATAAAACTTCAAACATCTTCTTCAGAATAAATCCTGTTATCATCAGTAGGTCAATTCTAGTTATAAATATTCCAAAAAAAGATGTATAACTCTTCCTATAGTTACAACTGCAAAACGGCCCCACGAGCGATCAAACAACGGCTCCAGGAGCGATCGGCCTGGCGGAGGATCTTGCAAACAGATACTGTTGGGATTTACTAGGGACAACGCCGAAAACCATTTTTCCTGGGCACATAGAGGTAGGCACAATTAGCAATCGTATCATGAAGACAAACCACTTGTCCTGGGATGCCGATTAGCTTATTTACTGGGAAAACAGCGAAAACCATTTCTCCTGGGGACATTTTATAAAGAAAGAAAATAAAAATAGTGTTCAACTGGCGAACATATGTAACCAAAAAAAAAAAAAAAAATGATGTAATTAAGTTAAAATCCAAACCAGAAATTTAGAGATTATTATTATAATCAACAAAACCATTTTTCCTAGGAAAACGAAACCACCATTTCTACGAGGACTGCGAAAAGGAAAAACGGTATGATGAAATTAAACAACGTGCTAAGCTGGCTAAAAGATATAATGCCAATGCAGTAAAGCCAAAACCAGAAGATACTAGGCGGATAGGAGACCAACTTTACTAGTTCACCAAAGAAAGGGGGGTTGGGGTGGGGGGGGGGGAGTCAAATAAAAATATGAAATCATTGTATTCGACTGGCTAAATCAACATCCCAACCCAAAGACATCCCAAGCGGGACAGAAAGAACATTTAACAATGTATCACAGAGCACAACCAACACACGTGAACCCTTGTATCGCAGAGCAGAATATTACACTTCGCGCCATTTAATGACATTCGAGAGCGACTACGAGAACATATACACATGAATGCAATATTATAAGGTATTATGTAATAGTCATTTGTAACAACGGGCCCCACCCCCGGGGAATAGCGGGAATTTTGACTTTTGGTCCAGCAAATCATCGCTAAAAGCAATCCTCGCTAAAAAAACCCACCCTGGGAGGACTGCGTGTTGGTAAAACCAGTGCTGTTTTCTCCACAGGCTGCTTTTAAAGACCTATTTCCATGTCTATTGAGGGTCATTAGATAAGGGACAGGGCATTAGAAAACCTAGTGCCCTGACAATGACTCAGAATACAGGTAGGGGCCAAAAGAGGAAAAATCAATATTGATTGCAGAGGGAGGCAGTTTTATGTCACAGGTTATCAGGGACCATAAAATCAATAAACAGTGGAACTACAGGTATTATCCTCTAGGGGCCTCTTTAATCCCCCCAGCAGAGATGCGATAATCACCTCATTATGACAGTCCTTTGATCTCTGGACCATATTGCACCATTATGGGTCATTAACCGAATAAACAGGGGTACCCCTATTAGCTACTTCAGAAGTAGGTCTTTAATTTCACGGCCCGTTTCCCACGCACTGCCGTAGCAAAACTTTGGTCAAAGCCCTGCTCATTTCCACGGCTGCCCCCGCCCTCCCCGCGGATGGGGGCGGACGGGCGTGGTTACAAATGGCTAAAGTGCATTACACAAATGATCAATCAGTCAATTTCGCCACAGTGTGTCTTTTTCCGTTGTATACATTACACTTTCTGATTTGGATAATGCATGCGAAAATGAGAAAGCAAGGCAACCGGTCACTGTATAGACGACGTTCAATATTCATATTTGAAAGTGCGGCGGTGTGTCATGTAAATACATGTATCTTACTTCGTGTAACCAACCCACCGTGGTTTATCGTTAGAAATATGAACAAAGTGAAATAGATGTTATTTCATTCATATTTCTGAAATCTAGGATGCCTTAAACTTAGTTTTACCCATATATTTTCAATTATTACCTGTTCTAAATTGTCGACATCCGTAACGAGTTTAACCGACAGCCGTATCACACATATTTACAACTGATCGACAGCAGTAACACCAAAAGTTAAACGCCCCTTCAAACCCTTTCTGCTTTGGATTTTTCCATAACTGTAAAAGGTTTTATCTTTGCAGTTATGTTTTCCATGTTGTTCAATAAATGGTTAGAACTGAGAGATGCTGATTATTAAAGTATTTGCATATTTATGTGATTTTTGCTTTTTTACGATTAAACACGTGGTTGTATGCAAACTAGCGACCCAAAACCCCGTACAAACATATTGCACGATAGACAAATATCTAACAACACATTCTAGCAGAAAAAAGGATAAATAATACCTTCAAATACAATCACGAGCCGCTTTTACGTGTGTACTGTTTGTGTAACGACAGCCGTAGTACTCGGACGGAAACCGGAATACTCGGACGACAGCAATATATGCAGTAACGTCTCGGACGACAGCACAGGTGGTATCAATTGAATCACCCCCGTGTTCTTTCACATATATTTTCTTACTTCTTTCAGATTATGAGTAAGTATGACCAGGCCGTTGAACCCAATATACTTATAGGTCACTGTGACCTAATTTCACGGTTCAGTGATTTTGCCTTATATCTTGACACTCAGTTGGTTCATGACCAACTTCTTTCACACTTTGTTTGGGTATGACAAGACCTTTGACCCTAAAGTAGTCATAGGTCATTATGACCTAATTTCACGGTTCAGTGATTTTCCCTTGTATCTCGGCACTCAATTGGTATATGAACATACTTCTTTCATGATATGTTTGCATATGACAAGACCTTTAACCGTTAAGTATTCCTGGGCCACTGTGACCTAATTTCATGGTTCAGTGACTTTGCCTTATATCTTGACACTCAGTTGATATCTTTTCATACTTCTTTCTGATTATGAATGAGTTTGACCAGACCTTTATTCCAAACATACTTACATGTCACTATGACCTAATTTCATGGTTCAGTGATTTTACATTATATCTCAACACTCAACAGGTATATGATCATATTTCTTTTACATTATGAGAAAGTATGACTAGACCTTTGACCCTGAAGAACTTTTAGGTCATTGTGACCTTATTTCACAGTTCATTGAGTTTGCCTTGTATCTTGGCACGCATTTGGTATATGAACACTCTTCTTTCACAATATGTAGTCCAGCAGGAATATGGGATATTTTTACTGGACCTGGTAATCAGGTATAAAGTTTTTTTCTTGATGGATTCCTGTACTATAGGCATTATCTTTCAAGAATCTGACTGATGACACTTTGTCATCATTGGGGATTTTGAGAAATTCAAGATGGCGTCCAATATGTCTGCCAAATACAGGGATTTTAACTATAATTTTAGTTATAATGATTTTAAAGTATTTCTGTGCTTATTTTGTCATCAAATTATGACTGATGATTAAAGGTGAAGCTTCACTCTTTGTAAGAAAGTTGTAAACATCAATCTTTTCAAGAGGGCATCAAAAATGGCCACCAGAAATATATTTTTCAACACCAAATCATTTATAAGAATGACCTAAAAGTATTGTTGTGTTTATTTTAATGACATTAATGATGGGGGACAATTTAAGGTGACGCTTAATTCTTTTTAAGAAAGCTGTAAACATAAGATGTTTCCAGGTGGTACCCGGCATCCAAAATGGCTGCCAGAAATATGCGATTTTTCTTTAGTTTTCATGTCGGTGCAAAATTGGCAAAAAAGGCCTGGGTATGATGATGCCATATATCTTTTAAGTCCATTAACAAGTGCTTTGCCTATATTTTAATGAATAAAAGCTTTGCTGCATCTCAATATCTAATGAAAAGTACAGATTTAACACAATAGAAGACTATATGTTCACAGTTCTAATATTGTATTACTGAACATGAAATGACAAGTCGGGGAATATGATCCACGAATAAATGGCTTCAATGTAATTGTATATTTAACACAAAGCAGTTATCGTTACGCGATATCTTCAATAATAGCATAAACATAAACCATGTAGCATAATAGGTTGGCACTAAGATTTGTTAGCTTGCATATGTCTGTCCAATTTGATCAGAGTCTTTGCTTCATACGTGGAAATCATAGTGACAATCTACATGTACTAAGCACACAGTGGGTACTTATATGGTTTATAATGTCCAGGTTTCCATATTAATAAGTAATGCTGTGTATGAATTGTTATATTCTTACCGGACCAGATGCATCTACTGAAAGTTAGAGTAAAGGGTCTGGTTTCCTGCCCAGAAAGTGGTTTGACTCAAAACTCAACTACATGTATAATTGAGCCGCGACGTGAGAAAAATTCAGTCTTCGGGTTTCTGACGAGGTCTGACACAGAAACAGCTTTAGCTTGTTAATTTGCTTTTATCTTAATTTCACGTTGAGGTAAAGAGGACTTTACTAAAATAGAACTTCCACCAGAAGCTCTGGCACAATCAAAGTGGATGTGATTGTAAACATTAAAGCCTTTGAAAGTAAAGTTGTCGTCAGTTTTCGGAAAAGTTTCTTGAAGACAGAAAACAGACGGTCCTAGCAGAGTTAAGAGTTACATCAATTCATAATAACGTGGTTTAATTCCTCGACAATTCCACTGCATACATGTAATTCTTTGTTTATTCTTTCCATTAAATAATTTTCAGAGAATTAAGAACTTGGCCTTTCTTTATTATAAAGGACAGGAACCTACTTTCAGAATTGGTAATTCTTGGAAGATGCACTTTACGGGGACTATGAGGAGTGATATCCTCTCACCAAGACAGTCATAGTAATTCTCAGATCTTAAGGGGTCATTAGCCCCTTTAGGTATTTTCTCGGACAGAAGCTTCTGTTTGTCCTTTGCTGAGTAAGGTTTTGATGGTGCAAGAGGCTTTCCTCCAGCAGCTGAAGGTTTACCACCTGCAGTTAGAGGATTACCTTCTGCAGTTTTGCTCTACGGAGTGCTTTGCACAGGGAGAGGATTGCCTCCTGCTAGTGCAGGGGATACTTTACCTCCTGCAGTCTGGTTGGTACCAGAAGGTTCATCGCCTCCTGGATTTTTATGGGTTTTATTTTAATATGAACGTCGTATGTTTCATCAGTTTGTGTCATGGCATCAACTAGTTTGACGAGTGTGTCAGCACTTTTTATGATGCTGGCGTAGTTCTTGTTTGTCGTGGACGATTGCTGTTCTACAATTTTTCGCGCTTGGAAGAAGGGCAGATTTCTTGTATATTTTATCTTAAGGAGCTCTTTTTCTTTGTGCCAAGTCGGACAGTCATGTGAAAAAAGTTGGGTGTGTGCCACTGCAGTTGATGCACTTTGCTGCTTTCTCAAAGTTGCGATCATCACTGCAGTGTTTCTCTTCTCCACAGTTTGAGAAGCCTTCGTGGTGCAGTGGTTATGCCACTCGCCTTGTAAACCGGAGGTCGCAGGTTCTCCAGTCCGTCGGATGGGACTTCCATATGACCTTAGCTGTTGGTGAGACGTTAAACCCCAATCAACCAACCTCTCCACAGTTTGCACATACTTTTTTTCCTCGTACATC
The DNA here is from genome assembly GCA_964017185.1 of Rugalucina vietnamica. Lineage (NCBI taxonomy): Eukaryota > Metazoa > Mollusca > Bivalvia > Lucinida > Lucinidae > Rugalucina > Rugalucina vietnamica. Next base: position 39,371,506 of record OZ024870.1, read on the forward strand.
TACTTTCATGATGGCCGAAAAACTGGCAATTGTAACATCATAGAGGATTTGGTACGTATACCTCTACGTTCACGGATATATATGCTGCTTTTATTTTCTTTGGCAATATGGGTGTATTGAAAGTCAAAACGTAAGTGTTTGTTCGTTTGAGGACACCGTTTCTGCGAACGTGAATGTTTCGAATCTCTTTGACACCTTGAGTTTTCACCTTGAGACTGCACGACTTAGAAGCGCGATACGTTCGAAGCTGATTGTGACGTTGATTGTGTAATGGGCTGTTGAGTTGATGCTTCAGAATCCGAAGATTCATCCGACTCTTCAGCGAATTGCTTACGCTTGGATGTAGTTTGTGATGATTGTTTATTCGAACCTCTCATAATTAAATGGATGGATGATTCATCTCAAATGCTCTCCGCCCTCCATTTAGCCCTACAAGGGAACACATAAAATGAGTGGCTTTCCAACTCAAAAGTGTTAGAAATACAAAGAGATATATACTCGTACAATCTTGATGCTTACACGATTGACCCGTTGAGACGCCGCCTTCTAGGAATGATAAAGATTGAAAGACGTTTATGGGCGTATGGTAGGTATCAGGGACGATACTGAAAGACATGAAGAGAAAGCAAAAGGTATTCCTAGGGCTTGACGCGACAAAGCCGATTGACCATACCCGAGTCCGCATGGCCTCCCGTCTAGCCGAAATCAGGGCCAAAGTGATGTGTTGCATGCCGACTATTAACGTCAGCACAGCAGACACACTCAATCACCAGGATCCCTTAATCCAAACGACACGGGTCGCCGCTCATGGCAAACGAGCCGCTCCTATATTCGACCAGGTTTAATGGTTCCGCAAGAAGGGGGCGACCGGCCAGTTCTAACGCGGGTCTGGCACGGGGCGGAGGTTAATCATGTTTTGTTTTTAATCATGCACCTTCTTGGACACATTTTTCTTTGTAATGGCTTAGAAGTACTTACATCTGTTGAGTCCATAATCTCCCTATTGTCAAAACTATTAAACATCACAGACTTTCCACATTATGGCAGCCATCTTGGACATCATCTATGATTAGCAAATGTTAATGCCAAGACTGTTGAGTTAATTAAAAGCACTACGAGTGAATCCATAATTGCTATGAACAATATCACTGAAAATCAATATTCTGGCAGCCATCTTTGAAAACTACTGGCAATCAAATAAGAACCATATTGTGGCAGCCATCTTAAACATCGTGATTCAACGACAAATCTGTGAAATTATGACACAATCAGATATGTAAATGTGGACAGTTTTTATACAAAACAATGTATGTTGATATGCTAAATGCATTGTCAAAACTGTTAAAATTACCGAAAATCGATATTCTGGCAGCCTTCTTGGACACCATCTTTGATACACCAGTATATTCAGAATGACTACTACGGTCAGATAAGTTGCTGTGTGCAATATGTGAAGGAAAAATGCATTTTTGATTCATTTACGGGGCGAAAAGTACCATTATATCAAAGCTTTGAATTTCTGGAAGACCTTTTGGACGCCATCTTGATTTTCTCAAATTCCCCAATGATGACAAGGTGTCATCAGTTGGATTCTTTGAAGACAATGCCTAACCAACACGAATCAGTAAAGAAAAAAACTTTATACCTCATTACCAGGTCAAATTGATTTCCTGCTGGACTAATGAGTGAGACCTATAAATCTTAGGTAGTTATAGTTAACTTTCGTGGTTGAGTGATTTTGCCTTGTTGAATCAAGGCAAAGAGATGTATGAGCATAATGCTTTGGGTTACAGGTCAGGTTTGGCCTTATGTTTGTCAAAGGTCAGAAGCAGTCGAGCACAGCTCTTATTTTTTTTACAAAGACTTCATATCTTGACAACAACTTATCATAAAACATTCATAGTTCATACACATTAGGTTCCCTGGGTCGGAGTCAGGGGCGGGGCTAGAGGTCAAAATCTAGAACTGCCTAAATATTGTTTTTAGCTCGACTACACAAAGGGCATAGAACTATGGTATTCACCGCGGTCGTCCACGTTCCCGTGCGCGTGCGCGTTACACTTGCGTTTAAGGTTTCTAGAATCTTGACAACAACTCATCAGAAAGCATTGATACTTAGACTATTGATACCCTGTAGGGTTAGCTTTCATTTCATGGCATCGAGGCCCTAGGTCCAGTCCCGAGAGGGGGGGGGTGTTGGAGGTTTAAAAATCTAACACACCATTATTGATGGCTTTTCTGTGATATAGTATTCTAGAAGTCTATATATTTAAAATCTTTTATCAGACTATAAAAGATTGGCTTTTCTGTGATATAGTATTCTAGAAGTCTATATATTTAAAATCTTTTATCAGTGGGCTTTCATACTTGGACCATAGGTTCCTTGTAGTGTTGAGTTTCATTGCATGGCATTAGATCCCTGGGTCCATGCCTGGGGAATGGAACTAGAGGTTAAAAACTAGAACACTGTAAAAATGGATGTACTGCTGTGTAACTTGTACGAAGAAAGATATCTTACTTCATACAATTTAGGTTCCATGACATCGGACCTCTGGGGTAAAAATCTAGAACTCGCTACAATATTTTTGGCGATTAATATCTAAATAGAAACAACTTACTAAGATGGTTGGTCATTCATCTTTCAACATTGTGACAATGGTTTGTGTGTCATGACGGTAAGATTGCGTTGACCTACTTTCCGTGGTACAGTGATTTTACATCTTGACACACAATTAGTATATTTTCTTACTTCTTTAAGATTATGAGTAAGAATGACCAGAACTTTGACCCAAAATATACTTATAGGTCAATGTGATCTAATTTCACGGTTCAGTGATTTTACCCAGTATCTTGACACTCAATTGATATATTTTCATATTACGTTCAGATTATGAGTGAGTATGACCCCAATGTACTTATTGATCACTGTGACCTAATTTGACGGTTCAGTGATTTTTCCTTATATTTAGACACTCAATTGATATATTTTCATACTTCCATCAGATGATTAGTGAGTATGACCAGACCTATGACCCCAATATACTTATAGGTCACTGTGACCTTATTTCACGATTCAGTGCTTTTGCCTTATATCTCCGCACTCAATTGGCATTGTTTCATACTTCTTTCAGATTGTGAGTGAGAATGACCAGACCTTTGACCCAAATATGCTTACAGGTATAGGTCACTGTGATCAACGTAACGACTGCTATGAACAGTTGTCGTTGAAAGCTCAACCGGTTCTGTCCATCATGTACAAAAACATTTGAACTTGTCTCATACTAGTTCCGAACGCCACGATTAATTGTTATAAGATATATTTCTGTATCAGGAACTTTAATTGTTAAAAAATTGACTGACTAATGTGATTTCATCTGTCTGCTGTGAACAGTTGTCGTTGAAAACTCAACCGGTTCTCTCCATAATGAACACAAATCTTTGAACATATCTCATACTAGTTAAGAAAGCCACGATTTGTTGTTTTTAGATAGATTTGTGTATCAGGAACTTACATTGATATTAGCTTGACTGACTTATATGATTTCATCGTTCGTGAACAGAAGTCGTTGACAACGTAACGACTTCTGTCTGCTGTGAACAGTTGTCGTTGAAAACTCAACTGGTTCTGTCCTGTCCATCATGAACAAAAATTTTTAAATTTGTCTCATGCTTGTTAAGAAAGAACATGATTAAGAACATGATTACTTGGTTTAAGACATATTCGTGTATCAAAAATTTTCATCGTTATAAGATTGACTGATTTCTATGATTTCATCTATCGTGAGCAGAAGTCGTTGACAACGTAACGACTTCTGTCTGCTGTGAACAGTTGTCGATGAAAACTCAACCGGTTCTGTCCATAATGTACACAAACCTTTGACCTTGTCTCATACTCGTTCAGAAAGCTACGATTAGTTGTTTTAAGATAGATTTGTGTATCAGGAACTTTAATTGATATTAGATTGACTGGCTGACTGATTTCTATGATTTAATCTTTCGTGAACAGAAGTCGTCGACAAGTTAACGACTTCTGTCTGCTGTGAACAGTTATCGTTGAAAACTCAACTGGTTCTGTCCATCATGTACAAAAAACTTTAAATTTGTCTCATGCTTGTTCAGAAAGAACACGATTACTTGGTTTAAGATATATTCGTGTATGAAGAATTTTCATCGTTATAATTGTCGTTGAAAACTCAACCGGTTCTGTCCATCATCTACTAAAATCCGTTGAACTTGTCTCATACCAGTTTAGAAAGCCACGACTAGTTGTTTTAAGATAGATTTTTGTATCAGGAACTTTAACTGTTATAAGATTGGCTGACTTATATGATTTCATCTGTCGTGAACAGAAGTCGTTGACAACGTTACGACTTCTGTCTGCTGTGAACAGTTGTCGTTGAAAACTCAACCGGTTCTGTCCATCATGTACAAACACCTTTGAACATGTCTCATACTAGTTCAGAAAGCCTCGATTCGTTGTTTTTAGAAAGACTTGTGTATCAGGAACTTAAGTTGTTAAAAAATTGACTTACTAATGTGATTTCATCTGTCGTGAACAGAAGTCGTTGACAACGTAACGACTTCTGTCTGCTGTGAACAGTTGTCGTTGAAAACTCAACCGGTTCTGTCTATCATGATTTGTTGTTTTTAGATAGATTTGTGTATTAGGAACTTTAATTGTTATTAGATTCACTTACTAATGTGATTTCATCTGTCGTGAACAGAAGTCGTTGACAACGTAACGACTTCTGTCTGCTGTGAACAGTTCTCGTTGAAAACTCAACCGGTTCTCTCCATCATGTACAAAAACCTTTGAACTTGTCTCATACTCGTTCAGAAAGCCACGATTAGTTGTTTTAAGATAGATTTGTGAATCAGGAACTTTAATTGATATTAGATTGACTGACTTATATGATGTCATCTTTCGTGAACAGAAGTCGTTTACAACGTAACGACTTATGTCTGCTGTGAACATTTGCCGTTGAAAACTCAACCGGTTCTGTCCATCATGTACTAAAAAACCGTTGAACTTGTCTCATACCAGTTTAGAAAGCCACGACTAGTTGTTTTAAGATAGATTTTTGTATCAGGAACTTTAACAGTTATTAGATTGGCTGACTTATATGATTTCATCTGTCGTGAACAGAAGTCGTTGACAACGTTACGACTTCTGTCTGCTGTGAACAGTTGTCGTTGAAAACTCAACCGGTTCTGTCCATCATGTACAAAAACCTTTGAACATGTCTCATACTAGTTCAGAAAGCCAAGATTTGTTGTTTTTAGATAAATTTGTGTATCAGTAACTTAAGTTGTTAAAAGATTGACTGACTAATGTGATTTCATCTGTCGTGAACAGAAGTCGTTGAAAACGTAACGACTTCTGTCTGCTGTGAACAGTTGTCGTTGAAAACTCAACCGGTTCTGTCAATCATGAACAAAAATCTTTGAACATGTCTCATACTAGTTCAGAATGCGATGATTTGTTGTTTTTAGATAGATTTGTGTATTAAGAACTTTAATTGTTATTAGATTCACTAACTAATGTGATTTCATCTGTCGTGAACAGAAGTCGTTGACAACGTAACGACTTCTGTCTGCTGTGAACAGTTCTCGTTGAAAACTCAACCGGTTCTGTCCATCATGTACAAAAACCTTTGAACTTGTTTCATACTCGTTCAGAAAGCCACGATTAGTTGTTTTAAGATTTTAATTGATATTAGATTGACTGGCTTATATGATTTAATCTTTCGTGAACAGAAGTCGTCGACAACGTAACGACTTCTGTCTGCTGTGAACATTTATCGTTGAAAACTCAACTGGTTCTGTCCATCATGTACAAAAAAACTTTAAATTTGTCTCATGCTTGGTCAGAAAGAACACGATTACTTGGTTTAAGATATATTCGTGTATGAAGAATTTTCATCGTTATAATTGTCGTTGAAAACTCAACCGGTTCTGTCCATCATGTACTAAAATCCGTTGAACTTGTCTCATACCAGTTTAGAAAGCCACGACTAGTTGTTTTAAGATAGATTTTTGTATCAGGAACTTTAACTGTTATTAGATTGGCTGACTTTATGATTTCATCTGTCGTGAACAGAAGTCGTTGACAACGTTACGACTTCTGTCTGCTGTGAACAGTTGTCGTTGAAATCTCAACCGGTTCTGTCCATCATGTACTAAAGACCATTGAACTTGTCTCATACCAGTTCAGAAAACCCCGATTAGTAGTTTTAAGATAGATTTTTGTATCAGGAACTTTATTTGTTATTAGATTGGCTGACTTATATGATTTCATCTGTCGTGAACAGAAGTCGTCGACAACGTTACGACTTCTGTCTGCTGTGAACAGTTAACGTTGAAAACTCAACCGGTTCTGTCCATCATGTTCAAAAGTCTTTGAACTTGTCTCATACTAGTTAAAAAAGCCACGATTTGTTGTTTTTAGATAGATTTGTGTGTCAGGAACTTGAATTGTTAAAAGATTTTCTGACTAATGTGATTTCATCTTTCGTGAACAGAAGTCGTTGACAACGTAACGATTTCTGTCTGCTGTGAACAGTTGTCGTTGAAAACTCAACCGGTTCTGTCCATCATGTACTAAAATCCGTTGAACATGTCTCATACAAGTTAAGAAAGCCACGACTAGTTGTTTTAAGATAGATTTTTGTATCAGGAACTTTAATTGTTATTAGTTTGACTTACTTATGTGATTTCATCTGTCGTGAACAGAAGTCGTTGACAATGTAACGACTTCTGTCTGCTGTGAACAGTTGTCGTTGAGAACTCAACCGGTTCTGTCCATCATGTACAAAAACATTTGAACATGTCTCATACTAGTTCAGAAAGCCACGATTTGTTGTTTTAGAAAGATTTGTGTATCAGGAACTTAAGTTGTACTAAAGACCGTTGAAGTTGTCTCATACCAGTTCAGAAAGCCACGATTAGTTGTTTTAAGATAGATTTTTGTATCAGGAACTTTATTTGTTATTAGATTGGCTGACTGATATGATTTCATCTGTCGTGAACAGAAGTCGTTGACAACGTTACGACTTCTGTCTGCTGTGAACAGTTGTCGTTGAAAACTCAACCGGTTCTGTCCATCATGTACAAAAGCCTTTGAACTTGTCTCATACTAGTTCAAAAAGCCACGATTTGTTGTTCTTAGATAGATTTGTGTATCAGGTACTTTAATTGTTAAAAGATTTTCTAACTAATGTGATTTCATCTGTCGTGAACAGAAAGCGTTGACAACGTAACGACTTCTGTCTGCTGTGAACAGTTGTCGTTGAAAACTCAACCGGTTTTGTCCATCATGTACTAAAAACCTTTGAACTTGTCTCATACCAGTTAAGAAAGCCACGGCTAGTTGTTTTAAGATAGATTTTTGTATCAGGAACTTTAATTGTTATTAGATTGGCTTACTTATGTGATTTCATCTGTCGTGAACAGAAGTCGTTGACAACGTAACGACTTCTGTCTGCTGTGAACAGTTGTCGTTGAAAACTCAACCGGTTCTGTCCATCATGTACGAAAACTTTTGAACTTGTCTCATACTCGTTCAAAAAGCCACGATTAGTTGTTTTAAGATAGAGGTTTGTATCAGGAACTTTAATTTTTATTACATTGGCTGACGTATATGATTTCATCTGTCGTGAACAGAAGTCGTTGACAACGTAACGACTTCTGTCTGCTGTGAACAGTTGTCGTTGAAAACTCAACCGGTTCTGTCCATCATGTACAAAAACATTTGAACTTGTCTCATAATAGTTCAAAAAGGCACGATATGTTGTTTTTAGATAGATTTGTGTATCAGGAACTTTAATTGTTAAAAGATTTTCTGACTAATGTGATTTTATCTTTCGTGAACAGAAGTCGTTGACAACGTAACGACTTCTGTCTGCTGTGAACAGTTGTCGTTGAAAACTCAACCGGTTCGGTCCATCATGAACACAAAACCTTGAACATGTCTCATACTAGTTCAGAAAGCCACGATTTGTTGTTTCTAGATAGATTTGTGTATCAGGAACTTTAATTGTTATTAGATTGACTAACTTATGTGATTTCATCTGTCGTGAACAGAACTCGTTGACAACGTATCGACTTCTGTCTGCTGTGAACAGTTGTCGTTGAAACCTCAACCGGTTCTGTCCATCATGTATTAAAAACCGTTGAACTTGTCTCATACCAGTTTAGAAAGCCACGACTAGTTGTTTTAAGATAGATTTTTGTATCAGGAACTTTAACTGATATTAGATTGACTAACTTATATGATTTCATCTGTCGTGAACAGAAGTCGTTGACAACGTTACGACTTCTGTCTGCTGTGAATATTTGTCGTTGAAAACTCAACCGGTTCTGTCCATCATGTACAAAAACCTTTGAACATGTCTCATACTAATTCAGAAAACCACGATTAGTTGGTTTTAGAAAGATTTGTGTATCAGGATCTTAAGTTGTTAAAAGATTGACTGACTAATATGATTTCATCTGTCGTGAACAGAAGTCGTTGACAACGTAACGACTTCTGTCTGCTGTGAACAGTTGTCGTTGAAAACTCAACCGGTTCTGTCTATCATGAACAAAAATCTTTGAACATGTCTCATACTTGTTCAGAATGCCACGATTTGTTGTTTTTAGATAGATTTGTGTATTAGGAACTTTAATTGTTATTAGATTCACTTACTTATGTGATTTCATCTGTCGTGAACAGAAGTCGTTGACAACGTAACGACTTCTGTCTGCAGTGAACAGTTGTCGTTGAAAACTCAACCGGTTCTGTCAATCATGTACAAAAACCTTTGAACTTGTCTCATACTCGTTCAGAAAGCCACGATTAGTTGTTTTAAGATAGATTTGTGAATCAGGAACTTTAATTGATATTAGATTGACTGACTTATATGATGTCATCTTTCGTGAACAGAAGTCGTTGACAACGTAACAACTAATGTCTGCTGTGAACAGTTGTCGTTGAAAACTCAACTGGTTCTATCCATCATGTACAAAAAACTTTAAATTTGTCTCATGCTTGTTCAGAAAGAACACGATTACTTGGTTTAAGATATATTCGAGTATCAAGAATATTCATCGTTATAAGATTGACTGATTTCTATGATTTTATCTGTCGTGAACAGAAGTCGTTGACAACGTAACGACTTCTGTCTGCTGTGAACAGTTGTCGATGAAAACTCAACCGGTTCTGTCCATTATTTACAAAAACCCTTGGACTTGTCTATTACTAGTTCCGAAAGCCACGATTAGTTGTTATAAGATAGATTTATGTATCAGGAACTTAAATTGTCATACTATTGATGGATTTATATGATTTCATCTGTCGTGAACAGAACTCGTTGACAACGTAACGACTTCTGTCTGCTGTGAACAGTTGTCGTTGAAAACTCAAATGGTTCTGTCCATCATGTACAAAAAAGTTTAAATTTGTCTCATGCTTGAAAACTGTTCACAGCAGACAAAATTCGTTACGTTGTCAACGACTTATTTTCACGACAGATGAAATCATATAAGTCAGTCAATCTAATATCAGTTAAAGTTCCTGATACACAAATCTATCTTAAAACAACTAATCGCGGCTTTCTGAACTAGTATGAGACAAGTTTAAAGGTTTGTATACATGCTGGACAGAACCGGTTGAGTTTTCAACGACAACTGTTCACATTAGACAGAAGTCGTTACGTTGTCAACGACTTCTGTTCACGTCAGATGAAATCAAATTAGTCAGTCAATCTTTGAACAATTAAAGTTCCAGATACACAAATCTATCAAAAAATAACAAATCGTGGCTTTCTGAACTAGTATGAGACAAGTTCAAAGGTTTTTGTACATGATGGACAAAACCGGTAGAGTTTTCAACGGCAACTATTCTCAGGAGACAAAAGTTGTTACGTTGTCAACGAGTTCTGTTCACGACAGATGAAATCATATAAATCCGTCAGTTGTTTAACAATTTAAGTTCCTGATACATAAATCTATCTTATAACAACTAATCGTGGCTTTCGGAACTAGTAAGAGACATGTTCAAAGGTTTTTGTAAATGATGGACAGAACCGGTTGAGTTTTCAACGACAACTGTTCACAGCAGGCAGAAGTCGTTACGTTGTCAACGACTTCTGTTCACGACAGATGAAATCACATAAGTCAGTCAATCTTTTAACAACTAAAGGTCCTGATACACAAATCTATCTAAAAACAACAAATCGTGGCTTTCTGAACTGGTATGAGACAAGTTCAAAGGTTGTTGTACATGATGGACAGAACCGGTTGAGTTTTGAACGACAACTGTTCACAGCAGACAGAAGTCGTTACGTTGTCAACGACTTCTGTTCACGAAAGATGAAATCATATAAGTCAGTCAATCTAATAACATTTAAAGTTCCTGATACACAATCCTATCTATAAACAACAATTCGTGGCTTTCTGAACTAGTATGAGACATGTGTAAAGATTTGTGTTCATGATGGACAGAACTAGTTGAGTTTTCAACGACAACCGTTCACAGCATGAAATCACATTAGTCAGTCAATCTTTGAATAATTAAAGTTCCTGATACACAAATCTATCTAAAAACAACTAATCGTGGCTTTCGGAACTAGTAAGAGACAAGTTCAAAGGTTTTTGTAAATGATGGACAGAACCGGTTGAGTTTTCAACGACAACTGTTCACAGCAGACAGAAGTCGTTACGTTGTCAACGACTTTTGTTCACGACAGATGAAATCAAAGAAATCAGTCAATCTTATAACGATGAAAATTCTTAATACACGAATATATCTTAAACCAAGTAATCGTGTTCTTTCTGAACAAGCATGAGACAAATTTAAAGTTTTTGTACATGATGGACAGAACCACTTGAGTTTTCAACGACAACTGTTCACAGCATGAAATCACATTAGTCAGTCAATCTTTGAATAATGGAAGGAAAGTTCCTGATACACAAATCTATCAAAAAACAACAAATCGTGGCTTTCTGAACTAGTATGAGACAAGTTCAAAGGTTTTTGTACATGATGGACAAAACCGGTTGAGTTTTCAACGACAACTGTTCATAGCAGTCAAAAGAGTCGTTACACTGTCAACGAGTTCTTTTCACGACAGATGAAATCATATAAATCCGTCAATCGTATAACAATTTAAGTTACTGATACACAAATCCATCTTAAAACAACTAATCGTGGCTTTCTAACCTAGTATGAGACAAGTTCAAAAGGTTGTGTACATGATGGATAGAACCGGTTGAGTTTTCAACAACAACTGTTCACAGCAGACAGAAGTCGTTACGTTGTCAACGACTTCTGTTCACGACAGATGAAATCACATAAGTAAGTTAATCTTTGAATAATTAAAGTTCCTGATACACAAATCTATCTAAAACAACTAATCGTGGCTTTCGGAACTAGTAAGAGACAAGTTCAAAGGTTTTTGTAAATGATGGACAGAAGCGGTTGAGTTTTCAACGACAACTGTTCACAGCAGACAGAAGTCGATACGTTGTTAACGACTTCTGTTCACGACAGATGAAATCAAAGAAATCAGTCAATCTTATAACGATGAAAATTCTTAATACACGAATATATCTTAAACCAAGTAATCGTGTTCTTTCTGAACAAACATGAGACAAATTTAAAGTTTTTTACATGATGGACAGAACCAGTTGAGTTTTCAACGACAACTGCTCACAGCAGACATAAGTCGTTATGTTGTCAACGACTTCTGTTCATGAAAGATGACATCATATAAGTCAGTCAATCTTATATCAATTAAAGTTCCTGATACACAAATCTATCTTAAAACAACTAATCTTGGCTTTCTGAACTAGTATGAGACAAGTTCAAAGGTTTGTATACATGATGGACAGAACCGGTTGAGTTTTAAACTACAACTGTTCACAGCAGACAGAAGTCGTTACGTTGTCAACGACTTCTGTTCACGACAGATGAAATCACATAAGTAAGTCAATCTAATAACAACTAAAATTCCTGATACACAAATCTATGTAAAAACAACAAATCGTGGCTTTTTGAACTAGTATGAGACATGTTCACGGTTGAGCTTTCAACGACAACTGTTCACAGCAGACAGAAGTCGTTACGTTGTCAACGACTTCTGTTCACGACAGATGAAAACACATATGTAAGTCAATCTAATAACAATTAAAGTTCCCGATACACAAATCTATCTAAAAACAACAAATCGTTGCTTTCTGAACTAGTATGAGACATGTTCAAGGATTGTGTTCATGATGGACAGAACCAGTTGAGTTTTCAACGACAACTGTTCACAGCAGACAGAAGTCGTTACGTTGTCAACGACTTCTGTTCACGACAGATGAAATCACATTAGTCAGTCAATCTTTTAACAACTAAAGTTCCTGATACAAAAATCTATCTAAAAGCAACAAATCGTGGCTTTCTAAACTAGTATGAGACAAGTTCAAAGGTTTTTGTACATGATGGACAGAACCGGTTGAGTTTTCAACGACAACTGTTCACAGCAGACAGAAGTCGTTACGTTGTCAACGACTTCTATTCACGACAGATGAAATCACATAAGTCAGTCAATCTTTTAACAAATAAAATTCCTGATACAGAAATCTATCTAAAACAACAAATCGTGGCTTTCTGAACTAGCATGAGACAAGTTCAAAGGTTTTTGTACATGATGGACAGAACCGGTTGAGTTTTCAACGACAACTGTTCACAGCAGACAGAAGTTGTTACATTGTCAACGACTTCTGTTCACGAAAGATGAAATCATATAAGTAAGTCAATCTAATATCATTTAAAGTTCCTGATACACAAATCTATCATAAAACAACTAATCGTGGCTTTCTAACCTAGTATGAGACAAGTTCAAAGGCTTTTAGTACATGATGGACATAACCGGTTGAGTTTTTAATGACAACTATTCACAGCAGACAAGAGTCGTTACGCTGTCAACGAGTTCTGTTCACGACAGATGAAATCATATAAATCCGTAAATTGTATAACATTTTTAGTTCCTGATATATAAATCTATCTTATAACAACTAATCGTGGCTTTCGGAACTAGTAAGAGACAAGTTCAAAGGTTTTTGTAAATGATGGACTGAACCGGTTGAGTTTTCAACGACAACTGTTCACAGCAGACAAAAGCGTTACGTTGTCAACGACTTCTGTTCACGACAGATGAAATCATAGAAAAATCAAATCAGTCAATCTGATAACGATAAAAATTCTTGATACACGAATATATCTTAAACCAAGTAATCGTGTTCTTTCTGAACAAGCATGAGACAAATTTAAAGTTTTTGTACATGATGAACAGAACCAGTTGAGTTTTCAACGTCAACTGTTCACAGCAGACAGAAGTCGTGACGTTGTCAACGACTTCTGTTCACGACAGATGAAATCATAGAAATCAGTCAATCTTATAACTATGAAAATTCTTGATACACGAGAATATCTTAAACCAAGTAATCGTGTTTTTTTCTGAACAAGCATGAGACAAATTTAAAGTTTTTGTACATGATGGACAGAACCAGTTGAGTTTTCAACGACAATTGTTCACAGCAGACAGAAGTCGTTACGGTGTCAACGACTTCTGTTCACGAAAGATAAAATCATATAAGTCATGCAATCTAATATCAATTAAAGTTCCTGATACACAAAGCTATCTTATCGGTATCATAAACTTCGAAAAACCTTTTCTAAATTTTATCGTAGACACTATGAATTTATTTCCAAATATAATGTTGGGTTAAAGACGCTTATAAGTGAGGGTCTTTCGGAACCAGAATTTTATGGTGACTTGGTTTACAAATTTAAGAAACTTATAGGAAGTAATGATTTTTCTTTTCAGTTTAGAAAAATCATAACACGTTACAGACGTATAGGTTATAACTTGAATGTTATGCGACAGTCTGCATGCTTAGTTTTTAACCCAATCACGGTTGATAACTATGCTGCCTTCTTTAATTGCACGCCGGTGGGTCGGGCGTCAGACTCTATGATGGCCCCGACATAAAGCTATTCATTTTAGTTGGTTGGGGCCGGAGCTTCTTGTCTGTTGCTTGGCCCACCGGGGTCTAACTGGTGTTTTTCTTTTGCTCCGGAGTTAGTACGTTATTCGGCACCCAGGGATCTCCATCGTCGTGCAGCTTACTCAGTCTGTGAGTCCTGGTTTTTGATCCATCAGGATGTTTATCATGATTTATTTGTTTGTTCTTGATGATTCATTGACTAGTTAGAGATTCACCACGAGGACCGAATAACTAACTAAATGTTATGAACCACTGCAGAGGCTGAGGGTGAGGTTATGGCCATGTAAAACCGGTTTAAGCCCGCCAGTAACTTTGTGTTACTGATCGTTCCAAGTCGATACTTCTGTGGTGGTTCTTTTTGTTTTATGTCTTGGTGTTTTAAAAATCTTTTTGTGCTGTTGGCGCCTTATGTATGTTTTCATATTTTTAGTTAAGTTAAGGTAACTGAGTGGCCACCTATTGGGAAAATAGCTGCTCATTCGACTTACGATTTGTTTCATGGTATAAGTACCTGATTGTTAGTTTGGTTTTTTCCCACCTCGGTTTTTGGAGTGGGAATCTTTTTCTGATTGCGCCTTTTCCTGATCTTTGCCTACTTGTACCTTCTTAAAACAATTAATCGTGGCTTTCGAACTAGTATGAGACAAGTTTAAAGGTTTGTGTACATGATGGACAGAACCGGTTGAGTTTTCAACGACAACTGTTCACAGCAGACAGAAGTCGTTACGTTGTCAACGACTTCTGTTCACGACAGATGAAATCACATAAGTAAGTCAATCTAATAACAATTAAAATTCCTGATACACAAATCTATCTAAAAACAACAAATCGTGGCTTTCTTAACTAGTATGAGACATGTTCAAAGATTTGTTTTCATGATGGACAGATCCGGTTGAGTTTTCAACGACAACTGTTCACAGCAGACAGAAGTCGTTACGTTGTCAACGACTTCTGTTCACGCCAGATGAAATCATATAAATCCGTCAATCGTATAACAATTAAAGTTCATTTTTAATTCCTGATACAAAAATCTTTCTTAAAACAAATAATATAGGCTTTCGGAACTAGTATGAGACAAGTTCAAAGGATTTGGCAAATGATGGACAGAACCGGTTGAGCTTTTAACGACAACTGTTCACAGCAGACAGAAGTCGTTACGTTGTCAACGACTTCTGTTCACGACAGATGAAATCATAGAAATCAGTCAATCTTATAACGATGAAAATTCTTGATACACGAATATATCTTAAACCAAGTAATCGTGTTCTTTCTGAACAAGCATGAGGCATATTTAAAGTTTTTGTACATGATGGACAGAACCAGTTGAGTTTTCATCGAAAACTGTTCACAGCAGACAAGAGTCGTTACGTTGTCAACGACTTCTGTTCACGACAGATAAAATCATAGAAATCAGTCAATCTTATAACGATGAAAATTCTTGATACACGAAAATATCTTAAACCAAGTAATCGTGTTCTTTCTGAACAAGCATGAGACAAATTTAAAGTTTTTGTACATGATGGACAGAACCAGTTGAGTTTTCAACGACAATTGTTCACAGCAGACAGAAGTCGTTACGTTGTCAACGACTTCTGTTCACGACAGATGAAATCATAGAAATCAGTCAATCTTATAACGATGAAAATTCTTGATACACGAATATATCTTAATCCAAGTTATCGTGTTCTTTCTGAATAAACATGAGACAAATTTAAAGTTTTTGTACAACATGGACAGAACCAGTTGAGTTTTCAACGTAAACTGTTCACAGCAGACAGAAGTCGTTACGTTGTCAACGACTTCTGTTCACGAAAGATGAAATCATATAAGTCAGTCATTCTAATATCAATTAAAGTTCCTGATACACAAATCTATCTTAAGACAACTTATCGTGGCTTTCTGAACTAGTATGAGACACGTTCAAGGGTTTGTGTACATGATGGACATAACCGGTTGAGTTTTCAACGACAAGTGTTCACATCAGACAGAAGTCGTTACGTTGTCAACGACTTCTGTTCACGACAGATGAAATCATATAAATCCGTCAATCGTATAACAATTAAAGTTCTTGATACAAAAATCTTTCTTAAAACCATTTAATCGTGGCTTTCGGAACTAGTATGAGACAAGTTCAAAGGTTTTTGCACATGATGGACAGAACCGATTGAGCTTTCAACGACAACTGTTCATAGCAGACAGAAGTCGTTATGTTGTCAACGACTTCCGTTCACGGCAGATGAAATCATAGAAATCAGTCAATCTTATAATTATTAAAGTTCTAGATAAACGAATCTATCTTAAAACAAGTAATCGTGTTCTTTATGAACTAATATAAGACAAAGTTAAAGTTTTTTGTACATGATGGACAGAACCGGTAGAGTTTTCAACGATAACTGTTGACAGCAGACAGAAGTCGTAAATTGTCAACGATACCAGTTTGTGACAGATGAAATCCGTTAAACTTTTACAATTTAAGTTACTGATACACAAAGCTTATTTTCTTTTTATTTTATACAACACACGGGCATTTTCCAAATCACCAGGCAGGCGGTGAAAATGCAAAAACCAAAAATTGTTGAAAACACAAAAAATTTTGGTACCACATTGTTCCTCACTATCTAACTAAGAAAATGAGAACCCACACTTTATGTTTTCGTTAATAAATTACGGAGTTATAGGCGATGAATTTCTGAAGTGAAACACATTTAATTACGTCAAGTAAATGGAAACGTCAGAAGTAATCCAAACTCTACAGTGAAGATATAGGCTGATACCAGTCACTAGTAACTTTTGATATCAGTGAGATTTGATATCAGTGAAATTTCATATCAATGAAAATACCAATTCTATCAAGTTTTGATATACACTGGTTTTCACTGTAATGTATAAAATAAAAATCAGAATTACTGAAACATGAAATAAGGTTATAGTGACCTTTACGTACCTTTTGTTCAAAGGTTTGGTTACACTCATTCATAATCTGAAAGAAGTCTGAAAATTTACTGATATAAGACAAAATCACTTAACCATGAAATTAGGTCACAGGGACGTAAGACTAGTTTGTTGTCAAATGTCGGGTCATACTTACTCATATTGTGAAAGATGTATGCCCATATACTAATTGACAGGTGTGATATAAGGCAAAATCACTGAATCATGAAATTAAGTCACAGTGACGTATGATTACTTGTAGGTCAAAGGTCTATTCATACGCCAACATATAGTGAAAGGAAAGAAGTATAGCTGCTCATTCGGCTTACGATGTTTTCATCGTATAAGTACCTGATTATTAATTTATTTTTTTTCCCACCTCGGTTTTTGGAGTGGGAATCTTTTTCTGATTGCGCCTTTTCCTGATCTTTGCCTACTTGTACTCTATCATATACCAGTTGAGTGCCGAGATACAAGGAAAAATCACTGAACCGTGAAAAAAGGTCACAGTGACCTATAAGTAATTTAGGGCCAAATGTCTGGTCATACTCACTCATAATCTGAATATCGACTGCTCTGACCTTTGTCAAACATAGGGCCAAACTCGACCTGTAACCCAAAGCAATATGCTCATACATCTTTTTGCCTTGATGTTATACAGAACAAAATCACTCAACCATGACAGTTAACTATAACTTATAACTACTGAAGGTTTAAACGTCTCAATCATATTGTACATCAAGTATGTTAATACACCAACTGAGTGCCGAGATACAAGGCAAAATCACTGAACCGTGAAATAAGCTCACACTGACCTATAAGTACTTTAGGGTCAAAGGTCAGACTTATCATACTAACTCATAATAATAAAGACGTATGAAAATTTATTGAGTGTCAAGATATAAGGCAAAGTCACTGAAGCATGAAATTAGGTCACAATGACCCAGAAATACTTTAGGGTCAAAGGTCTTGTCATACGCAAACATAATGTGAAAGAAATATGTTCATATACCAAAAGAAAACCGAGATAAAATGCAAAATCACTGAACCATGTAATCAGGTCACAATGACCTAGGACTACTTTAGGGTCAAAGGTCTTGT
The DNA here is from genome assembly GCA_964017185.1 of Rugalucina vietnamica. Taxonomy (NCBI): domain Eukaryota; kingdom Metazoa; phylum Mollusca; class Bivalvia; order Lucinida; family Lucinidae; genus Rugalucina; species Rugalucina vietnamica. The sequence goes on from OZ024870.1 coordinate 39,389,572, forward strand.
CATACACAAACATAGTGTGAAAGAATTATGTTCATAAACCAATTGAGTGCAAAGATATAAGGCAAAATCGATGAACCATGAAATTAGGTCACAGTGACCTATAAGTATATTGTGGTCAAAGGTCTGTTCATATTCACTAATAATCTGAAGGAAGCATGAAAATATCATAATTGAGTGTCAAGATGTAAGGCAAAATCACTGAAACATGAAATTAGGTCACACTGACCTATAAGTAGAATGGGGTCAAAGGTCTAGTCATACTAACTCATAATCTGAAAGAAGTACGAAAATATACTAATTGAGTGTCAAGACATAAGGTAAAAATTACTGAACCGTGACATTAGGTTACAGTGTCCTATAAGTATATTGGGGTCAAAGCTCTGCTAATACTCACTCATAATCTGAAAGAAGTATGAAAATATACTAATTGAGTGTCAAAATATAAGGCAAAATCACTGAACCGTGAAATTAGGTCACAGTGACCTATAAGTTTATTGGGGTCAAGGGTCAGGTCATACTCACTCATAATCTGAAAGAAGTATGAAAATATACTAATTGAGTGTCAAGATATAAGGCAAAATCACTGAACCGTGAAATAAGGTCACAGTGACCTATAAGTATATTGGGGGTCAAAGCTCTGGTCATACTCACTCATAATCTGAAAGAAGTATGAAAATATACTAATTGAGTGTCAAGATATAAGGCAAAATCACTGAACCGTGAAATAAGGTCACAGTGACCTATAAGTTTATTGGGGTCAAAGGTCAGGTCATACACACTCATAATCTAAAGGAAGTATGAAAATATACAAATTGAGTGTCAAGATATAAGGCAAAATCACTGAACCGTGAGATTAGGTCACAGTGACCTATAAGTATATTAGGGGTCAAAGCTCTGGCCATACTCACTCATAATCTGAAAGAAGTATAAAAATATACTAATTGATTGTCAAGATATAAGGCAAAATCACTGATTCGTTTTATTAGGTCACAGTGACCTATAAGGTTATTGGGGTCAAAGGTAAGGTCATACTCACTCATAATCTGAAAGAAGTATGAAAATATACTAATTCAGTGTCAAAATATAAGGCAAAATCACTGAACCGTGAAATTTGGTCACAGTGACCTATAAGTTTATTGGGGTCAAAGGTAAGGTCATACTCACTCATAATCTGAAAGAAGTATGAAAATATACTAATTCAGTGTCAAGATATTATAAGGCAAAATCACTGAACCATGAAATTAGGTCACAGTGACCTATAAGTATATTGGGGGTCAAAGCTCTGGTCATACTCACTCATAATCTGAAATAAGTATGAAAATATACTAATTGAGTGTCAAGACATAAGGCAAAATCACTGAACCGTGAAATTAGGTCACAGTGACCTATAAGTATATTGGGGGTCAAAGCTCTTGTCACACTCACTCATAATCTGAAAGAATTATGAACATATACTAATTGAGTGTCAAGATATAAGGCAAAATCACTGAACCGTGAAATTAGGTCACAGTGACCTATAAGTTTATTGGGGTCAAAGGTCAGGTCATACATACTCATTATCTGAAAGAAGTATGAAAATATACTAATTATGTGTCAAGATATAAGGCAAAATCACTGCATCTTACTCAAGTTTCTGGATTTTTCAGAAATGGACAGTTATCGTTGACACTGCAGATCATATCTACCACAGCAACGACTTCTGTCTACAATGGACAGAAACGGTTGAAAAATCAACGATTACTGTCTAGTGGACAGAAGTCGTTGCGGCCGCAACGACTTTTGTTCATGGTGAACAGAAGTCGTTGATGGACACTTATCGTTGCTACAGGGCATGTGCTTCTTATGCGTTTTGATTGCGATAAGGTCCAAATACACATCTTTTTAACAAAGCCGATATTCGTTCGCAGACAGTGAATGCAAGCCTGAACGTAGACAGATGTTAAGACGAGTCCAGTCTAATCTTTGTAAGCATACTCTGTTTATATGTAGATGTACACTTACAGACATCGTCTCGTGACTCGAGAAATACTATTTCAATACTCGTATTAATTTATTTATCTATTTATTTATCTTTATTTTATTTTATTTTATTTTATTTATTCATTTTTTATTTATTTAATTATTTATTTATTTATTATAGAGAGCACTGGACTCCGATTCGGGCCTGGGTTCGATCTCAACTAGCCTGGGTCCAGTCGTCAATATAATTATTATTCTACTATTACATGTATTATTTGAGCCATCTCGTGGAAAAACCAACAATGTGGTTTCCGAACAGGTCCGACACAAACCGACCTGTACAACCACAGAAAAGAGCTAGAAGCTTGAAATTTTGGATTTAAGTAGAAGAGGAATTGTACTATCCGAGTAGCGAAAACAAAGGCGCTGATCAGCTTCGCGGAAGCTGATCTGCGTCTTTGTTTTTGCATATGCAGTTTGTTGGTTTTCCCATGAGGCGGCTCATTTTTTTTTTCGACAATACGTACATTATAAAAATTACACATCAAGATAATGTATCGGTAGCCGTTATTGATTTCCGTAGATATTGTCATTTTGACCAAGAAACGAAAAAATAATAAAAAGAGAGAAAATGATCAGGCTGGAACCCAGGCTAGATCTCAACAGGCGGCACCACATTAACTCCCCAGAGTCCTGGTTAAAACCCCAGGGAGCGGAAGCTCCGCCCCGACATGACTGAAAAATTGTTGACTGGGACTTAAAATCATCACCTGATGATCAAATTCTGACCATCACCTGAGGTGATGATCAGAATTTGATCGACTCAGTATCTGAAGAAAGAAAGAAAGAAAGAAAGAAAGAAAGAAAGAAAGAAAGAAAGAAAGAAAGAAAGAAAGAAAGAAAATATCAACTCAAACAAACAAACAAACTAATGTTAACACAATGGTCGTTTTTATTTCAGATGTCATCAGACGGTGGTGACTATGGCTGGGATTCTACATTTCATCAATATTATGCATTGGCTGGATGAATCGATCACATTGATCGAGGAATTTTGACTACCCTTGTAGTTCTTTGTGATAATGATTGGCTACAATAATCTTTCTGACTTACTAAATTTCGAGTTCTGTTGAATCAAAATATTAAACTCAGTTACATGGAAAATGAATAGTCAGTGTCGTTTGTTTTCAGTACCCATAAACCGTTTTATAAGAACCAAATCATGTAACTAAAGCATCGGGAATAAAGCTTGCAACCTGGCCACTGGCTTCGGTCTGTTACTTTTCTTGATATGCTCTCGGAGTGGGTTATAGGTATAGCGGTCATCCGTGTTTTGTAGCAGTCCTATCTGACGATAACTAGGGCACATCTATAGCCAGGGAGACAGCAGTAGCTTCCCCAGCAGGCACATGACGTCATAATGACGTCATGACGTCGAATAGACGCTGATATGACGTCATTATGACGTCATGTGCCCGCTGGGTTCGATGCATAGCTTATGCACATTTGTTATTTGCTTTAACCATTACGCTACAGGCACCGGTAAAATTCTAAGTATTTTTCACACAAAATGGCTTTGATTGCCTCAACTTCATCCTTTTAGTTTGAATCAATGACTACTACATAGAAGAAGAAGAAGAAAAAAAAAACTAAGCCACAACCATCACCGTTAGGAGTCGCCTCATGAGAAGACCAACAATCTACATATACGAAACCAAAGGCGCAACGGATTGCCTAAACATAATGTTTTCACTACACGGATAGTACAATTCCTCTCCTTTCTTAATCCAAAATTTCCAGCCTCTAGCCATCTTCTGTGCTTGTACAGTTCGGTTTATGTCGGACCAGTTCGGTCGGAGACCACATTGTTGGTTTTCTCACAACGTGGCTCACCTTGTCTGTTTCTTGTCAACGGAACTTGGCACGTAATGTCAATCACAATTAACATGTCAATCTTATGATCTTGTCACCTGTCAATCATTGAGGCCTATTAATAACCAATTAACATATGTTACCTTGTCAGCGTTAAGGTCGACATTGTTTTTGTCCTTTTTTGAATAATGATATTACAATAGGCCAGACTGAAGTTTTTATAGAATACTATGATTTAAAAGGATGTAACAGGATCATACATGCAACGGTATTCATTTATCATCAGCTGTTGAATGGTTACTTGCATCATTTGTTTGTGTCAAGGGCCTCATTACTAACGTTGCAGCGATCTAATCATTTAAAAAAGAAAAACAACCGATTAGCTATTCGTGGGGTGAAAAAGAGAAACAAATCGTTTTTGGGTCGTTCGACATTTATCAACATTTTCTGTGATCATAAAATAACTGGAATGAAGAAGTAAGCGAAAAGAACGTGATATCAAACTAGATTTCAAGAAGTTATAATAATAATAATAATAATAATAATAATAATAATCATTATAATAATAATAATAATAATAATAATAATAATAATAATAATAATAATAATGACAACCTGATACATATAACTCAAAATCCTTCCCCCACGTCACACGTTAGAAATATCCAGAAACAGTGTATTCACTACATACAACCTGTTATATCGACACCCTGTATCCGCATGCTAATGTTATTGTTTACTACTGGAAATGTTGATGAATTCGTACGTAAAATGACAATTAGCAGACGATTCTGAGAATAAAATGCGGATGCGGATACAGGGTGTCGATATAACAGGTTGTATGTAGTGGTATTTACCCGTTTCTAAATGCGAATGGCACACCTGTTTCTATTGGACAATTTATACATTGATTGCATATTTATAACGATATATCTCTGACCCAGTGGGTCTACACTGAAATAGTTTGGAATATACAGGTATTTGCATATGCATAAACAAAACGGGCGTGGATGAGCTTGCCTCACCGTCAGTTGTTCAGCACCCTTACGTCCAAAATCTGAAATTCCAAGTATCCAGACATCCGGCACACATATTCTGACAAAAGAAATCCCACTCAGACACCTGACCCCGTGGTTATAAAACTTTTTTCAAGCTGAGTATGAAATTTCAACTGCTCATAAATGCTGAAATAGTCAAAATAAGTGGAAAATTCTGGTTCAAACTAAAACAAAAATGGTAATTTATCCTGTTCATTAATGTTAAAATGCCAACAATTGTTGGCATTTTAACATTTATGAGCAAGATAATTTTGAAGCTTGGCATGAAAAAAAGTTTATAACCTCGGGACCATGCGTGGTATAAAACAGACAGCATGCTGTTGTAATTGATGGAATCGGACGCCAAGTGTATGTAGGTCATAAAAACGTTTGTTTAAAAATGTAATTGATTATATAATAAGCAAATGATAAACATTATAAAGTATGATGAAAACTCGTACAGCCAGGGTTCAAATGACACCACAGAACAAACTCAATTACAAATGATGTATGAGTATAAGAAGATGACACTGAATGACACTGGTTAAAACATAAATGATAAATGAGCCGCCGCATGAGAAAACACATTTTGCATATGCGCAAACAAAGGCGCAGACCAGCTGATCTGCGTCTTCGTTTTCGCTACACAGATAGTACAATCCCTCTTCTTCTTAAATCCATTTAGTCTCAAGCTTCTAGCCTTCTTCTGTGACAGTACAGGCCGGTTTGTGTCAGACCTGGTCAGAACCCAAATTGTTGGTTTTCTCATGCAAAGGCTTATAAATGATATAAACACCACAACAGATTACTAATTACATAGATGAAGACAAAGAAACATTTTAAAAATATTTTGCTTCTCATCTTGGAAGCAAGCTTTGACTGAATATAATTATTGTTGTGATCTCTCTGAATAATGCAGCTTTGTTTCTGTTTCCATTTGTCAGGATAAGAATTTCAAAGTTATAATGATAATAGAATGTTTGCAGTGTCTCCTCTGAAGCTCTTGCCGTGATGAATGAAAATCTATGTAGATGCAGTATTACACAAGCCCGAATTAGACCCATTACATTACTAACGTTTCTGAGTCAAAGCTGCGCTCCATACTTAAAAGTTAAACCGCTAAGATTTAATAGATTGCCTTATTTTAGTGATCTGTTCGACGAAGTACACAAACACTTTTACAGAAAAACAAACGAGTCGCCGCATAAGTAAACCAACAATATACATAGGCAAAAACAAAGGCGCAGGTCAACTGTACGGTAACGGCTGCACACGCAGCTGATGAGCGCCTCTGTTTTCACTACACAGATAGTACTATCCATCTCCTTAAATCCACATTTTCAACCTTCTTGCATTCTTCTGTCACTGTGCAGCCCAGTTTGTATCAGACCTGGTCGGAGTCCCAAATTTTTGGTTTTCTCATGCGAAGGCTCATTAACAACAAAGACATGAGTTCCCTTGTCAGCACGAATAAATTTACATGTAAATATATGAGCCATCTCGTGGGAAAACCAACAAGGTCTGACACAAACTGACCTGTACAGGCACAGAAGCAGGCTAGAAGCTTGAAATTTTGGAGTTAAGTAGAGGAGGAACTGTACTATCCGAGTAGCGAAAACAAAGGCGCTGATCAGCTTCGCGGTTACCGCGAAGCTGATCTGCGCCTTTGTTTTCGCCTATGCAGATTGTTGGTTTTCCCATGGGGCGGCTCATATGTAGTCACATGTATTCTAGTTATTGAATCTTTTATCTGATTTGTAGATATACCTGACCAGTTTATTGCAAAAAGAAAGAAAAGGACTGGTAAAAAAAAAAAAAAAAAAAAAAAAAAAAATTCACAAAACCCAAAATACTATTAAAACTATAAATAAAAACATTTAACTAACACTTATTACCACTATTAGATTAAAAATATTCGCTTTATTAAGCATATGGTATATAACAAAAACAAAACCCATCGTAATCTGCAAGTGCAAACCAAACTGATGCATATAAAGACTCATTGACAATGTTGCACTCGAATATGGTATAACGTTGCATTATCGACTGTATTTCTGACACCTATTTCCACCTATCGGATGTGATATAATCGCCAGCAATTATACACGCTGCCTTTTAACAGACTAAGGATTCAACAATCAAATTCGCTTCCATAAATAACCACAATCATTCATAGACTATTCATATTAATCATCGTTATCACCGTTATCATGTGACCAGTAGTACCCATGTTCTCCACCATCACCTCCACCACCCCCACCCCCACCCGAGCCACCTTCTCCACCCTCTCCACTATCTCCTCCACTTCCACCACGCCCTCCCCTTCCACCTCGACCCCACGCTCCTATACCACTCGCTCCGCCAAACGCTCCGAAACCACCTCTTCCATACGCCCCAAACGCCCCTCCTCCCATCCCGTACCCGCGACCCATACCGTACCCACCTCCTCTACCCCCGTACGCGCCTCGGCCATACCCACGTCCCATACCCCCTAATGCTGACATCATAGCCAAGTCTCCAAACTCAAAGTCACCAAAACCTTCTGATAACATTCTTGCTTGAAGAAGATTCCTAAATCCGAAGTTGCTGCCGAAGAATCCACGTCCTCTGTCATAGTCCATGCCGCCGTAAAACTGTCCCCCAGCCACTCCACCATAACCCCATCTACCGTATCCTCCTCGACATCGACCGTATGCGCAATGCCTGCGTCGTGGGTGTACTGGGTATGGTCTAGGCACGGGAACTGGATAGGGCCTTGGCACAGTAATCGGATATGGGCGCGGAACCTCGACCCTGACGGGATGTGGAACACGCACGGGGTACGGTCTCGGGACATTCACGGGATACGGAACTTGTACTGGATAAGGCACTCGAATAGGATAAGGCTGTGGCCTCGGCACTGGTCTCGGCACTGGATAAGGTCTGGGCACGGGTACAGGTCTCGGTACGGGAACGGGCACGGGGTACGGTCTCGGGACAGGTCGAGGCCGCGGACGCGGAAGAGGTCTAGGGCGGGGCAGTACACTGCCACCAATCCCTCCGCCAATTCCACCGCCTCCAATTTTTCCATCAATGATGTCAACTTTACCACCTCCGCCAATGCCTCCTGCGCCAATACCTCCTACGCCGATTTCCCCTGCGCCAATCCCTCCCGCGCCGATTCCTCCCGCGCCAATTCCAGCCCCGCCAATTCCACTTGCGCCGATTCCTACTGCGCCAATTCCCCCTCCGCCTATGCCGATACCCCCTCCGCTGAGTTTTCCACCTGAGAAAGAAAGATAATGACATACGGTAATGAGCTTCCCCATCTGACTGACATTTGTGACCTAAACATAATGATCAAATTTCACGTATACAATCAACTGGTCAAACTGGAATTGCTGCTTCGAAGCTAGCAAGTAGCTAAATTTCTAGGAGCCAAAATGTTCGAGGAAAGAATGGTCGACGTTCAAAGAGCCTATCACAGCAATTGGTATATAATATATTTCTGTGGCACTAAGATATATATATATATATAGATTTAGAAAGAGAGACATTAGAAAGCATTTTAGTAAAACTCATCGATATGATGAATGGCAGGTTGTGGTATACAAAATAATACACATATTGCTGTATGAAAAGTCTAATGATTAAACGTCTTTAATGAACATAGTTTTAAGGAAAATGCCACAAATCTCTGTGGCTCTTCTCTTGGTATCAGTATATGATACTTTTATAAACGAATGATGCTGTTGTATATGGATATGCGTATTTACTTCAGACTGTTCATTGAATGTTAATTTACTGTTTATATTATCGTTGACTTGTCGATCCCCATGATAAGTATGTACCTTAGCATTTAGCAGCCAATTTGGAGCCAGATGTACTAAGTAGGCAGTTAATTGCATAAGTTGCAGCACATCGCAGAGGTAAACATATTTTGATGTCAAATGTGATAATTTCATTGACGCATTCATCGGTCGCATACCAAGAGAAAGGTAGAGTAAGCATTTAGCAGCCAATTTGGAGCCAGATATACTAAGTAGGCGGTAAATTGCATAAGTTGCAGCACATCGCAGAGGTAAACATGTTTTGGTATCAAATGTGATAATTTCATTGACGCATTCATCGGTCGCATACCAAGAGAAAGGTAGAGTAAGCATTTAGCACCCAATTTGGAGCCAGATATACTAAATAGGCGGTAAATTGCATAAGTTGCAGCAGATCGCAGAGGTAAACATGTTTTGGTGTCAAATGTGATAATTTTAATGACGCATTCATCGGTCGCATACCAAGAGAAAGGTAGAGTAAGCATTTAGCACCCAATTTGGAGCCAGATGTACTAAGTAGGCGGTAAATTACATTAGTTACAGCACATCGCAGAGGTATACATGTTTTGATGTCAAATGTGATAATTTCATCGACGCATTCATCGGTCGCATACCAAGAGAAAGGTAGAGTAAGCATTTAGCAGCCAATTTGGAGCCAGATATACTAAGTAGGCGGTAAATTGCAAAAGTTGCAGCACATCGCAGAGGTAAACATGTTTTGATGTCAAATGTGATTATTTTAATGACGCATTCATCGGTCGCATACCAAGACAAAGGTAGAGTAAGCATTTAGCAGCTAATTTGGTGCCAGATACTAGTATACTAAGTAGGCGGTCAATTGCGTAAATTGTAATATGTTTATGTTTTCGTTGACTTGATATACTAAGTAGGCGGCCATCTGCGTACATTTGGAGCATATCGCAGAGGTAAACAATGTGATAATTTTATTGACGTATTCATCGGTCGCATACCGACCGTTTACCCTCAAGAGAAAGGTAGACTAAGGTAGGGCAAGACGCCCAGGTTGTGTAAGACGCCAACGCCCTTAAAATCAATGAATATGGTTGTTCAGACAGCGATGCATTCCTCGATTCTGTGGGTTACCCATCACACTAAATAAAGCTGAGATATATTGCTAAATGTGTAACAAACAGTAATGTTTAACTGTATGAAATTGATTTTTATAAGTTGATGTAAATTCTTAATGCCAAATATTTTCTTGTTGTCCGTCTGCCCCCTGGGCGTGAGTATGCTAGTCGTATGTGGTATCAGTAATCATTAGAGCAACACCCAGAAAATTACTTAACATTTTCGCTACTGATACCTGTGTGGGACAAATCGCCCATAGCGTTTTACGTACAAAATATTCTGGTGGGCGTCTTGCCCCGCTGTCACTGGACGTGCAGTCACTGGACGACGTGCCCTTTGTGTGCTGTTTGTGTATTGTTTTGAACCTACCTCCATTTAAGTTATCCCCCATGGGATATAACCTCCCACCCCCAATGCCGCCACCACCGAATGATATATCCGTGCCGAGCCCAGCATTGAGATTGCCCGCGCCGACATCACCTACAAAGCCTCCGCCAAGATCTCCAGAGAAATCGGGCGACCCTCCTCCTCCGATCCCTATTCCTCCTCCTCCTCCAGCCCCTCCTGGGTAAACACGAACAAAGGGTATGTTAAACACATGAAACATATAGAGCTCTAGAGTCACGACATCGGATTTAAGGCGGAAATTTGAAATTGGCTGCTAACAATGGTCTCTCCTGTTCTTGTGCCCGGTAGGCCGTACACTTGACAAAGGGTACAGTGACGTTTAGACGAGAAAATTAGACTTAAAATGCTACATACCCACATTATCATTTCTAAGGTGTTCAAGACATAGTAGTAGGTCTATGAAAACTAGCTGTTCTACAGGTACTCTCAATGAGTTTTCATCCAAAATAGGAAATATTCTTTATTGAAATCCCTTAATTTGACGGCGAGGTTTTTATTACCTTTAAAACCAGACCCTGGTAGATTATATCCTCCTTTGGCCTTTGTCGGGCTAACATCAATGACCTGTGGTTGTAGGGGCCGTACGACGGACCCTGACGGGATCAGGTTCCCATCCCCTTTAGGAAAAAACGGTGGCGCTGTGTGGATATGGCCGGCTAGCAGTAAGATGGCACAGCATATGACGAACATCTCCGATCAGCAGGGCCCTATGAAATGAACAATGGTTTGCTAAGTCAATGGCCAGTAACAAGAAGCCAGCGATTTTGATGGGTTGTTGACTCGGTTTACCGCAAGTTTTCTTAATCTAGTTTGTTTCTTTGCCATTGTGGTATTTTAAACGTTGTTTTGGTCTCAGTTTAACTTAAAAAAATCTTCTGTTCCTTACTAGAAAAATGTTTTTTTATTATTTTTTTTTTTTTTTGTTTTCAATAAATTCAAGTTTGTGGTCAACTGCCTTCAGGCTTATAACCCTTCATGTCCATCTTTCCATGTTTGGACTCATTCGCGATTTTCGTACGCAATGATCCACTTTTGCGGTCAACTGCCTTCATGCATATATTTTCGTTTTTGGACTCAGTCAAGATTTTCGTTCGCAATGATTTACTTTTGCGGTTAACTGGCTTCATCTTCATTGTTGAGCCGCGACGCGTGAAAACCTGTCTTCGGGGGTTCCTACCAGGTCCCACACAAACCAGTCTGTACAGTCACAGAAGAAAACAAGAATCTTGAAAGTTTGGGTACGAGGGTCATTCAATACTAATGCAATACTGACTATAGTGTTTTGTTTGAACACATTATTAAAGTTTGATTTAGTTTTCATGAAACAAAAATTCAATTCGCCCTCTGCGAGACAGTTCAACATCTAGTCACATCTAGTCACATGCTCAACTGCCTGTTGCCTAGCAACAATGGAACACTGGGAAAACTCTTAAAACCATTGACATGGCGACAGGAAAACCAAATTTCACACCGAAATTAAAACCGTAGTGTTTAGTGTTCATGATTATGTAATCTGATTTATATGTTTTAAGTGACAGCCAATGAAAGTTGAAAATTTGACTAAAATGTCTCAATCGAAAGGTGAAAAATGGGGTTAGGGATACAATTTCTGCTACAATTTGACATCTAAGTTGATTAATCGAACATTTATACGCATATTTGTTGGTTGCTAAGCAACATGACGTTTATGGTTCGATTTAGTTGATGTTTATTTTCCTGAATGCAGATTGAATCAAACTTTAAGAAATTAAAAACATTACCTCTGTCACATAAAAAATACACAAAAATACGCTACATATTGCATTACATGAATGGCCTACATATAAGTAGAGGAGGACATGTACTATCCAAGTAGCGAAAAAACAAATCCTACAGTTACTGGACAGCTGATCTGCGCTTTTGTTTTCGCATAGGCAAAAAGCCGGCTTTCTAATGACACGGCTTATATAAGACGTCGTAATTTTCATTCGGGGGAGGAGGTAGTTTTGCGGTCAACTGCCTTTAGGCTCCTATCCCATCATAGCACATTTTCCCTTTTTCTCCGATCAGCAGGGCCCTAAGAGATGAACAGTGGCCAGAAATCAGTAGATATTTTGATAGGTTGTTGACTCGGTTTGTCGCATGTTTTCTTTGTATTATCTTTCTTTGCCATTTTGGCATTTAAAAATTTGCTCTGGTCTCAGTTTTATTTAACAAAACCTTGTGTTTCTTACTAGAAAAAACTGTTTTTCAATAGATTCACTTTTGTGGTCAACTGCCTTCAGGCTTATAACCCTTCATGTCCATCTTTCCTTCTTTAGACTCAGTCGCGATTTTCGTACGCAATGATCCTCTTTTGTAAAGAACTTGATCACTTTCAATAAATTATCAAATATCAAGTAGATTACAAGGATTTGAACATGACCATTCAAGATTTTCACGGCACTTCACCCAGTAATGCCAGTATTGGGGAAAACCTCGCTCGCAGTTAATTCAATATTACATGTGTGTAATTTATATCATTTGTCTGTAACTTAACACTCTGTGTTCACCATAAGAGAAAATCGAAAGGCAATGCTGAACCTCTTACTAGTAATTTGTAGGAGCTTGCTAGCAAAGTCAATGAGTACGACTCTTTAATAGTAATGTAAAAGTTTTAGATTTGCAGATTTTTTTCAGTGGCTGTTGCTTTAAGCATTATGTTAAAACAACTGAGATTAATTAAGTGAACAAATGCTTGGCTATGCCATTTCTATTTTTGTTGATACATACGGCATCTCGAAATATCTCAGTGTTCGGAAAAGTAAATTTGTACCGTCTAGATGCTGCCAACAATTATTCACAAAGATGTAACTTTTTAAGTCTACTTATCTAATACTAGGTCAGACATATATAATAAAGCCACAATACAAGAAAACAGCCACAAAAACATAACAAATTAAAGCGTGGGTTGATGACACGTGTAATTCCAGGTGGCATGATGTCGCAATTCAGGTACAGACACGCTGTCTCGGGTCATACTTCATCCAACTTTTTTGCAAGTCATCTGATTTTATTTATTTATTTATTTATTTATTTATTTATTTATTTATTTATTTATTTATTTATTCATTTTTATTTTTTACAACTGGCATAAGTTATTTAAAATAGCATTATATTAACTTCCGTTTAATAAATCTGTAATCCACACTACAATGTTCACCCGTCTACTCCATTTCTTAGTTTATATTAATTTATTCACAAACCGAACCGAAACCTACTTATACTTGCACAACACCATACTTTAGATGTTTTAAGATTATACCTCGTGTAAATGGAATGCACAGGGAAACTCAGAACAGAATAATACAACGTACCCAATTCCACAGAAACTGTAATTATTTCTTAAGTTGTAGAACAATAGGCATCCGCATCTGAACGACCAGTGTTTGCTTTCAGAAAACCTCCGCTTTGTCAAGATTAACCAGCATCGCTTGCTTGAACAGCTCATTACAAAACGGGCAAAATATTATAATACTAAATCATGTTTTACACTTCAGAGATTGAAATGTCTATTTGATTGCTCTACTTTTCCGTGCTTTTAGCTCAACTCGCCATTATTGGTAAGCTTGCAGCACTTAAATAATTTAAATTCAAACGATTCCACAAGAAAGCTCAAGTTAGATTTCTGTTTAGGATTCAACCAGGTGACAATACAATTATATTTTCTGTACAGAACTTTTTGTTTCTTGCTTAAATCGATACAGAAAACGCATTCCATTTCGTTTTGGGATCTCAAAATTCAGTTTTATGGGTATATATAGGCATACGTATACGTTGTTCCAAATATTCATGGAACACTTTATGCTAGACATACCCTCCTCGTTTGAATCATTTCCATATCGAAACGGTGCCTCTTTGTTGAAGGAAAGTTGACGTTTAAGTCCGTTTGTAAAAATAAAATTTTAGCCAAGAAAAACAAACTGGAAACTTTCAAAAATAATCTAAAACATGAAAATTGCAAGCAAATGCACCAAAATCCGTCACTTTTCTTCGTTTGCCGAGGTGAATGTCGGGTTTAACTTAAAATTGTGTTTCTTTGAATCTAAAGACTTTCAGGAAATGCTGTAATTTCATGATTTTCGAAACATGCAAAGCCGTGATTTTAGGGGGAAATCAGCAACTTTGATGCGCTATTCAAATGAGACAAAAGCATCAGGACAACATTTGCGTGTAATACATACCCCCTTATACCCCGTGTTATATAGCAAAGCTGTGGTATGCAGGGGTATACGTATTTGTCTTATTTTTGCTCCATAACATAGATTGTGGGTACTCGTTCGAACCGACTTGGTGAGGCGGTTCTAACGTATACAATCAATGTTTTGAGCAAAAATATCAAAATTTTTCCAACAAAATTTTCATTTTTTTTTTACAACTAAATAAAATCCATTTACATTGTATGGACAAGTTTTCGTAATGAACAGGCATATCATTTTGAATGATTACAAGAATGAAAAATACAAGTTGGAAATGAAAGTTCGCCATCAAAAGTATGGTGTACCGGAAGGAACAAAAAGAAAATGTATGTGCTTATTGTAGATTGTGGTGAATCAAACACAATCACACATTTTGATCTGTATTCCAATAAACATCTTTGCATAAATAGAATATATATATTTTTTTCATTGAAGTCGGTACCACAATTTATTTTTTATTGTAAAGAAAAGAATCGACCTTACGGGGCAAAACCATATGGTTTAGCTATCACTAAATTTGCATAATATCCAAGTAAATACGTCTCATAGAAATCAAGCTGGGTAAAAATCTCTTAATATGATTATTCCAAAATTGAAATATACCGAAGATGAAGTAAAATTCAGTTCAGATGTATGAACAAAATATAACTATACCACATCAGAAACATTTCAGTTCCTCAAAGTTTTTAAAAATATTTTTTCTCCTTTTTCTTATATGATAAATGACATACCAGGGTTAGTCCGTATTTGTGATTCCGTTCAATGGCCAAATAAATTATGATATTGGAAATGTTTTATAAATGCAGAGGAAATGTTTTTTTTTTTTGTCAATTACATGTAGATGTCAAAACAATTAGCGTACAAGGTGGACATGAGTTAATAAGAATTCTTTACAAGTAATAGGTATTCTTCGTTCGCTTGTAGAACGTGATTTTGTGATCAGTACACGAGTCAAAGGTTTGAACCGTGTATTTGTTAGTAGTAGGCCTGTCAAAAAGCTTGTGTTCGACAATCTATAATGATACATGGTGGCTATTCTGTTGTAAATGAGCCGCATCATGAGAAAACCGGATTTTTGTCTATGCGAAAACAAAGGCGCAGATCAGCTTCGAAGTAACTGCGAAGCTGATCAGCGCCTTTGTTTTCGCTACACGGATAGTACAATTTCTCTTCTTCTTAAATCCAAAATTTCAAGGTTCTAGCCTGCTTCTGAGACTGTACAGGCCGGTTTGTGTCAGACCTGGTCGGAAATCCCGGAGACCGGTTTTCTCGCGTTATTTAATAACTAGGACAATTGCAAGAAAATTAGTCTTCGGTGTTTGCAAAAGACAACAATCAAACTGTACGGCCCTTGTAAACAAGTGACATGTTTGCATTTCAAGTCTACTCTGAATGACAGCTAGAATTCTGCATACACAACAAAAATGAGTGCGTCTCTAAGACTGTCCCGGAAGTAGAATAACTTGAGTCCTAGCTATAATTATAGCTAAAGCAGCGCATAAAATATGATTTCTCATTAAGTAACAAACTGCTTTTTCTGCACGCATGTCTTTTCGAAGCGACAGAAACCAGGAAATCGTAAGTGCATTGGCGATGGTAATTGTCATGTTTAGTTATGTAATCACTTCATATAGAATGCCTGGATGAATACTAAACAACCCTTGTATATTTATCCACCATTAAACATATGTACGAAGTTGTTTTCCATGCATACCTATCAACTTCTACATATTTCCTAAACAGTAACAACTTCTTTAACCGGTAGTTAACATATCATTTCTCCTTTCAACATAGAACATGGTGCACTGTCGGGTGGGAATATGTGCCCCGCTCACTGGGGCCCTGAGAGTTGTTTGTGCCCCAAGCAAAGCTTATAAACTACTGACTGGCCATCTGATTACATGTTAGCTGCTCAGTAGGTCTGAGCTTACCCAGGAAAAGTGGCTCGTCAAAACATCCATAATACTCTTCGCCAAGACAAAACTTTCGTTTGTTCTTTGCTACGACATGCTTCTTTTCTAAATCATTGAATGCTGAAGTCGTATAATGCTTTGGAAATATTTTGCAGGACGTTTAACTTGAGCACTATAAAACATGAATATGCTTAACTTTTGGCGAGATGTATATAAGCATTTTGGTTTACTTGGGTGGTTACCTTTTCAAGCATATTTTGGGTGCAATGACATCCGAATGTTGGGTAGAAGTCCCTTAAAATGGAGTCAACATCCCGACATGCTGAGACGTTAATATGCATAATTTCATACATGTACAACATTTCGGTAAAGAAAATACGCATATGATACAATTTTCAAGCTTGCTATCATCACAATTTAATATTCGAAATAAATAAACAAACATACAATGGTGGTAAATTTAGTTGATTTACTCAAACATAAAATGTTAGTAATTTAAGTTGAATTACTAATTTCAATAATACAATACAAGTGACGTCGTGATGAGTTTGATAACATTGCGTAACGCAGATTACAAGCTTAACATAGCCCACTGAAGTGGTGGTGGTGGGGGATGAGGAAAAAAAATAGCAAACCAGGTTAAATTTGGTACCAAAATGTTCCTAACGCTCTGACTAAGAAAAATACCCACACTCAATGCTTACGTTTACAAATAAGAAAGTTATATGCATGTGAAATTCAGACGTGGTGTGCAGTAAGTTAATGGAAAAGGCAGAGGCAATCCAAAAATACTTTATTTTCACATGTGAAATATAAAATATAAACTTTTTTCACGTATGAAAATATAACTTTTTCAAATATATATTATATATGATGAATATTTTTTTCTATATTTTATGAATTACCATATAATAAATCTGGTAATTAACGTGCTTGTAGAACTTATCCCAGGGCATAAAAGTGTCGGTACAATCGTTACGTCCCTATTCGATGTGACAGTTATGGTTACAGTGGACACAATCAGGACCCAGTTGTTCAAAGCATCGTTAGCTTAACGATATCGTTAAGACATAAATTTGTTAAGCAAATATCAGCTAAAGTAACAAATACACTGTTATTTTTTTGTTGAAAAAATGTGAGAATCCTTTGCAGTGCAAAGGATTCTCACATTTTTTCAACAAAAAATAACAGTGTATTTGTAATATTGCCATTTGAAATTTTAACGAATCGCCGGTTAACTAACGACATCGTTAATTTTGAACAACTGAGCCCAGGACTTTTACAGATTCAAAATCTGCAGTTAGTTAGATACTGAATAACAAAAGATAAGGTTACTGATTTCAAAAAGTAAATTTCGACACTATTTCAAAATCTTGTCCATAAAAGTACTTAGTTTCAGTATTTTAAATCAAAAGTTATTAAAACCTTAATGCAATAGTTTGTAAGGCGAGAGGCTTTACCACTTCGCCACTGAGGTTTTTAAAACATTACACAGCGATGCTATAAGCACACCTACAAGGAAGAGTTTTGCCTCACTTATGATTGTCTCTCTCTCTGGCAAGGCGCGCCATTATTTTTCCACAGGGATAAATTAACAGATCACTATTGAATGAAGAAGTCGTTCAGTTTGACGTTGTTGGAAATTAGCACACTTTACAGCATCGTGGCGATTACCTTTGTGAAAGTACTTGAACAATTCTTACCTGTACTTTGTCATTTAGTTGCTGAAAGTCCTGGTAAACGGCTGTGGATATATCGGGACGTTCTTTGCGTGACTTCTACCCAACACTAAAGTGACGCAGAGCCTGCATAATCAAACATCTAACATCAAATCAAAAATATAATTTTATGTGTTCAGTACAGCACGTCTGTTTCTGACTAATTATACTTGATACATGTACTAATTATACTTTATACATGTACTAATTATACTTGATACATGTACTTTTGTTACATGTATAAAACCTAGAAAGACTACAGGAACATCCTAATTAAAAACAATTGCTTAAAGCAGAGAGATATTATTTCCTGACTTCAGTATGAACATAGCCATACATTTTGACAACCCTTAAATAGCGTACATCCGGATAAATAGCAAGAAACTTTTATTGCCTTTGAATATTAGATTTCAAACAGTTTAGTTTTCAATGTGTAAGCTGCATGCAATACATTAAGTGGATGTACCAGAGTAAAACCTGATATAAATTCTGCATTTTTTAAATTATGTCGTACTTGCACCATCTTCAGAAACTACTTTTTTAAATAGTATCACGATTATGTGTGTAGCATCTTAAGGAAATATTTTTCATACTTTTGCCTCCCAATTCAATGATGTCTAAAAATTTTGTAATAAGATTCACTTATAAAACATTATGCCTTCAAATAATATTTGCATGCACAAAGGAGACAACCCGAAACCCTTAAAATTTAATTTCCAGCAAATTTTGGGATTTGTTGCATAGCTTGCTGCACTTAAAAACCAGAACACTGTAAAAATGGATGTACTGCTGTGTAACTTTTTTTTTAAAAAAGTCTATATCTTGACAACAACCGTTCATAAAGCATTCATACATCATACACTTGAGGTTCCATGACATCGGACCACTGGGGTGGTGCTAGAGGTCAAAGTACGACGTACCCTGATGGGATCAGGTTCCCATCCCCTTTAGGAAAAAAACGGTGGCGCTGTGTTGATTTGGCCGACTAGCAGTAAGATGGCACAGCATATGACGAGCATCTCCGTTCAGCAGGGCCCTATGAAATGAACAATCAATGGCCAGTAACAAGAAGCCAGCGATTTTGATGAGTTGTTGACTCGGTTTACCGCAAGTCTTCTTAATCTAGTTTGTTTCTTTGCCATTTTGGTAATTTAAACATTGTTTTGGTCTCAGTTTAACTTAAAAAAAATCTTCTGTTCCTTACTTAGCCAATTTTGGGATTAGTTGCATAGCTTGCTGCACTTAAAAACCAGAGGACCAAAGGTCCTGTAAACGCTCACCTGAGATCTGCTTCATATGCCAATAAACATATTTGAATATTATGGTATTTAACCCCAGTGCAGGGGCAGATGAAGCCCTTAGGCCATTTTCTATTTTCAGAACAATCAATATTCTGTCCATTTGCCAATTTCCTGCTGATTTTCCCCTTCAAATAACATCTTAAAAGCAGATGAGTCCCTGGGGTCCATTTTTTTTTTCAGAATCATTAAATTTCAGTCCTACTGTCCATTTCCTGCAAGACTTTCACTTAAAATGACATTTTAAAAGTTTTCCCCATTCAAATGCATTGACGATCTATGTTGACCTTGCCATAAAATAGGTCAAGGTCACCACAGGGTCATGTTTTATATATATATTGTAGTACTTGAGTCATCCATACTTCATGCAAAGTTTCGTTGAAATCGGTTCATCGGTTCTGGAGAAGAAGATATTTTAAGGGTTTTTACCATATATGGGCATGGCGGCCATCTTGGTCATGTGACCTGGATTATTTATATAAACATTGGTTCCCACTTCCTATAGATGCTTTATATAAAATTTGGCTTTGATTGGCCAAGTGGTTTCAGAGAAAAAATGTTTGAAAAATGTGTATGGACGACAGACCGGCCAAGGTCAAGAGATGACCTTGACCTAAATTAATCATATACCTTCATCTAATCCATTTAGTTGTTTGCATCTACCACTTTTCAGATCTCAGGCTGCAATAGTTTTCAAAAAATAGCTAATTTCCACTTTTCCCATTATAAGTCTATGGAAACTTAAAGTTACCATAGCAACCAGAGTTCTTATCCGACTGGAATAAAAAACACAAATTATGTAGAGGCTACTGTCAAGAACATGTATACAAAGTACAGGATTCATCCACTTGACAGTTTCTGAGGAGAAGATTTTTGAATGTTTTTTTTTCAAAATTTTGCCCTTTATGGGGCCCCAGCAATCAATCATAATAAAGGATTAGGACAAAACTCGCAAGAAACGTCAAACACTACTCAATAAACATTTCTGCAAAAACAAAATTCAAATATCTGCAATTTTAGCAGAAAAATTGCCGATTTCCCCTTTTCCCATTATACGTCTATGGAAACTTTAAGTTGCCATAGCAACCAGAGTTCTTATCCGCCTGGAATAAAAAACACAAATTATGTAGAGGCCACTGTCAGGAACATGTATACAAAGTATAGGCTTCATCCCCTTGACAGTTTCTGAGAAGAAGATTTTGAATGTTTTTCGAAATTTTGCCCTATATGGGGCCCCTGCAACCAATCAAAATGAAGGATTAGGACAAAAGTCACATGAAACGTAGAGGACTACTCAATAAACATTTCTGCAAAAACAAAATTCAGATTCAAAATCTGCAGTTAGTTAGATACTGAATAACAAAAGATAAGGTTACTGATTTCAAAAAGTAAATTTCGACACTATTTCAAAATCTTGTCCATAAAAGTACTTAGTTTCAGTATTTTAAATCAAAAGTTATTAAAACCTTAATGCAATAGTTTGTAAGGCGAGAGGCTTTACCACTTTGCCACTGAGGTTTTTAAAACATTACACAGCGATGCTATAAGCACACCTACAAGGAAGAGTTTTGCCTCACTTATGATTGTCTCTCTCTCTGGCAAGGCGCGCCATTATTTTTCCACAGGGATAAATTAACAGATCACTATTGAATGAAGAAGTCGTTCAGTTTGACGTTGTTGGAAATTAGCACACTTTACAGCATCGTGGCGATTACCTTTGTGAAAGTACTTGAACAATTCTTACCTGTACTTTGTCATTTAGTTGCTGAAAGTCCTGGTAAACGGCTGTGGATATATCGGGACGTTCTTTGCGTGACTTCTACCCAACACTAAAGTGACGCAGAGCCTGCACATCTAACATCAAATCAAAAATATAATTTTATGTGTTCAGTACAGCACGTCTGTTTCTGACTAATTATACTTGATACATGTACTAATTATACTTTATACATGTACTAATTATACTTGATACATGTACTTTTGTTACATGTATAAAACCTAGAAAGACTACAGGAACATCCTAATTAAAAACAATTGCTTAAAGCAGAGAGATATTATTTCCTGACTTCAGTATAAACATAGCCATACATTTTGACAACCCTTAAATAGCGTACATCCGGATAAATAGCAAGAAACTTTTATTGCCTTTGAATATTAGATTTCAAACAGTTTAGTTTTCAATGTGTAAGCTGCATGCAATACATTAAGTGGATGTACCAGAGTAAAATCTGATATAAATTCTGCATTTTTTAAATTATGTCGTACTTGCACCATCTTCAGAAACTACTTTTTTAAATAGTATCACGATTATGTGTGTAGCATCTTAAGGAAATATTTTTCATACTTTTGCCTCCCAATTCAATGATGTCTAAAAATTTTGTAATAAGATTCACTTATAAAACATTATGCCTTCAAATAATATTTGCATGCACAAAGGAGACAACCCGAAACCCTTAAAATTTAATTTCCAGCAAATTTTGGGATTTGTTGCATAGCTTGCTGCACTTAAAAACCAGAACACTGTAAAAATGGATGTACTGCTGTGTAACTTTTTTTTAAAAAGTCTATATCTTGACAACAACCGTTCATAAAGCATTCATACATCATACACTTGAGGTTCCATGACATCGGACCACTGGGGTGGTGCTAGAGGTCAAAGTACGACGTACCCTGATGGGATCAGGTTCCCATCCCCTTTAGGAAAAATACGGTGGCGCTGTGTTGATTTGGCCGACTAGCAGTAAGATGGCACAGCATATGACGAGCATCTCCGTTCAGCAGGGCCCTATGAAATGAACAATCAATGGCCAGTAACAAGAAGCCAGCGATTTTGATGAGTTGTTGACTCGGTTTACCGCAAGTCTTCTTAATCTAGTTTGTTTCTTTGCCATTTTGGTAATTTAAACATTGTTTTGGTCTCAGTTTAACTTAAAAAAAAATCTTCTGTTCCTTACTTAGCCAATTTTGGGATTAGTTGCATAGCTTGCTGCACTTAAAAACCAGAGGACCAAAGGTCCTGTAAACGCTCACCTGAGATCTGCTTCATATGCCAATAAACATATTTGAATATTATGGTATTTAACCCCAGTGCAGGGGCAGATGAAGCCCTTAGGCCATTTTCTATTTTCAGAACAATCAATATTCTGTCCATTTGCCAATTTCCTGCTGATTTTCCCCTTCAAATAACATCTTAAAAGCAGATGAGCCCCTGGGGTCCATTTTTTTTTTCAGAATCATTAAATTTCAGTCCTACTGTCCATTTCCTGCAAGACTTTCACTTAAAATGACATTTTAAAAGTTTTCCCCATTCAAATGCATTGACGATCTATGTTGACCTTGCCATAAAATAGGTCAAGGTCACCACAGGGTCATGTTTTATATATATATTGTAGTACTTGAGTCATCCATACTTCATGCAAAGTTTCGTTGAAATCGGTTCATCGGTTCTGGAGAAGAAGATATTTTAAGGGTTTTTACCATATATGGGCATGGCGGCCATCTTGGTCATGTGACCTGGATTATTTATATAAACATTGGTTCCCACTTCCTATAGATGCTTTATATAAAATTTGGCTTTGATTGGCCAAGTGGTTTCAGAGAAAAAATCTTTGAAAAATGTGTATGGACGACAGACCGGCCAAGGTCAAGAGATGACCTTGACCTAAATTAATCATATACCTTCATCTAATCCATTTAGTTGTTTGCATCTACCACTTTTCAGATCTCAGGCTGCAATAGTTTTCAAAAAATAGCTAATTTCCACTTTTCCCATTATAAGTCTATGGAAACTTAAAGTTACCATAGCAACCAGAGTTCTTATCCGACTGGAATAAAAAACACAAATTATGTAGAGGCTACTGTCAAGAACATGTATACAAAGTACAGGATTCATCCACTTGACAGTTTCTGAGGAGAAGATTTTTGAATGTTTTTTTCAAAATTTTGCCCTTTATGGGGCCCCAGCAACCAATCAAAATAAAGGATTAGGACAAAACTCGCAAGAAACGTCAAACACTACTCAATAAACATTTCTGCAAAAACAAAATTCAAATATCTGCAATTTTAGCAGAAAAATTGCCGATTTCCCCTTTTCCCATTATACGTCTATGGAAACTTTAAGTTGCCATAGCAACCAGAGTTCTTATCCGCCTGGAATAAAAAACACAAATTATGTAGAGGCCACTGTCAGGAACATGTATACAAAGTATAGGCTTCATCCCCTTGACAGTTTCTGAGAAGAAGATTTTTGAATGTTTTTCGAAATTTTGCCCTATATGGGGCCCCTGCAAGCAATCAAAATGAAGGATTAGGACAAAAGTCACATGAAACGTAGAGGACTACTCAATAAACATTTCTGCAAAAACAAAATTCAAATATCTCTAACAAGACAGCAAAAACTGGCAATTTTCACTTTTTTCCATTATAAGTCTATGGGAAGCATAAGTTGCCATAGCAACCAGAGTCCTTATCCGATCAATACAAAAAACACAATTATTCTTTCCCCCTACCTGTACATGGTGTATGTGTAATATGAGAACAATCGGCCCAGCGGTTTCAGAGAAGAAGATCTTTGAAATTGTGGACGACGGACGGACGACGGACGGACGACGGACGACGGACGACGGACGGACGCCGGAGCATGGGTATACTATAAGCTCACCTACGAGCCTTCGGCTCAGGTGAGCTAACCAGAACACTGTAAAATGGATGTACTGCTGTGTAACTTTTTTAAAAAGTATATATCTTGACAACAACGTATCATAAAGCATTCATACATCATACACTTGAGGTTCCATGACATCGGACCACTGGGTCGGAGTTGAGTGGGGTGGTGCTAGAGGTCAAAGTTTATAACTGCATGAAATATCGTTTTTTCTCTTCTTCTTTTCATTTCTAAACAACTTACAAAGATGGTTGGCCATTCATCTTTGTGACACTGACTTGTGTTTCATGACTTTAAGCGTGGGTTGACCTAATTTCTATGGTCCAGTGATTTTGCCTTATACTTGACACTCAATTAGTATATTTTCGTACTTCTTTCAGATTAGGCTTGACTATGACCAGACCTTTGACCCCAATGTACATGTAGTATAATTATACCTCATAAATATTCATTGGCCGAGTGTGGATTTTGATTGGTCAAGAGCAGGTCACGCGGAGGGTGCTATTATGTCATGTCGCATGATCGTATTACCCTGTGACGTCATATCTGCCTTAAAAAGTGCAGGCGCACTTATAGTCACATGCTTTTGCTTACAGTGCACGTGGAGGGTGCTATTCTGTCATGTCGCATGATCATATTACCCTCTGACGTCATATCCACCTAAATGTGAAGTTGCACGTGTAGTAACATGCCATTGTAATGTGGCATGTCACTAATTTGTTTCAAAAGTGGTTCGGTATAATAAAACACCCTCGACAGGTTATATTGCCCTCGGGCTTCGCCCTCGGGCAATATTACCTGCCTCGGGTGAACAAATCGCCATGTCACCCTCACTCAAGGGCAACAATTGTATAATATATATATATATTTGTGTAAAAGGAGGTAAAAATATGGTGGATATTCAATGTTTTTTTTTGAAATATGACTTTTATTTCACTTGTGAAGTGAAAAATATTTATATTTCATGAGTGCCGATAAAGGCAATATTTAACAGAAACATTTTAATTTTCTTTTTATTGTATGCATAATTTCATACATGTACAACCTTTTGGCAAAGACAATACGCATATGATACGATTTTCAAGATTGCTATCATCACAATTTAACATTCGAAATGAATAAACAAACATGAAATGGTGGTAAATTTAGTTACCTTATGACTTCAATGTAACTCATAGGAAATTATTTTTCATACTGTATTGCAAGTGCGATGTTATAGTCAGTTATCCAGGTGGTGAAAGTTCTTTCATACCTGTCTGGAGGTGAGGAAAGCCACTTTCCTTACCCCCAGACAGGTGGTGAAAATTCGTTTTACAACGATTCCAATATAAAGATTTTAACTTCTTGTTTGAGAACTGAGTCAAAAGTTAAAGCTGTCAAGTGAATAGCTGTCGACTGAGCAGTTACGTAGAGCTGAGAGTCTTCTCTCGATGGAAGTTGGTTTCAGATTCGCAGATTATGGTTAGTGGGTTATTGTTGTTGTGCAAGAACAATGAATCAGAAACCAAGTTCACATATTTTTGCATTGGGATTATGATCATTAGAAACAACCAATTGTATCCCTTAAATACAGCTGGGCATTTCGTACTCCGGTCCCCTAACTGACCATGTGGACTTGGGAAAGTTAGGTCCGAGGGTTTTTGATTTCAAAACCTGCAATACGAACTTACACACAATATATATACCTATCCAAAAATCATTACTAAGTGGTAGTATGTTTTTTGCATATATAAGAGATCATTTATATTGACTACCAAGCCTGTTAACTGTTTCGATAAAAGATAATGCCTATTGTAAATTAATTAGTTTGAGAGAAAAAATGCTAAAGAGTACCAATAAAAATTGTCTCAATCATTTTAAATGCACAAGGGAAAATACTCCCGTATGATCTATTTTTGACAATAGCGAAGCGGTACAGTGGACAAGCTTCCTCGTTCTGCACGTGCAGTGTTCGGTCAATAGTTACGCCGCGAGAAAAATCACTTTACCGGTGTTCATTATCGTTGCGTAGGTCTTACAAACTGCAATTTCACTCAATGGTGTCATAAGGTAAGTTAATTACCCGCTTCGCGACAGGTGGGCATGATATTTTCCTGACCTGTCCATCCAAATACATGCACCTCGAGCCCTTCGGGCTCTCGGTGCATGCATTTGGCTGGACAGGTCAGGAAAATATCATACCCACCTGTCGCTCAGCGGGTAATTACTACTTGATTTACTCAAACATAAAATGGTAGAAATTTAAGTTGATTTACTAATTTCAATAATCCAGTGACGTCGTGATGAGTTTGATATCATCGCGTAACGCAGATTACATGCTTAATATAGCCCACTGAAGTGTGTGTGTGTGTGTGTGGGGGGGGGGTGAAAACATTTTACCAACAAATTTAGCAAACCAGATAAAATTTGGTACCAAAATGTTCCTTACGCTCTGACTAAGGAAATAAATACCCACACTTAATGCTTACGTTAACAAATAAGAAAGTTATAGGCATTTGAAATTCTGAAGTGGTGTGCAGTAAGTTAAAATCAAATCAAATCAAATATCTTTATTGGTTTTGAAATCCAGAAACAGGATTGTTACCAACTACATACAAACATACATACATAATACTAAACATACAAACAGCAAACGATTTAAATATGTATTACAAGTATCTCTGATTAACTTAATACAACATTTTATGGTATCTATTACAAAATTAATGACTGGAATGGTAAGTTAATGGAAAAGGCAGAATCAATCCAAAAATACTATATTTTCACATGTGAAATATAAAATATAAACTTTTTGTTACATATGAAAATATAACTTTTCCAAATATATATTATATCTGATGAATATTTTCCTATATTTCCTGACTTAGCTTATAATAAACTTATTAACATACCCAACAATTTTCAACATCTGATAGGCCTAGAAAAACATTCGTTTGTTCTTCGCTACGACATGCTTTCTTTCTAAATCATTGAATTTTCTTTTCTAAATGTCGTATTATGCTTCGGAAATATTTTGCAGGACATTTAACTGTAACGCTATAAAACTAGAATATGCTAAACTTTGGCGAGATGTACAGTACATATGCCTTTCTGGTTTACTTGGATAGAAGTCCCATAAAATGGAGGCAACATCCCGACATGACCATAGCTGTTGACTGAGACGCCGAAACTCAAACATGGCGCACTTCAGCACCGCCTCACTGAGATGCAACCTGTTTTAGAACGACAAATTCAATGCAAGGATCGCACGCCTGTGGATCACCGTATGAGCCGCCTCATGAGAAAACAAACAATCTGCATATGCGAAACCAAAGGCGCAGGTCAGCTTCGCAATAACTGCGAAGCTGATCAGCACATTTGTTTTCGCTAAAAGCAACTTTTAGTAACTCCATAATGGTCAGTTCTGGATGAGCTCGGGATCGAACCTCCGACACCTAGTTTACACAGCGAGAGGCTTAACCACTTTCCACTGAAGGTTATTTTTAGAATTACACTACGATGCTATAAGGGTCTCATACCTACAACATGTACAAGGAAGAGTTTTGTCTCGATTATGATTGGCTCTCACTGGCAATGCGCAGCATCCTTATTTATAACATTCAAGTTTAAGTTCTTGCAGTTTTACATTGTTAGAGATAAGCACTTTTTACAGCATCGAGGCGATTGCCATTGTACAAGTCTTGAGCAGATTCTCACCGGCTTTTAGTGTTCTTACTTTGTCATTTTGTTGTCCCTGTAATTGGCAATAGATATGTCGGGACGTTCTTTGCAGAACTTCTATCCAACATTCGATAGAAGGACACCCAGTGCCTGCATAATCAAACATCTAACACCCAATCGAACAACCATGCAAAGTATTCTCACATTTTATAAACAAAAAATAACGGTGTATTTGCTTACTTAGTCGGCATTTAATTAACGAGTTGAGGTCTTAACGACGAAGTTAAGCTAACAAAGTTTTGAATAACTGGTCAAAGCCAGTTACGTTGTTTGTATATTCTTGTTGGCGTGACGTCGGTCGCGTATCGCCATGGCAAAGGATTCTCACATTTTATCAACAAAAAATAACAGTGCATTTTGAAATTTTGATGAATCGTTAACTAACGATGTCGTTAATTTTGAACAACTGGGCCCTGGTTTTGACGTCGCCCCGCCGATAGGCGTAGCCTCTAAATCACGTGACATAATGATTTTCATTTGGAAATTAAGAACCGTCAAGAAAGATACTTTCATCTAGGGCGATTGGAATAAAAATGTAAATATTTACATTTTCGCAATGGAAAAAACCCCCTTAGGATTATGCTTTAGCAGAAGATATCACTATGTCTTTCTGGTTTACTTGGTTGGTTACCTATTCAAACATATTTTGGGTGCTGTGACATCCGAATGTTGGATAAAAGTCCTATAAAATGGAGGCAGCATCCCGACATAACCATAGCTGTTGATTAGACACTAAGCCGAAACTCAAACATGACGGCACACTTTAGCACCGCATCACTGAGATGCAACCTGTTTAAGAACGACAAATTCAATGCAAGGATCGCATGCTTGTGGGTCACCATATGAGCCGCCTCATGATAAAACCATCATTTTGCATAGGCGAAAACAAAGACGAAGATCAGCTTCTTTGTTTTTGATACACGGACAGTACATTTTCCTCTACTTTCTAAATCCAAAAGTTCTAGCCTCTAGCCATCTTCTGTGCTTGTGCAGATCGGTTTTTGTCGGACCTGTTCGAAAACCACATTGTTTGTTTTATTTTCCCACGAGGCGCTCATATGCCTTTGGCAACTTACTCATCCGTTATTGTGGCTGAAATTCCAAATCAAACTGTGGCCGATGCCGATGAATGCTAGATGGGTACATGGAAGTTTAAAAACGATCTATACAAACTGAAAAAGAAATCGAAACAGCGGATGATATAAGACGGTCAAGGGCAGATTATTCGTGGGACCTGGGGAACTCATCCAAGCTTTCTTGTTCAAGTATTGAAGGTTCAAAAACTTGAGCTAGATTCCCAAATAGATATCTTTGATGTGGATTGTACGTAAACGCTAAAAGCAACCATTAGTTGATATATACTGACCAAAATAAGTTTATTCCTACTTTATAATTGCCGATTGTTCTTAGACGTGTGGGGTATTACTTAATTTGTGGTATGTAGTTATTGAGAAACACATTCAAGAAAAGGTTCATGGCAAAAGTTGACTTTAAAATTGTCCTGACATCATTTTACGTCATTTTATCCATATTTAAACCATTCAAGTGCCCACATTTTTATGTGCTGTCACGTTCGACAAAACTTGCTTTAAAACATTTGTTTGGTGTCAAGGCAGCAGAAATCCGCTCAAAGGTTTGCAATTTGTTTCTTCAGACACTGGTGAGAGCCTACGTTACTCTGACGTTAATTTGCCTTATTTTTCAATGTGCCCCAAAACGTTCAAAACTTCTCAGTTTAGTAAATTTCTTTCTGAATGATTGTCCTCTGTATCTAGAGCTTCTGATTATGACAAAAATTTTGTCTGTATATTTCTGGATAGTCTACTGGATAAGAAAATTGTGCATAATTTTGCGCGACTGACGTTCGTTTACGTTGAAATGAATCAAATCCCAATCACTGCTTTTCAAAAGATAAAAAATAAAGATTGTTAAAGAGTTGTTTAAATCACAAAATGACGTTCTCAGTAAAGAACACGGACGACTTTACTTTTAACGTCAGTTTTGACGTTTCAGTCACATAATGCGGAAATCAGTCTTTGATCGCTAGCTTTATCCAATATTTAGACAGCTTTTAATGATTCAAATGATCAATGAGAATAAGAAATGTTTTTATCGGTGACCTAAACCCTAATGATTTTCTAACCTCTGTTTTAAAGCGAAATAATGACCTTTTCTGTCACTACCATTTGACGTCACTTGTAATGCGTACACGCATTAATACACACCAAATTCCAAGCGGAAATGAAACTTTGACATGTGCTCATTTGTGCTTAATATAGAGATGAAATTTTGTCCACGTAAGTGCTGATCGATGCTGGCTGAAAAGTTTTGCTTTTTCAGCAGCTTCATGTGTGAATGTTCATAGCGACCCCTACTTGGAACCCGGGTCGATAGGCCTCCTCTCTGCCTATCTTTTGCCATTATGTTTGTGTAACAATCATCTAGAGGGATGAAATTAACTTTCTGAGAAAGAGGATCTTCTCCAATTGCTTAATACCTCACAAAATCTTAAAAACATTATAGTAGGAATAAACTTATTTTGATCAGTATATTTTTAAATACACATTGATGATATAATAGTTTGTGGCTTCACACCTACCAGGAAGAGTTTTGTCTCAATTATTATTGGCTCTCTCTGGCAATGCGCAGCATCATTGTTTGTAACGTTCAAGTCCAAGTTCTTACAGTTTTACACTGATTAGCACACTTTGCATTATCGAGGCGATTACCATTGTAAAAGTACTAGTCTTATGCAGATTCATATATTACTTTGTCATTTTGTTGTCCCGGTAAACGGTTGTGGATATGTCGAGACGTTCTTTGCGGGTTCTTTTCTAACACCCAATCAAAAGTCTAATTTGTGTGTTCAGTACAGCACATCATATCTGATTGATTATACTTTATACATGTACTTTTGTTATGAAACCTAGTAGGGCTACATGAACATCCTAATTAAAAACAATTGCTTAAAATATGAAGATATAATTTCCTGACTTCAATATGATTTTCGTCATACGTTTTGACAAGCCTTAAATAGCATAAAACCGGATAAATAGCAAGAAACTTTTATTTGACAACTCCTACCTATATATATTAGCGTTTCAAGCATATCTTGGGTGCCATGACATCCTTATGTTGAATAGAAGTCCCATAAAATGGAGGCAACATCCAAACATAGCTGTTGACTGAGACGCTAAGCCAAAAATCAAACATGGCGGCGCACTTCAGTACCGCCTCACTGAGATGCAACCTGTTTAAGAACGATAAATTCAATGCAAGGATCGCACGCCTGTGGGTCACCAACTGAGCCGCCCAATGAGACAACAAACATTTTGCATATGCTAAAACAAAGGCTCGGATCAGCAGTCAAGCTGATCAGCGCCTTTGTTCTCGCTACGCGGATAGTACAATTCCGCTACTTTGTAAATCGAAAATTTCCAGTATCGAAAACTTCCAGTATCTTACCATCTTCAGTGCTTGTACAGCTCGATTAGGATCGGACCTGTTCGGAAACCACATTGGTAGTTTTCTCATGACGCGGCATATGTCTATGGCAACTTAGTCAACCGTTATTGTGGAAGAAATTCCAAATCAAACTGCGGTCGATGCCGATGCATGCTCTGGGTACATGGAAGTTTAAAAAACATCGATCTATACAAACTGAAAAAAAAAAAAAAAACGGTCAAGGGCAGATAAGTCGTTGGGCCTGGGGAACTCATCTAAGCTTTCTTGTTCAAGTATTAAAGGTTCTAAGAAAAACTTAAGCTAGATTCCCAAATAGATATCACTGATGTAGATGCATAGTTAAACATCTAATACCCAATCAAACATCTAATTTGTGTGTTCAGTACAGCACATCACGTCTTTTCCTGATTAATTATACTTTATACATGAACTTTTGTTATGAAACCTAGTAGGGTTACAAGAACATCCTCATTAAAACAGGTGATAACTATGCATGGTTGATAACTATGCTGCTTTCTTTAATTGCACGCCGGTGGATCGTGCGTCAGACTCTAAGATGGCACCGACTTAAAGCTATTCATTTTAGTTGGTTGGGGCCGGAGCTTCTTGTCTGTTGCTTGGCCCACCGGGGTTCAACTGGTGTTTTTCTTTTGCTCCGGAGTTAGTAGGTTATTCGGCGCCCAGGGATCTCCATCGTCGGGCAACTTACTCAATCTGTGAGTCCTTGTTTTTGATTCATCAGGATGTTTATCATGATTTATTTGTTTGTTCTTGATGATTCATTGACTGGTTAGAGATTCACCACGAGGACCGAAGAACTTACTAAATGTTATGAACCACTGCAGAAGCTGAGGGTGAGGTTAGGATCCTGTAAAACCGGTTTAAGCCCGCCAGTAACTTTGTGTTACTGATCGTTCCAAGGCGATACTTCTGTGGAGGTTCTTTTTGTTTTATGTCTTGGTGTTTAAAATTTTTTTGTGCTGTTGGCGCCTTATGTATGTTTTCATATTTTTAATAAAGTTAAGGTAACTGAGTGGCCACCTATTGGGAAAATAGCTGCTCATTCGGCTTACGATATGTTTCATGGTATAAGTGCCTGATTGTTAGTTTGGTTTTTTCCCACCTCGGTTTTTGGAGTGGGAATCTCTTTCTGCTTGCGCCTTTTCCTGATCTTTGCCTACTTGTACCCTTTTACTTAAAATACGAAGATATTATTTCCTGATTTAAATATGATTATAGCCATACATTTTGACAAGCCTTAAATTGCATAAAACCGGATAAATAGCAAGAAACTTTAATTTGACAACTCTAACCTTTATATACTTGCTTTTCAAACATATCTTGGGTGCCATGACATCCGAATGTTGTATAGAAGTCCAATGAAATGGAGGCAACATCGCAACATGACCATAGCTGTTGACTAAGACGCTAAGCCGAAACTCAAACATGGCGCACTTCAGTACCGCCTCACTGAGATGCAACATGTTTAAGAACGACAAATTCAATGCAAGGATCGCACGCATGTGGGTCACCATATGAGCAGCGTAATGAGAAAATCAACAATTTGCATAGGCGAAAACAAAGACGAAGATCAGATTCTTTGTTTTACGCTACACGGACAGTACATTTCCTCTAAAAGTTCTAGTCTCTAGCCATCTTCTGTGCTTGTGCAGATCGATTTAAGTCGGGCAATTTCGGACACCATAGTGTTGTTTTTCTCATGACGCGGCTCATATGTATATGGCAACTAACTCATCCGTTATTGTGGCTGACATTCCGAATCAAACTGTGGTCGATGCCGATGAATGCTCTGGGTGCATGGAAGTTTAAAAAAGATTGATCTATACAAACTGAAAAAATAATCGAAACAGCGGATGATATAAGACGGTCAAGGGCAGATAACTCATGGGACCTGGGGAACTCATCTAAGCTTTCTTGTTCAAGTATTGAAGGTTCTAAGAAAAACTTGAGCTAGATTCCCAAATAGAAATCACTGATGTAGATTGTGCGTAAACGCTAAAAGCAACTACTAGTAACTTCATAGTGGTCAGTTCTGGGGGAGCTCGGAATCGAACCTGCGATACCTAGTTCATAAGGCGAGAGGCTTAACCACTTCGCCACTGAGGTTTTTAAAAAAATACACAACGATGCTATAAGGGTTAATCACCTCACACCTGCAAGAAAGAGTTTTGCCTCACTTATGACTATCTCTCTCTGGCAAGGCGCGGCATTATTTTTCCACAGGGATAAATTAACAGATCACTATTGAATGAAGAAGTCGTTCAGTTTGACGTTGTTGGAAATTAGCACACTTTACAGCATCGTGGCGATTACCATTGTAAAAGTACAAGTCTTAAGCAAATTCTTACCTGTTGTTAGTCTTCATATTCAAAAGATGTGTTTTCTTTTGTCTGATTCACAAATAGTTAGATCGAGTGCTAAGGTTTGTACACTGATACTTGAACGAAGAAGTAATTTTCTAAGTCGTACTAGTATGTGAAGCTTATTCCAGAAAATTATTTTCAACTTTTTGTATAGTCTCCTGCCAAATTTAAAACCCTTCTGCATTATTGCTTTTTATGTAAAAAAAAGTTGAAGCCTAGTAGTCTTTGTGGGTGGTGCGTATGTACACGTAGTTTTATACCCACCGGCACAAACTTAAGAGACTTTTTATTTCTTTTGTGTTTTATGAAAAGGTACAAGTAGGCAAAGATCAGGAAAAGGCGCAATCAGAAAAAGATTCCCACTCCAAAAAACCGAGGCGGGAAAAAAACCAAACCAACAATCAGGTACTTATACCATGAAAACATTTAATAAGCCGAATGAGCAGCTATTTTCCCAATAGGTGGCCACTCAGTTACCTTAACTTAACTAAAAATATGAAAACATACATAAGGCGCCAACAGCACAAAAATATTTTAAACACCAAGACATAAAACAAAAAGAACCACCACAGAAGTATCGACTTGGAACGATCAGTAACACAACGTTACTGGCGGGTTTAAATCGATTTTACATGGCCATAACCTCACCCTAAGCTTCTGCAGTGGCTCTTATATACACAAATATAAACAAGCAATAAAGAAAAACATGTTAATAAATATAAAACATAGGGACCAACGTATAACATGTATAACGGAAAGCAGAGTGAGCAGCTATTGAAGTGAGGTGGTCACAGTGCTAGCTTGGACAGAACAAATGAAATGCAGAGGGCTAAGTGAACAGCCAAATTATATTCAGGTGGCCACAAAGTCATGCAACATAAAACACATAATTGAAATAATTTGGATAAATGTGAATCACAGCAGCAGTCCCGCCTTGGAACGGTCAGTTATAAATAATTGGGGGGCTTAAATCGATTTTACATGGCCATAACCTCACCCTCAGCTTTTGCAGTGGTTCATAACATTTAGTTAGTTCTTCGGTCCTGGTGGTGAATCTCTAACTAGTCAATGAATCATCAAGAACAAACAAATAAATCATGATAAACATCCTGATGAATCAAAAACCAGGACTCACAGATTCAGTAAGCTGCCCGACGATGGAGATCCCTGGGCGCCGAATAACTTACTAACTCCGGAGCAAAAGAAAAACATCAGTTGGACCCCGGTGGGCCAAGCAACAGACAAGAAGCTCAGGCCCCAACCAACTAAAATGAATAGCTTTAAGTCGGGTCCATCATAGAGTCTGACGCCCGACCCACCGGCGTGCAATTAAAGAAGGCAGCATAGTTATCAACCGTGATTGGGTTAAAAACTAAGCATGCAGACTGTCGCATAACATTCAAGTTATAACCTATACGTTTGTAACGTGTTATGATTTTTCTAAACTGAAAAGAAAAATCATTACTTACTATAAGTTTCTTAAATTTGTAAACCAAGTCACCATAAAATTCTGGTTCCAAAAGGCCCTCACTTAAAAGCGTCTTTAACCCAACATTATATTTAGAAATCAATTCATAGTGTCAACGATAAAATTTAGAAAAGGTTTTTCGAAGTTTATGATACCGATAACCCTGTTGGAGAAGTTTGGCCGTTAAACATTTATTTCGAGCGTTGAAGTCTGTAACATGATTGCAGACTCTAGCAAACCTAATAAGTTGCGAAATGTATACACCATAAGAAGCACGACGAGGAACGTCACCATTCAAAAACGGAAAATTTACTATATCAAAATCAAAGTCATCGCGCTTATCATAAATTTTAGAAGAAACAAATCCATTTTCAACAGAAAGATGTAGATCTAAAAAGGGGGCTTCGGTATCTGAGATATTGGCTTTGTTCAACTGTAGTTCAGATGGATAAATTTGATTGACCATACCTTCAAAATAAGGATTGTCAATATTCAAAAGGTCATCGAGGTACCTAGAAGTGGAATTAAAAGCCTCGATAACATCAGCTTGATTATCATGGTTAAGAGAATCCATGAAATCTCTTTCGTAGCAGTATAAAAATAAATCAGCTACGAGAGGTGCGCAATTTGTACCCATCGGAATTCCAACAATTTGTCTGTATAACTTGGTCCCAAATCTAATATAAATATTATCCAGGAGATAGGATAAGGCGTCGCATACATTCTGACATGACCAAAGTGTATACCGACTTTGGTCAGAGCAAGTGAAAAACGCCTTTCTGTCATTACATGCCAAATAAAGTATGAACCTGTGTTTTTAATGTTCTATGTGCATAATATTATGTGCTATGACTTGAGAAGGTCTGTCTTGGCATTCCACTAGTGGTGTGTGCTGGTGATGATCCAAATTTAGTAAAGACTTAGTTCTAAGACAGTTTTTCTCTTGGCAGGGCCCATATGTTTATATGTCTTTTCATATGTATATAGCTTTTAAACTGTATATACTTGAAAGTTGTAACTCTTATTGTCTCTCGCAATTCTTTTAGAATGGCAGTCGTATATGTATATGTGAGTTTTATATGTAAGATATGTTTCAATGTATACACTGGTGAGACACAAATAAACGATACTTGACTTGACTCGACTTTTAGTCATTTAGTTGCTGAAAGTCCCTGTAAACGGCTGTGGATATAGCGTGACGTTCTTTGCGGGACTAATTGAAAGACTCGCAATGCCTGCATAATCAAACATCTAACACCCAATCAAACATACAATTTGATGTGTGTTCAGTACAGCACATCTTTGTCTGACTAATTATACTTTATATGTACTTTTGTTATGAAACCTAGTAAAACTACAGGAACATCCTAATTAGAAACAATTGCTTAAAACAGAGAGATATTATTTCCTGACTTCAATATGAATATTGTTGACAAGCCTTAAATAGCGTAAACCGGATAAGTCTTACCTTTGTAAAGTAGATTTCAAACAGTTTTTCTTTTCAATGTTTAAGCTGCATGCAATACATTAAGTGGATGCTCCGGAGGAAAATCTGATATAAATTCTGCATTTTTTTTAAATTATGTCGTACTTGCACCATCTTCAGAAACTATTTTTTTTAATAATATCACGTTTATTTGTGCAACATCTCAAGGAAAATATAAATACCTTTGCCTCCCAATTAAATGGTGTCTCAGAATTTTGTAATTAGATTCACTTATAAAAATATAATCTTGACTAGTATATATTAGTCCAGTTGCCAAACATGGATTTGGCCTGTGACCTGGAAATGTGTGCCGCATAAAATGTTTTTATGGATTTCACTTCTTGATACCTTTCAGATGAAGAATCCGAGTGATGCCACCTTGGCATCATTGAGCATTTTGAAATATTCAAAAATTCAAAATGGCCGACAAATTAGGGAAAACATTGCAAAAATCAACATATTAATACATGTATGTGAAGTAAACAGCTCACTTCTCTTGTTGTCCTTACTGTCTTCTTCTGGTTCATCAGACAATGCCAGTTCAAAAACTGCATCATGAATTGTTTGAAAAAAAAAATAATAAAAAATCAAGATGGCGTCCAAGATGGTTGGCATAAACAAGAAAACAGCATCCCGGAGTTGCATATACTCAATGTTTTGCGTTTAAAATGCTCATTTTATGTTCTTATTAACGAAAACACCATTATTTAATTTTGTTTATGTTTTGACGCTCCAATCATAACAAAAAGGCAAGATTGTGACCAAGATGGCCGCCGGAAAAAATGATATAGAGATTTTGGTCTCTAATAAACTGTCTTAACTGTCTTGTTTTTGAATTTACTTTATTTTGTTAACAGTTCAAGTTTGAGTTTTGGTCTGACCCAACATCATAGCAATGATGCAAGATGATGGTCGAATTGGCCGCTTTAACTTTAGGGAAGATGGCTTCTGATACAAAAGCTTATCTAAATGTATATTTGTTAAGTTTTAAGTAAGCAGAATAAACAGAGGGATGCAAAACTATATCATATAATGAACGATAGAATAGGCATTTTATTCTAAAACCGAGATTAGGCATTCGTCTGTGTCATTGCCATTGTAATAATTAGCAATGTCATCAGCTATATTATTCAACTATTGCAACAATTGTTTCTTCAATTCAATTGCATTTGCAAAACACTGTACAGGCTAATTGATTTATGAAGCGCCTATATTTCGATGATGAGCATGGTTGTTCAGAAGCATACCCACAGCATATCATTCTACTTGAAGTATACTATCTGTTGCTGGAGCCACACTGTCTGCTATTGTAATTGGCACAAGCGCTCACAACCCTTCAACATTATTTCGACAACCTGACTTAAGTTGAATATAAGACCATGCACCCTTGACCAAGCGTGGATTATCAAATTATCATCCATATGGATGTCTGGACATGTGTTGGTTTCACAATGTTTTGGTAAACAACTGTGTATATGGTGATTATATGCATTAAGGTTGGGAGTGTTTATTAGCCTTTGCTTACCATTTTTACATTAAACCATGTATCTTACAGAAATAATTCCACGTTGCTGCCATAACATCCTCCAAATGCGATAATTCCTCTGATATTATCTGGTAAAGGCTTACTCAGTTTAAGCTTGTCAGGTATGAAACCCTTTGACATTAATTTCAAACTGACTGCAAGAAGGAAGCAGACTACGGTCTGATGTTTTTCCACTGAACCCAATATTTACCGTCCTTCAAATGTTTCTTTTATATGGCCCTTTCCCTTTCGCATTAATGTCTTCTCTGCTCTTAAAGGGACTTTGTTTTACTTTTTATTCTTTTCGGTTTACATTGACTGAAGATATTTAATCTTGAGCAATACATCTATAGACATTCGTGTACGACGCTTACACATTTTCCTCAATGGTTCGCAACCATCTCACTTCTTGCCACTGTTACACTATGTCTACACTATGTCTCACCTGAACAGCGTTAGCGTTAGGTCCGAACACGATCAGCGAGTGTGCTTTCGATCAGTCTGTAATATCACAGCCTTTCTTCAATGTGAGATGGTCACAGTTGCATGCACAATCATGAGATACCTTAATCAACATTGGTTTTAAAGATGTCATCTGCTGAGAAGTTCGAATAGTGTTGAGAGAATGCTAGTGCTTTTTGTCAAACCTCTTGTTCTGTTGGAGAAGTCTTGGTTAAGCTTTTAATGCTACAGTCAAAGTGACAATGGGTCGTCCACAGAATAGCATAGCCCATCGGTGACGACTGCATCAGGCCAGCGCAGTGTATGTGTATTGCTCAACTTGTATATTTTGCTTCCAAACATATTGTGTGTTCGTAATCCTCTTGTCCCCACTGTCCCCCAACAATGAAGAATGCTGGGAGCCAACTCCTGAGGGTATACCATGGCAAGATAAATCTTCCTGGAAGTGTCTTGAATCTTTGCTTCAAATGCGTTTGTGGCTTTTTCTTAAATGAATTTTGCGTACCGCCATTGTAATAGCCATAGAAGTGATCAAGCGATCATCGTTTGGAAACTTTCCAGCCAACTTTTTTAAATTCATCCATCAATTTAAATCCATGCGCTAAGAAGACTGGGCCAAGGTTTGCACGTGTATTTATTTGAAATGTGACAAAAGCATATTGTATATAAAGTTGTGGTGTTCTATTTCCCAATATTCAGAGTTTCTATGCACGTTTTAAACTTTTTCTATTCTTAGCATTAGCGTCAGTTCGACTCTTCCTTTCATCTTTGTGAACCAGTTTTATCAGCGTTTCTCAGTCTGTTACATCCTTTCTAAATATGCTGCAGACCAAGCGCCTTGCTTTTATAGAGATACTGAAGGATTCACTAAATTATCTTTACAATTGCAGTCCTCTTGTCTTCTTTATTATATTTAAACTGTAAATGTTACGAGTTCTTTCATTTAGTGGTGTAGATTGATTTGCTTCCCTCTCTTTATTCTGCTAAATCAATATGTAACACTTACATTAAACTGATGTTTTGATCAGTGAAGAAGATCTCAGTCGTATTATAATTTCGTAGGACACATACGCCCCAGTAATATTTGCGGTGTCAAAACAAAACACGAACATTAAATTGCGATGTTTACACCATAAAATGATCATTTCAAATACTAGTCATTCAGTATTTGCAGCACTGGAATGCTGCCGTAACCGGAGAACATTAAAGCATGAATATGGTGGTCCTCTTGGTCACCATCTTGTTTTATTGTTATCATATTGGGTCAAATATAATACAAAAAAACACTTCATTTGTCAAAATAATTTGAACATTTGAATAACAAAACATTGAGCAAATTCAGCACTGGAATGCTGATTCAATCAGAAATTATGTACTTATATATTATGATTATGGCAGCCATCTTGGCCACCATCTTGGCTCATTTTTATAATGTGGCAATAAACAATAAACCATGCTGCTCATAACAATATATGAGTATTTCAAACGCGTTACATTTAGTATATTCTGCACAGGAATGGTGTTTTATCAGAAAACACAATCTTTAAAATTATAATTATGGCGGCCATTTTGGTCGCCATCTTTTTTCGCTGTTATGATGTGGGGTCATAATTGAAAACTAAACACTTAAGTATTATGTGTACAACAAAAATGGACTTCCAAGCACAATATACTGTTTTATGCAGCACTTGAATGCCGTTTTATTACGAAAATATTGCTTTTAGTATAATTGTGGCAGCCATTTTGTCCGCCATCTTGCTTCAAAATAATGACATGGGGGTCAAAACTTAGAATTATCTTTTTAATATTGTTTACAGCGTAAATTGAGTATTTTAAACGCAGAGAAATTGGTTTATTAAACCCTGGGGTGCTGTTTTCTTGTTTATGGCGACCATCTTGGACGCCATCTTGATTTTTCCCAAACACTCAATGATGCCAGGGTGGCATCATGCAGTTTCTGAACTAGCATGGCCCAGTGAACTAGTAACCACATGCGGCACCATCTTCCAGGTTATGCTGATGGCTACTGGACTATATTGGCATGCACAAAGGAGAAACCCCGAAACCCTTAAGATTTAATTTCCAGCAAATTTTGGGATTTGTTGCATAGTTTGGTGTTTTGAACAATGAAGTGTTATAAAATTATATTTTTCCAGGGGAAAAGGTCATTTCCCTTATTTACATTTTCACAATGAAAAAAGCCTTAAGGTTATTTTAGCATAAGATTTTTAATGTCACACCCTTAAAATTTATAAGGGCTAAAAGAACAAATGTGCTTTCCTTTATGTCTCAGACAAATGTGATATTAAAAATGGGTAATTTCTGAAAGATGGAGTAAAGACATAAAGACACAAGCTTGTTATTTTTCATCCAGCAAACCTTATTCAGGATAAAATAAAGCAACATAACAAATTAAATGTTTTGAACCACAGCAGAAGCTGAGGGTGAGGTTCTGGCAATATAAAATCGATTTGAAGCTTTTGAGCCCGCCAGTAATTTTATATTACTGATCGTTCCAATGCGATTTTTGTACTGTTTGAACCTTATGTTCGTTTTCAAATTTTTATTTTTAATTAAGTTTAGGTAACTGAGTGGCCACCTATTGGGAAATAGCTGCTCACTCGGCTTAAGATATGTGATATGTTTTCTAATTGTCAATTAAGTTTTTCCCACCTCGGTTTTTGGAGTGGGAATTTCTTTCTAATTGCGCCTTTTCATGATTATTACCTACTTGTACCTTTCTGTGATGATTCTTATTGTTTTATGACTTGTTGTTGAATTTTTGTGTTGTTAGCACCTTTTGTATGTTTTCATATTTTTGGTTATGTTTGGGTAACTGAATGGCCCCCCTATTGAGAAAGTAGCTGCCCATTCGGCTTACTATATGTTTTTATAGTATAAGTACCTGATTGTCAATTTAGTTTTTTCCCACTACGGTTTTTGGAATTTCTTTCTGCGCCATTTCCTGATCATTGCCTACTTTTACTTTTTTTCTGTAACCTGTCTCATCAATATTATTTCTTGACAATGCAAGATCAGCATCCCGACATGACCACAGCTGTTGACTGAGACGCTAAGCCGAAACAAACATAGCGGCGCACTTCAGCACCGCCTCATTGAGATGCAACCTGTTTAAGAATGACAAATTCAATGCAAGGATTACACGCCTATATGAGCCGCCTCATGAGAAAATAAATAATCGCCATATGCGAAACCAAAGGCGCAGGTCAGCTTCGCAGTAACTGCGAAGCTGATCAGCACCTTTGTTTTCGCATAGTGGTCACCTCTGGAGAAGCTCGGGATCGAACCTGCGACACCTAGTTTACAAGACGAGAGGCTTAACCACTTTCCACTGAGTGTTTTTTTTTTTTTTTTTTTTTTTTTTTTTTTTTTTTTTTTCAAAATTACACTACGATGCTATTAGGGTTAATAACCTCATACCTACAACATGTACAAGGAAGAGTTTTGTCTCGATTATGATTGGTTCTCACTGGCAATGCACAGCATCCTTGTTTATAACGTTCAAGTTCTTGCAGTTTTACATTGTTAGAGATTTGCACTT
Source organism: Rugalucina vietnamica (assembly GCA_964017185.1). NCBI lineage: Eukaryota > Metazoa > Mollusca > Bivalvia > Lucinida > Lucinidae > Rugalucina > Rugalucina vietnamica. Next base: position 39,431,627 of record OZ024870.1, read on the forward strand.
TTTACAGCATCGAGGCGATTGCCATTGTATAAGTCTTGAGCAGGTTTTGTTGTCCCTGTAAATGGCAATAGATATGTTGGGACGTTCTTTGCGGGACTTCTATCCAACATTTGATTGAAGGACCCCCAATGCCTGCATAATCAAACATCTAACACCCAATCGAACAACCATGCAAAGTATTCTCACATTTTATCAACACAAAATAACGGTGTATTTGCTTACGTAGTCGACATTTACTTAGCAAGTTGAGGTCTTAACGATGAAGTTAAGCTAACAAAGTTTTGAACAACTGGCCCCAGCCAGTTACGTTGTTTGTTTACTCTTGTTGTCGTCGTGACATCGGTCGCGTATCACCATGGCAAAGGATTCTCACATTTTATCAACAAAAAATAACAGTGCATTTGTAATATTCATGCTTGAAGTTTTGATGAATCGTTAACTAACGATGTCGTTAATTTTGAACAACTGTGCCCCTGGTTTTGTCGTCGCCCCGCCGATATGCGTGGCCTCTAGATCAAGTGACTTAATGATTTTCATTGGGAAATGAAGAACGTCAAGAAAATTACTTTCATCTAAGGCGATTGCAATAAAAATGTAAATATTTACATTTTCGCAATGGAAAAAAAGCCTTTAGCATAAGATATATGTCTTTCAAATTTACTTGGGTGGTTACCTTTTCAAACATATTTTGGGTGTCATGACATCCGAATGTTGGATAGAAGTCCTATAAAATGGAGGTAGCATCCCGACATAACCATAGCTGTTGACTAAAGACACTAAGCCGAAACTCAAACATGGCGGCGCACTTCAGCACCACCTTACTGAGATGCAACCTGTTTAAGAACGATAAATTCAATGCAAGGATCGCACGCCTGTGGATCACCATATGAGAGGCCTTATGAGAAAACAAACAATCTGAATATGCGAAACCAAAGGCGCAGGTCAGCTTCGCAGTAACTGCGAAGCTGATCAGCACCTTTGTTTTCGCTAAAAGCAACTTTTAGTGACTCCATAGTGGTCAGCTCTGGAGAAGCTCGGGATCGAACCTCCGACACCTAGTTTACAAGGCGAGAGGCTTAACCACTTTCCACTGAAGGTTATTTTTAGAATTACACTACGATGCTATAAGGGTCTCATACCTACAACATGTACAAGGAAGAGTTTTGTCTCGATTACGATTGGCTCTCACTGGCAATGCGCAGCATCCTTGTTTATAACATTCAAGTTTAAGTTCTTGCAGTTTTACATTGTTAGAGATAAGCACTTTTTACAGCATCGAGGCGATTGCCATTGTACAAGTCTTGAGCAGATTCTCAGCGGCTTTTAGTGTTCTTACTTTGTCATTTTGTTGTCCCTGTAATTGGCAATAGATATGTCGGGACGTTCTTTGCTGGACTTCTATCCAACATTGGATTGAAGGACTCCCAGTGCCTGCATAATCAAACATCTAACACCCAATCGAACAACCATGCAAAGTATTCTCACATTTTATAAACAAAATATAACGGTGTATTTGCTTACGTAGTCGACATTTACTTAACGAGTTGATGTCTTAATGACGAAGTTAAGCTAACAAAGTTTTGAGCAACTGGCCCCAGTCAGTTGCTTTGTTTGTTTACTCTTGTTGGCGTGACATCGGTCGCGTATCGCCATGGCAAAGGATTCTCACATTTTATCAACAAAAAATAACAGTGCATTTGTAAAATTCATGCTTGAAATTTTGATGAATCGTTAACCGACACCTAGTTTACAAGACGACAGGCTTAACCACTTTCCACTGAAAGTTTTTTTTAATTACACTACGATGCTATAAGGGTCTCATACCTACAACATGTACAAGGAAGAGTTTTGTCTCGATTATGATTGGCTCTCACTGGCAATGCGCAGCATCCTTGTTTATAACATTCAAGTTTAAGTTCTTGCAGTTTTACATTGTCAAAGATAAGCACTTTTTACAGCATCGAGGCGATTGCCATTGTACAAGTTTTGAGCAGATTCTCAAAGGCTTTTAGTGTTCTTACTTTGTCATTTTGTTGTCCCTGTAATTGGCAATATATATGTCGGGACGTTCTTTGCCGGACTTCTATCCAACATTGGATTGAAGGAGTCCCAGTGCCTGCATAATCAAACATCTAACACCCAATCATACAACCATGCAAAGTATTCTCACATTTTATCAACAAAAAAACCGGTGCATTTGCTTACTTAGTCAGCATTTACTAAACGAGTTGAGGTCTTAAACGACGAAGTTAAGCTAACAAAGTTTTGAACAACTGGCCCCAGCCAGTTACGTTGTTTTTTACTCTTGTTGGCGTGACATCGATCGCGTATCGCCATGGCAAATGATTCTCACATTTTATCAACAAAAAATAACAGTGCATTTGTAAAATTCATGTTTGAAATTTTGATGAATCATTAACTAACGATGTCGTTCATTTTGAACAACTGGACCCTGGTTTTGACGTCGCCCCGGCGATAGGCGTGGCCTCTAAATCACGTGACATAATGATTTTCATTTGGAAATGAAGAACGTCAAGAAAGATACTTTCATCTAGGGCGATTGGAATAAAAATGTAAATATTTACATTTTCGCAATGGAAAAAAACCTTAGGATTATGTTTTAGCAGAAGATATAATTATGTCTTTCCGGTTTACTTGGGTGGGTACCTTTTCAAACATATTTTTGGTACCGAGGCATCCGAATGTTGGATAAAAGTCCTATAAAATGGAGGCAGCATCCCGACATAACATAGCAGTTGAACAAGACACTAAGCCGAAACTCAAACATGACGGCGCACTTTAGCACCGCCTCACTGAGATGCAACCTGTTTAAGAACGACAAATTCAATGCAAGGATCGCATGCTTGTGGGTCACCATATGAGCCGCCTCATGAGAAAACCATCATTTTGCATAGGCGAAAACAAAGACGAAGATCAGCTTCTTTGTTTTTGTACACGGACAGTACATTTCCTCTACTTTCTAAATCCAAAAGTTCTAGCCTCTAGCCATCTTATGTGCTTGTGCAGATCGGTTTGTGTAGGACCTGTTCGGAAACCACAGTGTTTGTTTTATTTTCCCACGAGGCGCTCATATGTCTTTGGCAAGCAACTTACTAATCCGTGATTGTGGCTGAAATTCCAAATCAAACTGTGGTCGATGCCGATGAATGCTCTGGGTACATGGAAGTTTACAAACTGAAAAAGAAATCGAAACAGCGGATGATATAAGACGGGCAAGGGCAGATTATTCGTGGGACCTGGGGATCTCATCCAAGCTTTCGTGTTCAAGTATTGAAGGTTCAAATAAAAACTTGAGCTAGATTCCCAAATAGATATCTTTGATGTGGATTGTACGTAAAGGTTGCACTACTATAAATATTTACTCATTATGCAAGCGCCGCCTCTTTTGGGGAGAGCATTCTGTCACACAATGAAACTGGCTGCTGATTATTGTTATTGGTAAAAGTGAAATATTTTTGGGAAAGCTATTCAAAGTATTTAATAAAATAAATAAAATTATTTTCTAACACCATTTTCAACCTCTCCAGTGAGAAAAATATATTGCATATGGCCCACTAAAATCTCAGCTCGGAATTTACTGCGGACCAGCATTGTTTACATTGGATGACAGTTTGCTAAAAAAAAATGCCGCATAACCCCATATTTTTGACTGCTACTGGTAAGTAATGTTCTTGTCCGCTGAATGTTACAGTTCATAATAGTGACTTTAGCCCAGACAAACTTTGACAGATTGGTGAAATGACCTGATTTTGCATTAGTAGCAATGGGATTTTTTTTTTATAGTAGTACTACCTAAACGCTAAAAGCAACCATTAGTAATATCATTTTTAAATACACAGCGATGATATAATAGTTAATGGCTTCACACTTACCAGGAAGAGTTTTGTCTCAATTATGATTGGCTCTCTCTGGCAATGCGCAGCATCCTTGTTTATTACGTTCAAGTCCAAGTTCTTGCAGTTTTACACTGTTAGAGATTAGCACACTTTGCAGCATCGAGGCGATTACCATTGTAAAAGTACAATGCAGATTCATACCTGCTCTTAGTCGTATTACTTTGTCATTATGTTTTCCCGGTAAACGGTTGTGGATATGTCGGGACGTTCTCTGCGGGTTCTTTTCTAATACAATTTGTGTGTTCAGTACAGCACATCACATCTGATTGATTATACTTTATACATGTACTTTTGTTATGAAACCTAGTAGGGCTACAGGAACATCATAATTAAAACAATTGCTTAAAATAAAACAATTGCTTAAAATATGAAGATATTATTTCCTGACCTCAATATGATTTTCGCCATACATTTTGACAAGCCTTAAATAGCATAAAACCGGATAAATAGCAAGAAACTTTTATTTGACACCTCTTACCTATATATATTAGAGTTTCAAGCATATCTTGACATCCAAATGTTGGATAGGAGTCCCTTAAAATGAAGGAAACATCCCGACATGACCATAGCTATTGACTGAGACGCTAAGCCGAAAATCAAACATGGCGGCGCACTTCAGTACCGCCTCACTGAGACGCAACCTATATAAGAACGACAAATTCAATGCAAGGATCGCACGCCTATGGGTCACCATTTGAGCCGCCCCATGAGACAACAAACATTTTGCGTATGCTAAAACAAAGGCTCAGATCAGCTTCGCAGTGATCAGCGCCTTTGTTCTCGCTACACGGATAGTACAATTCCGCTACTTTGTAAATCGAAAATTTTCAGTATCTTACCATCTTCAATGCTTGTACAGCTCGATTCGCGTCGGGCCTGTTCGAAAACCACATTGTTAGTTTTCTCATGACGCGGCATATGTCTACGGAAATTCCAAATCAAACTGTGGTCTATGCCGATGCATGCCCTGGGTACATGGAAGTTTAAAAAAGATCGATCTATACAAACTGAAAAAACGAAACGGCGGATGATATGACGGTCAAGGGCAGATAAGTCGTGGGACCTGGGGAACTCATCTAAGCTTTTTTGTTCAAGTATTAAAGGTTCTAAGAAAAACATCTATTCCTGATTAATAATATTTTATACATGTACTTTTGTTATGAAACCCAGTAGGGTTACAGGAACCTCCTCATTAAAAACAATTGCTTAAAATACGAAGATATTATTTCCTGACTTCAATATGATTATAGCCATACATTTTGACAAGCCTTAAATGGCATAAAACCGGATAAATAGCAAGAAACATTTATTTGACAACTCTTACCTTTATAGACTGAGCCAAACATATAGCGCAACACGGTTATGGCATGTTTTTCACATTTTAATGTAACGTAAGACGGTCTACCCGACATATGATGATCAGCAATCCCCAATGAATAAACAGGGTACAAAGGTTTTGGTTTTTTGGACATGGGTCACTGAGCTTGAATCTGATTGGTCAAAACGGTTATTTTGGTGGCATGCGCTCCCTTAGGGATTTTGGAAGTCAATTTTAACACAAATTGTTTCTTTATGGATCACCCAGTGAGATGCAAAGAGGTAATTGCAATATGGATTCCATTTGTACCCAAAATTTCAAATCAAAGTTTGCATCATTGAAAATTGAACGTTTGATACTGCGCATTCCATTGAACACAACAGAAAATGGAATTAGTGAAAAATTCTAACGGCAAATGTTTTTAACAAAACCTTTGTGAAAACATGTTCATTCCTTAATTCACCATTGTTAGAAAACTCAATAGAGTCCAATTGTTGGGTAAGGTACGTCTGTAACAAATGTTAAAAGGTGAGTAAACTGGAATGGCTGGGAGTAATGAGTCTTCAACTCTGCTTAAAATTGAGCAAAATTAATCTTGTGACTGTCACAGCAAAATTACACATTGTCTAAAATAGGAAAGGGGTAACCTTGAAAACTGACACTGATTTCTAGGGTACGAATACACGCCACATGTCGCATTCTGGAAAATCATAATGCATTTCATTTTTTTTTTTCCAAAACCCTACCTCTGAAAAATTATAAATTTCTTGAGACGCATAACACAGAATGTTCTAAACAAGATCTTATGAGATGTGTCGATCGTCCGGCAATATAATTCACTGGAGGAAAAGTTTATTTGATACTGTTTTTGTGCATAACAATAAAAATAAACCGATGTTGCGTTATAAGGTTGGCTCAGTATATATTAGCTTTTCAAACATATCTGGGGTGCCATGACATCCGAATGTTGGATAGAAGTCCATTAAAATGGAGGCAACATCCCGACATGACCATAGCTGTTGACTGAGACGCTAAGCCGAAACTCAAACATGGCGCACTTCAGTACCGCCTCATTGAGATGCAACATGTTTAAGAACGACAAATTCAATGCAAGGGTCGCACGCCTGTAGGTCACCATATGAGCCGCGTAATGAGAAAACCAACAATTTGCATAGGCGAAAACAAAGACGAAGATCAGCATCTTTGTTTTCGATACACGGACAGTACATTTCCTCTAACAGTTCTAGCTTCCAGCCATCTTCTGTGCTTGTGCAGATCGATTTGCGTCGGGCAAGTTCGGACACCATAGTGTTGGTTTCTCATGACGCGGCTCATATGTCTATGGCAACTAACTCATCCGTTATTGTGGCTGAAATTTCGAGTCAACTTTTTGTCGATGCCGATGAATGCTCTGGGTACATGGAAGTTTAAAAAGATTGATATATACAAACTGAAAAAATAATCGAAACAGCGGATGATATAAGACGGTCAAGGGCAGATAACTCATGGGACCTGGGAAACTCATCTAAGCTTTCTTGTTCAAGTATTGAAGGTTCTAAGAAAAACTTGAGCTAGATTCCCAAATAGAAATCACTGATGTAGATTGTGCGTAAACGCTGAAAGCAACTACTAGTAACTCCATAGTGGTCAGTTCTGGGGGAGCTCGGAATCGAACCTGCGATACCTAGTTCATAAGGCGAGAGGCTTAACCACTTCGCCATCTGAGGTTTTTAAAAAAATTACACAACGATGCTATAAGGGTTAATCACCTCACACCTACAAGAAAGAGTTTTGCCTCACTTATGACTGTCTCTCTCTGGCAAGGCGCGGCATTATTTTTCCACACGGATAAATTAACAGATCACTATTGAATGAAGAAGTTGTTCAGTTTGACGTTGTTGGAAATTAGCACACTTTACAACATCGTGGCGATTACCATTGTAAAAGTATAAGTCTTAAGCAAATTCTTACCTGTTGTTAGTCTTCATATTCAAAAGATGTGTTTTCTTTTGTCTGATTCACAAATAGTTAGATCGAGTGCTAAGGTTTGTACACTGATACTTGAACGAAGAAGGGATTTTCTAAGTCGTACTAGTATGTGAAGCTTATTCCAGAAAATTATTTTCAACTTTTTGTATAGTCTCCTGCCAAAACCCTTCTGCATTATTGATTTTTTTTTTGTAAAAATGTTGAGGCCTAGTAGTCTTTGTGTGTGGTGCGTATGTACACGTAGTTTCATACCCACCAGCACAAACTTAAGAGACTTTTTATTTCTTTTGTGTTTTATGAGTCTGTGTTTTTAATGTTCTATGTGCATAATATTATGTGCTATGACTTGAGAAGGTCTGTCTTGGCATTCCACCAGTGGTGTGTGCTGGTGATGATCCAAATCCAGTTTTTTTCTTGGCAGGGCCCATATGTTTATATGTATTTTCATATGTATATAGCTTTTAAACTGTATATACTTGAAAGTTGTAACTCTTATTGTCTCTCGCAATTCTTTTAGAATGGCAGTCGTATATGTATACATATATGTGAGTTTTATATGTAAGAAGGTACAAGTAGGCAAAGATCAGGAAAAGGCGCAATCAGCAAAAGATTCCCACTCCAAAAACCCGAGGTGGAAAAAAAAAACTAACAATCAGGTACCTATACCATGAAAACATTTCGTAAGCCGAATGAGCAGCTATGATATGTTTCAATGTATACACTGGTGAGACACAAATAAACGATACTTGACTTGACTCGACTTTTAGTCATTTAGTTGCTGAAAGTCCCCGTAAACGGCTGTGGATATAGCGTGACGTTCTTTGTGGGACTAATTGAAAGACTCGCAATGCCTGCATAATCAAACATCTAACACCCAATCAAACATATAATTTGATGTGTGTTCAGTACAGCACATCTTTTTCTGACTAATTATACTATATGTACTTTTGTTATGAAACCTAGTAAAACTACAGGAACATCCTAATTAGAAACAATTGCTTAAAACAGAGAGATATTATTTCCTGACTTCAATATGAATAGAGCCATATATTGTTGACAAGCCTTAAATAGCGTAAACCGGATAAGTCTTACCTTTGTAAAGTAGATTTCAAACAGTTTTTTTTTTTCAATGTTTAAGCTGCATGCAATACATTAAGTGGATGCTCCGGAGGAAAATCTGATATAAATTCTGCATTTTTGTTAAATTATGTCGTACTTGCACCATCTTCAGAAACTTTTTTTTTTTAATAATATCACGTTTATTTGTGCAACATCTCAAGGAAAATATATAAATACCTTTACCTCCCAATTAAATTTGTACTTAGATTCACTTATAAAAATATAATCTTGACTAGTATATATTGGCATGCACAAAGGAGAAACCCCGAAACCCTTAAGATTTAATTTCCAGCAAATTTTGGGATTTGTTGCATAGTTTGGTGTTTTTAACAATGAAGTGTTATAAAATTAGATTTTTCCAGGGGAAAAAGGTCATTTCCCTTATTTACATTTTCACAATGAAAAAAGCCTTAAGGTTATTTTAGCATAAGATTTTTAATGTCACACCCTTAAAATTCATAAGGGCTAAAAGAACAAATGTGCTTTCCTTTATGTCTCAGACAAATGTGATATTAAAAATGGGTAATTTCTGAAAGATGGAGTAAAGACATAAAGACACAAGCTTGTTATTTTTCATCCAGCAAACCTTATTTAGGATAAAATAAAGCAACATAACAAATTAAATGTTTTGAACCACTGCAGAAGCTGAGGGCGAGGTTCTGGCAATATAAAATCGATTTGAATCTTTTGAGCCCGCCAGTAATTTTATATTACTGATCGTTCCAATGCGATTTGTGTACTGTTTGAACCTTATGTTCGTTTTCAAATTTTTATTTTTAGTTAAGTTTAGGTAACTGAGTGGCCACCTATTGGGAAATAGCTGCTCACTCGGCTTAAGATATGTTTTCTAATTGTCAATTAAGTTTTTCCCATCTCGGTTTTTGGAGTGGGAATTTCTTTCTAATTGCGCCTTTTCATGATTATTGCCTACTTGTACCTTTCTGTGATGATTCTTATTGTTTTATGACTTGTTGTTGAATTTTTGTGTTGTTAGCACCTTTTGTGTGTTTTCATATTTTGGTTATGTTTGGGGAACTGAATGGCCACCTATTGAGAAAGTAGCTGCCCATTCGGCTTACTATATGTTTTCATAGTACACTGTATAAGTACCTGATTGTCAATTTAGTTTTTTCCCACTACGGTTTTTGGAATTTCTTTCTGATTACGCCATTTCCTGATCATTGCCTACTTTTACTTTTTTTCTGTAACCTGTCACATCAATATTATTTCTTGACAATGCAAGATCAGCATCCCGACATGACCATAGCTGTTGACTGAGACGCTAAGCCGAAAATCAAACATAGCGGCGCACTTCAGCACCGCCTCATTGAGATGCAACCTGTTTAAGAATGACAAATTCAATGCAAGGATTACACGCCTATATGAGCCGCCTCATGAGAAAATAAACAATCGCCATATGCGAAACCAAAGGCTCAGGTCAGCTTCGCAGTAACTGCGAAGCTGATCAGCACCTTTGTTTTCGCATAGTGGTCACCTCTGGAGAAGCTCGGGATCCAATCTGCGACACCTAGTTTACAAGACGAGAGGCTTAACTGATCGTTCCAAGTCGATACTTCTGTGGTGATTCTTTTTGTTTTATGTCTTGGTGTTTAAATTTTTTGTGCTGTTGGCGCCTTATGTATGTTTTCATATTTTTAGTTAAGTTAAGGTAACTGAGTGGCCACCTATTGGGAAAATAGCTGCTCATTCGGCTTACGAAATGTTTTTATGGTATAAGTACCTGATTGTTAGGCGAAATCTGCATAGGCGAAAACAAAGACGCAGATCAGCTTCGCGGTAACCGCGAAGCTGATCAGCGCCTTTGTTTTCGCTACTCGGATAGTACTATTCCTCTTCTACTTAAATTCGAAATTTCAAGCTTCTAGCTGTTTTCTGTGACTACAGGTCGGTTTGTTTAGGACCTGTTCGGAAACCACATTGTTGGTTTTCCCACGAGGCGGCTCATTTGAAGACCATCAAGAGGTTAGCAAAGAACTTAGGTGATACGTTGGCCATTTTTACAGTTCTTCGGTTGTAACTGGGTGTACCCGAGTAAAATCTGATATAAATTCTGCATTTTTTAAATTGTCGAATTTGCATCATCTTCAGAAACTACTTTTTTAAAATAATATCACGTTTATTTGAGTAACATTTAATGGTTAGGGTTAGGGTTAGGGTTAGGGTTAGAGTTAGGAGAGGGTTAGGGTTAGGGTTGGGTTAGGGTTAGGGTTAGGGTTAGGATTAGGATAGGGTTAGGGTTAGGGTTAGAGAAAACAAATAATCTGCAATGCGAAACCGAAGGCGCAGGTCAGCTTCGCAGTAACTTCGAAGCTGATCAGCACCTTTGTTTTCGCTAAAAGCAACTTTTAGTGACTCCATAGTGGTCAGCTCTGGAGAAGCTCGGGATGGAACCTCCGACACCTAGTTTACAAGGCGAGAGGCTTAACCACTTTCCACTGAAGGTTATTTTTAGAATTACACAGCGATGCTATAAATGTCTCATACCTACAACATGTACAAGGAAGAGTTTTGTCTCGATTACGATTGGCTCTCACTGGCAATGCGCAGCATCCTTGTTTATAACATTCAAGTTTAAGTTCTTACAGTTTTACATTGTTAGAGATTAGCACTTTTTACAGCATCGAGGCGAATGCCATTGTATAAGTCTTGAGCAGATTCTCAGCGGCTTTTAGTGTTCTTACTTTTTCATTTTGTTGTCCCTGTAATTGGCAATAGATATGTCGGGACGTTCTTTGCCGGACTTCTATCCAACATTGGATTGAAGGACTCCCAGTGCCTGCATAATCAAACATCTAACACCCAATCAAACAACCATGCAAAGTATTCTCACATTTTATCAACAAAAAATAACGGTGTATTTGCTTACTTAGTCGGCATTTACTTAACGAGTTGAGGTCTTAACGACGAAGTTAAGCTAACAAAGTTTTGAACATCTGGCCCCAGCCAGTTACGTTGTTTGTTTACTCTTGTTGTCGTGACGTCGGTCGCGTATCGCCATGGCCAAGGATTCTCACATTTTATCAACAAAAATAACAACTGCATTTGTGCATTTACGATATGTTTCATGGTATAAGTACCTGATTGTTAGTTTGTTATTTTCCGAGTTCGGGAATCTTTTTCTGATTGCGCCTTTTCCTGATCTTTGCCTACTTGTACCTTTCTGTGTAATATTCATGTTTGAAATTTTGATGAATCGTTAACTAACGATGTCGTTAATTTTGAACAACTGTGCCCTGGTTTTGACGTCGCCCTGCCGATAGGCGTGGCCTCTAAAATCACGTAACATAATGATTTTCATTTGGAAATGAAGAACGTCAAGAAAGATACTTTCATCTAGGGCGATTGGAATAAAAATGTAAATATTTACATGTTCGCAATGGAAAAAACCTTAGGATTATGTTTTAGCAGACGATATAATTATGTCTTTCTGGTTTACTTGAGTGGTTACCTTTTCAAACATATTTTGGGTACCGTGACATCCGAATGTTGGATAAAAGTCCTATAAAATGGAGGCAGCATCCCGACATAACCATAGCTGTTGACTAAGACACTAATCCGAAACTCAAACATGAAGGCGCACTTTAGCACCGCCTCACTGAGATCCAAAAAGGTACAAGTAGGCAAAGATCAGGAAAAGGCGCAATCAGAAAAAGATTCCCACTCCAAAAACCGAGGTGGGAAAAAACCAAACTAACAATCAGGTACTTATACCATGAAAACATATCGTAAGCCGAATGAGTAGCTATTTTCCCAATAGGTGGCCACTCAGTTACCTTAACTTAACTAAAAATATGAAAACATACATAAGGCGCCAACAGCACAAAATATTTTAAACACCAAGACATAAAACAAAAAGAACCACCACAGAAGTATCGACTTGGAACGATCAGTAACACAAAGTTACTGGCGGGTTTAAATCGATTTTACATGGCCATAACCTCACCCTCAGCTTTTGCAGTGGTTCATAACATTTAGTTAGTTCTTCGGTCCTCGTGGTGAATCTCTAACTAGTCAATGAATTATCAAGAACAAACAAATAAATCATTTTACTGTTTAAGAACGACAAATTCAATGCAAGGATCGCATGCTTGTGGGTCACCATATGAGAACAAAGGCGAAGATCAGCTTCTTTGTGTTTAATACACGGACAGTACATTTACTCTACTTTCTAAAACCAAAAGTTCTAGCCTCTAGCCATCTTCTGTGCTTGTGCAGATCGGTTTGTGTCGGACCTGTTCGTGTTTTATTTTCCCACGAGGCGCTCATATGTCTTTGGCAACTTACTCATCCGTTATTGTGGGTGAAATTCCAAATCAAACTGTGGTCGATGCCGATGAATGCTCCGGGTACACGGAAGTCTAAAAAAAAATTCTATACAAACTGAAAAAGAAATCGAAACAGCGGATGATATAAGACGGTCAAGGGCAGATTATTCGTGGGACCTGGAGAACTCATCCACGCTTTCGTGTTCAAGTATTGAAGGTTCAAATAAAAACTTGAGCTAGATTCCCAAATAGATATCTTTGATGTGGATTGTACGTAAACGCTAAAAGCAACCATTAGTTGATATTTTTTAAATACACAGCGATGATATAATAGTTAATGGCTTCACACCTACCAGGAACGGTTTTGTCTCAATTATGATTGGCTCTCTCTGGCAATGCGCAGCATCCTTGTTTATAACGTTCAAGTCCAAGTTCTTGCAGTTTTACACTGTTAGAGATTAGCACACTTTGCAGCAGAGTGTGCTAAAAAAGTACAAGTCTTATGCAGATTCATACCTGCTCTTAGTCGTATTACTTTGTCATTTTGTTGTCCCGGTAAACGGTCGTGGATATGTCGGGACGTTCTTTGTGGGTTCTTTTCTAACATCCAATCAAAAGTCTAATTTGTGTGTTCAGCACAGCACATCACATCTGATTGGTTATACTTTATACATGTACTTTTGTTATGAAACCTATTAGGGCTACAGGAACATCCTAATTAAAAACAATTGCTTAAAATAATTATGAAGATATTATTTCCTGACTTCAATATGATTGTCACTATACATTTTGACAAGCCTTAAATAGGATAAACCCGGATAAAATAGCAAGAAACTTTTATTTGACAACTCTTACCTATATATATTAGCATTTCAAGCATATCTTGGGTGCCATGACATCCTAATGTTGGATAGAAGTCCCATAAAATGGAGGCAACATCCCGACATGACCATAGCCGTTGACTGAGACACTACGCCAAAAATCAAACATGGCGGCGCACTTCAGTACCGCCTCACTGAGATGCAACCTATATAAGAACGACAAATTCAATGCAAGGATCGCACGCCTGTTGGTCACCATATGAGCCGCCCCATGAGACAACAAACATTTTGCATATTCTACATGTAAAACAAAGGCTCAGATCAGCTTCGCAGTGAGTGCGAAGCTGATCAGCGCCTTTGTTCTCGCTACACGGATCGTACAATTCCGCTAATTTGTAAATCGAAAATTTCCAGTATCTTACCATCTTCAGTGCTTGTACAGCTAGATTCGCGTCGGGCCTGTTCGGAAACCACATTGTTAGTTTTCTCATGACGCGGCATATATGTCAATGGCAACTTAGTAAACCGTTAGTGTGGCTGACATTCCAAATCAAACTGTGGTCGATGCCGATGCCTGCTCTTGGTACATGGAAGTTTACAAAAGATCGATCTATACAAACTGAAAAAAAAAACGAAACAGCGGATGATATGACGGTCAAGGGCAGATAAGTCGTGGGACCTGGGAAACTCATCTAAGCTTTCTTGTTCAAGTATTAAAGGTTCTAAGAAAAACTTAAGCTAGATTCCCAAATAGATATCAATGATGTAGATGCATAATTAAACAGCTAATACCCAATCAAACATCTAATTTGTGTGTTCAGTACAGCACATCACGTCTATTCCTGATTAATTATACTTTATATATGTATTTTTGTTATGAAACCTAGTAGGGTTACAGGAACATCCTCATTAAAAACAATTGCTTATAGAAATAGGAAGATATTTTTCCTGACTTCAATATGATTATAGCCATACATTTTGACAAGCCTTAGATGGCATAAAAAGGTACAAATAGGCAAAGATCAGGAAAACCGGATAAATAGCAAGAAACTTTTATTTGGCAACTCTTACCTTTATATATTAGCTTTTCAAACATATCTTGGGTGCCATGCTATCCTAATGTTGGATAGAAGTCCCATAAAATGGAGACAACATTCCGACATGACCATAGCTGTTGACTGAGACGCTAAGCCGAATCTCAAACATGGCGCACTTCAGTACCGCCTCACTGAGATGCAACATGATTAAGAACGACAAATTCAATGCAAGGATCGCACGCCTGCGGGTCACCATGTGAGCCGCGCAATGAGAAAATCAACAATTAGCATAGGCGAAAACAAAGACGAAGATCAGGTTCTTTGTTTTCGCTACACGGACAGTACATTTCCTCTAAAAGTTCTAGCATCTAGCCATCTTCTGTGCTTGTGCAGATCGATTTGCGTCGGGCAAGTTCGGACATCATATGTATATGGCAACTAACTCATCCGTTATTGTGGCTGACATTCCGAATCAAACTGTGGTCGATACCGATGAATGCTCTGGGTACATGTACATGGAAGTTTAAAAAAGATCGATCTATACAAACTGAAAAAATAATCGAAACAGCGGATGATATAAGACGGTCAACGGCAGATAACGCATGGGACCTGGGGAACTCATCTAAGCTTTCTTGTTCAAGTATTGAAGGTTCTAAGAAAAACTTGAGCTAGATTCCCAAATAGAAATCACTGATGTAGATTGTGCGTAAACGCTAAAAGCAACTACTAGTAACTCCATAGTGGTCAGTTCTGGGGGAGCTCGGAATCGAACCTGCGATACCTAGTTCATAACGCGAGAGGCTTAACCACTTCGCCACTGAGGTTTTTAAAAAATTACACAACGATGCTATAAGGGTTAATCACCTCACACCTACAAGAAAGAGTTTTGCCTCACTTATGACTGTCTCTCTCTGGCAAGGCACGGCATTATCTTTCCACAGGGATGAATTAACAGATCACTATTGAATGAAGAAGTCGTTCAGTTTGACGTTGTTGGAAATTAGCACACTTTACAGCATCGTGGCGAGTAAAAGTCTTAAACAAATGATTGCCTGTTGTTAGTCTTCTTATAGTCATTTAGTTGCTTAAAGTCCCCGTAAACGGCTGTGGATATATCGTGACGTTCTTTGCGGGACTAATTGAAAGACTTGCAATGCCTGCATGATCAAACATCTAACACCCAATCAAACATCTAATTTGATGTGTGTTCAGTACAGCAAATCTTCTCCTGACTAATTATACTGTATATGTACTTTTGTTATGAAACCTAGTAAAACTACAGGAACATCTTAATTAAAATTCTAATGCACTCGAGAATGTTACGCGACGTCTTATTGGATAACGTCAAAAATTTGCGACAGTATATTCTGCGATGTACCGTCGGAAACCTAACGTCATGAGCAACGTCGCTTCTGATTGGTTAACGTCGTGGTTATACGTCGCTCGTCACGTTCACATTTCGTGAAAAACAAAGCATTTTTCGATGTTTATAGTTAAAAAGTACATTAGAATGGGGATAACAATATTCAAATTTTTCATTTGGGGTGGTATATCGTCGGCTATACGGTCGGAAATCATGTTTTACGGCTCCGCTAACGCGTCGCCGTAAAACAAAATTTCCGACCGTATATCCGACGATATACCGCCCCAAATGAAAAATTTGAATACAGTTATCCCCTAAACAATTGCTTAAAACAGAGAGATAATATTTCCTGATTTCAATATGAATATAGGGATTATAGCCATATATTGTTGACAAGCCTTAAATAGCGTAAACCGGATAAGTTTTATTTGACAACTCTTACCTTTGTATTGTAGATTTCAAACAGTTTATTTTTCAATGTTAAAGCTGCATGCAATACATGGAGGAAACTTCTGATATAAATTCTGCATTTTTTAAATTATGTCGTACTTGCACCATCTTCAGAAACTACTTTGTTTTTTAATAATATCACGTTTATTTGTGCAACATCTCAAGGAAACTATATTAATACCTTTACCTCCCAATTAAATGGTGTCTCAAAAGTTTGTAATTAGATTCACTTATAAAAAAATAATCTTGACTAGTATATATTGGCATGCACAAAGGAGAAAACCCGAAACCCTCAAGATTTAATTTCCAGCAAATTTTGGGATTTGTTGCAGAGTTTGGTGTTTTTAACAATGAAGTGTTATAAAATTAGATTTTTCCGGGGGAAAATTGTCATTTCCCTTATTTACATTTTCCCAACGGAAAAGGCCTTAAGGTTATTTTAGCATAAGATTTTTAATGTCACACCTTTAAAATTCTTAAGGGCTTAAATAACAAATGTGCTTTCCTTTAGGTCTCAGACAAATGTGATATTAAAAACGGGTAATTTTTGAAAGATGGAGTAAAGACATAAAGACACAAGATTGTTATTTTTCATCCAGCAAGCCTTATTCGGGATAAAATAAAGCAACATAACAACTAACTAAATGTTGTGAACCACTGCAGAAGCTGAGGGTGAGGTTCTGGCAATGTAAAATCGATTTGAGCCCTCCAGTAATTCCATATTACTGATCGTTCCAATGCGATACTTCTGTTGTGTTTCCATTTGTTTTATGTTTTGGAGTCGATTTTTGTACTGTTTGAACCTTATGTACGTTTTCATATTTTTATTTTTAGTTAAGTTTAGGTAACTGAGTGGCCACCTATTGGGAAATAGCTGCTCACTCGGCTTACGATATGTTTTCTAATTGTCAATTTAGTTTTTCCCACCTCGGTTTTTGGAGTGGGAATTTCTTTCTGATTGCGCCTTTTCCTGATTATTGCCTACTTGATTATTGCCTCTTTTGGAATATTAGTCTTTGATTTAGACTATACGTGTGTAAATTCTAGAAATTGCAGCAATCATGAATGTCTGGCTTTCGCTGCCAGTTTTGTAAAGGGTCGCTGATGAAGGTTCATTACCCGAAATTGTACAATATGGCCCACCTTCTCTCTTTGAATGTTTTTACTGCTTCCAAAGGATCTAACAATTATATTTTATTTGCTATTACTGCAGCTGGTGTTGTGCCGTGTGGCGGCCCTAAAAGTCTCCCCGTACATCATCCATAGTGCAGATTATATTTTTCTTTTGATCCTTTGAGATCAGTGAAAATGTTTGGAGTATTTCAAATATATTGTATGCTAAGAATCGCCATCTTAACAGAATTTTAGAATATTTGGCCTCTTTTGGAATATTAGTCTTTGATTTAGACTATACGTGTGTAAAATTCTAGAAGTTGCAGCAATCATGAATGTCTGGCTTTCGTTGCCAGTTTTGTAAAGGGTCACTGATGAAGGTTCATTACCCGAAATTGTACAATATGGCCCACCTTCTCTCTTTGAATGTTTTACTGCTTCCAAAGGATCTAACAATTATATTTTATTTGTACCTTTCTGTGATGATTCTTATTGTTTTATGACTTGTTGAATTTTGTGTTGTTAGCACTTTTTGTATGTTTTCATATTTTGGTTATGTTTGGGTAACTGAGTGGCCACATATTGAGAAAGTAGCTGCCCATTCGGCCTACTATATGTTTTCATAGTATAAGAACCTGATTGTCAGTTTAGTTTTTTCCCACTACGGTTTTTGGAATTTCTTTCTGCTTGCACCATTTCCTGATCATTGCCTTCTTTAACTTTTTTTCTGTAACCTGTCACATCAATATTATTTCTTGACAATGCAAGATCAGAACAAAACATAAAGGGAGCTAGAGATGAGGAATAACCAGAAAAGAAAATAACTGTAAATGGATAAGTATACATTATCCATTTCCTGTCTATAGAAAACTGATGTTTTGCAGAATTATTTGGCTTATTATTAGTGATACATTTCTTTTTCCAAATGCTATTTGTATAATAATACATAACTGGAAACTGATTTTCCTTTTCAACCCTTGTAGATGTATCCACCATTTAAAATGTAACGTAATGTGTACGAAGTTTGTTCTCATTAACATATATATTGTCATCAACTTCTATATATTTCTGAAACAGCACTTCTTAAACCGGTAGTTAACGTCGGCTTTGTCCGAAAATCATTTCTCCTTTCAACATAGAACATGGTGCACTGTCGGATGGGAATATGTGCCCCGCCCACTGGGGGCCCTGAGAAATAGATTGGTTGTTTGTGCCCCCAGGCAA
Source organism: Rugalucina vietnamica (assembly GCA_964017185.1). Taxonomy (NCBI): domain Eukaryota; kingdom Metazoa; phylum Mollusca; class Bivalvia; order Lucinida; family Lucinidae; genus Rugalucina; species Rugalucina vietnamica. The sequence continues at coordinate 39,450,264 of OZ024870.1, forward strand.
AGCTTATAAACTACTGACAGGCCATCCGATTATTGCTAGCTGCAAAAGATAAGGTTACTATTCGAAAATGTAATTTTCGACACTTCAAAATCTTGTCCATATAAGTACTCAGTTTCAGTATTGTAAATCAAAAGTCATAAAACTTTTAGGAGATAGATAGAATAATAATGTGGTATAGACAAAGGCAAATTTATTTTCAAATGTTGAACATTGCATTTTGCTTTACTTTCTTAGCATTTTGTTCGTTCCAGAAATGTCAGTGTTTGATGTCAGGGTTTCATTTTTTTGTTTGTAACAGATCGTTCTAACATATCTTTCTTGACACGGGGTGAATTTTATTCGGGCTTGGCGTATTGTGTGTAGAATTCAGCATTAAGAAACAGTGCTTGTCAATAAAATAACGCATTATTAACATACCCAACACTCTGATTGGCCCAGACAGAACTTTCGTTTGTTCTTTGCTACGACATGCTTTCTTTCTAATTCATCGAATGCTGAAGTCGTATTATGTTTTGGAAATATTTTGCGGGACATTTAACTTGAGCACTATAAAACTAGAATACGCTAAACTTTTGGCGAGATGTATATTTATAGGCATTTTGGTTTACTTGGGTGGTTACCTTTTTTAGCATATTTTTGGTGCCATGACATACGAATATTGGATAGAAGTCCCATAAAAAGGGACAGCATCCCGACATGACAATAGCTGTTGACGAAACTCACTGAGATGCAACCTGTTTAAGAACGACAAATTTAATGCAAGGATCGCACGCCTATTGATCACCATGAGCCGCCTAATGAGAAAACAAATAATCTTCATATGCGAAACCAAAGGCGCAGGTCAGCTTCGCAGTAACTGCGAAGCTGATCAGCACCTTTGTTTTCGCTAAAAACAACTTTTAGTAACTCCATAGTGGTCAGCTCTGGAGAAGCTCGGGATCGAACCTGCGACACCTAGTTTACAAGACGAGAGGCTTTACCACTTTCCACTGAAAGTTTTTTTTTAATTACACTGCGATGCTATAAGGGTTAATAACCTCATACCTACAACATGTACAAGAAAGAATTTTGTCTCGATTACGATTGGCTCTCACTGGCAATGTACATCATCCTTGTTTATAACGTTCAAGTTCAAGTTCTTGCAGCTTTACATCGGTAGAGATTAGCACTTTTTACAGCATCGGGGCGATTGCCATTGTAAAAATACAAGTCTTAAGCAGATTCTCACTGGCTTTTAGTGTTCTTACTTTGTTGTTGAATATGTTTGTTCTTGATGATTCATTGACTAGTTAGAGATTCACCACGAGGACCGAAGAACTAACTAAATGTTATGAACCACTGCAGAAGCTGAGGGTGAGGTTAGGCGCCTGTAAAACCGGTTTAAGCCCGCCAGTAACTTTGTGTTACTGATCGTTCCAAGGCGATACTTCTGTGGTGGTTCTTTTTGTTTTGGTGTTTAAAATTTTTTGTGCTGTTGGCGCCTTATGTGTGTCATAGTTTTAGTTAAGTTAAGGTAGTTAAGTTAAGTCTATGTCATGAATATAATTTAGACTGGAATCAGGAACCCTTCAAAGTTTTAGGTACAATTTTTACCACTGAGGTCTTTGACATATGGGAAAAAAATGCAACTGCAATATTTAAGAATGTGGAACAAACTATTAAATCTTGGTCAAAACGAAAATTAACATTGCTGGGCAAGATAACAGTTATCAAATCACTAGCTTTATCTAAATTTGTTCATCTATTCCTAGCATTACCCAACCCCCCTGGGGAGTTAATCAAAAACTTAAATAAATTATTTTATAGTTTTCTGTGGAACTCAGGGCCAGACAGAATTAAGCGAAAAGTCATTGTTAAAGATATAGCAAAGGGAGGATTAAGAATGATTCAAATAGATGCTTTTATTATGGCTTTAAAAGTAACTTGGCTTAGGAGATATATTGTACAGTCTGATAGTTCTTGGAGCTCTCTCTCAAATATCAATTTTAACGATTTATTATCTAAAGGTGAAAATTATGCAGAACTAAAGGCAAATGAATTATTAAACCCTTTCTGGAAAGATACATTAAAAAGCTGGAAAAATCTTTGCAAACTAATAGAAGTAGAAACGCTTCAGGACATACTCAACAGCCCATTATGGTTCAATACACATTTACAACAAGGACACAATCTATATATAAGAGAATGGTACAAAAAGGCATTAGAAACATTTCAGATTTGATTAACTCGGATGGAAGATTTTATCAGCTGGATGAACTAAAAGTTACATACAACATTCAGGGAACGTTTCTAGACTATCATTCCATACTTCGTAAAATACCAGCCGACTGGAGAACTAAGATAAATCAAAATAGATTAACTTGTCAAGAATTAAAAAATAATGTAGAGCGAAATTTGTATGTAAAAATTTTAAGTAAAGATAAAAAGGGAAGCAGAAGATTTTATGATATTCTTATCAGTAACAAAGAGCCAACCTTACCAGTACAATCATGGGTAAACAGTGTAGGAAATATAACACAAGAAGAATGGAATAAGATAAATACCGAAACAAAAAAGATAAAAGAGGTGAAGTTAAAAGATTTTCAGTTAAAAGTCAATAACCATATCATAGTGACAAAGTCATTCCTTTTTAAGATAAACAAAGTCGATAATGATAGATGTTCGTACTGTAACCAAGACTCTGAAACCAAATCACATATTTTCTACAACTGTAGCAAAATAAAAGAATTTTGGTCAACTCTTCAAAACTGGTTGCAAACAGAAGCCAATATAACTTTTGAAGTGACAATAAAACATGCTCTATTCCCAGGTCAAACAAAGAACAATTTGTTAAATTACTTACTCCTATTGGCTAGGTATTTTATATACAAAAGAAAATTTTCATCGAATTTCATCAGTATCGAAACATTCATATGTTATGTGAAAAGAAAATACCAAAATGAAAAGTACATTTCAAAAATTCACAATAATCAAGAACAATTCAATGCCAAATGGTCTTGTCTAAACAATTTCTTGCAAGGCAGATGAAAACAAAATGCAAAAATTAATATAAAAAACAATGACAAAACAAAACCATACATCAAAACAAAACACATCCACATTAAATTCTTAAAAGTGCATATTACAATAACTATTGAAGTCTTATTTTAAAAGTAGGTAAAACTGGATGGGAGGTGTCATGCTGAATAGAACTGAATACATATAAATATCTCTTCATTAAATTTGTAAATTCAAAACATGTATATATAAATAAATGGTTGTACTTATACAAATCACATTATTTAGCCATTAAAGTGTATTATACAGTGGTAGCTCGAAAAATATTCAGTAATGTGCTAAGATGGATGTGAGTGGTGCGGAAAAAAAAAAAAAAAAAAAAAAAAAAAAAAAAAAAAAAAAAAAAAAAAAAAAAAAAAGTTAAGGTAACTGAGTGGCCACCTATTGGGAAAATAGCTGCTCATTCGGCTTACGATATGTTTCATGGTATAAGTACCTGATTGTTAGTTTGGTTTTTTCCCACCTCGGTTTTTGGAGTGGGAATCTTTTTCTGATTGCGCCTTTCCCTGATCTTTGCCTACTTGTACCTTTTTTGTCATTTTTTTGTCCCGGTAATTGGCAATAGATATGTCGGGACGTTCTTTGCGGAACTTCTATCCAACATTCGATAGAAGGACACCCAGTGCCTGCATAATCAAACATCTAACACCCAATCGAACAACCATGCAAAGTATTCTCACATTTTATAAACAAAAAAAATAACGGTGTATTTGCTTACTTAGTCGGCATTTAATTAACGAGTTGAGGTCTTAACGACGAAGTTAAGCTAACAAAGTTTTGAACAACTGGTCCCAGCCAGTTACGTTGTTTGTTTATTCTTGTTGGCGTCACTCAGTGACGTCGGTCGCGTATCGCCATGGCAAAGGATTCTCACATTTTATCAACAAAAAATAACAGCACATTTGTAATATTCATGTTTGAAATTTTGATGAATCGTTAACTAACGATGTCGTTAATTTTGAACAGCTTGGCCCTGGTTTTGACGTCGCCCCGTCGATATGCGTGGCCTCTAGATCAAGTGACTTAATGATTTTCATTGGGGAATGAAGAACGTCAAGAAAGATACTTTCATCTAGGGCGATTGCAATAAAAATGTAAATATTTACATTTTCGCAATCGAAAAAAGCCTTAGGATTATGTTTTAGCATAAGATATATGTCTATCTGGTTTACTTGGGTGGTTACCTTTTCAAACATATTTTGGGTGCCATGACAAGTCGAAAATCGCCAGTCTCTAAACATCTGCAGTGCTTGTACAGCTCGATTTGCGTGAGGCCTGTTCGGAAACCATATTGTTGGTTTTCTCATGACGCGGTTCATATGCCCATGGCAACTAACTCACCCGTTACTGAGGCTGACATTGTCCAATCAAACTATGGCTTATGCCGATGAATGCTCTGGGTATATGCAAGTTTAAAAAAGATCGATCTATACAAACTGAAAAAAAATCGAAACAGCGGATGATATAAGACGGTCAAGGGTAGATAACTCATGGGGCCTGAGGAACTCATCTAAGCTTTCATGTTCAAGTATTGAAGGCTCTAATAAAACATGAGTTAGATTCCCAAATAGAAACCACCGATGTACTATGTGTTGTCTAAATTATGATTGGCTCTCTCTTGCAAGGCACAACATCCTTGTTTATAACGTTCAAGTTCAAGTCTTGCAGTTTTACATTGTCAGAAATTAGCACACTCAGTTTTATTGTTATTTACAACATCGGGGTGATAACCATTGTAAAACTATAAGTTCTGAGCAGATTTTTACCTTCTTTTAGTCTTAGTACTTTGTAATTTTTCTTGTCCTGGTAAACAGCTGTGGATATGTCGGGACGTTCTTTGCGGGACTTCTACCCAACGTTGGATTGAAGGACTCACAGTGCCTGCATAATCAAACATCTAACAGCACCCAATCAAACATCTAATTTTATGTGTTCAGTGCAGCACATCTATTTCTGACTAATTATACTTTTAAAATTATACACGAACTTTTGTTATGAAATCTAGTAAGGCTACAGGTACATCCTAAAAACAATTGCTTAAAAAGTTAAAATACGGAGATATTATTTCCTGACTTCAATATGAATATAGCCATACATTTTGACAAGCCTTAAATAGCTTACGAGGTGTGATCAGAAAGTTCTAAGCCTGATACACTTCTAAGCATTTCATAAGACAAAATCCTTGTTCAGTCTGTCATTCTATTTAATTGAAAGTCGTCTGGAGAGTAAAAAGCATTTAGTCACGCGTGATTGCTTTTGTACGACAGTATTGAGAGAGGACAGTGCGTCAAACTTGAAAAATGGAGAAAGTTGAAGTGAGAGCGGCGATAAAATATCTTTGTAAGAAGGGAATGACTCCCAAGCAAATTTACGAAGACTATAAAAACACTTGGGAATTAGTCTCCTTCTTATAACACGGTGAAAAAAATGGACTGCAGAAATTAAGCGGGGGAGTGAGAGCATTGAGGATGATGAAAGGTCAGGCCGCCCCAAAGATGCCACCACTGATGAAAATGTAGAGATCGTGCACAACCTGGTTATGTGTGACAGGAGGCGAGACTTGCGAAGTATAGCCAGCGAAGTGGGCATAAGTTTTGGGGCAGTGCAAACAATTCAAACGGATATCTTGGGTATGTCCAAGGTCTCGGCAAGATGGGTACCGAGAATGTTGACTGATGACCAAAAACGATGTCGGCTCGATATTTCTAAGTATTTCCTGTCTCGATATGAAGATGATCCCGGTGATTTTATCGACCGAGTTGTAACCCAAGATGAGACATGGGTTCGTTTAAGAGAGCTTCTTCGGCAGGGAAGGAGATGGCCTTAGTCTTTTGGGATAGTCAGGGAGTAATCATGACTGATTATCTTCAACAAGGTCGCACGATAAACGGAGCATATTATGCAGCAGAATTGAGGCAATTGCAAGAAAGAGGAGAGGAACATTGACTCGAAGTGGTCTGCTCTTGCTGGACAATGCGCCTGCTCACACGTCGCAAGCTGCCATGACTGCTGCGACTGAATGCGGATTCGAAGTCCTTCCTCGTCCCCCATATACTCCTGATATGGCCCCTTCTGACTTCTATCTGTTCCCAAAATTGAAATCCATCCTTCGTGGAACACAGTTTGGAAGCACAAAGAAGGCATCATAGCAGCAGTGAACGAGTATTTGGAGGACCAGGAAAAGGACTTCTATTTGGAAGGGATAAGCAAGCTCGAACAGAGATGGACTAGGTGTATTGCCTTGAAGTGGGATTATATTGAAAAGTAATCACCAGATTTTCATTCCCTGGTAATCACAAGCACTTGAGGCTTAGAACTTTCTGATCACACCTCGTAAAACCGGACAAATAGCAAGAAACTTTTATTGAACTTTTATTTTTTTGTATATTGGATTCAAACAGTTTAGTTTTGTGTAAGATGCATGCAATACATTAACTGGAAGTACCATGATGTAAATTCTGCATTTTTTGAATTATGTCGTACATGCACCATCTTCAGAAAATACTTTTTTATATAATAATATCACGTTTATTTGTGTTACATCTCAAGGAAAATATTTTTCATACTTTTGCTTCCCAATTATATTTTGACTAGTATATATCACTGATGCTACATGTGCTGTCGTCCGAGTCATTTCTATACCATAACATGCAAAACTTGTTGTCGTCTGAGTAGATCAACACTCGTATCATTACTCGGGCGACAGCAAAATCACTAGTATCATATTTACAGGTGCTTCACAAAATTTTTATGGGTAGCGATTTTTCTCTTAATTATTTACATACCCCAGTGTGATAAACAGGGCAACCATCCGCTTAATTTTGCAGATATCAAACGTTTACCTTGCTTAAACGGAGGAAAAATTCAGATTAGCCAGTTGCCCAAAAATATTTTATGAACCATGATAAAAATTGTGCATTATAATTGTATAATCCAGACAGCAAGTTCTGCAGTTAAAGTCTTGTCACGTGATATGGTGTCCAGTACTCTTTTTTAAATTCACAGGTTTATGCTTTCATGGGATCCTACTCTTGGTTTCATGCAGTGTCTGGACCTCCTTAAGTTTCGGGGGGGTTCATGGGGGTTTAACATGAAGGGGTAGGAATGCAAATGACAGGAGATCATTTTTGATGTCATCTAAAGTATCAAAATAAATGTGTGAATTAAAGAAATCAAGTTCTAATGCACTGAGTCCTACTGTTAGTTCCATACATTATCTTGAACACCTCAAGTTTCTGGAATATTTCTTGGGGGTTGAATAGGAAAGGCGTAGGAATGTATATTGCAGAAGATCAATTTTTGATGTCAAAATGTGTGAATTCATAGAATCAAGTTCTAATGCACTGTTTTCGAGGCCCTCTACACTATTCTTAAGTAAAACATAAACGTTATATAATTTAACATAGTAATGTACATGTAAAAGGCAGTTACAGCCAAATGCCCATTACGCCTTAATGAGTTCAATGCGGGACGTTGACTGTACAACATTTTTAAAGTTAACCCCACAAGTTTTTAAAATCATTTCTGGGTATTTTGCTAAAGTCTAATGCATATTATATCATGATCTGTTGACAGCGCTTTAAAAATTTTGATACCATTAATTCTTACATTTATTTTTATACTTAAGATGACATCAAAAATTACTCTTTTGCCATCTGTTTTCCTTCCCCTTGCATGTAACCCCCCAGGAGATATTCCAGAAACTGAAGGTGTTCCAGATACTGCATGAAACCAAGAGTAGCATCCATTGCATTAGAACTTGATTTCATTTATTCATACATTTATGATGGGAACCTTCAAGTCAACGCTAAATGTTTGCATTAGTATGAAGGGTGCAATGCTGATTTGTTGATTATTCATTCTTTTAATATGACATCTACCCTTAATCCCCTATATTTACAATTTGGCTAAACGGAACCAGTTCAGTCATTTTGATATGTCTTTCTAAACTACCTATGCATTTCATTTTGTGCACAGTCATGGAAATTGTCCTGCGCTAAGGCTGATGACTATGTCAGTACAATTTCCATGCTGAATTACCTCTTACGTATATTGACTCATGTATGTGCCTGATACCAATGATTAGGTATCGGTACTAATTGTTAGGTACCGGCAAGGTCACAGATTGTGACAATGCTTGGCACGATATGTCGAGATGTTGCGATTAGCAAGGGACAAAGCCCAGTTGATGTAGGCAATGTACCTGTGACGTAGTCCCAATGCTCGCGCGAATGGCAGCGAACAGTCCCTGCTCGCGCGAATGGCAGCGAACAGTTGTAGACAGGGGACATACCCAGCAGTTGTGGGCATGCTTGTTGTCCTACGTCGTGCTGATCTGGTTAGACGGTACAAAGTCCAGTCGTTTGGACAAAGTACCAGTGGCATAGTACCCCTGCTTGCGCGAATGGCAGCAAACAGCCCTGTAGGCGCGAATGGCAGCGAACAGATGTGGTTTGGGTGTGAGCCAGTGACATAGTACCCCTGCTTACGCGAATGGCAGCAAACAGCCCTGCTCGCGCGAATGGCAGCGAACAGATGTGGTTTGGGTGTGAGACTTTAAACGTAAGATGCTTTGTCCATAGGCAGCTAGTCTGGAAATAGCTAATAAGATCAGACTCAAGCTACCTTATACTTGGGGAAAATTTTTATGATTTTATTGCAAAATCATTGTTGAAATGCCCAAAGATTGAAGGATTAGAATGATAATGATATTACTGAATGGTCCCCAAGTATAGGAGGGATTAAGGGTTGATTACTTAAGCACACAACCTTAGTCAAATACCTGGAGAGATGGATTAATTTGTTGACAAATGATATTACAAAGTGAAGATACAGAGACAGACAATATGAATGATAAATGTTTATACATAGGATTGACAATAATACAATGCAATAATAACATTGTAAAGTATGTTGAAAAATAAAGTGCATGCACATGTAAAACAACAAATACTATACACTATATAGTTTAAGGACTTATGGGTGGTCACTGTATATACATAATTGAAGATTTACCTGTATAAAAAAGAATTGTTTATTTTGTCAACAATGCTACATTCTTTAGCATGCTTTATCATGGGACTGTTGAATATGTTGCAAATACATGGATTAGTGTATACATGATTGTGAAATGAGTGGTCAGCTCAGAGCAAGTGAGTCATTTTTCAGTTACTTCCGGGTTGAAATCGTTGGACCCATTTTTCTTAGCTTTTTGAAAACAATAAGCCAGATTTTTCGATGTAGTCATTGACGTCAATCATATAAGAACCTGAAACAAAAGGCATGTCATTTTTCAGCAAACAATAAGCGCACACGAGCCGCCCCAAGTTACCCACTTTCAGAATTTTCCAGAAAAACATGTTTACACTAACTTTTCCCAGAGAAATACATTTCCATGACCCCAAAATAATACTTAATTTGTCAGATCATGTATCCTAGACATTTAGGCTTTGTGTAATTTTTATTCAAATGCATTCCATTTTCCAGGAAATGGGTCCCACGAAAACCAGTTACATTTCCAATTTTACACCAAGTTATTTAAAATTTTAAAATAATAACTATATTGAGTCATTCCTAGCATTTGTGACGTCTATTAGCAATAAATGCACATCATCATTTGATTGACAGGTTCAAGAAAACAGTAGATTTCTGTTTTACATACCCCACCCACTCATGTCAATATTGATAAATCCTTAAACACATAATTGAAATCACTTAAAAATTTTGCATCACAACTCTTCTATTTCCTTTAAAAGAGCATATTGAGCATTTTGGATTACTTGTTTTGGAGTTTGAATATAAGTTTTATAACAATTTGATGACCATCTTCCCAATGTTTGAATTACATGATCTTCAAGGCGCGCAAATGCTCCAGAAGTTGCTGCGCCGATTCTGAAACTGTGTCCCGAGAAACATGCATTGTCATAACCCAAACAAGCAAGAATATGTTTGACATGGCCCAAAAAATAAGATGAAGGTTCATTACCCGAAATTGTACAATATGGCCCATCTTCTCGCTTTGAATGTTTTACTGCTTCCAAAGGATCTAACAATTATTTTTATTTTATAGCCTCTCCATTTTCCGTCAGAAAGAATGGAGAGGTACAAGCAAATTTGTTAGGAAATTTTTGTTGCGTTTCTCCAAATAACCTGCTAGTGCTCTATAGGGGCACAACTGTTTGTTTGATTCTGTTTTGAATAATGGAATGGTAACTCCTTGCTTGAATGGGTCTGTTTTGATGACTTCAAATGTAGCTGAATATGTGTGTCACAAAATTTTATATCATTTAAACAAATATTCTTGGCTGGATTAAATTCATTTTGTGATATTGTTACTTCACCACAACGTAAGAATCCGAAAAAAACTAGTTATACACACTGCCTTCAATAAGGAATCAACATATGGTGATTTGTATCCACAATCTAACATAGTACACATTTTTGTCAACACTGTGGCAGTAATAGGATGTCTTTGTCGCTTGCGTGTGTCTTGGTTCCGTTTCACAGCATTCAAGAATGTTGTGATCCGTGTTGTTGAGAAATCTGATTTCATCAAAGGGCATTTTGTTCCTGTTTTCAGGTACCCAAACCGGATACCACACAAATAGAGTTTAATAGTGTCATATCTAATACACAATGTTTTATGACAATATGCTATATACATGATAATAATATCCTCACTAATTTCTGGCAATGACACCATAGATTTTGTTATGTTATTTAGTAAGAGAAATGTTTTAAAACTTTTCACAGCAGTAGCATATGCCATGATAGTTTTGCTGCTCAGTGCACTGTTCCAGATATTTTTAACGTCCTGATTCAGTTTTTCTAGTCCCAAATGATGTCTTCTGGTGGTGGGCATTCCTGTGGATATTGGTCTGCTTGTGGCGCAATCTTCCTGAATTTCTGTAATGATAATCTTGATAAATTATCGGCCACAGAATTTAATTTTCCACTTAAATGTTTTGAACTGACGTGGAAGTTATTCACTGCTGCTGTCCATGTTAATGTTCTCATAAGTTTCATTATTGGTAAGCATTTTGAACGTCCTTTTTGATTATAAACACTGTAGCTTAACATAATTCGTTTTGCTGTCCAATATTTGCCCCAGACTATAGCTGCTGCCACTATGGGATAGAGCTCGCGAAAAGCCATAGATAAATCACTTTCCTTGATAGAAGGCAGAACATCAGGCCATTTTTCACAAAACCATTGATTTTGAAAAAAGGCTCCAAACCCAATCAATGATGCATCTGTAAAGAGCTCTAGGCCATGTGCATTAGTAATGCACGAGTCATAAAACATCCCATTCCAATTTTTTAGAAACTTATGCCACATATGCAAGTCCTCTCTACAGTGGGTGTCTAGATCGACATTATGGTTCAAATTGTTAACAGTTGTTGAAAGACTTATCAAATAGGAAACAAATGATCTTCCGGGCAAGATCACTCTTGAAGCAAAGTTCAAATGTCCAAGCAACTGAAGAAGCTCCTTTTTGTGCATTTATTTCTATCCAATAATGTCTCAATAAATTCTACTATTCTTTGAACCTTATCTATTGGCAGTTTTGCCACCATGTTTTGCTGTCCAAAATGATACCAAGGTATTCTAAGCAATCAGTAGGGCCTAAGCACTTGTGTTTTGCCAAGGGCACATTGAGACGAGAAAACAGCAACTTAAGTAATGCCATTGTTCTTTCCCCTTCACAAGAATCAGGTTTGTCTATCGTCAGAAAATCATCTAACAAGTGAAAAATTGTTGAAATACCATAGTTATTTGTCGCTATCCAGCATAAAGCTTGAGATAGAGTATCAAACAGAAACGGTGAGGATCGGCAACCGAAAGCTAGTCTGACAAAGACATAATACTGTCTTTTCCATTTTATGCAAAAATATGGCCATTGTGCTGGTCTGATCGGGAGCTGCTTAAAGGCATCTGCTATATCGATCTTACACATCAGAGCCCCACGCCCATACCTACGTATAGCTTTAATGGCATCATCTATCTTAACATATGTCAAGCTACATGAGTCTTTATCAATCAGCCCATTGACACTTTGGTGTTTATCATCATTATGTGGTGCTGATAGGTCCACAATAAGTCTCTTTTTTCCAGAATATTTTCCTATTGCTAAACCTATGGGACTCACCCTGTATGACTTAAAAGGAGGCTGCCCAAAAGGGCCATAAAGATAGCCTTTTGAAACTTCTTGAGAGAGCAGCTCATCTATGATCCCGGGACTGTTTCTAGCAGAAAGCAAGTTTTTGCATTCTTTGTTTGGTAAGACTAGATTAGGTATCAAAGTATCAAATCCTTCTTGTAATCCCTTAAGGGTAAACATTACTATTGTTTATGAGCACACTGTTTGCGCAACGTCGGCATTTAGTGTGTGCATGTTACGCGTAGTTTTTAACGTCGTTTTGTTTTGATTTCTCAATGACGTTGCAAGCTGTAGAATCTTATTCTGTTTGTTTCTGCATAATTAAGTCCTAAAGCGGGTAAACATATTGTTCATTTTTATTTTAAAAGAAGTTCTGTGGCAATTGATATACCCAAATTCGTGTATAAGGTTGATTATATGTGAAAACGTTTATTTCGCTGTTGATGACGTCGCATAAATATACGCGACGTCAGTGCAACGTTTGGCGTTAAAACGAAAAAGGCGGGAATATTGAACGTTTTTTCTCTATATCTTCCAACGCAATCCGGTGACCCCCATTTTTTATTTGAACTTTTAAATGGTTACCACATTTCCTATCTGTTGATGTAATTTAATCAAAATCATATGCGCAGTTTAGGAGATATCACAAGAATACGTACTTTTTGCAGGTTTGAAAAGATGGCGGGAAAGTTTATTTTGCTTGTTATCTCCTCAGTTTAAGAGCAAATAGTATCAAAATGTAAGAAAATATCACTCATCGTGTGTTTAAATTGTTTTTGTAGTAATAACATACATATCAAAACACATGTCCGCTACGAGTGCGGTTTCCTGAAATGCACGAGAAACATCCAAAAAGTTCTGATACCATGGAAACGAGACCGGTGACTCACCATTTTTATTTCGACTTAAGTCCAAGGATACAATTATCTTGAAGCATAGGAAGTGTCATGAAAATCATATGCGGGAATTAAATAGTAATGTTTCCCTTTAATTACATAGCTCACAAATTTTTTATCTGGGTGTTTGACAAGCTCAAGTCTTAAGCGATCAATATTGAGTGGGGTACTGGGAATTATAGAATGAAACATTTCTAGTCATGAGGGGTTGCTCTTAGATTTCTGCCCCATTTCTACATTAGATGAGACTCTCTGAGATTCACATTTTGACTCACCATGAGCCTCAGATCTGCATTTTTTGCATTTGTGAATGAATGAACGATTATCCCGTCTACAGTAACTGTTATTGAAATTGTTGCATATTTCTCTCCCCATATGTTTTATTCTGGCCCGACCATGGATATCAATTGACCTGTCAGTAGCTACAACCTTTCTTGTATCACCTTCATTTTGTTTTGTGCCTTTGCTTGATTGAGTTTGGACATAATATTGAGTTGGACAAAATGGAGCTTGATGATCACTTTGAAGACAGTGATCACACAACTTAGTTTTCACTCCCCCAACTAACAATTGAAATAAATCTTTATTTCTTTTGGACCAATCAATTTTGACCCCCTTTTCCAAATATGCAGCTGCCTTTTTGGTGAACTGACAATGATACGCGTAAAATATTTCGCCATAGTGCTCAAAAATATTTTCGATGTCAGCCTCATATAAATCTAATTCAGGTCTGCGTTGTGGAAATGCCTCACTTATGACACGCTTATAAATACCAAATGCCTTATAGAATTGTGTGATGTTAAGAATTCTATCAAGTCTGTGACCCCTACGGCCCTGACGCAATAGCTCTATTCCACTGAACTCGTTAACAGATACAGAAGGGGCTTCGAATTCAGGTATCAACAGGCATGCTAAGTTTACATATTTACCCTCGACAATGTTTTTTCGCACAGAATCAGATACCACATCCACATGGGGAAGTTCATCTGCAAGAATTCCATACTGTGTCCTGGTAGTTTGTATTGGTATGCTTTCAGAGTTTTGAGTTCCATAAAACCTTTCGAGTGTATTTGTTGTTGCTGTAGCAGACGATCTTCTGGCTTGATCAGATAGCAGTTTGTTGATTGTAGACTGCATAGAGCTCATAGTGTTTAGCATTGCTGTCATCATCCCAAGGGCACCATTGTTCATGTTCTCATTATTGGCCAAAGGAGGTGAGTTGTCAATTGGTTGTTGTTCCGGAGTAATTAACTGTTGTATCCTCAGAATGTTCTGATTGTGAATTCATCACATTGTCACCTAGAGTATCACTTGGAATTATTTCCATATCTATATTTGAAGATTTATTGTTCCCATGCATATTTTGAGTTCTGTTCACTTGATGATACACTTGCAACAAAGCTGACTTTGAGACGGCTGCAGTTAATTTAATACCTAAACCTTCTAACTCTTGTTTGAGTTTGGTATTAGTCCAGTTAGCGGGATTGTCCAAATTATATGGTTGTGATCGCTTGCGCTTGGAAGGCATTGTTTCTTTGTTATGTTATCCCTAAATGATTGTCACCACATAGTACAATAAACAAAAATTTCATCCAAATAAACTTTCACTGTCATACAAATATATAAACTTTCACTGTCATCCAAATATATTTCCAATGTTAATGTGATTAAGACCGTGAAGTCCTCATTTTATTTTGTCTTTAATTATTCCAGGTTTTAAAGTTAATATATATTATTCCAAATATATATGATAATAGCTTTATTATTGAACACCAAGATGTTGCCTTCACAAGTACTGAAACAGCAATGGGTTCATTTATTATAAATTGATAGTACAAAGGTTAAAGCTTTGTCTGGACATATTTGGTTTGGTAATGATGCACTTAGTGGCACTACAAGTAGCATCTTCAAACATACTTAAGGTATTAGTGTCACAAGAGTCTACATCTGATATTGGAATATCTTAAATAAACAATAAATAGACACAGGTGCTGGTTTTTGAGGAAAATAACATCCCATCATAAACTCAAATTTACAACCTAAATTTCCATTTTATTTTCATACTTTAGCTGACATCAAAACTTGGTCGGTCTTCTGTCATCTGCATTCCTACCCTCTTCATGTTCAACCCCCAGGAGATATTCCAGAAACTTAAGGTGGTCCAAACACTGCATGAAACAATGAGTAGGGTCCCAGGACAACATGAACATATACATTTTAAAAGGAATATTGGAAACCTACCACGTGACATGACTTTGAATTCAGAACTTGCCGTTTGTTTTATACAATTATATTGTCAAATTTTTATCATGGTTCATAAAATATTTTTGGGCAACTGGACAATTTGATTTTTTCCTGCCTTGAAGCATGGTGATCGTTTCAACATGCCATGCAATAAAACTTTTGATATCTGTGAAATTAAGCGGATGGCTGTGCAGTTTATCACATTGGGGTATGTAAATAATTATGAGAAAAATCGCTACCTATAAAAAAATTGTGAAGCACCTGTACGGTCGTCGACAAGATACTCAGTGTCACATGGTGTCCGAAATGGGTCAAATCTAACGGTAGCGTTCGAACGCTAAAAAACTAGCGTTCGGACGCTAAATTTTATCGTTCGAACGCTAAAATTTACCGTTCGAACGCTAAAAATTAACGTTCGAACGGAAGGGTTTTGTAATTGTATACAAATGACTCGGACGACAGCACAGGTAGCATCATTTGAATCACCCCCGTGTGTATTTGCATGCACAAAGGAGATAGCCCTTAAAATTTAATTTCCAGCAAAAACTTTGGGATTTGTTGCATAGTTTGGTAAATTTAACAATGAAGTGTCATGAAATTAGATTTTTCCCCAGGGAAAATGGTAATTTCCCTTTAATATTTACATTTTACAATGGAAAAAGCCTTAGGATTATTTTTAGCATAAGATTTTTTTATGATTTCAAAACATTCTGTCACACTTATAAAATTCATAAGGGTTAAAACAACACGTGTTTTCCTTCAGGTGACTCAGATAAATGTGATATTAAAAAGGCAGTTTCTGAAAGATGGAGTAAAGACACAAGCTTGTTATTTTTCATCCAGCAAGCCTTATTCAGGATAAACTTATGAAACCTGTTACATAAATATTATTTCTAGACAATTCAAGATCAGAACAAAACATAAAGGGGATTAGAGATGAGGAAAGAAAAACAGAAAAAAAAAACTTTTGTAAATGAATAAGCATATATATATTCATTTCCTGTCTGTAAAAACTGATGTTTTGCAGATTTCTGGCTTATTATCAGTGATTCTTTTTTCAATGTTATTTGTTTACCAATACATAACTGGAAACTGTTGTTGTTTTTTTCAGAATGTTCACTTGTTGTTTTCTTGCTTTTGTCTATTACACTTAATAACAAAAAATTAAGATACACTGTATAATGAAGGGGAGTACTTTAAGATGACCAAAACACGCCCATGTTGTTACGAGTACACACGATCTATGTTTGGAGCAAAAATAGATATAACCCTGCAAACCCCAGTTTTTCTACATAAAAAGTGGGGTTCAAGGGGTTAACGTTTTACGGGCATGTTATCCTGATGGTTGTAACAGCTATAGGCACCACCCATTAGCAGAGTTTTTTTTGTGTGTGTGTGTTTTTTTTTTAAACAAAACAAGCCACTAAGAGTCTTGGAACACAGGTCATTTTTTTTTTATTTTACATGTACCTAGTGTAATTTTCCATTTGCAGTTTAATACTAACATAGGATAGAGTTATACAAAGGCACAAGCAGACAACGATCAGGAAATAGTGCAACCAGAAAGAAAAAAAAAACTCCAAAAACCGAGGTGGGAAAAAACTAAATAGTCAATTAGGCACTTATACTAAGAAAACACATTGTAAGCCAAGTAAGCAGCTATTTCCTAACAGACGGACACTCAGTTACTCAAACCTAACTAAAAATATGAAAACGCATATAAGGTGCAAACAGCACAAAAATTCAACACCAAGTCATAAAACAATGGGAATCACAACAGAAGTATCATCCTCAGCCTGGAACGATCAGTAAATTAAAATTACTGGCATATCCCTAGGCTATTACATACTAGTAAAATGCATTACATACATTTGTAATAAAATGAGCCACGACGTGAAAAAACCGGTCTTCCGGGTTTTCGACCAGGTCTGACACAAACCGAGCTGTACAAGCACAGAAGATGGCTAGAGACTGGAAAATTCTGATTTACAAAGTAGAAGAACTGTACTATCCGTGCAATGAAAACAAAGGCGCAGACCAGCTTCGCAGTTACTGTGAAGCTGATCTGCGCCTTTGTTTTCCCATAGGCAAAAATCCGGTTTTCTCATGGCGCTGCTCAAATGTCTCAGATTTGGCCCCATGCAATGAATCTGGATAAATAACAATAAAATAAAGGTACATTGTCAGCCTCGTCATGAGAAAACCAATAAAGTGGTTTTCGAATAGGTCCAACACAAACTGGTCAGTACTGTTACAGAGGATGGCTAGAAACTTGAAATTTTGGATTTAGAAAGTAGAGAAATTCTTCTATCCATGTAGTTTAAACAAAGGCAATGATCAGCTTCTTCGCAGTGAATGCGAAGCTGATCTGCGCCTTTGGTTTCGCATATGCAGATTATTGGTTTTCTCATGAGACTGCTCAAATAAAGTACCGTAAAAGAAAGAAAATCAGCCATGACATGGCAAAAGAATCAGACAATATCTAATTTTATCAGATTGGTGTCTTGGCTATACACTTAGAATATGAAGAGACATAACAATATCTTTAAAAAGTAAAAGTAGGCAATGGTCGGGAAATGGCGCAATCAGAAAGAAATTCCCACTCCACAAACCGAGGGGTGGGAAAAAAACAACAAAAAGACATTTTGATCTGTGGCTTTTGTCTCAGATAAAATCATATCTTCCATTAAAACACAGAATATTACAATGCTTACATTAAGCCTCATTTAGAATATTGCTGTGTAATTGGGGGAAATTTGTTTAATTCTAACATGTATAAAATTGAAATACAGAGAAGAGCCTGTAAAATACTTCTTGGTAAAGCTTATACATCATTGGACGATGCTCGTAGACAATTAAATGTTATCATTTGAAGAACTAGTCTTCATAAACAAAGCTAAAGTACTTATTTGTTTAAGGTAACGCATGGCATTTCGCCTATCTATATTACTGAAATGTTCCAAATCAATGATATCAATAATAATGTGACAATGACTTTGCGTTCAGATTCTAACAAAAATTTTAGGACGCCGCAGCCTAAATTAAACATGTTTTTAATAACAGTTTATCGTAATCGGAAGCCTTAATTTGGATTAGTATTCCAGTGGAAATAAGAAATGCTAACACCATTGATTCCTTCGTAAATAAATGTTTAAAATGGATGCGAGAAATGACCTTCGAGGTTTAATTTTCAACTTTGCATACCTCCACCACCTACAATGTTTAATATTTTCATTGTGTGCATGTGCATAGTTCAGTAATGTATTTTGTTTATTATTTAAGAATCGTTTTTCTTCGTTTCATCTGTATTTGTTAATGTTCACTTGTATGTGCATTTGCTATGCACTGTTATTGTTTTAAGAGGGCCTCAGGGAAGATTGGTCATACCATCTGAGTCACCCTCTAAAAATAAAGTCATTACTTACTTACTTACTTACTTACTTACTTACTTACTTACTTACTTACTTACTTACTTACTTACTTAGATACTTATACCAAGAAAACATATTGTAAGCCGAGTGAGCAGCTATTCCCCAATATGCAGCCACTAAGTTATCCGATATTAATTAAAATATGAAAATGTACATAAGGCTCAAACAGCAAAAATCATGTCTTTGATTAGAGCTGTAGCATGAAAAACAAATGCTTGCTAGTGTTTTTCAGCAAGAAAAATGAGATTTGATGAAAATGGAACCGAACTTTATTTTAGTATTTTGTCATGTGTGTTTGCTTACTGAGCTGTTCAGTGAAAGTAAGCATCTGGCAACTGATCGATTCTTGGTCCAACTTTCTTATTTCTTTGCTTCAACCTCATTTATACAGTAAAAGACAGTGACTTTCATAGAGATGCTTGATTTTGCTAAATCATTACATTTTTACACTCCACTGTAAATAGATGTCAGACCAAAGGTGACTGTTATTTTCGTGATCCATTAACTCAACAGGTAACTGGCACAGTGTTTCAACTGAGGTTTAACATCCCAGTCAACAAATATTCAGTCATGTCAGCGTGGGAGTTAATGTGCCTTGCTCAAGGACACAACACGCTGTAAGTGGGGATCAAACCCAGGACCTCTCAATTAACAGTCTGATGTCTTGCCCCTATGCCACCACCCTCACAATGGGGGACGGTGAAGGACAACAAAATAATGGACGATCTATACCCACAACACAATTTTAGTTTGGACAAATTTATAATAAATGCATTTCTTCTACAGAAACGTCAGTGTTTTAAAGCTATAGGGCCCAAGCTTTTGGCATTAGATGAAGCAAATATATGAGTCGTCGTTTAAGAAAACAAAAAACATGCATAGGCGAAAACAAAAGTGCAGTAACTGCACAGTTGATCAGGGTCTTTGTTTTTCGCTACACAGATAGTACAATATCTTTTCTTCTTAAATCTGAAATTTTCAAGCTTCTAGCCTGCTTCTGAGACTGTATAGGCTGTTTTGTGTCAGACCTGGTCGGAACCCAAAATTGTTGGTTTTCTCATGAAAAGAATCATGTTTTTTTCTTCAAGGATGGAGATCAGTCAGCTATGGTGCATGAGGCCAGTCAATCATCTTACAATAAAAATATTTCAAACTGCTCAACCTTCATCATAAATAATCATTATATGCAATAGTCTTAACAAACAATCTATGTCAAACTGCTAAACCTTATCATCAGATACTTATTACGCACACTCTATGCCATGTGCTCCTGGGTGTGCTCCCTACCTATTTTTTTTTTTTTTTTTTTTTATCTAAATTTGGTGAAAAACATGACTATATCTCTGCAAGTTCATTTAATGGGTTAGTCCGAATCCAAAAAAATTAAGGATGACTGATGCTTTACATAAGTCTGCATATATCAACCTTTATGGTTTCTTTCTGCATTGTTTTTCTAAAACGGCTGATACTGACACAAAACAGAGCTTATTTGCTTTTCTTAGTCCAATATAACAATAATAATAAAGGAAAAATAAAGAAAAAACATCAAAATACAAAATTAAAATATGTGTAGTGATATTGTTGCTAGGTAAACAAAGAATATTCACATCAGGATGCTCCTTGTGATCAGTCTTTTAAAATTGCTTACCAAGTTATTTTACTATACATACATCTTGCATTTGACAGGTCAATAGTCTTGGGGGAAAAACAACAACAACACACACACAAAAAAAGGGCTGTATCAAACTGGTAAACCTTCTTCAAAAATAACTTTTATGTGCTCAGTCTTAAAAACAGCTATGTAAAAATAACCTCTTATGTGGCCGATACTCAACTTTGATTTTATTCCTTTTATGAAATACAAGACCATATAATAATAGCACTGCTGTGCTGGCTCATCAAGAAAAAAAATGTGAGATTTTGATGAAAATGGAATTAGGGACCCAAGTTTATTTAGTATTTTGTCACACGTTTGCTTACTGAACTGTTCAGTGAAAGTAAGCATCTGGCAACTGATCTGATTCTTGGTCCAACTTTCTTATTCTTTTGCTTCAATATTTATCATGTAAACTCATTTATACAGTATAAGACTTTCAGAGAGATGCCTGCGCAGCTGATCAGCGCCTTTGTTTCTGCTACGCGGATAGAACAATTCCTATTCTTCCTAAATCCAAAACTTCCGCTAAATGTAGCTGTAAAGGCTGGTTTGTGTTGGATCTGGTCGGAAACCCGGAAGCACGGTTTTCTCGCATCGCGGCTCATATCATATCATAAAGCAAAACATCTCTTCAGTTTTAAAGCTATAGGGGCTGAGCTTTTGGCATTTGACAGCACAGAATAATTAAAACAAATAAAAGATATGAGCCATTGCATAAGAAAACAAACAACATGAATCTCAAAGTTCTCACTAGGATTTTGAAAATAGGAGTAATAATGAGGCATTTCCTAAAATGTTGGATTCTTCCTATACTTTACTATTGGACCTTTCCAAAAAGTTGGAGTCAGAATAAAAAAGCTGGAGTTTAAAATGCCAATATTGGAGTTAAGGAGAAACAACGCCTTTGTTTTTTCGTTACACAGTACAATATCTCTTCTTCTTAAAGCTGAAATTTCAAGCTCCTAGCCTGCTTCTGTGACTCTACAGGCTGGTTTGTATCAGACCTGGTCTGAACCCCAAATGGTTGGTTTTCTGATGCGAAGTTTCTGAGATTTTCTCGAAGGCTGTGGATTAGAAAGCTAGGGTGCATGTCGCCGGTCAATCTTCTTACTAAAAATGTTTTTCACACTGCTAAACCTTTGACAATAACTTACCATTTATGCAAACAATCCATTTATTCAAATAGTCTTAACAAACAATCTGTGTGAAACTGCTAAACCTTGATCATCGATCAGTGACTTTTTATGCACAAATAATCTACTTACTCTATGCCCTATGCACCCTATCATCCCAGTTGGTTTTCTGTAATACAAGAGTTTAGCACTGCTTGTTCATCAAAGTACCAAACCTTATGCTAGTCCAATGTTGATTTGGCAATCTAAATGTCTCTGTCCTTAACAAAAATTGTGAGTGTATGATGCTTTATATATAACAATAGTTTGCCATACTCATTACTAGCAACTGATCAGATTCTTGGTCCAACTTTCTTATTAATTCTTATTTTTATGTAACCTCATTTATACAGTATAAGATTTTCAGAGGGATGTTTGATTTTTCTAAATCATTACATTATTACACTCTACACAGTAAATAAATGTCATATGAGCCATCGCATGAGAAAACCAACAATCTGGCCAAAACAAAGGCGCAGACCAGCTTCGCGGTAACCCCGAAGCTGATCAGCGCCTTTGTTTTCGCTACACGGATAGTATAATCCCTCTTCTTCTTAAATCCGAATTTTCAAGTTTCTAGCCTGCTTCTGTGACTGTACAGGTTGGTTGGTGTCGGACCTGGTTGGAAACCCAAATTGTTTGTTTTGTCATGCAATGGCTAATATCAAGGCGACTTTACTTTCATGCTCCATCAACTCTACAGGAAACTCGCACAATGTTTCGACCGAAGTTTAACTTCCCCGTCAACAATTTTTCAGTCATGTCTGGATAGAGCTACAAGTGAGGGCCTCCCAGGGGGGGTCTTTGCTCCCTGCTCCCTGAAAGAAAAATGACCTTTCTCCCCAGCTCCCTAAAATGTTTTTCCTCAGCCCCCTGCTCCCTAAAACCCTGCTTTCTCCCCAAATCCCTGAAAATAAATGACCCTTCTCCCCAAATCCCTGAAAATAAATAGCCCTTCTCCCTGAATCCCCAAAACCCCTGGGAGGGCCTCACAAGTTCCTGGGTATTAACCAGTACTCTGGGGAGCTAATGTGTCTTGCTCAAGGATACAACTTGCTGTAAGTGGGGATCAAACCCAGGACCTCTGAATTAAAAGTGATGCTCCACCACTATTTCACCACACTCACAATGAGGGACGGTGAAGACAACAAAATAATGGACATTCTATACCCACAACACAATTTTAGTGTTGTAGACCAGCTGTGCAAAGATTGTACAATATCTCTTCTTCTTAAATCTGAAATTTCGAACTTCTAGCCAGCTTCTGTGACTGTACACAGACTTGGTCCGAACCCCGATAGCTAGGGTACATGTGGCCGGTCAGTTAACTTACAAAAAAAAGGTATTTCAAACTGCTAAACTTTCTGCATAACTAATCTATATGCTAATAGATTAGCTCATCATTACGAGGGGTTATCAAAAATTACGTGGACTTTTCCCATGACTTATGATTATATGACTCGATTCCACTCAAACTTTCAGTCCGCATGGACCCATGAAATATGCAACAGTGTGCAAAATTGCATCACAATCCCTTTCGTCCGTTACAAAATTATTGTGAAATGAAAAACCCACGTTCGCCATCATGGAGCACTCCGATGACGTCAGTGACGTCGACGCAAAAACACTGATTTTGAACCACAAAATGTGGTTTTTAGGGCAACTGATTTTTATATTTTTATTGCTCAAAGTATGTTAAAAATTTGTCCACTATTGGAGCATGGTTTAAATTACCAATCTGTATAAAATTATTAATGTATTGCCTTGATTTGAGAATAAATTTGGGCTGGGCATATTGATGCTGACGTTTAACATTATGATTTAGACGTTAGAAAATTTTAAATGACGAATATGCTTTTCTGATATTTATTTGGGTCCTATTTGTTCAAAGGTGAATGGAATGTTTCATTTGTAATGCTTTATCAAAGGACCTTGAAGTTTTACCGACAAATAAGAAATCAGGATTTGTTTCAAATGGGAATTGTATAATATTGCCAGTTGATCTGTGTTGCATGAAATTCAGACATCGCTTAAACATTTTGAAAAAAAAAAAAGCAATCATGCATGCCTAGGCAAAACAACGTAGGTGCACAACCACTCCATCGTAATTTTTGAGCAAGCATAAATTGTTTTGTTATGGATTCATTAAGACACATGGCACGTTTGGCTGTGATCTGCAAAACCGTATATCAAAGGTGCATGGAATGTTTCATTTGTAATGCTTTATCAAAGGACCTTGAAGTTTTACCGACAAATAAGAAATCAGGATTTGTTTCAAATGGGAATTGTATAATATTGCCGGTTGATCTGTGTTGCATGAAATTCAGACATCGCTTAAACATTTTGAAAAAAAAAAGCAATCATGCATGCCTAAGCAAAACAACGTAGGTGCACAACCACTCCATCGTAATTTTTGAGCAAGCATAAATTGTTTTGTTATGGATTCATTAAGACACATGGCACGTTTGGCTGTGATCTGCAAAGCCGTTTTGAAGAAAACGCAGAAGAAATGCGATACTGCAGTGCCATGCTTAACGTCATTTCTGACGTGCTCCGTGATGGGGAGGGTGGGGTAAGTAAAACCATCACCAACTGCTAATAAAACACTTTAGATTAACCAAACTTTCAGAATCTAGTGGATTTAAGCAAGTTTATCGTCAGTTGAAATTCGAACATGTTTGCCTGAACCTTTGTCAAGTTATGGGAAAAGTCCACGTAATTTTTTATAACCCCTCGAATGCTAATAGATTAGCTAATCATTATGCTAATAGATTAGCTAATCATTACGCTAATAGATTAACAAACAACCTTTATCATACTGCTAAACCTTTATTATCAGTTACATTTTAATGCACTCTATGGCATGTGCTCCCTTCCATACATGTATACATGCTTGGTCATGTGGCTGCATTATTTATGTACACATTGGTTTTGATTGGCAAAGCGGTGTCAGAGAAGATCTTTGAAAATGGTGGATGACGACAGACGGACGCCGGGCATCTGCCTATCATATAAGCTCATCTTGTCAGCTTAAGCTCAGGTGAGCCAACATCATGTACATGTATAGGCAAAAGCAAAGGCGCTGACAAACTGTGAAAATTGCACAGTTTATAAATTAATTGCGCTACAAAGATTAAACAATATCTGCTCTTCGTAAATCTGAAATTTAAAGCTTCTAGCCTGCTTCTGTGACTGTACAGGCTGGTTTGTGTCGGAACTGGTCGGAGCTCTAAATTGTTTGGTTTTCTAGTGAAAATGTTCATACATGTATGTATTTTCCTAAAAAATGTAGATAAGTCAGCTAGGGTGCATATGGCCAGTCATTCATCTTACTAACTAGATAATGTGTTTATGAAACACTATGCCCCAACTGGTACCTCACTTTCAAGATGTGAAAATGTCCAAAAAATGACTAAGTTCAAATTGCCAAAAAA
The DNA here is from genome assembly GCA_964017185.1 of Rugalucina vietnamica. NCBI lineage: Eukaryota > Metazoa > Mollusca > Bivalvia > Lucinida > Lucinidae > Rugalucina > Rugalucina vietnamica. Next base: position 39,475,315 of record OZ024870.1, read on the forward strand.
GTGACAAAAATTAACCTGAGGAGTATATCCCACATGCATATCTTCAAAGCATGGTCACAATGTCTGTAAAGTTTCAAAAGTATCGGTAGGAGTTGCGCACCAAAGGTACCCTCTATCCATTCACTAACATGCCCGAAAAAATGACTAAGTTCAAATTGTGAAAAAAATGACAAAAAATAATCTGAGGATTATGTCCAAACCACATGCATATCTTCAGATCATGCCCATAACACATGGAAAGTTTTAAAGCAATTGGCATGAAACTGTAGGGAGCTGCGTACACAAGGTACCCTCTGTCTATTCACTTTCATTGTCAAAATGCCCGAAAAATGGCTAAGTTGAAAAAATACAGACCCAGACCAATATGCCCCTTCAACTTCTTCAAAGTTGGGGACATAAAAAATAATCCAAGGATTATATCCAAACCACATGCATATCTTCAGACCATTCCCATAACACATGTTAAGTTTTAAAGCAATTGGCATGAAACTGTAGGAGGAGTTGTGCACACAAGTTTACCCACTGTCAATTCACTTTCATTGTCAAAATGCCCGAATAATGGCTAAGTTCAAATTGCGAAAAAAGTGACAAAAATTAATCTGAGGATTATATCCAAACCACATGCATATCTTCAATGCATGGTCACAACATCTGTAAAGTTTCAAGAGAATGGGTATTAAACTGTAGGAGGAGTTGCGCACACAAGGTACCCACTATCTATTCACTTTATCAAGAATTAACAAGAGCTCCGCGGAGGTCGATATCGCACCTGCATCGGGCAAAATAACTAAAAACATGAAATATAGGTCCAGTGCACCAGGTTAAGGTGTGTTCTGAAAGGGTATGTGAAGGACATTTACTATGCAAGCTTTCACACTCGCAGCTATCACTGATGCAGAAAAAAAACAAACTTCGACATAAATATATAACAAAGTCAATGGACCGTGAAATATAGGTCAAGGTCAGCAGGTCAAGGTGCTTGCTTGAAGGGTATGTCAAAGACAGTTACTATGCAAGGTTTCACACTCGCAGCGATCTCTGATGCAGAGAAAACCAAACTTTGACGTAAAAATTTACAAAGTCAATGGACCGTGAAATATAGGTCAAGGTCAGCGGGTCAAGGTGTGTGCTTGAAGGGTATGTCAAGGACAATTACTATGCAAAGTTTCACGCTCGCAGCTATTACTGATGCAGAGAAAACCAAACTTCGACGTAAAAATTAACAAAGTCAGTGGACCGTGAAATATAGGTCAAGGTCAGCGGGTCAAGGTGCGTGCTTGAAGGGTATGTCAAGGACAATTACTATGCAAGGTTTCATGCTCTCAGCTATTACTGATGCAGAGAAAACCAAACTTCGACGTAAAAATTAACAAAGTCAATGGACCGTGAAATATAGGTCAAGGTCAGCGGGTCAAGGTGCGTGCTTGAAGGGTATGTCAAGGACAATTACTATGCAAGGTTTCAGACTCGCAGATATCACTGATGTCGAGAAAACTGAACTTCGACGTAAATGTTGACGGACGAACGAACGGACGAACGTACGGACGGACGGAAATTTGAACTCCTATATCGCACCCTGCTATAAGCAGGTGCGATAAAAAGGGAAATAACTCTCACAGAATGGGCAACAAGCCCCTTGAATTTACCAGAAATAAAAGAAAAAATATCGGTCCTCTTAATTTTCATATACAAACCACATACCAAATTTCAAAATCCTAGCTCTAACAGTTCCTGACCGAGTCACGGAGTGCTAAGCGTAACTCACGCACTGGACTCACAGGACTCAACTCTACAGACAGACCCAAACCAATATGCACCTTCAACTTCTTCCAAGTTGGTGGCATAAAAAAACTCAAACTGCTAAACCCTCATCATAACGAACCATTATGCAAATAGTCTTAGCAAACAATCTCTGTCAAACTGCTAAACCTTGATCATCAGTTACTTTTTATACACCCTATGCCACATGGGTGTGCTCCCTACCATACTATATTTGAGCCACCTCGTGGGAAAACCAACAATGTGGTTTCCGAACAGGTCCCACATAAACTGAGCTGTACAAGCACAGAAGCAGGCTAGAAGCTTGAAATTTCGGATTTAAGAAGAAGAGGAAGTGTACTATCTGTGTAGCGAAAACAAAGGCGCTGATCAGATCGGTTACCGCGAAGCTAATCTGCGTCTTTGTTTTCGCCTAGGCAGATTGTTGGTTTTCCCATGGGGCGGCTCATTTTTTATTTTCGTACTTTTGTGAAAAACAAGACCATAGCTCTGCTAGTTCATTAAATGTGATTGTCCGAATCCAAAAAATAAGGATGACTGATGCTTTATGTAAGTCTACTTATCAACCTTAATGGTTTCTTTCTACAATGTATTTCCAAAACAGCTGAAACTGACACAAAACAGTGCTTAACACAACTTATCTGTTAACACAACTTATCTGCTTTTCTCATTCCAATACAATTTAGAAACTAGAGGACCATTGGTCCTGTAGCTCACCTGAGAGATTATCACATTGTAAGCTCATGAGATTTAAATTAATTGAGAATCGACCAATGAAAGTCTATGCATGGACACTATTGACCCCCGGGGCGTGGCCGAATTTGACCCAGGGGCATGACTGGCACAATTTATAATGGGGACTACCAAACATTGCTACATACAAAATATAGAAGCTATGGGCCTTTTGGTTTCAGAGAAGAAGATTTTTTTAGTTTTTCCCATTGTAAGTCTATGGAGACTATCTACCCCCGGGGCGTGGCCAAATTTGACCCCAGGGGCATGGCTGGCACAATTTATGTAGAGGACCATTAGCCATTGCCACATACAAAATATCAAAGCTGTGTGCCCTGTGGTTTCAGAGAAGAAGATTTTTTAATTTTTTCCCATAGCAAGTCTATTGAGACTATCAACCTCCGGGGCCTGGCCAAATTTGACCCCAGGGGCATGAATGGCACAATTTATGTAGAGGACCATTAGCCATTGCTACATACCAAATAACAAAGCTGTGGGCCTAGTGGTTTCAGAGAAGAAGATTTTTTTAGTTTTTCCTATTGTAGGTCTATGGAGACTATCCACCCCCGGGGCGTGGCCAATTTTGACCCCGGGGACATGATTGGCACAATTTATGTAGAGGACCATTAGCCATTGCCACATATAGAGGAGACGGTGGGTAGGGAAATTTTTCGTTTCGCACAACACCCTCCACATACTAGGTTTGATACTATGGGTGGCTTCTTTGATCAATATAAAAAGCTTCTAGGCACGTTGTCGCCCTGTGTTATGGTGCATTTGTCCTCAAGAAGCCGTTACGTATGTTACCCATTCAAACCAGAAATGTGCTCTAAGTTTGTAAAATACACTCTGAATCTCTAATTTAAATTCCAAACCTATCAGTATCAATATCATCTGATGAAAGAATGTTACGGGCACATATATTGATATATTTAATCATTTTCATGCATCGATGGTGTTACGTATGCTACATTTTCAAAACAGCCAGTGTAAATGTTAATTACAGAACAGTAAGCTATTTTAATATACTTCTCTTTACGAATTTCACTTTTAATACACTACGGGTGGCTTTGTTTATCAATATAAAGATTTTCTAAGCATGTTTTCGCCCAATGGTATGGCGCATTTGCCCTCCAGAAGCCGTTACGCACGTCGTATGTTACCCATTCAAAACAGAAATATACTCTAAGTTTGAAAAAATGCACTATGAATCTCTAAAATAAATTCCAAACCTAAATATATTAATGTCATCTGATGAAAGAATGTTACTGGCACATGTGTTGATACTTTTAATCACATATATGCATCGATGGTGTTACGTATGTTATATTTTCAAAACAGACTGCTCATAGTTTAATTACAGAACAGTAAGCTATTTTAATATACTTGTCTTTGCACATTTATACTTTAGATACACTTGTCTAAAAGACACGTATTCTTTTTCTTTTACAAACCTGAAAAAACTAATCATCATGTCATTCCTTAGTCGAAAGTTATTGCATATAGTCCACAGTAACTCACTTCAGATTATGAAAGAATAAAGTGTTTAAAGTCAACTATGTACAGACAAGTTTGAAGAAAAGAAGAAAAATATATACAATCATCGTGTTATAGATCAATAACATATATGCCTTCTTGAAGTTGAATGCTCACTGCTTTGCCAGAAATGTGTACTTTTGATTGGTAAATATGGTAACGTATGTAACACATAATTATTAAATATCAAAAATCAGTTTTAATGATTTTAATGCTGATAAAATGCTCATCGCTGTATGTAATTATGATTTAGCACTTATTTAGAAATCAAATAAGATATAGCAAATATTAAAGAGTGTAATCCAGTTGTCAGTGAACTTAAAGCGCGCACACCCAAACCACAAAATCCCAAAGCATGTTTTACACCATTGTTAGTATCCAGTGTTATGAAAGGACATTATCAACACCGTCGGTCACTATTTCTTAAGTTACCTTTCACAAAGCTTGCCAATATTAGTAAGCAAATATCAATGCGGGTGACGGGCGGTTTAATGGTAACGTATGTAACACATTTCATTTTTCACTTAAAATTTTAGGTGTTAAAACCTAAGGAAAACAAATAGTAATAAGATATAATAATCGTCACCTTATGATTGTTTTCCGATTTCCGGATATTGAAATGACTCGCTGGCCATACAAAAGCACAACTCTGCGCATGCTAGTTCATTTTGTCTGGGTTCGGGGCACATGCGAGACAAGCTAAGTTCTGCTTGCGCGTGTGCCAGGTGTTTTTTTTTCTCTGGGGGTTCTCCCGTTTTTGCCCCACCTACCGGTTGGTCCGTCTCATGTGAGCTGAAATAATATTGAAAGGGACGTTAAACGGAACAAAAAATGTTCAGTCCATGGTCATGAGCACTGCTTCAATATAAGTACCATTGATGTTCCAGACATTGCCTGATGCGGTTGTTTCGTTTGATTTTGAGTTGATGCTTAACAGCCTAGTCAACAGATATTGTCATATTGAGACGTTGACTCCATTTTATGGGACTTTTGCCCGAATATCGGATGCCATGATATCCAAACAATGCTTTAAATATAACCACCCAAGTAAGCCACTACGGCTTATACGTATGGATGGTTTGATTTTAAATCTTCCTGGTCAGGCTCAGACCTGAGCGGTTAACCAGTGATAAGATGGTCAGTAAGTAGCGTATAAGCTATGCCTGGAGTCAAAAGAAACCCATCTATTTCTTAAGGACCCGATGAGCGGGGCCCATATTCCTACCCGCCCAACCTTCTGAGGGATTCTGCTTAGGCTGATACGGTTGAGCGTTTCTGCTAAGGCTGAAAACATGTTTTTGAAGTTTTCACGTTATAAATGTGTCATCAAACGATCATGCTTTGGTGGTACATTTTTATTTGTGTAGCGCTAATGGCAACAGAACAAGTGACGGACACTATTTACACTTGAACCAGATTGCCAAGCAGATGAACAGAATCGGCAAAATGTTTTTCGTCCACCTTATTATGTGCTGTGGGGAGTGTTATCGTCTGTTTGCACAAGGTAGATTGTGATTGATCGATTTTCTCAGCAACATTCCAAGCTTTCGTTTTACCAATGCCATTGTGTGGAGTCTCACCTAAACTGCCTTATTGTATAGTCATAACTTCTATTTTCTTGAAAATAAGGAATAGTCGAGCGTCTCACCAGGACATCAAGGCTTGCTCAAAACGACAGACTGCTAGTATCGTGCTTTTTCCAGCGTGGAACCATAATGTATTGCAATCATTTGGCTAGAGTAGGCAGCAGCATAAAACCAAGATATCTGATTCAGATGATTGTACCGTCACAAGCATCGTGGTTGTTATGAAAATTCCCGTATCTGTGTCTTCATTGTCTAAAATGCAGTTATGTCATCCCTGGCAAGAAAGCATTTTCGTGTAAAAACGCTTACACGTTGTTTGCACATCATGTTCTATGTTCGGATTTCACACCGAGGGCCCTCAAGAAATTCACATTTTGTGTTAGTACTGCTTTACATTGCATTTTGCCACTCCCGGGGAACTGGTGTCGCAGGGCTAGATAATGTCCTTCCTCGTTCATCCGATCTGATGGATTTACTCTACAGGTTATCTCAAACACTACATCAAATCAATAGTTTCGAAAGGCGCACACAAGCTATAAGGAATACCACATATATTATCAAATAAATGGGTCCAGGAGTTTGAGGATAATATCTGTATCTAGTTGGATGCAACTGTCAGTGTGATATTTGCGAAGTCTTTGTCTTCCTAAGTCATTAAGTTCGCATATGTGAAAGATTCATCGTGGATCGTGGATCTTGTTCAAGGACACAACATGGTACCGAAGAGGTCGAACAACACAAACTCGCAATCAGAAGCGGACGCTTTAATGATGGGTCACCAACGCATAATATATACCTTACAGTGCCCTATATGAAAATGGTGTTACATACGTTACCATGAGCATACTGACAAGTCACCAGTGGGTCAACATATTCCAAACACCTTACTGTGTTCTATGCGAAAACCTTTGCAGATAATTATGTGAGACCACTTTCATGTGAGCCGCAGCGAGCGAAAACCACTCTTCCGACAATTTTCCTTCTACATGTACACAGTCAAAGAATTTAGACGCTTGAAATTTCGGATTTAAGAAGAAGTTTGAATTATCTGTGTAGAGTAAACAAGTGTGCTGATTAGCTGTGCAGTAACTGCATCTTTGTTTTCATATAGGAATAATCTGGTTTTCGCATGAAGCGGCTCACTATATATACATTTATTATCACCAAAATGAAATCTACCCATGTTTGAACATTAAGGTGTTACATACGTTACCATGAGCATACTTGCAAGTCACAGGGTATTTTAGCACACTAAACAGGTATTTATCATAGGGTGTGTAAAATAGAACTAAATAATTTACAGAAACATATAACAGTTATTCATTTTGATATTTTTGTTGAAACGCCTACTTTTCAAATGTTACAGCATACGGCGGTACCCTTAGGAAATGTTAAATTATTTAAATAAAATAGATTAAATATTTAATATAAATATATAATTTTGTGTAATAGCCAAGTTGAACTATTGGTCAATAAGAAAGAAGCTATCGTTTTTGGAATATAAAGAAAGAAATGCCAAAACCAAAAACGTTTTTGAACCCAAACCCCTATTTTCACGCCATGGATATAGAAGTAACGTTTGTAACACCGTATAATGCCTAATTTCAACTTTTAAAGATCATAAAGCATGTCCGTTAAATTGTTCTAGTACGTGATATAATTAGTGCTGTTGCATGATTAAAGTGGGTGGAGCATAGTAGGTTTCGCTATTTTGTTGGTACAAATATATTTTGAACATGTAACTTATGTAACGAGCTACAGAAATATTGTGCACCACTTGCCGGGGCGACAACGTGCCTAGAACTCATCTAGGATTACCAATGGACCAATTGCATACTGCAAACAAAGTATGTGGAGGGTGTTGTGCGATTTCGTTAAATACGGTAGATACAGAATCTAGCGTCTCGCCTAATACAAAATATCAAAGCTGTGGGCCTAGTGGTTTCAGAGAAGAAGATTTTTTTATTTTTTTCCTATTGTAGGTCTATGGAGACTATCGACCCCCGGGGCATGGCCAAATTTGACCTCAGGGGCATGATTGGCACAATTTATGTAGAGGACCATTAGCCATTGCTACATACCAAATAACAAAGCTGTGGGCCTAGTGGTTTCAGAGAAGAAGATTTTTTTAGTTTTTCCTATTGTAGGTCTATGGAGACTATCCACCCCCGGGGCGTGGCCAATTTTGACCCCGGGGACATGATTGGCACAATTTATGTAGAGGACCATTAGCCATTGCTACATACCAAATATCAAAGCTGTGGGCCTAGTGGTTTCAGAGAAGAAGATTTTTTTAGTTTTTCCAATTGTAAGTCTATGGAAACTATCCACCCCCGGGGCGTGGCCAAATTTGACCCCAGGGGCATGGCTGGCACAATTTATGTAGAGGACCATTAGCCATTGCCACATACCAAATATCAAAGCTGTGGGCCCTGTGGTTTCAGAGAAGAAGATTTTTTTAGTTTTTTCCTATTGTAGGTCTATGGAGACTATCGACCCCCGGGGCGTGGCCAAATTTGACCCCAGGGGCATGATTGGCACAATTTATGTAGAGGACCATTAGCCATTGCCACATACAAAATATCAAAGCTGTGGGCCCTGTGGTTTCAGAGAAGAAGATTTTTTAATTTTTTTCCCATAGTAAGTCTATGGAGACTATCATCCCCTGGGGCGTGGCCAAATTTGACCCCAGGGGCATGAATGGCACAATTTATGTAGAGGACCATTAGCCATTGCCACATACCAAATATCAAAGCTGTGGGCCTAGTGGTTTCAGAGAAGAAGATTTTTTTAGTTTTTTCCTATTGTAGGTCTATGGAGACTATCGACCCCCGGGGCGTGGCCAAATTTGACCCCAGGGGCATGATTGGCACAATTTATGTAGAGGACCATTAGCCATTGCCACATACAAAATATCAAAGCTGTGGGCCCTGTGGTTTCAGAGAAGATTTTTTAATTTTTTTTCCATAGTAAGTCTATGGAGACTATCAACCCCTGGGGCGTGGCCAAATTTGACCCCAGGGGCATGAATGGCACAATTTATGTAGAGGACCATTGGCCATTGCTACATACCAAATATCAAAGCTGTGGGCCTAGTGGTTTCAGAGAAGAAGATTTTTTTAGTTTTTCCAATTGTAAGTCTATGGAAACTATCCACCCCCCAGGCGTGGCCAAATTTGACCCCAGGGGCATGGCTGGCACAATTTATGTAGAGGACCATTAGCCATTGCCACATACCAAATATCAAAGCTGTGGGCCCTGTGGTTTCAGAGAAGAAGATTTTTTAATTTTTTTCCCATAGTAAGTCTATGGAGACTATCGACCCCCCGGGGCGTGGCCAAATTTGACCCCAGGGGCATGAATGGCACAATTTACGTAGAGGACCATTAGCCATTGCTACATACCAAATATCAAAGCTGTGGGCCTAGTGGTTTCAGAGAAGAAGATTTTTTTAGTTTTTCCCATTGTAAGTCTATGGGACCTATCTGTTGCCATGGAAACCACAATTTTGATACAATCTGCTCCAAAACCTAATGCCATCAATCCCCCAACCCAATTATGGTTCACATTAAATTTGATCAAGATCGGCCTACTAGCTTCAGAAATATTCTTCTTTGAAATTGTGGACGGACGACGACGACGGACGACGACGGACGACGACGACGGACGCGGGATGCCTGCCTATCCTATAAGCTCACCTGTGAGCCTTCGGCTCAGGTGAGCTAAAAAAAAAACATCAAATTAATGCAAAATTAAAATAAAATATGAGCCACCACATGGGAAAATCAACAATCTGCATAGGCGAAAACAAAGGCGCAGATCAGCTTCGCAGTAACTGCGAAGCTGATCAGCGACTTTGTTTTCGCTACTCGGATAGTACAATTCCTCTTCTACTTAAATCCGAAATTTCAAGCTTCTAGCTCTTTTCTGTGCTTGTACAGGTCGGTTTGTGTCGGACCTGTTCGGAAACCACATTGTTGCGGTTCAATTATGTGTAGTGACATTGTTGTTAGATTAACAAAGAATATTCACATGAGAGTGCTCCTAATGATAAGTCATCACTGCTTACCAATTTATTTGACAATATATGAGCCTCGTCACGAGAAAACCTCATAATTGCCTATGCGAAAACAACACCACAGATGTTGTGCATCAACACAGCTGATCAGCGCCTTTGTTTTTGGTACATGGGTACACTGATAGTACAATTCCACTTCTTCCTAACTCTGAAATTTCAAGTATCTGGACATCTTCTATAGCTGCACAGGCTAGTTTGTGTCAGACCTGGTCAGAAACCCAGAAGACCGGTTTTCTCATGACGCGGCTCATATGTATCTTGCATGTGACCGGTCAATCACTGATAAACCATGGCAATTCATATCCTTTTTCGCTAATAAACTGATACTGTATGCCATGTGATTTTTGTCTTACTTCTATGAAATGAGCCGCCTCATGAGAAAACCAACAATCTGCAAATGCGAAAACAAAGGCGCAGATCAGCTTCGCGGTAACCGCGAAGCTGATCAGCGCCTTTGTTTTCACTTAACGTATAGTACAATCCCTCTTCTACTTATATCCAAAATTTCAAGCACCTAGCACTTTTCTGTGCTTGTGCGGCTCGGTTTGTGTCGGACCTGTTCAAAAACCACATTGTTGGTTTTCCCACGAGGTGGCTCAAATACTGAAATACAAGACCATAGCACTGCTGACTTATCAAAATGTCATTGTCTGAAACCCAAAACTGTGTTTTTCTGATTTTTTTTTTCTATCAAACAGTTGCCTGCCAATCCTCTGTGGTATCTTTCTTCTAATCAAAAACAGCCACAAAATTGGCATCATCATCATCATCATCATCATCTTCATCATCATCATCATCATCATCATCATCATGAAAACATGTTCGTGCAATGTATACCCCCTTATACCCCACTTTTATATAGTAAAACTGGGGTTTGCAGGGGTATACATATTTTTCTTATTTTTGCTCCAAAACATAGATTGTGGGTACTCGTTAGAACCGCCTCGGCGAGGCGGTTCTAACGTGTACCCACGCAAAAATAGAAAAATATCAAAATTTTTCTACTGAAATTTTTCAATTTTTACAACTCTAAATATCTTTCTATATTGCATGGGCATGTTTTCGTAATGATCATCATTATCATCATCATCATCATCATCATATATGTTTTATAGTCCGTTGTCATCTACTGAGGGTTGGACTTGTTGGCACAAAAAAAGTGTCGCCTAACTATCTTATCTGTCTTGTTGATTCCAATAAAATGAAGAAAAGAAAAAACTAATAAACAACATTCAAATCAAAATTGATCGTGATTAAGTTACTCAATAGCTTGTACTATATCAGGAAAACATGTCTGTGAAATGTATTCCCCCTTAAACCCCAGTTTTATATAGAAAAACTGGGCTTTGCAAGGGTATACCTATTTTTCTAATTTTTACTCCAAAACATAGAGCAGAAATAGGCGGTTCTATCTTGTATCCACAATCAATGTTCTGAGCAAAAATAAGAAAAATATCAAAGTTTTTCTGATGAAAATTTTCTGTTTTTAGAACTTTTAAAATGTCTGTATATTACATGGGTGTATTTTCGTCATGCCATAACTAAGAAACTGTAGTAATTATCATAACCCATACATCTTGGAAGCCAAATCGGGAGATTTCCCTTTCCAAATACGGAGAATGATTAAACATAGAAGGAAATTCATTATTATTCTTTTGTAGATAGATCTGAAATTCCAAATAAGGAGATGTATAAGATATAAAGGGAAATTCTGAAATTCTAAATTGGGAGATTTTTTCAAAAAAAATAGGGAGATCCTTCCATAATAGAGAAATATCACAAGTATGGTGATTCTATTGCAACAAAGAAATTTTGCAATAAACATAGAAAACATGAGCTGTGACAAGAAAATCTATCTTTGGGTTTTCGACCAGGTCTGGCACAAACCAGCCTGTTCAATCACAGAAAAAGGCTAGAAGCTTGAAGTTTCCGATTTAAGAAGAAGAGGGATTGTACTATCTGTTTAGTGAAAAAAAAAAGGCGCTTATCAGCTGTGCAGTTACTGCACAGCTGATCTGTGCCTTTGTTTTCGCATATGCAAAAACCTGTTTTCTCATGACATGGCTCATATCACATTCCCCCTATAAAAAGCAGCCTCATTATAGTCTTCATTTGCCATTCTCCTTGATTATACATTGCACATGGCTGTCTGGACCCAGTTGTTCAAAGCATCGTTAGCTTAACGATATCGTTAAGACATAAATTTGTTAAGCAAATACTCAGCAAAAGTAACAAATACACTGTTATTTTTTGTTGAAAAAATGTGAGAATCCTTTGCAGTGCAAAGGATTCTCACATTTTTTCAACAAAAAATAAGTGTATTTGTAATATTAATGTTTGAAATTTTAACGAAACGTTAACTAACGACGTCGTTAGTTTTGAACAACTGGGTCCTGGTAAATACATCTTCATACTGGTCATTGGAAGAGCAAAGGCTTCATACATGTAAGAAAGGCAGGGGCTTCCATATTAGGATACACAGGCTTCCCAACAAAACAGCACTTTTCTGACAGGAGATAAAGGTACAAGATATACTTTCTAATCGTTTGCCTTGTTCCACTAGTGTAAAATCTGACATATGCCTCAAAGTATACCCTTTTCATTTCCATTCAAGACAGTAGTAAATTTAAGTCAATTTATTTCGAAATGAAAAAAATATTCAAATTTACTCTTTTTTCATGTTTTGTAGGTATACTGCCATTTAATTACCAATTTCCCTGTTAAATATGCAACAAAGCTGTTGCACTGCCAAAAAAATTGAAAGCCAAGATAATGAAGTTAAAAAACACACACCCAAACAGATTTTTCAAACATCTGGCTCACAACTGACTCACACGTCAATGTGCAATTACTGTTTAATTTATAAATAAAATAAACTTTCAACTTAACTCATTTAAGCCTGGCATCCTTTTTGTGGGACATATGCAAACAGAATAGCCCCAGATGTGACGCCGCAGAACGCGGCGTCCCATCTGGGGCTATTCTGTTTGCTAAGAGGATTTTCATCTAAAATTTATATGAAAATTGAAATTCACTCCTAACACCCCTAAAAATGAAAGTGAACTCAACCAAATGATAATGATGGGAGAATCCATTCGTCAAATATGGGTTAAAGTATTCCAGAGGATTTGTAACCAAATGAGTTTCATAGCAAAGGTTCAATGCTATCTGAACGTTGTGTTAACTTTCAAAAGAAAAAATTGTAAAAATCAACATTTTTCATATTCGTCAGGAAAACGTCCGTGTAATGAATACCCCTTATACCCCACTTTCATATAGTAAAACTTGGGTATGCAGGGGTATACATATTTGGCGAGGCGGTTCTAACGTGTACCCACAACCTATGTTTTGGGGCAAAAATAAGAAAAATAACAACAAAAATCTACTGAAAATTTTCAGTTTTTACGTATTAAAAAAAAAATCTTTGTATATTGCATGGGCATGTTTTGGTACTGGCACTGCTCTCGACATTCCAATATGAGGGTGATCCTGAAAGTTTTAAGACAGACTTAATGGTTGCTAACAGAACTAGAAATGCGTGTTTGTAAAACACTATGCCCCCAACTGTATGCTTGACCCTAAACTGGCAGCTTGTATGATTCATTTATTTCATTTGAATGAAGTGAAATTTTATTTCCTGAAGCCTCTGTTTTGACCTTGATCCAGAAACAGAATGTAAGCTTTTTGCAGATAAATTAGAAATGGAGTAAAAATTTCAAAATGGAGTAATTTTGTCAAAATTTGACGTATTAAAGTCTTCAAAATGTAATCAGGAGATCTTCTTCTCTGCCCCAACCAGTATACAAAATATGAAGGCTCTAGCTCAAATACTTTTTGAAATATCTTGCACACAAGATTTTCAAATTTTGTTTTCAAAGGGACATAACTCAGAAAAGGGGCATAACTTGGACATGAAAAAAAATATGGGTCAACTATTTTTTCATGAGGAATCTGTATATGAAATTTAAAATCCCTAGCATTCACCGTTCAAAAGTTTCAAATTTCACCGAAAAGTGCAAAAATTAATCAAAATTTCAAAATTCTGTATTTTTGTAAAAATTTGACATATTAAAGTCTTCAAAATGTAATCAGGTCATCTACTCCTCAGCCCCAACCAGTGTTCAAAATATGAAGGCTTTAGCTCAAACACTTTTTGAGATATCTTGCACACAAGATTTTCAAATTTTGTTTTGGAAGGGGCATAACTCCAAACAGGGGCATAGCTCGGACATGAAAAAAAATATGGGTCAACTATTTTTTCATGAGAAATCTGTATACGAAATTTCAAAACCCTAACATTCACCTTTCAAAAGTTTCAAATTTCACCGAACAGTGGAAAAATCAATCAAAATTTCAAAATTCCGTATTTTTGTCAAAATTTGACGGAAAGTTCTCAAAACTTAATCAGGTCATCTACTCCTCAGCCCCAATCAGTATACCAAATATGAAGGCTCTAGCTTAAATACTTTTTGGGATATCTTGCACACAAGATTTTCAAATTTTGTTTTCAAAGGGACATAACTCAGAAAAGGGGCATAACTCAGACATGAAAAAAAATACGGGTCAACTTTTTTTTCATGAGGAATACACACATGAAATTTCAAAACCCTAACATTCACCTTTCAAAAGTTTCAAATTTCACCGAAAAGTGGAAAAATCAATCAAAATTTCAAAATTCCGTATTTTTGTCAAAATTTGACGGAAAGTTCTCAAAACTTAATCAGGTCATCTACTCCTCAGCCCCAATCAGTATACCAAATATAAAGGCTCTAGCTCAAATACTTTTTGGGATATCTTGCACACAAGATTTTCAAATTTTGTTTTCAAAGGGACATAACTCAGAAAAGGGGCATAACTCGGACAAGAAAAAAAATACGGGTCAACTATTTTTTCATGAGGAATACACACATGAAATTTCAAAACCCTACCATTCACCGTTCAAAAGTTAACGGACGCACACACACACAGACAGACAGACAGACAGACAGACAAGCCAAAAGCAATATGCCCTTCCAACTTTTTCAAAGTTGGGGGCATAATCAGTGTTAGATAAAACAAAACCAATACACATACATGTATTTTTAGAACATTTCCTGGTTATGTCAAAATTGATTGAAAACTCCAAAGCCTGACTGTGACACATTCTGTAAAGCTAATTGATCAAAAATGCTTATTCATGGCAATCGTCATATGAGCCATGTCATGAGAAAACCAACAATGTGGTTTCAGAACAGGTCCGACACAAACCAAGCTGTACAAGCACAGAAGGTAGCTCGAGGCTGGAAATTTTGGATTTAGAAAGTAGAGGAAATGTACTATCCAATAGCAAAAAAAACCCAGAGGACCAATGGTCCTGTAAACGCTCACCTGAGTCTGCTGCATATACCAATAAACATGTTTGAATATTATGGTATTTAACCCCAGTGCAGGGGCAGATGAAGCCCTTGGGCCGTTTTCTTTTTTCAGAATAATCAATATTCTGTCCATTTGCCAATTTCTTGGCTCTTGCTGGCTTTTCCCTTCAAATGACATTTTAACAGTTTTTCCCATTCAAATGCATGGGCAACCCATGTTGACCTTGCCATAAACTTGGTCAAGGTCATCACAGGGTCATGATTTATATATACATTGTAATACTTTAGCCATGGATGCTTCACGCCAAGTTTCATTGAAATCAATTTATTGGTTTCAGAGAAGAAGATATTTGAAGGTTTTTTACCATATATGGGCATGGCGGCCATCTTGGTCATGTGACCTAGATTATTAATATACACATTGGTTCGCCCATCCTATAGATACTTCACATAAAATTTGGCTTCAATTGGCCAAGTGGTTTCAGAGGAGAAGATGTTTGAATATTATGGTAATATACATGTATATTCTGAATCTGAATCTGAATAGTTTACTGGTGACACGCCAAATGACATTATTTCACCAGGGGGTTCGGATGGGGGAGAAATTAGTCCCTTGAACGCACGAGTGCAGCGAACTTGGACACACAGTCATCAGACATTTCAGCAGAGGAGATATGTGAATCAGGGAGGTCATTCCAGTCCCTGATAGTCTGTGGAAAGAAACTACTTTTGTACGCTTCTTTGCTAGCTGAAGGTATCTGAAAAGCCAAAAAGCCCCGGGGTGTGGGCATATGAGCCCTTAGGTCCATTTTCTTTTTCAGAATCATTAATATTCAGTCCTACTACCCATTTCCTGCAAGATTTTCACCTAAAATGACTTTTTAAAAGTTTTCCCCATTCCAATGCATTGGCGACCTATGTTGACCTTGTCGTAAAATAGGTCAAGGTCACCACAGGGTCATGATTTATATATACATTGTAGTACTTCAGCCATTGGTGCTTCATGCCAAGTTTCTTTGAAATCGGTCCACCAGATTCGGAGAAGATTTTTGAAGGGTTTTTACCTTATATGTGCATGGCAGCCATCTTGGTCATGTGATCTAGATAATTTATATATACATTAATTCCCCCATTCCATAGATGCTTCACATAAAATTTGGCTTTGATTCGCCAAGCGGTTTCAGAGGAGAAGATGTTTGAATATTATGCTAATATACATGTATATTGCCCCGGGGTGGGGGCATATGAGCCCCTGGGGGTAGATGAGCCCCTGGAGTCCAGTTTTTTCAGAATCATTAATATTCAGTCCTACTGCCCATTTCCTGCAAGACTTTCACTTTAAATGACATTTTAAAAGTTTTCCCTATTCAATTGCATTGGCGACCTATGTTGACCGTGCCATTAAAAAAGGTCAAGGTCATTACAGGGTCATGATTTATATATACATTGTAGTGCTTGGGCCATCAATGCTTCATGCCAAGTTTCTTTGAAATCGATCCACCGGTTCTGGAGAAGAAGATTTTTGAAGGGTTTTTACCATATATGGGCATTGCGGCCATCTTGGTCATGTGACCTGGATTATTTATATACACATTGATTACCCCTTCCTATTGATGCTTTACATAAAATTTGGCTTAGATTGGCCAAGCGGTTTCAGAGGAGATGATGTTTGAATATTATGGTAATATTATACAATTATTGACTTCAATGAGGTAGATATTAAGAGATTATCATATGGCAATTTTCATATCATACCCCGTATCAACCTGAGACTTCCTTATCAGCCCGAGACTCCCATATCAGCCTGAGGGCCGAAGGCCCGAGGGCTGATATGGGAGTCGAGGGCTGATACGGAAGTCGAAGGTTGATACGGGGTATGATATGAAAATTGCCATATCATGATCTCTTTATCATATATTTTTATTGAAAAAAAAAAGTGTTTGATACAGTTCAATGCACAAAATGTTTCCCAACATAATTTCAAGTGGAAAAAAGAAAGAATGAAAAAAAAAAAATTCTGGTCACAAATTTTATTCAATAACATTTAACCATTAATACAGAAAATTCAAATACAAAAATTTGATTTATAAATTGAGAACAATTTACAACGTACTATTGAATAGAACAGAGCGCTCCGAATGTGGGGGTCACGTGAGATGTGATATGAGGTTTGGGGTGTGATATGGGGGTGTGATATGAGTCCATATCTCCCTAGGGAGATATGGATTTTGACAAATTTGGAACTGATACAGCTTTCGAGATTTTGGGTGTGATATGGGGGTGTGATATGAGTCCATATCTCCCTAGGGAGATATGGATTTTGACAAATTTTGAACTGATACAGCTTTCGAGATATGGTGTCCCGAAACGTGCATAGGACTTGCGCCTGTATCGCATATGTAAAAAGAACGTATTTTACAGTAAATATATGATAAAAGGATATATCTACCGAAATTGAAGTCAATAACTGTTTTGTTATATGACTTTTCAAGTATTTTAATGTTTATCTTATAACAAATAAACAAACAAAATCATATCAGATTTTAAAGAAGGCTAGACAATGAGGAACAATTGATTATGCTTGGAAGATAATTTTGTTAATTCTTAATAAAACATATGTTATAGGTACTCCTAAAAATCACCAAGATGAGGCAATTCCAATGGGTACCAATAACATAGGTTCTTATGAAAAATAAACAAAATTATTTCTTAATTATCACCAAATACACCTCATTATCTAGTGCATAGTGTGTTACTGCAAAGCATGTAGATTTCATGAACTGAAATAAGTTCAGGCTATTTATAGCTAATTGGCAAGTTTTAAACACATACATCAAATCATGTCAATTTCATGAAGCCCATGTTGATTTCATGCTGGTGCTATTTTTGGGTACTCAGGAGCATAATATAGCTTTTGGAGGTTAATATAGAAAACCTGTCAAAATAATTAACCTCCAGGAACTGGTTTGATCTGGTTTTCATCAGTTTTGTCTAGTTTCAGAGAAATATAAGGATTTATTAATACTGAATGAACCAATCAGGAGACAGGATTTTCTTCAGTCATATAACAAACATGTATATTGCCCCGGGGTGGGCTGGGGTCCATTTTTTTTTCAGAATCATTAATATTCAGTCCTACTGCCCATTTCCTGCAAGACTTTCACTTTAAATGACATTTTAAAAGTTATCCCCATTCAAATGCATTGGCGACCTATGTTGACCTTGCCCTAAAATAGGTCAAGGTCATCACAGGGTCATGATTTATATATACATTGTAGTGCTTGGGCCATCAATGCTTCATGCCAAGTTTCGTTGAAATCAGTCCACCGTTTCTGGAGAAGAAGATTTTTGAAGGGTTTTTACCATATATGGGCATGGCAGCCATCTTGGTCATGTGACCTGGATTTCTTATATACACATTGGTTCCCCCTTCCTATAGATGCTTCATATGAAATTTGGCTTTGGCTGGCCAAGCGGTTTCAGAGAAGAAGATCTTTGAAATTGTGGACGGACGACGGACGGACGGACGCCGGATCATGGCCATCCTATAAGCTCACCTTGTGAGCCTAACGGCTCAGGTGAGCTAAAAAGGTGCTGATCAGCTTCGCAGTTACTGAGAAGCTGATCTGTTCCTTTGTTTTCGCATATATAAAATGTTGGTTTTCTCATGAGGTGGCTCATATTTTATGACTATTTTATATGCATTGCATTGGCATAATGTAAAAGGTAATACTTTAAATAACAACAATTTATCCTTTCTATACAAATATGCAGGGAAAAACAATTATAATAATTTAATAAATAATGGATATTTACAATCAGGATTTCATCCCCTTTCAGACTTATCATGATCTAACAGCACTGAGCAACACGATGAGAATTAGAGTGTGTAAAAATCCCAAAAGATACTGATACAGCTGACTGTTTAGACAAAATTTGAGCTGCGCCGTGAGAAAACCGGTCTTCAGGGTTTCCGACCAGGTACGACACAAACCGACCTGTACAATTACAGAAGAAAGCTAGAATCTTGACATTTTGGAATTAAGTAGAAGAGGAATTGTACTATCCGTGTAGCGAAAACAAAGGCACTGATCAGCTTCGCAGTTACTGCGAAGCTGATCTGCGCCTTTGTTTTCGCATAGGCCAAAAATCCGGTTTTCTCATGGCGCGGCTCATTTGGTGCTGGTGGTGGTGATATTTTACATTCCTATTGACAGCTAAGGTCATATGGAGACGTGACCTTAGTCTAGACTGTAGAAGTTCAGGCTCCAACAACCAAACTCTGGTTTACATATTGAGTGGCTTAACCACTTCCCCACACATGCTTCTTAGATAAACATAACATGTCCTGTTCTTTATTCAGACATATGAGCCACCTCGTGGGAAAACCAACAATGTGGTTTCCGAACAGGTCTGACACAAATCAGCCTGTACAGCTACAGAAGCAGGCTAGAAGCTTGAAATTTTGGAGTTAAGTAGAGAAGGAATTGTACTATCCGAGTAGCGAAAACAAAGGCGCTGATCAGCTTCGCGGTTACCGCGAAGCTGATCTGCACCTTTGTTTTCGCCTATGCAGATTGTTGGTTTTCCCATGGGGCGGCTCATATTATCAAGCTTTCACTTTGTGGCTGTACAGCTTGCTTTGTATCTGATCTGCTTAAAACATGGCCATCAACCCAGCCCTTTCATAGCAAAATAAATATGAATAATTTCAAACCACAGGCTATGTTTTTCAGCAGATAGGCTGGAGGTGAAAGAAGCTAGATAAATTACCTACATCATACCATTTTCTGATTTTTGAATGATGTCTTAAAATGGGAGTAATAAATAATACAATAAAAGGACACTGAGATATTCACGTTTCTAATCCCTATTCTGCATTGTAGGTAATACCGCAAATGAATTTATTATCATTGCATTTTGCTATGAAAGAGCTGGATTGGTGGCCGTGTTAAAATTTCAAACAATACAGCTATAAAACAAACATTTCAACATTGTGTAGATCATCATGATCCTGTCCACGCCTTTATCACAACAAGAATGTCTAGACTTTGCAAGGAAAAACAATTCAAATAAATAATAGCTATTTACATGGATTTCATCCCCTTCCATGATTGTACAAGTGTTTTGATGAATCCTTGTCTATAAGTAACAGAACCATCAGGAAAACATGTCCATGTAATGTATACCCCCTTTAACCCCACTTTTATATAGCAAAATTGGGGTATGCAGGGGTATACAAGAACCTAATTTTCTTATTTTTGCTCCAAAACATAACATGTACCCACAATCTATGTTTTGAGCAAAAACAAAAAAAAAATATCAAGATTTTTCTGATGAAATTTTCATTTTTTACTACTGAAATGAATCTCTGTATAATGCATGGGCAAGTTTTCGTAATGACTATCAAGAGAAAAAAATGTTTAGTTCATACACATAAGGAGACCATTTTTGGCAGTGTCATTATGCAGATGAATCAGCACTTTTGTTTTCCAGCTAATGGCAGCAATTAATTCTGTAGTATCTAAAACCAAAACTTTGTGTCTTTTACTCTAAAGCTATTTTCTGTGCTTTGACCTGGTTAGAAATGCTCAATAACAGCTCAAAATAAGTTCTCACAAATTCACAATACCACACTCAACTAACATTCAACATTGCGTAGGTCATCATGAGACTGTTCATGCTCTTCATCTTGCATCAAAGGACAAACCAAAGACTCGTCCTCCTGATTGGTATGAATATCAGAACAAACAGTCTCATCTATAGTGTCAGTAACCTGAACTTGACTTTCATCTTCTGACACACTCTGACGTTTAGTGATATTCCTCAGTTTAGCTGCAGCGTTTTCCATTAGTAGACCAACTTTCTCAGATTCTTCTTCATTTTCATGGTCTTTGTCACCGGTGTCAATCAATTTTTCTGGTCTGTTCTCATTATAGAAAGAGTCCATTTCAGCTTTATTTTCATCCATTAAATCCTGATCTAAATCATTTTTGTCACTGTCATCAGTTTCTGTGTCCTTGTCAGCACTATAAACATCTACAGTAGCTTCAGCTTCTGGGTCATCTATGTTAAGACTAGGAGATTCAGACTGATAAACATGTTCTGTCTCCATGGAAGTTTTGATTTCATCTTGAGCAAAATGATCTGATCCAAGCTTATCTGGAGATTTTTCATCATTTTTGTCTTTCATTGGAATGTTTTGCCCAATACCACTTTGCAATTTATCTATTTCAAGTGATTTGCTGTCATGTTCTAAATGTTCTAGATAATCAGGAATGCTGTTGATATTGAAAGTGTGTGGAGTCTGCTCTTTCATAGTACTTTTGTCCAAATCTTCATGAAACACAAGATCTAAAACAAAATCAAGCTTGAGTTACAGGTCAAACTCATTATAACGCTATCTTTGGGGTCCATAGAAACAGACCATGTTATAAGTGAAATCATGTTATAATGAGGTTACTTACTATAGACATTTAGCAAAATAATCAGTTTGTGAGCCTTGACATGGCTGTGTTATATTGAAAACCGCACTATAGTGAGCCGGGTCATAATGAGGTTGAACTGTAAAACATTTTCCAGCACACCTCATGTGTTTTATGAAACACATGAATTTTTGATAAAAGACATTCAATATCCTGTTTAGTGGTGGGTAAAAGCCAAACCAATTTTCAGTTTTTGACTTAGAAAACCAAGTAAAACTGTCATAATACAGCTGTTATCAGTATATAACGCTAGAGAAACAGAAAATTCAAGAACATTGCCAGTCTCTGTTACTCTAAAGCATATTCTTTTGACAACTGATTCTAGTTTTACAAGTCAAACGGTTCAAACTTTGCCTTAAGATGTCCTCATATCAGGAATTTAGTTGAATCTTACCATCTTGTTGCAGTCCCCTATCAGATTTGCTGAGATTACTGAATGTTGGATCTTTTACTGAGACTTCTTTGGTAGGTAACAGATCTAGATCTTCCAGCCCAAGATTCCCCAGAACTCCCTGTCCTGCTGCCAAACCCGGCCCGTGGGTGGGGCTGAGCTCCGGGGTGACCAGGGTGCTGTCCAGTGGTGAGACAGTCTCTAGGTCACTGCCATGCTCAGCCTCGGTGGAGGCAGAGAGTTCACTGGCGTCAGAGTTACGACGTGCCGGGACCATGGTCCTTACTTCTTCACATTCTGACTTGAGTTTCTCTAGACTGGCTGATACTGAAGCTGGAAAAACAAACAAGAAGTTTCTAAATATTCTTAACCCATTAATGACAAATGGATTCGCCTATCACTATCATTTGGGTAAGTCCACTTTCATTTTTAGGGGTGTTAGAAGTGATTTTTAATTTTTGTCTCATTTTTCGATGAAATTACTTTTAGCAAACAGAATAGCCCCAGATGGGACGCCGCATTCTGCGGCGTCCCATCTAGGGCTATTCTGTTTGCCTATATCCCATAAAAGGGAATCAGGCTTAAATGAGTTAACTTCATGTTGATAATTAAAAATTTGACAATAGATCACAATCATTCCATGATCTTTCAATGGTTGCAATACAAAGAGAACACTGATGATCAATTTTCTCTGATACTGTGCATAAATTTACACATTAAGAATCATCTGGGTAAAGTTGAGCGGTAACATACGATAAACAACAATCATGTGTCAGCCACCAATAAATAAATGGATCAAACATGATTTTCCATTCATTAACATTCGCTAGGTCCCAAGGGGAGTGTTGAAAAACGAGGACGTAGCCTGAGGTTTTCAACACTCCCCAAGGGTCCTAGCGAATGTTAATGAATGACAAAATCATTTTTGATCGCTATTATTGCATAAATTCTGCACAAACATAAGAAATGATGGCGCACTATATTTTACAGCCTCGTCACATTTTCATACTCAAAAAAAGCTTTCATTCTTATGTTCGTTCCAGGCGGAGTTCATTTTAAGATTTACTCAATATTAGCACGTGCTTTGTGTGGCGCCTGGTAACGAGTATAAGCAAAAGCCATGTATTAACAGCAAATGCTCACGAAAATGCTAGTTTAACATTATTTGTAATTATGTTTGCAACTTTTCCAATTCTGAATATTGGGCAACACATATACCTGGCACATTCCACAGACCAGCAACTTCTAAAGTCTTAAGTTTCTTTTCTAGCTCAGCAACACGATTACCGAGAATCCTGAAGAAGTAACACAACTATATTTAAAATCTTCATATGTGTAACTGTGTATTGTTAAAAGTTTCAACAAGAGCCATCTATCTTTATAAGGAAAAAGGACATGTTTTTCTTAAATCTGCAACTGACATAGTTAGAAAATTAGAAATAACAAGCAAAAATTTGAGCCACTGATATTAAAGGTGTGCGGCTACCATGAAGCTTATATGAATCTGCTTTCGCATACATATCAAACAAAAACATGCTCTCTCATGACAGAGCTTTACTCACTTGTTTGTTTTCCTCTTGTGTGACGGGGCCAAGTTTTTATCATTGACGGAATCTAATAGTGCCCCTGCCACGGCCTGTAAGTCAGTACTCACTTGTTTGTTTTCCTCTGGTGTGACAGGGCCAAGATTTTGACATTGACAGAACCTAACAATGCTCCTGCCAGGGCCTGTCAGTACTCACTTGGTTGTTTTCCTCTGGTGTGACAGGGCCAAGTTTTTATCATTGACTGAATCTAATAGTGCCCCTGCCAGGGCCTGTAAGTCAGTACTTACTTGTTTGTTTTCCTCTGGTGTGACAGGGCCAAGATTTTGACATTGACAGAACCTAACAATGCTCCTGCCAGGGCCTGTCAGTACTCACTTGGTTGTTTTCCTCTGGTGTGACAGGGCCAAGTTTTTATCATTGACTGAATCTAATAGTGCCCCTGCCAGGGCCTGTAAGTCAGTACTTACTTGTTTGTTTTCCTCTGGTGTGACAGGGCCAAGTTTTTGTCATTGACAGAATCTAATAGTGCCCCTGCCAGGGCCTGAAGGTCAGCCATAGCTTGTGGTGTTGGCATCAAGTGGCCCTGAGTTTCTAAAACCTGATGGACTGAAAATTGAACAAGTGGCTTTAGCCAAATGATAATAGTGACCAGACAGTTTTATATATTTGAGCCACGTCATAAGAAAACCAACATTTTGCATATGCGAAAATAAAGGCCCAGCCTCTAGCTATCTTCTGTACTTGTACGGCTCAATTTGTGTCGGACCTGTTCAGAAGAAATCACATTGTTGGTTTTCTGAGTAGCTCATTTATTCTAAAACATGGGATAGGGGAGACAACAGTTAAATATCCTTATTAGTGAATTGTTGCGTAACACTATCAAGGACCTGTTGTTCAAAGCACTGTTAGCCAATGTTGTCATTAAGAGGGTAAGTGTGACATTTCTGTTGGAAAATGGTGAGCTTTTGAATGCTATTATATTGCTAAATTTTGAACCTTAATTATTGTAAAACTAAATGGTGTAAACTAGGCAAGACTTTAATGACTGGCTTATTTTATATTTCTGCTTCTTTTAGAATAGCACAGCAGCACAATATTCTTAAATCACAGTATTCAAATTCAAACCAGAGGACCAATGGTCCTATAAACGCTCACCTGAGATCTGCTACATATGCAAATAAACATGTTTGAATATTATAGTATTTAGCTCCAGTGCAGGGGCAGATGAAGCCCTTGGGCCATTTGTTTTCAGAATAATCAATATTCTGTCCATTTGCCAATTTCTATTTTATTTATTCCCTTCAAATGACATGTTTACAGTTTTCCCCATTCTAATGCATTGGCAACCTATGTTGACCTCGTCGTCAAATAGGTCAAGGTCTCCACAGGGTCATGATTTATATACACATTGTAGTACTTTAGCCATCCATGCTTCATGCCAAGTTTCTTTGAAATCTGTCCACCGGTTCCGGAGAAGAAGATTTTTGAAGGGTTTTTACCATATATGGGCATGGCGGCCATCTTGGTCATGTGACCTGGATTATTTATATACACATTGGTTCCCCCTTCCCATAGATGCTTCATGTAAAATTTGGCTTTGATTGGCCAAGCTGTTTCAGAGTAGAAGATCTTTAAAAATTGTGGACGACGGACGGACGGACGACGGACGGACGGACGACGGAGCATGGGTATACTATAAGCTCACCTTGTGAGCCTGACGGCTCAGGCGAGCTAAAAAGTCAATACACACTTTCCCCAATTTAAACTGCCCATGTAAGCTTTCAGAATAACAATACCTTCCTTCTGTGTTATGACCATTCCTCCTCCTCTGCTCTGGCCAAGTTTGATGCAACTTTTGGTCTTTCTTTTCTCTAGCAGGCTCTGAAGAAAAGGTTAGGATAAAAATTTTAGTACTACAGTACTGACACTTAAATATTTGCTGCTAAACATCAACAATGCATTTTTTTTTGTATTTAAAGAAATACACAATGCTTCCACAAGATGCAAGCAAAAAGCTAAAGTCTGAGTATGCAATCTGAGTATGCTGATACAATAGAACACAAACTGAATATTAACTGGATACTACATATCTGACCAAAAATCTGACAAACATGTTAAAAACTGCTAGAAATGTCTCTCTAAAGAATTAATATGATTGCATCTACCTATGTTGAAATATAATAATAATAATAATAATAAAGACTTTATTTCACGAGGGTAACACAATTAGTACAAAACTAATCTCCCTTGCGGCCCTCAAATATTTACAAATACATGTATTAATAATAAATATTCTCTCCATACACTGACACCTCACTCCACACATTCACACAAACAATTAATAGTCAAATGAAAACAAAAGTTAACAAAAGAACAAGCATGGAAATGAAATGAATCAATTAATTAATGAGACACAACAATAATAAAACTCAATGAATACACAATGTACAATGAATGAATAAATGAATTTACAAACTAATGAATGAATGAATAAATGGTGAATGAATGAATATAAAAAGGAAAACAAAATTATTGAAACTTAGTTACTGAATAAATGAATGAATAAATACACAAAATAATGCATTATTAGGTAGCCTTCATCCACTTAATACATCTGGAATGAAAGGAGCTGATAGAGGGAGCATTCTTTACATTGGTTTCAAGATAACTCCAAATAACTGGACCTGAAAATGCCAAACTACCTTTAAATAGTTCAGTATTTGGTTTACAATTTGAGATTCCGGCCAGGTCTGACACAACCAGGCCTGTACAGACACAATAGGTTAGAAGCTTCAAATTTAGGATTCAAAAAGAAGGGGGATTGTAGTGAAAACAAAGGCACTGATCAGCTGTGCAGTTACTGCAAAGCTGATCTGCACCTTTGTTTTCGCATACCCATACGATTGGTTTTTTGATGAGGCGGCTCACTTTTTCTGAACATGAATACCTTATATTTAGAGACAGCAGCCAGAGCCATAGACCTCTCCTCCTCCATCTGCTTCAAACGTTCTTGTAAATACCTGGAACATATCATGGATTGGCTAGAAATTCGTAAGAGGACCCATATGAAAAAGATAGAATAGATAGAATAAGGGGTAAAGAAAATTGAAAATTATTTTAGCTACACATTTCATGTTTCTTTTTGTAACATGTGGGTTCATCAACATAAACCCTGAACATCTGGTATAAAACCTGAAGATTTTATTGAATTTTATGTCACCAACAACCAGTTTCAGTCATGCTAGGAAGGAGCACCATTTCTCAGTTGTTAAAAAGTATTGTGGAGAGTAAAGGGCAAAACATGGCATCTGCCGGTGTCAAATCTCTACCTCTCCTTCAAGAGTTTAATACTCTACCACTAAGCCATCTTGCTCCCTACACAAGACTAAATTGAATCCAGGCAGCATAAACCAATTGTTATATTGCAATTCACTATTCTCTAAGTCAGATACTCACTTATTTTCCATGACTAGTGCATCTATGTCAACAATTCTGTTCTCATCCCCCTTCAGTATATAGTTGAGTTCCTGATTGAGTCTGTCATATTTATTCTTGAAAGCATCCCTCTCTGTGACATACTCCTGTTTCTCATCTAAAACTGTCTGGAGGTCACGCTCTAACTGCAAGTACTGAAATAGACAATTTATCATCAAACCCTCACTCTGAAAGAAACCCAATGGTGTGCTATGTTTTCACTGATATGCCTGTTCCTGATTTTAGCATCTTCCTAGATTGCTTTGTCAGCAAAGATAGCGTTATAATGAGGTTTGCCTGTACATATAACGCTATATTTGGGGTCCATAGAATCAGACCGTGTCATAAGTGTCATAAGTGATCTGTGTTATAATGAGGTTACTTGCTACAGGCATATAGCAAAATAATCAATTTGGGAGCCATGACATGACCATGTTATATTGAAAACTGCATTATAATGAGACACATTTTAATCAAGTTTTCTGACTTTATAAATGAAAATGTTCTCACTAATACAACACGTAACATGTACTGCGGAATAGGTCCAATCAAGAACAAGGCAATATGTATTCGAGGTCATTTTCACTACAATGTGATTTGTACATTTACTTTTCTCCCAAGTGTCACAAAATACTTCTGGGGATATAGAGGATCTAACACAAGTGATCATTTCATATGAAATTTATTAAATGAGCCTTCGGCAAGTTTAATAAATTTCATATGAAATGACCACGAGAGTAAGATTCATTTTATCATATGACTTTTTAAATACTATTTTACCACCTTTAAAGTGGACATATTTCCAATGAAAATTAATATTGTTGTTACGGACGTCGTCAATGACGTTACATACTCCCGCAAAAGAGTTAATACACGTGTGGTCATAACATTTTTATTACATGACGTTATCCACTGGAAAACAGGGACGTCATTTGATAAAGTGTTATTTCAGTTCTCACAAAAAATGAGTATCCTAACTGATTGCGTGAATGATAATCTACCTCTTCTCGTGAACTCTCCAGTTGTTTTACTAGATCTTCTCTCTCATGAGCTGGGAAATGTCTCGTGTTCATTCCTTCATCTGTCGTCCCTACTCTCTGTCTTGCTATCTGCTCACGTAGGAGCTAGTTAGGATAAATATAAAACACTGGTGATCTCACAAAACTTATTTGCAATACTAAAGCATTACAATATGAGCTGCCACACAAGAAAACCAACAATCTGCATATGGGAAAACAAAGACACAGATCAGCTGTGCAGTAACTCTTTCACATTTGCTGAGTGGTTTTCCTTTCGTTTTCCACCATGTTTACCCCATCGATAGTTTTTCAAATGTATATTCCCCGACCTGACACATGAAGTCAAAACGTTCTTTAACAATATCAGTGATGAAAGGTTGTGTGTAGATATCAAATCGGCAAAGACCGATTTTTGACTTCAAAGTTTGACACAGGATGGGTGAAACTAATGTTATTGTTTCTGTGGGGAGCAAGGTTGAAATACAATAACATATAGGGAGAGATGCTGGGGAGTGAAGGATCCATTCGACATACGTGGGGTTTTCCAGACAACCGAGTTTGAGATAGCGCAGGTGACCTGTATATCAAATTAGCTTAGCCCTAACTTCATCTGATAAACATGGGTCATGGGCAAGATCCCACTCCCACGCAATCAATGAGATCTAATATGCTAGATTCCACTATAATCTGAGCCTATACATGAGAAAATCAACAATTTGAGTTCCTGACCAGGGCAGACACAATCCGATCTGTACAGTCACACTATAAGCGCAATAGAAGCTTGAAATTTTGGATATAAGTAGAAGAGGAATAATTATTGTACTATCCTTGTAGCGAAAACAAAGACGCTGATCAGCTGTGCAGTTACTGCACAGCTGATCTGAGCCTTTGTTTTCGCCTATCCAAGTTGTTGGTTTTCTTATGAGGTGGCTCATCTATAATTAGGACTGAAAACTATTTGTTCATTAAAATAAAAGGTGCTACCTTAACTGGGTTCTTGCTCACTCTGGCTTTGCAAGAATTATGCTTTATCTGGCCAAGCCAATGCCAAATCTTTACTCTGACATTCCAAAGAGTTTCATTGCCTTTCTTTTTCCACCATTACCTTAATATCACCCTGAGCATCAGTTAGTTTCTGTTTGAGATCATCTATTTCAAACTGCTGAGATTTCACCACCTCGCGAGACTCGTACAACAGCTTACCAACATTCTGAAACCAATTATGAAAACATCTCCATGCAATATATATCAGCCTCCCCATGGGAAAACCAACAATCTGCATAGGCGAAAACAAAGGCGCAGATCAGCTTCGCGGTAACCGCGAAGCTGATCAGCGCCTTTGTTTTCGCTACTCGGATAGTACAATTCCTCCTCTACCTAACTCCAAAATGTCAAGCTTCTAGCCTGCTTCTGTAGCTGTACAGGCCAGTTTGTGTCAGACCTGTTCCAAAGCCACATTGTTGTTTTTTTCCATGAGGTGGCTCATATATGTTTGTTGAAGCTGTAAAAATTGAAAATGTTAACCCCTGTACATGTAAACCTTAGTTTCACTAGATAAAAGTGGGGTATAATGAGGTATCCATGGTTCAGACATGTCTGCATGATGCATTCATGATAACCGTTAATTCAATATACAGTATATGTATAATTCAGTCATATGAGCCAAGAAAGACCCCCAGACAAAATCATCCGACACACTCATTGTCTCACATGAAATCAGCCTTAACCATTGGAATGCGACTGGTACTAATTTACTCAGCCTTTTCACTAACTTTTGAAGTAACAGGCTGAAAACTTCAAGTAGAAGGCAAAAATAGGGTCATTTAAAAGAAATACACTGTGAATATATGAAAAGTAGGAGGCTGAACATTCATAATAGAAGGCAATTTAGCCTCCTGCCGCCTGCTAATGAGAAGGCTGTTTACTGCATACAATGTAGTAACATGTACTTACTTCAGCCTGTATCCCAGAGTGGAGTTTGTATGTCTGTTTGTCTGTGGAGGACAGGCCAACCTGAAATGATAGAAAGGTTGGTTGGTTGCTTTGTGTTTCATGTCCCACTCAAAAGCTAAGGTCATAAGAAGAGGAGACTGGAGGAGCTGAGGATAAAACTAACAAGACCTGGGCCCAGTTGTTCAAAACTTTGTTAGCTTAACGCTGTTGTTAAGCCCTCAATTTGTTAACTATAATACAAACTTCAAAAAAGCAAATACACCACAACCTCTTTATAACACTATTTTAGGGATCCAGGCTATTTTCCGTGTTAACTATCCAAACCGTGTTATAACAAGTGTAAATTGTATAGAAATATGGAAAAATAGGGATCCAGGCCATTTTCCGTGTTAACTATCCAAACTGTGTTATAACAAGTGTAAATTGTATAGAAATATGGAAAAAATAATCTAAAATGTGCAACGGCGATCCAACAGTGATCATTGTTACATCCAAAACTGTGTTATAATGAAGTGTGTTATAAAGAGGTCCAGGTGTACACTGTTATTTTTTATTGAAAAAATGTGAGAATCCTTTGCAAACATTTTTTCAACAAAAAATAACAGTGTGTTTGTAATATTCATGCTTGAAATATTAACGAATCGTTAACTAACAATGTTGTTAATTTTGAACAACTGGGCCCTGGTTTACAACGGTAGTGGCTTAACCACTACGCCTAGGAACCTTCTTTTTTATTATAAAGGCTCAAGACTGTATAGCCTTATCTATGTTTATCAAATTTAACACTATGCTGAAGAATACATATTGATATTGAGCATCAGTGTCACATAGAGGTTCATCTGCGCTTCTCTTGAATCTCTTCAAATCCTCCCATGTATTGTTTAGAGAGAAATGGCCTTTTTGCTTAAACCTGGTATATATAATAAACCATATAAAATTTGCAAATAAAGATGACCAAAGTATTAAGCAGAATGACCTTTTATTAAGCCCTCTTTGTAAACATATTTGTTTGTTTGTTTTGAGGTTTAACATTCCAGTCAATAATTTTTCAGTCATGTTGGGACGGAGCAACTTCTTTCTGGGTTTTAACCTGTACTCTGGGGAGTTAATGTGTCTTGCTTAAGGACACAACATGGTGTAGCCAGTGGTAATCTAACCCAGGGCTACAGTCTGGTTTAATCCTCTATAAATGTGTCACACTTATGCTTAAATGGAGTATGTCATTATTTGAGCTGTGTCATAATAAAACCAACAGTGTGGTTTCTGAACAGGTTTTAACACAAACAGAGCTGTACATTGTACATACATAGAAGATGGCTAGAGGCTTTTGGAGAAAGCAGAGGAACTGTACTATCCCTGTAGCGAAAACAAAGGCGCTGATCAGCTTCACAGTTACTGTGAAGCTGATCTGCGCCTTTGTTTTTGCATATGTGAGATGTTGATTTCCTTGTGATCTGCTGTCAGTCTTGTGTTTCATCCCAATCTGTTGCATTGTTTACAGTTCAATTTATTACTCCACCTAGGTAACAGATTGGTGTAAATCTAGAAATCTGATTTTCACAGAGATTTCGTAGTTTATATTTCAAACATCAGCTAGCAAATGCAGTTAATCTTGGCAAGTATGCACTATATTACATATACTGTCATTACCATGTACAAGAAAAATCCAAGTCAAAGCAGTTCAGGGCATTTTTATTGTACATAAATACATAATTTTATACCAGCACTCAACTTCCTAAGTCTTAAATTTTCAGTCTCTTCACTTTCTCTTTGACTTTACCACCTAGGGTCAATTTGTGTTGGACTCGGTCAAAATTTCAAAGACTTTCTCTTTGACAACATTGAGCACAGTTCCGTTTGTGTTGGTCCAGGTTCCGGGGTTATAAAACTTTTTTCGTGCTCAGCTCAGCTGAGACTAAAATTTGTCCTGCTCATAAAGACCCAAACAGCCCAAATAAATTGAAATTTCTGGTTTAGATAATCAAAGCCTGTAATTTATCCTGCTAATAAATGTTAAAATGCCAAAAGTTGTTGGCATTTTAACATTTATGAGCAGCATAAATTTTAGTCTCAGCTGGGCTGAGCATGAAAAAACGTTTAACAACCTCGGGGCCAGGTCAAAATCCCAAAGACAGGTTCCCTGAGACTGATCCTACAATTAATTTACCGGCACAGAGAGCTGTTTCTTCAGTGACTGGTATCTCTCCCTGAGCTGCTCGGCCATCAACTTGAACTGGTCTCTCTCGCTGCGACATTGGTCTAGCTCTTGACTCAGTATCAACAGGGCTTCACATTTACTGTCTAACTTCCTCTTACAGGCGGTAAACTGAAACCAGAGGACCAATGGTCCTGTAAACGCTCAACTGAGATCTGGGATATATATCGATAAACTTGGCAGACAACCCCCCTGAGTTTTTTTTTTTTTTTTCATAAACATAAATCTTCTGTCCATTTGCTCATTCCAGCATGTTTCCCGCCAATAAATAACATTTTTCCTCTTTTCCCCAATCAAATGCATAGGCGACCTAAGTTGACCTTGTCATAAAATAGGTCAAGGTCATCCCAGGGTTATGATTTATACAAACTTTGTATACATAATTATACATGTTCTTCATGCCAAGTTTCAGAATTATAGGCCCTCTGGTTCTGGAGAAGAAGACTTTTCATACAAACTTTCATTCCCCCTTCCAAACAATGCTCAACATAAAGTTTGGCTTTGACTGGCCAAGCGGTTTCAGAGAAGATGTTTGAATATTATGGTCATATACATGTATAATAGACCCGGGGCAGGCGCAGACAACCCACTGGGGACATTTTTTTCATAAACATAAATATTCTGTCCATTTGCATACTCCCAGCAAGTTTTCCCCCATTTTAATTTTAAATGCATTTTACAAATTTTCCCCATTCTACTGCAAAGGCGACCTATGTTGACCTTGCCGTAAAATAGGTCAAAGTCATCCTAGGGTCATGATTTATACAGACTTTGTAGACCTCCATTGCCTGATGCTTCATGCCATGTTTCAAAATCATAAGCCTTACGGTTCTGGAGAAGAAGACTTTTAAAGGTTTTTGCTATTTATAGCCATGGCTCCAATCTTGTCATGTGACCATGACCATTTATACAAACCTTCATTCCCCCTTCTTAACAATGCTCCATAGCAGGGCGGATATGTAACAATTTTTTGAGGGATCGTGCACTTTTTGATAAAAGCATGAAACTTTGCACAGAGGTAGATTTATAATTATAAAAATTTTTGAGGGTCAGTGCCACGTAAAATTTGGCCTGTGATGGCGGCCATCTTGAATTTCAAAATGGCCGCATCTTGCATATAAAGCCAATACATATGGGTACCAATTTGCTATGCTGCTTTCCTTAAAAGCGTTAAAAACCAAAGTTACATTAACAAAACATAATAAGCTACCTCACTATAAATAGAAATTACTAAACAGTCCAAGATGGCGACCATTTTCAAAGATGGCCGCCATTTATTTAAGAAAACCAAGTCAGTTTGATGAAAACATGGCACATATAATATAAAAAAAAAATATAAAAAATATTGAAAATGCTTACAGGCGTATGTAGAGTCATAAATTCAAGATTCATGTGGTCAAATAAAAAATAAATAAAATAAAATAAAAAATAAAATAAAAATAAAAGTAAAATTATAAAACATTGCCATGCAAAAAAATGTTCTGTCAGAAATTGCCGTCTATTTTCAGATTCTTTATTAATAGGCTATAAAATGATTACCGAAAATCTGTCTCTTCATTTAATTTTACTTACACACAAATACCTTAAACTCAAGTTCAAGATTTAAAAATGTCAAGAATAAGTTTCTAAATGACCACCATAATTAGCATATTATATATGGACACTTGAAGATTTTGAAACTGGATAGAATTTACTTCTTGTGAATTATATATTTTTTATTTTAACCAGAATCTAACTTGTCTTTATGATTTCAGATTTAAATGTATTTCGGCATGACATTCAGGATGGCTGCCAGTGAAGAGAAGTAGTTCAGTAGTACAGGTGCGTTCAGTTATTAATATACATTATGAAAACTTGCCCATGCAATATACAGAGACTTTTTTGCTTTAAAAGTTGAACAATTTCAGCTGAAAAATTTTGATATTTTTCTTATTTTTGCTCAAAACATAGATTGTGGGTACACGTTAGAACCGCCTCGTCGAGGCGGTTCTTACGAGTACCCACAATCTATATTTTGGAGCCAAAATAAAAATAGGTATACCCCTGCAAACCCCAGTTTTTCTATATAAAAGTGGGGTTCAAGGGGGTATAGATGTCATGGACATGTTTTCCTGATGCCCCTTCGATATTCAGAAATAAATTGACAACTCTTCTTGTTTTTTAACAATCATCACTGGCAAGAAATGGACAACTGGATGAAGTTGTTCAAATATTTTGTGAAGTGTGAGTGTTAATATTTACGCTGTATACAAAACTTCCAGATTTTGTGATGTTGTATGCCTAAATTGATTACATAATACATGGAATCAATTTTTAAAAAAAAAATCGCTGATTTTCGAGTTTCAAAGATTCCACAAGGAACCATAGTTAATGGTTTGTGATATGTAGGAATAACCATTTTTGTACTAAGGCTGAAAATTTTGTGTCTTTATGAGCACTCTACAACGTTACACCCTGATTTTCAATCGATGTGCATTCATGAATTTCATGGTAAAGCGGTTGTTGCAATATAAAACTAAGCATGTGACTGTTATTTTGCAAGAAGATTTATATTCCACTAGGACGCTTGTAAGAATATTCATTGTTGGGTTCCTTTATGAGGTAAGCATGCCTTAAAGCACTGTGGATTCACACTTGGCTTTGTATTCTGCCAAAACGTCAGTTGGCATTTCATTATACAGTTCCATTATGCTTCCGCACGGAATACCATAGTGGCCTTAATTTATTGTTAGGTAATAACTCATATCTCCTCTTCTTGATATTTCAAACCTCTTCTATAGGGTTTATTATGCCAAAAAGGATACGAAAAGAATTAGTATATATGCAAGGCAGTGTTATTTGTATTAATTCTAAAACCTCAAAACACATTTTTGATATTCGAGAAACGTCTGTGTTTGAATGTCCTAGTGATTCCCTTGGCTTACAATCTATACAAGAGGTTTGAAATGCCATTAAGATGAACTGTGTGTGATAGCCTGACATTGAAAAGCTCTGTGAAAGTTCCAGCCCCCTATGTTATACTGTGTCAAGAAAACAAATCAAGAAACTGTATGATGAAATTCAAACCCACGTTTTGGCACGTTTAAGGATATAAAGCCAGAGGTGTCTTCATGGTGCTTTAAGACATGCTTATCTGAAGAAGGAATCCACTAGCACGCTTTCTCCGTACAACCTTCCTTGTGGAATATTAATGTTCTGGCAAAATAACACTGACATACTTTACCATGAAATTCTAAAATGCACATTGAATAAAAATCAGGGAGTAACTTTGTAAATAGTGCTCATAAAGACACCAAATTTTCAGCCTTAGTAGAAAAATGATTACTCTTTCATAAATTATAAACAAAACTAGAATTGTCAGAGAATCTGACTATAGCCCCGCTTCTCAGCTTTTTTTGCAGGGTGAAAAAAAACAATGACAAGTAACTATCACAAGCTAGATCTCATCAATATTGATGGGCATACAAAATTTGCTCTGAATATGTCAATTCGTTCTCAAGATATTGAGCGGAAACGAAATTTTGACCTCAATAAAGGGCCATAACTCCGTCAAAATTTTGCGAAAAATGACGGGTAACAATCCCAAGCTAGATCTTGTCAATGATGATGAGCATACAAAATTTGGACGGATTCTGTCATTTCGTTCTCAAGATATTGAGCGGAAACGAAATTCTTAAGTCAATCAAGGGCCGTAACTCTGTCAAAAATTTGCGAAAAACAACGGGTAACAATCCCAAGCTAGATCTTGTCAATGATGATGTGCACACAAAATTTGGTCGGATTCTGTCAATTCGTTCTCAAGATATTGAGCGGAAACGAAATTCTGACGTCAATCAAGGGCCATAACTCGGTCAAAATTTTGCGAAAAATGACGGGTAACAATCCCAAGCTAGATCTTGTCAATGTTGATGTGCATACAAAATTTGGTCGGATTCTGTCAATTCGTTCTCAAGATATGGAGCGGAAACGAAATTCTGACGTCAATCAAGGGCCCTAACTCCGTCAAAATTTTGCGAAAAATGACGGGTAACAATCCCAAGCTAGATCTTGTCAATGTTGATGTGCATACAAAATTTGGTCGGATTCTGTCAATTCGTTCCCAAGATATTGAGCGGAAACAAAATTCTGACGTTAATCAAGGGCCGTAACTCCTTCAAAATTTTGCGAAAAATGACGGGTAACAATCCCAAGCTAGATCTTGTCAATGTTGATGTGCATACAAAATTTGGTCGCATTCTGTGAATGCGTTCTCAAGATATTGAGCTGAAACGAAATTCTGACGTCAATCAAGGGCCGTAACTCAGTCAAAATTTTGCGAAAAATGACGGGTAACAATCCCAAGCTAGATCATGTCAATGTTGATGTGCATACAAAATTTGGTCGGATTCTGTCAATTCGTTCTCAAGATATTGAGCGGAAACGAAATTCTGACTTCAATCAAGGGCCGTAAATCCGTCAAAATTTTGCGAAAAATGAAGGGTAACAATCCCAAGCTAGATCTTGTCAATGATGATGTGCATACAAAATTTGGTCGGATTCTGTCAATTCGTTCTCAAGATATTGAGCGGAAACGAAATTCTGACGTCAATCAAGGGCCGTAACTCCATCAAAATTTTGCGAAAAATGACGGGTAACAATCCCAAGCTAGATCTTGTCAATGATGATGTGCACACAAAATTTGGTCGGATTCTGTCAATTCGTTCTCAAGATATTGAGCGGAAACGAAATTCTGACGTCAATCAAGGGCCATAACTCGGTCAAAATTTTGCGAAAAATGACGGGTAACAATCCCAAGCTAGATCTTGTCAATGATGATGTGCATACAAAATTTGGTCGGATTCTGTCAATTCGTTCTCAAGATATTGAGCGGAAACGAAATTCTGACGTCAATCAAGGGCCGTAACTCCATCAAAATTTTGCGAAAAATGACGGGTAACAATCCCAAGCTAGATCTTGTCAATGATAATGTGCACACAAAATTTGGTCAGATTCTGTCAATTCGTTCTCAAGATATTGAGCGGAAACGAAATTCTGACAACAATCAAGGGCCATAACTCCGTCAAAATTTTGCGAAAGATGACGGGTAACAATCCCAAGCTAGATCTTGTCAATGTTAATGTGCATACAAAATTTGGTCAGATTCTGTCAAGCCATTCTCAAGATATTGAACGGAAACGAATTGTTCACGGAAAGACAGAATGACGGAAAGACGGAATCACGGAAGGACAGGGTGAATCCAGTATAGCCCCACTTTTCCAAAGCGGGGCTATAATCAAGGGCCATAACTCCGTCAAAATTTTGCGAAAAATGATGGGTAACAATCCCCAGCTCGATCTTGTCAATGTTGATGTGGGCACAAAATTAGGTCGGATTCTGTCAATTCGTTCTCAAGATATTGAGCTGAAACGAAATTCTGATGTAAATCAAGGGCCGTAACTCCGTCAAAATTTTGCGAAAAATGATGGGTAACAATCCCAAGCTAGATCTTGTCAATGATGACGTGCATACAAAATTTGGTCGGATTCTGTCAATTTGTTCTCAACATATTGAGTGGAAAGAAATTCTGACGTCAATCAAGGGCCGTAACTCCGTCAAAATTTTGCGAAAAATGATGGGTAACAATCCCAAGCTAGATCTTGTCAATGTTGATGTGCATACAAAATTTGGTCGGATTCTGTCAATTTGTTCTCAAGATATTGAGCGGAAACGAAATTCTAACGTCAATCAAGGGCCGTAACTCCGTCAAAATTTTGCGAAAAATGACGGGTAACATTCCCAAGCTAGATCTTGTCAATGATGACGTGCATACAAAATTTGGTTGGATTCTGTCAATTAGTTCTCAAGATATTGAGCGGAAACGAAATTCTGACGTCAATCAAGGGCCGTTAACTCGGTCAAAATTTTGCGAAAAATGACAGGTAACAATCCCAAGCTTGATCTTGTCAATGTTGATGTGCGCACAAAATTTGGTTGGATTCTGTCAATTCGTTCTCAAGATATTGAGCGGAAACGAAATTCTGACGTCAATCAAGGGCCGTAACTCCGTCAAAATTTTGCGAAAAATGACGGGTAACAATCCCAAGCTAGATCTTGTCAATGTTAATGTACATACAAAATTTGGTCAGATTCTGTCAATTGGTTCTCAAGATATAGAGCGGAAACGAAATTCTGACGTCAATCAAGGGCTGTAACTCTGTCAAAATTTTGCAAAAAATGACGGGCAACAATCCCAAGCTAGATGTTGTCAATGTTGATGCATGTACAAAATTTGGTCAGATTCTGTCAATTTGTTCTTGAGATATTGAGCAGAAACAAAATGCAAAAATGCTCACGGAATGACGGAATCACGGAACCACGGAATCACGGAACCACGGAACCACGGAAGGACAGGGTGAATCCAGTATAGCCCCACTTTTCCAAAGCGGGGCTATAATTACAAACCATTATTCATGGTTCCTTGTGGAATCTTTGAACCTCGACAAACAGCGTTTTTTTTTTTTTGTTTTGTTTTTGTTTTGTTTTTTTTTTTAAATTTGGTTCCATTTATTATGTAATCACTTTAGGCATACAACATCACAAGATCTGGAAGTTTTATATACAGAGTAAATATTTACCCTCATACTTAATAGAATATATTAACAATTTCCTCCAGTTGTACATTTCTTGCCAGTGACGATTGTTCAAAAACAAGAAGAGCTGTCAATTTATTTCTGAATATCGAAGGGGTATATTAATAACAGAACGCACATGTACATGGTTAATAAATTAAAAATCACTGCTTGTTCAAAACTTTACTGGATCCTGTAATAGAAGCAACAAACAGGTTATCAATGAAATTGCAGCAAGGAATATAAACTTTGAAAAACATTTTCTAAATTTTATCGCAGACACTATGAGTTGATTTCCAAATTTAATGTTGGCCTAATGACGCTTTTACATGAGGGCCTTTCGAAACCAGAATTTTATGGTGACTTGGTTTACAAATTTAAGAATCTTATAGGAAGGAATGACTTTTCTTTTCTTTACAGATGTATAGGTTATAACTTGAATGTTATGCGACAGTCTGCATGCTTAGTTTTTAACCCAATCATGGTTGATAACTATGCTGCCTTCTTAAATTGCACGCCGGTGGGTCGGGCGTCAGACTCTATGATGGCCCCGGCATAAAGTTTTTCATTTCAGTTGGTTGGGACCGGAGCTTCTTGTCTGTTGCTTGGCCCACCGCGGCCACCGGGGTTCAACTGGTGTTTTTCTTTTGCTCCAGGTTTCAGTAGGTTATTCTGCGCCCAGCGATCTCCATCGTCGGGCAGCTTACTGAATCTATTGAGTCCTCGTTTTTGATTCATCAGGGTGTTTATCATGATTTATTCTTTTGTCCTTGATGATTCATTGACTAGTTAGAGTCACCACGAGGACCGAACAAGTAATTAAATGTTGTGAATGTTGTCCTGCAAAACCGGTTTAAGCCCCCCAGTGATTTTATATTACTGATCGTTCCAAGGCGATTTGTGTTTTTGGAGTCAAATTTTGTGCTGTTTGAGCTTATGTACGTTTTCATATTTAAGTTCAGTCCAGGTAACTGACTGGCTGCCTATTGGGGAATAGCTGTTCACTCGACTTACTATATATTTTCTTGGTATAAGTACCAAAGTGTCATGACACTTGATTTATGGAGTGGGAATTTCTTTCTGATTGTGCCATTTCCTGATCATTGCCTACTTGTACCTTTCAAGTGCTCTGTCACATATACAGATGAGGTTTGTATAGGGTATTTTGGGATACAGGATATTGGCCTATTTTTAAGGGATACTGGGATATTTGTGTTTTTTTATTTTGGGATATGGGATATTCAGGAACTTTGGGATAGGGGATATTGGAATTTATTTTGGGATACAAGTTAAATTAATTTTGGAATATTGAATATTTTGGACGGCTTATCTTGGGATATGGGATATTGCCTACCCCCCTATCCAAGCCTCATAGATCACAATTCAATCTCTCCTACAGTCCCCACGACAGAAACAGTCCAGTACATCTCAGACCCGCTTTCTGACAAGTACAATTCTGATTGCAGCCCTTTTTGCATCCACATTTAAGGAGTTCCTGGCACGACTGACATCTGTGGCAGATTTCAAATACATAGCATTTATATTGTATGATAGCAAATATTGTGAATGGCACATTTCAGATTTAGGGCGTTTCAATTTGGCGGCCATCTTGGATACCACACTTGAATGTATTATTTAGAATGTAATTTTTTTAAGCTGATACAGAAATACACATACACAAGTATCAAGTAAAATCATCTGAAAAACAAAACTCTGAAAAATTGTAAAAAAGAAAACATATGTACTT
The DNA here is from genome assembly GCA_964017185.1 of Rugalucina vietnamica. Taxonomy (NCBI): domain Eukaryota; kingdom Metazoa; phylum Mollusca; class Bivalvia; order Lucinida; family Lucinidae; genus Rugalucina; species Rugalucina vietnamica. Next base: position 39,515,819 of record OZ024870.1, read on the forward strand.
CACTTCTTTGGTAGCCATTTTGAATGTCAAATTTGATCAGTTAAATTCAATTTACCAATTATAAATCACATTTAACTTGTATTTGTGACATGTTAGATACTTGAAAACATTGTACAATTCTAAATCTATGTATTTGTTACCTTGAATTGTCAATATCATGCTATCTTGATTTTCTGCAGATAAAAGTGGCGGCCATCTTGAAAAAAAGCCATCATCTTGGAAAATTTAGGAGTTTACATGCATAATAAGATATCTTGAAATGTTTATGATATGTTACAATGGCTTTTAAATACTTCAAAAGAAAGCATTACTGCAAACTGACATCCATCTATATAAGCACTTAATGAAAAAATCCGCCATTTTGAAATTCAAGATGGCGGCCGTCATAGGAAAAATTTTACGTGGCACTGACCCTCAAAAATTTTTATAATTATAAATCTACCCCTGTGCCAAGTTTCATGCTTTTATCAAAAAGTGCACAATCCATTCACATATCCGCCCTGCTACCACAAAAAGATTGGCTTTGATTGGCTAAGCAGTTTCAGAAATGTTTGAATATGGTCATATACATGTATATAGCCCCGGGGCAGGGGCAGACAACCCCCTGGGGACAAAATCTTTTCATAAAAATAAATCTTCAGTCAAGCAAGTTTCCCCCCATTTAATTACATTTTACAAATTTTCCCCATTCAAATGCATAGGCGACCTAAGTTGACCTTGCCATAAAATAGGTCAAGGTCATCCCAGGGTCATGATTTATATAAACTTTGTAGAGCTTCATGCCAAGTTTCAAAATCATAGGCCTTCTGGTTCTGGAGAAGATCTGTAAAGGTTTTTGCTATTTATAGCCATGGCGGTCATCTTGGTCATGTGCCCTGGACCATCTATACAAACTTGCGTTCCCCCTTCCTAAAGATGCTCCACATGAAGTTTGGCTTTGATTGGCCCAGTGTTTTTTTTTTTTTTTTTTTTTTTTTTTTTTTTTTTTTTTTAAATTGTGGATGAAGGACGACAGAACATGGGTATACTATAAGCTCACATGTGAGCCTTCTTCACCAGTGAGCTAAAAATACAGGCTGAACAGGTACTGTAAAGGCAGTGGCTATTGTTCTGGTAATGGAAAAATAGCCATACACAATCTACAGGCTATTTTTTCTGTGCCCGAAAAATAGTGTTGCTGGATAAAGTTCCAGTACTGGAAAAGTAGTCATATGTGATGTACATGTATTAGGTATTCTGCCAGTAATATGAGAATATCAGTTCCATCAGGAAAACATGCCTGTGAAATGTATACCCCCTCATACCCCACCTTTATATAGTAAAACTGGGGTTTACAGAAGCATACCTATTTTTCATATTTTTGCTCCAAAACATAGATTGTGGGTACTCGTTAGAACCCACAATCTATGTTTTGAGCAAAAATAAGAAAAATATCAACTAGAAAAAGTGCCTTGAGAGGCACGTATACCCCCGGCTGGTGGTCACCCAGTCCTCCTTCTCCCTCCCACAACCACCCAGCACATGTACACCCCTGACATTGAATCACAAATCCCGAACAAAAGACAGTACCCTTATCAAATACTTTATAGAAGTGTGCATTCTAAAGCACTTTGATCACAGACATGAGGGAGTGTAGTTTTTAGAGTGACATATCTTCTTTAGAGCAGTACACAGAGCTGACTTGTGTACTCCATCTAGGACTTAATCACGGACATTGAGGGTCAGGTCCTCAGTCCTAGATGGAAAATGAAAACAGAATGTCAGTCTAAATTAAAAAAAAATAATAGTAATAATAAAAGTATTGATGTCCTAGATCTTGAACTCAAGTGCCCCCTCCAACCCCCCTCCCCCCCCCCCCCCCCCCCCCCCCGCGACAAGGACCCAACCCTATACCCTATAGGGTACCTATAGTCCAAATATGAATGGCTTCTGATGATTGGCTCATGAGATATACCCCACTAGAGAAACTTTAACCAAAACTTTGACGCAAATTAAAGGTGACCTAGATTTTGAACTCTAGCACCTCCCCCGGGCATGGACCCTGGGATCCAAAATCATAGAAACAAAGCTAACCCTATAGTCCAAATATGAATGGTTTCTGATATATAGTTCATGAGATATACACCAGTAGAGAAACTTTAACCAAAACTTTGACGCAAATTAAAGGTGACCTAGATTTTGAACTCTAGCCCCACCCCCGGGCATGGACCCTGGGGTCCAAACTCATAGAAACAAAGCCAACCCTATAGGGTACCTATAGTCCAAATATGAATGGTTTCTGATAGTTCATGACATGTACACCAATAGAGAAACTTTAACCAAAACTTTGACGCAAATTAAAGGTGACCTAGATTTTGAACTCTAGCCCCACCCCTGGGCATGGTCCCTGGGGTCCAAACTCATAGAAACAAAGCCAACCCTATAGGATACCTATAGTCCAAATATGAATGGTTTCTGATATTTAGTTCATGAGATATCCACCAGCAGAGAAACTTTAACCAAAACTTTGACATTTTAACTGAACTAACGAACCAACGAACTAACGAACCAACGAACGGAAAAGTGAAAACTATATACCCGTCGGCATAAATGCCGGGGGTATAAAAAATCTACCGAAAACTATTGATGTTTACAACTTAAGAAAAATCAGTATAACATCTGAAAACTATTGATCTTTACAACTTAAGAAAAATCAGTATAACATATGGGCGTGTTTTCGTAATGTGTGTTAAAATGGAACTTTTTTAAAATTTAGTTTTTATAAGTAAAACTTATTTTAACGAAGATACTCACCAATAGGCTTAACTATAGCAGTTTCCCTTACTCCCCGCAAAGTTTGAGGACCGTTCTGTATGTTTCGGTAACTAGTAGTACCTATACGCACTTTGGCGCCAAACCGGAACAACCGCTATCGCGGGAAAAGCGCACGTGCAAATCAGAAATTCCTTTGCCCCATCAAGAATGAGGGGTAGGGAGGAGGGTAATCGAAGTTAGCCTATTGGTGAGTATCTTCGTTAAAATAAGTTTTACTTATAAAAACTAAATTTTAACTTCATCCCCTCACCAATAGGCTTAACTTTTGCAGAATCACTCTTGGAGGGTTGGATTCTTGAAACATACAGAAAATACAGAACGATCCTTTAATCCAGGGATTAATCCTGTTGAAACTTATGATACCAATCATAAGAAATAGAAGGAAATAAAAGAGAAAGTATCTAAATTTCCACCATTTCAATCCCTGGATTGAGTGAACCATCATTTCAAGTACCTTGATCTGGTATTGCTAGGCCTCAGTTGATAGTTCCTCAAGATTAGCAATCCTGGATAGGCAGACCAGAGCGGCCCCCCACCACTTTTTGAGCAGATACCACTGGACCCAGTAGTCTGAGGTTGTCTCCTTGCCCATTCTGTAAATCTCTCAGGTAGAACTTAGCAAAGGTCGAACTAGATGACCATACTGCCGCCTTAATAATATCCTCAACAGGAGTTTTATTAAAGTAAGACCATGAAGCAGAAAGAGCTCTAAGCTCATGTGCTTTTATCTTAAGTAAAGCTACCTTAGATTTTGATACATTCTTATAAGCTAATCTAATTGTATAAGTAATCCATCCGGAGATAGATCCCTTAGTAATATCATGATTTCCCTTCAAGGGAAGAAAAAGCCTTTTCCGATTCAAACGAATAGGCTCTGTTACTTTCAAGTAACGTTTCAGAGCTCTAACAGGACACAAAAGCCTGTTAAAGTCATTCCATTTTACAGTTTTTGACAAATTTTGAACCAAAATATCATCCGGACAAACGGATGGTAATTGATTTTTGGCTAGAAAGCCTGGTTGTGTTCTTAAAGAAACAGAGCCATCTGACTGGTTGAATCTGAGATATCCTGAATCCATTGAAAGAGCGTGAATCTCACTAACCCGCCTTGCTGTTGCCAATGCAAGCAGAAAAACGGTTTTCAGAGTGAGATGGAACCTGGACGCACAGTGTAAAGGTTCATATGGTTCAGAACATAACGAAGAAAGAACACAAGAGAGGTCCCATTTCGGAGCTAAAGACCTTTGAACAGGCCTCTGTAATTCCATGGACTTAATAAGTTCAGAAATGATAGGATCAGATCCAACGTTTTGGCCAGACTTGAATTTCAGAGTGTTAGAAATAGTCGATCTGTAGCCCTTTATAGTACTGACTTGGCTTTTCTTCTCCTGAAACAAGTGTAGCAAGAAGTCTGCTACGTTTGCAGAAGTTGCCTTGTCAGGAGGAATTTCCCTTTTAAGACACCAATCGGAGAAAACATTCCATTTAGCATCATAGACCTTCCTGGTGGATGCTCGTCTTGCTTTTGCAGCGAGGTTGGCAACTTCCTGCGAAAAGCTCTTATCTCTGATTGACTTGCGCACAATACCCAAGCGTGTAATCGAAGATTTTCCACGTTTTCCCTTACAAAGTGGACTTGAGTTAGCAAATTCCATTCTGCCGGAAGTTGAATTGGAAGTGCTACGAGTAACCGAAGTAATTCTGGAAACCAAGACATTTCGGGCCATAATGGTGCTACCAGAACAATTCTGCACTGATGTTGGTGAATTTTGTTGAGAATCGCCGGAATTAGAGCAAAAGGCGGAAACGCATAAGCGTGCATTCCGTCCCAGTTCATTGACAGGGCATCTATCCCTAGAGCTCTGTCGTCTGGAATCGGGGATACATACACAGGAAGTCTGTTGTTCAACCGAGTTGCAAACAGATCTATGTTCGGAAAGCCTGTCATCGCCAGGATTGAATTGCAGATCGTCTGATCCAGGCACCATTCCGTTGGAATAGGTTTGGAAAGACGACTCAACCTGTCGGCCAGTACGTTCGTTTTGCCAGGAATGTGACGAACAAGAAGATTTATGTTTCTCTTGTTGCACCAGAGAAGAGTATCCCACACCTCCATGCAAAGAGATGGGGAGTGGGTACCTCCCTGTTTCTTCAGATAAGCGACCACTGATGAATTGTCCGTGGCTATCATTACAGTGGTATTTTTGACATACTGATGGCACTGTTTTAGAGCTAAGAAAATCGCTTTCATCTCTAAAACATTGATGTGTAGAGCAGATTGATCCTGAGACCAAACTCCATGACACAGAAGTCCCTCCGGTTCGAGATGGGCACCCCAACCGGAAAGACTCGCGTCCGTGAAAAGAGTGTGAGTGGGAAGAGGTGGTTTCAGTGTTACACCCCGAAGAAAACGATCTTTGTTGCTCCACCATTCTAAGTGACTCCTGATCTGAGTACTGATCTGAATGGGATGTTCTAATGGCAGAATATGCGGTTTCCATTGTGCAAATAATGCCATTTGTAGAGGGCGTAAATGAAGTCTGCCCAAAATAAGAAACTGGGCAGCTGCACTCAGTTTCCCTAATAGAGACAGATACATCCTTGCTGACACAAGGTTCTGTCCCTTGAACCAAAGTACAAGACTCAGGATGTCTCGTACTCTGTCCCATGGTACCCGAACAATATTTCTGTCTGTCAGAAATTCCATTCCGATAAACACAAAATTCTGGGAAGGAATTAACTCCGACTTCTCTTCGTTGATAATCAGTCCTAGGGATGTTATCAACATGACAGTGAAATGTTGGTCTTTGAGGATATCTGAACGAATCTGATTCCTGACCAACCAATCGTCCAGATATGGAAACAGAACTATGGACCTCTTTCGCAAATGGACTGCTATGGCAACCATCATGCGAGTAAACACAAAAGGACTTGTGGCTAATCCGAACGGGAGAGCCCTGAACTGAAACACCTGACCCTTGAGACAGAATCGTAGAAATTTCCGAGACTGTCTGTGAATGGGTATGTGTAAATAAGCATCGGTCAGATCCAGAGAGAACGCCCAATCGTTGGGTTGAATTGAGTGTCTGACTTTGTTTGCTGTTTCCATTTTGAACGACTGAATGTTCAGAAAAGCATTCAGTTTGGATAGATCTATTATGAGTCGTAATTTCCCGTTCTTCTTGGGAACTAGGAAAATACGAGAATAAAATCCTGGACCTTCCGGATTTATTTTCTCCACTGCCCCTTTCAATAGGAGTTTCTTGACCTCTTCCTCCAGGACAAGACTTTCGGTCTGTTGAAGGAAAACCGGCGTTGGGGAAAGAGAGGGTTTCCTTAAAAAAGGAATCTTGTATCCCTTTTTTACTACAGAAAGGACCCACGAGTCCTCTGTTATTTCTTCCCAACGTTTTTGAAAGTGGGCCAATCGTCCTCCTACCGGAAGATCCTTTCGAGGACGAGGCAGTGGAGTGGCATTTTCATTGACTGGAGACGTTAGAGGCACCGCCTCGGGAGGGGGCCTGGTGACTCCTTCCCCGAGCGTTAGTGCCGCCACGTCTAGAACCTCTCCTAGAACCACCTTTGTCACGTTGAATAGGTTGTCTAGAATTGGCAGAGCCTTTCTGATCGTGTTTCTTAGCCGGTCGTTTAGGGATCTTGAAGGAATCAGAATTTGCAGGTTTAGTGTTCTTATTCAAAGAAGAGGCAATAAACTTCTGCTGTTGAGCTTCTGCATTAGATTTCTGAATCTCAGTAACTTGACCTCCAAACATAGACTCTGCAGAAATTGATACTGAACGAAGTTTATCCTTCGAAGCATCAATCAAGATTTTTGACTTTTCAATAGCAGCCTCTCTCCTGGCTTGTAACAACTCTACAGCCAAAATTACTGCCATAGATGTAGAATGCTTTATACAATTAACAAGAGTATTCAGCATTCTCTTCAAGAGAAGAGCATCAAGATCATCAGATTCTAAGGATTTGACTAATGCTGCGGCAAAAAGATCGGCATAAGAATTAATTGTAACCATGTTCCGAGCTTGTCTCTCCATGGTTTCAAGACTCTTAATTGGAATATTGGTATTACCAGAAGAATACAAATCCAACAGAGACGCATCCTTATCTAGTTTAGGGATGACAGCAGGAAATAATTGTACGGTAATATTTCATTGAGACACCAAGATCTTTCTCAATAGATTGGTTTGTTACCCAACCAGGTTCAAGTTTGATCTTTTTTGAGATCAAATCCTGAAACAAATTAACAGTATCTTTGATTAACAAAGACTGGGGTAACGATGCCGAATCCTTGTCGTCTGACGGATTTAGAGCATCAAGAGTAGATCTCGGTTTATGAGAAAAATCAGAAGATTCTTTCCTCGGACAAACATCAGGTGGTAACAAAGCCATTACCTCCTTGATGGCATCTGCAAAAGAAACAGTAGGTTCTTCCTCTCCGTTGGAGTCGGAACCATGCTTTTCAGAAGATTGTTTCTTGGATTTACAATTGATCTTGGTAGGTGAACCGGCTATGCTGTCACCGTCAAAATCATTGTGTTCCACATTTAGTGAAAGAGTATCATCTCTATCGGAGGACACACTCCCCGACGTAGATGAGACACGAATTCTCTTACGATGAGACCTAGGAGTAATCGAACGAGAACGTTTTCGCCCCCTAGATCTCAAACTTCTAGACTCAGACCTTCTATCATGACGAGAACTAGAAGAATGTTTATGTTTCTTATGACGCTTATGTCCCGAATGGGGCTTACGACGATAAGAATGCTTCCTCTTATGGTGTCGATCTCTCCCTGAAGAGGAGCTGTATGAAGAGGATCGTGATCTAGACAAGTCAGAACTACTAGACCTAGAACGTCTAGAAGTATGACTGAACTTGGAACGAGATGACCTGAAAGTAGGCCTACAATCTCGAACCTGTTTAGGCCGTTTTGACCGGTGCCCGGTTGACTGGTGTTTAGATGACTGGTCAACTCTACGATCATCAATGTCAGACCTTGAATGGTTGTCAGAAGAAAGTGACCGACCATTCGATGATGTATAACAAGGAGAACCACTATCTGACCGGTACCTAGTTGTCTGATGATCTGGTGACCGGTGCCTGGTGTCCTTGTGGACTGGTGACCGGTACCGGGCATTCTGACGGTCTTCTGACCGGTGCCTGGTCCTCTGATGGTCTGGAGATTGGACACCTGGTTGCCGTGAACCTGGCGACCGGGTGACCGGTGCCTGGTTGACTGGCGACCTTGAGGTTCTATCAGAGTTACCAGTCAAATGACCTGGTGAACTCTGTGCCCTCTTGTCCTTAGACACTACGGTAGCAGAACTACCTGACCGGTCAGGTGATGAAACCTTAGACCGGTGAGTGTCAGTCAGGGAGTTTTCTCGATTCTCTCGATACTTCCCCCCTGACGAGGACTTGTCAGTAGAAGACAAAGTCTCCGACTGAGACTTCTTGGAAGTTCCAGAGCCGGAATGACCCTCGACAGACGGAATGACTGTCTCTTGATCCCCTGGCTCATTGTCCCTCTTCTTTTCATCTGTAGTCTTCCTGCGACCCATGTGTGTACGTCTACACGCCACCAAAGTCCAAACCGCTGAAGTCCACTTCTTACAAGTAGAGCATCTATTAGCGAAGCTACAACCAGAACATGAGAAGCAAGATAAGTGGTTATCCCATGACGCCTTCAAATGGCCACACGAACCACGAATTTGGGACATACTTAGTGATAAACAAGTCACAACGTGACCAAAAAAACCGGAAAATTAACAAAGTTCAAACGAGATAAATAATATCAACGTAGAACAAACCGGTAATAAAACAAAACAGTAAACAATGAAATAAATACAATTCAAAGCGGGGAAATACGCGAACAAACCATACGGAGTAGAAAAGAAAAGTTGAAAATTATATCCAACTTCAAAAACACATCCGTTTCGGTACTCGCAAAGGAAATTTCTGATTTGCACGTGCGCTTTTCCCGCGATAGCGGTTGTTCCGGTTTGGCGCCAGTATAGGTACTACTAGTTACCGAAACATACAGAACGGTCCTCAAACTTTGCGGGGAGTAAGGGAAACTGCTATAGTTAAGCCTATTGGTGAGGGGATGAAGTTAAAATAGTAGTTCTAACTGAATTTCATGACTACTCATAAAGTTTGCATTCTTAATAGCAGTTAATAGCTATATTTGTCATCCTCATACATGTAACCATTCCAGTTGATTAAGCCAACTAGTGGCTGATTGTTAATTAAGAAATAATTTTACTTTACTGTGAACTAACGTGATAAACGTGAGAAATATTGCATATGCCCGACCCCATCATGCATTAATCAAAGACAATTCACCGCAAAGTAAAATTATTTTGATTCTAACAGGACTTATAAATAAATGCTTACATTTTTAAGAAGCTTCACCAGTGGACTCGTTCTTGGCAGACATGAATGTTTATGTTCAACGTCACAAATACGCCACCTTACCCGCAATTTTTTGTTTACAGTGAATTATTTTTAATTTGCAAACTGTGGCATTTCCATTAGGTTTGATGGGAAAGATGATAACGTCTTGTTAGAATTATGTATATGTCCTTAATGCTTTAACCATACCAATTTTCATACACAACAACATCATGCTATGGGATCATGGTCCTTGGCTGATGAACAGCTTATGAAAATTGTTAAATTTAGCTGTTGTAAACAGTACTGCATACGTCAATTAATGTTTAAATAATTTTACAATCTTTCATGATAGCAATTAGCATATGCAGGAACACAATAGGGTTTTTAACTAGAACTATTGTGAATTGTACTTCTAAGATTTTTTACTCCTGTTAGGGGAAAACGGCTTGTTAAAGCTAAGAAATTTACTACTGTGTCTATCTATCTTCTGATACTAAGTTGATCAATTTCTGATCATCACCTCAGGATCTATAATCTCAGTGTCACTGAAAAACATTACTGATCAGGTCAGCAAGCTAAGTACTCTTTTGTGAGAAAAAATCAATATTGGTTACTGGACCTGCTACTTCAGGAAAGCTGTTCATAATTGGGACGGGTGCAGGACAGAAGCTCTCTCCCATTTGCATCAATGATGAGGCCCTGCAACGGCCTGCAACGTATTTCATTGATCCAGGCAGCGTGACGTCATAGGCCATTCGTACGAGGTGAATTACTCCGTGTTTATCCCTGTAACCTTACTGAATTAAAAACAGAAAATATGAAAACAAAATAAAAACATTAATGAAAGCTTAGCATGTATTTTTAGATCGTCATTATTTATTCCACTCGAGGTATGAACCCCGTTATATTTCTGACAATTTATGATTTTATAAGCGTCTAAAAATGATTAAATCACAACGATATTGACCAAGTTGTACCCTCGATCGAATGAGCGAAGAGGCGTGAAAGATGCAGTTCCGGTAACCGGATTGATTTTTTTCTATCGAAAGAATAGCTTGCCGACCGTGTCAATTTAGCCCGGATGAATGTATTCTCACACTACCTAACAGTAAAACTGAAAGTTGCTAAAATATCAACTGAAAAACAGGAAACTTTTTTACTGTTTCTAATCCTTGAATATCCTACTTCATTCTGACAAAGAATCAAGAAGTTCCATTGATTTCTGACTTTTCACAATCTTGGTAAACAAACCCTGCATAAAGCGGCTATCTTGGATTCGGAGTAATGTATTCCCACGTTACTTCTGTTTTCTTGTGGAGGAAAAAAATTGTGTTCCAGTCATGTGATGAAAACATGCCAAACTATTTAAAGCAATGTGTTGACAGTCCAAATGTATCAAAATGAGATGCATTTCTTTCGTTTTGGAGGAGAAATTAAGTCTAGACTAGAAGGGGTATTACAGGTCTAAGGAAATTTAATTGATTTTCATACCAATTTTTTTATTTATTTATTATTCAGCTGAAAATAGGATATGTTTGATAAACTTTTGGTCAATGAAAGGTTGATATTTAAGTGATGTATTTGTCTGGAAATGGTGCAAGTTGTGGTCATAGTGGTGTGTTTATTCACAAAATACTAGTTGCCATGAGAACACATTTAGCGTGAAAATACATTAAGTCAGTATACTTACTGTCTAAAAACTTGCCTCTGATAATGGTTTTTCGCAGAAAATTTTTGTATGGGGGACGACAGAAAAAATATTTTAATGTCAAAATCTTGATCTTAGTTTGTCCTAATAGGACCTGCAAAAATTTTGAAAATCGGTGAACAAATAAAGTTTTTATGGCCAAAATGAATTTTGCATAGGGATTTTGCATTGGCAAGGGAGATAATCGATGGTCGTGAAAATGCATATTTTTCGAGAATTTTTACCTGATCATGAAGATTTTGTATCAGGTATGTCATTTGTTTCATTTAAAATAATTTTTAGTAATCATGATTAAATAGTTAGAATTTAAAATTTTTGCGGGAAAATATTTACCTCCCTTCCATGAGATTTTTGTACAGGAAATCCCTATTCAAACAATGTTTTTGACCAGAACTTTTTTATTTGTCAACCGATTTTCAAAATTTTTGCTGCATATTTTGTGACAAACTAGATGCTATATTGTGCCAAGAAAATATTTCTTCTACATTTGAACAGTTGTAAAATATCTGCGAAAAACCATTATCACACACTACGAAACAGACTTTTTTTTTTTTTTTTTAGAATCATAAGTCATGGAAGTCTGGTGACAGAACAGTGCGAGGATTCTGAATGAAACAATCAAGCCGGCTTCATATTCATACCTCATTTCTCAGTAAGTCATATTTATTTTCTAGCCTGCCGTATTCTTCGTCTGAAATGCGTACGTTGTTCACTTCATGTCTTTTTCTGTTCATATTTCAGCATCATCTAACAGCTGTGCAGCTTCCCCAACCACAGTGTAAAATCCAACAGCTACTATCCGATATCGGTTCCGGATCATCTCGACCCACAGCAATCTCGGCCCTGCTTAACTCGAACCGGACGATTCGCCACATGACAAAAAATAGCTGTGTTGTTGTTGTTTGTAAATCCCTCCTCTGTCAGGAGAACCTCGTATAAACGAGTAAAACCTTAAATGTCAAGTTTCTAAAAATGCTAAAAATGCTAATAAAAGTTCACTTTTTCAAAACTGTCATGTTAAAAGCTATAGTCTATCAACACCATTAGTAAAAACACTGTTCACAACACAATATTTAAAAAAAATGATAATCCATAAAAGTATAAAACGCCTTAGGCAATAAACAGGTGAATAAAAGACACTAATGAATCCGTGATAAAACTAGTCTATCTATCTTCATATACTGAATAAAATATAAAGGTTTGATCCTTTGGAAGCAGTAAAAACATTCAAAGGGAAATAGTATGGACTATATTGCGCAATTTCGGGTAATGAACCCTCGTCAGTAGCCCTTTTTAAACCGGCAACGAACGCCAGACTATAATTGTTCTGCAATTTCGAGAATTTACACGAGGAGTCTAAATCAAAGACATATTCCTAAATTGGGTCAAATAATTAAAAATGCTTAGAAGTATGTTTCTAAACGTGAGTGTTTTGAACACTCTGAATATCTTTACTGATCTCAAAGGACCGAAATAAAAATATAATCTGCACTATGGATGATGTATGTATATCTTCATATACTGAGTCGATCAATTTCTGATCATCATCTCAGGTGTTGGGTGGGTGCTAAATTTTGAATTTAGCAAGATGGGGATAACATTCGGGATGGGCCATTAAAACTATTTACAAGAAGCTTAACAGAGGCATACTAAAACGTATACCTCTGAACCCCTGATCTAAATGAAAGCCTTAAATTCCTCAGCAGTCTTTGATGAGACCACTGAAGAGGGAAGACTATTCCATAAAGGGATAATCCTCGGGAAAAAGAATTCTTCAGAGCATCACTATAGGCCATATATCTTGTGTATTGTGAATCATGAGATGCCCTGGTACTTCTTAAGTTGGGTGCTGGGGTCAGATATCTATCTTTATCAAGAGACACTGTACCGGAGTGAATCTTCTAAAAGAAAGTTAAGGAGGACTTCACCCTGCGGTCCTCCAGGGATGGCCACTCAAGTTCGTCCAACATATCGTCAACACTACTCTTGTTATGCCATCGCCTGCAAGTCCACCTGGCTGCTGTCTTCTGCATTTTCTCCACCTTTTTGTCTCAGTTTCATTATAGGGATGCCAAATAGGAGCTGCATACTCAAGCTGAAGACGAACCAATGTTTTGTATGCAACCTCCTTTGTGTGCCGAGGTGCAAGAGTCAAATTGCGCCGACGAAAACCCAATATCTTAGTTGCTTTACAAGAAATTTCAGAAATATGTTGACCCCATTCTAAGTCGTCAGTTATAGTAAGTCCAAGGTATTTGGCGGATCGAACCTGTTCCAGAGTTTGCTGATGTAGAGAGTAGTTGAAATGTATTTGATTGCTAGGGAGGTGCCGGGTCACCCTCATTGAGTGACATTTGGCAACGTTGAATTTCATTTGCCAATCGGTCTCCCATTGTGCAAGGCTATAAAGGTCTTCTTGTATAATCTGAATCTGAATCTGAATACTTTACTGGTGACACGCCAAATGACATTATTTCACCAGGGGGTTCGGATGGGGGAGAAATTAGTCCCTTGAACGCACGAGTGAAGCGAACTTGGACACACAGTCATCAGACATTTCAGCAGAGGAGATAAGTGAATCAGGGAGGTCATTCCAGTCCCAGATAGTCTGTGGAAAGAAACTACTTTTGTACGCTTCTTTGCTAGCTGAAGGTATCTGAAAAGCCAAAGAGTGTTGATTTCTACAACGCCTATTCTTTGGGATAAGGTCATCTGTGGGTATTCTGGCTTTACCCTTTAGACCTTTGTATAGCAATATAAGTCTACTATCCTTCCTCCTTTTCTTAAGAGATTCCCATTTCAGTTGACCTAAAATGCCAGTCATGCTCCCAGTTTCAAAAACATAATTTCCCGTCACAAACCTTGCCGCACGATTTTGGCTTCCTGGAGGCCATGAGTGTGAGGGTCCCAAACTGAGCTTCCATATTACAAGACCGGCCGCACCAGTCCTTTATAAGCTGCTTCTTTCACATCTGGGGACAAGAATACAAATTTCTCCTCAAGAATCCGAGAGTTCTGTTAGCCTTTGTACAAACATTGGAAATATGAGTATTCCATTTCAAATCATTTGTGATAGTTACACCCAGGTATTTTATGTTTTCAACGTTTCCAGTAAAGTGCCCTCAAGGGTGTAATTAGCCTGTATCTTACTAGACCGTTTATTTGTCAGCTGCATCATGTTGCATTTGACGGGTTGAAATCTCATTCTCCATTTTCTAGCCCAACTGCCTAAACGATCAATGTCCCTCTGAAGTTTCAATGTATCCTCTTCATTCTTGATTTCACGATAGCAAACACAATCATCAGCAAAGAGTCTTATTTCAGACTCGATGTCTGCTGAGATGTCATTTATATACAAGGAAAACAGCAAGGGGCCGAGAACGGTGCCCTGAGGGACACCCGACAAAACTGGAGCCCAATCCGATTTAATACCATTAACCACTACCCTTTGTTGTCTGAAACAAAGGAAAGCATTTATCCAATTCAGTGTTGTTCCACCTATTCCATAGCTGAACAACTTGCTTTTAAGGAGTTCATGGGGAGGAGTATCGAAAGCCTTTTCAAAATCGAGTATAAAAGTGTCGACCTGGCCTTTTTTGTCTCAGATTTTGGCCCAGTCATTTATCACTGTAGTCAACTGAGTTTCACAGCTATACCATTTCCTAAATGCGTGTTGCCTGTCCGACAAGAGTTCATGTTCATCAAGATGGGTCATAATATTAGAGCATACAATATGTTCAAGAAGCTTACAAGGAATGCATGTCAAAGAAACAGGGCGGTAATTGCGGGCAAGTGACCTGTCGCCCTTCTTAAACAGGGGGCAAATATTAGCAAGAGACCATTCTTTAGGAATTTCACCTGTATCAATTGACTGCTGGAAGAGATGGGCGAATACTGGCCCTAATTCCATAGCCAGTTCCTTTAGGACTCTGGGATGAAGCTCATGAATGGGGCAGATCTATCCATAAGAGGGACCTGTTTGTATTCACTTAGTGAAAACATCCGAGAACTGACCATTAAATTCTTCCGCCTTCTCAAATTCGGATTGTGCTATTCCACTTACATTTCTCTTTTTCAACGGGGGAATACCTTGGGTATCTTTTTTCTGACTGTTTATGTACCTGTAAAAATCTCTACGATTAGCCTTTACATCACCTACCAAGTTGTTCACATAAAGATCATGCTGCTTCCTGATATCAGCTTTGATCTCTCTCCGTAAAGATTCAAATTTAGATCTAAATTTTGCACTACCAGTCTTTTTAGCTTTTGCATGAATTGCATTTTTTTCCTGCGAATCTTCCTTCTTATTTCAGGTGTTATCCAAGGGACAGAGGAAACTGAGCGACTAGTTTTTGAGGGGATATGTTTATCTGCCGATTCCTGAATAAATGATGTAATGAGATTGAAATTTTCCTGGACCGACCGAGTATCTGAGTAACCGTTGAAGTATCTTTCCCTTGCAAATTTAAGTGTTTCTGCTCTCATAGATTCATAATCACCTTTCTGATAACGATACCCTTTTCTCCTAGGTTTCTTTATAGGGGGGATAGCAATTTTCAATGTGCCAGAAACAATGTCATGATCACTGAGCTTATCCGGGGAATGAATGTCTACAAACTGACCAGGAAGAGAGGTCAAAAGTCCAAAGTATTTCTTTCTCTGGTGGGGAAATTGACTAATTGTTCCAAACCATGGTCATTCATGATATCTATCAAAATCTGACCCTCCGTCTGACTCAATGATGACCCAGATTTGCTGAGTCTGTCCGGCCATACAATATCTCTAAAGTTAAGATCACCTAAAACATGAATTAAGGGGGGTTTGTTGCCTTTATTTATATTTTTGATTTTGTCAAGCTGTTCTCTAAGTAAATTGTCAAACTTTTCCAGGGAATTCAATAAGTCATTTCCATTGTCCGATACTGGTAAATGACCATCGACAGGTGGTCGATACCAGCGAGCCACAAAGTGAGTTTTCTTATTTACAAAAAGTTTGACAGAGTGTGCAAAGAGACGAACAGATGACCTGATATTGTCCGGAAGGTCGTTAATAAATATCAAGAAAAGGACCGGTCCCAAGACCGATCCTTGCGGGACTCCAGATAAGACCGGGACTGGATCTGAGGCTTGACCATCTAACACCACTTTTTGATAGCGCTCAGAGAGCCATGAAGCGATCCACTTGTGAGTAGATCCTCTAATCCCGTAGTAGTGCAGTTTGTATAGTAATCTCTTATGTGGCACCTTGTCAAAGGCCTTTGCAAAATCCATGACGATCACATCCGTTTATCTGTGACCCCGGTTCTGAGCTCGATCCAGGTTACTAACCATGTCGTGAAAGAACTGAACCAGCTGGGTCTCGCAAGACCTCTGACTACGGAAACCATGCTGACAGTCAGCAAGAATATTTTCAAGGGAAAGATGCTTATTTAAGTTGCTGACTATAATATGCTCTAAGGTTTTGCAGCAGATGCAAGTTAGCGACACCGGTCTGTAATTAGCTGCATCATATTTCTCACCTTTCTTATACACCGGTGCCACGTTTGCCTGTCGCCAACCATCTGGTACAGTTCCCTGAGCAAGCGACTCATTGTAAATAAAGGCCAAGATGGGAACAATTTCAGAACTACATTCTTTTAATACCCTAGCATTCAGGCCGTCTGGCCCAGGTGCCTTGTGAACCTTTAGCCCATTCAGCAGTTTGAGGTCCCCCTTTAGGGTCAACTGCGATTTCACCCATAGGGGTAAAAGGGCTTGTGCCTTTGGAGGGAATTTCAGAGTCAGTCTCACGCGTAAATGCAGACTGAAATTGTTTATTGCCAGTGCAGATGTTTGCCTTATCAACAGTGTCGGCTTTTAAAATTCCGTTTTCTCTAAGTGAAGTGATCCTTGACGCGTCTTTTTTGAGGGACTTAACAAATGACCAAAACCTTTTACATTTTTCATTTTTTCTCGGGCAATCGGGATCATTGTCATCAGTTTCAAAGGAGAAGATATTGGAAATATATTTCCAATATGCATCTCTTACGGCTTTCTGTACATGTGCTCTGAACCGTTTGTAATGGTTCTTAATGTCAGGACTGCTTGACTTTCGAGCACGGAAGTACAGTTTTTCTCGTTTCCTAATAAGACGTTTGATCGAATGATCGATCCATGGTAAGCTATATTTTGTCTTGGTCATTTTTGTTAGTATAAACCTTTCACCTCGGACTTAAAACTGACCCACATATCATTTACAGACATGTGACTATGGTCAGATGAAAGGAACGAATCCCTAAATTGTGCAAGATGGTCACGGAGACCTTCCATATCCGCTCTTTTATAGAGATAAATCTTCCGCGGGGCTTGTTGGATTCGTTTTGCCTTAATATCATATTCAACATAGATTATGTCATGATCCGCCTTGCCGATCGGGGGCATCCCCTTCGCTCGATTGACCGGTGATGGGGAATTCGTAAATAAAAGATCAAGGGTTCTGTCGTTGCGAGTGGGTATCTTAACTACTTGGGATAGGCAGTGGTCTTTTATGAGCTCCAAGTTGACACTGTACCGGCCTTTGTGGTACCCCTTCGGGTACCTGCATAGTGCTCCACTCAACATTCCCGCAGTTGAAGTCACCTCCTAACAGGACATGAGCATTTTTGTTTGTCATTATCCTAGTCAAAGATTTATTTAATTCCGTAAGGTATTCTGAATCAACACATCTAGGGGGGCGATAAAAGGAACCAAGGTACAGAGTCCTACATCCAATTATGTTCAATTTACACCAAATGATTTCACAATTGGCGTCCATTTCCGGAGATTCCGTACAAAGTAGGTCACGCCTAAAAGCAATGAAAACTCAACTACCATGGCTGTCACCTACTCTGTCTTTCCGGATAGCATCAAAGGTGTCTGGAAATATTTCCGAGTTTTTAATATCAGAGGTTAACCATGACTCATTCCCCAAGATGATGTCTGTTTAGTCTATTTAAAGTGAATTATTTACGGTTTCCTTTTCTATTATTCTGTAGTATTGTTATGTCTCTATTGCATTGTATTATCAATTATCGCTTCCTTCCAATGTGATCAAAATTGTTCCTGGAACTTTTAACATTATAATCCATCCATTCCAGACTCCATAGAAGAAGCTCAGCTACATGGGTGCGTTCCTTTACCGGAATGGACAACAATAACAGGGGTTACTTTTTTAAAATGGAATGGATAAGGAGTGGTGACACTGTGACAGTAACCTGAGCATATACAAGCATCTGAGCTAGGCTACTATTACCATCGTATGGAACACAAAAGTTTTAGTATATTTTTAAAAACCACATAAATTTCGGGCTAAACACATTATGTGTATATTCTAAGCCACTCTGGTTTAAAAGAAGAAAAGGAAAGTAAACCAGTACACAAAGAAATGTCCATTCCTGTAGTCCATTCTGGTAATTACGGTTTCATCCTTCATATTCCGTTCGTTCAAAAGATAAATTTTATTTATCATATGACGTCGCTGTTTTCCAGTGGATAACGTCATGTCATAAAAAGCGTATGACCACACGTGTATTAACACTTTTGCGGGAATACGTAACGTCATTGACGACGTTCGTAACAACAATAAGCCTTTGGTAAGATCCTCTATATAACATCTTCAAATATTTTCCACCAGAAATTGCAAAAGATGACAAATTTACCCTTTACGCGACTCTGTGTTAGGGGACTTTCGCTAATGTGTGACAAGGCCTCAGTGTCCGAAAATCGGCGTTTTACAAATGCGCGGATCGATACATCAAATGCGCAGATTTTTTTACGAATGCGCACAAAAAAGACTATCAAACGCGCGTTTAAAAAGCGCGGAAATTAATTGTTTTTACAGGTATTTTTAAGATATATGGTTTGACTGTATCTCGCTATCAAGACCAAAGTTATGATAGTTCAACCATAGTTCTTCCGTTAGCATTGTCTGTTCTCAAACGACCTTTACATTTCTTATTCGTACACCTCCAAGAAACATCACCGCTTTTGAGTACAGCATCAATGCTATAACTATAACCATTGTGTAACAAGCTTTCTTTCCACTGTTAGTTTCAGGAATTTTAAAATCGATGATGGTTAAAATAATATTTTTGGAAAAAATACAATTTAAAAACACTATAGAAACGTCTAAAAAGGTACAAGTAGGCAAAGATCAGGAAAAGGCGCAATCAGAAAAAGATTCCCACTCCAAAAACCGAGGTGGGATAAAACCAAACTAACAATCAGGTACTTATACCATGAAAACATTTCGTAAGCCGAATGAGCAGCTATTTTCCTAATAGGTGGCCACTCAGTTACCTTAACTTAACTAAAATATGAAAACATACATAAGGCGCCAACAGCACAAAAATATTTTAAACACCAAGACATAAAACAAAAAGAACCACCACAGAAGTATCGACTTGGAACGATCAGTAACACGAAGTTACTGGCGGGTTTAAATCGATTTTACATGGCCATAACCTCACCCTCAGCTTCTGCAGTGGTTCATAACATTTAGTTAGTTCTTCGGTCCTCGTGGTGAATCTCTAACTAGTCAATGGATCATCAAGAACAAACAAATAAATCATGATAAAGATCTGATTAATCAAAAACCAGGACTCACAGATTCAGTAAGCTGCCCGACGATGGAGATCCCTGGGCGCCGAATAACTTACTAACTCCGGAGCAAAAGAAAAACATCAGTTGGACCCCGGTGGGCCAAGCAACAGACAACTCTATGATGGCCCCAACCAACTAAAATGAATAGCTTTAAGTCGGGGCCATCATAGAGTCTGACGCCCGACCCACCGGCGTGCAATTAAAGAAGGCAGCATAGTTATCAACCGTGATTGGGTTAAAAACTAAGCATGCAGACTGTCGCATAACATTCAAGTTATAACCTATACGTCTGTAACGTGTTATGATTTTTTCTAAACTGAAAAGAAAAATCATTACTTCCTATAAGTTTCTTAAATTTGTAAATAAAAATAAAGTGAGATCCTTTAAGAGCAGTGAACATATTAATGAGAAAGAGGATGGGCCATACCATGGTTTCGGCTACTAAAGCCTCTTCAGTGACCCTATAGATTTGGCAACATGGGGCCAAAGATTATGACTGTAATTTACATCGTTCAAAAGGGTAGTCGATACAAAGACTAGTAATACTAGTATCCAAATTGGGTCAAATATTTAAACGTTGGTTAGAAAATGACTCTAAACCGATAATAATTTTCTGATTTCTCAGAATGCCCTCGCTGATCTCAAAGGACCAAAAGGAAAATATAATCTGCACTATGGATCATGTACGGGGAGACTTTTTAGGGCCGCCACACGACACAACACCAGCTGCAGTAATAGGAAATAAAAATAAAGTGAGATCCTTTAAGAGCAGTGAACATATTAATGAGAAAGAGGATGGGCCATACCATGGTTTCGGCTACTAAAGCCTCTTCAGTGACCCTATAGATTTGGCAACATGGGGCTAAGTCACAATAAAATAAAAACATATAAAAGTATGTTAAAATATGACTAACATATCGGTCATACCTGCCCAAAGCCAATGTGAGCACAAGTTACCTCAGTGATTATCGGCTAATTACCCTTCAGGTCATCCGCGCATTTGATACCTTGATTTCATGCGCATTTCAAACAACGTCACGGTATGATTTCCACGCATTTGATATACGGCACCGAAAATCACTCTTTCAATGCAGCAGCCTACTCGATTGTCATTCAGTTTAGCTGCCGAGCCCTGACTGATTTATCCACCTGAACTACAGTTGAACAAAACCAATATCTCAGATACCGAAGCCCCCTTTTTAGATCTACATCTTTCTGTTGCAAATGGATTTGTTTCTTCTAAAATTTATGATAAGCGCGATGACTTTGATTTTGATATAGTAAATTTTCCTTTTTTGGATGGTGACGTTCCTCGTCGTGCTTCTTATGGTGTATACATTTCGCAACTTATTAGGTTTGCTAGAGTCTGCAATCATGTTACAGACTTCAACGCTCGAAATAAATGTTTAACGGCAAAACTTCTCCAACAGGGCTAGCGGTCATAAACTTCGAAAAACCTTTTCTAAATTTTATCGTAGACACTATGAATTGATTTCCAAATATAATGTTGGGTCAAAGACGCTATTAAGTGAGAACCTTTCGGAACCTGAATTTTATGGTGACTTGGTTTACAAGTTTAAGAAACTTATAGGAAGTAATGATTTTTCTTTTCAATTCAGAAAAATCATAACACGTTACAGGCGTATAGGTTATAACTTGAATGTTATGCGACAGTCTACATGCTTAGTTTTTAACCCAATCATGGTTGATAACTATGCTGCCTTCTTTAATTGCACGCCGGTGGGTCGGGCGTCAGACTCTATGATGGCCCCGACTTCATTTTAGTTGGTTTGGGCCGGAGCTTCTTGTCTGTTGCTTGGCCCTCCGGGGTCCAACTGGTGTTTTTCTTTTGCTCTGGAGTTAGTAGGTTATTCGGCGCCCAGGGATCTCCATCGTCGGGCAGCTTACTCAATCTGTCAGTCCTGGGTTTTGATTCATCAGGATGTTTATCTTGATTTATATGTTTGTTCTTGATGATTCACTGACTAGTTAGAGATTCACCACGAGGACCGAAGAACTAACTAAATGTTATGAACCACTGCAGAAGCTGAGGGTGAGGTTAGGCGCCTGTAAAACCGGTTAAAGCCCGCCAGTATCTTTGTGTTACTGATCGTTCCAAGGCGATACTTCTGTAATGGTTCTATTTGTTTTATGTCTTGGTGTTTAAAATTTTTTGTGCTGTTAGCGCCTTATGTGTGTTTTCATAGTTTTAGTTAAGTTAAGGTAACTGAGTGGCCACCTATTGGGAAAATAGCTGCTCATTCGGCTTACGATATGTTTCATGGTATAAGTACCTGATTGTTAGTTTGTTTTTTTCCCACCTCGGTTTTTGGAGTGGGAATCTTTTTCTGATTGCGCCTTTTCCTGATCTTTGCCTACTTGTACCTTTTTTTCCTCTGTAACCATAACATTGCGTCATTTTCTTTTTACTCTCTGGAATTAGTTTACCAGAAATGTTAATCATGGTGAACGTTTGGCGAGGAATATGAATATATTTATGAAGCACATTTAAGATGTCCGATAGCAACCTAGTGTTGAAGCAACGCCCCAACATGACATAGCAAGTTATAGCCAAAGATTAAAAAAAAGTTGCATGGGTTATGAACATTTTAGGATGTTACTGAAATAAGGTTCAAAATTCATATTAGAATTATGTGTAGCATTTTTAATTTCGGTTATAATTTCAGGGAACGAACTGTCTTTGGTTTTTCAGCATTCAGTACGGTTCATAAAATGTGGATGTACCTTTTCTTGTTTTATGTAAAATGTGTTTGACTGAATACTTCTATTGGACGATATTCACAGTCAAAGATACTTGGGGATGGTGGGCGACACGAAAGAACAATAATAAGGGTTGTGTATTTATCTGCGAATTGAAAACATACGATTTTAAGTGCTTGTTTCTAGGTTTATATTTCCAAATAATATGAATCGGTCTCCAACTCTGGAATGTTCTGAAGTAGAATAAATTTAAGGATATGTTTCATTGTCTTTTAACCTCCAAGGGATACAACCCTACTGGCAAAAATATGGAAATAAACCCTCATAGAGTTTTGGGGCAGATTTAACTATCTAATCGGGATGTGTTTCCCGAGTTTTTGAGTTCGATTCCAGAAACCATCATATTGTTTCAGTGTGAAAAGTTATATTGTCTGTTTCTTTTTACACCTGACGTTAGGGCTCTGAGTTTTCATTGTTATTTTATTATATAAACACGCAAGCATAGGTCGGCATGTAAGTAAATTGGGAAAAAACGGTGCGAACGGATTGAAACGGTGTTTTCATCAGGAGACATTTCGATGTACATGTATCCAGCAAATGCGCCATCTGAAATTGATTTTCGCTTTTTTCCCTTGCTAGACGGTCAAAATACCGGTATGACTCAGAAGTAAATTAAATTGTTGAACGCCCCTCACGTTTGGCGCGACGTTATTACCGTGAAACGTTTGGTTTTACTCTCCTAATGCTAAGCCATCACGGAAAAAACAAGTTTTCAAAACCCACTTTTAACGCCATTTTATACATCAAAATATAAAGAACTGCGTAGGAAACAATATTTTGATAGAAATAAATCACATTCCCGTCAACCATTACGAAGATTTTTGACCGAATCACTGCCACATAAAATAATGGTCAATGGATTGGCCCTGTGGCAAAGAACTCGTTAAAAAAATATTCATACCATTATTACCGAGCTCGGGCTCGGCTCGGCATGGGCTTTCATACCTCACCTATGTTGGTTATTAAACTATTACGTGGCTTTTCCGGTTGTGCACTTCCGGTTTGTTGTAAAACATGTCAGGTTTAAGAAATTTTCTCGTTTTTCTTTTATTTTCAACCGTTTCCGCCCTGTATTTTCACATAGGAGAAACGGAAAAGAAATGCTTTATCGAGGAGATACCAGATGAAACCATGGTCGTTGGTAAGTGTCCTGCGTGGATGTTTTTATGGACACTGGCTATCCGCACTACGGTCGTCATAAACAAACACTTGGCTCTTGAAAACATTCTTGCTGACCGTCAGCATGGGTTCCGAAGTCAAAGGTCTTGCGAAACCCAGTTAGTTCAGTTTTATCATGATTTGGTTAGTAATCTGGACCGAGCAGTGGGTCGTGGCCACAGGCAGACGGATGTGATTGTCATGGATTTCGCTAAGGCCTTTGACAAGGTCCCACATAAAAGGTTATTATACAAACTTGACTTCTACGGGATTAGAGGATCTACACATATGTGGATCGACTCGTGGCTCTCTGAGCGCTCTCAAAAAGTGGTATTAGATGGCCGTGCCTCAGATCCAGTCCCGGTTCTTTCTGGTGTCCCACAAGGATCGGTCTTAGGACCGGTCCTATTTCTTATTTTCATTAATGATCTGTTTTGTTTTTGTTTTCCTGTTACTCCCATCAATCAATTTCTGATTATTCTTGGGAGGTGTACATTGTACACTCCGGTGTGTTTGCAGGATGAGCCTACATGCATGAGGATAGAACCTGTGTAGGGATCTTTAACCTGCACAGGGGATGACTGTCCCTGCACAGGGGGCCTCCAGTTAACGTCCCGATCCGAAGGACGGCGCACTGTATCATGTCATTCCTGCAAATGACACGAAGGGAAGCAAGCTCGGACCAACAAATTTTCCTCGCCGCCAGCGGGGATCGAACCCGGGACCTCTAGCACAAGAAGCCAGTGCGCTAACCACTCGGCTATCTCGCTTCCTCGGCTATCTCGCTTCCTGACAACATCAGGTCATCTGTTCGGCTATTTGCTGATGATTGTGTTCTATACAGAAATGTCAAGTCACCATTGGATTGTCAAATTTTACAAGATGACCTGAACAGCTTGGCCAAATGGGAAATGGATTGGCAAATGAAATTCAATGTTAGCAAATGTCATTCAATGAGGGTGACGCGGCTACATCCAAGCAGGCATATAGATTTCAATTACACACTGCATCAGCAAACATTAGAACAGGTTCAGTCCGCTAAATACCTCGGTTTAACTATCACAGATGATCTTGATTGGGGTCAACACATTTCTGAAATTACATGCAAGGCAACTAAGACTTTGGGTTTTCTTCGGCGCAATTTGGCACTGGCACCTAGGCATACTAAGGAAGTTGCATACAAAACATTGGTTCGGCCTCAACTTGAGTATGCAGCTCCTATTTGGCATCCCTATCATGAAACTCAGATTGAGATGGTGGAGAAGGTGCAGAGGACTGCTGCCCGGTGGACCTGCAGGCGATGGAGGAACACCAGTAGCGTCGGTGAAATGCTAGACGAACTTGAGTGGCCATCCCTGGAGTCTCGCAGGGAGCGGTCCTCCTTAACCTTCTTCTACAAGATACACTCCGGTACAGTGTCTCTTGATAAAGACAAATACCTGACCCCGGCACCCAATCTAAGGCATACTCGGGCATCACATGAATCACAATACACAAGACCATTTGCCTATAGTGATGCCCTGAAAAATTCCTTTTTCCCCAGAACTATTTCGGTTTGGAATAGCCTCCCTTCTTCAGTGGTCCTATCTAAGACCATTGAGGAATTTAAGGCTTCCATTTAAATCATTAGCCCAGAGGCATGCGTTTTAGTATGCCTCTCATCTATATCTTGTAAATAGTTTTAATGGTCCACCCCAAATGTTTTCTTTTCCCTTGACTAAATTCTAAATTTAGCCACCCACCCCACACCTGAGGTGATGATCAGAAATTGATCGACTCAGTATCAGAAGATAGATAGATAACACCGCTTATCACGACCGTCGTGCGGATAAGCGGCGTTATCCGCACGACAGGGAAATCGATATCCAAATGTTAAAAATGTCTAGAAATGGATACATTTTAAGTTGATAAATATATTACAGTGGCTTCAAAACTGAAACAGAATATTACACATGCAGGAAGTTTTTACTTTTTAATTAACAAAATTGTAATTTTGCTGAAATTGGCTTACCTGTGAATTTACCTGTAAAAATCAGTCATGCGTATGCGTAAATGAGAAAGAAATTATGTCAATTATCGTAACCTAAATATTAAAAAAAATTGTGGTATGGTAATCCAAAAGAATAAACAGCCTTTGATTTTAACAATGAAGTGTGGAAACATTTCAGTTACACAATTAAATAATTGCAATGATTATATTTTTTCTCCGTCTGCTGTGATTCAGTTTGCATCAGCTGGATAAATCAAATCAAACTAGTTTTCTTAGTCATAATTAACAAAAATGTTAATTTGAATGTATTTCTATATAGCTAAACCATAATTTATTTATTTAATGACAAATTAATAGATCTAGTTTAATGCATTCGTAAGCTTGTAAGAAAATCTTATACTCCCGTCGTGCCGATAGCCAATACCTGTAGCATTGGCTATCCGCACGACGGTCGGGCCGATAACGCCGCTTATCGGCACGACCGTCGTGCGGATAGCCTCAGCCGTTTTTATGACGTCCCTGTCAAAGAAAACATGGTGAAGCGAATAGAATCTAAGCCTTATTCATTGACCCGGTCGGCAAGCTACTCTTTCATGAGGAAAAATCAATATTGGTTACCGGAGCTGCACCTTTCCCGCCTCTTCGCTCATTCGGTTGAGGGTATAACTCGGGCAATATTGTTGTGATTTAATCATTTTTAGGCGCTTATAAAATCATAATTTGCCAGAAGCATAACAGGGTTCATACCGTGAGTTTAAGAAATTGTACAGATCGAAAAATACATGCGAAGCTATTATTTATATTTTGTTTTCAAATTTTCTGCTTTTTATTTGGTAAGGTTACAGCAATAAACACCGAGTTATTCACCTCATACAAATGACCTATGACGTCACGCCGACCCGATCCCGCCTCTTCGCTCATTCGGTTGAGGGTATAACTCGGTCAATATCGTTGTGATTTAATCATTTTTAGATGCTTATAAAATCATAATTTGCCAGAAACATAACAGGGTTCATACCGCGAGTTTAAGAAATTGTACAGATCGAAAAATACATGCGAAGCTATTATTTATATTTTTATTTTGTTTTCAAATTTTCTGCTTTTAATTCAGTAAGGTTACAGCAATAAACACCGAGTTATTCACTTCATACGAATGACCTATGATGTCACGCCGACCTGATCAATTGGCTTCTGGTGCTTCAAAGAACCACAGTAACAAAGTAACAAAGTAACAAAATCTGCTAAATGGCATTGTAACAATGCCAAATGCTACTACACTTCAACCTCATTATAACGCGCCTCATTATAATGCAGTTTTCAATATAACACGGCCATGTCATGGCTCCCAAATTATTTATTTTGCTATATGTCTATAGTAATTAACCTCGTTATAACACGGTTCACTTATAACATGGTCTGTTTATATGGACCCCATAGATAGCGTTATAATGAGGTTGGCCTGTATATCGCGGCATCTAATATAATCTCAGCATTCACATATCACATGAATTTCGACCGCAGTGCCCCTAGCAATTATTTACAATCGACACCTTCAACAGTGTTCAAGGCAAATTCCAGCAAAGATTTATGCAAAGTGTCAAGAATACTACACTGCTGTCGGCATTCGGCGCACCTAAGGACTTGAGATAAATTGTAGACTGTTGAGATGGACAAATTAACAGTTACTTTGTATGTGACATAAGTTTGATTGGCAAGATGCTTTTCCTCTAACCTATTTTCAGGTAGAGGAAAGATGTTGATTTATAGAGTATCTATAAATTTATGGAGTTTCTATAAATTGAGCCGCGTCGTGAGAAAACGGGATTATTGCCTATGCGAAATCAAAGACAAATATCAGATGTCCGACCAGGCTGTAATTTTGACAGTAAACACGCCAATGGAGGCTGCCATTTACCCATTATTCCCTAGCTGTCATATGATTTCCTAATTCCTAATATGGCAGTCACGTGACAAACCGGCGACCATTTCACATATAAGGAAAAAAAGCTCTCAGGAGATTAGCGCTTACTGTGTATGTTCTAGAAAGAAAATGGTTACATGACTAAAATTCTCATTCAGTTCTGCGTCTTTACCACTTAATTTACAGTTGCTGGCAAAAAAAAAAAAAAAAAAAAAAAAATAGAAAGTTTCTTTATAAAATCACAGTTTTCTTGAATTTGAAAAAAAAGTCAAAAGTTTGTGTAACATAATGATTTCTCCAGTTTGTGATGTTTTAGGCATGTCTTGTCTATCTGTATATTTCAGGCTATTTAAAAATAGTTTGACTTTACCCAATTTTCTGGTTTTACGCAATAATTTTCCCGATTTACGCAAAAAAATCCATTTCAAAGGGCTTCGTCCCCATTCCCAAAATACTGAAAAGGAACACTGTATCGCCAGATCATAAGGCAACCATGCCCTTTTTTTTTTAAATCAAACCTTAAATTTTTTATGCAGTTTAAGATAATTTCCTAAGGGGCTTCCTCATTCAGCCATCTGGTTCCCTATTTCCTATCTACCTTCACTATTTTAAAGTTCCGAGTAATCTGAAACACATATTTGAGCTGCCTCGTGAGAAAACCAACAATGTGGTTTCCGAATTATCAATAGGTCCGACACAAACCGGCCTGTACAGTCACAGAAGATGGCTAGAGATTGGAAATTTTGGTTTTAGAAAGTAGAGGCATTGTACTGTCTGTGTAGTGAAAACAAAGGCGCTGTTCAGCTTCGCAGTTACTGCAAAGCTGATCTGCGGCTTTGTTTTCGCATATGCGGATTGTTGGTTTTCTCATGACTGGCTCATTTGTTGGGACTTATTCTAGATGAGGCAAGATAGTTTGAAACTGTAGTAAGAGGTGGCTTTATTTATACAACAAATGTTTCAAAGCATAACTCTTTATTCCAGGACGGTATAAAGTAGAAATATTTGATAAAAACATCAATGACTATGTGCCAACGGTACAAGGTCTTGGCATGCATGTCGAGATCAAGGATGCTGACGATAAAACATTAATGTCAAGGGTAAGACAATAAATGGGGCAGCTGCTTGGTTTGTATGTGCTGTTTGAAGCTCTTGCTGTAGGACTATATAATTATAGAGCTATATGTTTCTTAAACTGATATTTGAGTGGTATTTGTTTCTTATTTTCTCTCGGCCTATACACAACAAACATGGTTTGTTTTGATTACAAATCTGCCACATAAAAATCCTGAAATTTATGGAAGAAATACAGGCCTTCATGTTCTAAAACCTTTGAAATGCAATGAGCTGTAAAGAAAATCTAAAAACCAAATTTTCATGAAGGAGTTTTATAAAATCCTTTCAGTCGACTAAATCTAAGAAATAAATCTGCCACTTGAAAAGCCAGTTTAAGAAAACATTTGGGCATGCACATGCATGTGTGTCTGATGTATAAACAGACTTTGCGAGTTTCAAGCAGCAAGTGCACTATTTCAAATTCATAGACTGATTTTTTGCTGTTTTTGTACACTACCAATTTAAAAATGTTAATGGTTTGCTGTTTTTGTACATGTACACTAACAACTACCCTATTTAAAATGTCTGTCTTGGTTAATTAATAACAGTTGATAGAAGTTTGCCCAAACAAGTGTCTGTGTGCACACAAACTTCCTTCTAACCATAATTGAACCATAGTAGCAGTAGATGTGATATCAGAAATTGTAGTAGTCCTCCCTTGGAGCTTGCTAAGGCTGTTTAATTCAAGCTATTTTCCAATACCCGAAGTTGACATTTTATTACAATTATTTATAGTACATGGGGCTTCTGCTTTTAAGTGTCTAACAAAGCTTGGTACATATTCAGAACTTTCAATTGCTAAAAGAATTATCCATTGTTCAAGCTTTTTAAGAACCTAACAGCTCTGACAGCTTCACAGAGACATGAGATTTCCGTCTAGAAATATAGGGTTAAAGGAACTATTTAGGTGAGTCATTTCAGTGCTGATGATGTCTAAAATAATTGTTGACATAATTATATTGTCAAGCTATGCAAATTTTTAACTTGACCAGATTTTTATTGGAACCCTCTTGATAACAGTGATTGGAAAGTAGCTTGATTTGTAATATGAAATACCTATAACTTTGGATCATTCTGAAACTTTTTCAAAAGTGCCACTGAGGCATGACAGTATGGCACATTTGAAAACAGTAAGAAACGGCCCAGGAATTAAAGGTATTTAAAGTA